>OZ002741.1:264447419-265924854 GCA_963924295.1 Dioctria rufipes | reverse complement strand
TTATACATTTTCACAATATTTCGTCACTAATGGCGGAACGTGATTCGTAATGGGAATACCTTGTATTCTATATACCTTGCTGCTCACCATCTACATGTATGCATTTGCGCACAATTATTATAATGACGTGCCGCACTTTTTTCCGAAATCTCACAAAGTATATATAGAGTTTTTTAATGATTGATTACCAATTAATTTCCTTGAACTGACAACGAAAGCGTACTTAATACATTGAATGCTTTTTTGCCATCATCTATTATCAGTGTTTACAGTCATCTGTCCCTGATATAAATAATATTATCAACTAATTTACGTTATCAATTTTATTAGATGTTTTCAAATTAAATTAGAATCATTTGCTGATGTATTTGTGGCGCACTGTATGTAATTAGTCTGATGTTATCGCACTTCTCAAAACCGGGAAATCCAAGATATTTTTCTTCTCGAGTGATTATTTGTTTAGGACTGTGTTTTGGTCACACGAATGTAATTTACCTGGATTACGGTGATATCCATATCTTGTACGATTGTATAAAGCAGTAGTAGATACTTTGGGACGGAGCAGTGAGCTAAATAGAGTTTGTCACACAAATTAAAATGTCAACTTGATTGTTTGATTGTGATAAGACGCCAGCCTGAGGTAAGCGTCAATAGCAACTGATAAAGAACGATTTTTTTTTTTTTATCATAATCATTTCAATAAAATGGCGCTTACATTTGTGTACCTTTCTCTTTGGTATATATACTGAAAAAAATATTATTTTAGTGCATTAGCACTAAGTTTAATAAATGTTCTAAGTAATATTTTGAATTTCACCTAGGTACTTTCTTCGCCAACCTGAATTTCTTTTATGAATCATCAAAACGAGATAAAACCGTCAAAAGTATATTTATTATGGAGAAAAATTTATCAAAGGTTTTACGGTTCACATAAAAACAACTTTTCTTTTACAATTTTATTATTTTATCAATTTAATGTGGTTTAGCGCGACGCTGAAATTGGAAATGTTATCGACGACGTTTTGGAATAGGTCAGCCGATAATCGGGAATGTTTTTTGTTATTTTTTTTTTGTTTTTTTTTTTTCTGTTCAAGTTGCTCCTTGAACAGAAATGAGTCATAATGCCCTAAATGTGTGCGTAAAGAATTATTATCATTTGACCGCTTTGTGGTATATACATACTCAGTATTTGTCGATTTCGTACATTTTATGTTCTAATTAGTTCGTTTAAAAGCTTGGGGCTTCTGATATCAGACAGAGAAATTCTGGTAAAATGATTCTGATAACTGCCTTCTTTACGGTTTTAATCTTTTAATCGTGTTTCTTGCTTTAGAAGATGACTTAAGAATGGAAAAAATTAAATTAAATAATATTTTAATGAGAAAATAGAAAATGTGCATACAACCGACTAATTAGAATTAAGATTTTAGTCAGTTATCATAGTTTTGTCTAGTGACAACCACTAGATTTAAATAATGATGGATTTAAGTTATTATAAGCTCTAGATTTAGATTATAAGAGATATAAAGTCCATTACAAATAAGGTCTAATGATTTTACTAGAAGTAAAGGCTCTCACACATTAAAAAAGTGGAATAGAACTAAGGGATTTCATTTAAGTGGACAAGAAAACTGTATGAAGAACTCCATTTTGGCATATTTAATTTGAAAAGGGAAGTGACACCACATATCGGAAATCTTTACTTCACTTCTTCATAGGTGGTGAGCATCTGCAGTATTTAGACAGAACCAAAAGACCATGTTCAAAATAACAAGAGGTCATGTAAGTAATACGTTCTTCTCATGATGTCCCGAGGGATAGCCTATTTGGAAACTCGCTACATATTGATAGTAGGCCAATTAAGGTGTACATAGGTTAATTATTTGGCTTAAGCGATGACATCAGACTTACCTTGCTGGAGATATTAGAAACAACAACAACATTTGTATTACCTGTGAACTGGAGAATTTAGGAACCAGATAGACAATCAAATGAAATAAAATAAAATGTGAATTTTGTTTAAGGTCACCGAAGAAGAACTTATCTAGGATAGTTACTATATCCATCACTAACGAGTGCCGGATACTTATTTAGGTATTTTATAAGGCTCTTCTCTTCGTTAACTTATTTGTAACTGGGGCAGTGTGGTGTGAATTAAAGGGTCCACCCAACCTAGTTGAATGCCTCCCGATTAGGCAATGACTTGTAGTGAACACAATCAGTACGTTTACATGAATACTTAAAGTAATTAAAATATTATGAAAACGCGTATTCAATGCGTAAATTTCAACTTAAGTAATTGGAAAATTAGATTCAAGAAAAATTCAAGTCAAGTAATTGGAATTAATTCAACCAACCGCCCTATCTGAGCTTCAAGTGGATTTCAAGTCAAGTACTCAAGTATTCATGTAAACGTATAGGTACTAAATGACTCGGCAATGTTGTTACTGATTTTGCGTAGGAGTGCGGCAGATTTTGCTTTTAATAAAAAACTGTCATAGCTTTCTACTCATGTAATGAATGCAAGTTGTTAGGTTATTCCAACTTGAATTTGTTTTGAGTAAGATATGTAAGGCATATCTTTTTTCTTCGCAACGCATAGCGATACGAAAATTTTGCTTCTGTCTAGTAATTTTGTCAATCGATTCGTTACCCTTTTTGTTCCTGTGTCATTGAAAAACAACGACTTTTTAATATTGTTAGCTCATCCCAACATAGTCGTATCATCTTGGAAGATATAAGAAGAGTTGAGCATTCGAAAAGTGACAAGATGACATTTTGTTTCGGAATTAAGATTGTCCTTTATCATTAGACAAGCCTACACAAATGGAAGCACGTCTACTGAGAAGACGTTAAAATTGATTGACTTTAATGTTAGGTTCTGGTTAACTTTAAGAATGAACTTTTTGCGCACGTCCACTTACACAATTTCCACTTTATGACACTTCCCTACATTAAAAATATTTTAAATCAGCCTTTCACCATGATAAGCATCACATAAGAGAAATTCTTTCTCATAGCGACCAAACGCTTTTGCGAAATAAAGCTTTGGCCGCTGTGGAAAGATTATTTTGATACCCTCAGGAATTCTGTCATTAAAAAATAAAAAATAAATTTTGAAAATGAGTATACACAACTTCATCAAGAGACTTTGACTTTGATTGACCAGAACATGGGAAAATTAAGAATTTCATCCTTTAGCCTGAATGCGTCTCAGCAAAATGATAGATAAGTTTAATTTTTGTTGTTATTTCTCAAGAACTTTGCAAAAATGTAGGTGGGAGAAAATCTCCTCATCCCTGCACATCAATTTTGAAGTTTTTTCTTAAATTATATTGTCCAAAGCGTAACCCAAAAAACATTTGAAATAAATAGTAACACTCAATTTTATTGAAACTTTTTTTCTTTTTTAGCATTGATTTTTATCCACATGTAGTTTCACTCAAATCAGCAATTTCTACAACATTTTCTTCAACATTAAATATTTTTGGTACTACAGTATCCTCTTGAGCGATTGCTACAGACGCTTTTTCATAGTCCTCACTGACACCAGCGAATTTATTCAGAATTCGTTCAACCCATTTTTCCTCCTGTGTGGTGAGAGAACTAAAAAAACAAAAATTGTTATTTTAAATTAGTTAATTAAGTAATATTTCTCTGGTGTTATTTCTAGAAATTATTGTAATTAATTTGTTTAAAATTGGCTATGTATACCATAATGTTTTGCTTTTATTTAATTATGCTACTGTTTCTCGGTAATAATTAATTAAAAATATTTCGATTGGCTTAAAACATTAGGATTGTAGGTTTATATATAACATAAATTGACTATCAAAGTTGATTATCATTACGTCATCATTCCAAATTAAGACCGTTTGTTATTTCGGAATTTTCTTTCTCAAAAATGAGTCGCACTTTCTGCTAAACTTGCATTTATTTTGTATTCCCGCCATTGCAAGCATTAAATTAAAAGGTTGAAATAATGGAAAAAATCAAGTGAAATTTGTATAAATCATCATCAGTAAACAAGAATCATCATCCATTTAGTATCATAACTGGCAACCAGAAGCATTACCAAATGTGACAGCTTTCTCAAAAGCAGGCATTTTACATTAAGATTAAGATTACATTAAGACAGAAAACTACTTCAGCAAAAATCTCCACTCAGAGGCCAACATTAGGAGCATCAACTCTAGCCAGTCATTGCCACAATTACTGTAGCTCTGTAGAACTAAAGGAGGTGACATGTGATGAAAAAAGCGTAGCAACTATCGTTCTTCTTCTTGTTTTGTCGAGGTGCCAGAGGCGGCGTTAAAAATTGTTGATGCCTTAAATATCAGAACAAATTAATGGCGCAAAAATTCAAACACATTTCTTAGAAACTCCGCACAATCTTCCGCTGACTGATCTCCTGTTTCATGGGGCACCAGTTTTGATTTCAGCAAGTATGCTCTCACTGACGACATATATAAATTATTTGCGAATTTACTTTTACTTATATACGCATGTCAGTGGGACTTACCGAATTTACCACAAAAATATTTTCCTCAAAACGGCTTGTTGTATTCAAATCTTCGAGCATATATAACTCCTTTTTATATTACTATCACTTAGTCCAATAGCCATTAACCATTTCCTATATAAAGTAAATTATCCCTTTTGTAACTA
The DNA here is from genome assembly GCA_963924295.1 of Dioctria rufipes. Taxonomy (NCBI): domain Eukaryota; kingdom Metazoa; phylum Arthropoda; class Insecta; order Diptera; family Asilidae; genus Dioctria; species Dioctria rufipes. The sequence goes on along the minus strand of OZ002741.1, from coordinate 265,920,186 downwards.
CGTCTCTGTGCCAAACATACTTCGCGGCTCTTTGTTTTCAAAAGAGTGACAGTCAAACACCCTGCCAAAAATCAAGATGGCGAAAATTTTTGGTCATACATATACTTTACTATGAGATGTCGTCTCTTTTAGTTCTCCTCAAAGTTGTAGCTCTAAACGCCTATCATTAGCATTATCAATAGGTTTTTATCCCTAAAATGTAGGTATACTTCCAAACGTAGAATAATACCTAATTTATTGAATGCTCTCCTCCTTTTATCCGGGAAAGCTTAACATTTCGGGAATTTTACGTACTATATAGGTTTTCTAGTGCCAAATAGCTACATCCATTGAACGTTCAATTGATTTGGGAAATTAAACTGATTTTCCTTTTATATCAAAGAAAATGACATTTATTTTAAGGAAAGAACGTGTCTTCAATTTAGGGAATTGTCTTACTTTTTTTTTGCAGTGTATCTAGGGCCTTGCTGCTTCGAAAGACAAGCATTTGGTGCTGTTGTGTGTTTACCTTGTGGAAATTTTGCGTCCGGTTGAAAATATTGTATTTGCCGATTTCAATCTTTCCAACGTTGGATGAGAAAATTCGTCTGACTTCGAGATTATGTTTTCCTCCTTTCTTGTAGTTGCACCGTTTGTTTCCACGTTCTTGGACTCTAGGACTCTGGATTGATGTAATGTAATGTAATGTAATGATGAGCGTAAATGCTACACTTGGCCTTGTGTTTTTTTCGGACACTTTACAACTGTAGTCAAGATAGGTTCATCTTAGAATGCTCTAGCCCGGTATGGGTTGTCCCTTTTTACTTCATATACATTAATCGAATTGAAGCAGTTCAACGTTAGTTCCTTCGATTCCCTCTCTGAGATCTCTTCTGTTATGAGATTCCGTTATTCTGCCAGCATATCTCGAGAGACGTAAATTAATTTCTCTTCGCACACACGAAAAAAGGTTGTTACTATTTCCAAAAGTGTTTTTCGACATCTTGAGAGAGGTATTTTACTCAAATGAACTTTTGAGCTCTTTGAATATATTTTCTAAAGTGCGTTGCCTATGGAACCGAGATTTTCTCCAAATCAAGAGTTTATTTAGGCATCACTAGAGGCCACCAAGAATCACTATGAATTCGTAAATATGGATCTAATCAATATTATTAAATTGGGAGGGCAGAGTGATTTGTTTCTGCTTTTCCTAAGTAATTATAAAAGTTTTATTATTCTGCTTTCATTCAAACCACACAAGAAAAATGCTTGACAACCGAATAAATACATACATGGTATGCTAAATAAATTCCAAATTCTTGATGTTCCGGTTTAGATCTCGAGAAAAAGTCAAATACTCCCCGCATTTTGTTTTTTGCTTTTTCAATCATAGATCAAAGTCCGCTGGACTCTGTCATACGAACTGCACAGTCCCATAAGCTTAGTACTAGTATAGCCGAATAAGTATCGAATGAACTAATTTACGCATTAGATCCATTGTAAGGAAAAAGGCTTAAATTAATTCTATTAATTACTAATTAGCATAACTAATTGTAAGTTCAGATAATTTTCAATTTTCATTTTTGTCGATTGTATATAAATATTCAAAAAATAAAATATTCATATAAAACTATAATAGCATTTTGGTTTCATAGCTACATATGTATATCTATATGCATACAGTTTAAGAGCATTGGCGACCGAAAATTAAGCTAAATAAATGCGTGATGTCAGGTGCGCACGTGAGAAATCTTTTAAAGATGATGTCAATAGTGATCTTCGAGGAGTAGATATGAATGATCCGGCAATGAACTCATGTGACATTGGCAAGATTCCCAAATACTTGTGTTCTAGAAGCGCCCAACTCATTTAGACATTAATCGCTGAAGACGGTGGAACATAATAATAGCTTTATTTTGTTTTTATTTTTACTGTTGTCGTAACGTAATTTAGCTCATGATATAATTATTTTTGTACAAAATAAGAATTCTTATTAGAAAGAATAGCTTAGCTAGTTCTATGGCTTTTGTATTAGAAAAGGAAAATCTATAGGTAACCCTTAATCATGCGTATGCACCCACCAGCAAATTCTCTCGATCTAATCGAGGAGAATATTGATGTAGCCCTTATTAGCAATTATTGGTCAGAGATGACACCATATGTGGCATCAACATTACATTGCTTTTTCTACTATGTTTATAACAGGCTCAGGTATATTTTTCTTTGACAATAAAGAAGAATATAGCACCAAGTCAAGTTAAAGGTAGAGACTTAGTTATACTGGCTTCGACTTAAATGATGCATGACCAGACTGCACTACTACCTACAGAGGTCTCTGTAAACTGGTTGATGACGTATTTAAAAAAGATAAACTAAATTTAGTTTTTGGATGTGAAGCCAGTTCTCATATAGGGTGCTTCCCCTTAGGAGATCAATAGAGCAGGGGGTGATAGTACACACCTAGATAAACAAAAAATTGTTTGGAAGGGGGGGGGGGGCAACATCAGAGTTACAGAGTGATTAAGAAAAAAAAAGATAGTTTTCCACAAAAAATACTGTATTTTAAAAAGTACTGTGCATAGGGTCACATTTAAGAGCTTGGTGAAGGCAAAACTTCGTAGTCCTTCCAACGACTGCACAACCAGCCCCGTACCTCTCAAGAGTTATGGTTGTCTAAACTAAAAATTTCGGATTTTCTTACTGTTTTTTTTACTTTGACATCTATTTTTTTTTTTTTTGCAAAACGGTCGTTACCATAACATTTTTTTATAAAAACTATAAACTGTAGACTCTCCTCTTTATCCTATGTGCTATCTGTCTGCAACTGGTAAAGAGTTATTAGCTCAAAACCTATTCATGTCATACCGAAATTAGTCGATATTTTGTTAACGTGACGTGCTTTCAGTCAGTAAGGGAACAAATTTAGGTTTGAGAATAGCTTTCAAAATAGATTTTGAGCTAATAGCTAATAACTCTTTAATAGCTGCAGATAGCACATAGGGTATAATAGATCAAATTAAAGAGGAAAGTAATGTTAATGACCATTTTGCAAAAAAAAATAGAGGTCAAAGTAAAAAAATCCGAAATATTTTGTTTAGACCCCGTATCTCCTGAGAGGAGGGGAGTATGGGGCTGGTTAAGCAGTCATTGAAAAGGCCAAGAAGTTTACAATGAGCTCTTAACTGTGACCATACGCCCAGCACTTTTTAAAATACAGGGTATTTTGTGAAAAACTATTTTTTTCTTCTTAATCATCCTGTAACTCCTAAACGGTTGATATCCCCCCCCCCCCCTGCCATATAATTGTTTGTTTGGCTAGGTGAATACAATCACCTCCTGTTCTACTGACCTTTTAAGGGGAAACACCCTGTATATCTACGGAATTACTGACATAAATAAACGTGGTGAGTCTCTTTTTAATTTTATTAATTTCAATATTCGCAATACAACTTTTCAATATTAAATTTTCAGTAAATCCTTAAAACTCTTTTGGAATTCAGTGTGGAAATAGTCTAGGTTGAATTTACATGCGACGTCAATCGATGACTATGCGATGACAGTTGCACAAGCTCTCAGCGATGCTTTAATTGAAATTAGTCCATTACGGAAGCCTTGGAAAAATGTTTTGGTGGAATAAAAACCTTGGTCTACATAGATAGAAGGTAATTGGGATAATTGGGCTCCATCTTCAAAGAGAGCAACATATTTTAGAGGAAATTCTATTAACTGAACAATGATATTTACATGAATTCTGAATTCATGGTAGCCCTATAATTCTAAGAAAGATGGTTGAGAAATTTTAAAAACTCCTGTACTAATAACCACAAAGCTTATAAATATTTGTCTTATGCATCATGTGCTTTAAAAACTTTGATAAGCCTGATTGTGCTCTGTTATTTGGATTTAATAAAATTTAATAAAATGCTGCGCGTCATTTTGAAGAAAAGAAATTAATAGAGCTTTGGGTTATGATAGCAATAAACTATATTAAAAATAAATTATATTAAACAAGTATGAACAATTTAAAGTTTAAAAAACCCTATAAAGAAAACACATTAGGAATTAGGATCAATTAGATTAGTTTTCAAATAACTCGCTCCTACTAGATCAACTAACATACTAAATCTAAATAATCAGATCAGTTAGGTAGTTAATGAGTAATCTGATAACGCCAAGGATAGGCGAAACGTGTAGTTTTAATTATGAAATGTGAATAAATCTAAGTTTTTGGAACAATTTAAGTGTTTTATTTAAATTTTTAAAGGGCTGGTATACGATATCTTTATTATAAATTCCTGTCTCAGGTTTAAATACTTTTCCACCATGTAATTTATGTACATAGCTTATCGATCATGTGGAAGAATTATCCTTGTCCTCCTTGATAAGCCTGCACATAATTTCATTCAGTTTGACATGAAGGTATGATTTTATTCATCATGGCTGCCCTGCAAATCTTAAGAGCTTTGATTCCCCAGTGAACGCGCTAATTCAGTTTCTTCGACACAAAAACATTGCGTTGTAGGAGTACCTCAAGGTTCGGTTTTAAGGCCAATTGTCTTCCATGTATACACTACCGCTCTCCCTAATATACCAAATTGTTCTAAAACCATATTTACAGACGATGCGGTCGCATTTACTTTACATGAAATGCGTTGCAAATTTTTTTTCAAATCTGCAACATGGTCTTGACATTTTCTCAAATTATTATTTAAAATAAAGATAAAATCTAATCCAAATAAAATTCAGACCATATTCTTCACACACAACAAAAATTCGCAATCTATCATGCACAAATATTTCCCTAAAATTCCTTGGTGTCAGAATATTGACAACTTGAAAGTTTTTATATAAAGAGAGTTTCCATCTCATCGAGACAAAAAAGAATTATATGGCAGCTGGAGTTGGGGGGGGGGGGGGGGCAGCTCTACCAGGGTGATTATAAAACATTCCAGCTTTTTACAAAATACCCGTTACAGCCTATGAATGTGATTTTTACCTCAGATGTTAGTAAACCGTCCACCAACGAATGTCGAACTACCTTCAAAGTAAAAAAATTGGAAAATTTGTCTACTGTTTTTTATAGTTTAATGATTTTTCCGCCAAAATGCCTCATAGCTGTGCATTTTTTGCAAGATTTGGAATCCTTCATTTAATCGTACACGTGTACCTCCCTACATGCAATCATTCTTGAGATAAGCCATTTGTTATGATTCATTATTTATTGTTTTATTGACGATATACCATTTTTCAATTTAATTCAACTTTTGACCAATTGAATTAAATTAAAGCTTGCGTCAAATAAATTAAACTTTAAGCCAAAAAAATTCAACTTTAAGCCAATAAAATTCAACTTTAACCCAAAGAAATTCAACTTTACTTCAAATAAAACAGACTTTTAGTAAATTAAATTAAACTGTGTTTAATCTCAAATAAACTCTAGTACAACTGAAATATATAGAGATTATAATATATTGCACCTGCAACGGTGTTTTAAAATAAAAATGTTCCATAATTTGTCATTCAATGATGGTGATCTCCTGCTGCAGCTGATCCAAGTTTCATCAACATATTCATAATATAGTTTGTGCAGTCCTCCTGGGAAATTAAAGTCAAGCCTTCGCTAATTACCTCAGAGAGATTGTGATCAATATTAGGATCACTAAAAATTCTTCGTGCTGCAATTTTAACACTTTCTCGATTGGATTCAACATTGGCAAGTATTGTGGTAAATATTTCAATGTTATACTCGGGAAGACAGAAGAAATTTCTCTTGTTTGTAAGGTTTTGTGTATGACTGCATTGTCCATAATAAACCAAGTACCATCCCGATCATTAATTTTATCGATAAGTTCCTTTAAAAATTCACCAAATTTATCTGAATTGCATGTGATAATATTGTGGTGAATAATAACTTGGTTGTTCATAGCAGCAATAGTGAAATATATTATAATCTGTATAAATTGTTATTTTCGTTGGACTAGAGTTTAGTTGAAATGAATTAGACAGTTTTATTTAATTTACTAAAAGTCTGTTTTATTTGAAGTAAAGTTGAATTCTTTTGGGTTAAGATTGAATTTCTTTGGCTTAAGATTGAATTTCTTTGGCTTAAAGTTGAATTTTATTGGCTTAAAGTTGAATTTTTTTGGCTTAAAGTTTAATTTATTTGACGCGAGGTTTAATTCAATTGGTCAAAAGTTGAATTAAAATTAAAACTGTTATAGAAAGCGCGCCTAATTTTATGCAATTATCAACGCAAAATTAGCAAAATAAATGATACTAAGCATAATAAAACCAGGTTTATCCTAAAAATGGTTGCATGTAAATATATATGTAGGATCAAATAAGACTTAAGAATCTGGTTTCCAAATTATGCAATTTAAAAAAATTGGAATTTTTTCCAAGTTTTTATTTTTGACGTTCTATATCTAGTGATATAAGGGGGTGGGGTTATACGGTTTACTATCGTCTATATTTTCTTTAAACTGCTGTCATTTCTCAGGGGAGGCACCTAGGGGGATATGTGAAACGATTTCTTTATCAGTTCAAGGAATCGCGTTGTATACTGGAAGGCACCTTGAATTGAAACACCCTGTATATTTCAGTGACCAACATCTTCATCTTTTTCAGCAAAAAATAGGTGTATGTCAAAATATACACCGAAAAGTACGACAAATTTTTCAACAGCTCTGACAAAAGTTTTATGGTAAATGAAAATTCAACACAAAGACCAATCCAGGTGCTTAAATTTAAAATATTTTTTATTTGTAATTCAAATTGTCAATTCCCGTTCATTCTACGTCATGGCAGACTTGCTGTACTGAATAAACGCATAAAAGAAGCAGAAAAAAAGTTCATTTCATTTTATCGTATATTTTGACATTTAAGTACGACAAAATATCAGAATCTACGATTTGATTTGATCGTTGAATCAATATCACTCAAAATGTATGAGGAAATGACAAAATATCTACACATAAAAATAATATCGATATCCTGAAAAATTGTGAGAACATTTTCATAATAGTTCAACCTTTATTAAATACTAGCTAAAGTTGCCCGTTCTTAAACCGGGATTCTTTCACTACCCGTACCATGACCGGTGGGACTGGTTGTAAACTTTTGATTAGAAAATACGCATAAAATGTTATCAGTCTTTCACATTTGACTTCATGACATATATAGCTACAATCAATTTTACATCATTTATTTATAAATTTATTTAGCTTTTTAGGGCGTTACTCCATTACCGTTACATTAGTGTTGCCGTTTACCCAGAAAAATGTCGAAACAATCAAGACTGTCCCAAGTATTTAGAAGAAATAAATACTAAGGCGAAAAGTTTTCGGGAACTGATGATGATGATGAACCCTTTTAGGAGTAAAGATATACTATTTGGAAATGACAACGATTTATTAGATAGTGAGTCTGAGTCTACAGATACGGACAATTGTGAATAAACGTGAAGGATGAAAAAGAATGAGATTGCTCTCAAATTCTGAAGAAAACAACGAAAGAAATGATCAGCATATTTCAATTGATGGAACTGTATGGAAAAAATGCAAAGAGCAGCACTTCATAACGTTTTCAGGGAAGAACCAGTTCCAACGTCATATGCAAAACGTAATATTATCAAGGACAAGATAAAGACTGCATTGCATATTGAACACCACATTATGACACATATGGAATATGTACAATAAAAGAAGCAAGGGAAATTAGATGGATTTGTTGCAATTTTGTATGCACGGGGTAGGTATGAAGTAAAGAATTTGAAAATTTCTTTTCTGTTGAATAGAACATGGAGCCCTAAGTTTTCTCAGAAACAATGAGCAGAAATTTTTTTATAGATATTCTCAGATTTATCCGTATTGATAAAAAAAAAGTGTGCGGAACAAACGCTTGAAAACAGATAAATTTATCTTGATATCTGAGGTATGGAATAAATTCATTGAGAGCAAATAAAACTGTTATAAATAAGGGACAAAAGTTACTGTGGACGAACAACATGAAGATTTACGCAATATATGCCCAATAAACCAGATAAATTTTGCATCAAATCCTGCTTAACATCAGACGTCGACAGTAAGTACATCATAAATGCACTTCCATATTTGGGAAAAGATGAGGATAGGCACCAATCAATACTATTAGCCGAATGTGTTGTACTGAAATTCATGGAATCATTTACGGAACTACCTTAGTTGGAACTACTCGCTCCAATAAAAGGGAATTGCCCATAATTGCGAAAAAGAAGAAAGATGATATGATACGGTTTTCAACAAAGTATTCCAGTTAGATAATTATACTCTTACAATTTATAAAAGTCAGCAAAAAAAAAGTACTTTTACTTAGCTCCAAACACAGCTCTGTAAAAGTTGAAAAAAAAAACAAAATGATAAAAGTTTACCTTAGACCATTTCATATTACAACTAAACTAAATTCGCTGTGGATATGACCGATCAAATGGCGAGCAAATATAGAACAAAATCGAAGTCTCGCCGATGGCCTGTCCAAGTAATTTTTAATATTCTTAATTTAGCAGGCATAAATGCCTGGATATTGTATAAGGAAGATAAAATATATCGAGAAAAGATTTTTTACTCCAGTTAGCAGTAGAACTTCCCGCTGATTATCAAGAAGCTCGAGGATAATAAATAACAATAACAAATACAAAAAGAACGTCGACTAATTCTACGACAGATTCTAATAAACGTAAAACATGTCAAATAAAGTATTGTGAAGATGCAATAAAACCATAAAAATCTGTTCTAAATGTAAGAAATATGTTTGCGGAAAATGTACATTGGAAACTCCTTGCAAATGGAAAAAATGCGGTCCGCAATGAATTACCGATTAATAAGTTTTTGTTTTTTATAATAATGGAAAAAATACATTTTTGTTTAATTATTACCTTAAAGTTACTTTGTTTAATATTTCCTTACTAAAATCAACTCCATTCAATTAGGAAAAATAAAGTCCTTATCTAAAACCCAGTCAAATATGTATATTTAAATCACAGAACGTTTGGTTTTTTTTTTTAATTTTTTCCATTTACTTATTTTTTTTATTATTATTTTCTTTTTTTCAGTACAAACAGGGTCTGGGTTTTTTGTTTTAATTAATTTCTCAGGTGTTCTATCCAGAGAAAAGTCTTCATAGGGTATATAACAACATACTTGCAGGGTATCAGGTGAAAAAGTGCCCAAAAGCACAAAACCCCTTTCCTCCCAAACGAAGCATTTTGTCACCCCTGGTCACATACAATTTTTTGTTCCCGTTATTCAGACCTATCACAGCATCACCATTTGAAATTAATCTATTGTTATACATGTAAAGGGTTTTCCCATAAGAGGTGTTATTTTAATTAGCCCGCTATTTCGGTAGATGTCACTTTTGGAGCTGTCATTTTTTGACATTTGACAAGTAGAAACTACGCCATTAATAAAAATGGAACGATACACGATTCAACAACGCATTGAAATTATTAAAATTCACTATAAAAATGGTGAAAATGTCGCAGAGACGGTTCGTAAAACTCGAACATTTTTGGGTCGTCGTGAAGCACCTTGTCGGACCGCAATACAGAAATTGGTAGAAAAATTCGAGCTGTCGGGACAAGTTAGTGATGTAAAGAATAAACCCCGTGCACGTCGCTCAAGAACAGCCGAGAATATTGCTGCTGTAGCCGAAAGTGTTGAAGAAAACCCAGGTTTGTTCATTCCCCGTCGTTCTTTGGAATTAAGCATTCCACAAACGTCATTACATCATATTTTGCATAAATATTTGGGTCTTAAGGCTTATAAAGTTCAGTTAACACAAGAACTCAAGCCGGCCGATCATCAACAACGTCGAGTCTTTGCTGATTGGGTCCTTGAAATGCATGAAAATGATCCGGAATTCCATCGAAAACTCATCTTGAGTGATGAGGCCCATTTCCACCTCGATGGCTTCGTCAGCAAGCAAAATTGTCGCATCTGGGGCTCGGAAAACCAAAGAGTTATTGTTGAAAAGCCTCTCTATCCTCAACGTGTGACTGTTTGGTGCGGTTTATGGTCCCGCGGGGTCATTGGACCTTACTTTTTCGAAAATGAGGCTGGAGCAACAGTTAAGGTGAATGGATTGCGCTATCGACAGATGATTAATGATTTTTTATGGCCGGAATTGGATGGTATTGATCTGGACAACGTTTATTTTCAACAAAACGACGCTACGATCTTTTACGGGAAAAGTTTCCGGACCGTGTTATCTCTCGAAGAGGTGATCACAATTGGCCACCGAGATCTTGTGACTTAACACCTTGCGACTTCTTCCTTTGGGGCTACGTGAAAGAGAAGGTCTACGCCAACAGCCCGGCGTCGATTCAAGACCTCAAAGATGGAATTCGTGAGGCTATCGAGGACATAGGGCAGCCACTTTGCGATTTGGTTATGGAAAATTTCATGAAAAGGATATGGTCCCGTAGGCGTGGTCGTGGTCCATTATTAACGGTATACCTTCCTCTTTATAATGAAATAAAGATCCGATCATTTATCTCAAAAAATGGCATTTTTCTTTGAATATAAAAATAACACCTCTTATTGAAAAACCCTTTATAAGTAATCCAAATGCTCGAATATACTACTTTTAGAATTTAAAGCTTTCATAGCCAGTAATCTTTGGACTGAATAGCGAGGATGACCATCAACCTTCAGTGTAGCAATATCGGAACCACTGCCAAGAAAAAGGAAAGCATGGACGAAGATTACGATTGAGATAAAGACGGATGGCATTGGTCACTACCCGTAAAAAGTAGATCATATGAACCGTCTATATTGTCATGACAGGAATTGTTTAAAAATGCCATGAACCTGTATAAACGGAGTTGCATGGAAACTTTTAATAATTGACACTTTTTCCGATAAGCCAGATGGTACCATATGCTATAACATTAATTAACCCATTAATTTTCATAATTTTATATTATTTTAACAGAACTATAATGTAAAAAAAAAAAAAACAATAATAAATCGTCTCTAGAGGCTATAGAAGCTTGTAATTTAAATTTAGTTTAAACGTTTAACTATACAACCCTAAAAAGATTAAAAAATAACCTAAAGTTTTTCACTGTGGCGGCCCGCAATGTATCTAAGTAAATTATTCGAATTCCAATCGGCTTCCACACAAAATGTCTCACTATGATATTTCAAAAATGTCGTTGGCTCATCTTAATTCAAATACAATTCATCTATGAGATTTTCTCTAAGTGGGTTAGAGATATAAAATATTTTTTTTAAGCAATTGTATGAAAAAGGGAATTATGGCACCCTTCAAAACCATTTAATGAATTGGTAATGTTCAGTGAGCTCATTATTCCGCCATTCATTGGCACTTCATGGATAATTGTTTTTTCTTCTTCGGTTAGATTAGCAACCTTACAGTTAACGATAATGGCAATGGCACTTTACGTAAAATTTCGGCCTTCTGGGTATTGTTCTCATGCATAGCAATTAAAGTGCGGGTGCTGGTATGACTCATGTCATACTACTTACTACTATATCAATAATTATTGCCTTCCGTGGAAGAACAATTGCATACAAAGCACACCCGCATTGGATCATTACCGAGGTCAGAGAAATGAAGAAGTGAAAAGCAAAATTGTGTGGGGAAATTGTATGGTAACTACCCGAACAGTATTGTGTGCAAATGTTGTGAAATTGTTTCCCGGTAAGATTTTGAAATGACGAAATTAAAAACTGAATTTGTCTCATCGGATATGGGTGATCGTGTTGTTTATGATTCAAATTCTTTGTAATTTGTGATGTCAAGATGTAACCCTTACTGAGGAAGATATGATCCGGTCATATTTTCTGGATGAATCACACCGCCAAGTTTGATTTCGAACTAATTGATTATTTACAAATGGTTAGTCGCATTTTTTTCACAGTGTGTCACATTGTAATTTATGGAATCATTGATATATATTTGTCATGTAATGAGTGGAATGGAATAGTAGAATTTTTTACAAGTAGATTTGTAGAAATCTGTAGAAATGTAACACATATAAGTTTACGTGTGTGTAGTGTAGGGCAAGAGGAAACACTCTCTGTAGCTTCTGAATATTTAATTTAAATTTTATTTACGATATTAAAAGATACTAGATTCCATAATTACATGTTATATATGTAGGTATAATATCCTAGATGGAATTATGACCTATCTATACACAACGGAAAAAATTTCAAGCGCTTCAAAAAAAAAAAAAAGCAGATTCGAAGCGGTTGTAGCTAGGTTACAGATATGTTTCCAAAAAAGGGCTTCTTTGGAAGCAATCTGAAGCAAATTTCGAAGCAAATATTGATTATGCAAGTTTCTCACTGTGACGTCTTACGATTAATCATTGTGATTCGCAGAGTTTCATCTGCTTTGTGAAGTTGAATAATGTTAAACTTTAATCTATGTAATTTTCTTTTACTTCACACAATCATATTCGTCAAACTTAAATTTGGTGTACTTAAAAGGGAAACTATTTGTGCGGACACTGTAGCAGCTGAAATCGTGCAGAGTTTCCAATTTCCTTCACACAAAATGCTTTAATAGAGATTAAAATGAAGCTAAAAGGAAGTGCTTGTTTCTGCGGACATGTATGAAAGATATTAGAAACTGAAGCATCATTGAAGCGCTTTTAAAAAGGACTTTTAAACCGATTTTTTTTCCGCTGGACATGTAATGTACGTACATTCACTCGTACTTACATTTATCTGAACACCTGGCTCATAAATTAAAATTTATGTTTAGTCATCTTCAATGTAATTGTAATTTAAAATTGATATATGTACCTATGTATATATGGGTTAATATTTTCTTATACTAGGTTTATTGGAGGATGGATTTCATTAAGCATACCAAAAATGTAATAGCTCCTCGATTGAAATATATTTTAAACCACACCCCGATTGTGCTATTATCAAAAAATATTTTTTTCCTCCCCTTCCCCTATATCAGTTTTCTGCATGCACATGTTTTTTTCTTTCCTATTTCGGTATTATCACTCAAAAATAAAGAACATTTACGACATTTCAGTTCCTCAAGTAACTTAATTTGAACTTTTCTCAATTTGCCTATAGAACTTTGCTATAATTGATTTTGTTTAGTGAAATCAAAATAAGAGAAACCTACACTTCCCTATTGTAAAACCTGCTCTCTAGAGTTGTAAATTATTCAGCGGATCTGGAATTTTGTGCAAAACAATATTTCTACACTCGCAGAGAATCGCTCATAGTACATATAAGGATTTGTATTTTGTATGTGGTTCCTTATAATAGCCAATAGGCCTCATAACAAAAAAGAAAAACTGAATAAGTAAGCCTTGTTTGCGACGAGGAAAATGAAAGAGGTAAATGAATATTAAAAATTAGTTTGGAAATTCTTCATTTTAACGGAGAAACTCTGCAATCGGGGTAGGCAGATATGACTTAATATAAGCGAAAAATTGTTGTCACATAAACAACATTTAAGAATTAAGATTGTCACAGTACTGTTAATAAATTCTGTGACATTTGATTCACTCAAATTGTTGACAATACAGTATGACCTTAGAATATAGAGACAACAGGAAGTGTTGATACCTGTAAAATTCATGTGCATGAACGTTGATTTTTTCAGGGTATCGTGAAGTAGCTCAGCATTATATTGAAGAAAGAGACAAATGTATTTTCAACTGTCAAACGAAGTTTCCTAATTTGCAACAATCTGAATCTGGTGAAAATATACGTGGGAAATCATTTTTTAGGCAAGTATAATTATAAAATATTATTTTGTGTACTTTACACAAATTTTTATTAAATTAAATTGAAATTAATAACAAAAACGATTAAATATTTGTTTATTGAAGATTTGTTTACGTTTGTGACAGCTGAGAAACTCCCTGGGTATATATGCGCAGTGGCAGCGACTAAGAGCACGACTTTCGGTGGGAGCAACTGCCGTATTTTTAATCATATATCATGTTGCCCCGCTCTCTATATTGTTTCTACTAGACGGCTGTACTGAGCTTTCACTACAGGGGCAACAGATACTAACACAACCAGAATTTGACTACGCCAAATTTGACTTATCACACTTCCTGTACTCTCTATAATCTAAGAGTTTGACAATTGATTGATCCACTTAAATTTGTGATACAATAATAAGTCCATTCGTTTGCTTTGGTGCAGGTTTAACTCAGAACTGACAAGTGTAATTCTACACCAGCCCCGGAAATCAGCTGTTTTTCGGTGGTGCCCTCCCTCGCACACGAAAGAAGTGATAGTAAAAAGTGCAGATAAAAATATTCTGGTTCGGAGAGCTGTCCACCGGGTCAACGACTGACATTGTATTTATTTTTTATTGTTGAAAAACACTTGATTATATCTATAAAGATTCAATTCAATTGTTTGAGTACACTTATTTCAATTTAATTATCTAGATTACTGGTGGCACTTGTTTTTTGCTAAAGTCAATTTAGATTATATTGTAAATGACAAATCATCTTTTCTACACTGCTTACATCAATAATTTCAATGGTACAGAAAAATTACACTCAGTGTACACTACATCACATTTTGGCAAGCAAACGAATGGCTTGGTATAATTTAATCTAGTGTAAACCTTACTAAAGAATGGCTTGGTGTAGTTAAGTGTAGTTCCGGACTACACCAAACTTGCAAACGAATGGACCTAATGTTGCATTTGTGACAAATAATTCACGTATACATCCATCGAAATAGCTATATGTGCAAAAATAGTTTTCGTATTTTTATTGGAAAAATCTTATCTCAATTAAAGTACGAATAGACAGGAATGCATGTCTATTCATTCTAAATATAACTACTACGGCTGTGTTATTTTGTGTACCTTGTTCTAGAACTCCCATATACTGGAGAGAACAAATAGTTCTGTCGATTGAAGCGAACTATTTGTTCTGTTCGCTTAATTTATAAATCTTCTATGAAAATGTATGATGCGTTCTTTTGTGTATCTTTTGTTCTGCCCTGTTCTGCGGACACAAACGAACACAGCAATTATCTTCAATGATTAAAAGAAATTTTGTTTGGATGGCCCTGATGGCTGCCAAAAGTATTGACGAGATTTGACACGTCAATCACTTTATTCTCGCAATTTTCAAGGAGGATCACTAATGACATGGGCTGCATTTCCTATATAGATAGATAGATAGATTTAAACCTCATGGAAATTCTATGGAGCTTACTTTCCCAAAAGGTTTATAAAAATGGGCGGCAATTTAATATTTTGCAGTATCTGGAAGAATGGGAAAGAATTGATATCTCCGTCTTGCAGACGCCTATAAATTCGATGCCATATCGCTTATGTCACATTATTATTAACAATTTCGGGCACACAAATTATTAAAATTTAGTTTTTCTCCATTTACATATTGAAATTAGCTTTTTTTATTTTTTAACTATGCACATATAATTATTACCTTCGGTTTTAATAAAAACTACTATTTTAATAAAGAACAAGTAAAAAAATCTAGAATTAGTCTAAGACCAATTCTTATGATACTCTAGCTAGATGAATGCTCGTTTGTAATTTTGTATAGTCATCTCTCCCTGCAAGTTTCATTTTCGAAGTAGTTTTTCGCATATATTTCTAAAACGGTTCGTCGGACAGGAAAAATGGTTATAACCAATTTCATAGGATTTCACATTCGGAAGATCTTTTTGTTACATTAAGACCGTTTAGGACTGATCGTTTTCACAGTATACGTAAAAATCCTAAATTTTTGTATGACAACACCAAGAAGGGGTTGGCCGATTTAGTCCATTTCCAAAATTTAATTTAAAATGAGACCAATCGGGCAACTCCTTCGTAGGGTTGCCATACATAAATTTCGTTTTCTACTATATATTTGGACACTGCCTGAGAATACAACAACGTAGAGAGTTGAAATTTGATACATAATTGTTTAATATTAATAGTAAATAAAATTTCAAAAATGGACTAAATCGGGTAAACCAGTTTTGGTATTGCCATATGAAAATTTTGGTTATTTACATAAACTGTGAAAACGATCAGTCCTAGGCGTTTTATTGTTCTTTAGAATATGAAATCCTATAAAATTGCTTTTACTCATTTTTACTGTCCGACGAAAAACCACTCCAAAAATCAAACTTACACAGATGAGTGACCATACGAAATTACAAACGGGCATTCATCTAGGGTATCATAGGAATTGGTCTTACAAGAAGAGGGTCCCTTTCATCATCGATTTCGTCTAAATTTACAATATATGTTGGGCTTGACTGGAAATGAAAGCGACGCAAGTGGAAACTCCAGATGACCAAGCGAAACCGAAATAATGCAAAATGTATGTGAACCCGGGGTTAAAATTAACACTTTTCAGAAAACTTAATTTAATTACCATCTTGAGGTATATTCGCAACATTAAAGTCACTTTCTTGTCGTTACAATTATCTATAATCTGTTGTATTTCATATGCAGAAAACCAGAAGTCATTATCCCAATTAGTTTAGGAGTATTTTCCAAAATGAAATTGCGAAGTTTGCTAAATTTCTTTCAACTTACATTAATTAGCAGCATTGTAAAGCTACCACCTTTATATCTCGGCCAAATTTCAATCGATTTTCAAAATTCTTTTTGCTAAGTTCATTGTGAGCTTTTTATGATTATTTGAAATTATTTACGAGATTAGACCGGCAGCGGGTTAGAGAGTGGGTTAGAGAGTGCTCACTTATATATTATTATAATAAAAAATAAAAAAAAAAAAAAACATAAATAAATTATTTTTCTATCGGCAGGGGTATTTATTTTATATTCTACCATCTGTGTAGAATATTCATACACAATCTCATCAAAATCGGTAGATAAATTCAATGTCAAAAGGTCATTCATATTCACCAATGGGAAAAAGAATCTCATTTCCCGAATTCTGGTGTTGTGAGGGAGGTGGGATATATATTATCCGATTTGCGAGATTCCTTTTGCTAGTTTTTTTGTGATTTTTTTTCTTCTGATTAAGTTGCGAAATTTAATTTTCGACGGCCAAAATTCTGCCTGGAAAATTTATTTCGAAAAGTTTTCCTATAACTTAACGGTTAATCCATTTTTTTGGTTTTTTTTTATGGATGTGATTTTACTAAGAGATTATCTGTACAAAATTTCAGAAAGTTCGGATGTCATTTACATATTAAAAAAAAATTAAATCTATAAAAATTTTGCATACCCAATTTTCGCCATCTACCAGCGATCTTTAAAAACGCACGGAAATGCTACTTACAGAATCATAAATCTACATTTCTCGTCTATAGTTGGCATATAACCCGAATGAATTTGGTACTTTCGTTCAAATTCTGTTGCAATTTCACCGAGACAACTCCAGCGAAAATTTGCAAATTTGAGCATTTTCCTACAAAACCCCGGGCTCCCCTACATTATGTATTATTTCTGTATCGTTTGGTCATCTTCCCCTTGGGTTACTTTCATTTCTAGTCAAGCCCTACTTATACTGTGAATTTGGACGAAATCGGTAATGACGAGTAGAGTTAGACCAATTCTAGCTTTTTTACTTGTTTTATGTTAGGTTTCAATAGAATCATAGCTAATTCCTTAACTGTTTTAACTATCTCTTCCACTATTAAATAAGGGCTCATTTGTGATACTGCCAATGCTAAAAGACAATTCAGTTAATTTGTAAGTCCGTCGTCTTTCCTTGGTCCAACGAACAGACAAATTTTCCACACAATCAATCGCACATTTATCTAGCAAAATATTAGTCATTATACAACGAAATTTTTTCACAGTGTTTCTTCTGAAATTTTTGTCAATAAAAAATGATATAGTAGCACAACTAAAGTATAACATTTCGTTGTCACAATAATTTTCTATTTTTTGTGACAAATTTTCAACATTGTATGTGATGACATTACATGTCTACCCGGGAAATCCTCGGGATGTATTTGCACTTGTAACCACATTTTAAATCCAGTGTGAAAAACCATTGCGCCCCTGGAAACTCCAATTTCGTAATAAGCAATAACATAATTACAGGTGAATTTCTTGTTAGACGATTCTCCATTTTAACGATGGACGATTGATAGGCAGCTATTTCAATTTTTCAACAAAATCATATAGCTATATGCAGAAAAGGGAGGGCAACATTGAATTACAACATTGTTCTTTTACTCTTTTAAATAACTCAGTTCCTGTAAGATAGATCGTTTCTCATGTGCTAGAAGGAAAGGAACTTCGTGCAATAATAAAATCAGTTTACAATAAAAATGGCGCCACCAAATCCAACAGCCAAACGCGAAATGAAGGAAAAGCATAAACTTTTTATTTGCCATTTGTTTCAACTATCTACTCCCTGAGGGAAAGTTACCATCCTTACAAATCAATCTTCTATAGAGCTGACGTGGCGTTATGGTGTCCGCTAATCTTTCCTGTTTGTAAGGGCGGGGGATACCGATTTGCTCGGATTTGGCCACATTTTGCCACCAAACCAGGGGTTAAGCCGGGTTGTCACACGATTCGTCAACTGTCCTCAGATATTTACATGTCATGGGCTCTTAAACTATTTGGAATTTTTTATATCTTTTTATAAAATACATTAAGAAATTATATAAATCTAGGAACATAGTTTACAAAGGTAATCGTTTAATAGCACAAAAATTTTCTCGTATTTAAAATATATTAACTAAACAATCCCAGTTTAAAAACAACCGGCCAAGTGCGAGACGAACTCGCGCACGTACAAAATTTAATACTATGTACTTTTTATTTATTTTTTCAAATGAGCGTAGGCGTCGTTTGAAAAAAATAATAAAAATAATGCTGTCATTTGGAAACATAATGCTTACTTATGATAATAATAATGAATGAGAATAAAACGAGCAAAAAAAAACGCCGAAAAAATAACATTTCTTGTATGGGGCCCCCCTTTAATTTCTAATTTAATTTAATTTTTATTATTTGTTGTTATAGCGACAATAGAAATACACACTCTGTGAAAATTTCAACGGCCTACCTATTACGGTTAATGAGATATAGCCCGGTGACAGACAGACAGATAAACGGATAGACAGACATCGGAGCCATACTAATAGGATTCCCGTTTTTACCCTTTGAGTATGGAACCCTAATAACTAGCTTTGAGATTTTTCTTTCCTTAATTGAAAAAATCTTCGCATCAACTAACTACATAACCCCAAGTGAAAAGTACGTTTTTTTTTAAAGTTTTGATCAAATTTGCCACGAGATACAACTCAATTTTTTTACAGAACATAAAGGCCGAAAAACAATGATGCCGACACGGCAATTACGACGACACTGTCCTCGTAAATGTTGCCATATTAACACAATGACACCGACCGACATTCTTATGTTCGTATATAAAGATATGTAGGTGGTAAAATTATTTGTTGAAATTTATTAACAATATGGGAAAGATATAAAAAAAAAAGTTGTAAAAGTGTAATAAACTATGATTAACACTGAGTTTATGTGGATTACAAAATATCATCTACCACTTATTTTCAACTTTTCTCCAATTTTTTTCCATTTTTTCTTTCTTTTAAATATGTATTTCGATATTGAGGATTTCTTTTGGCATAAAAATACTTCATTTCCTTCAATAAATTAATTAATTGCTCCTCGAAAGACATTTTTTGGTCATTACTCTGAACTGTCAAAATCAAAATACGACGACAACGACGACAAAAGTTGAATTATTCCCAACTCTGGTTACAGCGACAAAATCGGTCGGCGCCATTCTGTACAGCAACATGGTATTGCCATTAGGTCAACATTTAATTTGTCGTCGTAAATGTCGTGTCGGCATCATTGTGTTTCGGCCTTAATAAGGGCTTAAAGCAAGCACTGTCTCAGTGAGACAACTGAGACAAAACTTTGAGCAACCGTCTTAGTTGTCTCAGTTCAAACCAATCAGCTGATTTGCCAATTTTGACATTTAAATAATTTTACCACAGAAAATGGATAGTAATAAATTGAGGAAAGTGTTTAGTTTATTCAAATAGCGCACTAAACTTTAATTAGTAATTAAAATCACAAAATAACAAAACTGAGTCAACTGAAACAAGAAAATTCAGTTTCACTTGTCTCAGTTGCTCAGTGGTTGCATTCGAATTTTGTAGCTCAATATGGAACTAAAGTGCAGTCTCAGTGAGCCAACTTAAAATAACTCACTTGTCTCACTGAGAATGTGCTTGCCGAAAGCGCCTATTAGAACTCGGTTTTGGGACAATGCATTGCAATGAATTCGCACGAACTTACATACTTTCCGTTCGTTTACTTTCTCGTGCTCACAAAATTAAACGAGTTTTGCATGCGTCACAACATCCCCTCCCGAATAAATTTACCCGAAGTTTTTATTGCAAGGGAAATTGACAGCTGTCATAGGAAAAGTTCAATTTTTTAATTTTCTTAAAAGTTTTTAAAACGCAGTAAAAATCCCAGATGAAGATGGTTTGACATTCAATGCTCTCCTGGTACTTTTGCAAGAATGCAACAAGTAAAAAAAAGAAATAAAACAATACTCAATTCGCAAATGTTATTCCACACTTCTTCTTTTTGTTTTTTACATTCTTCCCCCACCACCAAGTAAGTTTTTACTCAGAAAGTTTTTTAACGAGAAGTACGCGAACAGACCTATTATATCTTTGATGTTATAACTTAATTTGCAGTTATATCAAAATATATGTATATGTATATAAATGCTAAAATAATTTCTTTTTCGATAGAAAATTTCTATGTGAACAGTTCTTTACAGGACCCCTGTATATCTGTGCATCTTTATCCTTACAAATGCTTTCATTTACTTGTAGTAATACTTTTGATTTCAAATTTTTAAATACAGTTGATGAAGGAAACTTTCAAAAATACATGATCGTAAAAAATCCATGCTTATTGAACCCCTTCCTATCTAAAGCCACAAAAAATATCTCTTCTAAATATTGTTGCTTATTCACATTTATGGATCCGCGCAGTAACGACCTTCGTGGGTGTGCCAGATAAAACGTGAGACATATCTTTCACATTACTCGTTCATGAACACGGAAGCCCACCGAAAATAGCTCTCAACATGCAAGCAATCCGGCGTAATGAGATGGCTCATACATTCATCATAGCAATTAGTAATTACTACATATTGTGTGAACTGCGCTTGATCACCGCGTAATAGTAATAGTAATAGTAATGAGAAAAGTTTCTTTCGATCGAAGGACGTGCGTCGTCATTCGAACACGCACTGATGAATAATGCATCGTCGTCTTCAAAATTGGAATGCTACAGATCAAAGCTTTTGACGGTTTATTTGCTGTTTGTTCTGCTATAGTGTCGCAGTGGACGAATTTGGTCAGAGGGTAATGAAAATATCTTCAGAATGAGTCGACCACATTTCCTAGGTCATTATACATACATAGTTCCTGTGCACCTCAAAGAATCTCACGGTCCAAGCATGATTCATACTGCATATAGGGCAAATGTGCCTATGTTCCTAGCCAAAATATAAATTCACGCTATCAGTATTGTGCACAGAAGGGTCTCTTACGGATTTGATATCACACTGCACTGCAGTGAACTGTTTTATTGATCCATTAGAGAGTAATTTCCTTCTGGACACATCATGGCCCAGGCGCCTCCTGATGATAGTCGCGCATCCAAAAATTCATTTTATCAGTGAGTCATTATAGGATGAGTAAGTTGGAAATGAAATTCTATCGGAATTGGTGCTAAGTGAGCCAATATGTTATCAGTTCTGACTCCATTCAGTGCTTGCTAGATAAACACACAATAAGCAACACTTGACTTTAGTTGAGTGGCAGGCAGGTAGGTGCTATCGATTTTTTATTTATTTTTATTTTTTTCATTGCGTAATTTAAAAGCGACTGATTTCGAGCAACTACATATATACGTCCAGTAGTAATGGGACGCTGCGCTGCAAAAGGGCTTAATCCTGTTTAGAATTCCGAGTCGGACCCGCCGACGATGATTCTCATAATAATAATAATAGCCAATTGTATGCCATAGCCAGAGCCGCCAGCACTGATGTCATTTGCTGTTTTGACGCTGACCGGTCTTAATTTCCAGAGAACAACACAAGCAACTCTGAGGCCAATGATTCGAAAGAGGTGGTGTAAAATCACTGGTTCACCTGGCGAGGTAGTCTGGTCGATGACTAACCGCAATATACTTTTGTTATAGCGCGCAATCGTAAATTTTGCAGCAGAGTAAAATAAACAAAAACTCTGGCGCACGCTTATGGTAGTTTTAAAAAAGTCTTCTAAGAAATCGGGGAACAAATTCAGAGTTTCTTCAAACAAGCTTTTAAACTGCGATTGATGGGTTTACATTTGGCGGATCAATGATGTCATGATGATAAGTCGTCAGGTTCAGTGTTTTGTTTTGTTCTGTTCCCTTTTTGCCTTTCATTTTCGTCAAAATATTGGAATTTTTAATAAAAAACAGAAGTTGTGGGAATTTTTTAATATATGGTACATTTTATATCCTTTTTTGCATCCAAATTGTTTTGTAGATATGTATGAATACAGGTGGTGTATTTTTTCTTTCGTTTAACAGATTGAACAGTCGACTTCTTAAAATGTTCACAGAATCCTCGAAAAAAATTGTAAATCAGTGGGAATTTAGAATTTTATGTTGACTACTTATATGAAATCCCAAGTTTTATATGCACTCGAGTTTTTTTCTATTTTACTTTATATACCTTTAATATGTATATACTTACTTCTCCCGAAATTTCCATCCTTAAATAATTAACATTTATTTTAAGGGAAATATATTAATGAAATACTTTGAAGTCTATTCGTAATGCTGAAGAATTGCTCAAAATTAGGGACCGTATATGGTGAAAATGATACAAATTCTATTAATTATTAAATCTATTTTTTTTCTATTTAAATCAAAAATTAATTTCACAATAGAAATACTTATATGTACCTACACAGGTCCCATAATCGCCTTTCCTCTATATAGCCAGGACTCCTCCTCACTCAATGTGGATCAAAAATTGTATGGGAAGAGGAGCGGAAAATGCTGAGTGTGGTTGGTAGGGCAGATTTTGTATACTTTTTCTCCTAACACGCTATTTTTTGTATACTCCTTACGAAGATGACTGACACACACCTCATGATGTCTAGACTTTCCAAAAAATATCCAATCACTTTTCCATTCTGCACTTTTCGAGAGTAATTGGACTAGAAAAATTGAAAAAAATTCCAAATGATTTTAAATTTCAACGATTTTTCTTCCAAAATGTATAATCACTTTCTTGTCAGTTTAGTAAAACTTCTCACTTTGTTTCTACATATGCACCGACCTACCTATATGCAACCGGATTTGACATAAACCTGATTTTATAATAATAATAATTTCATAAAATTTGTTTATACACCATTGCCATTTTGAACGACTTGTAACCCTCTGCCCTTCCCTTGTAATTTACATTTAATCCCTACGTTCCTTCCTCCTTTAAATTCACTTCAAGTTCACCAATGGCTGATTACTACATAACATTGCATTTATTCTTAGAAATAACAAAAATAACTAATATATGATATTGTTTATAATAAAATATGAAATAAATAAATAATACCTAGAGAAGTGAGGAGCGTTTGTAGTGCTAAGAGCCGCCAGAGGTTGAGAGGAGTTTATAACAACCTGTAAAATATTGAAAAGCGAAAACGACCGAGGAATAGGTTCATATATTTTATTTAGGGTGTATAAAGAAAGCAGATTAAGTCTCTGCGAGTATGGAGGTAGGTAGGTCTGACAAAGGCACAATAGAATTTTGTACATGGCGGCGTTTATACAAAAATAATCAATACAATTTAAACAATGAATTAAATCGGGCAACCCCTTCATCACATACAAAACTTCAAGTTTGTCACGTATATAATTTGAAAACGATAAGATGTTTTTATTGTACTGAAAATGAAATTGGTTATAATCATTTTTACTGTCCGACGAACAGTTCTAGAAATATATGTGAAAAACTACTTTCACAGACTTTCGCATACATAAGACCATTCATCTAGCACAAGGGTAGTCAACGTGGGCCCCCCAGCAAACCCACTGACATATATAAAATGGACTGCTGATACTACAGAAATGGATTACATTATTATGGGATTTTCTATAGTTGTCTGGTTTTGGTTTAACTACTTTATTCCGCAGAACTACAAACAATAAGTTCTATACAAAATACACCATAGTCCAATTTCAGTTCAGTGGTTTTCCAAACGAATATATAGAATAGAAATAGATGGCAATACAATATTTGTAATCCTTTCTCTGTCCCCCATAGCTACTTTTAGGGGCAGGTGGACAAAATTTTGCTTAATTTTATTTCTTTAAAAATCAAGTTTAAAAAATATTTGATATTGTAGGAGATAAGCTTCCAAGAATAGAAATAATTTCGAATGCTTTGCAATTTATTGAACTTTTAATATGAATATTAAGAGGAGTCAGTACTCAGCAAAAATTTCAATTTAGATACCAGCGAGCCTGTAGGCAATAAAACTTACTATACGTAGGTTTGTGTCCTGAAAGTATGAAAATTCATATAAAATTATCGTAGACCTAGACCATAAGTTACATTAGAGACATCTAGCGTGAAAGGTAGAAATCAAACATTTACAGTTCAAAGAAATTGAAAATTTTTAACGAGAATGAACTCTCCTAAATTTTATTTTGCACATAATTGTTAAATATACTATTTTGCGTTATATTTCTACAACTTTCAATGAAATATTGCAATTTCTCGTCTCTGAAATATTGAGAGAAAAAACAAGTACTATTAGAGTCAAATAATTAAAAAAAGCGCCACTAAAAATGCTAGATTTAGGCTTTATCTTTCTAAAATAGTTACAATCTAAATAAATGAGGATACCTACTAACAGGAATTTGATTTGAAAAAAAATAATTTTTACCATTTTTTGCAATTTTCCGAGCTAATATATCCATTGCAATAATTTTTTTTTTTATTTTTCTCGACGTTATTTACCAGACCTCTTCGTTACCTTTAATTTAAGATATAAGTCATTATTCTGGTACAAATAGTTTGCCAGAAATTCGCATTGAAAAATGTATGAAACTTGCAAATCGGTACTGACTCTTCTTAAAGCGAAAGTAAAACTTGAAATTGAGATAATTGTCACACCCCTGCCAAAAAAAGTTGACTCATATGAAATAGAAAATCAGGCAGTCCATGTTATATATGTCAGTGGTATAAACTACAGAAGGGGTAAGATCCAGAAAAAATTGAAAATAATCCGGAAAAAAAAATTCAGAAGTGACAAAATTCAGAAACGACAAAATAAATAAATGTCAAAATCCGGAAACTGTAAAAATTGTTATAATTATATTCTACAAATATATAAATTATTTAAAATTCGAATGAGTGACATAGTACAGACAGAGTATATTGGAATTTGGTGATGGTAGATTTACATCTGATGGAAACTTGTGTCATCCAGCATGAAGCTCTGTTGCAATCTAACTGTGCCCAGTTTATATTCATATGAAGAAAAGATCATTTTTTACAATTTAACGATGGTTATTCACCGACACATTTAAGGGAATCCTTGTGCCACATCTTTCATCATATGCATATACAGTAAACATTCCCTTAAACGGACACTGACGGTACCAGGTTCGGTACGGTTCGTCAGAGTGTCAAAGAGGAAAATAAAAATATTTAAAATGCGAAACTTAATAAAATTTTATTTAAAGAAAGTTCAACTTTAATTACTTTTTGTAGAAAGGAAACCAGTTATGAAAAAATGGTTCTATTTTCAAAATGCATTTGAAGATTAGAAATTATTTCAACTGCTTCGCCGTCATTTCTATTACTCGCGAATTGTTTTAGACCATCAATGTAAGATTGAGCTTCTTTGAAGGTTTTTACGCCCGATATTTCCTCAACTTCTTCCATCTCATCATCTTCAATTTCCTCTTCACTGTTAGTGACTCCATTTGGAGCATCATTTTCTTCGTCAGACTCTACGAGCAAATGGTTATGGACAAAACAAAAAGTCTCCTGGCGTCAATGAAATTTCGTCCTCCGGATCAAAACCTTCATCACCTTTTTTATAAAAAAAAATTTCATATAGAACATTAATGTTTTTAGCACTCGGCAGCCTCCATATGTGTCAGAATGTGATTTAAAATTAAAGTTCTATAGTTCAGTTTGAAATTTTTAATGACGCTTTAGTCTAAAGGTTGACAAACACTTGTCGTATTCGGTGGTAAAAAAACCACTATCATATGATTTAATTTAATATCACGAGGGTGGGAACCAGCATTGTCCAAAAATAATAAAACTTCTTTTTTCCTTATGGTCATTTTTCGCTCGAAAGCTTCCAGCCATTCCGTCATAATATCACCAGTCATCCACGATTTTCGGTTGAATTTCCAAATTACAGGTAGCTGATTCTTCAAATTTTTAAACGCACGTGGCTTCGCAGCTTTTCCTATTACTAATAGTTTTTCTTTTTCTCCAACCAAATTTGCACAGAGCAGTATTGTTAATCTTTCTTTGGAAAGTTTTCCTCCTAGACATTTTTCAGTTTATAAACAAAAGTTTTTGTAGGAAGTGCCCTATAAAATGGGCCGGTTTTATCGGCATTATAAATGCAATCGTCCTTATAATTTTTAACTATGTCAGGTAATTTTTTGAATAAAATTACTTACATCGACCGCATTTACATCGGCGAATTCTCCAGAGATACTTTTATAGCACACATTGTGTCGTCTTTGAAATTTTTGAAGCCAACCGGCGCGGCGGATGCTTTAAAACCATTAATTCCTAAGTTTTGTGCAAACTCCTTAGCTTTTTCCTTGATAATTGGGCCAGAAAGAGAGACATGCTTTTGTTTCTGGCCTTTACAAACCACTCAAACACCAGTTTGTCCAAATTTTGTCCACTTGAATTTATAAACCTTCTTTTTAAATTAATGCTTACAGCATTGGAATGCCACTGCGACTGGGTCGTTGTCCTAAATTGGACAGCTCGGTGCACAATTTGCAAAATGGGGCGGGCGGTTAAGATTTTTGAATAAATCGCAAATTGATGAATGGAATATTATATTTAAACACTTAACGCAACAAAATAACGTTTTCTAATTCTTAAATTTGTTCCCCAATTTTGATCGAAAATTATTTTTTAATTTCTCTGGTTTGCGGAGCAGGGCTACCAAAAATTTTAACTAAATTAAATAAATTTTTAACATAAGCTTTTTGAAGTTAATAAGCACAAAATAACGTTTTCCGATTTTTAAAATTGATGCAATAGATTGCTTTCTTAATGGCTAAAATGCAGGTAAAGCAATCTATTGTGTCAAATTGTCGTAGATATAAGTAGAATTTTAAAAATCGGAAAACATTAAAAACAATCATTGAAATTTCATTTTTAAATCATTTTCAATAATAATTGGGGGACAAATTTAAAAATTAGAAAACGTTATTTTGTTGCCTTAGGTATTTAAATAAATATTCCATTAATCAATTTGCGATTTATTCAAAAATTTTAACGCCCCGCCTCATCTTGCGAATTGTGCACCGAGCTGTCCTATTTTTGACAGCGACCCAGCCTTAATATTAGCGCGAAACAAACGAAATTTCAGTTTACGCGCAAAGGTTTTAATCACTTCTGTATAAAATAGTTTCTGAAAAGGTGAGCAAAGCAAAACATTTTACGATTCTACGCATAAAACAAAATACGAGCTAGAACAGCATTCCGCTATCCCAACTGAAAAACGAAGGACAAACAGAAAATATCGTATATAAATGAACAAGTTAAGGATATTTCTTCGTAAAAGTAAGCAAATACATTTACGCAAATGAACACTAGCCGACATCATAGTTTATAATATGCATTAGATGTAACTGTTCATATTAAAAATGTTTCCTGTGTTAAAAATCTCCAACCTTAGAATGTAGAACTGAAGAAAATGCCCAAAGATAAGAAAACTGCGTCATTTTCTTGATACGTACTGAGCTGTGCAACTGGTTTTGATAATAAATTGGGGGAGCGAGTTAGTGAGCAGTAGAATTTTCCTTGAATTTTGAAAGGATTGTAAAAACTTTTTTCTTCTCTCATCTTTGAATCACTTTCATAGTTCAAAAAAGGATTATAAATGTTAATTTTTCGACTTTTTTTTTTGTAATATTTTAACATAATTGTCTCGATAAGGGAGAGCAAACTACATAGCGGAAGTGAAATGTATTGTCCGTGTCCGGATAAGGGAGTGTCCGCTTAAGAGAAAAGGAAATACTTGAATTTTCATAATTTTTCTTCCGTCGGGTAAATTTTGTCCTTATAAGTTGTTCGTATAACAGAGTTGTCCGCAATGGGAGAGTCCACTGTACATAAACTGGGCACAGTTGGGTTGCACCAGAACTTTATCCTGGATGACACAGGTTTCCATCAGAAGTAAATCCACCATTACCAAATCCCAATGTATCAACCATCTTGAAGAATTCAAACTAAGGGGAAATCCAGAACGGATATTTGCAATCGGGAGTATCTTTTCTGGACTTTTTCTGGATTTCCTCTGAATTTTGTCACTTCTGGATATTGTCTCTTCCGAATTTTGTCACTTCTGAAATATTGTTTTTTTCTGTACATTACCTCTTCTGGATTTTGTCTTTCTGGATTTCATTGGCCTGGATTATGTCTTTCTGGATTACGTACCCAACCCGACGACTCGATACCGATTCGTCTTCTTAGGCCTTTTTCGGAGTTTCCTTCTTACTGGTGCTATATATAAGGGTCATATGTATTCGAAATTTGTTCATAAGAGCTATTCAATTTCGAATTGTATAATAAGTAAACTATGTTTTGTGAAAACTATTCGATATCTAATACCTGTGACACACAGCTAGTACAGATATCATAGTACACGCATAAACCACCTGTGTGTCGTTGCATACCAGCATAATATACAAGCTGAGCAAACTGATACGAGGCGTACGGAACTTTTTAATGATTTCAGCGCCGCTTACAAGCATTGAATAAATAACTAATAAGAAAGCGGGGTATTGCGCGAATACAGTGGACGTGTACGGATATTCACTATAGTTTATGACATGCGCAAAGTTGACACTAAAAATATTTCCGACGATTTCTTGAAAAGCAAAACTTAGCAAGATTCAAAAGCTGTCAAACGAAACTATGTACATTTGCAATGCGATGTGTCATGCAGCATAGTACAGCGAATATAATGATATCCGAACTATGGTACCTATACTCGCTTTATGTGAAAGGTATAAATGAAAAGAAAAGAAGTAGCCTAGGAGAAACATTTAACATTTACCAACTGCGAAAATTGTTTTCTCAGCACTCACTTCACTATACTAAAGTTTTTTGGCCGAATACTTGAAAAAGAATGCCGCTGCACACTTACGTTGTCATGCACAATCTGAAAAAGTCATATACCGGTAATTCTTTTAAACCATTTCGTAATAAGGGATATTTAGCTTTCATGATGGATGGTAGGGTTTTGTCCGATACTGAAGCTATTTTCGCCACCGCGCAACTAATGTCGATTTCGATGGAACTTCAGTGCAGTACAACTTTTCTAGCAATTCTGCGCACTGAAAATGTTCAATGGAACCACTTTTATAGCAGAAGTGCAGGATGAGTTTTACACTGAACATTGCCCTGGATTTCTTCTCGGTTTAAGAAATCCATATTGAAGCTCATGAACAATTGTTATCAATTCTGTAAAATTGGGTAACTTTTATAAAGTCCTCTTCTATGTTAAGCCGGCGCCAAAGCGTATTTTGAGGGTTAAAAAAAAATTATTAACAGACAAGGATCAGCTGGAAAATTTAAGAAAAAGAACAAAAATTAAACACGAGAAAATTATGAAACAGGGGTGTTTAGAGGTTGAAAGTGGTTTATGCGATTTTCGGCGAAACGTGACCTCCTAGCGGAAAACATTCTACGCAAAAGTTGTAGATAATAAAAAACTCAAAAACTTTCATGTGAGGCATTTTTCAACATAACCTCAAATTTTCCGTGAAAACCGCGGAGAACCGAATTTTCGGTTTTTTATTTTTTCCCTCGTAAAAATATGTCAATTTTCATGAAATTTTGTGAAAGTATACTTGTTTTTGCATTGAATAAGTATGATTCTTTTAGAATCTGGTAGACAACTAGTTGCCAAAATATTTACATTTTTCGGAAAAATAAACCAAAGTCTTCTACGGAAAACTTAATTGGTGTTTGTTTCGATTTCAATATTCTATATCTGGGGTCATTTTAATCGTTAAGATGTCTACTTTAAAATGATCTCGATATGTATGTTGATGGTTTATTTTTCATATAACCGCTTAAAATTGAGAAAAACAAAACAAAATTACCTTTCGAATCACGAATTGTTCAATATCTTTTATGATTTTCAATTTCTTTAATTATTTCTGTTAATAATGGATTAAATTGCCATGACAGAATTTACTTTAAAGTAATATTACTAAAGATGAATGAATTTAATTAAAGAAAGATGGTTTCCGCCACTGAAACTTTTAAATAAATAACAAATTAATAAAAAATCTTTTAAGTTGTGCATATGAACATAGTATTAGATAGGTACTTGGATTAGGTACTTATAAAAGGTTTAAGCCCTTGTGGTGGGGTTGGGAGAGGGGATAAGACGGGCCGGTCAAAGAGAGCAGCCGAGCTTATTTTGGAGTAGTACTTACCTATTCAGTCATCCAATTGTGTGGAAACATTTAAGAGACCTCGTGGTGATTGAGTATTTCAATTAAAAAAGTAAAAAAATGGATATGTAATTAAATCAATTAAGATGTTTCGCCGAAATTCGCAAAAAAACACTTTTAATCCCTAAGCCTTAGCAAAAACGCGGAAGTTTTAAGGCAGTTTTTTCGGGTGAGAAGTATTCGGGGGTAGGAAAAATTCCATGCTCCCAAGTTTCGATCGGGAGTACGAGCAGCATACCAATACTACGACAAGCAAATTATCTGCGGCCATTTTGAAATTGCGAAATTCCTGAAATTTCTGTTTACCTACGATTTTCAGGTCAAAAACTGTGACTTAATTGAACACGCACACAATTATTAATTAATTTCGGTAATCAGATAAGGAACTACGCGGAGCAACAAGATTGTGCTGCTGGCACGTCTCAGCACAAGGGGAGGAAAGTTCTTCTTTCCCTAAAAACTTCTCCTATGGGAAGGCCATAAACATTTTAGAACGTTAGGACTCAGTTGGGTCTCTCATGGGGTAGTGACGGAGTCTATTTCATGGCTTGGGAAGTATTTCTCGAGGGTTTTGCATAAGATCGTTTTATCTTCAAGTTCACAGTTATGTGTTTTTTCTTAATGTCGCTTCTTGTAATTTTTTTATTCTAAGGTAAACAGTAACAAGATATTCAACGATGTTACTTTCTTAAATTTCACATCCGCAAATTTGAATTTTCTGTGTATTATTCAAATACGCGAAATATAAATAATAAGGTAAATTTAATTAAGGTACCGTTGTAAGTTCTGTTGTTTAATTACTATTTCTACATGTAGTAACTTATTTAGCCTGGTACTAAGGTCCGCGATAAATTAAATTTTAGCGAGTCTCCAATATCGGGCCATTCTTTAGCGGCTAAAATATATATTGAAAATACACGAGAAGAAATCCAAGTCATCATTACTTACAGCAAAGACGTAGAAAACTACGTTAACTACAGGGATCCGGTCAATAAATTTATCAAATCTCAGAACTCTGACAATAAATATATTTAGCGCGCTAAAGAACGGCCCGGGCGGATAAATGCAAGCTAAATAAGGCCCACTGGAGTAGACCATGGGCCTCCTTATTACCCTACCTAACACAAGTTATATAGAAGACAAGATATTCCCATTAAAATGTTGACACATTGCAGCTGATAGCCTGTGACTAATGTAAATACATTTTTATAGGAAAGACAGAGAGAGAGAAAGTATTGTGGTCTCTGTACCGTCCTTTCCTATATATTTTCACGATAATTCGTCACTAATGGCAGAACGTGGTTCGTAATAGGAATATCTTGTATTCTATATACCTTGTACCTAACCTCTAACCTATATTCTCAATGAAACTAATATTCCTATATAGGATTATGATTGACTGTTTGAATTTACTCTATTGTAGGTTAAGAAATTTATAACTAAGTTGTTGGGTGGCCTTATTATTCCCCTGGAGGTTAAAAAGGCCTATTTTTATTGGAAATTATTAAAAAAACCGAATTTTGCAAGTTTAAAGGGAATCATTCCGCTGATTGATTTTGAAAAAATTAATTTTTGCTTTGGGCCTTATTATACTGTGGTGGTTTAATAAGGCACATGGAAAAGGTTTTATAAAACTGAATTATTTTTATAAATAGAGGACGGAGTAGAAATATGGGATACCTATTATAGTTTTGATGATAACAGGCTCCAAAATAGACATTCAAAAAATAAATGGTATAAGGATAGCAAATTTGTTTCATTTATCAGTGATATTAACATAAATAATGTAGACTACAACACGCTCAAAATTTATTTATTTAAACAAAAAATTCAAAATTAGAAATGTCCAAAGTAGAGTAGTAATCATTGAATAAATAAATAACTAATAATCTAATAATCTAATCTAATAATCGTCCAATCTGTAAACTCTGTTATTCCCAAGCTGTTCGAAAGTATTGTAACTAATAAAACTTCTTTCTTTGTTAAGGAGCACATTTCACCCTATCAACATGGCTTCATTAATCTTGTATCTTTTGCCAATTTCTCACTGAAGGTTATGGAGGATTCTGGTCAAGTTGATACTCTTTACACTGATTTCAGTAAAGCTTTCGATAGGGTAAACGTTCGCCTGCTTCTTGCGAACCTGAGTGTCTTTGGTTTTCATTCTTCTTTGCTAAAATAGATTTCTTCCTATCTATCGGACCGGAGGCAAATGGTTGTTATTAATGATATAACATCTCGTTCTATTCGTGTACCCTCTGGTGTACCTCAGGGCAGTCATTTGGGTCCTATTCTTTTAATAATTTTTATTAACGATGTTTTTACAATTTTTAGTTTTGCTTCGTGCTTTGGTTTTGCTGATGACTTAAAGATTTTCATGAGTATTGTTAATACTCAAGATGTAGCTAACTTTAAACACGACCTTGTTAGTTTTGCTAGATGGTGCTGCCTAAATCATTTATCTTTGAATTTATCAAAGTGCAAGCATGTTACCTTCACTAGAAGGTCTTCACCGGTACTACTTTGCAAATGTAATCTTTCATCTGATCTTGGGGTTTTACTTGATTCTCAGATGTCATTCTCCCAGCATATAGGTTTCATTGTGAGCAAAGCTTACTCTCGTCTTGGCTTCGTCAGGCGTCGGGCTGCAGAGTTTTTGGACCCTTATACACTCAAAGGTCTATACATTTCTTTGGTAAGACCAATCCTTGAGTATTGTTCTGTTTTGTGGGATCCTTACTATGCTTTTCATAACAATAGAGTCGAGGGCGTTCAGCCGAGATTCGCCAGGTTCGCCCTGAGGAAGCTTAACTGGAGTGCTGATCTACCTCCGTATAATGCAAGATGCCAATTAATTGACTTACAAAAATTGTCTACCAGATGGAAGACCCGCAATGTTATGTTCATAAGGGATCTGTTGGCTTATAAAATTGTTTCTCCTTCCCTGCTTGAGCACATTCATTTTTACATACCATCTAGGAATTTGAGATTCTTCTCCATTCTGTACGAATCCCTTCACAGAACAAATTACTGCCTTAATGGTCCAATTAGTCGCTGTATTCGACAATTTAATCTTTGTAGTGGCATGATTGACTTTGTTGACAATAGGTGCTCTACTCATAAATCTGAAAGTAGCTTTATGATTTCATTCTCATAAATTCAACTTGTGATCATTTCATCGGTTAATAGCTTGTTGAGCTTCTTCAAATTTTACCATATTATTATTCAATTGTATGTAGTGTATCAAGTAAATAAATTTGTACTTAGCTCTAGTTAATACATTCCACTATGCCTATTTTAAATACTTTGTTCTATTCTTTGATGTATTGTAATTGTCCTTTTTGGTCTTTTTATCATTGACATATTTAGTATTTATCTGTAACTTTTTTAGTATTTTATTTCATTTTTGCTTTAGATCGTCCTTAAATTTATGCTAATCCTATATACTAAAGTTTAATTTTTTTCTTTTATATTCACTTTTCACCTAATGCATGTATTTTTTATTTTTGTATATACAGCGTGATTCAGATCAAGATACCTTCCGGTATACCACGTGATTCCTTGAGGTAAGATGATCAAAAAATTGTTCCACATATCCCCCCTTAGAAACCTTCCTTTAGGAGTTGTGGCCAGTTGAAGATTTCACCAATATTCATGAGAATAAATGAGTATAAGTTTTGAACCACCCTATAGATTTTGGTTATTGTTAGCTTATTAAATAGCCAAGAATAGTACCTAGCTGTTGAAAAGTGCATTACTCTGTATTTTTTAATTTAAGCATCTTTAAATTATTCTCAAATATTTGCAAAATTTTGATTTTTTTACACACAAAAGTTTTTGAAATAAATAACGGTATTTATGAAATTTGTGTGTAAAAAAAATCAATGTTTTGGGAATATTTGAGAATAATGTAAAGATGCTTAAATTAAAAAATACAGAGTAATACACTTTTCAACAGCTAGGTACTATTCTTGGCTATTTAATAAGCTAACAATAACCAAAATCTATAGGGTGGTTCAAAACTTATACTCATTTATTCTCATGAATATTGGTGAAATCTTCAACTGGCCACAACTCCTAAAGGAAGGTTTCTAAGGGGGGGGGGGGGGGGTATGTGGAACAATTTTTTGATCATCTTACCTCAAGGAATCACGTGGTATACCGGAAGGTATCTTGATCTGAATCACCCTTTATATACAGGGTTTTCCAATAAGAGGTGTTAATTAGCCCGCTATTTCGGTAGATGTCACTTTTGGAGCTGTCATTTTTTGACATTTGACAAGTAGAAACTACGCCATTAATAAAAAACGGAACGATACACGATTCAACAACGCATTGAAATTATTAAAATTCACTATAAAAATGGTGAAAATGTGGCAGAGACGGTTCGTAAAACTCGAACATTTTTGGGTCGTCGTGAAGCACCTTGTCGGACCGCAATACAGAAATTGGTAGAAAAATTCGAGCTGTCGGGACAAGTTAGTGATGTGAAGAATAAAACCCGTGCACGTCGCTCAACAACAGCCGAAAATATTGCTGCTTTAGCCGAAAGTGTTGAAGAAAACTCAGGTTTGTCCATTCCTCGTCGTTCTTTGGAATTAGGCATTCCACAAGCGTCATTACACCGTATTTTGCATAAAGATTTGGGTCTTAAGGCTTATAAAGTTCACTTAACACAAGAACTCAAGCCGGCCGATCATCAACAACGTCGAGTCTTTGCTGATTGGGTCCTTGAAATGCATGAAAATGATCCGGAATTCCATCGAAAACTCATCTTGAGTGATGAGGCCCATTTCCACCTCGATGGCTTCGTCAACAAGCAAAATTGTCGCATCTGGGGCTCGAAAAACCCAAGAGTTATTGTTGAAAAGCCTCTCTATCCTCAACGTGTGACTGTTTGGTGCGGTTTATGGTCCCGCGGGGTTATTGGACCTTACTTTTTCGAAAATGAGGCTGGAGCAACAGTTACGGTGAATGGCTTGCGCTATCGACTGATGATTAATGATTTTTTATGGCCGGAATTGGATGGTATTGATTTGGACAACGTTTACTTTCAACAAGACGGCGCTACGTGCCATACAAGCAACGAAACCATTAATCTTTTACGGGAAAAGTTTCCGGACCGTGTTATCTCTCGAAGAGGTGATCACAATTGGCCACCGAGATCTTGTGACTTAACACCTTGCGACTTCTTCCTTTGAAGCCACGTGAAAGAGAAGGTCTACGCCAACAGCCCAGCGTCGATTCAAGACCTCAAAGATGGATTTCGTGAGGCTATCGAGGACATAGGGCAGCCACTTTACGATTTGGTTATGGAAAATTTCATGAAAAGGATATGGTCCTGTAGGCGTGGTCGTAGTGGTCATTTGGCTGATATCATTTTCCATTGTGAACGGCATACCTTCCTCTTTATAATGAAATAAAGATCCGATCATTTATCTAAAAAAATGGCATTTTTCTTTGAATATCAAAATAACACCTCTTATTGGAAAACCCTTTATATATTTTTATTTTTTTTGTACGTAATACACATAGGTATCATTTCTCCTTCTTAGTTTGTAAGATTGTATATCGGTAGACGGAATAAATAAATAAATAATAAGGAAGCGGCGTATCGTGCGAATATATTGTACAAGTTTAAGCATTTCAAAGACAGTATGACCCACTGACATATATAATATGTACTGACTACGTTCAAAGAAATGTACTGAAAAAAGTGGGCTCATTTCTATATTGCTGACTCTTTCGGTCTAAGCATCAAGTACCAACTGAGAGAAAACTGTAAACAACGAATAAATAAGTGGGTCTGTCGAAATAAATGTTTTCAAATTAATTATTTGGCTTAATTACTGATAAAATTGTTTTACCAAACGCAATATATTCGTTAGATATGCAACAGAAATTCGAAAGGTTTTATTAATTCGCTTTTCCAGCTGCACGCTCATTTTTTCAACTTCCCGTCAATGATTTTTTTCAATGTTGGCACCGGCGTAAGAACTTTTTTTGACATTAGTAACTGAGCCCACATGAAATAGAAAGTTAATCAGTCCATATTATACATGTCAGTGGTGTGACCTACGGTCCGGGGGGGGGGGGGGGAATGACAGGAGGCCTAGTGGCTATTTTGTGTCAGTTCAACATTCTGACATTTCATAATTTTGAAAAGAAGTTCTCGAATTTGAATTCGCGATACCGTGAAACATAAATAATTAAACGTAATTTTTACGTAATAGTAGTGTGATATAAGTGCGAAATATTCTTTTGTGAATGATATTTTGTGGAATATAGACTCCGGAATCTTAAATTACCATAATGAAGTGCGCTGTGCTGTGCTGCTATGCTGTGCTGCAGGAAGGAACAGAGTTATTGTCGTGGGAAAGCATTCTTCAAAAATAACTTTAATAGCTTTACTAATTAATTATAGTGTATTAAACAAAATAAAAGTGAAAATTTATAAAATTAAACAGACCTGGCAACAAATTTAACATATTACCAATGTCGGTTTGTTTGTTTACAATTGAATTGTCATCGGTGGCTATATTATGCCAGTCATACAAAGGCAACGCCAAGAAATATTTTCTGAAAATAAGGGGGAGCTAAAAATTTGTTTATTTTACATAGCAATTTGGATTATAAAAAATGTTCCCCTTCAGAATGTCAGGATTTCATTACTGCCATGACGAAACGAATACAAACACAGCACACTAATCCATTTCGCCGAGTGGCTTAGGTTTTCACCCGATATGCCGTTTCCTTATTAGTTATTTATTCAATGGTAGTAATATGAGAATGTATTATAGTATCAAAAACAAAAGAAAAATATGCAGTATCAGTGATACTAACTCGATAATGTTATATAATATTTTTAATATACTGTATAACTCTATTATAGGCCTACAAAAGTCAGCATCATCATCTACAATACTGCTATGAGATGGTCTCATATTATTACCAACCAAGTGTCTCATATTGCAACCAATTGGTTTTTTCAGTAAAATTAGTAGTTTAGTTAGAAAAACGAAAGCTTTTTGGAAATATACATATATTTATATACTAAAACTATAGTAAATATAATGTAACTTACCGTATTCGTTTGTTATATTTTCCTAGTTTCGAACAGGAAAATATACAGATATAAACTGCAAAGCAAAACATGTTAAAGAAAGCTTTTCAGTTATGCCCTAATTAATTGAACATTCAGCGCGCGTCAAGACTAATAACGAAATGTCCGCCCCGGCTGTTTCAAAACCTTCGCAGAACTAACAGCAGTTGTAACTCAGCTACGCTTTAGATATCAGTAGCGTAGGGAGACCAAAACCCCGGTGTCTCAAATTTCTACATCTACCATATCTCATATTTCTACCCCCTCCTCTACGCACTTCTCTTATAGTTTTTCTATTCTCTTAGTAGTAGGAAAACTTATTTTTGTAGTTGATTTATTGCATTTTCAAAATAGGTGGGCTTTATTTGCTGCACTTACCTTACATAATTTTACTCAGACTCCAATTAAAATTTACGAGTCCAGTCCAGTTTTATGAGATTCAATCGTATGCATATTTTCCTTAACTAAACACAGAGCCATCTGGATGTGACATTGAAAAATGCGTGTGTATATACTAACATGGTGTACAGAAGTTGTGAAATAAAGATATAGATGGCATACGAGTGCAAAAAATATAAAAATATTATATATTTATAACTATTTGATGAATTACTTAAATTTGTGTAGCAGCCCACTGACATATATATAATATGGTTTGACCACATACCACGTAGCAGTACAAACTACCAGCGAATTTTGCTACAGTTGTGCCCAGACATGTTATCAGAATAATTTAGTTACGCTGTAGATCAAGTTACAGTTATTGTTATAAATAATAATTGTATCACAAATTCACACGAACTAATGAAAATTAAATTATTATGTTATCACTTCAAATCGCAGGTAAAAAACCTGCACAGCCGTCCCAACAGAAATCTCAGAATTTCAAAATGGCCGAAACTAATTGCTTATAGTAAGATTGGTTTTGTATGCTGATGCTGCTCGTGCTATAGCTTAAAAATATGCAGCACAGAGTTTTCTCTCCAACCGAATGCCTATCATCAACTAAAAGTGTAGCCTAACTAACGAAATCTCAACGTTATATATTTTTATACAAATTAAGTTCTTACAAAACTCAAGTCTAAAATGATTTTACTTCCAAAAAATTATATCTGCTACCTTTTTTCCATTAATTTACTTCTCAAGTATTCAAGAAAGGAGCATCCCTTAAATAAATAAATAACGTCAGTGATTGCAAAAAGCACAGCGTTCTACTTTAAGATCGATAATGCAGGTCTTTCTCTTGCAATTGTAAAATTCTTATAATAATGTTATATTATTGATAATAATTACTTCGTTTTACTAAATGCAAAAAAATATAATAATATTTGTAAACTCTTCTATTTATTACTTACCTGGAGCTCTGTTCCGAATAAACTTTTGCAATTACTTTTTGTAAAGCATCCGCCCAGTGTATTGTTTGTCTGTTTTTCGTTTCTAATTCTATAATTCGAGTTCTGTAGCTAACGTTTAATGCCGTTAAATGGATTAGCTGAAAAAAAAAAATATTAATAATAAATAAAAAAATAAATAAATAAATGACCCCGACGTGATTTGAACACGCAACCTTCTGATCTGGAGTCAGACGCGCTACCGTTGCGCCACGGAGTCAGTACTAAATTGGGCTGTTATATTTTATAAATAACCAACCTCTGCTTTTTCGCCTCTATTTTCATAATCACGTTCTCTTTCTGAAATGTTTTCCTTTAAAGTTTGAAATTTCGCCGTCAATTCAGATAACTCATTCCTGAGATCAATAAAAATTAAACAGAATAATGTAAAATTTTTTATTGCGATATTACTCCTAATATGGTGGAGTAATTAAACGAGGAATGTTGAATACTTACCGTGAGACGCAAAACGCTTCCTTGTCCAGATCTACAACACTTTGAATTTGTAGCTTTCGCATCATTTCATGGGTTTTTACACAAGATTCGCACATTATCGTTGTAGACCATGTCTGAAAATTAAAAGAAGTAAATTATGATATTGCAATTGAATACGAATAAAGATTGCCTTAAGTGGGCAAATTTGTAAGCGCGTGGAGTTGGATCCAAATGGAATTTATAAATTTGAATATACTTTTTGGACCTTTTTATGGATCCATTTTCAGACACCTAACTAATTTCGTATTTAAATACCTTAAGGAAATCGATCAAAATTCGCACTTTCCCACCACCACTAATTTCGTTTTTCTTTTGCTAAAAGTTAAGTAGGTAGGTAGAGGAAGGGTGGATAAGATGACGATAGTATATATATATATATATATATATATATATATATATATTTTTTATATTCCCCTGGCTTTGACCTAAAGTCTTAATCATTTAAGATGTCGAGCTAGTCATCTTGAACGCCTGTTATGCTACCGAAACGACCATTTATAAATTAAAGTAGAAATTCAAACACTTACCAAATTTGATAACACAATATTTTTCGAATCTAATTTTACAAATTTTACAATAAACTTGCGTGTGATTGTGAATAAATGAGACACTATTGTCTGAATAAAATAGCGAATGTTAGTTTTTCCTTTACTGTGCAAGCGGAGGCGACTTAGTACCTACTGTACAAATCATAAAATTAGTGCCATCGGTTGCCAATCTCACGTAATTAACGACGTCATCTTACCTTTCCTTTCCCTACCTAGTTATGAGATATGAATAAACTATTTTTTTTTTTATCCTGCGATGAAATATTAAAATTTCGTCGATTTTTCACATGTATTAAAAATATCATAACTTTGGTTCTAATTATCATAGAGACATAGGGCACTATTTATAGACAATTTAAAATCAACTTTAAGTCGACTTTATCTTAAAATTGATTTTATGTTATTCATAAAGCACTTACAGTTGACTTTAACGTAAAAAGTTCATTTTGAATCATACTTTTGAAGTCTATTTTATCTTCAGAGTGTTGCGTGAATTTCTTCATTTTTAAAAAGTTTTAATTAAAAAATTTAACAAAAAATGGATATCGATATTGATTAAAGTTCGAAGAAGATACAATTAATGAAATAAATAATTTCCGACGTCAAAAAATATATAATTCTCTACAAAACCATTTTGAAATGGATGACACAAATTTTTTTCACGGTACAAATTTAGTAAGGAATCTGCTCGTTAAATAATTAACTTGGTAAAAAGCAATCTACCGAAAGAATGAATACCAGAAGATTACATTTTTTTGGAAGAAATACTCAAGAGGACTCAGATAGGAAATTAGAATTTAGATATGTATATACTTTATGACAATACTTGTTTCTTTTAATAGCATCTCTTCATGGAATATTTCAGTCTACAGTTAGTAGAATAATTAAATGTGTAAGTCGAGCAGTGGCATTACTTTTACCACAGTTCATGAAATTTTATGAAAGCGTTGCGGAAATAGCAGAAACCAAAATAATTTTTATGTGGCTTCCTTCCCAAATGTTAT
The DNA here is from genome assembly GCA_963924295.1 of Dioctria rufipes. NCBI lineage: Eukaryota > Metazoa > Arthropoda > Insecta > Diptera > Asilidae > Dioctria > Dioctria rufipes. The sequence goes on along the minus strand of OZ002741.1, from coordinate 265,878,911 downwards.
TGGTGCAATCGATTATATGTACACATGTCCGAATAAAATTTCCTTTAAAAAAGTTGGAAACAAAACTTTCTGAACATTACAATAATATGAAACAATTCCTTTCTTTAAATACACAGGTAAAACAATATTCATTTAAAACAAAAATTAAATTGCTATTAATATAGTTTTTAGATTGTTTGTGATTTAAATTAGAAAATGGAGTTCATGTGCATTAAAAACAAAATTAGATAGAAGAAAATTTGATCCTTTACTTGGAGATGGAGGTTATCCATGCTCATCAATCCTGCTAACACCAATTTAATTTCCTTCAACTGCAAGAGAACAGAATTACAACAGAAAGCATATATTAACAAAAGGATCCATGGGCGAATATAGGATTAGTTCAAAATGCCAAAAAAAAAAAAAAGTTTTTTGCCCCAAAATCGGACTGAATGGTCAGATTAAAAGCAAATTGCTTTCTAAATTTGAGAGATTACGAGATTATTTGGACACCGCGAAACGATTGTAGTTACGTGCGCTGTTTTGCATAATATTTCAAAAAATCGAAACTGCAATAATAGTAAAATGTGTATAAATGTATGTAAAAGTAAAATATATTTTATATAATATTAATTATTTCTACTGATCTTAAATGTTCGTTTAGTTCTATTAAAACTCGAGCTTTTCATTGTCTGCTCAATATCATTACAAGCTTTGTTTTTCTTTCTAATTATTTTTGTATCATTTAAAAAGTGTCCTCAAATTTTTAAGAATTCAATAATTTTGAAAACTTAAGTTATATACGGTATCACTTATAATTGTGCAGAGTAAGAACAATTTGTGCAACAATTCATAATTCATCACTCTGTGCTAAATTCTATGTCTATATTTTGTGTTTTGTTTGAAAAAAACTTGTTTATTTTGTTTTGTACACTCATTTTTTTCTTTCATCTATTTCTTAATAAAATATGCAAAATATCATTCATACTTTATGTTTATTTCCATCAATAATAATGTATTATTTATATTTGTTCAATGGTTCATCAAACATAGTGCATTGAATGTTCCCTTGCTCCTTTGAAAGAATTCCTACATTCAGCGGAAAATTACTCAATACGCATTTACTTATGCTCCTTTACATTAATTTAATGGTGAATTTAGTTAGGAAAGTACAATCTTTCAGGAAAATATGCCTTATTCTTCAATATTTCAAAATGCATCCGGTTTTTTTGTTTCCTTATTTTAATTTTAAATTAATGCTTATAATTTTGTTAGTTAAATTGCTCAATTTCCACGTTAGGATCTCAATGGGTTTAGGAACGGCAATTTATTTCGTAAATAGAGTTCTAGTAATTTTTGTAAAAAGTTTCGTACAAATTTGTAGTGTAAAATTTTTTCACCAAAGATATAATTTTCTTTCTCTTGAAATATGATCCGTTAACACTCCTTTAAAACATAGAAAGGATTACTTCAATATCTATTTCCGTCTAAACTTTATTAATATTTCCATGTTATACAGAAATCTGCATCTTCCAAGATGAGGGCAACGTAGAAGCAAAGAGCATAGGAGAAAAGAGTGGCTTTCAGGCGCGACTTAAACAGATTAATTCCGCCCTCTTTTTTACAAAATGTACATAGGTATCCTTTGCGCAAGCTACGCGTGTAAAAAACTACCCACCTACATAGAACAGCTAACAAAAGTTAACTTTTTTGCTCATAGTGCGAAAAGAAATGCACAGTTTCTAGTAAAGAGTTTCAGGACTCTATACACTTAAAGCGACAAACTTTTAGGATTGCCTCCAACTAGGCTTTCTTTTGAAGCCGTAGTGAACAGAATTCTTGAAAAGTACTGCAACTTTAATTTATTTCGTGTGAGTTGGATGTACATGCAGAGAATATGGCTGAGAAAATGGACAAACCTATAACTAAAATATATTTCATCTTTCTTTTGTATATTTTAAAAATTATTCATGTTATGAATGCGAAAGCTCAAGCCTTGAGAATACACTGCTTATATCCTATTATGGAAAGTAATTTTAAGATTATTATTAGCAATTTTCATCAAATTCATCCTTTGAACTTTGAAGTAACTAAAATTGATTTTCTTAGTAGTGCTAATTATTTGTTATTGAATCAAATCTATATGGAAGTAAAAGCCAATGGATTCATTGCACACAACAAAATTAATAATATTGAATTAACCGAAGTACAGCAAAGTGTTCTCAAATTTTACATTATTAGACCCAAAATTAATTATTTGAGTGTAATTAAAAACAAGAAATCAAATAAGTTCGATATGATCACAGTTCAGTCTATTATGTTTGCTAGGAGCTACTTCCGGACAATCAAAGAACTATAATTCCGCGTGCAGCATTTTTGCAGTTATAGACAGGATAAATTTTTGAATTAAAAACATACCTACTAACAGAATAGTGTGGGTACCAAAGGAAAATGTTTACATTTTTTTTTATCGAATAATTAGAACAATATGAAATGAAAATGTGATCGTTAAGTCTTTGTTTTTCTTTTTTAATAAATCTTTTAATTCACAATTTTTCGTGTCTATGACATTTATTAATTAAATTTTGACTGGATACTATTTGGATCGTTTTTCCCTTCAATTTGAATTCCACTTAAAATTAAATTAAAATTAAATTTGAGTTATTTTATGTTATAATAACGGATATATAACTTTTATTTTAATTAAAGTGGGCCCCAAACCTATCTAATAACGGGAGTACTAAAACACAAATTAAATTAAATTTCAATTAAATGACTTGGTAAATATGGCGCTAAGTGTCTTTTTGTTGATCGAATATCGTACTTCATTAATGGGTGTCCAGGACAGGCCGACTACTAAAATGTTAGTTTCATAGTTTCAGTGTCTGGTCAAAAATATTTGAAAAGTAAAAGGTACCTGGGTAGTAATAAGCATAATCATTCTCAAAATAATGGATCACACTACTTTTGCATATAAACCGAAAGCAAAGCTCAAAGCGATCCGCTAAAAATGATGCAGAGAATGGCTTAAACCATAGATAGCACAAGAACTAGATGTCGCATTCAGTACCAACAATGTATACAAAATTTATATGGCTGTATGGTCCATTCCAGAATGGATCACAACATTTGAAATGATGTATACATCGAGTTATTCATATTTTTTCGTATCTGAAATGTTGAGGAAGTCGATGAAATGTATATAAAACTGCTATTATAAAAACATTTGCTTTCGGCACGCTCTAAAACATATTATGGTTCATTCCAGAATGCACTACCCATTTCACAATCTGTATACTCTGCTCTAGTATGCCATGCGACATCTAGTTCTTGTGTCATTTATGCTTAAACTCTAGTAGATGGCAGACAAAATAAATAAACTTAGCATTAGAAAATATGTTGGAAAATAATTATAGAGTATTGTTGGCAAGTTTGGATTTCCAATTAAACAATACTTGCTTAACACTACGTGTAACATATTAGTAAGAAGACAAGGAGGACATGGATCGATTCCTTTTTTTAAACAAAATCCATCATGAGCTGTAAGACAAGCAGAAAGCATCACCGAAGGCAGAGCAGTTAAAGAGCTTTATTTGAAATGGTTCAGAGAGCTTGACCCATATGACATATCAAATGACTTTTTTTTAAAAAAAACTTTTAAGAAGCAATAAAAACAATAAAAAACACAAGTTTTCCACCTTTTTTTGGTTCTTTTATTTATTTGGTGTTGTCTTCCACAATTAAAATATAAAAATACTTTTCTTATCTATACCGCGGTTTCGGCTGTTGGTGCCATCCTCAGTAGACTCAGAACTGATAGATAGACTCAGGAATGATAGATAGATAAGAAAAGTATTTTTATATTTTAATTGTGGAAGACAACACCAAATAAATAAAAGAACCAAAAAAAGGTGGAAAACTTGTGTTTTTTATTGTTTTTATTGCTTCTTAAAAGTTTTTTTAGAAATGAGTGCATACTACAAAATCTCTTCTAAAACCACAAATTATATCAAATGACCGTGCCCGAATATTGAATGGGAATAAAACTATTGTCTTTGTCCGAAAACTAGTGGATACAAAAACGTTTATCAAATTCAAACTGGAAAGGAAAGAAAATTTTCTATAGGCAGTAAAGTGTCTTTCAAAATTTGTGTCATTAAAGGATATCATGAATATACGGGCTACATGTGGCCGTCTTAACGTTGGAGCTGAGTGAAAATTACAATGATAAAAGTATAATTTTATGTGCATTGCCACCATATTGTCTTAAAGAAAATGAAACAGATCCATTGATTCATTAAATGATGACAATTTTCTTTTCATGAGCGAATTTGTTCTGATTATCAGCAATTGTCTAGAACAAGTCAAGGAGCAACTGGTTGGCGGGATTGCAATTTATGCGCAGAATCCTAGAAAACGTTTACCTAAACCTGCCTGCATGCATGAAATACATAAAATTAGCTATATAATAATATGCTATTCGATAAATATTAACATTGAAGTCTCCACCAAGAATAATACTATTATATTTACGAGAAAGACTGGAAGAAATATTTTTAATATCAGAAAAATGGAGAAACAATTACGCAATAACCTTATCTCTAGATAATCTTTGTACTAGGTTAGACGTTATAGCTTTGACAAGCCTCGCAAAAATCAGATACATATGGAAGGTAATGGCTGACGAAGCCGTCACTACTATTGTTCAATTAAACGTCCTCACTGACTTATAAAAATGGACTGAGCATATTGTCATTTTCCTATAGAAAAGAATGGCATAAGTTTTATAGTTTTCTCTTTCGTGCAATGGCAGAGTTGGAAGTACCAGCACAAACTATCGCTTACTGAACATTTTCTTATGTCATTTGATGTTATTATGTTGGCTGCAGAGACAATCACTGTAGGAAGAATAAGGTAAAAATAGTGTTTACCATGTTCCGTCTTTCTTGCTCATACGCCGAATTCAGGTAATGGGCCATTGGTGTGATCTCCATCCTCCATCATTGAACTTCTATGGTAGACGATCAGAGATAACCATGCTGATGAGACCTCTCAGATCGCTGGCTCGAAAAGTTCAATAATTTGTTTGCACTTAAAATGCATTTTGTAAATTTATTGAAATTTTTTTTAATAAATTTCAGTCTGTTAGAATGAGATCTCCATCGGGTAAAAGTAACCTCTTGAAAATTAAAGTCGGAATGAGTTTAATTCCTTATAAGCGATTAAAAATCACTTGGACACAACAAAGATATTTTTTTAATTGAATTCGATTTGCGGGTGTAAAATTTCGTCTGATTGCTTAACTTTTATATGTATTTTTGTAGTAAACGTTTTAAAGGGTGCTCAAATCCTGATATACAAAAACACAATATTTTTTTGTGCCACATGAAATAGCAAATCGCTCAGTCCACTGTTATAAGTCAGTGAGCGTCCCTCTTTGAATGAGTACCGAGAAAAAGATTATAAAGTGAATAAAAGAATTTGGTCGACCAGTCCAGAGTCCCTCAGAATTATCAAAATCAATTGGAACAAATTTGTCGTACTTTTTGGAGGATATTTTGACGTTAATTCACTCAGAGTTCATTTTAGCTCATTTGGCGATATATGGGAATGATAAATAGAAACGAAATCTATGGTGAAAGTCAAAATACGACAAAATTGTGATGAAATATCAAAAAATGTGCCAGAAATATACAAAGAGTACGATTCACTATCCCCGGCAATTGATAAAATGCTGCTCTATAGCTTTGTCTCAAAGTTATGTCTCAGTTAATTGTGAGATTTTTATATTTCTTTGTCATTACTTCGAATACCAGCCACCTTTCAGAGATAAATTAACGACATTTATATGAATGTAATGTAAATCGGCTCTATTGGCTCTATGTAATCGATAAAATTCAACACTGTAGTTACCTGCACGAATTTGTCATAAGTTTCCTTCAGACCCAGTTCTTTGCACTTGTCATTTTTCAGTTTTAGGTACTCGTCCTTCATTTTGATGAAATCTTCAAAATTCTCCTCTAAATACTTGTACCTGGGAGCATGACTGTCTAACTTAGCGCTTTGTTCTTTAAGTCTGAAACAAGTTTTATTTTTGAATTAATAGCAATACTTTTAACAAATTTCTACTTTGTACTGTTTACGTAATTCTTGATTTTCTACTGATAGTTTTTCCACTTCTTGAGATAATGAAGTTATTTTTTCTTGTTCACCAATGTACATTGAGTCCCCCTGGATTTCGGGATTTTCTGATTTTTGTTCATTTACAAAAGGCATTCCAGCGTAATTAGTGTACAGTCCCCCTTTATTTTGGTCAACAAATCCAGCTCCGTATGGATAGCTATACTGGGCTTGTTGGGGCCCAAAAGCCTTATAATCGGAAAATCTTGGCATATTTCCAGTATTTTGTGGATATTTTGCTTCCGTTTTATTCGAATCCTCATCTTTTTTGGGTATTGGAGAGCTTGATTTTGAAAATTCTGTATTTTCCAAAGGATTTACTTGAGTAATACTATAATACCATGGATTCGCGGAATATTGAGCCATAATTTTTGGGTTTATTTGGGACTGTGGTTGCATGTTGCTAGTATCATTTATATTTTGCCACCCTTGTGAACTCATATACGGTGAACTTTGATATGGTTGAAAAAATGCTACTTCTTCGGGAGTCAAGTATCTAGTTGATACATCCTCTAGACATATTGTCTGTTCTTGATCCGAAAGAACTCCTTTATCACAACCTGATTCAGCATTTTCTTCTTGTCTTTTCTTAAATCGGCTCTTAGGATCCCAGTTTTTTAGGTACTCCTCAATTTGTTTTTCTACGGGACCTGGTTCTTTTAATGCAATTTTTTCATTATTGACCTCTTTATCTGAATCTGAAGGTTCGTCGTCTAAGGAGGCAGTAGAGTGCTCCGATGTCGAAAGACTTGATTCTGATGAAGTCGATGACATTTTCAATTTTTTTAATTTTTAATTTTTCCTTATAATCAAGTAAAGATAAATAATATTATTTTAATTTAGAAAACGAGAAACTTTTTCAACAGCTTAGGACATGGAATTCAAAATAAAACAAACTTTCTTTTTGGATACTAGGATTAATTTAGATTATTTAGCTTACTAGGATTTGAATTGACACAGTTTGTATAATATTTTTTGAATGTCATAATATATAATGGAGACGCCAGAGCTAGAGGTTGAAGAGGATAGCTGGATAAATTGTGAAGAATTTGTGGACGATGTTTGTACAGAGCCAGAAATTCGGTTAGTAGACGAAATTTATGAAAGCTTATTGCCGCTAATAGTTGACGAATGGAAGCAGGAAGATGAGCCTTCCGTTTTCGAATCTGTAAGGAAAACAAGTTGAGAAGAGGATCTTGTAACCTTTTTTGTTTTTTTTTTGTTTTGTTTTTGTTATACATTTGAGGAAGAACATGTGGACAAGAAATCATCAGATTCCTCCTTTAAAACTATCTACTTTGGAAAAGTTGAAGTAAAGTTTAAAAACGGGAACATATATTCGGGAACAGCATTAGGAAAGAGGTTTCATGGTGAGGGAAAGTTCAGATGGAGTGATGGAACGATTTATGAAGGTAAGAAGTGTTAAGATTTAATTGTATAGTACCGTACTGTTTGATCATTAGTTTTTTAGTTTCCTTAGTCTTTCGAGAGATACAGAGCCTTAACGGCATACCTTCGCCATTCTTTGATACGGTGAACTTGCGGACATTAATGATTACTAGTTAAATGAGTTCGTCTGTGCACCGAAATTAGTTCTTAATGAGATTATGATCGCACCATCGAGCTTGTAAGTTTCATTAGAAATATTCATATATAGCATAATTATCTTTCCATGCTACGTAGCATAGAGCAGCACCAATGTGACAATATTGTTGAAGTAGTTGCATTTTTGTTATACAAAATACTTCAAGCCTTTCCATGACGAAGAAGTAAAAGTAAAAGCTTTCATGATCATGGGTTATTTACTATGGTGATTGACTTTTACACTGCATCTATTTATTAACTTATTCCACAGAAGAGCAGCTTCCTTTTGAAAGTAATATGAGGGTCAAAAACTTGAAATCTACAATGTGAAATTGTCTTGCATTCGTAGAGGATGTGATGCAATGTTTCATCTTTTTTGAGAATACCATCGACTTAACAGATTTGCTTACGTTCTTCATCTCCAATCCATCTATCAACAAAAAAACCCATTCCCATACAAAAGTTTCTAGATCCTGTGTCATGAATGCCTAAATTGAGGCCTTCTACTTGTTTCTTTTCTGTCACAAGAACTATACTATATTTTAACTATCATATTTGTCTGTGTATTATTGAAAATTCTATGACGATGTGAGATTTCGATCGTTTTGATGAGCTGAAAAGTCTCAAAAAGAGAGGCAAAAATAAGACCTTTCATGTCAGGAAGTCATAACGCCTTTGGCCAGAATGCGAATTGATTTTTATAAGTTTAGAATTACTTTCTATCTCCCAGCGAGGGTAACGGTCCACTACGGTCTCTGTTTATTTGGGCAAATCACTCGCTTGTATGCTGAGATTATTAATTGGGAATGGCCTTAGATTGTTGGAGGTCAATGCATGTCTTCATAAAATATTTAACTGTCTTGTCAGTCACATGAGATTTTCGTATTAACTTGATAGTAACAATAACAACAATAACAATAATTTACCTAAGATTAAAAAATCTTATTACAGTACTAATATCACTGGTATACATAAGAGAAGAAGATGAGACAAACAATAAAGTAGATAATAAATAATAATAATTTTACAAACTTAAAAATATTCAAACTAAGTACTAAAAAATAAGAGAGATAGCAGCATAATTTATTTATTTAATAGATCCGTGCACCGTTCACCTTCAAAAAATTAAATTAATAATTATCCTTGAAAAAGCTTTGCTGGAGCCTTCACCTTGAATATTACTTGAAAGTGAATTCCACTTACAATAGCCTGGACAAAGTAGGAACGGGTAGAATCCAAGAACTGCAGTTTCTCATATAAGTAATCTTTGCTTTTACATACGCTGATATGTGACGTCAATTAAGTTACATGGTAGAAAACCTTTGGAATACGTCAAAACTTAGGGCTCAATTAGGGCTAATTTAATGCCACTTCCCCGATTTTAATGCTTTAGTATATTTAAAAAAAAAATTCATGGATAACCCAACTTTATTAAAAATTAGGACCAGCACTACTGAAAATAGGTTAAATAGTATTCTCACAACAGCGTTCACTGCATAATATTGTAGAGCTCAATTAGGGCTAATTTAATGCCTCTACCCATGCGGAAACGTTTAGAATATTTTCTAGACTTATTTCTTGATCAAGATTTTAGACCTTTCCGTACTACGGGCACTTATATGCGCTCAGAAAAATACGTTAGTTCTAGTCTATGGGCGCATACATACGCTCAAAGACTTATCGAACTTAAACGCTTATAGAATTTGAAGAAAGCAACGGAATTGGCTCATATAAATTTGGAAGTGCCTGGTCGCCTGGTCCGTGCGGTTGTAGAGCACATCTATATATATACACACACCATTATAAATTGACATGCAAAAATTGGTATGCATAGAACACTGATCGAGCGAAGCACCTATAAAGTGATGCACTGCGACATACAGAAAGAATGGTACTAGAAAGTAAACGATCAATGAAAAGTATTGCATTATAGCTTTTTTGTTTACTTCTACTTGGCTGTAACTTTGAGTAATGCCCTTTGTGCAAAAATCTGCAAGCGCAGTAATTATGATTAATAAAGAATAGATCAATGTCCGAATGCATTTCGTTGATCAGAAATATGGAACCCATTCAACATAAATCGAAAAGTATAAATACAGAGCTCCTGAAATAAAAAAAGCAGAGCTAATTTTGAACTCTGGAAGTGTTTTTCATTTCGAACCATACTGAGAGCTCCCTTAGCTCCGATATGGCTACACTTCAAGGTAATTCAGCTCTTCCGCTCTTGCCCCTTTTGTCCGCGAATAGAGCTCTTTATAGCTCTGGTAATTTTTCCTGGCTATTCTAATAGTGAGCTCTGTAGCTCCTACCTGGACTAGTCGATTGGCTAACAGAGAGCTTCATAGATCCTACCTGCCAAGCATATTGTCATACAGCGCTTTACGAAGCACTTTGATCATAGAACAGAAAACGCATATATGCATATTATTTTCATCGGCAGATTTAAAGAATAATAAGCAACCAAGCAACTCAATTTGGTCGTCTTTCAGCTCAGAAGAGAAGTTATAAAATGTTTAAGTATAAATGTTGAGGCATGTTTGTGGAATGATCTACAGCAGTCTCACAGCTGTGCCCCGGTCGAAAGCCAGACTGCCAAACTGACAATATTTGCATCCATAATTCCAACCTAGACTTAGATTAAAGATGATATTTTCTCTTCTACGTATTAAACTCATAAGATTGAGAATTAGGAGAAAAATGACTACAGTAGAAGCGTCATTGGGAGACTTCTGTAGCCTCAGGCTAGTTAAGATAGCATAGTTTTTGCACGCCTTGAACGAAAACAGTAGAAGAGGGGGAAGGGGTGGAGCACAGCACAGTGCATCGCGCACGAACAAGAAGTTTTTCGCTTTCACTATATAGATTCGGAGAACATGGCGAAAGATGCGATTAAGGTCGAATTCCTTTCAACGACCTCTACATTGGGGCCGAATTCTGTAACAGGGAGAGTTAGAGAGTTTGAGAGATGAGAGTTTTATTTTTCTACAATTAAAACGTCCTAACGCTCCATTTGCAAGTCTCTAATAGACTTGGAGAGTTAGGGAAAACGAGAGAAGTTGAAAAAAGTGCAAATCGCCGGGAATGATAAAGGGTGTCAGTTTTTGGTGTAGAGGGTTAGATTTTGTTTTTATATTCGGGGTACATGCGTCTATTATCTGCGAAGGTCGAGGTAAATTGATTTTTTTTGTATAACGGCAGTTTTTGAGGGTTCTAGGAGGGTAGATTTTTCGATTTTGGTTGAATGAAAACTTTATCATGGTGGATTATTAGCCTGCCGTTGTCTAGTTGGACAATGGACACTACTTTAATTCTCTTAAAATTTGAGTAGCAGATGTTTAATTTTAGACTAATCTTAACCTTATTATGTACTTTGCTCTTGTTTTCTTGAGGTGCTCTTTACTGGTAGCAGGAACCAGACGACAGAATTAATCAGAAGAGCAGGACTATGACCCACTTACGGAACGGATATGCGGTAGGTGTCTCAGTATATGGAATGGATCCATTTATATGTCTTAGATCTCAATTCCATGTTATAGGAACCCCAAATTTCACACTTATAATAGACTAAGGTTTTGCTGTTGCCGCCTGCCACCATTTTTGCACCAACCAAATTGTCTGCCATTTTACCATTGAATATGAAATATAATTTTCTGCTGCCACACCAAAAATCAGCCTTTATGAAATCACGGTTTTTATTTCGATTTTTATAAGCCTTTGCGGCCGTCCCGCAGTGCCCTCCACTACTAGAAGCCAGGCAGATTTCTGTATAATTTATCAACGATATTAAGAGAGTATGAGATGGAAAATTTTGTTTATGAAATGACGTAAGAATTTTGGTCGCCCGCTCTCCGTTTATAAAATTTTCCGATATTTTGTGATCTCGTTGAAAAGAATTATTTCGAAGTAATGAGGCTACGATTTCTAGCCTCGTGATAGTTGTGCCACCTTTAAATTGACTAAATTAACTGCATATATATAAATATTTTACTCTGGAGGAGATTTGGGGTGGCGGGTAATTTGTGAATGCAAATGTCCGGTCTTAATCTGTAGGACAGAGTGAATATAGCTAGCTCAATGACGAATTAGTTCCTAGAGTGTTTCCCATTGCTTTGACTCTGATCTTATGTAAATTTCTGTTATCAATTAAATTTTTTATGTGTTCGATATTTTCCATTCAATAGGGACTTTCCAGAAAAATCATATGCTTGGATATGGATCCTTTTACTATTCAAATGCTGCACGCTACACTGGTCAAGTCAGCTTAGGTCATCGCCATGGTAAAGGGAGCTACACAACAGATACTTTCACCTATAGTGGCTCGTTTTGGAATACTTTATTTCATGGTGTAGGTAAACTTCAGGTAATTCTCATTATAATTAATGCATTTTAAATATGGAAATAATTGTTTCTGCATAGGCCAACTATCGTAGTTTTGATGGAGAATTTAAATGTAATAAGATCTATCTTGGTACTAGAATATATGAGAATGGAACTTTTGTGGGAATATTTGATGATTTTGGATATAGGAAATGTGGAAAGTTTCTATTTAAAAATAACGATTCTTATCAAGGACATTGGCATGAAGATCAATTCTGCGATTATGGAATATATAAATGGAATAATCCTGACAAATATGTGAATAAAGTCATCCAATTTAAGCCTATGAGCTATACTGGATATTGGTTGAACGGAAAACGGTACGGTGTTGGAATGCTGGAATTTGATGAAAGAACTATCTTATGCAATTGGGAATTCGATTTCAAAAATGGTCCTGGATTAATACTTGCAGCGAATGGAGATATTTTTGTGAGCGATAAAATGTATCTGAGAGATCATTTTATGAATGGACGAAAAATAAATCAATTTAAAGAGGCAGAAAATTTGATACAAGAACTCTTATACTATTTCTATCCTAAAAGTTTGGATAATGATAATTGTTGGAAACACTGTAGTACTCCTATTCCTATTACTGATGAAATTCTCAAAACACGCAGTGAATCATTTATGTTACAAATTCAAAATGTCATGCCCTACACTAAACAATGTGCTTCACCTCTAATGCCAATATTTTTGCCGAACTATGCAATCGATTTTTCTGAATCCATAATTCTGAACGTCGTATTTGAATCATTTCCAAATGAAGATCGAGAAAAGTTAATAAATGTCGAAGTTAAATGCATCAATCAAGTTATAATTAGTAATCTTGCAGTTCTGGAGGCATTATATCGAAAGTACGCTACATTTAATGTACACGTTCGTAGAGATGATGTTATTTTGACCAGATCAGGTCTTTGGCAATTGTATCGAGACATTTTTAATGAAGTTCCAAAATACAATGTCAGTGATATTATTGATGAAGTTGATTCGTTGTGTCATTTAATACCAAGAGATTCACGAAATCCATGTGAAATAGTATATTTCTGGCAATTCTTGAAACATTTGCTGTTTATTGTGGTTGTATTGAACAGATATCATGGCATAAGACAACAAGCCTTCCATGAGCGTCTACCGTTTTTTGGACTATTCGCAACAATGTTTATGATATTTATGAGAGAAATATCATCCGTGGTGGAATTTTCTCTTATAAAAACGAACGAACTGATAAAAGAACGTTCAGAGTTTGTCATGAAATTACTTGAACTAATAAGAGAACATGAGGATAAGCTTACAATTCGGAGCGTTTATAGATTTTACAAGAAATATTCTAGTCGTAAGTTTTTTATCTTTTAATTGGTATTAGTTTGAATTATTACCATTTCAAATCCAAGTGCAACCGATTCAAAAGTTTCACCGACCACTTGAAAGTCATGTAGAATTGTAATTGTGCTGCTGCTTTGGACGAGCAAATTAGCAAAGCCATTTCTATTATCACTAAATCAGAGGCGTTAAATATCTAACTGCACCTATTTTTTTGACATGGTATCTCAAGGGAATAGCGGCTAATAAAATCAAAAGGCTCGTAATAGCCTATGTAGATAAAGTGTGAAGACCTACCGGTGAGCACGGTACAGAGATACAAGGTATTCTCATTATGAACCACGTTCCGCCATTTATGTCCGAATGTATAGGAAAGTACGGTGCAGAGAACATAATATTATCTCTCCTCTCTCTGTCTTTTCAATAGGAATGTATATACGTTATAGGACAAAACACGTCACAGCTCTAGTGTCAAAATTTTAATGAGAATACCTTGCCGGTGAGGACATATTCTTCGAATGTGGTGGGAAATGGTAAGCAAATAGGGTTGAAATATGTCATAAAAAATATTAGTTATAAATACGGTTGGCTGCCGTTTGTTATTATCTGAATCTGGTAGATAAAATTGTTAGAGATAAAATTGGGTACCAACACTAAAAAGTTCTACCACGGTGAGTCTTTGCGAAGTATACATTTGGATTAACGCAGGTTCCATTCAGATATAAAAGTTGTTTTGATTTTTATTAGTTATAGTGAAATAGTTATATTAAATAATATTTAACAGGTCATCTATGTAAAAATAGTGCAAAATATGTAATTATATAGGGTTAACTTCATTCGTCATTCTATTCTGCAAAACTCGATATGTTAAATTTTGAGGGTTATTAGCTAGTGAAAGTTAAGATTCAAATTTACAAAGTGTTCATGTCGTGCTTCTTCTTTCTTTTGTGGGTTAAGCACGATTTCACTTATTTTATTATATGCTTATATATAATTTATCCTGAATTTTAGCGAGACCAGTACTAAGGTCTTGTTTGCCTTGTGGCACCAGGTCACCACCAGTAAGTCTCCACCCAATTTATCTTGAACTTATCGACCCGGACCGTTCTGTACCACGCTAAAAATATTTTTTGATAGAGTTCTAAGAAATGTCAACAACGAAAACAAAAACAAAAAAAAGATATAAAAACATTGATATATTAGTAAAGAGTGAGCAAAATAATAAAAATGCTTCTTCTTCTTCTTCTTTTAAAGAACGGCCCAATAATGGATGGAGACTCGCTAAAATTAAGTTTAAGAGTTGATAAATTTTTCGACATTTCGATTTTTCAACTCGTTGAGTCAGGTGTTGAGTGAAGTAAGAAGGACGTTATAAAGTTTTTGGAAATGGGTGAAAGAAGTTGAAGTTCATAAAAAATGCCCAAAACGTCGTCAAGTGAAGGTGTAGTTTCACAGATACTACAAGAAAATTTCTAAAATTTCTTATTCCTCTTATTTAGTTCTATCAGCTGGCCCTACATAGATTGTTATTTAGCTCTAAATCTGAATTTACTTCTGATTAGAAGTGTGTTCTAATACGTTCTAATATCAGTCTATAAGCAATTACGGTCTCATTATAAAAAGATCATTAATTCCATTAATCAATTTGCATGGAACTAACTATCTTCTTCTTGCATGTCATGTTGGAATAGGATTTCTAAAATTTTGAGCGGAGAGAACTGTGCCAAGATTCCAAGATTTTCGTTTTATTGGTAATTGGAATTGAACGTGAAAATTTAAAAGATTTACATATTATTTCCATTTTGTTTCCGTATAGTAGTTGTAGGTATTTCCACCTATACCCCGTTGTTATAGTACTTTGAAAAATCAAGATATTTCTGAGAATTCTTCTTTATACTTTTTATAAGAATTTCTTTGAATTTCAATATTATTTCCATGTTTCTTTTTTTGTACGACCTCTAATAAAACCAGCCGTAAATAATTATGTTTCGATTTTTAATGAAATAATTTACCGAAATACGTTTCTGCAAAAACCACAGCATTGTGAAAATGTCTATTTTAGTAAAATCGAAGGTTTGATGTAAAAACTGTTAGTACTCCAGTTTTTCCTACATGTTAAATTTGAATTATTGGAAAATTTTAAGGTCAATTTCAAAATTTCGACTGAATTATTACCAAATGTGATTGTGCTCTTCTAACTGCTGTCCAATGTCTACAGGTAAACCCCCAATTATCAAATATACATATAAATTGGATAGTGTGGTTGGCACTTTGGTTTGAAATGGTGGTATGTATTATTATGTATGTATTATTATTATGTATTATCATTTGTATTTAAGAGATTTAAACGTGCGACCTTTCGTTTGGCGGACTTGTGCTCTTACCTCTAGCTAAGCATCTGATATTTTTTTCTCCTGTATGCTTTGAAATTTTAATTTATTTTTTTCATTTTGTAGTAAAATCGTAGCAAACTTATTAAAAGCGATAATATAATTATAAAGATCTTGCCAGTCTATACACCTGCTATTATTAGAAATTATAACTTTGGACCCAATAGTATGTATACCAAACTTGGGGGTAATTTCACACCTATATTAAAAGATTAAAAAATTTATATAGTAAATCTTGGTTAGATTTATAGATAGCTGAGCGTAAAGGATTGGTCTCAGTTGCAAATATTTCTTAGAGATTCGTAACTACAACTTTCATTCTATAGCAAGCAGAAAAGAGAGAATTCGCTCAAGACATAAGACCAATTCTTACGATGACCTCTTAGATGAGTGACCGTATGTAACTTCTTTTGGTCACCCCTAATGCAAATTTGATTACTAAAGTGGTATTTCGCATATATTTCTAGAACGGTTAATCTGACAGTAAAATGATTATAACCAGTTTCATTTTTTAAACAGTATTTCCCATTTTTGTGAAAATGCCCGTACAAAATTTCAGCTGTCTACGTCGGCAAGTTCTCGGGCAGTTTCCAAATATATAGCCAAAAATGAGATTGTTGTATGGCAACCCTACGAACGAATCTAAAATTTTTTTTAAAAAGGCAGTTTTCAAAATATCAGCTCTCTAAGTGAACGCACTATCGAGTTATTGGAGGACAAACATACGGACGGGGGGATTGACATAAAATCAAACAGTATACCCTGTGGTATTATCATCTTAGGGTATAAAAAGATCTGAAGATCAAATTAGAACTTTGAATTTTTGGAGGGGGGAGAGTGTAACGATTCTCTTAATTTTCAGGAGGTAGTTGGAATAATTCCGACCAACAAGCATATAAGCCGGATTGGATAGAAAAAAGAGGATATCAAGAAGAATCCATTTCTTTCGGTGTTACACCTAGCAATGAATGCCGTGAAAGAAAATATTGTCACTGATACCTTAGATCTACGAGAAAAGAATTGAACTGAGTGTGTCATACAATAGCCCATATAATAGCTGAATTCTGAAAATATCGGGCAGAAAAATAATGTTGTGAAACGTGATTTTCCATATATAGCACATGTCTCGAAGACACAAATGCAAGCAGAAAGTTCAAACTATCATACATGTTCTGATCTATATCACCAAAAAGAAAAGTCACTCTTAAGGACGTTCAATTTCCGCATGAGTTCAAGGATTTTGTTAAATTTGATGATTTGCTTTTTATCAATCTTCAGTTTCGATTTACGCTACCATACGTTTCCTTTCTGGACCAACCATCCAGGCTCTAACTGGATATCTGTGTATATTCAATCTGTGCCTATAGTTTGGTTTAATGATTTGTACAAAGTATAAAGCACCACGATTTTAAGTGTTTTTCTTTTTTCTATTTCTGTTCTATATGGGGAATGTTTTAATTGCTATCAATGTAAAATAATATTTTCTTTTTAAATTTAAATACTTTATTTTATTAAAACGTTATAAAATGTAACTTAGACGTAAAATAGGAAATGTGGCTCTGAAAATAGAAAAGAAATGGTTCTATCTAAAACTAAAACATTATAAAAAAAACTAGAACTAAACAAAAGGTACAAGACTATATAGGACGCACTAAAGAAAGATTATGTTAAAAAAGCAAAGTTAAAATTTTCACAAAATTTTGAAATAAAAATTAAAGATTTTTATGTCTAAATTTAATTGTGCATCTATTTTATAGATAAGTGGCGGTTCCGAAAAAGAGTCTTGTGTAGATTTTCGAAACGAACTTAAATTTTGTTACCGATCGAAAGAAAAATTTGAAAATTTTGAATATATAATTTTTTGAAGTGCTACCGTTACAATCATAGAGTCCCGCGATAGCAGCCTCCAATATTATGGACTTTACAAGCTGCTCTCGGCATTCCTCCAACTCAAAATCTCTAATGCAGTGCTTGTCCTTCCCACAGCACTTGCAGCAGTTCAAAAGCGAGGAGATGCCTCGTGGACAAGTATTGCAAATGCTGTGGCCTGTTATCACTAGCGAAAGACAAGAGCGCCGTCCTGCATCGACGATAATGGCTGTCATGTGAAATTGAATGTGTTCATTGCCAGATATTCAAGACGTTAACGTTTTTCAATCTGTCAACGAAGTGCCTTTTAAGTGCTAGTATTTGGTTTTTTGGGTCAATGTTGTGATTCCCATCTTCGACTCACATGTAGTTCAAATGAATTGTAGATTTGGCTAACGTCAATATTTGAATCATGTCCACTATCCTTCCCCTTAAGCATCCTCACAACCCATAAACAAATTTTACAATACAGTTTGACAATAAATCTTTCATAGAATCTTTCTTCCTTCTATATGTAATGTCAAATTTTTTCGACTTTTTTTGGGATTTTCTATCATCTGGATATTCCTTTACCTACCTTTACCATACGAGCTTAGTAGGTGTACCTTGAAATGGGCGACATTTTTATAATATATTGCGCATATATATATAATTATCGAGAATAGAAGAATTTTTTAAGAACGATTTAAAATTAAATCATAAATACAAGAAGAAGAAACAACTGCCTCATCTGGGGTTCGAAACTGGGACCTTCTTCTATTCTCTATCTTGACCGATTCTAACATATAATAATATAATTATCGTTGATACTATTCTAGCTTTCTATTGAATATCAATCTATAATATAAAACAATAATTTTTTTTATTTTTTTTTCTGTATTTTGTAGCAGATTGCAAAGAATTAAATTTAAAAGGACATTTGTCAAGAATAACTGATGCTGATTTCGTTAATTGTGCTCACCTGATTTTTCCTTGCATAATTAAAGATGATTGTTTGATCGACATTTCTTTTAGTGTAACGCCCCTAGAATTTCTAGAAATACTTTTGCGACTTTTTGAATTTGATATTTTGAAGACGAAATTGAATGAATGGCTGAAAGCAGAACGGGATTTTGAAGCTCGAAATTTGAATGGTGAATTACTCTCGAAGGATACAAGCCGATCTTCTGATTTACAATCAACACCAACCGAAGCAAAGGGAAAACAAAAAAGAAATGATAAACGTGATGTGAAAAGCAAACCAACTAAGTCAAAAAGAGCTTCAAAAATTAGCGATGATAACTTATCAGAAACAAAGACCGATTCTCGATTATCTAAAGACGGGGGGAAACGTAAGAAAACTGCAACTAAAAAATAATTTTCTTGTTATTTTTTATAATATCTTAAAATTTTACTGTACACCTAAATGAATTATTTTCATTGTTTAAATCACATATATATTCTTATTTGAATAATTTTGAATTTTTGTGATTTGTATTTTGTTTTATGATGGTGGTACCCAACCGCCAAAGGCTGCTTCCAATTCACCAGCAATTGTTAGACACAGTTTATCCTGATATGGAGCAGCTATGACTTGGAAGCCTATTGGAAGCTTATTTTTGCCTAATCCCATTGGTACATGTGTTGCTGGGAATCCAAAAATATTAAAAAGTGAACAATATGGAACTCCGCCAAGATTTGTTAATGATGTCTTATGGTAGAGAGCAGGGCAGTGAAATGTTGGATAAAATAAAACTCCATTATCACCTAACATATCCTGAAAAATGCCAATGTATATGTATAATAAAAAATATATAATTTAAACTACATATTACTGAGTCTTACCAGCATTTGTTTTTTTAATTTGTTTCCTTTTTCAATATACTCCTTTTTCATGCTCTCGGTCATTAAGGCATTTGAACTTTGAATCAAAAGGAAAACGAGTGATGCGAATGAATACTTGGGAGCTGTGATAATATGTTTTAATATTTCTATAAAGAGATTATCTCTTTTCTGGAAAATAAAATTTATTTAATTTTAAGGTGAAGAAATACGAACTCTAATTTTACATACCTTTGGATTGTCAGGATGAACCAACATATCTGGAACATCTTCTATATCAAGATAAGTTGCTGAAACTATTTCCATTTGTTCATCCAAATCAAGGCAGTTTGCCTGAAATAAAATTCGTTTATCTTAGTTTTTTTTTTTAGTACTAACAATAATAAGTAGGACTGATAGATTTATAATAATGCAAGGATTTAATTAATAAGAACAAAATCATGTACCAGGACCAGAACCCTGTAGTAAAAAAATTTAATTCGAAGTTGAAGTTGTGTGATTATGGTGCAGGGACGGGGAGGGGGGGGGCTATTAATCATTGGGGCATTTGGACCAATTTTTAGCATCAATAAATTTAGGAAAAGTGAGTATGCATATGCATATCAGTGTTGCCACGAAAGTTAGTTTGAGAAGACATACGTGAACAAATTATAGAGAACTTGAAATATTATAACCCTAAAGAGGACTTAACTGAATATTTGTCTCAAAAAAATTAGGAGTATTTTTCATAATTTATATGTATAAAATTTGTTTACGAATATTTCAGTGTGGTCGAAATTTGTGAAGTTGGTTTTTTTCTTTGATATACGAGGTTTTACTCGTTTATCCGAGGTAATGGGGGGAAGAGGTACCTCGGATAAACGAAAACTCGGATAACAAGGAACAAATAAAAAATTTGAGAATTTTAATAATTTTTTATGTATTTCAAATGGTGCAAAAAAATTTAATCACAACCGTAAATAAAACTGAAAATCTAACGAACGTAGATTAATCTGCTGGGCACAAAGCATTGCTACTACATAACATGTAACTTGTCCGTCCACGGGTCCATCCATTTTATCCGAGTTTTTCCTTATTATCCGAGCAGAATCCTCGATTAATGTGGAGCGCTCGGATAAGTCCGTTGCCTCGGATAACGCTGAGACTCAGTTGATTCAAAGCCAGATAAACGAGGTTTTACTGTATACGTACTGTTTAAGTAGAATAGAATTATTACTCAAATCATAACTTAATTGAATAAGCCAAAGTCGACATTGTCCAAAACAAAACATATAATTCCTGAATAAAATTTGTTTCATGATAGTAAACGACCCCTGAAATGTAAGAAATTTTCAATCGCTATCGGCTATGTGTCATAATGAAGGACGAGATCAACCAGCAAAAATATTGACACTACGCCTACCCTGCCATAGTGCTGGAAATTAAAATAAATTAAAATGATTGAAAATATTTTGCCCATGTACTCTCTAGCGCAGCCAAAACATTAGGGGGTATACCTGTAGCCAAACGTTGTCCAAAGTAGCCATTTGCTACGATTGTAGCCAAAGTGGCAACACTGGTACGTATCATAATAAAGGCATACTAACTTTTATCCGTCTAATATATAATGGAAAATCAGTGTCAACAGTGGTGTCAACTGTTACAGAATTTATGTACATTGCGATTGGTTCCTTAGTTTTTATCAAAGCTTTTTCTATTTAAATTTTTTTTTGTAGTAGAGCAATTGTTTTATTTGCTTTGTGATCATATTGTTTCCTTCTATTTTGCATAACCCATAAATTTACTACAATTAAACGCATAAAGGTATCTAATTAGAGCTGAATTCGATTAATAAATATTATTGTTTAGTGAAACATTTGAATTTTCTATTGTATAGAGTTACAATTGTTGGCTGAAGTAATGAAATCTTTCTTCTATATATGTTCCACGGGTAGCAATTATTTTCTGGATAACGTATTATCTTCTCTCAACTTCTTTCTGATGTAATAAATACGATTTTTCGTTACCGTTCTGGTGTAAAAAATGTTTCTATTCTTTAACTCCATAAAAAAAGAGGTAGGAAACATACATTTTTATAAATTTCTTGTGAAAAACAAATATTTTTTAATCAACGGTCATAAAAATGTTGTCATGTAGTCACGCAAGAGATTCTTCTTCTGGATCGCTACCTACTCACGCTCATTTGCTTTGTATATCGCGTCATTTCATCCGTCTCCTATAGGCGCAGATGTCGACGTAGATCTCGAAACGAAACTTCTGCAATTCAGCTCGACTTGGAAGTCGGCCATAATCCTATTCCTCTTGGCCCTGCTCCAAGTACAGTGCATATCGCTAATGTTTCTGTGACCACTAGTTCTATTACTCTTAGGCCTATTAAGCTTCCGAAATGTATATTTATTGCACGAATTCATCCTGACACCTCCGAAGACGACACAGTTAGTCACATTTCTTCGCTAATTGGTTTTCCATACAGTACACTGTAAAAAAAAAGTAGGACAGTTCCCTAAGTTTAAGAGACTATTTTCTAAAAATCAATTGTCGTTATCTCTGATATAAAGGGCAAATCAGTTTAATTTCCCCAAATCTATGGAACATTCAATAGATGTTGGTATTGGGCACCAGAAATTCTATACAGTGTGTAAAATTCCCGAAATCTTAAGCTTTCTCGGATAAAATAAATTAGGTATTTTTCTACATTTGGAAGTATCTACATTTTAGGGATGAAAACTTATTCCACTTTTTCCAAGGTGGATCTTTCCCTAATTTTACAAAGAATATCTAAAGGTAGAAATACATCCAGGCCTTTAGGCTTCCTCGAGGCATTGTCAAAATTTCTTAAACGGACTTTTAAATGATGCAATAGAAAACCGAGCCTACCAGCTAGCTTTAAGGCCTAACCGCAAGGCGCGCATTGCTCAACGTTGAAAATTTTTTTCTCTCAGGCCTACTTCTGTCACCGAGCCCAGTGGTGTAATTTTGCAAGCCTTGAAGCGAGCTGCGAGGATGTCTGAGAGAGGCCAGGCCTGAAGCTTGCTTGGATGTGTTTCTGCCTTAAGCTTAATGGCACACTTTGTTTCCACTCACATCAAAAACAAAAACTGGAAAAATGTAAACCAAAAAACTCAATTTACTTCACTTTAAAACATGATTTTTGCCCCAATGATTAATAAAATCATGGGAAATAGGATAAAACTAATAGTATTACTAATAAAATATTATATTTATCTCAGATTTTTACGAGGTAAGGACATACCTCGATCAAAAAGAAATTTTGGTGGTGGTAGTGTAATGGTTTGGGGAGCGTAAATCTGAGATAAATATAATATTTTATTAGTAATACTATTAGTTTTATCCTATTTCCCATGATTTTATTAATCATTGGAGCAAAAATCTTGTTCTAAAGTGCAATAAATTGAGTTTCTCGGTTTACATTTTTTGGTTTTTGTTTTTGATGTTGAAGTGCCTTTAGAGATGGTTCACGGGCGTGATTTATCGCATGCGACAGAGCTCTGATTGGCTGCAGCAATGTGGTTGTCGCTAAATATGCTTACGTTTCGTGATCGCAGTAATGCTCTTTGTTAGGTGCGATTTTCACCTTGACCTCAACATTCAAGTTTGTTTACACTTATAATCGGATTCTAAAGTTCCGCAGTGATGTCGAAATTTACTTAAATATGTAAAATATATCAATATGAAGATATAAATATATGTAAATTTCACAATAATATTTTCTTGCCACCCAAACCTTGTGAACGTATTGCGCGATAAAAACCACTCGCAAACAGAGATAGATCTATAGGAAAATTAGGACTTCATCAAAATATCGCACGGTATCGAATCGCGCTCGTGAGCAAGGGTTTAAGGAATTGTTTTTTTTACTGTGTACGATCGTCTGTAAAAGAAGTAATCCAGCTCTAAGATGCGATGCATATGCCTTTACTTCTTTTTCATCCTTGAGAGCACCTTATCGGCTGCGCTCTCTGCTGATATGTGGCCTCCTGATTCTATTGCTCTTGAATTCATTCCTAAAGTACGATCTGAGCAAAGTTAACTTAACAACTTATTATGTTATTAGGCTTATTAGGTTATCTTTGATTTGGGTATTCGTCAGCTTCAAAAACTTCGTCAGCGAAATTTCATTTTATTTCGCGAACATAACTGGACTTAGTTCGAATACAACACATAGTTTTACTGCCTCTAGTAACGTTGAGTTTGACGTGATCCCTCTGACCGAATTTTGGCTGTGTGGT
Source organism: Dioctria rufipes (assembly GCA_963924295.1). NCBI lineage: Eukaryota > Metazoa > Arthropoda > Insecta > Diptera > Asilidae > Dioctria > Dioctria rufipes. The sequence goes on along the minus strand of OZ002741.1, from coordinate 265,855,141 downwards.
GATATTCTTGACTCTGATCTCATCTGCCTTAGATTTTAGGCTTTCCGTCGGGATCGTCATCGTAAATTGATTGCTCCTGTTGGCAGTGGACTGCTGTGCACTATTAGAGTCGATATCCCTTGTTCTGGGGTTGAAGTTGCGGGTTATAAGGATCTGGAGCTTCTTTGTGTGGTTTTAAGGCTTCCCCGTGGGAGCTTATTTATCAATACTGTCTACGTTCCTCCCAGCTAATGCTCGATGATCTATGAATTACTTTCCACGATAATTGACAGCCTCCTGATCCCATCATAATTTGTGACGATTATAATATGCCGAGTGCTGGAGCTTTCTCCTGAAATTGATGGAATTCTGCGTTATATTTCGGCTGCAACTTAGCATGTTTTATCATTTCTTTATACAGTCGCCGCTGAAGGTTTAATGTCATTACACCGTATTTTGCATAAAGATTTGGGTCTTAAGGCTTATAAAGTTCAGTTAACACAAGAACTTAAGCCGGCCGATCATCAACAACGTCGAGTCTTTGCTGATTGGGTCCTTGAAATGCATGAAAATGATCCGGAGTTCCATAGAAAACTCATCTTGAGTGATGAGGCCCATTTCCACCTCGATGGCTTCGTCAACAAGCAAATTTGTCGCATCTGGGGCTCGGAAAACCCAAGAGTTATTGTTGAAAAGCCTCTCTATCCTCAACGTGTGATTGTTTGATGCGGTTTATGGTCCCGCGGGGTCATTGGACCTTACTTTTTCGAAAATGGGGATGGAGCAACAGTTACGGTGAATGGATTGCGCTATCGACAGATGATTAATGATTTTTTATGACCCGAATTGGATGGTATTGATCTGGACAACGTTTACTTTCAACAAGACGGCGCTACGTGCCATACAAGCAACGAAACCATTGATCTTTTACGGGAAAAGTTTCCGGACCGTGTTATCTCTCGAAGAGGTGATCACAATTGGCCACCGAGATCTTGTGACTTAACACCTTGCAACTTCTTCCTTTGGGGCCACGTGAAAGAGAAGGTCTACGCCAACAGCCCAGCGTCGATTCAAGACCTCAAAGATGGAATTCGTGAGGCTATCGAGGACATAGGGCAGCCACTTTGCGATTTGGTTATGGAAAATTTCATGAAAAGGATATGGTCCTGTAGGCGTGGTCGTGGTGGTCATTTGGCTGATATTATTTTCCATTATTAACGGCATACCTTCCTCTTTACAATGAAATAAAGATCCGATCATTTATCCCAAAAAATGGCATTTGTCTTTGAATATTAAAATAACACCTCTTATTGGAAAACCCTGTAGATGTAATATCTCTGGAATTGTCTTAATTTTTGATATTTTAAATGTCACTAGGATCACTAAGAAACATTCATTTCCCCCACCTTCCTTACCATCGAACCAACTACGACGCCAACGAGCCTTTAACCGCAATGTCTCGCCTATTTAGTGATCGTTTTAACGGTATTAATTTGAATTTTTCTATATTTAAATTGAAAAATCAGCTCAAATTTGACCTTAGTTAAGTTTATCTGCTTCTTTGTTTCTGCTTTCTTCTTTTTGTTATTTTGCATTTTTTACATTGTATATTTATTCTTATAATGAATTGTAATAATCGATGATGAATTTCATATACATAAATTAATAAATTAATAATTGAAGCACAACGTATGTATATGCAAAGGGCTCTAAAGTAGTGGAATAGCTATGCAAATTATTCTAAGCAACATGAAGAGGCGAGGCCTACAGGATATCGTTTCAGTAGACATATGTAAAACAGACAGATATGTAATTTTAATTTTTGTTTGTTGAGTTAATTAATCATAAATGTAATTCATTTTCCGGGGTCAAAACGTAATTGCGATTTAATAGAAAAATAATTAAAATTTATTTGACTCATAAAATAGTTGAAATGATTAGGAAAAAGTTGCAATATAAAGGGTGCTTTGTAATTGGTCATAAATGAAATGGATGATAAGTTTAAGTGTTAGTAACCAAAATTTGTTTAGTTGGGGGGAATGAAGCAATCTCAACCATTTCTTAGTTACAGGGTGATAAAGAAAATATACTAATTTTACACGAAACGTGCCGTAACTTCCTTATTATACAACGCATAACAGTAATTTTTAGCTGAGATGATAGTAATGGCTGAATTACAATGGTCACAATGCAACGGAACGAAGAGAAATGTCAAACCGTTTTTTTTTTTGTATGCTTCTCAAATGGAGTTGCGCACAGTGGACATTAGAATCCGTAGTCGTACGCAACAAGTTTGATAAAATCTGAAATTTACGCAACTGAACGGATGAACATAACATAAAATTTGCGTTAAAGTATTGTTTCTTGCGTTTTTGCGATAGATAACTGTGCAGATTAAAAATAATAAAATAGAGAAGGAATAATGGAGAAATATAGGTAGCATTAATAGCTGCTGTAAAAATAAAACCATTTATAATAAATAAAACACAAGGGATTTCAAAAAACAACTCAACCATAATTCGTACACTGGTAATTTCATTCTTGTTTGTTTGTTGTGGGTCATTCTCTTTCATGTACCTAAAGACAACGTTGTAATATCCCTTCTATTATAAATAGCAAATTCAACAGAGTTTTATAATTTTCTTCATATCTCTTCGACTCAGTTTTGGCCCAAATTGCGCTATCAGTATGCGTCCATTGTAAGCAGCTAGCGTTCACCTCAGTTTTGCTGCTTAAATTTGAAGTTTCTCTCCGTTCCGTTGCATTGCGTTGCATCCATTGTACTTCAGCCTTTAGCTTTCCAATGGACGTCGAACTACTACTCCAGCCCACTCATGTCGCTAGTTATAGGACGTCAAATTATAAAAACTGGAAAAAAATTCCTAATTTTTTAAATTTTAATTATTATTCCGGCAAAATGCTTAATAACTGTTACATATTCTTACAAGATTTGGCTATCTCACAATCAGTACGTTTACATGAATACTTGAAAACTTGACTTGAAATCCACTTGCAGCTCAGGTAGGGCGGTTGATTGAATTAATTCTAATTAGTTAACTTGAATTTTTCTTGAATTTAATTTTCCAATTTTTAAGTTGAAATTTACGCGTTGAATGAGCGTTTTCATGATATTTTGATTGCTTCAAGCATACTTCAATACTTGAAGTATTCATGTAAACGTACTGAATGTTACCTTTCATTTGATACCTACCTACAAGAGCCCGTTTTTTAGATAAACCTGCTTTTAAATTTTTTAATTTCATTAATTTTCATCACTTTGTTAATTTTCCGTCGAATTGCATAAAATTAGGCGTTTTTTTTGTCAGTAGCATAAAAATATCTCAAAAACGGTTGCATGTATAGGAGGTACATGCAAAGTATCAAATGAAAGGTAACATTCTGAGGTTTCCAAATCTTGCAAGAAAATGTAACGGTTTATCAAACTTAAATTTTTAAAATTTAAAAAGCATTGTATTTTTTTCCAATATTTTTACTTTGACGTCCTATTGACAGGAGTAAGGTGGTGTGACGGTTTGACATTTGTTGACGGTTTACTATCTTCTGAGCTGAAAACCACCTTCATAGGTTGTCCAACAAGAAAGTTACGGGATATTTTGTGAAAAACTACCATATTTGCTTAATCATCTTGTAACTCCGAAATGGGTTGAGATTGTCCCCCACCCCACCCTCCCGTTCCAACACAACCTATCACCTGTTTCACTTATGAGCACCAATTACAAATCTACCTATATTTGACATAGGCTTAGGTGAATACCCGTATACTATGTGCTCGGTAAATTCGTTAAATTTGGTTTTCGTACTTTTTTCTACGGCTTCTCGTGGCCATCGTTATATTGTTGCAACAGCACTCCACCAATACCTTGTTAGCTCTCATAGTATTGTATAACGAACGGCTTGGTGAAATCTGGACTCACTAAGAATGGAGCAGAAATAAGTTTCTAACAGTTGGACGATAAAGATTATACTCAAAACTATTTTTTAAAGATTTCCATTATAGTATGTAGTACGAAAAATTCACAGCGCTTCAAAAAAGTCTTCACTTTTAGGGTTCCGCACCTCAAAAGGAAAAATGGACCCTTTATAAAATCGCTCTTACGTCCGTCTGTCTGTCTGTTATAGAAGATTTTCTCGAAAACGACGTGCCATAGGAAATTGAAATTTGACAGAATGCTCGATTTTTATGACACGCACGTATTTCGACAGTTAAATGTTATGGGGGTGAATTGTGCTGTATTTGATTTATGCCGTATTTAGTGATTTCTTCATATTTATGCAATGAAAAATTAAAGTATATATGTATATATATACCTATGTGTAGTATATTGTACATGTCCAGAAAAAGTTCATACTCTTCATTAATTTTATTAAAAATGTAAACTTAAGAAAATTTGAAAATAAGCGCAAAAACTATAAAAACTCACTCGATACAACAGGTAATATGGGAGGTATTTCAGAAGTTGCGCATATGTATATCACACCACAACTGTAAATGTTGTGCACTAAAGTTTGAAAAACCAATTGGAAAGCTTTTAACGCAACTAGAAGGAAATTTCGCACACGGCATTTAAAAAGAATTTATAGATTTAAGTTCTTCGAAAATCAAACAAATCGGCTAACTCCTTCAAGTGGTTGCAATACAAATATTTCATTTTTCACTATATATTTGGACACGTCCTCAGAATGCATAGAGAGTTGAAATTTTATACACGGCGTTTTCATAACAAGAAGTAAATCCAACTTCAAAGATGGACTAAGTCGGGCAACCCCTTCTTGGTGTTGCCATACATACATGTAAGAATTGAATTTTGAAAACACTGTCCAACGAAATCTTCTAGAAATAGATGGGGAAAATCTCTTTAACAATCTAACTTGCCTAGAGGGTGACCATACGAAATTATATACGGGCATTCATCCAGGGTATCGTAAGATTCGGTTTTAGAAAAATTCTACCTTTTTAGTTTTTAGTACAGTAGTAGTACGTTTATCCTACATTTTTCCTAGAGCCCAAATACTTATAATTGTTGACATTATTGTGTAAAAATGCATATCTGAACGCGTTGGAATGATTCTATGAAACTCAGGCTTCAAATAAGTTGCGATAGTTATCTGAGTTACTTATTTTGCCTCTATTATACGGGGTGTCCCCAGATTAATATGAATATATTTTGCCAAATGATTTTCTCGTCGAGAAAACTAAACAAATTTATGGCAATTGGCGGGGGGGGGGGGGTGCAAATTTCACCCTACCGTGTTACAGGGTGTTCAGGGTGTTTAATAAAATATGCTCTTTATTAAACAACCTATATCTTGGAAAGTGCATGGCATACGGTCTATTTTAAAACAGCATTATATGCGGAACGTTGGGTCTTTCCTATTAATATTAAACCTATCCAGTACTCATCCTCGCTCCACCTCAAATTCAAAATTTCGGTTTTACAATTTATTTTTTTATTTTTCCGTTATTTTTTTTTTTAAATAACCCCACTAACATACAATTTTGTTACAAAATTTCTAAAGCTCAGGGGCTCCTCTTTAGTTTAACTTGTGTGCTACTTGTGATGGTTAACGATTTATTAGCTTTTAACTTAATCAGGTCACAGATAATTTATTCCCTTAGTAACTGAAAACACGTCATTTAAAAAAAATATCGTCTAATTTTGGAATGACCTGAATAGATTAAGAGCTAGTAACTCCTTAACCGTTATAGATAGAACATAAATGTACTAAGTTAAATTAATGAGAAGACTCAGGGCTTTCGAAATTTTGCAACACAAATGTATGTTAGTGGGGTATTTTTAAAAAATAACGGAAAAAAAAACAATTTAAAAACCGAAATTTTGAATTTGAAGCGTCATAAATCTGGGGAGGGAGAGACCCCAATGTTCTGCATACAATGCCGTCGTAAAATATACTATATAACATGTATTTTTTAAGATATAGGGTGTTTAATAAAAAGGGAATATTTTACGCATCACCCTGTATCTTGGTAGGGTGACATTTTGCCACTCCACCTGCCATAAAATGCTTCACTTGTCTGGACGAGAGGAATCATTTGGTAAAATATAGTCATAGTAGTCTGGGATACCCTGTATATCTCATATCATCTTTGTTTGATGAAACTGGTTAAATTTATTCAATTTTACCATTTCAAATTTTGATGTTTTACCTCTTGAAAGCTAGAAAATAGTTTGTATTATTAATTACTATTTTCTATGTATACATACAACCTGATCTGTTAATTACCACAAGATGAGTTAACTACTAACATTAGAAATACATAAATGACAATCAAATCTGAGGCTCAGTAATGCTTTCATATCTCCGCTATTTCACTTAAAAAATCATTATCTCCCGAGAGCTCAAGTACAAGTGCAAGTTACACTCAAAGTTAAATCCCATTAAATAGAAGGCAAGAAAAAATAGTACCAATCACATTTTTTGTTGAGAAATTCATAACTCGCAAACTAACTGACAAACATATTATTATTATCTGAAAACCTGTTTTTCAGGCACATACATATAAGAAATAGGTTACGTAATCAAAAAATAATAATGCAACTAAACGTAAAATATTGTTATGATAAAAACTGCTAACCATATTATTTGTAAACAAACACTGACTAATGCCGGCATTACTAGCTTTTTAAATGTTGCGTAGAAATCACAAACTTGTGTAATCTTAACTTATCGATAAAATTGAGAATCTCAAGAGAATTTAGATGAACGTAAAGTTTTTTTCCCACATAAAGTGGGTAGTGCTCAGTAGGAGTTTTGGGGAGTTTAGGGCCCTGAATGTCAATAATGTAGAATTTTCCTCTGCTCAATTCCTTTCTATTTCCTAAATAAGATGAAACTAATTATATAGGTCGTATAATGGTTTCTACCGTCTGTCCGTTCGTCTGTTTGTCCGCCCATAATTATGAAATTTCGTATACGTTTTTGTTTTTATAATAATTTTAAATCTTGTATTGAAAATCGGCTAAAACGGGAAGCTCCTTCATAGGATTATCCATACAAAAGCTTAGATTTTCAAGTATACTTGGATATTGAATCAGAACGCTTTATCACAATACAGATATCTAAAAATTCTGTGTACAGTAATTATATTACGATTTCTGGGATAATTTGAAAAATGGATTCGTTTAGACAACTCGCTTGGGTTGGTATACAAATATAAAATTTTTTCACAGATACTGGGAAAATGTTCATTCGCAGACGTTAAATGTAAATACCTGTGGGACTAGAAATGAACATTTTTACAGTTTGAAGATAAATTATGGAAGAAAATACGAAAAACAGCAGAATAGATTTTCTTCAAAACAGAACATCGACTATTATGCATATATATACACAAATTTGTTTGTTCATATTTTGTTTTTGTTTTTTTGTTTTACATCAATCAATAATATTAGCACATGGTAAGTTTATTTGTAATTTGATCTATGATCAAACTGATGAAAAAAAATCTCTCCATCAAAATACCAAATGAAAAGAAGCAACCGTCATCAGAAAGAAAACGCTTCTCACTCTAAATCAGATTACAAATTTTGAATCGGATTAAGAATTAAAAGAGGATAGCGAATATTGCTTAGCATTTTAATTTAAATAAGTCTTCGACTCGAACCATTAAACTAGCAGAAGAAACTATTAGAAATTTGTGTACTGACAAAAGTTGCTTCTCGTCCCAGAAGATCTATTTATAATAGAAAAATGTAAAGAGAAGCTTATAGTGTGGTTAGAAGATACTGTTAGATGCCTTTAGATTTGAATTTTTCCAATTATTTAAAAGAATTGAGTCAGCCGTTAGCCAATGAAACTAGCTAGCTGTTTTCAGAGATAAGAAAAAAGCTATTCATTGCAAAATTTAAAATTACAAGGATAAAAGCCCATTATTGTTTCACATACATCTATGAAATATAAAGATTATGATAAACAATCAAACTTTTGAGATTACCGTATATCCCATGATACAAAGATTAACAAGGTATGGCCGAATTATCTGACAATTGGTTTCTTGCCTCATTTGGCGACAATTGTCAGAAATTGTTCGTCTCAATTTCAATCATCCTTATCAAAGTGAAAAAAAAAATCTGTTTGGAAATTTCCTTGGTTTCCCACTAGCGCATATGTAATTAGTTTTCCCGAAGTGATTTAAACGAAGAAACTAATGTTTTGTTAAATATTTTAATATATTCAAAACATATTTCAGTCAATAGAATACGAAAAACTCTAAACAAATTCGTTGGAAATGACATTGCCTCCTCATGACGTAGCAACACAAAAAATTCCTCTTGAATCGGCCATACCTTGATATCTTTGTATAACGACCGTAGCCACATTTTCAAAATTTCCCATTTTTCCAGCGCATTTTACTTTCTGCAGCATTAACATAAAATGTAATTTTAAATATCGGCACACTCGCGTTGCCTCCAATAAACCAACCTGCATACCATGCAATGTATTTCAAAACTACTTCATAAGCCCTGAGGAGATGTAAGCCAGTTAAAATGAGAGTTAAAATGAAACAAATCTATCCATATACCTTATTTTTGAATCGATTATCTATAAATACTGAACAAAACCATTGCTGTAAGTACTGAATCAACCCTGAAAATGTGCTAAAATATTAGCTGTGTTTCATTGGGCTGTTTAAAGTACTTTCGAGCGCTTTCCGAATGGAACGCTAATTTGTGTTGTCAAGAGTAAAACATAACCTCTAATTTCGGGTTTGTTTCTATTATACTCCGTATTTTTTGTTGCATCAAGTTTCTTATGAAAATAGTAAGGATTATTAACTATTCTCGATGAGCGAAATAATTTTTTTGCTTCTTTATAAACAAACCCACTAATTATGATATTCCTACCCAAATTTTCTGTCAAATTTCATCTATCTGACATAAGAAATAATCACTGAGCATCCAAATCCATACAGCGGAAAATTCTTGTGAAACTACTCAGCTCATCTACTCGCGGAGAAGAACTTGAATAGCGAATAGGCAGAAGTACTTCGGAGTACTTTACAAGCTTAATGGAATTATGACTGCCATGGTAACCCCTTAAGTCATGTTATCAGGGAAGGGAATAGCTTTCCTTTCCAAAACTGCATATATGTAGGTTTGAGCATTTATTTCTTTTGGAAATTTGACAATTCACATTGTATTTTCTTGCCATATAGAAGCTCATATCTAAGACCAATTCTTATGATATGCTAGATCAATGCCCGTGTGAAATTTCGTATTGTCACCCTTCTGTGCAAGTTTGATTTTCGTATTCTGAAGAAGTTTTTAGTACAATAAAAATGTCTTGGACTGATCGTTTTCCCAGTATACGTAAAAAATCTAAATTTTTACATGGCAGCACCAAGAAGGAGTTGCTCGATATAGTCTATTTTTGAAATTTTTTTTGCTAGTATAATGTACCATGTACCAAAATTCAGCTCTCTATATAGATGCGTTCTCAGGTAGTGTCCAAATATATAGTGGAAAACGAAAGTTTTGTATGGCAACCCCATGAAGGAGTTGCCCGATTTGTCTCATTTTCAAACTTAATTTTACTTTTTTTTTTAAGTCCGTGTACAAAATTTCAGCTGTCTAGGTATACGCATTCTCGAGCTATCGTGCGCACAGACGGACGGACGGACAGACAGATGGACGGACATGCAAAAATCAAAACAACTTTTAATATTATGCGTGGGTGTCCAATCCATTTTGCTCTACCATCATTATTTCGAGGTGTTACAAACGGAATGATAAACTTAGTATATAAAGGGTTTTCCAATAAGAGGTGTTATTTTGATATTCAAAGAAAAATGCCATTTTTTGAGATAAATGATCGGATCTTATTTCATTATAAAGAGGAAGGTATGCCGTTAATAATGGAAAATAACATCAGCCAAATGACAACCACGACCACGCCTACAGGACCATATCCTTTTCATGAAATTTTCCATAACCAAATCGCAGTGGCTGCCCTATGTCCTCGATAGCCTCACGAATTCCATCTTTGAGGTCTTGAATCGACGCTGGGCTGTTGGCGTAGACCTTCTCTTTCACGTGGCCCCAAAGGAAGAAGTCGCAAGGTGTTAAGTCACAAGATCTCGGTGGACAATTGTGATCACCTCTTCGAGAGATAACACGGTCCGGAAACTCTTCCCGTAAAAGATCAATGGTTTCGTTGCTTGTATGGCACGTAGCGCCGTCTTGTTGAAAGTAAACGTTGTCCAGATCAATACCATCCAATTCCGGCCATAAAAAATCATTAATCACCTGTCGATAGCGCAATCCATTCACCGTAACTGTTGCTCCAGCATCATTTTCGAAAAAGTAAGGTCCAATGACCCCGCGGGACCATAAACCGCACCAAACAGTCACACGTTGAGGATAGAGAGGCTTTTCAACAATAACTCTTGGGTTTTCCGAGCCCCAGATGCGACAATTTTGCTTGTTGACGAAGCCAGCGAGGTGGAAATGGGCCTCATCACTCAAGATGAGTTTTCGATGGAATTCCGGATCATTTTCATGCATTTCAAACACCCAATCAGCAAAGACACGACGTTGTTGATGATCGGCCGGCTTGAGTTCTTGTGTTAACTGAACTTTATAAGCCTTAAGACCCAAATCTTTATGCAAAATACGGTGTAATGACGTTTGTGGAATGCCTAATTCCAAAGAACGACGAGGAATGGACAAACCTGGATTTTCTTCAACACTTTCGGCTACAGCAGCAATATTCTCGGCTATTCTTGAGCGACGTGCACGGGTTTTATTCTTCACATCACTAACTTATCCCGACAGCTCGAATTTTTCTACCAATTTCTGTATTGCGGTCCGACAAGGTGCTTCACGATGACCCAAAAATATTCGAGTTTTACGAACCGTCTATTTTTATAGTGAATTTTAATAATTTCAATACGTTGTTGAATCGTGTATCGTTCCATTTTTATTAGTGGCATAGTTTCTACTTGTAAAATGTTAAAAAATGACAGCTCCAAAAGTGACATCTACCGAAATAGCGGGCTAATTAAAATAACACCTCTTATTGGAAAACCCTTTATATATAGATTTCATCTAGAGTATAAAAAGGATAGGCAATGCTATGTAAAATTCGTGTACGTGTGATAAGCATTTTTTTTTTGTTGGCACGGGAGGGAAACGACAAGAGGGCCAGGTATTTAGCTTTTGTCAGTTTGATATTTCTGACATTTCTGAAATTATTCTTTACAAAAACAGGTCCGGTGTTCTTTTAGTGATTTTGTGAGTGAAAACGTGAATAAAGGTGATTTATACTTTTGTAATAATGAAATAATGAAAAATAATAGTAAAATATTGTTTTGTGCAAGAGATATAATATAAATAATCGAGACTCCAGAATCTACTCGTAGAATTATGGTGATGAAGTAAGCTGTGGTGTGCTGCAGAAACAACCGGAGTTATTGCCGTAGGAAGTCGTTTTTCGCGGATTTAAATTAGGTTTAAGTGAAATAGTTAGAAAAATAAACAGCCGTGGTAAAACTAAAATTAACATTTTTCAATACCGGTTTGTTTGCTTACAATTGAATTGTCATCGGGTGTCTGTATGATATCAGCCATAGGCAAAGCCAAGATATAAATATTATCGCAAAATACTTGGAGCTCTAGAAAAATTCTTAAAAATGTACAAAGTTATAAAAAAATTATAGACTTAAAAATGATTCGAATCACTGTGACAGGAAATTAGACAGTTTCAACCACTAAGTTATATGCCCACGCAGAAAATATTGTAGTTTACGACTTCCATGACTAAACAAACACATCAATGCGATTCTACAACATTAAGAAAAATGCTTAAGTTTTTCGTCCTCATAAGCTATCCTTTTTGCTGTATAATCTAAGTTTAGAAACGGTTGATTACATTGTCAGTTTTGTTTTAAATTAAATTAAAACAATATATCAGTAGAACGATGATTTTTAAGTAAAATATTTATCTTAGCATGAATTATTTAATTAATTTGAAAAAGATAGAAATCGCAATCAAATTAATTATTCTAGGCACAAACTGTAGAAAATTTTACGAAAAGAGGGTGCTAATTCTGATCCTTTGGTGTATTATTTATCATATAGTATTGTCACTGATTTTAACATTTCACCACTAATTTAACGTACCATCATAAAATATAATTGATTACTTAAAAAGCTACTACTTATAACTTATATAAAAATCAGCTCTTAAAAAGGATTAAGTAATACGCATTTATTGATGAATATAGCACACATGAGACCTAGAAGCTGAGCAAACTCTTGATATGCTTATATGGCCCACCATTCTTCCAGCACTACAACACGATTTCGAATATAGTGTTTGATGAATCTGTCATAACAATCATCGAAATGTCTCTGAATCAGAGCAGACTGATTAGTCGGATCTTTTATTCATAATGAACAAAATCACATTTACTTTTGCAATTGAAGAAAGGTACAGATAGCTGCTATTCAAAAATAAAGATGACAATTACCAACACATTTCTTGGAGGGAGGTTCAAACCAATTAATCCAATATTTGTGGTTTAACACGGTCACTAAAATTGGAGAATGTAGCACTATTTCCAAGGGCATTCGATTCTAAGAGCAATTATCAGAAATATTGAAATTACTTTAGAGTGAGTAATTACTTTGAAAGTGGATTCTATAACACAAAAAAAATCTTGGCGAATTGACTCAAATTTCCTTAACCGACAAAATATAATTTTTAATTTGTCATTTATTTGTTCATTATTCATTCAGATTAGAAGAAGAAGTAGTACAGTTCATTTCTTTTGTCGTATATTTTAACATTTAAGACAATGAAAGATCTTAATCACTCCCCTTCCCAGATATGGATTAAATTTAGGTAAAAAATTTCGATTCTTTTTTTTTACTTATTTCTAATTCCTTCATTGTGAACAATGTCGACGACCTTATTAATAAATGAATGAAATGTTTGTTTATATTTATTTACAATTTGCAATAATAGATAAATGGGTACATCAAGTACACATGAAATGAAAACAAATTAAATGACAACTTTCCATCTTGTCATAATTTTACTTAAGTCTCGCTTCTTTGTTAACTTTACTTTACAGCAAATTTGTCCGAGACAAGTTAAGTAATAAAATTCTAAAACACAATTCCATTTCATCATATGGTACTAGTAGCATTTATTGACAAAACGGCACCTCAATAAAATATTTGTTGAGTGTGTCGTGTATTGTAATACATTAGTATCAAGTTTCGTAATAACAACTATGTAAACACAATAATGACGAGATCAAAAATGTAGAAAAACCATACGCACATATTTTTACTTTAGTAAGCAAATTATATTGAAGAAATTGTTTTAAAGTCTCAAAGTCTAACGCCCTAGACAGGCAGTATCCATAATGACTTTATTTTTAATTAAAGGAGTCAAATGTGCAGTGTGTCAGACAAATGAAGTCCATCAAGGACCCATTTGAAACATTTCGCTTCAGTTTCAAATGTACCAAATTTTACTCCATTTAGTGAAATTGCAGTAAAAGTGCAACCTGCCGTCATTAAAATGAGTTCAATTTATTGGAAACTAGGGAGTTTTTTCAATAAAGTTAGCAGTGACAGTCATCAGCTGATCATGAAAGAAATTTCTTTTCCGCTTTCTTCTCTCTTTGGTCTCATTCAACAACAAAAATTGTCTTTACTAAATGCTTTGCAATTACAGTAAATACTCTCAATTTTTCTTCATAGAATTAAATTAAATTATTGAACTCTGCCATGATCTTTACTCACATTGAGGAATGACATTCCAAATGAAATAATTTTCGCCCATAGTTTGTCACCTCTTCACTTCCTTGAAATGACTGAACTTAAAATTATGCAATTATGGACACCGTCTGTCTAGAATATTAGTAAGTAAGAAACACTTTCTAGCAAGTTAATTCGATTCATTTTTGCTGAGTTAATATCTCCCATATGAATACCTGAAAAGCAATTAGTAGGTATATATAAGCGGCATTAAAACGAATAAAATCAGATTAAATTATCAACGCAAAGGTGTTTGTAATAAATTTCAACAAATCAGCTATTTATAATTAAAGGCAACATGTTAGCCTATAACCATATTAATAGGAGTACTAAACTAGAGTCAATCATCAGCTCCAATATTAGGTATTTAGGTAGTTATGTTGACATAACTGTAAGATCTATTGGTAGATCAGCATTAGAAGAGACGCACACGAAATGTATACATTCGTAAGTTGGCAAGTTGCCTGAAGAATAATAAAAACTTAATTTAAGCATAATATTGTAATTTGTATTGCGATGTAATGTAGATTTATAAATTCCTCCGGGTGTAAAATAATTACAGTCGTGAGCAACCAGTTTTGGAAACTTTTGAAGTGTAAGGTTATATTTTTAGCTTATTGCACAATAAAAAATTTGCTTATATGTCATTCTCGGAAAATTTTCCTCTGATATTTTAATTATTACAACAATTAAATTAACCGCAAAACGAAATAAACAATATTTTTAATATTGTTTTTTTTTTTTATGCAAACCGTGTTTTAATTTAATTACATATGGAAAAATTTTAATCTTAGGATAAATTATGGGATAAAACCACACGCTAATTAATCATAAAGTTAACAAAACGAGTTTTCTGAAGATGTTATTGATTAACTAAGCATACTTCATAGGGAAATTTTGTTTTTGTAAGCTATACGTTGAATAAAAGCTTTTGAACATTTTTCTTTCATTTCGTACAAGGTCTAACCAGAATATTGCGATTGCGACTTCCGACTACGAAGGTAGTTTTATTTTATGTATCATTTGTCCAAAGGTAAGACGACTTGTTTGCAGCATTTACTATAGTCGTTTCTTCTCTTCCATCAGAAATAGTAACAAGTTTCCGTAAATAGTAAAAAAAAAAAAAATGCTGGAACAATATTTTTTTCCTATTTTTGGACAACTTAAGTATAATAAATCACTGGTTACTGCCTGCATCAGCAGCAGATTCACAATTCTGGTTAAACTTGTAACACCAATTAAGTAAATCTGGTGGAATCGGGCTACGCTATAAAGTTATAAATTTTGGAAAATAAGTATTTCCATTAATTACCGCAAATTATATTTTTATTTTATACACAAGTCTGTGCTTGACAGTTTGATGATATTTTTTTCCTACATATCACGGCCGTCCTCCCATTATTATTATTTCTTTTTAATATTATGATAACATTGAGTTAGGGGTTAATTTAGGACTAATGGACTAATTTAAATTTGTATGTTATTTTTTTGGTTATTGCATTAGATTCGATTTTGATGCTCGCGTATTCATCAATATACGACTCGGATTTGATTTACTTTTCATAAATTCGATCACAGTATAAATTTAAAGTCTTTGACACTGGCTCATAAACTTAAGTACCTAAAACCATAGAATCAATGAGTGCCACACGTTTTTGTTGTGGCATCACTTTGTGGCGTTTATGATAACATGAGAGTTACGCGTTGTTTTTTTTACACTTGACAGTTCAAACTATCTGAGGTGTGTTGATTATTTCTGTGAAATTGTGAAAAGTTTTTGCAAATCAATAAAAAAAAATGAAGTATGATAATTAAAGCAAGTATTCTTGTCCTAAGGGTTTATGAAAAAACTTTTATCATAAAAGTGAAATATTTTATTTCAAACTTGTCAATAGTTTCATTTGTTCTCTTAAAATGAAACGGGGAACAAACGTAGAAAGAAACAACGCGCCACAAAGTTTAATCAAACTTTGTGCCGCCACAAAGTAGTCATTTTGTGGTGCGTAAAAAACGCGTGGGCTAAAAAGTTTTTTTCGGATACACCAGTTAATCACAAAGTTGCCCACAGTTGATTCAAATTGTTAAAGTAGTATTGATTGTGTTCGGATCGTAATAATATTTCATTTCCATATTACGGTTTATTTAAGCAATATTTAACTATTACCTAATTTATTATTATTATTATTTGAATTCTAGAGAAATATAAGATTTTATAAAAGTTATTATATTTGAACTTTTTGAAAATGTAAAGTTCTATGAAAATTATTATACTTGAATTCATGCCAGAAGGTACGTATCTCACTCTATAGCAATTACTTAACTTAATTTTATTCCAGTAGAGTAGGGCTCTTACAGACCTTAACTAAAAACGGTAGAGAGTATTTTAACTATACACTTCAGTATATACAGACATATGTATAAAAATGAAATACTATACAGGTGTTCATGTTTTGTTGCATTTGAATAGTGTATGTATGGTTGTAAAAGGCGTGTCGTTGCATAAATAAGGATAGTCAATCTATTCCGATGTTTTTAAAACAGGAAAATAGTTTGGAATATTTTATTACTTAGCTAATTAAAATATATTTCTGATGAATCCAAAGAATCTTTTCTTCCGTTTCCATTTATAACTGCTGGGATAGACTTTTTAATTAAATCTTCTCTTTCAAACTTCTTACAGTATTTACAGTATCAATGAAGAGATGTTTGCCGAACGTCGGAAGTATTCCATTTTTCGCATAGCATAAACAACATTTTTAATATTTTCTTCGGATTTTAACTAACCCCAAGCAGTCGTTAGAAAAATCATGAAGTTCTACATAGAATAAGCTCTACTACCTAAGTGGAATAAAAGTTAATAATAATAAAAGTTCGATGCTAATATGGTATTGACACTTCTTGTTATCGCTACCTGCTTTATGTACGTGAATAATTCGGAAACCATAAAACTTTGTGTATGGAAGTCGTAAATTTACGTATTATGAATATACGTGGAAAAATTAAATTTCCTTATGGCAGAAATAATGTTTATATTATTACCCCATTGTATGATATTGTCAAGAATCACGTGAAGCTTGACCATCAGCTGCCCTTAAGTGTCTATAACGCAGGTAATTAATTAATTTATATATTTTTTATTAAGATGCATCAAGTACTGATTAATAATTAATTAATAATAGCATGTGCATACTATATTTTGTACAGTGGTAAGAAATGTAGAAAAGGTCATGGTTCCTCAATTCAAACCCTCCAACAATTGGGGAAATTATTCGTACGTTGTAAATAGTCAAAAGTAAGAACAATTCTGGAGTTGTTGCATCTGATTTCGAGAGACACCAAAGAAATAATTTTATATCGATGAAGATACGGAGACAGTCGGAGAGGTAGACCACAAAGGACAAATCACATAAATCTACGCTGGACAGGCTCGATGCCGGTACCGAAAAAAAGGAGACCAGATAGGACTAGCGTATAGGTAGGTACTCTATATTAGATTGACAAATTAACAATATAAAAGCTTCGTTATTGATCATTTAACTTATTCGACGACCTCTTAATGAGACCCAAAGATGAGTTAGCTTAATTTGTAACTTTGTAACTGCACCAAAGAAAAGTTAGAATTGAATATAATCCCCATGTCTTTTATTTTATTAAACAGAATTTATGAGCTACCGTCGATAGAGAAATTGATTTGTAGAGGATTTTTTCGGCGAGAGAACGACAGGGTGGTACAATTACTAATCTTCAAAGGATGGAAATTTATCGATCACCATTTATGAAAGGCGTTTAAGTCCGGGTTTAAGAGAATATTTCCATTATCAGTCACTAAAAATGATATAAAGTTTATGGATGAGAACCGAATGATTCTGTCGTAAGCTTTCCTAAAATCAGTCAAAATGCAGTCGATTTTGTTACCACCAAATACAAAAATTGAAGAGCTCTAGTAAATTAGTAATGGTGAACTTACCCTTCATAAAGCCATGCTGAAAAGAGTAAAAAAAAGTATACAATGAAAGTAGAAGACATCATAAACCATGGCTCCGAAAATCTTAACAAATCAGCCACAGATCGACAATTCAAAATATCACATTTATTGCCTTTTTTATGAAGAGGAATAATCACAGATAGTTTACAGGGTATTGAAAAAACACAAAAAGATGTACTTAGATAAATTATATAGGTAACAAGAAACAGAAACAATAGACAAGAAACAATTTTTTCTGAAAGCACGCAGTAAGCCTTAAGACCACACAAGAAATTTATTTTGTTAAAAAAACAAAATCATGCATTTAGAATTTTTAATGCTTTTATTGTAGGATTTGTAATTGAGCAAGTAAAGCGCGTCTACATTCTCTTACAGGACTTATTTATTGTCCAACTGTCCGTAGAAGGATTGTTAGATGGGAGAAATCCTTGCATCGCATAGGCTATACTCATTGTCATTTCATAACGTTCATTCCCTTGAAGATCGATGGATGGGAAAAAGTCGTCACCGTACAGTTATCTGTATTGTCGTAAACTTTATATCCATCTAGTACTCACACATCTGCTATCCTAATTGTCTCTAGTTTTGTATCTACTGCGCACTTGTGTATTTAATATAAATTAATCTTCAGTATTGGCAGCAATATTATAATGAAATTGTACCGCCAAAATATCTTTTATTTACATATACAAATATGTTGGTCATTAATTTTCAGAACTGTTTTCATAATTTTCGCATACATTTATCAATAATAATCAATCTTGGTTGGTTATGTACGTAACTATTTATAATTTTGCTATAGAATACAAACATATCAATCAGTATTAATTTTACTTAGGCTCATCTCTTAAAGTCTCAATATTAACACGTTATGCGAATTTTAATTTTGTTTTCGAAATCGTTTTCCAGATTCTTCAGTCGTCGCGAAATAATTAACAAATATAATGTAAAGTATTGCCGTCATATTCAAAACTTTCGCATAAATCAGATTAAAAACAAAAATTAATAAAATTAATTAAAATTGTTTAAAACTAAATTATATTTATACTGGGAAAAAGCTAACGGAAAATACAATTGAACCTAATTAAAATCGTTGGTATTAACGGCAAGTCTTAACTCTCCCTCTTGCTTATCAATCAATCGAGGATATACAGCCAGGAAAAAGATAAAAAATAAATAAGGTAAACCAGTGGAAGAAAACAAAAAAAGTAAATTTTTATTAAGACGGAAAACCGATGACCCAATTTTGATGAAAAGAAGAGAAGGGTATTAATCTTACCACGCAAAATTACTGCGATTTTACGTGGCAGGCTGCATTCTTTTCGTTATTTAAGGTAAAAAACAAAAAAATTGCTTTAAGTTTATCCCTTTTTTTTTGTATTTTTTAAATTAGGAGTTATAATCCTAGTTACAAAATATCCCTGAATAAATTTTATGTTGTATCATTCGTTCATAATAACTTTCTTAGTTGCCTACGGAACCACATTGCGCCCCAACCTACTTTCGGAACATTTCATTCACTTACATATCCATCTGAGAGCTGCTCCTTACATTTCTTATCATATTCAAAACGAAACATTTCATACCAATTAAATTCCCCTCATATAAAATTTGAGAGAGCATAATATAGAGCAATGATTTATAAATTTATATTGGCAATGAAAAACTAACTCTTGCATAACCAATTAGCAAATGGTTCTGAAATGACGATCTTGTCTTTGGAATTTAGGTACCCAATCTGATATACATAAGTATTTGCTTGGTTTTGGGGGTACCGAAGAAAAATGCACTCGGTAGAAACATAAGGATGCCACAATTAATACCGGAAATTGTTTCTTCGGCAGCCACACCAAACTTTTAAGTATTGCTCATAAGGGCTTATGTTATGAAGTTCTATGGAGAAAAAAATATACTGAAAGCCTTTAATATTTGCAGTACGAATATTATGTTCGCAGTATGAGTAGAATAATCCACGCAAACTTTTCTTCCGTATCCTGGGCGAAGTTGTAAATATAATGATAAATAAACTTGTTAAATCCATAAATAGTCGCGACTACGATTCTAATTTTCATTTTCATAGCGAAACACAGGAAGGTATATTCGTGGCTGACAGTTCCTTAGACTGGTAACTAAACAAATTTAACCTAATGCAATTTAATTAAGTAGTATATAATAATTAAAAAAAAAACTGACAATTGGGTATAGAAGTATACAAATAATTAGCCCGTTGTCATATTGAAATTTGTACACAATTCATTTGCTTTCTAAATGTCGTCCTATAATAAACTCTTACACTGTGCCATATATATTAGTTTTACTCTTATTTGATTCTTTCGAATTTCTGCTTGATAATGAACTAGCAAATGTTTAGGTAGACAAAGGGATTGGCGACTGGAAAAAGTAAGTAGAAAATTGAAGCTCTAAAAACACACAAACTCAAAGCTCTTTATTAGCTACATTTATAGTAATTTGGAATCTTAAGGCTGAATGCCAGAAAATAAAGCTCTCGGTTCCGGGCTTCCAATGTTTTGACTATGTAGTAGTAACGTGAGCTTCTGTTCTAATCACATTATACCAATGCTTACCAATAATTCCTATAAAGTGCTATTCAACATTACAAACATATAAACAAAACCGAGAATTTGCTTGGACTACTGGATCGAGTCGTTACTAAGAGTAGCTTTTGGGAATTGAAATGAACAAATCATTCACTTTTTATCAAGATAGAAGTTTACAAATTGCTTTTTATAAAAAAAACTACTCACTGGATTTATCCGGTTTTTGAGTTACTGAATAAAATTATCTCAATCTTCATTATCATGTTAAAGTAAACGTATAGCAATAAAATTTTATTCAAGTTACAGTTGTTTCAATTTTAATGTTATAAAAGTATTTGTAACATGACAAATATTAACAAATTTGGAAAAACAGCTCCGGTAGCATTTACAAATATCTTTGAAAAACCTATGTATGAAAAATAATAAAAATTGATGTGTACATGAAAAAGTATTTAGGGGGGAGAGAAAAATAACACGTTTTTTTGAGGTTTTTGATTTTCAAAAAAAAACCAACATCTTTTTCAAAAATCTAAGCCCGGTAGCATTTGAACTGAATAGTTTCTGACATTTTGCCGAAGGTTTCAAATCAATATCAAAAAAATTGTGGGAAACAAGAAGGGGGAACAAAATGCTTGCAAATTTATGCAGCCTTAACATCTAAGGTAATGAAGGAATAGTGTGTTAAAATTATCACAAGTAATCGTATGGTAATCATACTTTATAGTTCATAGAAACAATAAAAACTCATTTTTTGGTTTTTAATGAACTTACATAAATGTATATACATGTATGTATGTTTGTTACAAAATTGTAACACCTGATAACCACACCATTTTCAATGAATATGTATTATAAAAGAAAAATATATGTGAATCTATGCAATTGAAAATCGAATAGAAATTTGCATAAATATCTACTACTCTACCTACATACCCTTTGCGTTGAAAGTCCATTTCGCTTGAAATGATCTACAGCTTTTAAGATTGATGTTTTTATATCAGAATTGATGGGAGAATGAGTAAAAGAAAAGCCCACGTCCTCTATATAAAAAATCTGTAAATAAAAGTTTAATTTGTATATTAGTTTTACTTTAAAAACAAAAACAAAGAAATATTTCCAAAAATTTACCTTAATATCTTTGGTATAAACATTTTTATTTAAATTTAATTTATTAGCATTTTCTCCTGCCATTATTTGTAATAGTATAGGCAAATCTCTAGCAAATCTTGTCATCGGTCCAATTTGCAAATAGTAAGGATATTTGATGTCAGATGATGTAGGAAAATGATTTTTTATAGATACTAATCCACCTGTAGGTTTATGACCAAATACACCACAAAATAGTGATGGAACTCGAATAGAACCAGCAAAATCTGAGCCGACTCCAAAAAGTGATGCGCCAGCTCCATTTAATGCACCCTTATAATAAAATAATAATATTTGTTAATAATATTACTTAAATAAATCAATATTATTTTTGACTCACTTCACCACCCGAAGAACCGCCTGGTGTCCGATTTATATCATATGGATTTCTACAGCATCCATATAAAAGACTGTATGTCTCCCAGCTAAAGCAATATTCTGGATTTGCTGAAGTAAGGAGCGGAATAGCTCCAGCTGCTCGTAATCGTTCAACTGCTTCGCCATCAGAAAGTGCTTTTATTCCGACCCTTGCTGTATTTCCAACTGCTATCTGAAAACCTAACAAAAATTTAGAAATAAAAAGCTTAATATGTTTTTATAAATCTATTCAAACAATAAACTAAGACCGTATTCAAAAAAAAAAAAAACAAATTAATGAAAATTTAATTTAACTTGTGTTTTTATAGTATTCCCATATCGTTGTATGTCATAATATTAAATATAAACTTTTTATTCAATCAACTCTCTCTGACGGCAAATTAAATTAAATTTTTTATTAATAGTTGTTTATTCAAAATTGACGTTAAATTTATTTAGTCAGCAATTCTTTCCTTCATATTTAATAACTCGACTTAAGTCAAAGACTCAACTGTATGAATATGGCCATAAACATATTTTAGTGTTTTACTTGCCTTTAAGGGCGCACGATTCTTTCACTGTAAATGGAATACCGAGCAGCGGATACTTGGATAGAATTTCCGCTGGTGGAGTTTTTGAGCAAATCTCATCAGCATTTTTGGCATCTTTAATGGCATCTACAAAACGGTCTACAAGAGATGCATTTAGATAGTAATTAACATCCTTAATACGTTGAATATATGCCTTAACAATGACCTCAGATTTCAACTAAAATATATATGGATTGCTTAAAACAACGCACTTTAATTCAACTTTTAAAAATTCTCAAACTCACTTCCTGATTTCGGATTTTTGCAGCCAGCTCTACTGCTGGTATATTGAGGAGTTCATCCGTATTTGGTGGAAGTTTTTTTGAATGGACTTTAGCACGTAACGCTACTATAGGATGTAGTAGCACACCAAGAAAATTAATAATAATCGCGACCAATCTAAATATGATATACATTATTGCTATATACTAAATATATGAACACACGATCAACACTTTTACGCGCGACTTAAAGAACTTTGAAAGTAAAAGTTGAGAACAAATTCGCGAAATCACTCACTCAACGGAAAGGCGGAAATCAAGCTTCAACGTTGTACGTATACTATTTAAAACTGAATGCAGCAATGCAATTAACGATTCATACTGGTTTTTAAATTCCTTAAGAAGCTCAGTAGTATTATGTCAAATGCTTGCTTATCAGACTGCTTGTGCTTGGAGAGAAATGTGCGCAATTCTTGTAGCTGGAAGCTTTTATCTACCTTGAACTTGAACCCCCCACAGAACTTATACGAAAAGTCGTTACGACTTTGCAACCAGTACTCTCTTGTGGAGGTGGCCGATTTCAACGGTTGCTATAAGTGAACTGATTCTTTTTAAACTCCAGACGACTTTTGATATTATTCTTGATAAAATTCGAAAATATATTAAAAACTTAAGAAGATAAAGAACCGAATTTCTGCCGTATTCAACGCAATGTGAATTGAACTGTATGATATTATTAACCGGATGACTATATCAGTGAATAGCTTAGTGTAAATTTTGTAGTGCTTTGAAGCAATATTATCGTAAATGAAACTTTTTTGTGGGCCATTCTGTCTGACTGTAAGCACAAGGTACATACATACATATATAGTTAAGCCAACATACAAAGTCTAAGCTGCACTCTGATATGGGCCATTTGTTGTATGTGTCAGGCTGAATTCTAAAGTAATTATAAACAGCAAGACTCTATTAACCCTTTGCCACCTTTGTTATCTCTTATACAAACACCGCGCTGCGTTTTATAGGTGCATAGTATCGAAAAATTCACTTTAATCGCATTTAGCAATGATTAAGCCGTCAATGGAAGCTTGCCTTTTATGTTATCTTGCTTATACTATGTATACTGAAAGCTATTATAATATAATATCAACTAGTTGTAGATCGTGTACCTGTGGAAGGAAATCCGGTTTTTAGTAGTTTTGTATAGAACTTGCTGCGAATTATCTTTTTTTTTTATAAAAAACTTTTCTTAATACGCTGATAAAGCTGCTGTCAATAGAACTGACATTAGTTAATCTTTTTGTTATTATTAATTCAAGTATAACTTACTTAATTTCTTTAATATACAGTAATATTTTTTTGCATTATGTTGATGTCATATACAAATGTAGACATAAAAATAAAAATAACAATTTGTAGTTAGGTTTTCAAGCAACTGCAATGTGTTTATAATGCCAAAGAATTCCGTGTAATTTTTATAGCACAGGATTTATTGTATCAAACAAACTGTATTGCTCGAAATAATAACCGCTAATAAGTATTGTAAATATATAAAACGATTATTCTCCCAAATTGAAAGAGAAAGGCAATGAAACGTAATTTATAATCATTTTTTTTTTATGTAGCCTCTAATGTACGTTATTTTACCATAGCCGAGGAAAATTATACAGGGTGATTTGAATCCGTTAAACTCTAATATACAGGGCGATAGGGGATGTCAAGAGGATTTATATGAGAGGAATATGATGATTTAAAATTCGTTTGGGGCACAAAACGTTTAGTTTAAAAGAACTTATCAAACTACATACATATGTACCCAAAATACAGCACTTCTCGTGTCTATTTTTTTTTCTATTTTTGCATTTTAACTTCATCTAAATCCAAAATTTCACTAAATGCCTAAGAGTAGGCAATTTTCATCAATAAGCTTTTTAAAACAATTTCGTTGAATATCCTCAAGAAAACGTGCCAAAAGAGTGTGATAAGTCGATTTAAATTTAAATTTCATAAATTCCATATGAAATACTGGATTAAGTATTTTTTTATAAAAATTTTAGCCAAATAAATAAAACTAACTTAAAATTTCAAGATTTTGTTTTTGTGAGCCATAACTTTAGTACCGATGATCGAAGGAAGAGAAAAGGAAAAGTTATGAACTATTGGGAATCTAATAAATCATTGGATGTATCATGCAGAAGGTCGAATTAAAAATATTTAACCCCTTCTACTTCCCAAAGGAAGCAATCCCTCCCAACTACTAATTCTAAAAAAAATGATTGTTTCCCTTAACGATCCGTATCATCTCCTGCATTATGGCAGAATTAATCCAGAGCATTCCGTATACAGGGTGTTCTATAAATAGTGTTGAGAACTGACTAACTATAGATGTAATCTAGGTGAAAAAAGAATATAATTGTATGTCAGGTGGGGCAGGGGAGGGGTAAATATTTACAGTTGATGATGCACAGGAGTATAATATATATATATATATATATTTTTTTTTTTTGAGAATCGACCATAACTTTGGAAAGAAACACCCTATGATAATTTTTTTAAATTTATTCGCCAGATAATTGCTAGAGATTTACAATATTCTTGAGATAGTTTCCCATTCATCTGCAACAATTACAATTAATGGTGGCAGTAAATTCTCAATTGCATGATATTATTTGAATGGAAAAACATGGTTATGCTCTGATGAAACCGAATACTATGAATTAGACGGATATGAAATCTACATATTTCAACTGCACAGATGAAGCGAGAGAAAGAGCTAACGCAAATTACATAAAACAAGTTAGAAAGCTGGAATTGGTCTAAGATCAATTTTTATGATACCCTAGATGTATGGCCATTTCGTATGGTTAGCTATTTCTGTAAGTTTGATTGTTGAAATGGTTTTTCGCAAATATTTCTAGAAGGGTTCGTCGGACAGTAAAAATGATTGTAATCAATTTTATAGGACTTCATACTCTGAAGAGCTTTTCAGTACTATAAAAGGGTCTAGGTGGGATCGTTTTTACACAGTATACGTAAATTTTTATATGGCAATAGCAAAAAGGGGTTGCAAGATTTAGTCTTTTTTTTAAATTATACTATGCTATTTTTATGAAAACGCTGTGTACGAAATTTGAGCTCTCCACGTCGACACGCTGACAGGCACTGCCGCAATATATCGTGAAAACGAAAATTTTTATATGGCAACCCAACGAAGAAGTTACCCGATTTGTCCCATTTTCGAACTTAAATTTATGTTTTTTTTTTTTTTGTTTTTTGAAAGCTCGTGCCCAAAATTTCAGCTCTCTACGTGAACGCGTTCTCGAGTTATCGTGAGGAAGGACGAACACACGGACGGTCAGATGGACAGAAGGACAGACGGATGGACGGACGGTCATGCAAAAATCAAAACAACGTTTAATATTATGCTTGGGGGTGTTCAATCCATTTTGCACTACCATCGGTATTTCTATGCGTTACAAACGGAATGACAAACTTAGATATAGATTTCATATGGGATATAAAAAGGTGTAAATCATCATATAACAGGACGAAAAAAAGAACATAACTCTATTCTTTTAGAAGTGATAAATGTAAAACAACAAAATTCATGATTTAAGCCTTATTTAGGAAGCATTAAGAACTTTCTTGAATATCTAGAAGGAGAACTGGAAAAACATAGTAAATTAATACTAATGGCGGATAAAAATGTAGACATCCTTAGACAACAACAAACTGTGCATAACTAACTAATGGATACTAGCTAAAGTTACCCGGTCTTAGAATGGGATTCTCTCTTAAGTTTGTAAAAATAATTTCTTTTTTTTTCTTCTTTAATTACTATTTTTTTATTTTATTGGTTTTACCTTTTTATTTATTTTTATTTTTTAAATATATTTTTCATTAAAGGAAAAAAAGCATGGTGGATTTGAACTCATTATTAGGCTTTACTTAACTCTTTTTAATATTTTTTTTTATTAAATAAAGCATCCTGGGATTCGTTCGCGTTATAGACAGAGTCTGGGCTTTTCTTTATATTTATAATTCACCTAAATGGATATAAAATTATAAACGTGATCAATTGTGATAAAAGATACAACATTCTCTGATCATAGAGCTTCACATTTAAGAATAAAAAGCCTTAAGATCTTTCAAGAACCGATGAAATACATATTAAAGAGAAAAATAATTGGGGAAACGTTTTTGAATATAGTACTACAAAAAAGTTATAACATATTCAATATGATAATTCATAAGAATATTATAGACCAAGCATAAAGAGTACCAGTACTTACAAGTATAAGCAAACATAAGGACTCGTAAAAATAACAGGATTAGGATTGAAATAATTGAAAATATGAAAAGTATAAAATAATTATATAAAAAGGTATAGAAAGCAACAAAAGCATGTAAAAAATTAATTAAAGATTAATTATCAGCTCTAAATTACAGGAAGCCACTGGAGACTCTAAGAAATTATGGGAAGTCGAAAGGCGTTGGCGGTTATATTATATGTAAAATAAGATTATATATGTATGTAGGTTGTGGAAAAAACAAGAAGTGTTTTCTTAGCTTTTATAAGATGGAATTGAAAGCAAATGCTAATATTGTAAATATTTTTATAATGAAATTATTTATTTTTCCGGGATGGGAATCGAAATTAGTCTGGAAGACAAGATTATCAAAATTTGTTAGGAATACTAACAATGTAAGCTGGTTTCATGTACCTAAACCTGGTTACCTCACTTGAGGTGGAGTGCACAACAAATCAACTTAAAAGAAATTCAGCACCTGTCGGATACAGCATAACTGCTGAAGATCTTATAATGATATCGAATTTAATTAAGTACCCATGTACGGACTTGATCATTAAAATTTTCTAGACAGGAAATTATTTGGATTTCCTTTAGAAAATTATCACTGTTCCAATGTATAAAACTGGTGATAGTATAGCAACCTTCAAAACTGCAGACCGAGAATGTTATAATCGAAATTGTGAACCGATCAATACTTATCTTGACCTGGGCATTGTATTTGTATATCTTCGGAAAATATTTGCTACGGTAAAACATAATTTGCTGTTACAATTTTTGAAAGAAATAAGAGATACGTGGCGTAGTCAATGACTTATTCCCAACGAAAACGTTAGAACTGAAATCCGAGAGGAATATATAGTTCGCCAATAGTAGTAAGGGAATTAGATTAGATTCTTTACTCTTTATTTATATAACAAACATAAATAATGAACAACTGGAAGCAGAATATAGAATATTTGCAGATGACAACAATCTGTTATACAAAGGTAGTAATGGAAGTACATGGCAGGAATTAATGAACCTATTTCGAGAAATTTACAGAATAAAGTTGTCCTAGTTTGTTTAATATGATTTGTCTTCTTAGATACTTCGTAGATTTTTTTCTCGATTTTCCAAAACGAAATCTACATTTTAAGACGATTAACTTAAAAAGCGAGGTTGTGTTTCTGTAAAAAGGTCTTTGCTGTATTATTTTGTTAAGGTGAGGCTTGGAAGGTGCTATTTTTCCAAATTTTATTGATGTGAAATTTCTTACTATTCATAAAGCTCACACAATGATAAAATGTCTTAAGAAAAATCTCTAATTCGAAAATTTTTGGTATTGGTAAAAAAAAGTCCGCGATTTTAATATCAAAAGATCAGTTTTAGCTGAGATTGAGCAATTTTCCTTAATTTAATTTATATAAAATAGTTTTTCTGTTTTTGCTTTGCCTTTTCCTTGCCTTTACTATCATTTTTCTTTTTATTTTTTCATTATTAATTAATATTCATTTTCCTTTCTTTCTTGAAGTATTTTTTTTTCTTGTAATTTTTAGAATTTTAGTTTTAGTTTTAATTTTTAATTCAATTTTTTATACTTGGATTCTTTCTTTTGTAGTTTAGTTATAGTTTAGTTCATAACTTTAATCTTTACATTATAATCTTATTTTATTTTTTTGGTCCTGGTTTTTCATATTGTAGACTTAGATTAAATTCTATCGTTCTTTTTTTATATAATTTTTTCTTTAGTATGACTTACCGTAGTAACTTATAAGGTATTATTTTATTGGACTTTGTCTGTATAATATCTTTTGAACTTTCTTAAATAAATAAATAAAATAAATAAATAAATATCTACGCTGCGATAAATCAGTCCAAGCGGGGCGCAAAATTACTAATCAAAAGCATCTTGGATTTTCTAAGTGATATCACAGGCAAATATATTTGTACAAATATTTCATTTAGTTTAAGTTCTATGACTCTATGCATGGCTAAAACTAGTGGATCTAATATTTTTTTACAAGATTTACCCACAAGTGTTACACAACAATATTGTAAAGCAAAAATTAAAACAGTGGAATAACATAAATCAAATCTCTGGTTCAAATTTAAATTTGATTGAAGCTTCTAGGTCACTTAAGCACTGATACTTATAGTTTGGCGCTTAAGTTGTCATTAGCCACTCATCTGACTACAGAACTAATGATGAAGTGGCGGAGGATGAAGCTGTTATGTAGATTAAGTTCAACTTCAATTTAAATTTGATTGAAGCTTCTAGGTCACTTAAGCACTGATACTTATAGTTTGGCGCTTAAGTTGTCATTAGCCACTCATCTGACTACAGAACTAATGATGAAGTGGCGGAGGATGAAGCTGTTATGTTTGAATAAGGTAAGAAAACCTGATAGGTTTGTTTTTGGTAGGTTCTTGTTTAAATTTGGTTCTTCATATCAAATTAATGTGGATTAGGTAACGTTAATTTTGTGTTTTGAAACCGAATGTTGCGTGTAGACGGATATGTAATGGTTTTATTTTTATATTTTATTTAAAATAAATATAATATAAGCATCCTAACCTCCATATCAGATTAAGAATTTTATTTTTATTTTTTATCAAAGATACATTTCTGGGGAACGAAAAAAAAAACAAAAACAAAGATAAGTTCATAAAAATGGTTAGATGAAATCATCAAGCGACTCTTAAGTCAACCTTTCATCTCAACTGCTTGCTTAAAATATTTAAGAACGCATCTACCTGCGCTTACAGCCCACTGAGGAAACTCTAGCGGATATAGACTGCATTACCCGCTCTTTTCTGACGCAATTTTAATGTCGTATGGAGTATTTCACTATTAAATAACGATGGAAAAGCGCGCAGCTCATATCGTTTATCCCCATTTATGATACTCGAACGGAATCCTGTACGATGCTATGTTACACGAAATGTTGTGCAGTAGTTACTGTCGCGCTATTTTAACTAGCAGAGTATGATACTTCAGTAATAATAGCGCCAGTCATTTAACTACATACGTCCGCAGTTTACAGACCTCATAAGTCATAGCATCTTATTCATTGTGGGAGAAGTTTTTCTTTCAAATAAGCCAAAAACGATAGTCGGAGCTAGGTAATTGAATTGAATTGATACAGTGTACCTGAAGACCTATTAGTAAGCCGCACTCTGAGAGTTTTTTCGTTCGAAAAAACTGTCGGTTGACATGTCAGAAAAACTGCCACTTTGCGTGGCGTTTTGGAAAAAGCTCTTTGTTCACACACTACAAAAGTTAATCTGTTGAATTGCGTGGCAGTTAAAGTGCTTTTGGAAAACAAAAACATAATGTATACATTTGGCTGGGCGTGTACATAGAGTGTCTGTTTTTTCAACGTTCCACTTCACACTCTAAGTGAAATGTAGGAAAATCTGGCGAGTGATGTTGACCACACATGATGGCAAAAAACCGACAGATTGCGTGGCGCGTCATTTGGCGTGCACTTTAATTTAAACTCAGCAGTATAATGAAAGTGAATTGAATTTCATAAGATCTCTGTGCTTTTAAAATGACGGGGGCAATCATATTGCTAGCTTGTAAAAGAGTGCAACAAAAAGTTAAAACTAAAAGGCTTCGGAAAAAAAACTGACTGGCTAATATTTAGAAATGAATTCAGTACATGAAATTACTAAAGGAGGAGGATTTATATATATTCAAAAGATACTAACATGAGAAAGAGTATCCCACCAGAAGAACGACAGATTCCAAGCACAATAATTTAAAAGTTCATCGTAACCTTACTTTTAAGATTATAATTTTTATAATCTTGAGATTTTATTTTCCGCAAAGCCGGGTGCTTTTTATAAATGTCTATGAAATTTATAATAAATTCCTTAGAATTTTGAACTTTTTCACCCATTTCTATTAAATATAACGAACGCACTCCAAATGGCACGCCAGTTTTTTTAATTTACCAAGTGTTCACGATCAAGTTGAATGTAAGAAAATCTGGCGTGTGATGTTGAGCACACACGATGGCAAAAAACCAACGCGTGGAAAAAAGTATTACTTTATTATGTCTTACTATTGCCTGTGGAATTGCAATGATTTTTCACAGCGTTTCACGTAAAATAAGAATTAAGGCAGAATGTTTTAAACACTGCATGGATTACAGTGATTGCTTGCTCCGGATAGAGATATAATAAGCTTCTGATAACACAAACATACTACAGAGCTTGAATACTACAACGTGGTACTCAGTTTCCATTTGAATTAGTCAATATGCTTTCGAGTCTCGATTTATGGATAGAGATGTAGTCACCAAATAATATCCCATGTATAGAGCTTGGATTCGTTAAGTAACTTCAATTACAGCAATTAACAAAATTGTTGCCCCTGTATATTGAATTGTATATTAGTCAGAGAAAGATCGTAAATAGATACAAACAATACTATTGTTGTCTTCGTGATCTCGTCGTATTGTGTTATATGCTGTGGCTGTGGGCGCCCGATATTTGTGTCTCGTTATGTTGATTTTTGTGTTTTGCTAGCGAGAATGCAGAGTCAGCTTTTAGATTTCTGCAACAAATTTAAGGTTAAGGCCCTTCACACACGGAGCTACGGAGGACTGAGTGATTTGTTATTATTTAATGTGGCACAAATATTGTGTTTCTGTATATCAGGGTTTGAGCACCATTGAAAACGTTTACTACAGAATCAAACATGTAAAACTCAACCAATCAGATGAAATTTTACACCCGAAAAATTTTTTTTTTTTTTTATTTTCTTGTTATTCCGACTTTAATTTTCAAAAGGTTATTTTTACCTGAATCCTACGTATTGTATCTGCAGCCAACATAAAAACATCAAAAGGCATAAGAAAACGTTCAGTAAGCGATATTTTTGTTGGTAGCTCCAACTCTGCCATAGGGCGAAAGAGAAAACTAAATATAAAACTTGTGCCATTCTTTCCTATAGGAAAATGGCAATACGCTCAGTCTATTGTTATAAGTCAGTGGTTGTAACAGACTGATTGGTAATCGAAGTTACAACGTAGTTAGTAACTGATGATTCGCATACGGAGCAACATAAATGATGGAACCCGAATCACATTTTTTCAATAGCAAATCCAGTTTCAAGTTTTTGAAAAATTTATAATTAATAGAATGTCGAGTGAATCAAGTGACGAAAAGAATTTCGTCCTCCATTATTATTATCAAAACAGGAGACGTAAGCAAAAAAGATTTTGGATTCATCACTACATTGAAAGGAATAGGCACTGTAGACTATTCGTCACGGTTGCATCAAACAGATACAAAGTTTTTCGTATTCTATATAATGTATAAGGAGTCTTACCTTAATTTAGTGCAAATAGTTTCTCATCGCTTTCAAAGGGCGAATATAAATATGAGAGAATGCCTGACTGCTGAGAGGAAACCGGTTTGTGATGGCATGGAGATCAGCACGACATTTTGAAATCGATTAATCACAAACGCGTTTCAAATTGATTACCAACTAGTAGCGCCGTGAGCGGACTTCCATTGAAATGCATTGGCCGTGACTTAAAAGTTACTAATTGGAAATTTAAAATAAATTTTCATCACTTTATAATATTTTTTGAGTAGCTCCGTGTACGAAGGGCCTAAGTCCTAACCAATTTTCTGTGTATCGTTGCTTTCTAAAATCCAGCAATTTTTGCAATAAAGTCGATGAAGTCATGGTCATTTTGGATGATGATATAAGTCAGTATCATATCTATGACTACAGCTTGACAACTTTTTTCTCTCACCATAAAGAAATGGCCTTATATCCACTCAATGATATTATTTCTATCAATCCATTGTT
The DNA here is from genome assembly GCA_963924295.1 of Dioctria rufipes. Taxonomy (NCBI): domain Eukaryota; kingdom Metazoa; phylum Arthropoda; class Insecta; order Diptera; family Asilidae; genus Dioctria; species Dioctria rufipes. The sequence continues at coordinate 265,822,372 of OZ002741.1, read as the reverse complement.
CGATTACATCTAGATCAGATTCAAACTCCACAGGCAACTCATCTTTTTCTGCCCGAATATGTTCCATAACACTGAAAAATTGAACTTTTCGACCTAGTGATCAGAGAGTATTCTATAGAGATAACATTAGGTAGGTACTGATGAGACCTCTCCGATCACTAAGTCGAAAAGTTCAATTTTTCTGCATTCTATTATTTTCAGTCAGAGAAATTGATTACCTGTATGTCCCCATAACGAGAAGATATCCATATTTTCTAATTATAAATTTTTTAAATCGTTTTACTGGATGATTTAAAAAAATTAGTTAAAACCTAAAAAGTTTTGTTATAAGCAAAAATTAGAGGCTCCTCTATTCCTTCGCTAGCGAGGATGGAAAATACTTTATTGTTAAAGCAAATAAAGTTTTTTTTTTTTTGAATTGGTTAAATATACAATAAATGAATGTTTTTTGTTTAAAAAAATTCTATACATTGTATTTTCTTTTACATCATAATCGCTTTAAAATCTGAAGCATGGCATAACTTTCTGAAGTCTAAGATGGTTACATAAATGCACATAGTGAAAATATTTTTGAAATGATTTAAGTGCAATAATTAGTAGCAATTTTGCGTTCAAAATTTCTCAAATAAATTATTTTCTGTAAAGCCGTTCTTGAAAATTACCGAAGAGCATAATTTAAACTATTTTGGAACTAAAAGTTGCTATAGAAAAATTTAATTTGAATATGTGTGAATTGTTAGACAAATTGTCAAATTTGGATGATTTTTACTCGGGTTTTTGTGAAGTGACAATCAATTTTTAAAAAGTTGCAAAATCAGAATACAGCCATTGCTTTGCCTTGAAATTTATTATTTTACATGAGTTCCCGGCTTTCTTCACAATTTTATTAAATGTTTACACATTATTATCAAAGTACTATTGCAAAAGATAACTTCGCCGTTCAAGATTTCGTGCAGGTATTTCCGTATTTTGCAATTTATCATCTGCCTATAAACACACACAAAATAAGCTAAGTTTAAATCTTGCATTCTACATAGAACCTTCGACTTTCAGATAACGTTCTCTTTAATAACATTCAATAATCTTTTATGTAGGAAATTTTTATTATTGAACTACATATGAGGCTTACTACTAAAAAGCTTTCCGAATCGATTGAAAAAAAAACCATTTTCATAATCTTCATCTTGGCTTATTTTCTAATGCCTACCAAGGGCCTATATCTACAACATCGCTGTTTTCACACAACTGATCATATTCTTTATGAAGTCTCGGATTTCTGAGGGCTTTACATGTGTTAACCAAATCAAAATTATGCTTTCTCGGCATAAAAATCATAAAATGATATTTTAAACCAATATCTTTCTGCTTTCCACAAATCTTACAACCGGAGGTGCACTTATCATTTAATAAGAAAAAAAATCATTTTCAGCGAATGAACTTTCGACATCGACTGACTTATGGAGACGTAGACCAGATAATTGAGCAATAATTTGATAACAAAATATGTAATTTATGTCCAATATCCCATAGACAAAGCTATTTTCTTTTGCGGTTGGTCATTAGATTAGATGTGTTTACTTTTATTTTTGATTAAATATGTTAATTAGAATTACTATGTAATCTAAGTTTTTTTAAAAAGTTATAAAACAAACAGAAATGCTATAATCTATTATAATTTGCATTAAAAAAAAAGGTATCACAGGACACATAATTTAATTAAAAAATTATCACCATTTTTGTTATTGTCTACATATTTGTCATATAGAGAAAGCGTGACATTTTTAAATTTTGATTACCAAGGAATTATGCAATGAAACTTAGCTCTTTGATTTAGGTTGCCAGGTTCTACAAAATCCATCTATTAAAGGAAAAATCTTATTTGATTGATTCGATTGGTTCGTAATGTTGAATAAATGAATGAATAAAAAAGAACACTACTAATAATACATTGCAGAGTGTCCGCCGGTATAATGATTACTATAAGACTACATTATATGTATATGTATTTGACACAAGTAAAAAATTGTATGCTGACAAGGGTCAATTACCGAGTTTCATATATGATGATTAAGAAATTAGTCTAATTTTTTTTTATAAAATAGGTACTCTGAATTTGGAATGAAAATTTTTCTATTCTCTCCGAATTTACATATAAAACTACAATTTCAAAATTTTCATTTGGTTAGGTTACCGTTCATGACGATGAAAAATTGTTCTTTTTTTTACATTATTTTCATCGTTGAAGTGTTTAGAATACGTGGGTAAAAGAATATTTTCACATCTAAAGTATTTTAGAGTTCACAGCCTGTTAAGAGGGAACCGTCTGCCGCGCGGTTGGAAAACATGTAGCTGAGGCTCTCCGAGCGCGCTTGCTGGGTAGATTTTTTCTCGCTACTTGAGGTACCCTCATATATAGTATTTCGGAAACCGTTAACCTACAGATTCAGCATGGAATAGCTGACAAAGATTTTTTATGATGTTAAACTTTAAATGCGTTTTTCTGGGAACAACATTTTTCAGTGCCAACGGATAAATTGATTCATATAAATCTCTGTGCAATTGAAAGGAAATTCAATTTGCAGGGCCATCATGAAGTCATTTTGCCAAAAATTGATTTAGAAATAGTTTTTTCTTCTGTTGAAGCAAAAAAAATGGGGCTGGCATTTTGTTATTCAGAGGTTTTTTTGAAAACTAAAACCGAAAAGGCCACCCAAATATCATCTAGTTTAATAATTTTCAGTCCAATTTGGTTCAGATGAACTGGGGGAATTGTGGAGCGCCCCGCGTAGACCAAAACACGCCATGCACGGCTTTGTTTGATGGGAGCTTAAGCCGCCATTTTGGATTTTTTTTATAAATAAAATTGGAATGTACTCTACATTGATAGAAGAATAAGATAAATTAAAACCCATTTCCAAAATTATTTATTTTATGTAAAAAAAAATTCATGCATTTTTCATGCCTCTCGACGATAACCGTCCCTTTAGCCGTTAGATTTTGAAAATAAATTGCGTTAATATATATTTTTGTTAGAAAAAAAAATTGAAAACTAGGACTCTCAGTTCTCCTAGAATAGACTATTACATCAGTTAAATAGAATAGTTATGTACTCGTAGTTGATAATACCCTGGTAGAGATATCATGATGAGCTCATCAATCAGCTCCTCATGAGCAAACAGATAAACGTGCTAATGAAATTTATTCGCGTTTGAATCAAAACTGGGAAAAAAAACTCATTTTTTTACTTATTCACAGATAGTGTGCATGAGATTTGCATCTCTTTCATTTATTTAGAAAGGTATGCTGTGCTTCTCTTTTGTGCACTTTACAATATTAGATGAGCACTTCGATGAGTACAAATTGAGTGTTACTCTGAGCTTATTAATGAGCATGTCAATGAGGGTCTCGATGAGCTTATTAATGAGTATGTCAATGAATGTCACGATGACTTTATTAATGGGCATAGCAATGATTGTCACGATGAGCTTATTAATGGGCATGTCAATGAGTGTCATGATGAGTTCATAAATGATAAACGATTGATTTCATATATTCTTCCGAATTCAAACTCCTGTTGCAAATCAAACTCTGAGACGCTGCAGCGTAAGGATTTTGGCATAATATCTTGTGGAGCATATGGGCGACAGTATTTTTGGGGAAAACAAATCAAAAAATTTATTTAAAATAAATAATTTAAAAACTTAAATAAATAAATCCCAAAAATCAATTCAAATTTTCCCAGAAATGTCATCTGACACGGTAATGACAAGAATAAATATTTATTTATTGCTGGTTTAGTATATATGGAGCAGTTTCATGATATCCAATGAGCCCTTCGATGAGATTTAATGAATGCTCATCAGACGGCTCAGCGGGACTTAATTTTATGTATGTTTCTTCATGAATTACAAACACCTTGAAACTTTTCAGTCACATTAGTATTGGTTTACATAATAGCTGTCCATTTTGGGGCAGGAGACAAGATAAAACTATGAGCAATTTCTACTAGGGTAGCAAATTAAAGTAAACATATGCTTACTTTAATTTGCTATGTTTGTAGTTTTGATTTGGATGAATCTGTTTCAACGTATGGAACAATAAAAACCTGGTTGGCTGAATTTAAACCTAAGTGTGTGAGAATTCAAAATGAATTCTGATCTGAATGTACAAAAAGTGTAATAAGTTTTGAAAACATCATCCATGATATGGTTTTGAAGGATTGACGATTAAAGCTAAGTGAGATAGCTATTACTGCGGGCACCTCACCTCATAATCGACAAAAAACTTCAACGTTTGTTGAGCGCTGATGTTTCAACAGTGTGTGGACAATTTTAAATGAAAGAGTTGAAGTTTCAGTGATCCTCATTTGATTTTGCCCTCTGTTATTCACGTCAAAATATTTCTTATTAGAAAAAAGTTTCATCAAATAAAGATGTTCAGAGTATCACTGTGGAAATGTTTGAGCAATAAAACAACTTCTATGGAGAAGACCCATGAAGAATCGCTAGGAATAATGTAATAATATGTCTAGAGCAATAGTGTGATCAGAACCCTCCAAGCCATTGGCATACTTCCTTCTATACTTATTTACCGATGATCATGTATATAGTTAATTTAATTAAGATTATATAGCCATATTTCAGTTGTAATTTTGTTTGTACAAACAAAATATTTGTAATCTCTACTCTAACTACATTTAACATATTATTGTGTTAACAAAAGACAAGTAATAGTAATAGAAAAAAAATACTTTAGAATAAAGAATAGACTAATAAATGAAATTCAAATAGTTACAACACTTACGAGAGGTTAAAAGGTTCAAAAATTCAAATTAAGTACCTAGCTAATCTATGTGTGCTAAGCTAAATGGTAACTAATGTTTGCATTTTGTATTGCAGTGCTCTTAAAGCGAATATTGAGTAACCTTAGCTTTAATTATAGTGAAAGAGCTCGACCAAATGTATCTTTTTAAAGATTAGTTTAGGGATTAGGTAATTTGATCTCGGGAGGCTAGGTGCTAAATTTTTAGTTAATATATCAATCTGTAGATTACGGTGTAGTTAAGTCAGACATTCAATTTAATTAGTTTCGTTAGTACCTATTATATCTTACGCAGATAGGCGAAATTAATAATCATTCTGGGAACATTCCAAAAACAAGATGCTTTCATACATATATTGTTGAGTCATAAACTTATCTTGCATTAACTCTCAGCGCTATAGGTATTCTTAAAAAAACACTGTATATCAGCTTTGTCCGCGTATGCAGAAGAAAGCCATACATAGATTATATACATAGATACATAGATTATATATATTATTATAATATTACAAAAACAATTACACAGAATTTGTCGAAAAGTTGTCACAAGAAACTATTAAAGTTGGGACGGATAGTGTTGTTATTGTTTGTGACACAATTGCTGTAAGTTAGGTGGATAATTGTTTTTGTATTTGTTGTTACTTTCCATATAAAATCAGCCATAATACTATGGTCTACACTGACAAATTAAAGAAACTGATTTCTATCGATGTTTATAGCTTTGAGGGACAAATGATAATTTTTATGTAATAATTAAATTGTATGTGCGAAGAGCCTACAACTTGTGCGATTTTTGAGGCTAGAATTCAATCTTATTAAAATTCAGTTACTTATAAAATAGGTATACCTACATATCTTGTCGTCTATTTACAATAGTCTAGGCCGATATCCGACTTTTTTTTTTAAGATAAAATTCATGTAGAGGGACCACCTTATCTATAAATCAATATCAATATATAATAATAGGTAAAAAGTATTAAGACCCACCCTGTATAGTCCATGATTGAAAAACGAGTGTAAAGTCAAATAAAATATATGAATTCATTTTCTAAAATTATTTACTTGGTAATTCTAAAAATAACCCTCATTCAAGTTAAATATTGATATTAAATTTTCCCTATTTAAGTGAATTTTGTTCCGCAATAAATACTTCAGAAAATTCTAAGTATTTCGATTTCTGATGTGGGGTTAAAACCTTTCGCCTGTTGAAAATTTTCCTAATTATATGAAATACAAAAAAAAAAAAAGAAGAAAAATGTGATTTTCTCATATTTTTAGTCAGTATTTCCCTAAACATGTAATTTGTACCCATGTTTTTGTAATTTTACAACTTTATATTTTGCATTTCGACAGAAATAAGTCTCAAAAATAGACATCGTGTGATGCAATAGGTACGAAAATATTCAATTTGCTACGGAGAAATTTTCAATGGAATTAAAAATTCAATGTTTTACTGCTAACACTGATCAAATTTCAGTTTTCAGTGGAAAAAGGTTAATGACAAGCAAAGCTAATAGGTATCATTGCACCCATTTTTCAAATTACACTACACATGTTCTTTAAAAGCATTTTTTTACAATAAACACTATACTTAAAATAAAAGATGTTTAAGTTAAAAATTATGGATAATTACTGTTCGAGAAATATTGTTGTATTAGGTAACTATACCTACTTTTTACGAATTTACATTCGCGCCATACCTACTTAATAGTCCTTCGGTACGTGATATTACTCTGCTTAACACCATGTGGACCCATCTCACGTCTAAACCACGATTCAGTAAAAGATAGAGTAAGCGTGGAGATAATAACAAGTCTAACAACTTATCCACCATAAAAGTTTATGAGGTTACAGCAGAAGTACTCATTTACGTAAAACTATAAACACACATTGCCATAATTGTAAACTATGCTTACAAAATGAGCAAAAAAAAAAAAAGAACAACGGAGCGTGATATATAAAACTGTTACGTACAACAAAAAGAAGCAAGTGATGCCATCTATAACGAACCAAATGCCACGCTCGCAGCAATACTTTTATATTGCACGGCAATTGCGCTCTTTTTGTATATCTATAGTATTCGACGATGACGTGCATAAAAAACGCTATACATACATATAAACGACATCAATATAAAAACATATACATACTAATATCCTTATGTACAGATCTACTGATTGCGAAAATACTTCCTTGTTATAATATGAGATGGCTCCACTTGTACCATTTTGAACAGTTTGCCTTACGGTTCGCTAAAAGCAAAGCTGTGCAAGTATCGACAAGGGATTCAAGCAAAACCCTCGAGAATACTTCACAAGCCATGAAACAGACTCTCTCCCTACCACATACGAGGCCCAATGGAGTCCTTTCATTCTAAAATATTTGCAGTGTTCTTATGTAAAACTGACAAAAGTTTGATTTGAATAGCTCCTCTGCCCGAAACTACTATTCATACAGAAAAATGGTGCTTTGGTAATCTTTAGATTGCCTTCTTATCTTCCGAACCGTAATAAAATTTTCATACCTTTCCTGCACATAACACATGCAATTATCACTCAGCTGAGAGGTATTGAGCGTAAAATTGTGTTACTTTGCAATCAAAACTATTTTATTATTTTGTTAAGTAAAGTACTCGTATATAGGAAAGGTAAGGAACCAAGCTTTAAATTACTAGAAGACTTTTTTCCTGTATGGATAGTAGTTTAGGCTCTATGGCATATATAAAGTCATAAGTATCAATATAGAACATTTTAGAAAACGGACTCACAACGCATACATATAGATTTCTGTTTCATGGCTTGAGAAGTATTCTCGAGGGTTTTGGCTCAAGGGATAAGCCACACAAGCCTAGCGAAACTAAACATGGGCTGTGGGAAGTAGCAACTCCTCCATATAATATAAAATCCACCTAGGTTGGACCTGATGCAGGAAAGGCTGCAACTTTTTCTTAGAAATTTACTGGAAATTTTTTCCTTAGAATTGTTATGCATTATTGGAGACCGACAACGGTTGCTTGGGCCACTAACAATTTTTATGAGCATAGACTGGTATATGAGCAAATAGCATTCATTTCATTTTAGAAATGTAAAGAAAATGTTTCGGGAGAATTTTTATTTAGTCTGGAGTTATTTTCAGAGACAATATGTTTGCCGTTGCCGGCCTCCAATGCATAACAATTCTAAGGAAAAAATTTCCAGTAAATTTCTAAGAAAAAAATGCGGCGTTCCCCAGGCATCGCTGATTAAATATTGGAGCGAGGCATTGCTAGCTTAAGCCTGAAACACAATACGATGCAGTGCAGTGCACTGCACTGCATTGAAATTTAGAGCTCATGCACTGCATCGTTTAGGCTAATTTCTAAAACACTGCATACTGCATCAGTTGACATTTGTTAAATACTAAAGAATAGAGGAATTGTTCAATTTAAAATTGATTAATTTTAAAATGACATTAGAAGAAAAACGGGCAGAAATAATGAATCCACAGTACAAAAAATTTATGTATGAAATCTGCAAAAAAAGATTGTCAAAGCACTGCACTGCTTTTATTGTGCTTTACAGTGCAGTACACTGCTATAACACTGCATTGCATCGTATTGTGTTTCTGGCTTTACCCTTTGGTTACATTTGCTCTGCAGTAGTAGCGCCTCTACAACACAACAAGGAACTAGGTATGTCAAATTGTGTTTCGCAATCACTAGAACGATATATTTCTATACACAAGGCTAATATGCTCCATTTCGAGAGGGCAATGACTGAAGAATCTATTAAACTTTAAACATTCCAAATTATATAATCTCATTGAAGATTTCTAAAGGTATATAAAATTTAAACCATATTTTTAGCAACATAAACCTGACGGACCCCAGAGATTTTGCTGATATACTCAAGATTTTTTGCTTACCTTGGTTTAAATGGATTAAAATAACGCTCTTCAGATTGGAAATATTTTTTTAAGAATCATTAAGTACAATTTTATAAAATAATAATAATAATAATAATAATAACTAGTAACATAACTGAATTCTAAAAGTAAAAAATCATTTCTATCCATTCCTTCTTTAAGTAAAATTTTTCGCATTATTTGCTATCCTTCAGAATATTCCAAAGAAGCATTAAACTCATTTTTATAAAATAATAACAAAAAACAACATAATTAAACTAAAAAAAAAATCTATTCTTAATCTTCAAAGTAAGCCTGTGTACTATGCGGGGCATTTTCAGGCCGCTAGGCAGCAAAATTACTCTTTTGTAATAATTTCACACTAAAAAACATCCATATGTAATTCCCCATGTTTAGAAAGAATAAAAACCCAATAACAGAAACACACATATATCCCTTTCCCTCCATACCCTTACACACGTGAGGGTAAGAGAAAAAATCCAGCTCTTTCTTATTTTTCGATAATTTTCGTTGCAACCGTTTCTGAAAATAGTGTTTTTGTAAATTATACGGAAAGTTTTTCTCAATCACAAGTTTAGAGCAGCTCCATAGATCGGAGGTAAAGCCAGAGCGAGCAATTTATTTAATTGTTTTTATGGAATTCGATCCGGATCGAATTTATCTACTTTAAGAAAGGGATATCGGTTGACCAAATCACTAATGATTTTCAAGAGACAGGATATACCTTTTGCAAAGTTGTCTGCATCATGTTGATATTAACTGTGCTCCAGACAAGGAAAATCTTTTTTGGAAACTACAACCAATCATTGATGATGTAAGGAATATATTACATATTCCGTCAAATTGATCGAAATGTTGGGCATTACTCAATCGAACAACTCATACCGACCGGGATCAAAAACTTGGTAGTTGCCATATCATCATGGATTGTAGTAGACTTCGAACTCTACAAAGGTAAAAAGACCAAGATTGCATGGTCCGAATGTCGTATTACATCTTGTTAAAACCATCCCTCCGAAGAGTTTTCTGTATTTCGGTAGATATTTTGCAACTATACCCCTAATGCTGAAACTTTTAAGCCTTAATTTTTACGAGACCGGAACTATTATGGCCAACCGAATATTTTTTTCCAAGGATTCAAAAATGGAGAGGGGAGCAATGCAAGAGTTCGTGGCGAATGATGAAAAAGTTGGCATTATTAAATGTAGAGATATAAAGGACATTTTTCTTTCATCTTTCTTTTGTGGACAGAAAACGCTCGGCGATGGTCAAAGAAGGACAAAGCATTTTTGAACATACCATGTCCACAAATAATTAGACAATATAATAGAAAATTCAGAGGTGTTGACATACGTGACCAATGTATGGAATGCTACCTGACATGCTTAAAATTAAAGAATGGTATTTTTTTAAATGATGTGTAATTTGTTTTTGTAAATATTCGCTGGTATAATTTTTTTTTATATTAAGCTATTTTAATTAAAACATTTACTATTATATCACGTTAAATCACTTCTTTCGTAAAACATTTACGACTCTGACATGTAATTAAAAGCTTATAGAAAACTTGTATGAGAAATCTTCTCTTTTCGTTTTGTTGCCTTCGTGTATCTCTAAATTCTAACCCACACAAGTGTGAAGGGTCCTCTTTTCGAGGCAGGGGCCTAGTTAAAAAAATTTCGATATTTTTCTCTTAATACTTATGATCTAAGGAGGAAGTATATGAAATGCCATGCAAATCGGAGAAATTGTTTTTCTCAAAAGGAAAAGGATTGGAGTTCTTTATAAGATAGGAAAATGAGGTCCCAAAACTAGCTCGGGTCGTAGTCTAAAGGCTAAATAAATTTGCGAAACAACTTTAGACAACGACACAAATAAGCTCTTGTAATCTTGTATCAAAGTGTACCCATAAGAAGTAAAAAAGCTAGAATTGGTCTAAGATCAATTCTTATGATATCGTAGATGAATGCCCGTATCAAATTTCGTATGGTCACCGATCTATTCAAGTTTGATTTTGAAGTTGTTTTTCGCATATATTTCTAGAACGGTTTGTCGCACAGAAAAAATGATTATAACCAATTTTATAGGATTTCGTATTCTACCGGAGTTTTTAGTACAATAAAAATGTCTTGGACTGATCGTTTTCAAAGTATACGTAAAAAACTTAAATTTTTATATGGCAACACCAAGAAGGAGTTGCCCGATTTAGTCCATATTTGACATTTTATTTGCTAATGTAGTAAAAACATCATGTACGAAATTGCAGCTCTCTACGTAGACGCGTTCTCAGGCAGTGTCCAAATATATAGCGGAAAACAAAATTTTTATATGGCAACCCCACGAGGGAGTTGCCCGAATTGTCTCATTTTCGAACTTAGTTTTACTTTTTGTTTTTTTTTTCAAAGTCCGTGTACAAAATTTCAGCTCTCTAAGTATACGCATTCTCGAGTTATCGTGCGCACGGACGGACGGACATGCAAAAATCAAAATAACTTTTAATATTATGCGTGGGTGTCCAATCCATTTTGCTCTACCATCATTATTTCGAGGTGTTACAAATGGAATGATAAACTTAGTATACCCTATAGATTTCATCTAGGGTAAAAATATGGGTACTTTCGATTATTCGCTAAGGATTAGGCGTATCTTTTCTTACTTAAAAGATTTTAAGTGGTGTATTGGCGATTCTTCAGGTGAATAATCGAAGGCGCCCTACATTATTCATGTAATTTTCAACCTACTTTCATTTCAGTACTACATATTGTCTTTTTTTAGTGCGTTTCGTTCTTTTGAAAAGATTATGATAAAAGTTATTGCCTATATATACATATGTAAATATATTTTTTTATTGATCTTGACTTGATGAATTCCAACAACGAGCATATCTTCACATCTGTTTTTACAATTGATCGTATAAGTAAAATGTAATTAAATGGATTTTTACAAAAAAATTAATCAACAATATAATGAAATAATTTTCCCGAAGACTCTAAAATTTTTGTTTTATCTCTTTCATAGGAATTTTGTTTACATCTTCAATAAGTACTTTGTTGTGTTCATTGTGCATACAAGCAAATATACATTTGCTTTTTCTTTTGAAGTGCAATGACAAATATAGATATAATCCTCTATATACATAGCTTCATTCTGCAATGTAATCTATTTAACAGGAGGTGATGGTATCGTCTCAATTACCACACATTAGTGACAGGAATACCACAACGGTTGACTCTCAAATAGTTTGGAGTTATAAGGTACTCCTAATTGTCCCCTCGGCCTACCTGACTTTTTACTTATCCCTCCTGTAGAAAACAAGGCTACATAGTAGTCTTCCACAATTTGGATTCTCTTAATATCATGAATTCCATATGGCTCCATAATTGAGGTTGAGTTCGCGAAAACATTGGGAGTCTCACAGAAGTAAGTCCCATGTGATTAGGAGGGTGGGAGGGGGGGTCTTAAACTTAGCAGGGGCAAAATGGAAATCCAGTTTTATTCAAACGATGTATGATTTTATAAATTTACAACAACAAAAAAAGAATTCACGTAATCATGATGAATTCAAATCATAAAATTATTATACTTATTTGATTTCCTTCAAAACATGTTATTCCAAAAAATGACAAATGGCGGCTGAGTCCAGCTACGAATTTTCGAATTAAGATCCTGCAACGCTTTGGTATCTAGAGATGGTTGTGGCAGGCATAGGTCAAAATAGGATATCTCACCCAATGAACAGATTATAACTACTTCTGTTAAAGAAAATTTTTATTGCGTTGTGTTCCCAGTATGTGAAATATTAGAGATAATATATCATATATTGCCTGACTTTAGATAGTCTGAGCATGTAGGGATTCTATTCCATGCTATATTGGTCATAAACATAAGCATATGATGACTGTATTGGGGCACTAAGTCCAATCCTCTTTCTGTTGATTGATGATATGCATAGAATTTGACTGGGTTCCATGTTTTGGGGAAAGGTAAGTATGTTAAAAACATATATATTATCACTTCCAGCGTTAAGCCTTAATATCTTATATTGTCTGACTTTATATTGCCAGGGTGTATAAGGACCGTATTCTACACTATGTATGTCATATGTTGCTTGAGCTTTCAAGGATTGAATTTTATACTATGGCTGCTATAAACTTTGGGGCACAAACTTCAATCTCATTCTTTTAATTTATTTTATGTAATGTGACTAGGTGTCATGTTATATGTCATATGTTATGTCCATGAATGTGATATTCGGAATTAATGGGTCTATTTTCTATTATAATATGCATATATGGTTATCTGAAAATTGTTACTACTTTTGTTGTAACACGCATGCTGTAGTAATGCTTCATATTTATATAAATCCTCTTAAGGTCCCCATTCACTTACAGATTATCTGCAGATTCAGACTGTAGATGGCATCTGTCAGTCAAAATCTGTTTTCGTCCATCAACTAGTATCAGATCAGATCGTAAGTTTGAAATTTGACAGATAGAAAACTTAAGATAAACTGACGATTAAGCACACACCTAGAGTTCGGTCTTCAGTCCATATCGTAATTAGTCTGTTCACGATTCTCATGCAATTCGGTTGAATTTTTAAAATGATTTTATCAAAGAAGAAAATTGCTGCTCTGATATTAATAATTTTTTTTATCAGAAGTACCAGTGCAGAGTAAAAATGTTTCTGGGTGAAAGATTGGTTGCTTCACAAAGCATCTCACATATGAGATTACTAAATTTTTTCCTGTCAGAATTAGTAGTAGCTTTATAACGTTCTATTTATTCCTGATAAAGTTTTTCTTCCTTTTTTTTCTGTCATATTTTACTTCCATGTAATTCATTGAATGTTGCACTTCTATGTCTATCCATGTTGGGCATGATGAGAAACTACAATTATCTGACGAAAATATGAAACTGATCTGAAAATAATGATTGACGATGAAATTGTACACTTTGTATGCAGTTTCCAAATTTGCAGTCCTGTTATCTGACGATGAACTGCATGTGTGTGGTGTATTTATCTACAGATCTACAGTCTGCAGTCCATGAACTGCCAATCTGGATGACAATCTAATCGTACAAATTTTCAACATACACACGCAGATTATCTAGATTGTAGATCAAATCGTACGATTATACGCATTATACGTACGAGTAACAGCGTTCGATATCATAAAGTGCTCTATTTTACGTCAGTCAGCAAATAAAAAATCAGAAGCGGGTTGACGACTGGCAACTGACTGTATCGAACCGACTGTTGTGTTCAGTCTGCATCAGCAACCATGATATCAATCAGTTGATTGTTGTTGATTGCTGCCACCTTAAATCAAAATAATGTTTGTCCTGACTAAATTACAGATTTGTATATACATTTAAAAAGGGATTTACACATATAATATTTACAGAGTGAAATCTTATTGCTTATCTGAAGAGAAAATCTTGAAAATGAAAGTGGAAAAAATTCGTATTATTTGTGAATTTCCTCGAAGCCGCCAGCAATTTAGGAATCTTACAGCTTTGATGAAATTTTCAACTTTTAAAAAAAGCTCAGTTTATTTGAAAAACATTCATATCTAAGTATTTATGTTTATGCTCGGAAAGGATGGATGGATTCTTTCGCATCATTTTTCTTGAAATCTTTCTTCTTCTCCTTCTCCTCAACCGCTAGCAAATTTCTACAAGGTTTTGTTTGTTATTGCAATTTTTAAATCAGTTGCCTAGTATTTAAAAGCACTGTGAAATTTTAACGAAAATCGAAACATCAGTCAAACTCATCGTCTTTGACTGGATTACTAAGCTGACAGAAGACGATGCAATATGCGCACATGTCACGATAGTCAATCAGCAATGGTTAAAAATCAATCAGTCGATGACAAGCCAACAGATTAGTCGCTGACTGGACATTCAATTTACTCGGCAGTATAAGGTCTTCCTTATTGTTGAGTTTGATTCTGCAATTTTTTTCAACCCACCAATATTACTATTGGTTTAGAATGACGTTTTGGATGCTGTTTCAAGTGGGGAATCCAATATTACCTTAATGATTTCCATCATTCTTCCTATGTGATGTATGTCCCTGCATTAGTTTAGGATTGGTTTTATGCTTCCAGTTTTGGTCACACTGGATGACATACACATTCATATGAAGCTGAAGTCCTAAAAGAATGAGGGTTTTGTTGTTTTTATATACTTTTTCCATCAATACCATTGTATTTTCAAATTATATAGGTATACTCCCTAAAGATAGTTTGCTATCAAATAATAGTAAACTGCCTAAAAAACACTATCCAGCCAGGTGTCTATTCTTATTTTGTCATGAATTATAGTATTTTATAACTTCAAAGTAAAAAAAAATGTTTTTTTTTTTTTAATTTTTACGGTTGAGGACCTCAGAATATAACATTTGAGTTATGTCGTTCTATATGCGATCATCCAAATCTTTTTTTATGATTTCTAGCTTCATGATGATATTGCTCCAACCACATTCAGAATGAGGCGTGGTATCTGATAGGACTAGATTGTACATACAGGGAGCTCAATTGAAAGGTACTATCCTGAGGTTTACAATTCTTGCAAAAAGTGGCATATTGATGAAAAAACCATTAAAATTTGAATAAATTTGAATTTTTTTCCACTTTTTATCAAAACCAAATAAGAATGGAGATTTGGATGGTTATTTCTTGGAAAGACCGTTTACTATCTGTTGATAACTACACTATTTTTATAATGTGCGTAATGAAAAAGATAATACCCTGTAGGTTGAAATGGAAGGAGTATCCAAATACAAACAAGTAAAAAAGCTAGAATTGGTCTAAGACCAATTCTTATGATACCGTAGATGAATGCCCATATTAAATTTCGTATGGTCACCGATCTATTCAAGTTTGATTTTGAAGTGGTTTTTCGCACATATTTCTAGAACGGTTTGTCGGACAGTAAAAATGATTATGACCAATTTTATAGGATTTCGTATTCTGCAGAAGTTTTTGGTACAATAAAAATGTCTTGGACTGATCGCTTTCAAAGTATACGTAAAAAACATAAATTTTTATATGGCAACACCAAGAAGAAGTTGCCCGATTTAGTCCATTTTTGACATTTTATTTGCTAATATAGTAAAAACATCATGTACGAAATTTCAGATCTCTACGTCGACGCGTTCTCAGGCAGTGTCCAAATATATAGCGGAAAACGAAGTTTTTATATGGCAACCACGAAGGAGTTGCCCGATTTGTCTCATTTTCGATCTTAATTTTCCTTTTTTTTTTGTCCGTGTATAAAATTTCAGTTCTCTAAGTATACGCGTTCTCGAGTTATCGTGCGTACGAACTGCCACAGACAGGAAAAATATATTTCTATGAAAACAAGTTAGCTAATTCACATTAACCGGCACCGGCTGATACCAACACTTTATTGCCGGTCGCTGTCGGTGGCTAGAAATCAGACCAGCATTTGTCGGTTGTGAAGTTAACATGGGATAATTTTTCTACAGTTTTCTCTTTTTCGTTTAACGACTGTATTCCGCTGAACTTAAATTAATACGTTCTATTTCCTTAAAAATCGAGTCTATGGAATATTTGTTGTTATAGGAGATAAGCTTTCAATAATTGTAATAATTTCTAATGTATATAGAATTTGTTGAACGTGATAGCTTAGTTGCTAAGTACTCCGAAGCTCTTATAATCAGACAGAGATTTTTATTCTTTTTATCCTAATTTCTGCCTAAGGTTATTAATTAAAACATGTTTGGCTCATACTTGCTGATTTATTCTACGAGAAAAATGGTTTTGGAAAAAAATCGCTATACCTGCCTTAACTGAAAGTTTCCTTTCCGTTTTTATATCGTTATGTGCACGAAAAATGCTGGTACCGGTCGATGGCTGTCTGTGTCGGCAAATGTACATACCCACCCGTCACAATTTTGAATATCTCGACGCTGATATGAAATCCTTAAATATAGTGGATGACTTTCCAAGCTTACTGCCTACGGAATATAACAACTGAACTATTTGAATTTGTATTTCTGTAATGTTTAAGGCATCGGATGGAATAAATATAACCAACTGAAAAGAATTGTTTCTCTGATTTTCCTTGTTGCCACAGCTATAACATACACGTATATGGTTGGATCATGATATTTCCTTTCTTCCTTTCACTGTTCCGTGGTTGTAACTGGCACAAATCCTTAAACAAACTTTAAAGCTTTCCAATAAAATTTAATAAATTTCAAATGGTCAATACACAGCTATCTCTTGAAGAGACAGTTTTACAACACTATTAAGTTCTATACACAAAGATAAAAATCAACAAAAAGCTAAAGAAGTAAAGAAAATTTATGAATTGTTCCACGTTTGGATGACCTCCTGTTAATATTTAATAACCACTTCATCCCAGTTCTTATTCTGGAAAAAATAAATGACGTACGTGCAAACTCCACCAATAATCTAGAAAACAAAAAACAAAATAGTTTCTTAAGATGAAATTGAATTTCCAAAATGCCATACCACGAAAAACAGTGAAAAGTCGATGGGGATAATATTACCAGCGGCGAACTTTAATTTGTTTGAGAGCAATTGCAGTGAAATTAGTGAAATCTCTTTGCGACAAACCGTCATCCAAGTTAGACTACTGTGAAGAGCTACACTAAAGTTATTAGCCTGGGAAAAAAGTAAATTTAATTTCATATTTAAATTCTTTCCGACACTTACCATTCGTGCAGTACTATCTGATGACACCACTAGGAAAATTATGACAACAATTTGCAAAAATTCATCTCTAAGCTCTCTAAAAACCAACAGAACTTTGCTCGTAATGTCAGAGTATCCAAAATCTACAAATTCATCGTAAACTTTAACTATGGAAGTTGTCAGAATAGCGAAGGCATGACCGACCATAAGAAGAAGCTGAAAGCTGAATGCTCTGTTCCATTTTTGAGCTATGGAGATTAGTTGTGCGTGAATAGTTGAAATATCGCTCAAATCACTTGTAATAGTGCATGTCAAAATTTCTAATTGGTAACTGGTCCATTTAAAGTAATTTCGTAGAATTAAAAGCCCATTGCAGAAATGCAAAACACTAACATTGTTAACAGCCTCGATGTAAACGTACATAAATGCTTGCAGAGCTAGACTTACTGTGCCATAAGCTGTAATAGACGATGCAACCAAAGCAGTTCCAATGATTAGTATCACTTGACCATGACTCCACCACTTGATTCTTTTTTCTGACCAGAGGATTGTTGTACTTGAACTGAAACGAGTAGTTATCTTTAGATGGACTATCTCTATATCCTTAAGGCAATCATCCATTGTGACTGCTTTCGAAATATTGGAAAGTGTTATTCCACAAAACAGCAAAACATAGCTCCTCGAAGTGGTTCATTTGTATAAATAAAATTTTGAATCTTTAACCTGTAAAGCTCTTAAGGCTACCTCTAACAAGTTGATTTAAATCCTACAATTTGAAGTCCTTTGAGCAGTGCGTCGTAAAAACTTGACATTTTATTTGTGATTCTTTGGATTAGAATATTCCTTCAAATATGGATGACAGGATGAAATTGACTACTCCCTTCTTTATTACAGGTTAGGGCGTAAAAATTTTTATTTTGCTTGAAATTTTTTTAGCATTGTGCCCTACGAGAAATCAAGCAGGTGAATAAATCACCATCCTATTGTGGATATTACTTTCAGCAAAATGAAAGCATATGTGAGGATTTCATCAAAATAAGGATTTTTTCCGCGTTTTCCTAAACTCTACCCGATTTACACCGCGCCACTCCTGGTAGTGCTTAAGGCTGACGACAATTCGAACAAGTTTTTCTGGGCAGATAAACATTTTTATAAATGTAATTAGCCATACATTTTTTTAAGTGTTTATGGAACCTTTTCTTTAGAAGACAATAGTCCAAATGAAATGTGAATATTCAAACTAATCATCCAGTTCGGAACAGAAAAACTGTTGTCGGCTAGGTAACTTTTCTGTCAATGTTGATTATTAGCTCATGACATAGCCTATTCAGGTCATACCGAAACTAGACGATTTTTTTTTTTAAAATGACGTGTTTGCAGTCACCAAGGGAACAAATTCTCCTTGAAAATAGGGTTCAGCAACGCTTTAATGGCTACAGTTAGGACATGGAATGTAATAGGGCAAATTAAGGAGGAGAGCTTACAGTTTATAATTTTTATACAAAAATTTTATGTTAATGATTTTTTTGTAAAAAAAATATAGGTCAAAGTAAAAAGAAAAAAGGTAAGAAAATCCGAAATTTGTATTTTAGACCCCAATAACTCCTTAGAGGAGAAGGGTATAGTGATGGTTGAGCAGGCGTTGGAAAGACCATAAAGCTCTGCATGCATTGAATGCTTAACTATAACTGTACATTGTGCACTTTTTAAGATACAGGGTGTTTTATAAAAAAAAAATTTTTCTTAATCACCCTGTAATTCCCAAACGGTTGATGTAGACCCCTCCGCCATACAATTTTTTGTTCGTCTAGGTGAGTACTATGACCTTCTGATCTATGGACCAACTAGACGGAAACACCCTGTATATAAAATCGATGATGCCTTGATGCATACTCAGGCAGTATCCAAATATGTAGTGAAAAACGAAATGTTTGTCCTATTTCCGCATTCAAATTCACATTAAAAAAAAAACCCATGTGCAACGTTTCAGCGCTATAAGTGAACGAACTCTCGAGTTATCGAGAGGACGGGCAGACAGACGAACAGACAGACAGACGGACATGTAAAAATCAAAACAACTTTTTATATCATGCGTATAGAGGAGTCCAATCCATTTTGCACTACCAGCATTATTTCTATGCGTTACAAACGATCTGACAAACGTAGTGTACTCTATAGACTTCATCTGGGCAAAAAAGTGCGGGAAAATTCAGGTAACACCAGGGTTGCCATATAAAATTTCGTTTTTCACAATATATTTGGTCTAGAGCTGAAAGTATCTGGATGATTTGCTATTAGGATTATCCAGAATTATTATGATCCACCAAATTTTGTACATGGCGTTTTCATATGTAGTAGACACGATTTCAAAAATAGACTAAATTGGGCAACCCGTTCTTGATGTTGCCATATAAAAATTGAAGTGTTTATGTATATTGTGAAAACGATCAGTACTAGATGTTTTTATTGTACAGAAATGTTCTTCAGAATTTAAATTCATATAAAATTGGTTATAATCATTTTTATTGTTTGATGAATCGTTCTAGAAATAAAAGCTTAAACACAATTGCGACGGCAGACCAACAGAGCGACAGACGGCAGCGGGAAATTTGCTGACAAAACAGGTAATCGAAAAATTGGGAACGCAATTGCAACGACAGGTGGTTATGCCCAATCTACAATGCATGGTTAAACCAAGTCGTCAAAACGATATCGCTTGCTGAAGAATGCGTATAAATACACGAAATATGTAAGTAGAGGTAAGCTGCCAAATTAAACAGCTGTTGACCTGTCAATTATCATAAATGTAATTGCTTCCTCGATTTCATTGCAGAATTACATCGAAGGAGGTATTTGGTCTCAATAATTTATACTATAATTTAGTAAACTTAGTAAACTAAGAAATTGCTTGGGACAAGTCGAATAATATAAAATATTGCTTTCAAGACTGAAAGTACAAGTTCCAGTTTACAGCTGTTTTGTTCTAAATTCCCCTACATGGTTCTAAATTATGCTGAATACACCTGAGGTATTACTAGTATATCGTTTTTGCTGATTAACTACTATACATAAGCTCGTGCTCATGTCGTCAAATGAATGAGAGAGAAGGGACATTTTTGCAAGCATGAATTTTCAAATGCATGAGTGGGAAGCAAACACAAAAGTCCATATCGTTTTAACGACGTGGTTTAACCGTGCATTGTAGATTGAGCATTAGCGGCGATTGTGAAAGAAGAAGGTACTGAAATTCCATTTGTTTTTTGTTTTGAGCGTTTTTAAATGGGATTTTTATTGAAAGTATTTGAATATTTTGCAAATGATCTTGCCGGCGAAGATTCTTGCACTCTTTTCTGCAGTTGTCAACTGAAAATACAGAACTTATCTAAACTAAAATCAAACTAAATGCAAAATATCACATCTTCACCATTTGTACTTAAGCGCATCGAAATATTCATCCAAACTACGTCTTTTTTGTCCACTTGTCTATTCTGCCGTCTTGTAACTCATAAATTATTTTATGATTTCGCACTTCCTCAATCAATTTTTCCTCAAAGCTAATTTTTTTTTTAAATTACCGCGACGTACTACCACTTCAAAAAGACAAAGCTTAATGCCAAAACAATTTCGTTCGTTGGATTTTGTTGGTAGTAGGTACTGAAGTGACGAGACGGCGAAGTTATTGCTGAAACACAGCTGGCGTTTGATAACTTCGGCGTAGTGAACTTTCGTTTTAACACAGTGTAGTGCTTGATACTTTTATTTTCTGACTTTAATGTGTTGTCAATTTAAATAATTGGAAGAATTCATAAATTTTTCCTAGATTTCTATAATCCCGGCATTTTAAGTTATAAATTAAATCCGCATCTCGCACCAAACTAATCAACTTTTCTTCCGACATTTTTATTTTATTTTTTTATTAAATCAGTTCAACGTGTTTAAATTTTCCCAATTTTTGAATTTCACTACAATCAAATCAGCTGCTGGCTATAAACAACGAAAAACATGTTATCAAATGTTAAAAGTTGCGCTGGAGTAAAAACTATTTCTACTCCAGCGTTTCGCAGTGTTGGGCAAAATTTAATTATATTAACGATTATCGATTACGATTAAAAGTATCAATCATCAATCAGGAACAATGATTTAAATATTTAATCGTTTAAAGAAATCATGTGAAACGATTAATGATTAATTAATCATAAAATGTAATCGTATAACACGATTAACGATTGATCAATCGTTAGTCGCTTAATCGTTTTCAAAAATGATTAATTTATTTTAATCTCCACTAATTATTTTATTTAACTTTCAAGCATTTTTAATATTTTTGAGTAATCTTGTTAAGCACTGATTAAAGAAACGTTTTATTTCATTTTTTACTAATAACTAATAAACTTATCTTGAGCTACCAATACCTCATTCAGTTTTTCAAATTAACAAATCAATCGAAAAATATACGATTAACGATTAAAAACTAAGGAGTAAATAACGATTAATACCCGTCGATTGAACTTCATGACGATTAAATTGATCAATCGATTAAATTAATCACGATTACTTTCTTGAGATTAATTTTTCAATCATAATTTTCAATCGTTAATCTAATTAAAAAATTTAATCGATTAATGCCCAACAGCTCAGCGCAGTGGGCGCAGCCGACTTTACCATTAGAACTTACCCAACTTCTTCTCATGTAAGGGCAAGGAAAGCTCAAATGCCAGCTGCGCTCACGCTCGCACTGTGTTTCAGACTTTAAGCTAATTAGGCGTTTTCACTACATCGAAATCACGTAATTTTGCTGTTTCAGCATGATTTCGACAAAATCACCCTGGAAATCACGTAATTTCTAGTACAAAAAACTTAATCGAAATCATCTCATTTTTGCGTAATCTAATGAACTCACGTCGGAAATTACGAAAATTTGCCCGAACGCGCCCATCTTCGGGTTTCACTTTTTCTCAAACTGTATCATTTGACATTTGCTGTATAAATAAATATTTAAGGAAGAAATTTAAAATTAAATTTAAATCTTATATTAATATTGCTGACATTTCTGTGATAATATTTCCTTTTAATTACAAAAGTGTCGTTTATGTAATTAATTATTTTACATGGCAATTTGGTATTAAAGTGTAGCAGCTGTCAAACGAAATCATCTCAACTGTAGTGAAAACACATGACAGTGATTTCGAAATCACTTCATCAAAATTACGTGATTTCGATGTAGTGAAAACGACCTATAAAGATCACTATGCAGAAGTTATCAAACGCCGGCTGAGTCGAAGTTGTGTACGCCCGCACTGTGTTTCAACCTTTAGAATTTGATCAATCCCAACGAAAACTTCGTCGCCCGCTTACTTTCGTTCGTCGTAATTTGGTGCATTGGCATAAGACGCTGTGCTTTTAGAAGTTTGACAGCGGAATTTCGTCGTTGTTTGTCGTCACTCGTCGCAATTGTGTTTAAGCTTTAAAGGTGAAAAACTCTTTTAACCCTCAAATTGGACATACGAAATTACATACGGACATTCATCTAAGTTTCAACAACTTTTTGTTTTAACTTAGGTCTTTGAGAAATTTCTGACTTTTAAATAACATGCAACCGCAACGCCTGATAACTTTTTTCAGTCAGTTTAGATATAATTGTTTGCCATGCCATAATTTACTTTTGTTGGAAGATTACATATTGACTTCTCTTTTATTCCTAGACGTAAATCTGGGCAAATAGAACAAAAATCTGCAAGGCTTTTGATCGAATATAAAATTGACGATGCCTCGACTTGATGACGTACCCGAAGGTTAAACCAGTAACGTCTCACTCCAATATAAAATCAATGATGCCTCGATCTCATGTATAATATGGACTGACTAAGCTCATTGAAATGCACTGCAAAAAGTGAGATCACTTGTATATTGCTGACTCTTTCGGTCTAAGCACCAAGTACCAACTGAGGAAAACTCTAAACAACAAACAAATAAGTGGGTCCGTCGAAATAAATGTTTTTAAATTAATTATTTAGGGTTAATACTGATAAAATTGTTTTACCAAAGGCCATATATTCATAAGATGCGTAGCAGATATTCGAAACTTTTTATTATAATCGCCTTTCGAGCTGCGCGCTCATATTTTCAAATTCCCTCCAATGACTTTTATCAATGTTGGCACCGGCGCGCGGCGTAAGAACTATTTTTGAAATAAGCAATTGAGCCCATATGAAATAGAAAGTTAAGCAGTCCATATTATATACATATGTTAGTGGTTGTAGAGAAGGCCTTAATTTTTTCCTAGAAATTTAGTGGACATTTTTTCTTGGAATTAAGGCGCATGTTTTGAGTCCGATAATGGCACACATTATATCTGAAAATAACTCCAGTGGGCAACTAAGTGAATAAAAATTCTGCTGAAACATTTTCTGTAAATTTATAAGAAGAAATGAATGCTTTTGCTTATCTACGGGTCCGCGCTCATAAAATATTATTACCGTCCTAAAGCGCCCGTTGTCGGTCTCCGAAAATGTATAAAAGTTTCTAGTGAATTTCTAATGCGGACCGGATCTTACACGATCAGTTTTAATGTCATTACTTTATCAGAATGACATTGGTAATGATCGTGTAAGGTTTTCAGAAACGGTAATTATAGGCATCGTTACTGGCACATAGTGGGGATACTGTCATTTATAATGAGAGTGTAAGGTGCGCACATTACTTACTACATTTCTCAGTTCGCTTTTAACTTTTGGAGTAATGTGATTCAGGTATACGATGGACAGTAATAGCCTTGTGTATAGAACTATATATGTATATGAGCCGGTGAGAATTAGACTGGCGTAAGTCAAAATTGGATAGTTTAGAGTAAATTGATTTTCTCAGCTCGGTCCATAGAAAAGTATGGACATCTTTTCTTGAAAGTGACAATGAAACATTGCTATCAGTATCTACTGTAAATTTTGACTTACTTCATGATGGTGCTTCGCGGGTGATGGTTAAGAAGTAAAAATGTTGTTATAATGGTTGCGAAATAATAATAATTACCTTTCCGTTCAGTGCCTTAATTATCCCAGGATTAGACCATGACACCTTATTCTATCATCCGGTATTTTCACAGCACGACACCGCTTACGCCTGAAAATTACAAAAATCATATTATCTTACAAATAATTCTTGAATGCAATTTATAAAGAATACGAATAATATATTTCCTTTCACACAAAACTGAAAAACCTAAAATTGTCACGTACTCATTCTTTCACACGGGTAAATTATCAAACTTAAGTGAAATATAATCCGCCAACTACAATTTTCATAAAAAAGCTCGTAGAGTTAAGAAGGTAACGAGAACAGTTAGAATAAATGTAAGTTAGTCTAATTTTTATCATATTCCGGTAGATACGGCCGCGAAATAAATAATTCTATTCGTTTAAGAAAAAAATTGTTCTTGTAAAAATAAAGATGGAGAAGTGAAGAAATCAATTTCAATAAAATAAAGTTAAACAGTTTCAGTTAATTGTTTTTTTTTTTTACTTTTATTTTATCCCAATTGCAAGAGCGATTGGTAAATCATAGACTCGTAGATGAGCAAATTGCATTCATTTCTTCTTAGAAATTTACAGAAAATGTTTCGGGAGAATTTTTATTCAGTCTGGTGGCCGACTGTAGTTATTTTCAGATCCAATCATACAATGCGTGCCGTTGTCGGCCTCCAATGCGCGTAACAATTAACAATTCTAAGGAAAAATTTCCAATAAATTTCTAAGAAAGAATTACTGCTTTATCAACATCAGGTCCAGACATCGCTGTGTTTATTTGGATCAAGGCATTGCTTGCTTACCCCTTGGTTACGTCTGCTCTGCAGTAGTACCGCCTCTACAACATAACAAGGTACTAAGTCAAATTGCGTTTCGCAATCACTATATACTACACAAAGGTAATAGTAATCTCGTACTCAATTTCCTGCGGGGGAATGTACTGAGGCTGGATGCATTACAAAAGGGAAGGCACTTCTTCTGAGCTTCATTGAGACCTTTGAAAGCCTACCGAACTGTTGAATTCAACAAAACCTTTTATAAAAACAAAACATTGAAGAATTTAGTTGCAAACAAACTGTTAAAACCAAGTTTTAAACGTGCACATGTTAAAAGGACAATAAACACCATCCAGTCTAATTATCGAACATTTTTAGCTCAAATGATAATAAACTGTCACTCCATACCCCCTCAAGACTAGGCGTGAAAGTAAAATTGGAACAAAATTTCTAATTTTTTCTTAAATTTTAACGCTTTTCCCGTCAAAAATGCGTGATAATTGATACATTTTCAAGCAAGATTTGGAAACCTCAAAATGTTATATGCAACAGTTTTTAAGATAAATTTGTTTTTATTATGAATAATTTCATTAATTTTGCTACTACGATAGGGGAATACGCTTAATTTTTTCCACACATAATGATGGCAGGAAATTTGTTAAAATTAAAAAAAAAATCCATTTTTTTACTTTTACTTCCTATAACTAGCACTTTGAGGAGGATGGAATAGTGGTTCGATATTTGTTGGAAAGGTCTTACGGTTTATGATCATCTCAGCTCCATCAAAGATCGTATTACAGAGAAGTTACGGGGTGTTTTGTGGAAAACTAGCGTATCCTCGCTCGATGAATTGATAGGTACTGAAACAAATACTTTTATTTTTGAAATAATTTAGGCCTTTCCACTATACAGAGAATACATGTATTCTCATTACGAACCACGTTCCGCCATTATTGTCGAAATTTTAACTTGCATTCTCTGAACCGTGGGCCTTTCTACATCAGGGGCCGGATTCACTAACACGGAGAGTCGTGAAGATGAGAGCTCTTTTGACACTTAACTCTCCACTCGGAATCTTGTAACTCGGGGAATTTGTATTCAGAATTACCAAACTCTCTATTCCACTCGACAAAACTCTCGGCTATTTTAGCTGTGGAGAAGTAAGAAGAATATTTCTCAACTGACAGTATTGTCTGTTTTATTTTCCTTTTTTTTTTGTTTTGTGCAGGTATCTAGGTATATAGGAATTTTCAAATTAAATTATGGACTCACCGCATATCCTGGATATATTTACAAAAACAAACTATGGAAATCCATTGAAGACTTACAGAGAAATCTGGATTTTGGTGTAACAAAGTAGCCGCTAAAAATTTTAAATCACGCGAAAATGGTGAATTTGGTCGTCTTCCAGTGCAAAAGAGATGCTATAAAAATTTTAATATGTACGTTAAAGCTTTGTATGTAGGATGAAATCGCATCTACATTTTGTTCCCTAATTAGGTATGTAATAAGCTTTTGAATCGGATAAATGGTTTTGGCAGATAACTGTAGAGGAGGAAAAAATGGCCGTTTTTTGGTAAAAAAATGGAGATATTTTGAACTCATCCTTATGAAGAACTGGGAAGTCGTGGATATTCACTTTTCATGAGAAAAGTGACAAAGAACGGAAGAAATATATGAAATATAAAGGAATTGGGGTGTATATGATTCAAGTGCAAGAAATCCGTCTTTCAGTAATTTGATGGACAACCCGCAATGAGGTGTGGTAGCACCCCAATCCACAAAAGCCCCTCCCCCAGAAATTGTTCACTTATATTTTTGTACTCTAGACCCGTAGGAAAAAATTCGAATACTGTACGACCCTGCCACATGGAGTTAGCCGTTCTTCAATATTGCGACACTTCTCTCGTTTGCCCTAACTCCCCAAGTATTTATAGAATCGAATGGAGAGTTAAGGAGTTTTAATTGGGGAAAAGTCTCATGTCCCAAGCTCCCCAACTCTTCGTGTTACAGAATCCGACATCAGGTTGTGGTGCGGCATCGAGCTGGACATTTTGCTGGCTTCCCCTTTGGTTACATCATCACCAGCATGATGCAGAAGTGGTTCTGCTGGGCATGAACTGGAAGTAATTCTGACGGCATGATGTGGGAGTGATTCTAATGGCATTATGTGTTATAAAAGCGGAAGGAATTTTCACGTATTATAAAATCCAAACTCAGTTTTGTGATTTTGTTCTATATTTATTAATATTTTTTATACATTCATTTATTTTAATTTACTGTTTAATTCATGATTTCTTCTGTACAATTTCAAAGGATCTGAAAATTATTTTAAGTTTAAGGTAAAAAAATAATAATTCTGGATAATTCAGGACTTAAAAGAGCTTTCCAATAAAATTTAATAAATTTCAAATGGTCAATACACAGCTATTTCTTGAAGAGACATTTTTACAACAGCAACCACTCTTAAGTTCTATACACAAAGATAAAAATCAACAAAAAGCTAAAGAAGTAAAGAAAATTTAACAATTGTTCCACGTTTGGATGACCTCATGTTAATATTTAATAACCACTTCATCCCAGTTCTTATTCTGGAAAAAATAAATAACGTACGTGCAAACTCCACCAATTATCTAAAAAAAAAATAGTTTCTTAACATGAAATTAAATTTCCAAAATGACATACCACGAAAAACAGTGAAAAGTCGATGGGGATAATATTACCAGCGGCGAACTTTCAGTGCTAATAGTTTAGTTTTAATCAAATTCTTTTCATAAAAATTCTTAGCAGACTTTTATATTTTTCAGTCAATTAGGACGGTTAATTACCAGAGATATTCAATTAATTGATAAAAAGCCTTATATCTAACATCATAACATCTAATGAAGTTTTCCTTTTGTTTTTTTTTTAATATCTAAAGCACATACTTGAAAAAATGAACTAATTAAAAAAATACAAACTACAAACAAAATTTTCCAATCACTTCAAAATTTGAACGCTGCCATCTATAATATAATGGAAAAATTAATCATCGATTCTCTTTTTTAGGACTTCAAAGCTGGGTAATGCTTTGAATGTGACGTAACTGTTTCCGTTTTGGTTATGACAGCAGTACTAGTTACAATAAATTAAAAAAGGAAGGCCTTATGGATAGCAACACAACAGTTAGTGCCCATTTAATGACATCTCCCGAAAAGCCATTTTGCAGTTAATTTTTCTTTTATCTTTTCCTAATTTACACATTTTTACAGGAGTTCATTTCAGGCTAACAGTAAAAATGTCTGCCTCAGACGAGAGGGGGAGAAATTGGAACTCTTTCCTTAAAGCTTCATTCACATCGTAGAAAAGAAACTGGAAGAATCTCATTCTATCCAGAACCATTGTAAGAATTACTCAAAACACACCATTTTCTCCCGCTTTGGGTATAAATTCTAATCAATATCTTTTTTCTTATAGCCTTTTCAAACCAGGACTCATCTATACATCAGTTGTTGCGGGTGCTGATATTAGAAAAACACTTTATGCCACAGCATCGTGGTACTATCAAACAAATTTATTAAAGGAGAATTCTTACTTCACCCGGATTTATGTCGATTATTTAATAATCGAATCTCTCGAACATAAAACAAGCGTTAAATTATGTCCGATTTATCAAAGTCCGATTATTGCCGGAAGTCCGAATATGATGCAAGCAAAGTAGGTACTGCACCGAAGAATAGAAAAAAAAAACGCAATTTCTACTATCATTGATGTGTACCTCCTCCGATTTAATCATACTGGCGTAAATGAGAGGCTCTGAGCTGAACGTAGCAATAACAATGATATCAGATTTACCGACACATTCTTCTACAGTTTTTGTTACAATTACCCTTAACTGTTTATTGGAAAAAAAATTTCTTGACTTCTCTAGCTTCTCTGCCAAGATTTCAGCTTTCGATGCGGTTCTATTCCACAAACGAATCTCTTTTAAACTATCAAATGAGCAGTAGATTCCCATTGCGTGACTATTTCCCTACAAGAAGCAAGTCAATAAAAAGAACTTGAGCTAAGTTGATTCAATTCACAAAAACTTTCGCAACAAATTACCTGAACACCGCAACCGTCTTACCATCATTACTTTTTTCTGGCAATCGAGCAAAGTAATGATGTTTTGTTGAAACTATAGATGCTGCTGCCGTTCTCCAAGCTGTGATTTCTGTTCCATCTGTTATGGCCTTAAGCCTCCCAGTGTTACTATAGAAGAGTAAAATGTTGCCGAGAATAGCTGGAAATGATGGACTCCTCGTCGCATTATCTTTGAATGATGTAACTAGCTTGCATGCTAAAGTATTTAATTGCTTTCCACCCATTAAATAGTTTTCCACATACCCGGGCATTGATAGCAAAACTCCTGCTTTTTCCTCAGTAAAAGTAAAAATCCTTGGAGGTTGATTAGAGAATGGTAAGTCTTCATTTTCACTCCTTTCTTCCCTGCAAGCAGATTTTAAGGCTTGCTCTACCATTGTCCAAGTTAGATCCCCTTTGACTTTAGATTCATTTATGTAAACCGGAGGATCTCCTTCATTTCCCATTTTTTCTATACCACGAATGTAAAAACAAATATTGTGTAAATAAATAATTCATGTTTATTGGAATCATGTAAACCGTAAAACAACGATGACGGAATTGTAAACAAAAAACTACATTTCTTGTTTGGAATATAGGTGTCTCTTAAGTATTTAAGAGGATGTGTGCATGGATCCAAACCTTTTTCGTTCCAGATATTTTTCGACACTAGCGCCAATAGTTGTGGGACTTCCGGTTGGAAAGGCCCCCATTCGGCGAAAAAGCAAAGCAAATATCATTCGATCGCCTGGCGTCCTCATTCGGACGATTTGAACATTAATCATTTGTAAGGATAATTCGGGGTTTTCAAGTGTTCTTGAAGTCGATAATGCAGTTCATGTCATACTTGCGTGATTGTGTGCGTGCCGGCTTGACAACTGTAAGATTATCAGCTGGGGGTCCTGGAGTTCACAGCCTTGTTATCAGGAAATTTTTCTTAGTTGATAATAAGCATCAATTGTTGTAAATAACTGCAATAAGCTGCGTTGTAAATTACTGATAATCTATCAATTTACGTCTGAGGGAATTAGTTTCTCTATTCATGCTCTTGACTTGAGACAGTTGAACACTTCATAATTTTGAGCAAAGTTATTTAACGACAATGGCAAGTGATTACGAAGGATACAAGTCTCCTCTAAGCTCACGCTATGCAAGCAAGGAGATGCAGTTTCTTTTCAGTGACCAGCATAAGTTTTCAACCTGGAGAAAACTGTGGATATGGCTGGCAGAGGCAGAAAAGGTTAGCTTTCCTTTTTTATTTAGGTAACCTCCAGTTATATTGTATTTTTTGTTGTTGTTTGCATTAAACAGGAATTAGGATTGGAAATCACAGAGGAGCAGATTTCTGAAATGAGGCAAAATGTTGAGACTATTGATTTCGAAGCGGCTGCCGCTGAAGAACGTTTAACTCGTCACGATGTGATGGCTCATGTACATGTGTTTGCAAAACAGTGTCCAAAGGCTGCACCCATAATACATTTGGGAGCTACGTCATGCTATGTGGGTGATAATACTGACTTACTTATACTGAAATCATCATTGGACCTTCTATTGCCTAGACTAGCTTCTGTTATTTACTGTTTAAAGACTTTTGCAGAAACTTACAAGTCGCTACCGACTCTTGGATTTACTCATTTACAACCTGCCCAATTAACTACTGTGGGGAAGAGAGCAACACTATGGATTCAGGATTTACTAATGGATGAACGAGCTTTGAAAAGATGTAGTCAAGATTTACGTTTCCGTGGAGTAAAGGGAACAACTGGTACACAAGCATCATTTATGCAGCTATTTGGTGGTGATGGCGAAAAAGTCAAAAAACTTGATAAGCTTGTTACAAAGCTTGCTGGATTCGACAAATACTATGCTGTTACAGGTCAAACATACAGCCGAAAGGTTGATGTAGAAATTTTAGGAGCACTATCTAGCTTAGGGACAAGTATACATAAAATGTGCTCTGACATTAGAATTTTGGCTTCGCGAAAAGAGATGGAAGAACCCTTTGAAAAAACACAAATTGGATCTTCAGCGATGCCATACAAAAGGAATCCTATGCGATCTGAAAGGTGTTGTGCTCTAGCTAGGCATTTGATAACTTTGTTTTCCAATGCTGCAAATACTCATGCCACCCAGTGGCTTGAAAGAACTCTTGATGATTCGGCAAATCGTCGTTTGACACTATCTGAAGGATTTTTGTCTGCGGATGCAGCTCTTCTTACGATGCTCAACATATCTCAAGGAATGGTGGTATATCCAAAAGTAATTGAGCGACACATTTCTCAGGAGCTGCCATTTATGTCAGCGGAAAATATTATAATGGCTATGGTTAAAGCTGGAGGAGATCGACAAGTATGTCATGAAAAAATTAGAGTCCTTTCACAAGAGGCTGGCGCACAAGTGAAACAGCACGGAAAAGATAATGATTTGGTTGACCGGATTCGAAAAGATGCGTACTTCCAACCAATTCTTAGCCAATTGAATAAAATTTTGGATGCTAAAACATTTATTGGACGCGCCCCACAGCAAGTTGAAGAATTCATTTTAGAGGAAGTGGAACCAGTTTTGGCTAATTATCAAGATGTCATCAAAAATATCCAAGTTGTAGTCTTAAATATTTAGGACAATTTCCACTTCGGGTTGTAAGAGAAAAGTTTATATTTTGTTAACGATTTTATTAAATATTTTACTTAATATTTTTGTATGCTTGTATTTTCCATTTATTATTCGATAGAATCAACTTTGTAACTAGTGTGCAGAATCAGAAATGGATCTATTTGCCGAAATATGTGTTTGCTATTATTGGAATTTGCCTTACAGGTCGTATATAAATGACTGAACATTGCAGCTCTTGTACTATGCCTCTAATTTGTCAAAATCAGCTTGCATTTGGCTTTCTGTAAGAAAGTAATGAATTATTAGCAATCTGTCGAGTGTACCGTGCTTTAATAAATTCAAACAGATTGCTCCCCGCTTTATTTTCTAGCGTTGGACTCGGGGCCTCTATGCAATAGAATTGAATTCGTCTTGTCTTAAGGTAAGACATTATTATCTTTCATTAGATTTTATAAGGAGGAAGATGTCGAGTGTTTTTCCAAGATCACATGAGGTATCTTATATTCTTATTACAACTAAGAGCAGTAAATTTTAAGTCTTCTTATTGAGTCTCAAACCGAGTCTGAGCCGTTGTTTTTTGTTTTGTTTATTAATTAGCAGGTACTTCAGTTTTTTCTGGTCTTAGCTTAGATTATGTTTAGAATACAGCGCATTTTGTCTATTCAAACTGTGTGCTTTCGGTTAACCTTAATATTCTTTAATTCAATGCCTGCTCATCTTCTGAAAACTTATATAGTTCAGCCATCATGCAGATTTAGGCAACGCCAGTTTTCTTATTCTTTGTGAAACTTAAATTAAAGTGCATCACTCCTCGAAAGTGTTTGAGGTAGCTGTAATCTCAAACGACCTTTTGCAATAGTATGACAATTCATGAACTGCTCTTGGCTTTATTTGATATTCCATGTCTTACCCTTAAGTTATGGAGGACTTTTAATAATTACTCTGACATTTAGCTTGATACCATTCACGCATATTTTGTAGTAGCTTATGGGTCTTTCATCTTGAACGTCCTTTATCCTAAGTTTGCGGCTTGATATTTCATTATTTGAGAGTCAGCTAATTTTCAAAACAGTTAAGACATGTAAAAACTATATTCTGGATAGATCAAGTATCAAACGAAGAAATGTGGGGACGCCCGGATTAAGAAAGCATCGATAAAGATACGGCCAGAAGAAAATGGAATAGGATTTGGTTACCACCTATTACACGAGTGAAAATATATTTCCAAGCAATCCCTTCCCCCAAGGAAGCAACACTTATATTACATGACAGTCAAAGATGAGGATCAGATCAATAACTCATAACTGATAAAACAGGTGTACCATAGCAGTATCACTGGTCATTTACTCATATTGAGTGCCTGGATTTTGACTTGGAAAACATTTATCGGTGGTTTTTGTATAGCGAATTAATGTTAAACTCTGAAATCTCATTATACATATAACTATGGGTTCGACTGCTTCAATTTCCATCTCTTTGGATTTTTCAAATATTATATCGTGCAGCATCTCTAGAAATGAGCATTTATGGTGGGCCATAGTTGTCCGACCAGTTTTTTATAGACGACAGCTTCGGAATGAGTTCTATTGGTCTCTCTGACATCATTCGTTCCAGCGAGCAGATCAGTTCGAGTTATTGGAGAAAAATTACTTCTTAATCTAATACAAGTAAGTACAATTTCTAGGTGCGTTTGTTATATGTGGTAATCTCGACATGACTTGGCTGATGTCATCTGAGTCAAAATTCAGACTGTTAATTTTTTTCATGAAAATTCACAGAAATGAGCTGCGCCATTTCACATGAGTTAAAATTCCAAACGGTCTGAAAAAGTTCATTTTTGTACATTTTGATGAGAAAAATTAAGAATCTGAAAAATGTAAAGTAGTTTGAATTCAGACTCATGTGACATCAGTTTAATCCAAGAACTTTCGTTTTTTTTTTTTCTTGAAGGGCCAGATTGCGGGTCATTATCAATTACAATCTCAGGATCCTCGTTGATGTGCTGAGGAAGGTTTTCAGTTCTAATAGAACAACAAGTTGAAAACTTCCACCGTCATCGAGAGGCGAAAATGCATTAAAAAGCGAGGAAAACAATGACAATAGGAAAGGTTTGGGTTCATATTCGCAATATATCTTTATATCCTTGATTAACTCCCTTGATATGCATATTCGTTGGGGATTAAGGACAGCAGGAGATTTTTAAATCTCGATGAAGCGCAAGAGTGCAATCAAAGGAAACATTTTGATTTTTCTTTCGAATGTTAAACATTGGAAATTACATTCTCTTACTTGAGAGATCATGTATTTTTCAGTTTCAATTGCGCGGTGACAATTGTTAATCTCTTCATAAGCAACAATACCAGTCAAAATAGATATTAACTTCATACGATTTCTCAAAGACGAGATCGAGAGATGCCGACCAATTTGTGTAATTCTCAAGGTCTTCATTATATTGGACTACTCAGGAATCCCTGTATCGTTGTGTGTTGATATTGGTAGATTCCTGCGAACACCGTCCATAAAGCAAGCGTACTTACTATCAAAAATTCCTTCTCACGGGTGGTGTTGAAAGCCGGAAAGGAATAAAATCATATAAATATAGAAAACACAGTTTTAAACTCACATACATAGCAAACAAATTCTGCCTGCCCAAATTGCACGGTTGGCCCTTTTTTCGACACTTTGAATGGATTGTTTGGCTAGTAGCTTAATGAATATTTTTGTTTGTTCTATATTCTCTGCAGTTCTTTCGTTCTTCCTAGTTAAAAATCCAGGCTATTTTTACTCACACTTTTGGTCTTAAAAAAGAAAAAAAAAACGAAATACATCAACGTAAAGCCGATTATAAAAATCCGCGAGAACTTTGCTCCTGATAGTGCGGAAAAACTTGCCCATTTACTTACTATGTTTTGCTGATAAATTCCCTGCACACCAAATAACATCCTTTCCACAAAGTGTTCACGACCTTAAATACAATTCTCTTTCTCTAAGAAGCTTTTAAGTTAAAAAGGCGCTTTAGTTCCCTTGCTGAGTTTTTTCTCTTGATGAGATTAGTGGAAAGCGGGCAGACTTTTCTTCTCAAGGATTATTTAAAAGGGATCTGCAAAAGTTGTACTACTTACAGAAAATTGAAAAAGAAAGTTGTTTGTAAAACTGCATTAATTCTGTTATTGTCGAAAGTTCTGTGGTGCCTTTGGAAGTGTAGCTTACATTACAATAATGAAAAATATACTAACACTACACTAACTAAATAATTGCAGCACATAGGGATAAAAAAATTAGCCTCTAAAATTACTAAAAGTAATTATTTAGAAAGCAACTAGACATTAATCGCTGTCTATAAAAAAAAATCTAATTAAGAGTTTTAAGAAGTGAAAGATATTGGCTTACAGTTCAATAAAAAGAGGTGCACAATGCGTACTTTTTCAAAGGTAATTGAGTAGATCTCTATTCACCTATTCCATTGGTCTTTTTCTAACTCGATTTTTTCAAAGTTAAGGGATTATAAATTTTCGTGGTATTTCAAAAGCCGATAATTACCTACACAAAAGTTATATCAAAACTCGATAATTACATCAAAAGTCAAGCAAATAGCGATAAATTCACTATAACAGTCAGACGAGTCTTGCTCAGCCTTAACTTCGGCTACTTAAGCCGGCATAAAAGTATTTATCTGCCCATTCTACCGTTAGCCTTTATTCCTTTGTGTTGCATTTGTGCTTTAAATGTATAATAGCAACTACAGTATTAATTGTCATTCCAAAGTGTGAATTCACGTTAATTTTGTGGCAATTATGGAAAAAATTCAGGAATATAATATTCCAGTTATAATACAGCAGCTAAGGGAAGAAAATTGCGTAAGATGGCGGAGAAAATTGCTGTTAAGAATAGAAAGACAATGGGGTAGTTTAGACGGTGTAGTTTTTGCGCGCCGCACGAAAATGGTGGGAGAGGGAGATGAGCGGAGATGGGGGAGGGCGCGCACAGAACAGCGACTGAGCATCGAGCACGATCATGAAGTTTTTATCAATTTCTCTTTCACTTCTTTTCTATTCATACGGAGGAGTTCAGAAAAATAGTTATTTTCAGCAATTCCTCTTTCACTTGTTTTTGCATTCGGGGGAGTTCAGGAATTTTTTTTTTAACATGAGCTGATCATTCAATGATGTCGTTGAAAAATATTGTGTGCAATTGTTCATTTATTGAAGTGTGGACCATTGATGTGAAAATGTTATGTGTGTGTTGTGTTTTGTGATTTTAATTCGAGATTTTAATTTGTGAAAGCTTAGACCATTGACAGTGAAAATATTGTTTGATTTTCTTGTTTTTAAATTGAGATTTTTTTTTTTTTAAAGTATTGTGTAAAAAAAATATAATGAGCGTAAGATGGGACCGCCAATTAGTAGAAAAACTGTTGTTGTGTTATCAAGACTTTGAAAACTTGTATAACACTAAACACAAAGGCTACATAAAAAGAGACAAGAGAGAGAAATCCCTTGAAATAACTTGCAGTGCTGCAAAAAAGCAATTACGGTGCGCCACATACGCAATAAAATACAACTCGTATTCATGTCTAAAATTGAAATAATATTTTTATATAATTAGAGGTTTGAATGCTATTATTATATGTTAATAAGCATAAAATGCACAAGAAATTTGCTAAAAATATTACCAGTCCAAATAATTTTCAGTTAACGTGAACGCCACCCAGAGAAGAATGTCAAAGACGACGAAATAAGCGATTAACTGCTCTTGTTTTCGTGCGCGCCGTGCAAAAACTATACCGTGTTAACGCACAGCAAGTTTTTCCCTTCTTGAACAAAAGAGAATAACCGATCACGCGACGCAAAAACTACACCGTCTAAACCAGCCCAATGCAACGCTCATTAACAAAACATGAATTTAAAAAAGACGGGAATAAGCACACACTTGCCAATGTGTCAGGAGAAGGAAACAGAAATATATTTTTTATACAGCCTGGTCGTTATTATTGGATGATATAAGCAGTAAATACAATGTTTTAGGTACCTTCTTAACTTTTTCGTTACCTTTGTTTTGAATATTATAGTGTTTTCTCACCATATGAAAAACAACAAAAGTAAAATTACTGCGATATATGAAAGTTCATTACCCAGTGCGCATGCTTGATTTATCCAAAAAGCAGTATTCGCGCGTTGTTTCAATTAAATATTTTATAAAAACAAGAGGTTAGGAAATAGTTCATGTTTGTGCAGAATATTTTACAAACATAACTGGTGCCTCAAAAGATAGGTGCTCTCTAATTACAAGGTAAGTTCTAAAATAAAAGCTAGAGCGACATATTCAGTAAGGTCTAATATTTTATATGACTTGTATATAGATATCGGTCTCACTCGCCTGAAGTCCCAAAAGAAAGATCGTTCTACTGCCAAAGATAAAAAAAATGACAGAAGATACAAAAATGCATATTAAGTCATTCTACTGCCGAGAAAGTCATTATTCGATACAAAAAATACAGCGCAAATATTTACCACCGGAGCTTTCTCTTAAAAAAATGTTTGAATTATATAACACGAACAGAGAGGAAAGAAAAGAGGAATACTCTTCCTTCTCCAAATATAAAAAAATGTTTTATATACAGTTTACTCTGGGCTTTGGTAGTCCCTACAGCAATACGTGCTCTACTTGCAAAATTTTTGAAATGAATATTAAAAGTGAATCTAATTTAGAAAAAAGGCAAGAACATAAAACAAAACAAAAACTGCATCAACTGAAGGCAAAAAAATTTCATGAAATAATGAACAAAAAAATAATAAAACTATAAATATTGTTTTTGATATGCAACAAAATCAGCCGTTGCTCTAGCTGTCAGTAGGCGAAATTTTTTTTCCCGT
The DNA here is from genome assembly GCA_963924295.1 of Dioctria rufipes. Lineage (NCBI taxonomy): Eukaryota > Metazoa > Arthropoda > Insecta > Diptera > Asilidae > Dioctria > Dioctria rufipes. The sequence continues at coordinate 265,784,574 of OZ002741.1, read as the reverse complement.
CAAGTTTGGTTTTACAAACTTGATATTGTTATTCACGAGGAGAAACAAACTAAGGACAGTGTCTATTTTTACACTTGGCTTGAGACAGAAGGATAACGTGAACCAATCAAATAGCTTCAGTGTTAATTAATTTTCTTGAGCAGTTGGAGTTAACTCTGAGTGCTAAGTCAAAAGAGGACAGATCAACTACATTGCGGTTATTCGCAGATTCATGTGCATCGCAAAATAAAAACGCCATACTGATGACTGCTCTGCACCATTTTTTAAAATGAAGTGTAATATTTACATACCTATATTCAACACGTCTTTCCCATAAGAGCTCACAACTATATGCCACCTGATCGTATTTTTGGAAGGGTAGAAAAAGAATACAGCAAGAGAGAGAGAGGAAATTCTAAGATCTACAGACTATTTAGCAATTTTGGCTAAGTTCGGTACGGCCAGGAAACTAAACACTGACTGGAAATTAAATGATTACAAAATTGTGTCGAAAATGATTTTAATAACCAAAATGCCCTTCAAAATTAGCACCTACTCCGGAGCACTTATTGACGTGTGTCGTTTCAAAAAAGATAAAGACCTCGAAGAATCTATGCGTACTTTACAAGAAGTACCAATGCAAAACATGGTATCTGTGAAAAAGAAGCAGGATGTGGAGAAACTTATTAAATGTTTTGCTATGAAAAGGATGAAGTTTTCATTTAAAGCAGTTTTTTAAGTTGGTTTCGATAAAAACTGTAATTATGGAGTTTTGATGAAATCACTTGAAATTCATCAGTATTTTTTTTATTAGTTATTATGGATACTTTTTTCTTTCTGTTTATATGTAGCCGGTGACCTAGTTGTATGAATAAAAATGTGTTTCTTTCAAAATATTCATTTATTTCCATTTAAAGCATAACAAACCTCCTCCTGAAAAATTTTCAGTTTTCAGTTATCGAGTTTTGACAAAACGCTCCTCAATTATTATAGTTATTACTTGGGAAATCTGAATCCAAAATATCAGACATCTTTGAAGCTTCCTAAAAGATAGTAGAAGCTGTCTAACAGATTTTAGATTATGACAGACCTTCAAAATTGATAAGTAGAATCAATCAGGAGTATTTTTGTCTTATTTGTGTTATAACTGGTGCTCGGCGCGTCATAACTAGAGTTGGGCCTTTGTAATATTTTTCCTTTGCCAAAAAAATATAACAGTTCCGCAATAATTTTCACGAAATAAAAATATTAAATACGGAGTCCATCCCATACTCATGTAAAGAATATTTCTCATCTTGGATCTTAAAGAAAAATCTATGTCTATTACCTGCCGTTAACTGGGTTAGAAATTTTATCCTCTCTTTTCATTCTTTCCAGTACTATCTGAAATCCTGTTTTATCTACAAAGGTAGTCTCTTTGCCCTTCTTCTTAACGACATCCAAGATGGAAGCTATTGTGCTATCGTGGATAAATGGTTGCTTGTCATTTGGTTGCAAAATATGCTTGTAGAATTAACTGAGGTGTCCTCGTTTGGTGATATAATTACGTTTCGTTGAGGCTGTAATCCCAGATCAACAAGTGATGCAAAACAACTCGTTGAGCTTTTATGGACAGCCCATTAAAAATTTTATCACTTTAATGTGGCATGGAAAAAGGTATCTAATGGCTGAAATAGCTCTTCCTAAAATATCTTTATGTCCGTGGAAAAATTTTTTTGTAAGTTCACTCAGATTACATAAGTATGAATATTTGTTTAAGAAGGAATTTATTTGGCTTCTCCGGTAGATAGTAAAAGCTAAAAAAACTTTTTAATTTGTTATTTCATCACACAACCCATTATATTTTTGGTGACGAGTTTCAAGTCTTGGTTTTGACTCATCAACAGATCCCAAATAGCGAAATTGAGTGACTTGAAAAACAAATGAAAAAATAGAACAAAGAAAAGAAATGAACAAAAACAAAAACATTTTTTAGCTTTTGCTATATACCGGAGAGTCCAAATAAATTCCTTCTTGAACAAATATAAGTTTATCCCGGTAAAAATCCTCCTTGGTGTAATATAGGAGTTTTTGCCATATATAATTCACACCCAGAATTTATTCTGATTTTATATGAGAGGAGATCAATTTGATCTGTTTCAAGCGTCTACAGCAGGCAGAAAACCAAGCTGTACCGATGAGTGTAAAAAATCCTAAAGAGAAATCTCTATTTTTATAAGTATGAATGGGAATTGATTATTTTGAGGTAGCCCCTTAAGAAACGAGTTCTTCTGTCTACGGTGATAGATCCGTTAGAAGCTGATAGTTTCATCTTAAACATATTGGTAGAAAAAATAAAGTTAACAAAGCCGGCCATAGATACAAGAGTATGCCATTCAAATTATACCGTCTGATTGTGCGTGACATTTTGCAAGTTGCTTATCGACATAATAAAGAATCAACGCGTAAGTGGACGAATTAAAGCATAACATTTTTCAACTTTTTGCCATTTTAATTGAGGAGCATTGTCCTATACTGAGGTTTTTGGAACACTAAAAATTAAATATAATTTGTCTTCTAGAGATTGGTACAAAAGTAGTTGTTCTATGCGGATTCTGGCGCACTTTTTCCATACAAAAAGTGTCCGGAAATTTCAAACTATTTTGATGGATCACTGTGGGTTCTGTGGAGGGGGAGGGGAGGGGAAGGGGCTGAGGTCGGTTTTGTACTGAAAAGTTGACATCATCTTGCAGTTTTCTGAGCAATTTTGAGGTGGTTCTGAGGCCGCTTTTGTACTGAAAATTAACATTATACTGTGACAGTACCATACAAAAATTGCAAGGTAGATTCCAACTATTTTGCTGGCTCTAGACCGGCTTCTGGGCCACTGAGGGGGATTCCGTCTAGTGGTATACGTCACAGGGCCTACCTGGGGGAATTCCTTTCCTGCCGTCTGGCTGAAGCTCTAAACATTTGTGAAGGGGTGCGTAGCTTTATTGGTGGAGGTTTCTAGTTAAGTTGATCTGGTCTTGGAGGCTACAATTTGACCTTGAGATGCCCCTCCTGTATCTGGCTACTGGAGATTTGCTGAGAGCTTTAGTGGGAATATCTGATACTATGACTAGGACTGTTTGGGGCGTGTTGGATTGGGCTACGTTACCTGTACCAAGGCTTGGGTGGAATGTGTGTGGCTTAAGTAATGATGTGAAATGCCCTAAGCGAGTTTATATCGGGGCTGTATACTTGTCAGCTTGATTTTGTTGTTAGTTGTTTACTTTAGTACGAGTGCCTGTGGTGTGTTGGGCTGGGCTACTTGGTGGCTGAGCAAACGTTACCTAAGGCGTGGATGCATGTGTGCAACTGTGTATTTATGTGGATAAGAAATGTTATGAAATTCCCTAGTAATTAGTATAAGTAATAATTCAAGTTAATCCTAGAATATTTTTGTTCATACCAATAGATTCTAGAAGGTGTCAGTGGGGGTCTTAGTAATAGGGGTGGACAAATTTTTTATCAGAAATCCTCTACGGGCTATGGGTTTCAAGATATTAGTGATCTTACCTTTCGAGGTATAATTAGTAGTAGTAATAATTCAAGTTAACCCTAGGATATTTTTTGTCCATGCCAATAGTATTAGTACTATGGGGTAAAAATTTTCATCAGAAATCCTCTACGGGCTATGGTTCGAGATATTAGCTATCTTACCTTCTCAGGTGTAATTAATATTAGTAGCTCAAAAACAAACAAAAAACAACAACAACTATAACCTAAGTTGTGGATTAAAGATTTGATGATATTAATCTGTAGGTGCCTTTTATAAACATGATTGCACCATGTAACCATGTATCTAAAAATAGATCAGGCGAAGCTGGTTGGGGTGAATGTAGGTAGATATGTTCACTTAGATAAGTATTGTAAATGCCTAATTTTCCTCTTTACGTGTAATGCTTCTAATTTGATGCCTTGCATAAACAAATTCGCATAGTCCAGTAAAGTAAACAAATTCGCAGTCGAATAATGTAAACAAATTCACACAGCAGACGAGTAAAGTATACAAATTGAGCGATTTATGAAAGATTCCTAATTTCTTTAGCAGAAAACAACGACAACAACTGATATTAATCTGTAGGATGTGATGTCGTAGATGAGTAGTGGAAGTTATAATTGAAAATGTCTTTTGCTGAAAAAAAAACAACAACAACTATAACGTAAGTTGTGGATTAAAAATCTTTTATAAACAAGAGTAATCATGCTATGATATTCGATATCTAAAAATAGATCACGGCTGCTTGGGATGGTAAGACACATGAAATCATTAGAAGTAATGGAAATTAAAGCATTAGAAAAGGTTGCCAGGTGGCTGGTAATTTGATATCTTGCGTAAACAAATATAGCCGAGTAAAGCAAACAAATTGAGCGATTAATGTTTTTTTTTTTTGTATCTGGGAGTTTGTATTGAAAAGTCTTTATGACGAATTGTTTTTTATTTGCTCTAATTCCGCTGAAGCACACTCTGCAATATATTCAATACCTTAATACTATTGGCAAAATAACGTTTTAGGATGACATTTATGGTGAATTCTTTTCACCTGAACTGAACCGTAATGCCTCATTTTCATCGTTAAGTTAATTCATTTGACTAATTGACAAATATGTCCATTTTTTTCCAATTTGTGCAACATTTCCTATAATCTTATCTCCCTCGCACATTTAAAATTTTGTTCACTTAAACCCACTGACATATAATAAGAATGGACTGAGCGTTCTTGCTTCAAAAATGGCACAAATATTGAACAGGCTGTGAAAACACTTTATTTCGTACAATTGCACACCGATTTATAATTAGTTACTATTTGTCGATTGGAAACACTAAAGATGTTGTAAAAGCGTATTGCATTAAATGGAAATTGTTTGGGAAGTTAAATTCGTTTTAATTAACACGAAAATCAATTTTTAATATTACTGAAAAATGTGTTCCCCTGAAGATTTGATGTCAAATATGCTTCAGCTTGTAAGAGATAGACGTATATAAATAATATATTTGTCTGCATTTTTATGTCAATTCCCGTATATTCCAATTAACACAGCTCTAATGTTTCCAAAATTGGTTACAGTTCAGTGTACATTTTGAGCTTGAAAGAGACAAATAGATTTTAGTAAAAATTTGTGCCATTTTTTACTATAGGAATTAGATAGGATGGCTCAGTCCATTCTTATTATATGTGAGTGGCTTAAACCACAAGAATACCGCACTTACAAAGCCAAATATTTGACACAGCCAAACTTTTCATTTAAAATTAACACATAGCGACACGTGCGACGAAAATATATATTTATTCATCTTCTTAAAGTGACTAGGATAAAGGAATTTTACAATAATTTTGCTAAAAGTCAATATTTAAAAATATTAATTTTTTAACCCACCTTTTCTTCCATAGAAATCCAAATTAGAATTTAGAACGACAAAATTAACAGGAAAATTAGTCAAATGAATTAACTTAACGCTGAAAATGAGGCATAACTCGTTTGGTTCCTAAACCTAAAGTGTTCTTTTTTTAGCACAATTACACAGAACAGAACTGGTTCCGAACGTATGTTCTTTTCCCAGCGGTTCTATGTTCGGTTTCTGCACCGGTTTTAAATTTTCTTGTTCCATGAAAATTTGTGGTTACGGTTCGGAACTAAAAATCAAATCGGTATTATTTGTAATTAATTAAAGTGGGGATATGTGGACATTTTGTGAAAATACAATTATTTTATGAAAGTGGTTTATATGTTTTTTTTATTAAAATCATAAAGAACGAACATTTTCAGATATTCTACTTTCTTGCATTTTTTTCCCCGTTCGGGACAGGGCTAAGTTCGGTGTAGATCTGACAGACTCTGGTTTAGTTCAGTGTCTGTTCAGTTTTGTTGAAAAGAATTCACCATTAGACTTCACTTTTTCCTTATTCCACGTCTATACATTCCGAATGCCATATCGGCGCTATTCGCCCTGTGATTTTCATCCCAGGTTTTGCTCTAGTACATTTTCTAGGTATTTTACTCTGTACATTAGTTAGAAATAAATGCCACTAGAGAGGAGGTACATATCAAGAATATTCCACTTTTTTTTTTTTTTTGTAAAAAAGCAGTGGATGAATGCATAGAATAAAGTCTGTAGCACAGTTGATAACTAGTTGGATCACATTTTACATTGGTCCGCAGGAGTCCGTCTCGAAACTACTTGTTGTTGAAATTACTAGGTCGTCCGCGTAGCGTATACCACTTGATAATTCATTCTGGTGACCCTCTATTGTTGTATAGATACATACTTGCAACTTATCAGAATTTTTAAGGAAAATATTCTTTTTTACAACTGTCTGGAAAGTATTGGCCGTCTTTTCTAATCACTATTTAATTTCCCCTCTTAGTATTAATTTGCTATCTATATTAATCTTTTGCTTGGAACCTGAGTTTTTATTTTGTCCTTGGCAATAGGAACTAGGATACTCTTTATGGATGAGGGAAAGATAATTTCTTTGCAAATGAATGACAAGAATGATTAATTTACATTTATTCCACTTTCTTTAAACATATTTTTTTTTCTTAAATATATAATTTAAATTAGTAGTTCGTGCATGCAATTTCATCAGTGCATGCGTGGTGCGTGTACCTTGATATGAGAATATGATTTTGTTGCTGTTCATTTCATTATGGAGGGTTTCCTTTTTAAGTCTTTGTTTCCCTAATTTTTTCACTACCATCGCCGGAAGTTCTTCTTCTATGTGGAATTTCAGCCAAGAGATGAGCAACGGGATGGCTTATTGAATATTATTGTTGGAGTTGATTTGAAGACGTAAAATTTCTCGATCTTATGATGTTCATATGAATCTCAGAGGAAGCAGTAGAATGTAGATATGGTGGCAGATCAGCTCCATCACTAACCTTACAGTTCATTATTTGGTAGGGACAGCATGACTGCAAGTGATACCTTTAATTATAAATTATTATTATGTCCAATGTAAAAAAAATTCTTACTTTTAAGGTTTTCTTAAATGCTGCCCGAAATTCTCGATTGAAGTACGCATATATGATTGGATTGAGAGCGGAATTGAAATATCCTATCCAAAAAAGGATTCCAACAATGACTTTTGGCGTTGAACAATAATCGCACAGGGATGTTATTATATACCTGGAAACGAAAATAACATTTTTTTTTTTGTTTATGATAATTACGAAATTATGATATAAGAGAACATGATTTTATGATTTGCAATTACCAAAGAAAAAATGGCAGCCAACATAAAAGGAAGGCGCTCATTATAATACCCAGCGTTCTTGCAGCTTTCCTCTCTCGTCTCATGGAAGTGATGGCATTTTGTTCAATTTGAACACTCGGCCGTGGTATAGGAATGTGATTAATCTGTAAGTGCTTGTCCAATAGGAGAGCAGCTACCTTTGATCTATGTTATATGCATAAAGATTTATATCACAATATATTGCAATTAAGAAAATGTAGTTTATTTGTGTGCAATATATCAATTACCTGTATAGCATCCTCTCCTGTCTGTCAGCCTCTCGATATATTTTATAGTACATTGATATCATTACAATTCCAGGTATCCAAAAACTAACAGATGAACTAATGATTGCGTAGGATTTGTTAACTTTAAACCCACAAATCTGAAATAATAAGAACATGGTAAGACAAATTGGATCTACATACAGTATATACTTATATATGTATATCTGATGAAGGATATCAGAGTTCAGAGTTTCTTAAACTAAACAAGTCTCAAATGTCATAACCTTTACCCAGATATGTACCTGATGAGATAATAAATTTATTCCAACATGTCTTGTAATTTCTTACAGGAGTTTCATCGACCTTAAAATCTCCTTTACATGTTACTTTGGAAGGCATCCATATGCATTGAGCATAAGTGAACATTGCGGGTATAGGACTGACTATTCCCTCATTATTAATATATGTATCTACATGTCCCAAAAGTATAAACTGATGTTGACTTCATTAATTCATTGGAAACAATAAGCCCAGAAGTAGAATTTTCTGATTTCCATTCATCCGTAGATAGCCTTAGATAATTTAATTTTAGTGATAGCCAGATTTTCACTTACATGGATAGCATCTGCCGTTGTACTTGGAATTTCATGACATAGGCTACAAAATATTTTTTACTTTTTCTTTTTTAATTACGATATCTAGATGGAACAATCTACAAACTTGTAGCTATTTTAAGAAATGAGGGTAGATTCTCAGTTTTATACACTGGCATATATAATATGGACTGACCGGTAGGCTATTTCATGCGGGTACCATTTTTTGTTTCAAAAATAGTTCTTACGCCGGTGCCAACATTTAAAAAACCATTGGCGGGAAGTTGAGAAGTGATTTTAATAAAACCTTTCGAATTTCTGTTGAGTATCTTTGAATGTATTGCCTTTGGTAAAACACTTTTTATCACTCATTAACCCAAATAATTAATTTAAAAACATTTATTTCGACGAACCCACTTATTTATTTGTTGTTTACAGTTCTCTCTCAGTTGGTGCTTAGACCGAAAGAGAACGCTATATAGAAGTGAGGCCACTTTCTGCAGTGTATTTCTATGGACGTAGTCAGTCCATATTATACATGTCAGTGGATTTACATACGAACAATGTAAATACTTTGGAATGTTACGAGGTAGGACTAAGTTAGGACTCTGATGTGGTAGTGAGGGAGTCTGTTTCGTGGCCTGGAAAGTGTTTCTCGAGGGTTTTGGATCACCCAAAGTTTGGGTCCCAAACTGAAATTCTGAGAAAAACCTATACACATAAATCACATGCATACAATAATATTCATTGAAATAAATTTGTATTTTTTTAAGTTTTGGAATGAAAATTTTATTTGAAGTTGAAATATATAAATAAAAAAAAAATTAAATAAAAAATATATTTTTTCAAATAACTCAATTGATTAAATATTTTGTACTTCAAATTTAGGGGGAAGGCATAGCCTCGTGACCCCCCGCCCCCCTCTCCGATTAGATCCGCACTGATATTGGAAGATGTTAACACAAAAATGCAGTTTTTATTTTAAATAGCCGTTTGAGTCATGTGGTTGACAAATGCAATTATAATGAAATCTGTCACTGTCTGGTCTGATAGTGAAGTTGGTAAGTAATAGTAAAAAAAAATTTCGCGGAAATATTTTAGTTCTTTTTATACTGTTTTTAAAATATAATATCCGAATTTTAGTGAAAGAAGAGGAGGTTCTACTTCAGATAAAGAAAACAGTTTGAGCAATATTGACTCAAGAAGAGGAGTAGAATTGTAGAATTATTAGAAGGATTAACAACACATAAAAATGATATTATCAATATAAAATTAGTTTATGAAAGTATATAATAATCTGAAGATTATAAAAGCCAGAGAAATCGACTTTTCACTTTCTTTCTTTTTTACTTTATTTCTCTTTATACCCTAGATGAAATCTTAGGATATACTAAGTTTGTCATTCAGTTTGTAACGCAGAGAAATAATGCTGGTAGAGCAAAATGGGTTGGACAACCCACGCATAATATTAAAAGTTATTTTGATTAAACTTTATCTGGCAAGAGGTTAGCCACGCGCAAAACATCTTGTGACTGCATTTTTATGCTCAGGGAAAACCTCTCGTGCATTTAGTGATTGTAATAAGTGTTTAAATTTTGAAAAAAAAGCTTTTTTCGACATACTATTACTTACTTAAGGTTGAAATACAATGGACGCAATACAACGCAATGGAACGGAGAGAAATGTCAAATTTACGCAACAAAACTGAAATGAACGCTAGCTGCTTACAATAGACGCACACCTATTTAATTTAAAGTGGTAGCAAAGTTTGTGCCAAAATTATAAAACTCTGTTCAATTTGCTCTCCATAATAGAGACGCTTCGGGATATTGCAACGTTGTCTGAAAATAAAAGAAAATTACAGTTTTTAAACATACAAGAATGAAAATACCAGTGTACGAATTATTGTTAAGTTGGTTGAAATCCCTGTTTTTATTTTCTCCTACTCTAGCTATTAAGGCTACTAAAAATTTGTCCATTTTTCTTTCTCTTATTTTATTACACACACTTTATCTGTACATCGTAAGAGCGAGATAAACAATCCGTTAACGCAAATTTTAGATTATGTTCATCCATTCTGTTTAGGCCGCGGAGATATCCTACCATACCATTGTTTTTGACATTGGCTTTTCTTTAACTTTCACAGTATACGTAAAAATCCTAAATTTTTATATAGCAACACTAAGAACAGCCTGCCGGATTTGACGCATTTTTAAAATGATATTTACTGTATTTATGAAAACGCCGTGAATCGACGAGCGTATACTACTAGAGAAATCTCTTGAACAGCTGTTCAATACACCCTTATTCGCCAATGTGTAAAAAAAACAACAGTGACCCACTACACCCTTATTCACCAGTGTGTAAAAAACAACATACTTGATTATTGAAAAATGTAAACATTTCTCCTTCAGAAAAAAACAAGTATATTTCTCTTTGTCACACACATGCTCAATTTCCTAAAATGCTACATACAATTCTTTATTTCAAAATTTGGATCCATTCATTTTTTTATTTTTTGAAATAACGCCTACCCTAATGAGTAATCTCTTTCTATTGAACAGCTGTTCAAATGAATTCTCTATGCCGTGGATAGAACATAGTTTCAGTTCTTTAGGCTTATGCCCTCTTCAGCAGTGCCAAAATATATAGTGAAAATGAAGTTTTTGTATAGCATCCCTACGAAGGAGTTAGCTGATTTGCCCCATTTGCGAACTTATTTCTATAATTTAAAAAAACCGTATGCAAAGTTTCAACAGATAAATCTGAGATGTATTGTAAGCAAAGTAAACTCTAGTCAGGTTGAGAGTCAACCAAGTCGAGCGGCTTCAGCCAAAGTTATATACGCTCTGTTGGGCTGAACCACAACCTCAGTGGTGAGTCTTGATCACTGACTTAAGTTAATCAAACCAACGATGAACATTCTGTTGAACAGTTGGACCTATCTTGAAACTCTGAAAGTTGGGAAAGCAACCTTTTGAGGACCCGGATTTTTCTTGTCCACTTGTTGTCGACAAATGGCTAAGGATTCCAAATCCAGACTGTCCGTATGACAGTCCGGATGAACACTTGAGAGAGAGAGAGAGAAACAGTCTTGATGAATCACAACACTGTGTGGTTACAAGTTGCCAGATGCGATTTAGCCAAGAGAACCCGGTGTCAGGCAGACGAAAGAATTAACGGTTGTACGATACGTCTACTAGAACATAGCTTCGAGTGGTGTTGAACAGCAAAACACACGGCTTGTGTCTAAGAAGTTGAATAATCACCCGCAAAATTCATTCACGCCAAAGTCAAAGATAACCTAATAACAAGATAGGAAATTGGAAATTTTTCGTGTTTTTTAGAATGAAACAAATAATGTCATATCTTTCGTCTTTTGCATAAATGGGGGAAAAGAGCTTGGCTATGCACTATTGTAGTACAACTGAGACAACGAGTTAAAAACAAATCGAGAGAACGTAGGATTGCCCGAACGAGAAAATCTTCTTGAATATCTTCTAAATCTTTCAAACTATTCATAATAATGTACATCAGGTCACACTACCTTTATTTTTTAAGAAAAAGATAAATTTCGTTTTGACCAAGGTGCTGAAAGGAGATGTAAAGTTCTTCTCAAATGAAATTCTCATTTTTCCTAAAAATATCAGAGAATCCAGGATGAGTTTCTCCCATTTAATCTCTTCACAGCAAAAAGAATGTAAACAGAAGCACGTGCTGTTCAAATATCATAGGATTACTGCAACAACATGCGACCAAACACCAAACTCTATCAATAATTCATGAAAAACTGTTTTCATAAAAGCGCGGAAACATTTTATGAGAGTAAAACGTGAAAACTCCGCCCCTTCTCATTTATCTACGAAAATGAATTATTTGCCATTCTGTTTCGTTGCATGCAAATTGCGCTTTCACATTTTTTTTCTTTGTTCATAAACGTTTTAAAGAGAGTTTTATTTTTTTTTTATTTTTTTTTCTTTCTCTCTTCCTTTTCTTTTCATGTACATTTTAAATGTAAAACACTCGGTAATTTCGCCTGTTTCTTAACTTATACTTTGCCAAAGTTGTACAGCGAACTGATAACTTCGCTTCTGCTATATGTTGGTCATCAGCAGACTCTGCGTCTATCGAACCTTCGGAACTGTAGCATGCACCTATAGATATCGGTTCTCTTTGGTTTACTAAAAAATTGGATACCTGAAACAAGGTTATCTATTTTACGTGTAGACTCTCACCTCTTGCTATTGTAGACGAATTATATTTATAATGTATACTACCGGCTGCGCGACCTGAGAAACACAGAAAAACGCAAATCTGCTCTTAACAATTATCTTTATTCAACTGCCGTGTTAACTGCCCATTGTAACAGGGTTGCTAGACTATAAGGAATGGATTCTCGTACCAACTTTACAAAAATCTCGTACCGCATGAAAAATTCTCGTAAACTAGGTTTATCGCGAAATTAATGACACATGGCGGCAAAATTAAAACTTATTTTATTTTTTTATAACAAAAACAATAGCTTCGTTTTTTTATCTCTATAATCTGATCCGGTTCAATTTTATGTACGTAAAACAACAACAATGCGTAATCCATTGTTGTTTTAAGCCCATAAAACTGAACCGAATTAGAACAGAGAGATAAAAAACGCAGCTAATGGATATCTTTAAAAAAGTTTTATTTGATAGTTTTTTTAAAACAATTTTTGTATTAAAATTGTGTATAGTCTAGTTCTTAAAATAAAAGGCATCTAGATTAGGCTAAGATTATCTGGGTCCGAATCAATATATTAGTTATCACATTATGCCCACGTTGTGCGACTTATCATTTGGGTGTTTGGTTTGAACAAAAAAAAAAGTAATTTTTCGACTGTGTTCTAACACATTGAGCTGAACGGACGGCTCCTATTACGGTCTTTGTTGAGAGCTTGTTGCTTAATTTTTTTTTCTTACTAAAAGTCCTCTCGGTATCGGCATTGGAATGTGCAGGAGTTAAAACGGATAACGTAAATTGAGGCAGAACTGTATATTTGTGGTTTGAGTGAATAAATATCGTCTCGGTATCTTTCCGATAAAGCTTTCCCAATTAGCAAAAATTCCTGATGTGAAATTCTCTCACAGAATTCCAGTGAAAAAAGTGACTGCATTCTCAACTACACAGCTATAATTTTACATGCTTACAGGGTGCCATTTTCAGTTTAGAGATGTCATTCACAAACAAAACAATAAGGTTATTTCAGTTTACCGGAATAGGTCGTAGGTACATTTTAGTCGAGGCTGTACGCTATTATTATCAGCATATAAGCATTTTATTGAAGTTTTTCCTATACGCTGGTATACCCCTTTCTCCCTAAATTAATAATTTACACGAGCGACTAAGTAGAAACTCGTTCTTAAATCTTGACTCTAGACCACAATTCAAGCTAGCATTGTCATTGCAAAAAAAGCATTGAAATCCGTAGGAATTCCATATAGAAATGTCATGGAAAAATCTTAGAATTTTCTGCGAAAATAATAAGGATAAATCATGGAAATCTGTTAGATTTCTACGTTCAGTTCCAACTACCAATACAATCAAGACAAATACTTGGAATCTCAACGCAGTTCCCTACGGCTAAAGAATCGAAAATTTGTGCGCAAATAGTACGGATTTTCAGGTAAACTCGTCAAAAATGACAAGTAAAACGACTAGAATTCCATTCGAATTGCTTACTGGGTTGTCTTTTGCTTTTATAACTGGCAATGCCACCAATAATTCATCCTTGAAAGGAAAACGTGCTTTAATTCCTATGCAGGATGCAGATGCCCAACCGAAACTATTTGCGTAAAAATGGAGACATTTTTACCATGCGACTATCAAGTGTTGAAAAGGCATTTGCAGCATCAAAATTATGTATATTGAGGGATTCCGTTGAACCTATAGAACGTTTAGCAATCACCCTTAGAATTCTAGCAACTGGAGAGTCTTGAATACTTGAATTTTATTGTATATGTGTTGCACAGTAATTGCGCTATTACTTTTTTGTAGCTTATTGCAAATTACTTCAACAGAATATTTTTCACCGCCAATGGTTCAAAACTGAATGAATCACCTCATGTTAACAAATTTTTCTGAACTCCCCCGAATGTAAAAACAATTGAAAAGAAATTGATAAAAACTGCATGTTCGTGTACGACCTCCCCCATTAATGATCAGCTCCCTCTCCCGCCATTTTCTTGCTAGGTGTGCTAGGTGTAGAAAACCTAGACCGCCTAAGCTAGCTTATAGTTCCCACAGAAAAATAAAGTTATAACAAATTGCAGCCCAATATGTTTTCTTTCTAATAGTGTTAAAAAAAATTAGATGTAGAACAAATTTATGGAAATTATGGTGTTCGAACCAAATCCAAGTTGCTTTAATATGAAAAATTCCTGCAATAAGACAAGGCAACAAGTGTGTATAATGTCGGCCGCTATGCTCCTTTCAAGTCTTACTTCATGGCAATGTATATTCCGGGGATTACGGTTCTGCTTATATTTCTTAAATTATATTTTACTGCTCTTTTGCTAGTAGTATTTTCACAGTGTGAAAATTCTGGTTGGAAAATATTTCTCGCCGAAATTCTCGTACTTTTGCGTACGAGAATACATTTTGCCTTGTACATCGTACCTGAGTTGAAATTCGTGTACATGTACGAGAATTATCGTATGTCTAGCATCGGTGCATTGTATACCAGATGCTGCTAACTTGTCTGTTCAACTTGACATTGGACTGCCTCACGTGCTAGACAATGGACAATTGCTCTTAATCTCTGTTCCTTTACGGTTCTTCTTTTCTTTAACTGAATAAGGTATCAAAAGCCTTGTTAAAATTACCCCTTTTAGAATGGTTAAAAACAATAATAAGTTTCTAATTGTTTTTGTCCTGAACACTAAACGCGTAGCATAGTCACGATACTCTTTCAAGGTGGCTTTCGAAATTGGTTTCCTAAAACCCAAGGCTTTCACGGCTTTCCGAAGCGATTCTGATGTACAGGAGGCTCTGTCAAGCCGCCGCAGACATAAAAAAATCAAAATATATTTTAGTATTATACTTGGGTGTCTAATCTACTATTTTGCTCTATCAATATGGTTTCTATGCGCTACAAACAAATTGACAAAGTTAGTATACCTTATGAGATTTGTGAGCAATTTTGAATTTGAAAAGGTGTGCAATTTAGATATGATGACTTTATACGAAAATGTGGAGACTCGGCTATGCTCGTAGCTCGCACAAACCAAAAAATATTTATTATAACGATATTGTTGGTATAATTTCATCATTTTATGCCTTGAAAGGAAATAATTCCCTAAAATTTTTAAGGTATTTTGACACATTTTATGAAAATGACATACGTCAATTGACATTTGTGGTGTGAAAGTAGTTTTAATTAAAAACTAAAATGTCCAACACGACCTAGAATGCCTTAGGTTTCTTGGAAATTGTGGAAATACATAGTCAGTATGGTAAAAATAAATAGTTAATGAAATTTATCTAGAGTTTTAATTCTATGCAGAAGATATCATAGGAGAAATTTGCGATATCTTCGTGATTCCAGCAATCCAATTGAGTTGCCCAATTACAAGTTTTAAAAGTTATATCGTATGGATAAGGTTGGAGTTAAACTATTTATCGAGAAACTAGGTCCGCATACCATAAAGGCTCCCATTTCGTTCAATTTAAGATTCTGAAGAGCTTTCAATTTATACGGACATGGTTCGTATCAAACACCAGTTGTCCAGGAGTTGTCATATTTTAGCATTTTCATATAGGCAAATGTCTCGAGAGCTATTAAAGAAGAATGTTTTACGCGAATGCCACTCGACCAGCTGTTCGAAACCATAGCAGAATGTACTAAGTATTTTTTGTTACGTGCTCGTAAAAGAATCCATAAAATAACTTTATGGAACAACAACGATACGACTTCTTAAAATATTTTATTTTCCTTGTATGAAGAAGAAATCTTATCTTATTTGATGAAAAATTACAGAATAGCGCCCATTATGTCATTTATGCATAGAAACTGTTCCAAGAGTGCATTAGTTAGAATCAACAGCATCATTATGATTTTCATAATATGTATAGTATTGAAATTCTGAATTTACTTATCAAAACAAATTATAATTTGAATGAAATACTGAGAGGGTTTTCGATATTGCAAATATGTTGTATACCTATAGGTATTGTAATACGTGAACCTGTGGATGAAATCGCAGGAGATGTAGAACCTTCGACTTAAGAATATGAAAATACGGAACTAGAATAAAAGCAGGGATTTGATATGGAATTCTGAAATTGAATCAACACTGTTGCGATTTTTTGATACACCTCTGCCTGTAAAGTAACTAACTACCCATATTGAAATTTTCCATTACTTCCTCGATAATGAAATATTGGAGGCTACAGGTAAAAAGGTATTAAATTTGTATGCTAGCTACACAGAAAAAATGTCAATACAGACGAAGTTACTATACAAAAGAAGACTTAGAGCAATATTCCAATTCGCATCTGCGTATATGTATTGGCCATCATTAGGATTTCAATTGCAGGGAGCACAAACTAAGGTTTCGAAAGAGTGAAGCACCCAATGAGTCTGAAAATAATTATGAAGATTAGGTAGAATATTATAGATTTATAGATTAGGCACAATATTGTAATAATAATAATAATAATGGCTCGGTCATTCCATAGCAAATCGACCAAAAATCCCAGAAAGTTTGACATGAGCATCAACAATTTTTTTGATATTTTACATATACTTGGAGGTTTTGTGAAA
Source organism: Dioctria rufipes (assembly GCA_963924295.1). NCBI lineage: Eukaryota > Metazoa > Arthropoda > Insecta > Diptera > Asilidae > Dioctria > Dioctria rufipes. The sequence goes on along the minus strand of OZ002741.1, from coordinate 265,767,722 downwards.
ACATAAATACAAATTAAAAATTTTCCCTATACAATGACGAGTTATGGCATTTAAAGGCAAAAATTCTGTGCTGGTCTTTTTAAAAGTTCATATATATTTTGATATTCACGCTAGGACAGTGAAATATGGCTCATTTGAAAGACCAGATTTCAAGCATTTAAAAGCATATGTGAAAAAGGACATCGAGAATAAGGATTTTGTCCTTTTATCCCTGAATATCCTGGAAGACGTACTTTTGATTTAATTCATTTTGTTATTGATTTTTTACCGAAAACATATTAAAATTTCAAGTTGGGATCTCAACGGAATCAAGGAGTAAAAAATCAAGAAGTTTAACAAAAATACATTTTACCTACAAATAAAAAAAAAATTGTTTCTATACAGGGTGTCCCGTATGTGTTCTTACAATCGAAGGCTATGGATAAATCTTGCTTAGAAAAGCAAAAAATTTTGTGGGTGGTGGAGGGAAATAATTACGGTTTCCGAGATAACGGGACTTAAAATATTTGGGTATGTTTTCATAAATGACCCTGTAACTTCTTCACGTTACACCCTATGATAATAACTTAAACTTCGGTAGATAGATAATCATAATTTCAGAATTTTAACACATTTTTTTTATTATTTTTATCAAAAACCATGCCATTAACAGAATGTAACACTTTCTCGTTTTTTGTACTATTTCTTAAGCATATCCTGATGTTCTTTTTATATCCTATGTAATATCCGGTGTGTATACAATAGTCAGAAGTAACCTTCTGTTAGTTAGGAAGTTGCCTCTGTCGTCATGTAATAACCCAGGGACCGAATCAGTTATGATTTTTTACGAAAAAAACGAACTTTACTTGTTATTCCTGACCGATAATAATTTGAAGCGAAAAAAAACTAAGCTGGAAATGCTTTTTATTTTTTCTAGCAAAAATAAAAAGCTGGGCTCACTTTTTACGTTTTTACAGAAAAAAAGTATCAAGCTGTTGCGCTTGCTTTTATAGCTTCAAAACTATTACCGGCATAACAAGTAAATTAAGCATTTTTCGTAAAAATTCATAACTGATTCGATCCCTGAATATAAGAAGCTAACTTCGCTTTTTATACTTCCGCCTTCAAAACCTGTTACTTCGACCTCGAAAAAATAAAAAGTCAAGCTGGCTTTTTATTTCTGGCAGAAAAAATAAAAAGCCTTTCCAGCTTAGGTTTTTTAGCTATTTTTTTTTAAAAAATGTTAAGTTTTCAAAAGCTTTACAGGAATCGAAACGGGTTTCACGAGACATCTTTTAGTACATTCCATTAAATTCCACGATCATGATTTATCCCAGCTTTTTTTGTTTAAAATTGTGAAAATACCAGTTATTTTCGGTCCCCGTAATAACCTTCTTTTAGTGATGGTCTATTTCTTTATTGTTCTGACTTAATTAGAGCAGCCTGACGGCATTAACTCTAGATTAAACTGTTTATGCGTCACTTTAGGGTATTGCATGATATTGCATTACCCATTGGTAATGATTGACCCATATTATTGTTTGAAATGTAGAAATGGTGTGTTGGAACTTTGTATGTTGCAAGATATTGTGCATAGATAGGTAGGCATATTACACCTATGTAGATGAAATTTCATACGGTATACTAAATTTATCATTCCGTTTGTAACACATAGAAATATTGATGGTAGAGCAAAATGGATTGGGTACCCACACGCATAATATCAAAAGTTATTTTGATTTTTACATGTCCGTCTATCCGTCGACACGATAAGTGGAAAGCGCGTGTACTTAGGGAGCTGAAATTTTGTACATGGGCTTTTAAAAAATAAGTAAAATTAAGTTCGAAAATTGGACAAATCGGGTAACTCCTTCGTAGGGTTGCCATATAAAAATTTCGTTTTTCACTATATACTTGGACACTACCTGAGAACGAGTCAACGAAGAACGCTGAAATTTTGTACATAGTGTTTTCATAAAAATAGTAAATATATAATTTAAAAATGGACCAAATCGTTTATTCCCTTCTCGGTGTTTCCATATAAAAAGTTATGATTTTTACGTATCCTGAGAAATCTATACGGTTTCAATGTACCGAAAAGTTCTTCGGAATATTAAATTCTATAAAATTGGTTATAATCATTTTTTCTGTCTTACGAACCGTTATCGAAATATATGCAAAAAACTGCTTCAAAAATCAATCTTGATCTGAGACCAATTCTAGCACATGTACATATTTTTAAGATGCTATTTTTGTTAGATAGCTTGAAATCTTTCTAATGCGCTATATTTTACTGTCTTAACATGAATAAAAACATATATATGAATTTTTAAAGAATACTAGGACAGCATTTTTGTGAAATTTTGAAAATAGCATAACTCGCGAACAACGCATTGTACAGGAAAAATTTTGAATTTATATTTTTGTATTCATAAAGCCTCCAAGTATGTAAAATTGCAAAAAATTGGTGATGGGCATGTCACATATGTTGCCTATTTTATATGGAATAACCCTAGGATAAAATGCTTCTGAGGGATGATCATAATCATGACTGAATGTTAAAACTCAGACCGCTTATAATATTTTATGTAGATGGCAAAGCATTTCATATGAAGATGAAGAATTTTGTGCCACAAAAACAAAAGTTAGCATAAGTAGTACCGTTAAATGAAGCCTAATATATGGGATTGTAAAATATTTGTATACTTAGTGGGTTCGATGCCTATATGTATTTTTGAAATTTATGCGAGCAATCATAATAAATGGACCCCTAAATGAGTCAGACTTAGAATATGTACTACCAATCAAACAATTTTCTTCGACAATTATTACAGTGCTTTTGGGCTCATGGTATTTTTAACTAATCAAGGAAATCATGGATTAGTTATACATAATTTCCATAACCATAAAAAATCTGTTCGTGACACTTCCACCAAATTTGTTACTACATATGTATAAGAACATGAAATTAAGATGAGTAGTGTGGAAGGACAATAAACTTTTCAGATTACTATCAACATTTTGTGGAGTGGAGAAGAACAAAACATTGGCAGTACTGACCAATCCAGCCAGCTTGATCGATCGTTTGTTTTAAAACCATACAAAAAGCTGTGTTTTTACCTTCTGTAATGATCGTCACCAAACAAATGCTATCTGGCGTGATCGTTGTAAGCAAGTAATCAAATTCAAGGTTTAAGAAGCCTTCTCGACGGCTCGAACAATAAACCGATAGTTTAAACTAGCAGAAATTCGTGAGAAAATGCATTAAGGGTATATGTAGATAGAGCAGAGATTATATAGGTTATAGATATGCCAGCTCCAGGTTAGGCTGCAGTGTAGCTAGATTAGAATATAATGGTGTAAGGATAAATAGTCCCCTGCTTGACAAGCGATGATACACACTCGAGACTAGACACGACGTAAAAGCCGAGTGTGTCTCAACCCATGGTACATGCAGTTGATACATAGTTGATAAACGCTCTTGTGACAGCAAAAAAAATTCACAATTTCCATATGATCTACATATATGCAAACAAACACGCGGACATATGTAATAAAATACTCGTGTATGATCCGAGTCAAAACCCTCGGTAATACTTCCCAAGCCATGAAACAGAAATCTATATGTATGCGTTGTGAGTCCGTTTTCTAATATGTTCTATATTGATACTTATGGAAAAGTGCCAAACATTGAATTTCTATATGCTATAGAGCCTAAACTACTATCCATACAGCAAAATAGTTTTGTAGTAACTTAAAGCTTGGTTCCTTACCTTCCCAAAGGCTACACTTCCTATGCACCTTACTTAACAAAATAATAAAATAGTTTTGATTACAAAGTAACCTTATCATTTTACGCTCTCAAACTCTCAACTGAGTAATAATTGCATGTGTGTACGTGCAGCCGGAGTCCGAATCAGTTGGCAGCTACATTCGACATCATCGGCCCGGTATGCCATGATGGCGCAGCGGCATACAATGATTACTCAGCTGAGAGTTTTTGTTTGAGGAATCGTAGTCATGTGGTTCAAATACTTTTTTTAAAATAATTTTGTTTGAAAAGATATAAAAATTTTATTTCAATTCGGAAGATAAAAAAGCAAGCTTAATATTATCAGAACACCATTTTTCTGTATGAATTGTAGTTTAGAGCGGAGTTGCTATTCAAATCAAACTTTTGTCAGTTTTACATAAGAACACTGCAAATATTTTAGAATGCGAGGACTCCGTTGGAGCTCTCATGTGGTAGTGAGGGAGTTTGTTTCATGGCTTGTGAAGTATTCTCGAGGGTTTTGTCCGAGTCTAACCCTCTGCTCTAAATTGCGCTAAGCGCGAAAATGTTTTAAAATACTGCTAAAAAACAGTTTTTAGTACAGTGTATCTAGTGTGTATCATCGTGTGTTACCGGACTAAATGATATTCACCTCATCCCCACTCTAAATGATTTTAAAGCAGAGCCTGCATATATATTGCCTTACGAAAACTGGGGCACCCAAAAGAAAAGAAAGGAGGTACATAATTATTTTTATTACTGCTGCGTTGCTAAATTTACGTTTTCAATTGATGTAAAATGTTCCCTGAAACGCTTCCATTTCTATTATTAGTTTACTTTAAATCAGGAGATTCAAAGCTTTAAAACGATTATTCTCGTGGTCTGCAAAAATAATTCCATTTACCTTCTAGTATCATTTATCAACTTCCACAAAATAATTTCCGTTATCTTCTCTGAAGTCGATTGAATTATCCTGTAGCTTTTAAGTGATTTCCTATTAAGCTTACACAAGGCCAGTCAAACTTATTGAAAAGTTTTTGTGATCGATTTAAGGTTCTTTTTGTGATAAATTTCTTTTTTAATGGAATTTGAAAATGAAACAAATAAATCCATGAAATTTTTATATATATGTATACATATTTACGGTTGATGAGGAATCGCTGAAAATTATGACTGGGCAACATGTTTTCTGGAAATTTCAAGACTAATAATAAAATAATATTCCTCTTTGGATGCCATCTGCAGTGAGAAAAACAATGACCAGAACTTCGAAGAATGAACACATATGATCCAGAGAAATCATTTCACAACACAGTAAAAAACAAATTCATCAATCTTCTGGGTAACTTGATGGCTGGATAGCTTAACTTGAAGTCGACTTGGGTTTTCGGTGCTATATTGAATACTTGACTAAAAATCTGATGTTGTTATTGACTTAAATTTAAGATTACAATCAATCTCAAACTAAATTCGACAAGTGAAAAAGCTAGAATTAGTCTAAGACCACTTCTTATGATACCCTAGATGAATGCCCGTATGTAATATCGTATGGTCACCCATCTGTGCGAGTTTGATTTTTGAAGTGGTTTTTCGCATATATTTCTAGAACGGTTCGTCGGACAGTAAAAATGATTATGACCAATCCCATAGGATTTCATATTCTGAAGAGCTTTTCAGTACAATAAAAACTTCTAGAACTGAAATACACACTCTGTGAAAATTTCAACTGTCTACCAATTACGGTTCACGAGATACAGCCCGGTGACGGACGGACAGACATCGGAAACTTGGTAATACGGTTCCCGTTTTTACACTTTGGGTACGGAGCCCAAAAAACCTAAATTTTTATAGGACAACCCCAAGAATGGGTTGCTTGATTTAGTCCATTTTTGAAGCTTTATTTCCTTTTACTATGAAAACACCGTATACTTTCAGGTCTCTTCGTCGACGTGTTGTCAGGCAGTGTTCAAATATACAGGGTGTCCCGGAAGTCGACGTCAAGACGGAATCGGGTGATAGGCCAAATCATAATAGTCACCAGAAATATATAAGAAAATCTAAATTATGTATTTTTTAAATTATAGGCATTTCTTTTTTTGAGAAAATGTACACCCTGTGATGGCTTTTTAGCTCCTGTTGCTACAAATCTTTATTTTTTTTTTCAATTTTAGTTTTCTTATCTAATCCTGAATAGTGTTTATGTAATCTGTTACTCTAAATATAAATAAACCAACTGCGCCAGCTTAGAAGAAAATGTTACATTTTGCCGAACCAAGAATAGAAAATTAATAGTTCACCCAACTTTAACTGGCTGCACTGCAAAAAAAAAATTTACTACGCCAGTTTGGCAAGTAACTTTAATCGTTGACGTATTTCACAAGGATTCTAAAATGGTACAACACTTATTTCTTAGATTGTGGGGAAAACAAATTGTCTTCAAGAACCCCAGTTTTGAAAAATTTCTTTTCACCTACTAAAACTGATTCTAGTGTATCCAAAGCTGGCCTTAAGACCGTAACTTTAAGATTCTAGTTTGAGTGAGACGGAGAGTTATTCCATGAAGTGTGAGTGAGACAGCTAGTGACGCTTTCGAGTCAGAGATGCTAACCTTTTGTTAAATTAAAGATATATTTTCCTTAAGTTTAAAATGAAACACAGATTACTTGAATGCATTCCATATAAATGAAGTGCATGTTGGTACATTCGTGTGTGGTGGTACTATACAATCACGAGATAGTCCAGGAGAAAACAAAGGTCGTCGTAAAGAGATCGAAACTGTCTAAATTCAAATCACAAGCAAACAAGTCCAATAAACGAAGCTAAAAGTCGTAAGTACGAAATAACATCAACGAATACGAAAAGAAGGAGCGTAACGTACTGATCTGTATTGCGTGTGCCAACTCAAAAAGTGGCATCACTATCTGTCTCGCTCACACTTTGTAAAATGGCTTTCCGCGTATCTGACTCATTAGCATCTGTTTCACTCACACTTCATGGAACAACTCTTCGTCTCACTCAAACTAGAATCTTAAAGTTACGGTCTTAAGGCAAGCTTTAGGTACACTAGAATCATTTTTAGTAGGTAAAAAGCAATTTTTCGAAACTGGGTTTCTTGAAGAAAAATGTTCTTTTCCCCTATTCTAAAAAATAATGTGACAAGTGTTATACCACTTTAGAATCCTTATTAAATGCGCCAACTTTTCAAGTTACTTGCCAAACTGGCGTACAACATTTTTTTTGTTTAGTACAGTCAGTTAAAGTTGGGTAAAGTATTGATTTTCTATTCTTGGTTCGGCAAAATGTGAAATTTTCTTCCAAGCTGTAGCAGTTGGCTTAGAATTTAAAGCAACAGGTTACATAAGCACTATTCGGGATTACATATGAAAAATAAAATTGAAAAAAGTAAAGATTTGTAGCAATAGGAGCTAAAAAAACATCACAGGGTGTACATTTTTTCGAAAAAAAGAGAAATGCCTATAATTTAAAAAATACGTGACTTAGATGTTTTTTTTTATATTTTTCTGGCAACTATTATGATTTGGCCCATTACCCAATTCCAGCTTGACGTCGACTTCCGGGACACCCTGTATAGTGAAAAACAAAATTTTTGTATGGCGACCCTACGAAGGAGTTGCCCGATTCGTCCTATTTTGAACTCAAATTTGCATTTTGTTTAAACAAATCTGTGTGCAAAATTTCAGCTCTCTACGTCGACACGTTATCAGGCACTGTTCAAATATATAGTAAAAAACGAAATTTTTGTATGGCAACCCTACGAAGGAGTTGCCCGATTTGTCCCATTTTCAAACTTAAATTTACTTTCTTTTAAAAAAATTCCGTGTGCAAAATTTCAGCTCCCTAAGTGAACGCGTATTTGAGTTATGGTGAGAACGACAGACGGACATGCAAATTTCAAAAGAACTTTTAATATTATGCGTGGGTGTCCAACCCATTTTTCTCTACTAGCATTATTTCAACGTGCTACAAACGGAATGATAAACTTAGTGTATCCCCTATGATTTCATCTAGGATATAAAACTTAAGGTATACGGGGTGTTTCCGTCTAGAAGGTCAATAGAACAGGTGATAGTACTCACCTACACGAATAAAAAATTGTCTGGCAGGGGAGGGGGCATATCAACCATTTCGGAGTTACAGGGTGAAATTTTGCAAACAGTTTTTTTTTTAAAAGAACACTGCCTGAAAACGCGTCAACGTAGAGAGCTGATATTTGTTTTTATTACACAGTATTTTGATAGAAATAGTAAATAACATTTCAAAAATGGACAAAATTGGGCAACCCGTTCTTGCTTTTCCGTATAAAAATTTTGAGATTTTTACGTATATATACTGTGAAAACGATCAGTCACTGAAAACTTCCTCAGAATATAAAATCTTATGGAATTGGTTATAATCATTTTTACTGTTTGACCAACCGTTCTAGAAATAGATGCGAAAAACTCCTTTAACAATCAAATTGGACAATTGGGTGACCATAGGAAATTACATACGGACCCTATGATATCATTAAAGTTATAATAACAGGTGTGGACAATTACAGTTCCTAATCTTTTTCCCACATTTATGCGCTAGTTACATGCGTAGCATAATTATTTTAGCTTTATAAATCATTTACCATAGTCGCAGCTATCAAAATGTTATTTAGCAAAAATTGCAATATTGTACACCTTAGAAAGTTCCTCGTTATAATTTACTTGCATACCTAAGCTCAATTTCCTGTAAAAATGTCTGCAGAAAAATGTCTTATTTCAGAAAAGTTAAAATAAATGTAATTGCTAATCTATTCTATTGAATTAAAATGTTCCAAGAATCAATAAAGTTCAATTTTAAAAGTAAAAGTTTATTTATTATTATTACTGTTTTTTTTATATTATGAAATACATATTTGTTTTAGAAGGCATTTTTTGGATTCTCCGGTATATAGTAATTAAGCTAAAAGATTTGTTATTTGTTATTTCATCACACAACCCATTTGATTTTGGGTGACAAGTTTCAAGTCTGGGTTTTGACTCATCAACATGTCCCAAATAGCGAAATTGAGTGAGTTGAAAAACAAATGAAAAAATAGAACAAAGAAAAGAAATGGAAAAAAATGAAGAAAACCAAAAAGTTGAGAAAAATAGAAAATAATTTTTTATTAAAACATTTAAAAACCAGATTCATTCGAAACGAATCGAACCTGTGTACGCCCGCAGTGGGCAGAAGAAATAAAAAACAAAAAGGAAGAAGAAGAAGCGTTTCGTGCTAGCAGAAAACCCTACACTCATCGGTGCGGCTTGCTGTTCTGCCTGCCGTAGACGCTTGAAACTGATCAAATTGATCTCATCTCTTATAAACTCAGAATAAATTCTGCGTGTGAATTATATGAGGCAAAAACTCCTATATTCCACCAAGGAGGAAGAAACAAAATTAGATATTACTCTTTAATATTTTTTATCGGGGCAAACTTATATTTGTTTTTGGGATTCTCTGGTATATAGCAAAAATTTGTTATATTATTAAAGTACATATTAATATATGTAACACGTTCGCTGTCACTAAAAATTGCATCGAATGTGCAAAACTGTGAACATAAGAAACTAAAAACAAATAATTCTACGGAAAGAAATTGCTAACGCTACCGAGATATAAATATGTATGAATGCGAAAAGCAAATACATTGGGTCGTATACAGCTTTAAGGGAACTCAACTAACCTGATTTGTTCTATGCATAAAAGTTGTATAATAAAGCTCAATATTCTCAAACAGGTACAACTATGGCCATCTAGCGTGGAGTTAACTACTTAAAGTTGCGACCACTATATAATATATACACAATAGTTCTACTGTGTTGGACAAGTGGGCTACAAGTCTACTTATTAGGAGGGTTGCTTCTAAAACATCTTAAGCACTGTCGAGAGTGTATATATTTATAATGCGTTGAAACATTGCACACGTTTGCACGTAGGGACACCACGAGGAGGTTGCAGTCGGATTTTGCGGTCGTTATATATTCACTCTTGACGTGGTGTGAGTTAACTGACGTGCATTCGGATGATGAAGTCAGATTAAAATTCGCCTAAGATATGTACAATATGCTTGTAAGCCTCTCGAATAATTTGAGTTTAAATTAACTGCTACCGCTTCGCTTTTTAGCAGAATAAAACACACACAACACGAACGCATCCACAAATTTTGACTAGTTTAAGTAATTTGATATTTAACAGTTGAATTCGACAAAACTTTTCCGCAACATTTATGTATATTAACATTCAATCTAAGTTCCATCTGTGGTTGAAAATTTAACTTCGTAAGAAGTTTCAACTTCAAATGAAATCCGTGATAAGCATTGCAGATAAACATTTCTTAACACACGTGGCATCATAGTTATGAAGTTTGTGATAAAATAAATTTTTAACACTGCACCGGAAAATATAGACGAACCATAAATTGATTCGTACAGTGATTGCAAACTTTCGAAGTAATAAAATGAACTTGCCGACAGTTCGGCAGCATAATTTTCTGAATAAATTTTCATTATTTCCTCAATCCTTGAATAGAATCGCATCAACATATGGAGCGAAGATTTTTTGAAAAAGTTTTCTTATGTAAGCCGGAGAAGTAATTGCATTCGGCGAATGATTTCCGTAGTAAAAAAGATAACAAATTTTTCCTTAGATGCGATAGAAACCTTCAGTTCTTTCGTCGGGTCACACAGGATAATAGCATTGCAATAAAACGGAAGTTGTATCCTCCTCGAGTCAAAGCAGAATGATGAGCAGGAGGGTGTGCAGTGAAAAGTAGACCGATAGAGGAGAATTTATCGTCGGTGTAAGCAATTGCATGCCCTATTGAGCAGAGTATTATTAAATTCTTTGCTCTTTAAAGCCTAATAAGCTCAAATTGACTTTCATTGTACGCTCTAAAAATAGGAGAGCTCCAGGTTTCCGTTAGGGCACTTAAAGGATACGGTCGATGTTTAAATACAATTTAGGAAAACGTGGAGGAGGAGTTTACAAATTTGATTCCTGGTTCTGGTTATCTTTTTGCTTCTAATTTTATATATCGAAAAGCTCAGCAAATTTCAATATATATATACTCTATATATGTATATACAGAAATACTTACATGAGGGTTTCCTTTCAGGAACTCCCAGTTTTCCTTGGTGGTGTACCACCCCAAGAATATAGGAACAAAAGACAGTAGAGCAGGAGACAGCCAAACAACCAGGAGCATGAAGACCACTTTGGAGTGAGTCATTATAAGTGGATAGTCGAGTGGTTGCACAATAGCGTAATACCTATATATAGGAAGATAATTATCACAAATTTAATTAGTCTGGAGATCTAGTTTGCTTTATAAAATGCAAATTTTACCTGTCCACAGATATGCAGCATAGATGCAGGATGCTCGCTGTCGAAAAGTACACATCGAAGCTATTCCATACGTCACACATTGTAGAGCCAAGCATCCACTTCCCTGAGAGCTCCACCGATGCGTTAAACGTCATCGCACACAAGGCCACCAGCATATCTGCTACAGCCAGGGATACCACGAAGTAGTTTGTGATGACTCTGAAAATGGACCATAAAATTTGCTTAAAGCAACAACACAGCATCCGATTTAAAAGTTTTAAATTCACTTTACGTTCAGGGTTTGTTAAGGATTGCGAGCGGTTACTCAGTTGTGTAACTGTTGTTATAATATCAAAATAGGTGAGTAAATGCGGTAATGGATAAAAACTCGAAAGACTAGGGGGAGGATGAGGTAGGTATAGATATAATGTATGCAAATTAGACAATGTTAATGGGATTCGCTATGGTGCCTGGGTTAGCTATTTCCGGTAATTGTTTATACGTTCTAAGAGTTTAGGGATTTATCTGAGATAACATCAATTTCAATTCGATTAAAGTGTTTTGTCACAATAAGTTTAAATTCTAAAATGCCAACGGTAGTAAGCATCTGAGAATATGCACTCATCCAGATTGTAAGGCCATTATCAACTCGTATTCTCCTAGCGTCGCCATATCGCTATAAATATAAATAAAATATTTTTAGGTACTTTACGTGCATTAATTGATTATTTCAATGAGTACTTAATGGTTTCTTTTATATCATAAGTTACTGGTTTTAAGTACAATAATTTTTTGCAAATACGAGTTTCAGTTTGGCGCATATCTGGAGGCTTGTTGAAATTTATTTTCCTACACATTGCGGTAATCGTAAGTTTCATAAACAGGAAGCACTTAGTCGATCCTCCTTTTCTAGTTTGGATTGCTAGTTTTTTATATGATCGCCTAATATGGATTATATTAGGTGCCGGTAGTTCCGAACCTCACTATACATGTAGTAAATCATAAAGATTAAAGAAAGAGGATTTAGCCAAATGAAAACACCGCGAGTTAAGATTTAATTCCATATAATTCCAAGATTAAAGAATTCACAAATTGGTCACTATAACTAAATTTCGATATAATAAATGTCCGTCCCCAGGAATATTTAATCTACCCACCACGGATAAAACAACTAACCAACTGATCAGTGCTAACTCGTATTGTTGTCTCCCTGGTACTGTTGTAAAAAACCAACTGTTCTCTCGTCCACTTCTACTGGTATATCATCGTACTTTGTTTTTTGTTTTGTTGTTATCAGCTATCCTACATTCGGCCATCCTGTTTTCCATCGGCCTCCGATGGATTCTGCAATCCGGCATCGGTTCTGACTGCTTCTAGATCATCACCTTCGGAGAGTTTTTTATTCTGCTGGTAACAATTGTCATCCTCTACGTGAGAAAATTGATTTTCGTTGGGCCATAAGTTCATCTTATCAATGCTGGTTGAGACGTTGGATAGTCCTTCATGATGCGCCACCTTCTCAACTTCGTAACAGTCAAAACCTTTAATTGCTGTAACCCGATACGGTCCCAGGAAACTAGATTCAATTTTTAATAGTGTGCCAAACTGGGTTCGCTCGATTACTACAAGATGGTTGGTCTTATATATCGTTCCTTTTCCTTTTTTAATTGTATTGTTTCTTGTTCTCTTCCTGAATAGCAAGGATATTTTCCTTGGCCTACATTCTTACGTTCTCTCTTTCTTCCATATGTAGTCTTGCTTCTTCGTCTTGAATCAGTTCTTTGATATGTAATTCCTTTTCTGTTTTCATATTCACACTAGTTAGGAGTTCAAAGGCAGAATATTTCGTCGACCTTTGATACGTGCTGTTCATGAAACGCTGTACTGCATCAACGTGGTGATACCATTTGTCAGGCTTTTCCAATGACAGTTTAGTGATTACAGGAATTATAATTCGATGCATGCGCTGAATTTGACCATTTCCACGGGGGACACCTGTTGTAGTGTGATGAAATTTGATCCCGTGATCCACACAAAACCGTTTAAATGTTTCGGATGCAAATGCACCCCCTTTGTCCGTAATAACTCTACCTGTAGAGTATCTAAACGTCTATCACCTTTGGTAATAGGATGCAAGAAACCTTCACGTCTAGACTTTTTTTCACTTAAGACGCATCGTACACAACCTGCTATACATTTTTCAATTCTAGAGGATAAGTCTGATATGCAGAACTCGGTTTTTAATATTTCTTCCATTTTCCTCTTGTGGAAATATTCTTTTTTTCGTGGGCTTCTCTAACTATGCCTTCTTTTAACACGTCAGGTACAACGAACAGTAGATTTTCATTCACATTTTTGCACAACAGGTTATTTTGGATAACGTAATCTTTGTAAGGACCATTTTTTAATACTCCTTTAATAGCTAGGACTTTTTGTCTTGTGAGTGTTTCAACTTCGCAATAATGTCTTCTTTATGGATGCAGATTGTCACGGGATTGCGACTTAGAGCATTGACGTGTCGCATTCGTGAGCCTGCCCTATGTTCAGTTTCAAAATCAAACTCTTGGATGAGTAGTACCCACCTAGCAACTCTCGTTACCAAATCCTTCTTCTTTAATGTACCTTGAAAGGCCTTACAGTCGGTAACTCATTTGAATTTTTGTTCTATCAAGTAGATGCGGAATTTCTTCATGGCTTCGATTATAGCTAAGACTTCTAGCTCGTTGCTACTGTACTTCTTTTCGCAATCAGTAGTTTTTCTGGTCATAAAATACTCAGGATGCAATTGATTATCATTGCCTCTTTGAAAACGAGTTGATCCATACCCGTATTTTGAAGCGAGGGTGAAGTTCATAGGAGCACCTGGACGATATATAGATAATACTGGAGTGGAAGTTAAGGCAGCCTTAAGTTTTTTAAATGATTCTCTTTGCTCGTCCCTGAACTCAAATTTTACACGTGTTTTCAATAGCTCACTAAGTGGTTTTGCAATAATAGCGAAGTCTAAGATAAATCGCCTAAAATATCCTGCGAGCCCCAAAAAAACTTTGGATTTGAACTGCATTTTTAGGCTCGGAGAAATGTTAAACAGTGCTTAGTTTTATTTCCAACGGAGATACTGTTCCGTCCTTGATAACATAACCCAAATATCCCACCGATTTCTGTAGAAATTGACATTTTCTCCACTTGATTTTTAAGCGGTATTGACTGGCAACGGTAAGCCTCTTCTTGAGTTCATGCGGGGATGATGATATCATCGATATATACAATGGGTATTTCCTTCCTTATTTGTTGTCTTAGAACGTAGTTAACAAACTTTTGGAAAATACTCGGAAAATTACATAACCCGAATAGTACTCGTTTGAATTCGTAGTGACCTATTGGAGTTATAAAAGCTGTGAATTTTTGACTGCTATCCTCAACGGGAACATGGAAAAAAACATTCTCTAAATCTAAAGTTGTAAAAAACTTGGCAGAATGTAGCTTGTCTATTTGATCTTCAATAACTGGAATTGGGTACCGAATCTTATGAATTTTCTCGTTCAGTATTCTGTAGTCTACACAGAGTCGTCGGGATCCATCCTTCTTTTCACAATTACTATGGGGCTGGCATAATCCGACACAGACGGCTGAAGTATGTCTTCCTGTAGCCATTCATCGATCTGTTTTTCTACAAATTTTAAATCATCCTGTGAAAGTCGCCGAGGTGGTTGATAAACTGGGTTTTCATCGGATATAGTAAGTTTTATTGAAATTGGCGTCTCCGATTACTCATCGGGAACATACTTTGAAATCAGTTTTTGGATTTCTTGAGCGATGGATTTATCCTCAATATAATGTAGATTGGGTCCTTCCCCATTTTCTACGCATTCGATCTGTCACAGAAAATATGTTTCTGGCTCTACACTTTCAACAACTTGAACTTCCTCTGGTCTATTCTTTACACTAATTCCGTTATAATTAAAAGTTAATTCAACGTATTTTAATAAGTGCATAACCTATAATAACATCTGGCCTCATACAGTGACTTGGCACTACATGACAATTAAAGTTTTCTAGTCTAGCTTCATCAATTTCAAATTTAGTTTTTGCAACACCTTTAGTTATTACACCCGCGCCGAAACCAGAAATAGGTGTACGACAACTTCGATGGACTATTTTAGGATTTATGACAGTCAACCATTTTTCTTTTATTAGCGTTAAATCACTTCCGGTATCTAATATTCCAATAATAGCTACCCCGTTTACTCTTATTTCAATGTTCATATCAGTTCTTTTAATAATATTTACTTCTGGCCTTATAGTTGTATTGCTAGTACAGTTAACGCGTCGATGTCCAAACTCATTACACTTAAAAATTTTTGGGCCTATGGATTTTTCGGGACATACGTAGAAATCGTGTAAAATTGAATCACAATTAAAGCAATGACGTGATTTTAATTTAGGCATGCGATTACTATTCTCATTTTCGGCGTACGGTCTTCGATTGGGTTTATCCTGTTGCATAGCTTTCGTAAATTTATCGTACAATTCTAAGCGTTCCTATAATTCAGAAATAGTCTTTGCTTCGTATAGCATAATTTTATTTGACGGGTAAAGATACTCCCTATAGGATCTTTAATCTCTGATGTACCTCTGCGCTATATATTTTAGGTTCGAATTCCTGTAGTAACGCTCCCCTCAAATCATCATAAGTAAGTGGTTTAGCGTCATAGTCGACGAATATTTTTGCCGATCCTGTTAGCATTTTACGACAATAAACATATTTCTGCAATAGGTTCCAGTCAAACGCTACAGAATAAGATTCGAATTCGTGGAAACAATTTTTGATGTTGATTGAATGTCCCGAGAACTTTCTAATAACACTTTCAACATCAGAAATAGAAAATTTCGACTCACCTGAGGATGATGAACTTAAGATATCAAATGAAACGCAAGTGGAACTTTGTTGTTGGAAAATTGGCATAGGTTGTTTAATGCGTCCAAATTAAGCGAAGATCAGTCAGGCAGGTTCAAATATAAGATCGGTGTTAAGTCCTCCAAGAAGGCGATAAGAATGGCAAAAAGATCCTCATCTAGGAGTTCCTACCAGTATATAGAATCCAATGTTAAAGTTTCCAGACCCAGGAGGGTTCTATCGAGGGACCAAAGAACGGTGCTGGAGAACAACAAATGAGAAGTTTTTAAATACTCTCTTTGATACCTATTTCCCAGGAATCGGGGATATAATACTGACTGTCGTGAGCTCTTTAGTGGACAATGATTGGGACTTAATAAACTCTATACGTAGCAATAAAACAACAGAATAAAACATCGGTGATGGATGGAATAAGACCGATAATGATTCAAAGGTCATTCAGGTACATAAGATCATGGCTTCGGTTGGTTTATATTTATAGAACCTGCCTTTTGCTTGATTACGTTCATACATGGCAGGAAGTGAAAGTAATTTTTAATCTTAAAGCAGGTAGAATGGACCATACATAGGCGAATGAATTTAGAACCATTAGTATCTTTTCTTTCACGTTAAAAGTTTTAGAGACGCTACTAGTAGACATGTATATATAAGAAGGATTTGGCAAGAAAGTATTAGTTAGGATTGCCAAAATGCCAATATCAAAGGTAAATCTGTAGAGCCTACGCTACACATAGTGGTGTCAGTCATTGAAAGACCCCTGCTGCACATGGAATTTACACTGGGTGCATTCCTGGATTTCAAGGGTCTTTCAATAATGTTAAGACAGACATCTTCATTTTTACATATTGGTCAAAAACAAGCACAGATACAGGAGCAGGAGTGTACTCCAGCAGACTGTAGGACAAATCTAGTATCTTTCAGACAAAATTGGTGGCGATACACCATACAATGCAGTTGATATCTAGAAACTTAGACATCTGCATATATACTGACAGTCAAACGGCCATTACGACGTTGGATGATGTGGAGATAAAATCAAAACTAGTGCAGGAAGATAGCTTTGTGGAGATTTTTATGCGGCACAAGGTGATTCTGTGCTGAGTGCTTGGCTATAGAAATATCAGGGTAAGGAGATAGCGGATAAGCTAGCAGAAAAGAGTACCGAAATGGATAGCTCAATTGCATTATCGTATGTGAGAATCTTGAATGCAGCTCTTAAATGCAACATCGCCAATGATAATCTTCGGTGGATCAATCGGGATACTTGTTGTTTTGCGAGCCAACTGTGGCCTCTGAACGATAGGAAGAAAATTTTGGAACACTTGAAAAGTAGCAGAGACGACACCAGGAAGCTAGTAGGGATGTTAATGGATTATTGAGCATGCTAGAAGGCTAAATCCAGAGTCAAATGATTTCTGTCGCAGCTGTAAAACTCCTGAGGAAATCGAATCAGTTCGGCATTTACTTTGTAAATGTCCAGTCCTAGCGATTAAAATAGCTGGGCTACTTGGTAGCTACTTCTTTTCGGAGTTAGAGAAGGAGTAACTTAAATGCATTCTGAGTTTCTTTAGATAATCAGGGTGGATCTAGGATAATTCTTAGCAGGTTGGATTCCCAATCTATGGGGCACAATGCACCCGTTAGTGGTTTAAGTGTTACAAGCCAAGCTTTCCTTGATGGTAACCCTCTAACCTAACCTAGCCTAACCTAGGTGGTCATGTAGTTGCAGAAAATCAAATTAAATATGTATGTGTAAAAGCCGTATAGTGATTGTGTTCATAAATAATTCACACAATATTAAAAAGGGACCATCGGCGCATTCTAATCTACTATCAGCTTCTCAGAAAATAGTGACAAAAGTTAACATGGCTTTAAATAAGGGACGAAAAGCAGCCGATAGTTATTCCCTAAAGTAAATTGTTAATTGTTGGATGGCAGGTTTATAGTAATATCATCTAGGTATAATGCGTCAATTCTTTTTAATACACGGTAGAGTATACAAAGAAGTGACACCGCTAGTCTTTTATTTAATGAGTCCAAAAGGAAAGCAATGCTACATGGAACGCTTTCGTATTTGGTGTGACTATGACATTAAGGAATTTTAAATGGCTTTGAAAAACGACTTTTTATGGAATTAAAGGAATGTTTCCCTCTGCCAACTATAGAGGTCGTTCTATCATTACATGATATTCTTACATTTAGAAATATAAGAAATACAAAAAACTATTGAGGATAGGAACAATTTAACCAAAGTGCAATACTTGCAAAATATCGCTTATTTTATCTCTTTATAAAATTCCAAAAAAATGTGAAGTGAAAACATTGAAAATTGTATTATTATTTATTGTTCTATTTGGGAAGAATTTTTGTGCCAAAATATAAAATTTTCTGCGGATTTTTCAAGCAATCGGATAAAAGCAGTATGGATTATAAAGATACGGGCTTTTAAGAACACTAAATTTATTTTTGAAAAAAAAGGATATATTTTGTAGAAGGGATTTTATTATCTATGATTATAGCGGGTCGGATGCAATATTCCGTTTTTTAATATACCATTTTCAAAAATCCTTTTTTTTAAATATTTTTTATCAAGCGAATGCTTTAAATGAAGAGTGTATTATTATTTATTTAGATCCTTTTCAATTTCTTTTTTCAAAATTAGTTCATTATAAAGCACACAGACTTTCGACGAGTATCCCGATTTTTCTTAAAGACAAATGGATATTGAAGTCTTAAAATGTAAGATGTATTGTTGGCTTGTCATCGTTAGAATTTTATATCCGTCTTCCTTTGACATTTCCTGGGAAAAGAGAAAATCTAATTTAGTCGAAGTCTCTAATTGGTCAGGAATTCGATTAGTCGGGACGGGATTTTAAAAATCTGTATTTCATACCGTTTGCAAGATATGAGTTTTTAAATTGTAACAATAACGGTTATGGACTGACCACAAGATTTTGAAACCAGGATTGATTTTATAGAGCCACAGTTTTCCAAAAGGTATATGTATGTCTGCAGTACATGTTAATTTTAAATAAATAAATTAATAAATCTTCTTTCCTTATTTTGAAATACGAGATTTCATATTATGCAATTTCACAATACATAATTTTATAATTTTATGGGTTTTTGGAAAATATAGAAAACGTAATTGGAGCTCTCATTCTATCGGATTATCTACCGCTTCCAAGATACAACAGGAACGACTAATTGAAATCAAATTACACATTAAAAAAATTAAAAACTAAAGTAAATTAAGCTAATTTTGATAACTTAAATGCTTACTTACTTTATTGATTGGATTGATCTTTTTAATGATCTTAATTTGCCGAAATTATTTTCAAGATTTTTATAGTCCAAGAAATATTTGTGGAATTTTAAACAGAATTAGAATTTATTAATGAAGAGACATACACAAGATATTACAATCTTTATTTGGTAAATGAACTAAGAAAATCAAAAACAAAAGCAAATTAAAGAGTTTAACTAATAAAAGAATAATAAAATAAAAAAAATAATAGAGATACTAATAAAAAAATTAAAAATAAATAAAATACTAACTTAAGGTAGAACAAAAAAAGACACACGAAAAATAAATGTTAAACTATAAATGAGTAAAAAAGCGATGTTATACAGGAGATAAGATAAAAGAGAAAAAAAAGAACACAATAGAATAAATGCAAAGAAAAGAAAGACCGTAATTAAAAAAAGTTAAAAATAATAATAAATATAATAATAATAAAAATAATTGTTAAGTTTTTAAGGAAACAATAAAAGAATGGAAGAACCAAACATCGAAATTGTTGTCAGCGTTCAATGAGCAGCAGCCCAGATAGAAAAATGGCACCTTAGTAACCCCTTGAATATGCCGAAGCAACCGGTGTTTTGAATATTAGCTGGTAAGTTATTCCATAAACGAAAGATCTGAGCATAGTAAGAATCCTCAAAGATGGCTCTGCGAAACCGTGGCATTACCAAATTTCGATTCTTGGCTGATTGAAAGAACTGAATATTATCAAGCAAATATTTTGGGGTGTTGGTGCGTAGTAAATTAAATAAGAAGTAAAGCGCGTTTAGGTTGATACGTGGACAGTGAGCAACCAAGAAGCTGTAATTTATAGGGCGACACGTGGTCGAACCTGCGTATAGCAAAGACAAATCTGATGCAGTCGTTGAAGGCAACTTCAAGCTTACGTCTAGATGTGCTGTCAAGCTTAGGAAATACCAAGATACCAAACGTGAAGTATAGCAAAAGAAGAATTTTAATAACCCGTAGTCGCATTCCTATGCTTAATATATCGGCGGACAGCCAAACCTGCCGAAGTCCATAATAAATTTTACGTATAGAAGCATTAACATGATCACATCTCTTCATATTGGAGTTGATAATTATGCCTAGATTTCTAACTCTATTCACTAATTCACGAGTAGTACCGTTGAGCTCAGCTGCTGGAAGCTCATTAGTATGAAGACTATTATTGTGGAGTATCATATATTGCGATTTGGATGAATTCGACTTAAGTCAATTGTTTACTGACCATTTGTGTATATTTTTGAGGTCGTTATTTAAGCGAGCAAAGCAATCCTCTATAAGCCCAATAGGCCTGTCTAGGTATATCTGAACATCGTCAGCATACATATGAATTTTTGCATCCTTTATAACTTCCGGTAGGTGATTAATAAATATACTGAACAATCGACGTCCAAGTACTGATCCCTGAGGAACTCCGCAATAGAGCGGTAGAAGACTAGATAAAGTATTTTCCACTTTAACTTGCTGCCACTTATCAGTTAGGTAATTCCGGATTAGTTGAACTCCAGAAGATCAAAAGCCAACATTTGAAGACAACTTATCCAAAAGCATATGATAAATAATACTGTCGAATGCTTTGGAAAAATCCAAGAGCACAAGAACGCTAATGTGATCCTTATCATGAACATCGTAGATCATTTTTCCCTTTGGGTACAGCTGATTCACAGCTATGGTGAGAACGAAAACAGTACTGCCACTCAGAGAGAAAGTTCATATCCTCCAAGTACTCCTGTATCTGCGCGACCATCAACTTTTCTAATACTTTAGAAAAAAAAACACAAAATGCAAATCGGCCGCAGATCATTCATATCCTTCGGAGATATCTTTTTTAGTAGTGTCAGCTCCGTGGCAGTCCTCCATAAGCGCGGAAAAGTTGAGAAGGTGAGGCAGAAATTAAAGACATGTAATAAATGTCTAATAATGAAAGGCAGAACCATTTTAATGGATCGCGGAGAAACTTCATCTGCTCCTATTGCATCTGATCGTATCGCATGGATAGCCCTTAATACCTCTCTTGCATCAACACAACGGAAAGAGAAAGTTATTTCGTGTTCAGTTAAAGGAGAAGAGTGATAAGAGAGATCTGTTTGATTTTGAGGAGCTGGGTGAACGGAAGTGAAAAAAGCACTTGAAGGCCTTTATTGAAAATACTTGGATGGCCTTTATTGTAAGCAGCGACGATAGATCAGAAGAATCATCTATGACAGTAAACAAAAAGCTTTCGCAAATACGCTGCGGTTTTCCTAATAAGCGACAGATGGCAGCTCCATGATTAAGATAGCAACTGCAGGCTAATCACCTAGCATAGGTAAGAAAATGTATACAAAGAAATTTGACCAGAACCGCGGAGCATACGTAATTATAACAGAGTCAGCTGGAATAGTTGTGTGGATGACTTATGAGCTTCAATAGCTCTAATCCTGACGTGTATTTCAGTAGTGAGATTTCTTATATATACCACATAAGGTAACAGAAGCTCGAACAGAGGGTAAAATTTAGGGTTATGAGCTTCTTAAGTTCGATTCGGTGACGCGTTTTTTGAGAGAAAAAGTAGTTGAATCAATAAAACCGAATTGAAATATCGAAATTTTGTATTTCTTGAGCCATAAATTTGAAAAAAATGGGATGAAGTGACATTGGAAAGCTCTCACGACTCTCTATATATCTAACAAAAATCTAATCATCATCATCACTGGCTGCATCCTGAGTTATAGGACGATACATAAATTATAATGGAAAAATCTCTAACTGCTTCTACCTATCAAACAACGCATTTTCTAGTTCATCATCCACCGATATCCAACAATTTCTTCATCCTAGCTATCAACCTGAAAGGCATTTCTTTTTGTATTGGGATATTGTTCATATAAAAGTATTAGACAAAGTGGGGTAAAATTAATGTCATAATGTGAATTGGCTGCGATTTTGTTAGAAATGAAAAAAAATTGGTTCTGTTTTCATGGAAAGTTTATTTGAAGGTGTAAGATTGATTACAAGTACAAGTTGAAGAAACGATTTCGGTCAAATGAACATCTCCTGAGTTGATGCACATTTGCGCTCATTTTACTGCATTTTGAATTGTTACTTGCAAAATATCTGGCTCCAAATTGGTGATTTCCTCTTCAATGTTGGTTTTCAAGGCTTGCAAGGTTTGTGATTTATTGTGGTAAACGAGAGATTTCAAAAAAGCCCCAAAGAAAGAAGTCTGGCGCCATCACATCTGTATACGAAATCATCCTCTTCTTGCACCGAGTTTAACAGAGCATGGAGTAAGTTAACCTCACTTGATACTCAACAGGCAACAATTGGTGAACGGTTTGCAGTTTGTAAGGGAACATCTTCAGGTATTTCACCAAAATTCGACGCAACGAAATTGTATGCGTCGTTGTATCGTCGATATTTGTGGATTCTCTCGGCCGTCCTCGGCCACAGCAGTGATATTCTCGATCGAAGGAGTAATACGGGACCGACCACTTCTTGCGACATCTCTAGTGGATCAAGTTTGCACGAGACGCTCAGCCAAACGCTTACAACATAAATGTCAAGGCACAATGACATTTGACGCCATTTGCAAAAATTATGGCACACTCAAATTATGACATTATTTTCGCCCCATCTTGTATAACAAATCTTGAACACTATTGTTATTTTCATTGCATTGGGAATGAATTCATTGACGCTGTGTATTCACTCAAGTAATAAAATAAGCAATTTGAATAAATTGGTAAGTCAAATGATGTGGCGGAGTTGGTGAAAGTCTCTTAGTCCATACGTGTGTGAATGTGTTCATTACTTTTGATATTATAACTAAAGCTACCATTTTTTTCTAACAACTTATGAATTTTTGCTACGCCTACGAATAAATGTTAAAATGTTATAGAAAAAAAACTTCTACTCATAAATTTCTGTCTAGACATAATAAATGAAAATCTGATTATAATTTGACGGAAATAATATCCGGGCATAAGGTTATCTTAATAAATGGGCCCTCAGGTGCTTGTTGCCATTTAGTGTTCATCAACAAAAGCTCTGCCAGTATCCTTATGTATGCCCATGTATCCAGAGGGATAAATTGGGAAGATTCTCTAGTGTCATGTAAAACAGTCCTGTATTTTTGTTATTTTTTGTTTTGCTTCTTTTTTTGTTTATTTAAGCACTCGAAATTATACTCATCCTTCTTAATATGATTTAATAAAAAAATCTGAGCACCAACAGTGTCTAGGATCTGTCCTTAATGGGCTATTTGGGAGAATCTATTATCTCGTTGTATCATAAATCCTTCACGTTGACAAGCAATAATAAATGATTATTAAGGGGATAGGAATTAGTTTAATTACAGCTAAAGTGATTTAAGGGCGCGCTTTTATTTCAGCATACTCAATAAAGAGAGGTGATAGATTGAAAGGAGCAAAGTGAAAAAAGTTTTCAAATGAAACGAATTGTATGTAAATCTGGCGGAGTAATAAAGACCGGAAACATTTCCTTCTCGTAATTTACACGTTCCTTCGAATCAATAAAAATGTTTTTGGGGAACGGCACCAAGGATAAAGCAATAATCAGAAGCACCGATTAAACGAATCGATATGGCTTAATGGTCATGGTCCTGCTGATATTTTTATGTGAGTCACAATGGTTACTTGGACATACCCGTTAATTGCAGATGGATATGTGTGGATCAATAACCAGTGAATTAGTAGATGTACTTAGTTTTTATTTTCTAATTCGAGTATTTGGGTGTAATTACTTCTAAGGGTATCATGCAATTAAATGAACAGTGTAACTGAACAAGATGGATAAAATCATTGACAGGCATTACAATAAGAAAATTTTCATAGATTTTAACGTTTGAAATTAACAGGTCGCTGATTCAGAGCTGCACGATAGACGGTTCTACACAAAAAACTTTAACATTGAATTTATTCTCAAAAACTATTAAAAAATTTTCCTAATGATTCATAATTAGCAAAATTAGAAATCACTAACAAAAAACCTCAACCATTCATAAAATAAAACGAATGGAAATGAACATTAGAGATCCAGATGTTTCAAATATGTTTGTCGTTTTATGGAATATTTGAACAATATTGAATTTGTAATAATGTAAGATTTAAAGTATAATTTTACTTGTTACAAAGAACTCAAGAAAATTTGTGTGCCTTTTCCATTAGAAAGATTTTTCCTTAGCCATAATTAGGTCCGTCTTGATTAGGAAATTTTTGTATTATGAATTTTGATCATTATGGCTCTGTTGATATTCTCACAATGTATTTTATTCTTAAATCTTATAAAATAAACCTCGTGTTGTTTAATTTTCAGTTCAAGGAAAATTGAAAAATTTCAGATTTTTTAAAGCTTCTTTTATATCAAGTAAGTACCGGACACTTGGTGGAAAATGTTCAATTTCAATTTTATTTAAAACTTTATTTAATTTTACACTAGAATTAAACCCGAAAAATTCTTTTATTTTTACATACAATGAGCCGACGCCTTTCGCTTTCCGAGGACGACTATTGATAGATAAATGTTCTTTAACACTAGAACTACCGAACCAGTCATTTTGACTGTTTTTGCATTTTCTTTCGCAAATATCTGCTTAGTATTACTATTTTTTTCTGAGACTGTGTTATGACTTTTAAGATAATAATTAAATAAAACATATTTGATGATTTATTTTATTTCTGTGTCTAACATAAAAGAGATAATTTTTGTTTGTGGCACTTATACCAGAACCAGTCATTTTGACTGGTGTGTGTTTTTATGTCAGTGATAGAGTTTGGATCATTTTTTTTTTTGTATCATACATTTTATGTAATACAACTTTTCAGGGAAATTCCCTTTTTACAGAATGGCGAAAAAACCAGCTACTTTGAGATTACAAGATAATATACAAGACAGATGTTGAAGATGATGATATTTCTCATATTGAGGACGAATTTTTCGAAGATCAAAGCGATACGAGTGATAAAAGTGTCCATATAGAAAGCAGTGATGACGAAAATTTTGGTGAAAATACTAAACATGAATCGAGCGACTAAGAAAACCATACTATTTTGCATAATATACAAAAACGAAGATATATGCGGATTCCTTCCAGGAAAATGATAGAAGCAAGATGCATAAATGATGCATAAATTGAAGTTTCTCCAAATGGAACTATTTGGAAACCCCTAAAAGAAGGAGTTGCTGTTGGATGGTTACCAAGTTATTGCATATTCAAAGCAGCATATGCCAGAAGGAATATTATGGAAGGGGAAGTAAGCAGTGCCTTCTTACTATTGATTGATCACCATATATTAGAGCATATCAGAGTTTGCACTGAATTAGAAGCCTCACGTGTTTTGGGGAAGAAGTGTAGACTTTCAGAGGAAAAATTGAAGACTTTCATTGGAATACTGAATTTACGTGGTGCCTACGAAGCGAAAGGATTGAAATTATCATATTTATGGAACAAAAAGTGTGGTCCGGATAATGAATGGATGAACGAAATGAAAGAAGTCAACGCTTGCAAACGGATAAATTTGCGTTAGTATCTACTGTTTGGAATAAATTTATTGCCAATAGCCAAGACTGTTTCAAACCAGGAGCATATATTACAGTAGATGAGCAATTGTTTCCAACGAAGGCTAGATATAGGTTTACACAATATATGCCAAACAAACCAGATAAATTTGGGATAAAATTCTGGCTGGCGTCTGATGTTGAAACGAAGTATGTAATAAATGGTAGGACTGTAACAACCGACAACTTTTTTACCAATCTCCCTTTGGCTTCTAAATTATTGGCCAAAAACACTACATTGGTTAGAACAGTACGTTCCAACAAATGGGAGCTTCCGAAAATTTGCGAAGAAAAGAAAAATGGTATGGCTCGTTTTTCAACATTACAATATGAAACAAATAACTGTACACTTACAGTTGATGAAAGCAAGCCTCGCAAAAAAGTAGCTTTATTGAGTACCAAAGCATAAAGGCGTCAAATTTGAAAATAACTACAAGAAACTGCCTGAAACGTTTTTCTATAATAAGACCAAATTTGGTGTCGATGTGACTAATCAAATGGCACGCAAATATAGTGTTTAGCCAGGATTCAGAAGGTGGCCACTTCAGGTATTTTTTAATATTTTAGATCTAGCCGGCATAAATTCCTGGATTTTGTATAAAAGAAAGATAGTTTCAAGGAAGGATTTTTTGTTTCGTTTGGCTGAAGAACTTACATCTGGCTATCAGGAAGGTGAAATTCAACGTCCATCAACTCATTTTCCAACGATACCACGCCCAACACGTAAATGGTGCCAAATAGCACTTTGCAATAACAACAAGACCACAAAAAACTGCTTCGTCTGCACGAAATATGTGTGTGGAAATTGCACCGAAAAAAAAGTTTGTATTTGTAAAAATTGTGGTAAGCTATAATTATTTTGAATAAAAACTAACCTAATATCCAAAATAACCATGAATTTTTATTAACTTTATATTTTATCAATACTATTAATATTGCAAAACACTTTACATTGTGCGCACCATTTTTCTGCATTAAAAATATTAATTTTTCATATCCAGTCAAAATGACTGGTTTTGGTATAAATAGGTATAGTAAAATTGTCGGTAAATCTAGTGTTAAACTTAGTTTTTAGACATCTTTTTGTTTTACCAATGTATTCCACAGAACAATCATCTTCACAGCTTATTATGTAAACGCCGTTATACTCAATTTAATCAATTTTTAAGCCAATCACATTGTTAACTAATAGCATAAAGAAAACAGTACTAGACTAGAAAACTGTATAAAGTTGGTGTGTAATGGGTCCTTCACGAAATTACGCATGGGTTTCTTTTGAATATATGACCCGGGACAGCCTGTTTTTTTGTATTTTTTATAAACTCATTGTTTTATTTTAAATTATAAAAATTTGAGATATTGTTATTATCAATATTTTCATATTTTTCCTTTATTATTAAGAACTTCTTCTATTCTCCTGGGCATACTGTCAATGCACGCTTTAATGCAGGATCTTATATCTGGATCACTTTGCCTTGTTAGGCTTTTGCAAACTTTTAACCTTGGATTTCAAACTTTTCCATACGTTTTCTATAGCGTGAGATCCCGTGAGTTTCCTGGCCATGGAAGAACTGGTACCTGTTCATCTTCAAGGAATTTCTTAACTTTTTTTGCCGTATGGCACGGTGCATTGTCATCCATGAACTAAAACGATCCTACATGTTCCCGTAAAGATGCTATAGAAGGCAGAAATATGTCTTTTAGGACATGAATATATTGGTCCTGTCTCATGGTGCCTTATGCAATGTAGAGTGGTGCTGGCCCCTGGTCGCTTATTCAAGCCCATACCATTACAGATAGTGGATTTTTGTCGTTCTTAATAAGCAGCGTTCCTTATACTTCTCTCCTGGTCTCCTCCGAACGATCAAAGACGTTTCGGACATCGCTTTAATGACGCATTCATCAGAGAAATGAACCTGTTAAAATCCGAAGAATAACTAAGTATTACGTTGGCTCCTTTATTTGGGGTAGTGAATTTGTTTTTATGATTTACCTTCTGCCAGTCACCAAGAGTGAAACTTTGATGCTGTCTCGCCCAAATAAATGTAGCTTTTTGCATCCTTCTTGTTAAAATCGGTTTTTTAGCTGGTTTCCTGCAGGGCAGGTTTTCAGCTAAAAGTCTGCGTTGAATGGCTCTCTTAGATATATCACTACCACTCTCCAATAAAGCACTTCGTATTGCTCTTTTTGTGATAAAAGGATTCTGTTCTACTAGCGAAATAATTTTTCTGTCCGTTCGTGAAGTTGTTTTGCGAATGCATTTACGATTTTTCCTTTTGTTAAGTAAAGGGTCCACGTTTTTCTTTACAGCCTTGGAGAGTTTAAGGACTGTGGGGTGGCTTACACTATCTAATATTGCGATCTCCCTCGCTGAATGTTTTCCGCTTCGCAGTAGACTAACAATCCTTTCATGGAACTCCGATTTTTTACTGTGCAGTAACAGTTAGTCATAAAAAAATATCTGCAATATGTGGAATGCAAATTTTCTGCCGTATTGCAGAAAAAGAGTCCTATTTCATAAATTATTTTCAACTTAGTTTAATCCAAATTTTAATTGCATACTTTAACATATATCTCAAGCTAGTTATTCATTCAAGTTTCATTTTTATGATGTGCAGAAAACCAACTTTCATAAAATCAAAATACAGAGAAGTTACAGCGTAGTATTGGTATTCGAAATTCGATTGAATTATCTACAACCAAAAGATAACAAATTTCGAAATATTAATGTGCATAAAAAAAGGCAGGATGTAAGATAAAAGTGTTAAGAGAATCAGAAAAGATTGCGGGAATACTGGAAGTAAGATGTCCTTGTGAAGTATGAAGATGAAGGTATTTTTGATTAATCATCAGAAGAGAAAGGAGTCTGTAATTGTCTGGATTTTAAGATCAATTTATTCATTTGGACTAAAATAAATATTTTGGTAAAAAGATTTTTGTTTTTGCGGAAATCTGTTGCACTGCTTAGAGTTTTCTGTATGATGTTCTTCAGTTTCTTCATATTTGCCAGCCTTATTCTCTCTTACACCTTTTTTAATGGCTCAAATTCATTGTTCGTCTTAAGTAGTTATTCCCAAGCAAAGTTTTTTTTTTAAAATATGATGTGAACACCACAAATTCCAGATTTCAAATGATCTACGCCTATTGAGTTATAAGTTTGTCGGTTGGTTTGTACGTCGCTTAAGTAGATAAATTTGCTATGTATATATTTTTTTCGATAGTTGTATGAATGAGAAAAAGGCAATACAATAATATAATTGCAGTTGTACTGAAGGAAGGTTGCTGTGCCCATATTATTATGGTTGTGTGCTTTTTAAGTTGAGCAGGACATAAAACAAAAGAAGATAGATAGAACATAGATGATTTATTACTTTTAGAACAATTTATGACAATGATAAGGTTAAGAGTAGGGACGACTAGAGTAAAACTATTGTGTCCATGAGAATAATGAATGAAAAATAAAAATGTTTAAAATAAAATACTCATTTCTGTTTCCTTGTAAGGTTAATTTCCATACCAACATTAATTAATACTACCGCAGAAAGGGGTGAACTAGATCAAAACGAAATTGATGAAAAATCGATTACTTACAAAGTCTCGGCTAAATTCGGCCTAGTTAAAGTACTAAAATATGCATCTTACTTTTGTTTTCCGTTAACATAATTATATATATATTTTATCTTTAAAGGAATAACAATAATTTTGCGTTGGAAATTCAGGTGATCAAATTCGCTTCGTTAAGCGAGGACACATTGATCACCTCATTTTTTCCTATTCTTAATTAAAGTTTCTATACATGTTTGATCAATTTCAACTCAAAACAAATATTTGCTCAGTCGGTTATCAAATATTCCTAAAAAAAATACATAAATTCCTAATTCGATTTATATTATGTTTTATGATACCGTAGATGAATGCCCGTATGTAATTTCGAATGGTTTCTTTGATATTTGAAGTGGTTCTTCGAATATATTTCTAGAACGGTACGTCGGACAATAAAAATGAATATAACCAATATCGGAGGATTTCATATTCTGACGACTTTTTCAGTGCAATAAAAACGTCTAGGACTGATCGTTTTCACAGTATACGTATAAAACCTAAATTTTTATATGTGCAACACCAAGAAGGGGTTACGCGATTTTAGTCCATTTTTGAAGCTTCATTTACTATTACTATGAAAACATCAGTACGTCCCATTTTCGAACTCATATTTATCAATGTGCAAAATTTCATCTATCTATGTAAACGTGCGCTCGAGTTATCGAGAGGGCGGACGGGCAGACAGACATGGAAAAATCAAAATAATTGTTAATATTTTGCGTGAGAGCCGATCCATTTTGCTCTACCATCATTATTTGATTTTTATTTGTTCCAAATTGAATGACAAACGTAATATATGTATGTACCCTACGATTTCATCTGGGGTGTGACAACGATGTTAAACCACTTTCTTGATGGATCTCTTTTGAAAATTTCTTCAGATATATTTTAGTTTAGCCAACTTTAAATAAAGCATGAATTCAATATTTTTTTTTTTTTATTGAACGGAGATTTCCGAAAAAACCAATATATATATATATCTTATATGAATAAACCCCGATCACAACCAGTTCAAAAAATTGTTTCTTATGTACGTAAAATCCACGATATGCTTTAGTAGATTCAATTCCTACGATTCCACGTAAAGTGCACGTAACTATTCTACCTCACCTGCTATATACATCCTCTAGGATATTGTTATAGGAAACTCTACCCATTCTCGACGTAGAGCTATGTACATTATAAGTTCAATTTGCACGAAGATTCTACATGAATTCCATTATATATTTTTTACTGGAATGTTTTACATATAGATTTACCAGCATTTAATCTTAAGTGAGGAACAAAGGAATGCTTTTCTTTTGACATTTTCTAAAAAAAAAAAAAAACCCGAGTCTCTAGGTAGGTTGTATTAAAATGATATTCTATCTACAATAAAATTGAAGGACCTTCAGGATTCAATTCTAGCAGAGATGGGTTCAAAAATTAAATAAAAATCATCATGGGATCAGGTTTCTATAAATTGTAGATAAAAAAGCAAGAAGTGTGCTTTGTGTAAAATCTGCATAGCAAAATTAAACAAAAAGATTTACGTTTTCTTTAGACTAAAGGGTTTTCCAATAAGAGGTGTTATTTTAATTAGCCCGCTATTTCGGTAGATGCCACTTTTGGAGCTGTCATTTTTTGACATTTGACAAGTAGAAACTACGCCATTAATAAAAATGGAACGATACACGATTCAACAACGCATTGAAATTATTAAAATTCACTATAAAAATGGTGAAAATGTGGCAGAGACGGTTCGTAAAACTCGAACATTTTTGGGTCGTCGTGAAGCACCTTGTCGGACCGCAATACAGAAATTGGTAGAAAAATTCGAGCTGTCGGGACAAGTTAGTGATGTGAAAAATAAAACCCGTGCACGTCGCTCAAGAACAGCCGAGAATATTGCTGCTGTAGCCGAAAGTGTAGAAGAAAACCCAGGTTTGTCCATTCCTCGTCGTTCTTTGGAATTAGGCATTCCACAAACGTCATTACACCGTATTTTGCATAAAGATTTAAGTCTTAAGGCTTATAAAGTTCAGTTAACACAAGAACTCAAGCCGGTCGATATCAACAACGTAGAGTCTTTGCTGATTGGGTCCTTGAAATGCATGAAAATGATCCGGAATTCCATCGAAAACTCATCTTGAGTGATGAGGCCCATTTCCACCTCGATGGCTTCGTCAACAAGCAAAATTGTCGCATCTGGGGCTCGGAAAACCCAAGAGTTATTGTTGAAAAGTCTCTCTATTCTCAACGTGTGACTGTTTGGTGCGGTTTATGGTCCCGCGGGGTCATTGGACCTTACTTTTTCGAAAATGAGGCTGAAGCAACAGTTACGGTGAATGGATTGCGCTATCGACAGATGATTAATGATTTTTTATGGCCGGAATTGGATGGCATTGATCTGGACAACGTTTACTTTCAACAAGACGGCGCTACGTGCCATACAAGCAACGAAACCATTGAGCTTTTACGGGAAAAGTTTCCGGACCGTGTTATCTCTCGAAGAGGTGATCACAATTGGCCACCGAGATCTTGTAACTTAACACCTTGCGACTTCTTGTTTTGGGGCCACGTGAAAGAGAAGGTCTACGCCAACAGCCCAGCGTCGATTCAAGATCTTAAAGACGGAATTCGTGAGGCTATCAAGGACATAGGGCAGCCACTTTGCGATTTAATTATGGAAAATTTCATGAAAAGGATATGGTCCAGTAGGCGTGGTCGTGGTGGTCATTTGGCTGATGTTATTTTCCATTATTAACGGCATACCTTTACCTTCCTCTTTATAATGAAATAAAGATCCGATCATTTATCTCAAAAAATGGCATTTTTCTCTGAACATCAAAATAACACCTCTTATTAGAAAACCCTTTTATTAATGCCGATGAACCGACTTGTTTTGGCGGATTTTATCGACTCAAAACGCTTGTGCACTGTAAGAAACCTCAATGCCAGGATTGATTAAATTGATTAAAAAGCGATTAGACTTTCTTGCATGTACTTATGCATAAAGTAAAGCCATTTATAATTGAACAAGCCAGAAATCCCAGGACTTTGAAAACTATTTCAATGAATTTATTTTTATACAATACAAATAGAACTCCGTGGATGACAAGAGAACGGTTTGAAGACTGTGGTTAATAATGCCTTTCATTTCATTTTTCTTCTTTTAGTGAAAAGCATCCTAATTTTAGCCAAGACGAATTTTGGAGAAATATGTATCTAGACAATGTTCCGTATCATATAGAAAAATGGTGAGTTCAAGCATGGTATTTTGTGCTTTAAATTATGTGCTATCCGCCAAGTTGTACAAAGCTGATATAAATTTTTGGATCAAAACATGAAAACATTTGATGAAGCTTTTTCTATATAAGTGTAAGAGTTTTTGCTGTTCCATTGTTACTGCAATTCAGTCGTAAACCAGACTAAAATAAAATATGCTTTTTTTGCACGGAATAAGGTAAATGCAAGCAGCAACAGTAATACAGAAATGCTGCAATGGCATATTGGTTGATATTTTCCGATAATTGGGGGAACCTGATGAAGATCTGCTTTTAGATGAAATTTAGAACAGAATTATTGCAGAGAATGAGTTAAGAAAGAGTACCAACATCGTATTGAACGCATTTCCCCTGGTTAAACCTGTTTTTTTCAGATGAAGGGAGATATTTAAAATTAGATCCTGAATAAGGGTGTTGAAATAAATTCTGAACAATTAAGAAATATCGGACGAAAATGACAAAGATGTAAAAACGTCTCCGAAAACATTCAGATTCAATTGAAAACCTTAATATTTTTATTGAGCACCTTAGGGGAAAAAATTAATAGGACTTTGTCCTACGGAACGATATTCTATACAGATACATATTTCAGAAAGTATTCTCTCACTGTTAATGCTGCCAACAGTCGTAAACTGGCGCTATATTTAAATTATTTGGGAATTTACTTATTTGCATGTCAGTGGGATTAACCAAATTTAGCACAAAAGTATTAAGGACTATTCGTACTGTTAAATTTTAATTATGAGCCCAAGGAAGTGTTTTTTATAAGGCTGTTTGGGTAAGAAAGCTTTGATTTTTGGAAATACCGCTGAACTTCAAGTAATTTCTCATTCCAAATCGTTACAGTTCAGTGGGAAAGTATGCTCTCGTTTGCTTTCTTGCATTTTTGATTCAACGAGCAGTCCAATTATATTCATATGTATGTTAGTGGATAGTACCGTAGATGGCACAAAAACTAGTATATAGATTTTAAATGGCTGGTCCATTCCGGAATAGATCACAACATGTTTCTGAGGCACCGAGAACAAATGTTGCTTTAACAGCAGTTTTGTATACATTTGGTCGACTGCCTCAACATGGTAGATGCTGGAAAATATGAATCACTCGAAGTATCTCTCATCATTTTTCTTTTCATGTCGCCGTACTGATTAAGGTAAAGGCCGAAACACAATGGTGCCGACACGACATTTACGACGACAAATTAAATGTTGATCTAATGGCAATACATACCATGTTGCTGTACAGATTGGCGCCGACCGATTTTGTCGCCCTAACCAGAG
Source organism: Dioctria rufipes (assembly GCA_963924295.1). Classification (NCBI taxonomy): domain Eukaryota; kingdom Metazoa; phylum Arthropoda; class Insecta; order Diptera; family Asilidae; genus Dioctria; species Dioctria rufipes. Next base: position 265,733,680 of record OZ002741.1, on the reverse strand, counting down.
TACCAGTTCAGAGTAATGACCAAAAAATGTCTTTCGAGGACTGAGGAGCAATTAATTAATTTATTGAAGGAAATGAAGCATTTTTATGCCAAAAGAAATCCTCAATATCCAAATACATATTTAAAAGAAAAAAATGGAAAGAAATTGGGGAAAAGTTGAAAATAAGTGGTAGATGATATTTTGTAATCCACATAAACTCAGTGTTAATCATAGTTTATTACACTTTTACAACTTTTTTTTTATATCTTTCCCATATTGTTAATAAATTTCAACAAATTATTTTACCGCCTACATATCATGATATACGAACATAAGAATGTCGGTCGGTGTGTTTTTCATACATCAAACTAATATTCTGCATTCAGAAGCGGGTAAATTTTCCCATTCCTGTCACAAGGCGGCCTCCTTACATCCTTCATCCAAAACTTTTTTTTGTATTGGCCGCTAATTTTTCTCTGGATTTGCAATCCTTTAAATCAGCTGTGAAAACCGGACATTGTAACTCCGTTTTAAACTGATTTGCGTAACGTGAATATTTTAGGTGCTTCGCTATTTCAACTTGGCTTATGCCTTAAAAATCTAATAAGACATTTTGTGCCCTTTTACCTTAACTATGTCTTCGGATTTTTGGCATATTACCTTCTCGAAACAATTTTTAATAAAAACTTTCACAAAAACAACTATGAAAAGGCTTTCAGTTTGATATAGAACGACCTTCGTTCTTCAAGAACACCTCTTGAAATTACACAAATACTCACTAAAGTGACTATAAATGAACTTCAGAAAACAAAAATGTGAAATTCTGTGAATTACTAATCCCAAATACTCAGAAAAAAGTTTTTCTTACCATCATGGGGCCATGACCCTGAAATATTTTAGAAAAGAGCCGCTGGCCTTTCGAGTAATTTAATCGGAAAGGTAGCAGATATCGGAGTACGGCTTACAGATTTTATTAGAGTAATAAAATGTCTCGCCAGGCAGCTAATTAAATTTGCAGATAATAACGGAATGTTTTAAGCAAAACCAGTGTTAATGTGCAAAATCCTTAATGGAAATACGTCAAAATTTTGAATTCAAATATTCGTAGGATAAGAGGTAACGATTTGTGGGAGTGGGTAGATGGGGGAGTAGTAATAACACAATTTAAAGGAACTTTTGTTAGCAATACAACGATATGTGCATGAACACGGCGTTGGCTGGACCTGTTGAAACCTTAGATTATATAGCAAAAAGGATAGACTATGAGGAAGGAAAAACTTAAGCATTTTTCTTCATGTAGTAGAATCGCATCGAAGTGTTTGTTTAGTCATGGAAATCTTAAACTACGATATTTCCTGAGCGGGCACAAAATTTAGTGGTTGAATTTTTATCAAGTATTGAAGAAGTTTTTATAATTTTCTATTACCGTGATGAGAATGATTTTTAAGTTTATAATTTTTTTATGACTTTTTACATTTTTAAGAATTTCCTAGTGCCCCATTTTCCGATAATATTCCTTGGCGTTCCTGTTGTATGGCTGATATTATACAGACACCCGATGACAATTCAATTGTAAGCAAACAAACCGGCATAGGAAAATGTTGTATTGTTTTACCACGGCTATTTATTTTTATAACCATTTCACTTCTATTTTATTTAAAACACTATAATTTCTTATTGAAACAATTAAACTTGCCTGGAAAATGATTTTCTAGGGCAATGGCTCCGCTTGTTTCTGCAGCACAGCACAGCACACTTCATCACCATTATCCAAGAATCTGGAGTCTCAATTATATAAAATCTCTTGTACAAAACTCTCTCTCACTCTTATGAAGTATAAATTACTTTTAATTACACTTCTACACGAAACAATCACTAAAAGAGCATCGGACTTCATTTCGTAAATTCAGAAACGTCCGAAATGAGAAAAAATGTCGAACTGACAATGACCATGCCATTTTGTCATACCCCCCCGTGTCCAAAAAAAAAATGCTTATCACACGTACACGAATTTTATACAGCATATCCTATCCGGTTTGCTTATAATCTAAGTTTGAAACCGCCGAGAATACTTATATTTCTTAGACGGGTGGGAAATTCGGGTTGCTTTTTCAATTTAAATCAAGTCTCTATTGCATTACCCTGTCAAAAAGAAAATTTACCAAAATATGTGTATCACTATGAACTTTTTTCTATTTAAATTACCACTACTTGTGGCAGCAACGAGAATCAAAGATTATTTTCATACTTGGTCTAGTATCGATTTTCTGGATACCTTCGTAAATCTGTTTTGAAAATGCGTTTGTTGTTTTATGCATTTATTTTTAGAACGGTTTATTCGGACGGTAAAGCTAGAAATGGTAAATTTCATAGAATTTTTATATCCCGAAGAACTTTTTACTACACAAGGGACGTCTGAAACTGACAGTGTGCCCAAATATTCGAAATTTTTGAATGACAGCCCTACGAAGATGTTGTCCGATTTTGTACGTAATCGATTTAGATCTAAGTATAATGTGGAAAATAGAGACGCGTAATTGGACATAGGCTGGGGTTACATTGTGAGAGATTTCGAGGTAATTTTCATTGCGCGAAAATAGACGACACCAGGGGCCGGATTCTGTAACACGGAGAGTTGGGGAGTTTGGGAGATGAGAGTTTTCGTTTTCCCCAATTAAAATTCCCTAACTCTCTAACAGGTGAAAAATTTCTGGCGAAACGGTCTTTGGGGATGGGGTCGTACTACCTTTCATGTTTGGTTGTGCAAGATACATCATGTTTGATATCAAAGATTAAAGAGGAAGGAGTGGGTAATCGAGGGGTGTTGTTTGTTTTTGATCATCACTGACATTTTACCGCCGAAAGACGGAGATTTTCTATTCGGGTCATATACACCACAGTTCCTATATTTTGCATATATTTCTTCCATTCTTTGTTTCACATCCATTAGTAATCTGTTGTGAACATTTTTCTCATACAAAATTAGTTTCCACGACTTACCAGTTCTTCATATGATGACTTCAAAATATGTCCATTTTTGTACCAAAAAACGTTAATTTTTTCATCTTTAGAAGGATTGATTCACTTCTTTGCAGTTATCTCAAAAACCATTTATCAGACTCAAAAACTAATTACATATCTAATTAGGAGACAAAATGTAGATGGAAATTTATCCTACATAATATATATTTTTATAGCATCTCTTCTGTACTGGAAGATGATCAAATTTACCATTGTCGTGTGATTTAAAATTTTTAGCCGGTACCTCGAGACACCAAAATCCATAATTTTCTCTAAGTATTGCAAGGATTTCCATAAATTATTTTTGTAAATATAGCCAGGATATTCGGTGAAACCGTAATTTAATTTGGAAAACAAAAACAAAAACAGGTAATATTCTTTTTACTTCTCCACAACTAAAACAGCTGAGGGCTTTGTCGAGTGGAACGGAGAGTTTGGTAATTCTCAATACAAATTCCCTGAGTTGCAGAATTTCGAGTGGAGAGTTAGGAGACTCTCATTTCCACAACTCTACAACTCTCCGTGTCAGTGATTTCTGCCTAGTGCTGTCGTTTGCACTCCGATCGGATTATTTGGACTCCTCGTTCGTTAAACGCTGTGATTGATGTTTATGAAGTGAATAATGAACGCTCTCTACTTGAAGAACTCCAGAAAAATCTATTCTAGTCCAGAAAACGTTTTTTTTAATCGCTCTTTGCCTTTTCCTATGTCTTTCCTATTTTCTTCTCACAAAAGTTAAGTCCAATTAACAGTAAATTTGTGATGGAAGGTTTGATTTTTTTTATGATTCGTCGAAGGTATTTAGTGATTTATTTTAACTATATCTTTTGTTTACTTTAATTCAAGTATTGTAAAAACGTGGTTTTTGTTGTAATAAAACAATATAAAATTTGTGAACTGCGACAGAAATGAAAAAAAACTTGAGAATAGTTTCAAATTTTCAAAATACGAAATTCAAGGAACTTACAGCTTACACAATCTCTGTGGAAAATTTTAGGGACGACGATTAAGATTGTCTTCTTTTGTGGAAAAACTAAGGAAATATTTCGTCAGTAAAGCTCATTTTTTGTATAAGTTGTTTTTTTTTAATTTTGTTTTAAATATGATGTAGATGTAGACCCCCGTCGATTTAATATAACAACAGTTTAGTTTGCATGATCTGATTGAGATATGGTTTTTGACTTCTTGCTGACAATTCCACAGAAACAGTGGTATTTGATTAAAGAGTACAAATTTACCAAAATACGAAATTCAAGCAACTTACAGCTAACACCATTTTTTAATTAATGCACATAATTTTATTAGTAAGAAGTTAAATTTTCAAGTTGGGATCTCAATGGGTTTGGAGGCGAGATCATTCTTTTTTCTTTTGTTTGATGGACTGTTAATGGATCACATTTGAGAAGACAAAAAATATGTCCTTGCTGAAAAATTCTTACGGGATCAAGGATAACAAAATAGATTTGTCTCCAAACCCAATGAGATCACAACTTAAAAATTTAACCATTTACTAACAACATTATGAGCATTAATTTAAAAATAAACCAAGGAAAAATTAAGGAAATGCATTTGAAGATAATCAAAGATGGATGATATATTTATTATCCTTAAGTTTTTCTTCTTCTAAAAGGCATATCTTTTTTATAATTTTCCCTCAAGGATTGTACTTTCATCTATAAAATAACCTAAAGGTCATGTCTCTGTGTTAATCAGAACCAAAGTTATGATTTTTTTAATATAACTCAGCAGACCAAAAATCGACGTATTTTAAGGATTTCAAAGAACTTTAGTACAACCAGCATGCAGCGCAGCACAAAAACAAATAGTTGAATTCTTATCGCATAACTACTTAACTTTCAGCAAAAGAAAAACGAGATTGGGGATGGTCGGGTTAAGAAAGTGCAAATTTTTATCGATTTCCTGTGGAATGGCCCTAATGAGTATCGACCATTATTTATAATGACCTCAGAGTTCTTTCAGATATTTTAGTTTATAAACTATTCCATATTTACCGGGAAAACAGAACTTCATACAGAACTGTGAAGTGCAGAGTAAAAATCTAATGTGATCAAAATCACTTTCGCTAATGGAGAAGTAAGTGGCAAAGCATCTAAAATGTATGTACGAGTACTTAGGTAAAGTACTAAAGTCAATTCTTGGCAATATTGCAGATACAGTATTAAAGCTTCTAAATGTAGTGCAAACAATAAGAATATGACAAATGTATCCGGAGATCAAAGGCAATCTAGAACAATTCCTGGAAATTCAACAAACATAAATAATATAGAAAAACATTATTTCTAGTATAACGACAAATTTAGAGTACGACGATCGAATTTGTCAAGAAATCATTCTTGGAAATTCTATGGAAGTTGTTTGGTCGCCAACAAAAGGTAATACTTAGAATAAACAAACAAGGCGTGTTCAAAAATTTTGCTCTGTATGCACGGAGCCTTATAAACAACAGGCGGTTTTTGTAAAATATGTTTTAAAGTTATTGCAAACAAGTAAAAAAACTCGAAATGGTCTAAGACCCATTCTTACAATACCCTAGATAAATTCCAGTATGTAATTTCGTATGGTCTGTGCAAGTTTGATTTTTGTAGTGGTCCTTTGCATATATTTCTAGAACGGTTGGTCGGACAGAAAAAATTTACAACTAATTTTATAGGATTTCATATTCTGAAGAAGTTTTCAGTACATGAAAACCATATAGGACTTGATCGTTTTCGCAGTATTCATAAAAATTCTAAATTTTTATATCGAAACACCAAGAAGGGGTAGCCCGATTTAGTCCATTTTTGAAATTATATTTACTATTTTTATGAAAGCACTATGTAAAAAATGTTAGCTCTCTACTTCGATGAGTTCTCAGGCAATATCAAAATATGTACATAGTAAAAAACGAAATTTTTGCATGGCAACCCTACGAAGGAGTTACGCATATGCAAAATTGCAGATCTCTAAGTACACGCGCTCTTGAGTTATCGTGAGGATGCGGTCGTACATGCAAAAATCAAAATAACTTTTAATTTTATGCAAGGGTGTCTAATCCATTTTTCTTTACCAGAAATATTTCTGTGCATTACAGATTCAAATATTGTAAAAGATTTGAAATGCAGAAAAACTAAATCGACTGAAGTTGTCAATACAATTTTGCATGATGACTGTATTAAAATTCTTACAAATATTTTAAAAATTCAAAAGTTTTCAATAATTAAATAATTAAATTAATAATCGAATTTATGTATTTTATTAGTATACACCTGTATTGATTTGCTTTATGCAGGTATGCTTTTCTCAAGAATAGCTTTTCATAACAGAACCTTTTTACTTCATGCAAGTATGATCTGAATGAAAACTATTTTTTAATGAATCTCTCATCTCAACAGCTGTCAACTAAACTTAAGAAATTCTTACTGCTAAAAAAAATCATGGCAATTTCTTAAAATAATAACAAGTGTTTCTATATAAAAAAAAAAATATAAATAATGTAATATTAGGAGACATATAAAAATTTATTTAAAAATCTAAATATGAAAATGAGTTTTATTCACATTAATATAATTTCTGGACATCCCATTCTAATTAATTTTAATTCATTAAATTTCGTTAGTCGTGTACTCCATTTTCACCGAAAGTACTCCGCTTTAGCAACAAATTGTACTACTCTTGAAATTTTCCAAACGACAGCACTGTTTCGGCCCCAGGCGACCAAGTGCTCGATTGTTTTCTCATGATGGCGACAATTCGCGTGATAATTTTTGATTCCACAATGCCGATTTTGCACGTATACGCAGGAAACTTATTTTTAGCAATTCATATTTTCATAATGGGACCAAAAGAGACACTGCGAGATAGTTTCGTCAGCAGTGTAGCCATGATTATAATACTTTAAGGCTGCGAATTATTCTTACGAAGTCTCGCAATCGCTGAAATTTTGTATGGCTTTTTGAAAATGATTGAAGATGTATATGTACATTACAAAATGGACAATATCGGGTAATAACCCCTTCCTAGGGATTGCAAAGGAAAAATTCCAAATTTAATTTTAATGTAGTGAAAAGTTTATAGGAATGTAAAAATCTATGATTTTGTTATTTTTACCGTGCTCCAAACCGTTTGAAAAATAAATTTGAAAAACAATTCCAATGATCTAAAAAGCATCTTCTTTTCACAACTAGAGAACGATTATGATTAAGAAAATTCATTAAAGCACTAGGAAGTAGAAGAAATTTTGCTTTAAGGAGTGAACACTCATCATCAGGTTTTCTCATGAATACTCCCGGAAACTTACACCCACTAAATTTGACATTTTTCTATAACTATATATGGTCGTGTATTTATGTATATATTTCACACACACTCGCATTGATATTTATCGAGAAAATGTACTGAAATTTGAACTTCTACACGACAAAATCTGTGAAGTGGTTTCAGATTAAATTTAAGTGGAGTTCCCCTTTCAGGTGTCATTCAATAAATTGATGGGAATGACGCGACGGGAAATTAAAGATGAGAGATTTTCTACGTTGTTATGGTGGATAGCTACAATAAATTTGTATTATCTGAATGCTTCTTTATATCAATTATAGCTGTTTTCCTATTTCTTCTTGATTGTAATTTAAATTTTAAACAATTTCGCGTGTTCGTCATACACCTGCTTATATGGAATACCCTGAATTTTCGTTCACTGTTAAAATGCCTTTCAATCTCGCAAAGCTTTGTTTGTTAAGCTCCTAGTTGGTATGCGTCAGGTGGGAAAATTTTCCTATTCTGTTCACACTTATCTACCAAGCCTTAAATTTTAATTTTTTGAAATGCAGAGTAAAACTACGAACGGTATCTGTAATAAAGGGTACTATTTTATAGCAGTAATTAACATCGAAATGCCTTTAAAAGGTTACTTAAGTGAAAATTCTCTTGCCATCGATGAATCTCTTCCCCTTACCAGTTAAGCGATTAATTTTGTGTGTAATCAGAAATTCTTCATTGCAGGTATAAAATAAACTTTAACACCTTGAATTTTGTGATATACGTGTACGTGGCCGGAGAATATGAATTTTAAATCAGCCCTTGCTGTTATATTTAACAGGATTCTACGCGGCAGGTATAAGGATATGTATATGCATGTAGTAGAGTTAAAATTAACGACCGTTTCCAACAACGAAGTAAACCACAGCGTGAAATCATGTTACATCCTCTATAAGTTACAAGTAGTAATGAAAAGGTAGTCACTGGCGTGGAAAAACCTTCATTGCGCACCTTACTATTACACTTGTAACGGGGAGTAGAAATTTATAATTGTGAAGTAAAAAGGATTCAAACTTAACCCGTATTAGTAATCAGACGATTAGATGGAATTGGTGCTTCACGTTAAATAAATACTAGTGAGATAATGTGCTCTTGAGAAAAATTAGTTGGAACAAGACCAATGTTATCAATAACTCAATGGAAAGTATTAAGTTTTCGCGGAAGCCTCCCCATTCAATTTAGTTGCTAGAAATTCAGAAGGTGATATTTGTGCAGAAACGAGAATCCGGTGAAAGAATGAAGAGCTGCATGACAAGCATATTTATGTAAAATTTTATAGTAGATATATACATACACTAGAATGTATTTAATGTAAGCTCTTAAAGGTAAACTCCATTCTTGGCATTCTTTGAAGTATTCTGAAGCATGACAAGGAAACTCTGCTTTGATATTACAGACAGACATAAACACATGTAATGTCATTATATTTATTCTGGCTCATTTGACCCCTGTCATAACATTCTGCACGCACGCATTCTTTTTTCATTTATAAAGCTCATTAAAAACGAAGGGAACGCCTGAAGAGAGTTTTCCCAATTAAATGTCTAATTAAGGGAACCCTCTTCTTTTTTTGAAAGATACAAAATAAGTCATAAATGTGGTAAGTTTAATGTTTTGTTTTAATTATTTTGCGGAAAATCGAGAGATAGATACTGTACATCTACTGTCTCTGTTCTTTCTGAACGATTTTCTTTGACTCCATAACCGCTAATAAAATATGCTTCCAACATAATATTCAAGTGGAAGAGCAGATTCAAAAGTTTTCATCCTGCATCTGGTGAATGCACAAGAAATAGATTGGATAGAAAGGTCTCTGACAACTCTTTAAGGAAGGAATGACTTTTCAGAGTATCAACCACACCCATTTAAGTTTAATATAAATTCGAAAATGAGACTATTTGGACAACTCCTTCGTAGGGTTGCCATACAAAATATTTATTTTTCACTATATATTTGGGCACTTTCTGCTGAGAACGTGTCGATGTAGACACCTGAAATTGTGTACACGGCGTTTTCATACAAATAATGAAAAAGAAAAATTTAAAAATGTACTAAATCGAACAACTCCTTCTTGGTGCTTGCAGAAAAAATTTGCGTTTTCACTTTATTTAACTTTTATTTTCATCTAGGGTATAATATTATTGGTCTTAGACCAATTATAACTTTTTCTCTTGTTTATTATAAAGTTTCCAAAGCTTAGGGGATACCTTATGAAGCGTAGCACATCCTTGGCAGGAAAGGAAGAAGGGGTAGTGAATTGAGTATTTTATGGGGTATGTCAAGGGGGTGATGGTGTGTATTTCGCTGGAATGTTTGCGGGTCATAGCAGGTGGGGGGGGGGGATGCAGCAGATGGTAAACCATTCCACATTCGTACTGTTCTACTTATGAATTTTAGGATATGCCCCAATTTAACTTCAAGGGTATGTGGTGAGATCAGGTTACAGCTCAGACTATATCGAAGGCCTTTGAAATATCTAATGCGATGATTTCAGAAATTCACCAAAATTATGGAGACATTGGTTCCAATCATCGGTAAGGAATGTTAGTGAATCTCCATCAGAGCGGCCAGGATGAAGGCCGAATTGGTGGTAGCTAATAAACTTGTTAATCCCCGGATTTTTCATCAATTGGGTGTTGATGATTTGGAAAGAATCGAAGTAAGGAAAATTGCTCTAAAGGTTGACCGATCGTTTTTCTCCACTCTTTTGGATTCAGCTAATACCTTAATAATGAGCAAGTTTCCAATTAAGACAGGTGAATAAGTTTGCGTAGAAGTTTAGCTAAGGAAGAGGTATTTCGCCCGAGGTACTCAAGTGAGGCGAGTACCTGGAACGAAATACCATTAGGCTCAGCAGCCTTAAACATATTGAGATTCTCTAGCACTTTGAATATCCTCCTTGTGCGGAAATGTAACGGTTTTTGACTGTGATTGCATGTTGGTGGTGAAGGTTGTAAGAAGAAATTTACAGCAAACTTAGCTGTGGATAAATTGGTTTTGTCCAATGATTCCGTGCACATATTACCGCTGTGAATTAGGTGCGATACCGAAGAACTGGTGAAGTTGTTCCTGACTGTTTTAAGAATATATACCAGAATTTTTTATTATCCTTTCGACAAGCAAATACTCTCCGTCTAATACTTTGGTCGAATTAAAATTTAGCCCGCTAAATAATGGATTTGCAGTTGTTACGTGCCTCTCTATAGACAGTTTCAATTTCGCTAAGTAGAACACCTTGTATGCATGAAAGGCGATTTCCTTGTTTTTATTGCTATATAACAGTTATTGTTAAATCAAGATGTATTGTTTGATTTAATATTTTTGTATCTGTGCGGAATGAAGTTTCACATCCTACATATCAGATTGAATATATTAAAAACGAGAAAGAATTAAGTTTTTTTTAAGTGAATAAAATACTATATAAAAAACGTATTAATTGTCCTCTTAGGAAAATACTATTGTTTTGTTAGCAAAAAGTGTCATCATGTTCTATTCAATTCTCTCCAATTTCATTGTATGAAAGTATTCAAACTAGCATTATCTCTTATGAAAACTCTATTTTGGAGTAAGTACCAACAAAATATGCTTAACGTGGAGGTAAGTAAACAAACTAAATAATAAGAGGAAATATAGATACCCAAAGAAGACAAATTGGGATTTATACGATCAGCATATTTTCTTTCACAAGTTAACTATGGAAGTAGAGGGTACTCTTTATGTAAGGGCATCATTTTGGTTGAGTGTCATTTCTGTCAATTGCATCTGCTGTCATTGTTAGTTTTGTTTCGACTGTCGTGCGAATGTCGAAAATTCATAATGGAAAAGTCTAGTGAAAGGGCTCCAAATGTTCAGCTCAAAATTGGCGTAAAGAATTTTACGAAACTGCGCTTTACTTATGGATGCTTGAAATTTTTACCCAAAATAAACGTTATTATCACGATATTTAACGTTTTCTGTTTTAAAAACCACAAAAAAGAAAAAAAATTAAAAATAGAAATTGATTTAATTGATTGTACGTAAGTAAGCTTGCCTAAAATGAAAATTAACATGAAACTTAAGTTCGCTGGACTTTACTTATGTTTACGGTCATTTTGGGCCCCCATGAAAGCAGAGGGCATGGTTATTAAAAATATGAGTTCAAAAATTTCAGTACTGTATCATGAAATCATAAGGTGGGTAGGTAGGTACCTTGGTCATCACCATTATATTTCCATTTTTTTTAGTCGACATAAATCTGTTGAGTCACTGTTCAACAACAATTTTACTTTTTTTTGTTGTTGCCCGAGATGTTCCTACGATTTTCTAACATTTAAAGCAGGCAATTTAGGAATAAATGTCTAATTTTACAAGATTGACGCATTTTTTAAATTTTCTTAAACATAGTTTTTTTTTAATGCGTCGTGCGACTGTCACGTGATTTTAGATTAGCTCGCTGTCCCACTACCTCACGACATCTAGTGATGTATTTTCGATAGTTTAGTTACAAACCAGGAATGACGGAAGCTTACGTGTAGTGGTATGCGGCGATATAATGCATTCGATTGCATGTGATGCTTGTTTTTTTTTTTTTGTTGATTTAATTTAAGACATAAAGTCAGCAGAACGTTCTGTACCATACAACTATATTACTACTGAAATCAAGGAGCTCTACACAAACTTCAACAATTGAAAGTTATTTTAAAGGAAACTTGGAAACACCACAACTTTTTATCAAAATGAACTCAGTGATTTAATGCGAGATCTAAATTTATCGAAACAGGCATCAAAACTATTAGCATCAAAAATAATATTAAAACAATTCGTTAGACTACTGCTGGTCCCTTCAAATATTGTCCACAAACTATACACAAAAGGAAACCTTTACTCGGCTACATACTGCGCTCTTCATGTGTAGCAATTTTATTCGGCCAAGAGCTTGTTACAACCTCTGAAGAGTAACAGCTTGATCAAAAGAAGCAAGCAGATATTTATACTGGGCGCAACGAGGTTCGAATTAAAAAAAAAAAATTATCTAAATAAAATACTTAAACCAAAGATTTAATTTTCAAATTCAATTTAATTTCCAAAATATATTTTCAGCTCAAATTCACGAAAGATTTTATTACAAAATAAAAAGGAAGATAAGAAAAAAGAAAAATTAATCAGATCAAAGTAAGTCGACAGGAAACAAAAATAATCAAGAAAAAAACGAATTAATGCAAAAATTTTTAGAGAAAGGATAAAATAAAAAAAAAGGAAATAGTATAATAATTATGTACTAATAAAGGACAATTTACTTTCTTAAATTTTTCATCTTCTTGACTAATTTTGTATTTCTTTGATTCAGTATTGGTCGGAAAACTTTTTAGAACCGAGGTTTTTTTCAATTTGAAGTGCTGATACCTTCCATTCCCGAAACAAAGTGAGATTTGGTATTTAGTTCATTTTGAATACTTGGTAGTAATCGGTTTTTAATTAAATGAATTATTATCTGTAAAATATATTTTAGTTCCGATGAAAAAGTTGTGTTAGTAGTAGTTATTAGTAGCTCTGGTTGAATAAAAACAGACAGTTATTAAACATTGGCAACATCCAATTATAAACAAATAAAAAATCTAGAATTGGTCTAAGACAAATTCTTATGATATCCTAGATGAATGAATCGGATAGGAAAAATGGTTATAACAAATTTTATAGGATTTTGCATTCTAAAGAACTTTTCAGTACAATCAAAAACGTCTAGGACTGATAATTTTTACAGTATACGTAAAAAAACTAAATTTTTATATGGCAACACCAATAACGGGCTGCCCGATTTAGTCCATTTTTGAAACTTTATTTATTATTACCATGAAAACACAGTGTACAAAAGTTTAGCTCTCTACGTCGACGCGTTCTCAGGCAGTGTTCAAATACATAGTAAAAAACGAAATTTTAGTATGGCAACCCTACGAAGGAGTTACCAGATTTGTCCCATTTTCTAACTTTAATATACTTTTTTTTTAAAGGCTCGTGTGCAAAATTGCAAGATGACAAACTTAGGATACCCTATGATTTCAGTTAGGGTATAAAAAGGGCACGACCAGGAAAATTTTCGGGATTTGTTCGGGAGCTGCAAAGTGATGAGGATAGATTCTATGTATATTTTAGAATGCCAAGAGCCGCAGAATTGCACGGACTTATTGTGAATGAATAAGAACTAATTTGCTGCACCGCACATCACCGCAATTCATCTGATGTGTATACTGTAGATTTATTTTTGGACGAGCGTGCCGCGGCGCATTTGGTGTGACACAAAGTATAAAAATAAAAGAAGTCGTAAAAGGTAGTGGCTTCCAGATTTTCTATTAAAAGGAATTGTGTTTTCTCATTTCAATTTGTTGAGTGAATTGCGTCTGGAACCAGCAGATTGGTTTAAATATCAAAGAATGAACGAAAGAGTGTATTTCGAACTATCACAGGAACTGAGACCGGTAATAAAATTTGGATCCTTTTCGGTAAGTTTCCGCATAGTTTATCGTAAGCTTACTCTCGTTTTATTTTATTAGAATAGTCCCCATTTTTATTTTTCATATTCATTCATATTTTTCATACATGCATGTCAATAAATTGTAAAATAAACTCTTTTGAGAGACACCTTAAATCTGTTATTTTAAAAATTTGCTTTCCCGTTTATGTACATCCAACACCACTGCGACAGCTCAACTTCTAACCTCGTTTTTCATCCACACGGCATCTTTTATTGCATAATTCATATTTGGCCAGACATGCTCTGCTCGAAAAAGTCAAAACAAATCAGATTTTCTGCGAGCCGTTGTAAAGCGCGACTTACAATTACGACTTGGACTTCGTCTTCGACTTTGCTCAAATGGTAAATACATTTCGCAAGATACAATTGCAACTTCGACTCCGACTCCGACTGAAATTAAACTTTGCTCAAAGTGCAAAGTTGGTGTTCGCTGTGGCCAACTTCAGTTCAATCGCAGATGTCTCGACTTCTGGTTTGTTCAAGGAGTTGAAGCATTAATTTAATTACAAATTTCACCTCAGCGTCGACTTCAACCTAAAATCAAGTCGCAGTCGACAGATCAGCCGTAATTGTATTTCACGCTTAATGAACCTGTATAAAGCAAAAGATTTGTAGAATCATTTGTAACGTTTTCCATAGGAAATTTTCCGTCGTTTATGATTCATATTTACTTTGTGAATAAATATTATAAGTATGGCAATAGAGATTCTCCAGAGTCAATCTCCCACCTGACCAATCGATCCAAATATTCTTGAAGTTGAACTAGCTTGTCCTGCTAACATAGATTAATTGCCTCTGCCTACAATTCCGCCTATACGTGAATAGTGGAGAACTAATAGTAGCACGTGAAAAACGTAACTCACTAGTTAGTAGGTGTGCAACGGAAAGCCATGTTGCTCTCGTCAGTAGGTGATAAATGGACAAATTGTGGTAGTACGTGAGAAACGGAAGCCAATAGTCCGTATATTGTAGCGAAAAACTATTCCATCTTACTCGTACATTTCAGCCAGATTTAGTTATTCTAAACTTTACTTTAAAATCAAATCCGACGAAACTATTGGCGCCCGAGCAAACCCTTCGACTGAGCAAACGACATCACACCGTACAAGGCCATTGTTCTTAGCATTCCATACCTAAGTTCATTACGTATTCTTGCACGAACTGATATGGTCATCAAGCAAGAAAGTTACGTAATCGCTAATTGTATTTTATTATATTTTGATTACTTTTAAGATTTTTTTCCATACCAATAAATTTATTCACAGTTCCTATTTCATATAATTTTAGATAATCGTACCCTATTTGTGGTAATACAAAATTTTATTACACTTTTCCTCCGTAAGTTTTAAGTTTATGCAATCCATTATTTTAAAAACTAGATTACAGATTCATAATTAGCTATACAAATTTACTACAGAACCGTTCTCATATTAACGGCAACAGAACAGCGATCTCCAGTGAAAAATTACAACATTAACTAAAGTGTTTAGTTTTAGTTGGTTGTTGTTGCACCAAAAGTATAAATTGTTAAACGCTAACCTAAATAAAGTGGGGAGCATGTTATAGTTCTTCACCTCCAAATCATATCCGCAAATATGTAATGAAATTTATGCGGCCTCCCCATGAAAGTGTTTATCTATGTATTAAAATCCTAGAATACGCCTTTATAGAGCTTAATACGAAAACATCAAATATCGATTGCTGAAGAGCAAAAAGTACAATTTCGCGAACAAAATCCTTTCAACCATTTTCAAAAGGTAGAAAACCCTAAGTAATTAAAAGGGTAGAGTCCCCAAGCCATTGAGGATGCTTTGCTTTGATGAAACAAACTTCGCTATTTTAGCTTTTACGCTTATGGCCACTTGCCAACGCATACATATGAACAGATTGCAAACGACCACAAACACTGTTTGAAATTCAACGAAAAAGTGGTTTACTAATCGTTTCGAGAATATTACCAAGAGCTGAGAGAATTTCATAATCCAAAATTGATTTCATGCAAAATATCTAATAATAATTATCACGAAGAATTCACTTGAAGTGTCTCATTCTCTCTCTCTCTTTCTCACACTACCTCTACTGTTGTTAACCTGAAATGTGGACAATTTAAAATCCCCTCTGAATTTTCTAAGAACTTGAAATATCTTTCAGGATTTTACTAAAGGACGAAGACATGAGAAGCTATTTATTCAGGTAAATTGAACGTAAGAATTGTTACACCTGAGTCTCCTTTTCGGCCATTGATCTGAGAAGTTATTACAATTTCTAACAGGGTGAACGACTCAAATAGACTGAACCACGAAAGATGTGAATTTGAGTGAAAAGTAAGAGAATTTAGTGGTGCAATATGAAGTATACGTAAATATGTACGTATTGTATTTAAATATTTTTGTACA
The DNA here is from genome assembly GCA_963924295.1 of Dioctria rufipes. Lineage (NCBI taxonomy): Eukaryota > Metazoa > Arthropoda > Insecta > Diptera > Asilidae > Dioctria > Dioctria rufipes. Next base: position 265,717,462 of record OZ002741.1, on the reverse strand, counting down.
TACGTTTTATTGTAAAGATTTTTTTCCAGCTGAGATCACGTAGACATTTACTGAGAGTTCACCGCTAGTATTTACTTATCTGTATCAATAAATATGAATTATTCCTTTCAGTTATTTAATCCTTTACACATAAGATAACATTTTCGATACACTAGCGCACGAATTTTATTAACTAAGCTAGAAGTGTTATGGTTGTGGTTAAAACGGCAATTCTGTTTTTTTTTTAAACAGGGAGACGAGAGATCCCAAGCATGGAGGCCAAAGCGGCCCATTGTACTATACTGCTGTCAACCCCATCACCAAAAAACCTTCCAGTCCTCTTAATGAAACGCATCAGCAAGATTTTTCAGTTTATCTACAGATAGGAGGGCGGACCCTATAGTATCCAACCTGCTCCAGGCGAAGGCCGGACAAGCACACATAAAGTGTTTGGTTGTCTCAGGCTCTCCTTCCAGGCAGGCCGTCTGGCTGTTAACAACTCCCATCCTTCTTAGATGAGCGTGAAGCTAGCTGTGGCCGGAGATGATGCCAACTACAGTTCTACATTGTTTCCTTCCGAGCCTCATGAGAAAATCAGAAATATTCCTATTGGACCCATCAAGAAACAGTTGTGTGCACATGCAAGTATTCAGGTTCTCCACCTCTGCTGATGCTAGAACATACTATGAACATTCGCTTTGATGAGAGACTAATTCGGGTTTAATAAAACACAACCATGATACCCTTTTACGCCTAACGTCAAAACTGTGCTAAAATATATTAAAAATAGTCTCACAGAGGGCGCGTCGAACCCAGGCAAAGGAAAAAAACTTCAGTATTTTTCTGGACTTCAAACTAACGCGAGAAGCATCGAGAATTTCTAAAGGTGAAAAGTCAAGTTTCGCGAATTAATTTTTTTTTATAAATCACGAAGTGGTGTGGTCAATAGTTCTATATACCGATGTTGAAATCATAATAGCATACAGCTCACAAGAAAAAAAGCAAAACCAAGGTTAAGTGGATAAGGGTAACAGCAAGAATAGAACGCACGTGGCTCGGATTCAGTAATCCGTAGAAATCATCAAGTATATGGAAGCTTTATTTCCATTCTCTCCTACATTCGGGAAGATAAGCTAGAATCAATTGATAAATGTATGTTTTATGCATGCACTTAGATCTAAATTTCCGAAAACACCCTTTTGACGAAATAAACGAATTATGGGATTTCTCACATTTCGGATTCCCTTCAAAGGGGAATGCCCAATTTAGACCCGACACCTCCAGACATGAGAGATGTCTTAAACGATGCATTATGATACTTTGAATATATTTTATTAAGAATATTTATTTCAATTCAGCGGTGGAGGCCTGGGGGGGGGGCTTTGGTCAAAGTTTGATCTAGTACATTTCGGAAAATCTAGTATAGAGTCGAATTCCGTAGGTCATGAGAAGAAGTTTGAGTACCCACAGTCATATACTCGAAGGCTTAAATAGCTATTTATAACCATATTCATACTTCCTTTTTTAGTATTTCCGGCTTTTTTATTCGAACTGAATTGAGGTACTAGATTTTCGTACTTACATCGGCTCTAGCTCGGTAGGGTTATGTCCGATCGGAAAATGGCTTTCACTGTTCCCTTCAGCTCATTAAAAGCTACAATTCGTAGAAGAAAACTCTTCTCTGTATACTTTTAGGGTAGGGGTAGGAACCCCGGCGGGGGTGGTGGTTCTCTCCGGAACACATTTTCATGCACTTGGGTCACGTACACCCCAGCTACTACATTTCGCATATATATGTTTGTAGTGCTTTCTTCCATGGTCATTAATGCTCTGTTATGAACATTTTTCTCATACGAAGCCATTTTCCTTGACTCACCAATTCCGCGCAATCACCAGAAGTTAAAAAGATCACTTTTTCAAGAAAGTCGGTCACGGTACATCCGTTCCCCAAAGCTTTCCCCCGCTGAATTGAAATACCCATTGTTAATAAAATATGTTCAAAGTATCATAATGCCTCGTTTAACACATCTCTTATGTCTGGAAGTGTAGGGCCTTAAGTTGTATGAAAAGTGGGCATTCTCCTTTCTTCCATAGACAACAAGAAAAATTTAAAGAGCCTTCTTGCGGTGCAGCTCAATAAAGAGTTAGCATTGGCAGAAGGAAATATCAGAAGTTCAATTGCGCCGCACAACGTGAAAGAATTACTCACCTTATCAACTTGGAGTCCACCAACTATTAAATACAATTGGGTACAAATATTTGGGTTTTAGTGGTGTCCTGTCGGTCTGCCTGTTTTGGGATCTTGCACGCGTAAGATTCTGACAATTGCAGGAATATCCATTACTTCTGCCCACCGGCCTTAAACAATAATAATGCAAGGATAACACGCGCGGCGCAGTTGCATAATGTGGATTCTTACGAATACAAGTATTTGCATATCTACCAAAGAACTCACAGCTGTCGCCACGCTACAGGATTTAGGTATACTAGTGTTAAGTGGGTGGTTGATATTTAGCGATTAAATATAAAATTGTCTAGAGGACAAGCTAAGGAACAATGAACAGAATTATTGCGGTAGTTTGTAACAAACTAACTTGTATATAGCAAAACCATTTGTGAGGTTTTCCGTCGCTTATGACCCATAGTTACTTTTTGAATCAACATTATAAGTAGGGCAATTGAGATTCACCAAATTACCGTCAACTTCCCATCTGACCGACTGATTCCAATATCCTAGAAGTTGAACGGGCTTGTCCGGGAAACATCCAATGTCTTCCTCAGTCCAAAATTCCACCGGTAAGTGAAAAACGGAGAAATGGTAGTAGCACGTGAACAACGGAATCCACTAGTTAGTACGTGTATAACGGAAAGCCATCCTGCTCTTGCCAGTATATGATAAGCGGGCAACGAGTGGTAGCACGTGAGCAACGAAAGCCACTAGTCAGTACGTGTGCAACAGTAAGCTATTCCATTGTACCTCTCAGCTGGGCTTAGTTATTTTAAAACTTCCTTTAAAATATTCTACATTTACATATATTAGCAATGACTAGTGACAAATCCGACGTTTTGCTACCGACCAAAACTATTGGCCTCCGAGCAAACCCATCGACCAGGCAAACCCACCGAGAATGGGGGTAGTACTGATGAGCATAAATGTTAAATGTTCTTAAATTTTCAAACTAGACAATTTTGAAGTGTAAATTAAATAGTTGATCTCCTTTGGCGTGGCGCGCAGGCGAAGAAATTCTTCCACCCCTCTCATTTCCAGACGCGGCAACTTATAGGATTTAGCAGACAGTCGCTCAGACTATTTGTTAACGCAGTCACTGGTCACCCTCCTGTCACTTCCTGAAGAAGATAGACGAATCCGACAGTGAACTGTTTCGACTGTGCGAAGAGGAAGGCAGGCCTAAGGCTGCAAATCACTGGAAGAACAATTATCTCTCCAGATAATGTCTCCAATCTAACTCCAAAAGCAATACTCGAGCTCGTTAAAAGACTCGATTTTGCTTAACCACTCTAGGTGAAGGCACAATAGACCAACTATGGTCGCGGTGTCCGCAAGATCCTGGAGGCCTAGTCGCCCCTACTCTTAACATTAACAAATAGTTGTAGTTTAACAAGACATTATGAAATATGTAAATATGTCCACTAGGCCGTGGTAATCTAACCAGAAACTATAGAAAAAGGACAGATAGACCAATAGAATTGTGAGGTTAGAATAATGAGTACGGTATACATATAAATATGGTATGCTGATAACTATATCAGGACTAACCTAGTTTGTAATTTTTACTTTAAAGAACAGAGGTAATATTTGAAGTATATTTGCTCGTCGCCATCTTTCACACTGCCGTGCACGGTTTCTATTCGTAGAGCGTGTAAACTATACGCAGATCTCATTCCTGATTTTCATATTGATGCATTATCCATGGCTTTTTCTCCCTAGCCAATCAGAAGACGTTTTTAACGAGCCGCGTCTTGTTAGCCGTCACTAGAACGAAACCCCATAACTTCGAATAAATAACCAATAAGGAAGCGACATATCGAGTGTGTACAGTATACGTGAGTAATCCAATCTTTGACGTTTAAATCTAACTAAATTAGTTACATTTTGATGTTTCTGAAAGTAAACATTTCAGAGCTTCGGGAGTTCAGTAAAACTTTATAAAATTTAAATTCCGGTGGAAAATCGTTTTTTAGGCAAGTGAATATATTTAAAAATATGCATAAATTATTTGTGAAAAAATTTCGTGAATATATATAACAGAAACAGACAAGTATACGAAAGTTTGAAATGTTTTAAGATCATGTACGATTTGTTTATTCGAAAAATATGTAATGAATGTCCTTCATTACGCATCTTATAACCCTGAGTCAATAAAAACTTATTTTAACACAAGCTCTCGGCATTAAAGATAAATATAACATTTTCAATTAATTACTCGTTCCCACAAGATTTCAACCAGAAGTCAATAAATTCTTCAAATTTATTGTCCACTCAACCTTTTATGAAGTACCTTCATTGCCCATAGCATCAAACTGTCAGCACGAGACCGATTGAAGTAAGCCGTGACTGACCTACCTTACAGCCTTACAGCAGGCTGTTTACATGAATTATTTACATACATGAAACACTATACGCAAAGCGCTTAATAACAGACCCATATATCGAGCACCGCATGTTTTTCCTCGTTTCTTTATATGTATATATAATTTACTGTCAATGCACTATGGTTGATTTGTTTACCTATGGGTAATACTATGTGCAATTTTTTTCGTGCCTGACCTGTGTATTTGGCACTGTATGTTGTTTTTAAGTTTTGTTATATACATAATATGCACGTCAATAGCCTGCACAGGGGAAAATATTTAATATGGCTTACATAGCGGTATTGATTATTCCCAATAAATAAAATAAAAATATGTATGGAGGCGTGGCCAATTTTCAATATTAAATTATTAACATTAATTTCCCAATTTTTCGCCACTCTACCAAATTCTGCCCGATTAGCAATTATCGAGGAAAATCAATAAATTCTTCTAAATAAAAAGCTGCTGCGTCGCTAACAAAGCGGAGTTATTTTTTGGTAATGATCAACAGACCCCCGACCCACGGTAAGGTCTCTTGTTCTTAAAGTGTCTAAAGATAAATTAAATAAAAGTGTCTAAAAGTTAAATTAAAATTTGTTTATAAAAGTGTCTTAAAGTTAATTTAAAAACTATTTGTAAAAGTGTCTAATGTCAAATAAAAATTATTGGTAAAACTAGCTAGATAAATAAAACTGCGTTTAACCCAGACATGGAGTATTAGTTCAAGTCACGTAAGGTGATAACAACACTAAAGGGCTGGTGAACTTCTCTTTAAAGCAGTGCCAGTCCTAGTTGTGCGAAATGATTGTACAAAAGCCCCGATCACAAAAAATGTCAGAAGGTCTCTTCTTTTCAATGGCAGCCCTATATTTCTTTTACCTAACAAAAGGGGGCGCTAACGATTCTTTTAATGTACACAGCAATTTGGGATATAAAAAATGTCCCCATTTCAGTCACGATTTCATTACTGCCATGGCGAAATAAATACAAACACAGCACACTAATACATTTCGCGAGCGGCTTAAGTTTTTATTCGATATGCCTTATATTCCTTATTGTAACGAACCATTTCCAAATCAGCTCTTTTCTTGACTAAAGTAACGAAAATGTGTAGTTAAGATTAATCACTCATAATTTCATAACTGACTGCAATCATCCCAATCCTATCCCTACTCCAATACATTGTAGAAATTATCCAAATGTTCTAAAAACTGCCACCAGAAAAAGTATAAAAGCATGCACACCATTCATTTGAGAGCTCAGTCGGTGGCTGGCTGCCGACAGGATAGGAGCTCCCGTGATGTATTTCTGGAAACTTGTTTCTTGTTGGATGGACACCGGTCCATTGGCTGCAACCAACTCCTGTCCTTTCCCCACACACTCGTAATGTATTTCTGTGAGTGTTTACTATCTTCCCCTCCGTATACCTTCGTGATGTATTTCTGTAGGTGTTTTCCGTTCAGTACACTCTCGTGATGTATTTCTGTGAGTGTTTCCTTTCCTGTCTCACTCTATTAATGTATTTCTATCAGTGTTTTCTGTCCAATTCTTTCCGATAAGGTAGAGACGTAGAGAGTAGTTCGGTCAGGAAATGGTTTCGACTTACACGCATATCTTCATTAAAATTACAATTGTAATAAAATAAAGGACAGATACAGAGAAATGTTTAATAAGGATACTGTTCCTATAAATGTATAAATATGATTAGAATAAGTTACATACCATACAGTGAAATTTTATATTAGGTTAGCGGTTAAGCAAGAATATATAATTGATTATTTGTTTATGTAAATGGACCTTGTTATTTATTGATCCTGGCGTAACTCACAAGCGCCCGGAACCCCTAACAAGGGCATTATTAGTTAGTTATTAATTTAATGATCTCTAGTCATGGCTGATAAGTCGCTCCTTCTTGAAATGTCAAACACATTGCATTATTCTTTTTAGGTAAAATTGGCAGCAACAATATAAATTGTAGTGTTTTAATTATTTTTGATATTTTAACCTTTGCTTGCATTGATAATTTAAAAATTTTGCCGGAGGTTTGTTTGTTTTCTATATACCTTATTTAGATTATTTTGACAGCTCAAAGAGATAAGTTAAAATGAAAATTACCTTGCTGGCTTTCTGTGGCTGCTCAGTGATGTTTGGTTGTTAAGATAAAAGCGCGACCATGTTAGGCGACATGAAAATCAGACATCACTCTGATTTGTTCACGAGAAATGAAGAACTACTTTCGGTTCTCTTAATTTTCTTTTATTCTATCAAATGTGTTTGAGAACAAATGAAAAACTTTACATACATACAAAGTTTTTATTTTACCATGTTGCCATAGCGGATCATACTAAGCTGGAACAAAATAAAGAAAAACACAAGGGCTGGGAAGTCAAACATTCCATATACTGTTGTTTTTTTTTTAAATAAAGCAGTATTACATGCACGAGATAAGATTTTACAGAATTTGGATTCATTTTTTTTGTATAATTGTTGTAATAGATTTTATTATAAAGAAGTCCCAATTACAAAATAATAAAATTAATCATTCCAGCTCGTACTGATTATTGTTGGTTGCAGAAATTTCGCGCAATGGTTATTATGTTAAAATACGTCATTAGTACAGTTTCATGATTTCGTACCTACCCCGTTATTTCGATCGTTGTTTTGTTTTGTTATTGAAATTATCTACAGTCTCATAGTAACTAGGCAACCTATGATTTTTATTGTGGTTAAATTAACTGTAAGTAATTAAGTAAGAAATATAACTTTCGGCGGAAAGCGAATTAAAATTATTCCGATTACAATTTTTTATCTGACATCATATAGCCAACTTTGAGATACCCTCCTGAATTGTAGAAAAGAATTATAAATAGAAATAAATGGTGAAATGATGATGCATTAAATCCCTCCTCTGTCTCTTGTGTCTCCCCTGGAGCCTGTTTTTCGGTTGCTCGTTGAAACATTGTTTCTGGATATTCAAAGATCATGGGCTCAGAATGGCACCGGGATGTATAGGGGCAATGGCCATACTGGGAGACCACCACCAACAGGTCCTCCTGGCAATGAAGGTACGTGAATGTTATTTAACTCTCTGATTCCTCCCCATCCAGTACCATCTCCAGAGCTCATCCCAATACTTTTCCTCATCCTACCTTGTCATGAATTTGTTGTTGTGTGACGTGGTACTAGGTTGGTTAATTTCGAACCCTCTATAAATCCCGCGAAACTAATCTTCAAAGCATGCTGGCCCACGGACATATACCATGGGTGAGCTGCTGACTCCGTTCATCAGATAGAATCAAATAGGAAGCAACTAAAAGAAAGGCCTATAGATCAAAATAGTTTGGAAATTTTGTAGATGTATGATGCCAACACCAACCCAGAAATAAAAGAGCAAACCAAGTTTTGCTCAATTTCGGCGACAATTAGATCTATTTGGTTATATGTATATGTACATAGCCAGTCTCTATTAGTAATTTATTTCTCATTAAGATTTATAGGTTATTTGATATGAAGCTTATGAAATAAGAGAAACAATTACACTCGAAATTCTTCCAGCTCCAAAACGAAAATATAAAATAATTCCAACTAATTGGGTATTAATGAGAAGATTCAACATCAATTCCCTCCCAAACATTGGCTGACCATTTCTGTTGGTATGACTATTTACTCGTCAATTAAATTTAATTCTATTAACAATATTTAGTAAGATCTCAAAAGCAATAAACTCAAAAATACTTGTCTTCTTACAAATTATATTAACTGGATTTAGGTTTTAATTCAGCATTACACTTTGATGTTTCTTCTGCCAACACACATCTTTTGACATAATAAATTCTCGGAATAATTATGAGACATAACCCTGACATTTGTAAAATGCCGCATTTTATGATAACAAAACATTTTACGTAATTTCTTAAATGTATAATCTATCAAAAGGCATCAATCAACGTGTGACATTCTTGGGTAGATATCGAACAATTTTTAGAGTTTTCCGAACGTTCTGAAGGAAAAATAAGGAATGGTAATGCTGGCGCAAATATACATGATATTTTCCCTCATCTTAATAAGACGAGCGAATGAATCTCTGGTATAAAGATAAATGAAAGAAAGTTCAAAGTAAAGTCATATACTTAATACATATGTATATATATGTGGGATTTTAAATAAAGAATTCGCCTTTTCAAAATTTTCACTTTAATTTATTTATGTTCAAAGGTTCAAATTCCGTGTTATGTTGGGACATCTTGCCAACCCAATCAGAAGAGAGCTAAAAATGGCTGGTGTCGTTCGCTGCAGGTCCAGTCATGGTCGATGGTATTGTCTCATGTGCGCTGTAGCATTTCGGTGAATAAAGCATTGAGAACTAAATTCCCACCTATATGTATATACCTATAAATTTGAATAAGACTATACGTGATATTTTCTCTCATCTTGATAAACGATCGAGGGTTTCTCCGGTATAAAGAGTTTAAGTGGGGGCTGGTGAGATGTACAACTTTCAGTAGAGATAGGAATTGTATTTCCAGTTACTATTCTTATTGTGTATAAATTTCAACCATAAACAGCCCGGATTAACGGCACCAACAGCAAAACTCAAAGTCTGTCATAAGGCTACTTCTACAGTTACAGAGTTTACAGCATTTAGATTGAGTCAGGTGGCACACAGTCGTAAGACTAAAAAAATTTTTTTAGTAGCTTAGGAGGTTTTCAGGTTAAATTTAAATTTACTGTTTGGAAGTTATAACACCGATGTTTGTCGGGTGAAGGTTTGCCAATAGGCGCACTTATCTCTAAATGTTAACAATCATAAACGTCACAAATTCTACACTACAACGTTAAACCCACCAAAGAGGTATAGAAATAACACTAATTAAAGCCGAAATTAATGTAAAAAAATCATGTGATGACTTCCTAATCATAATGATAACTGACAAAAACAACAGAATACTTATCATAATTCATCCAACCACACACAAAACCTGCTTCAAGTTTCATACAGTACGTTTACATGAATACTTGAGTACTTGACTTGAAATCCACTTGAAACTCAGGTACGGTTGTTGATTTAATTAATTCTAATTACTTGACTTGAATTTTTCTTGGATTTAATTTTCCAATTACTTAAGTTGAAATTTACGAGTTGAATGAGCCTTTTCATGATATTTTGCTTACTTCAAGCATACTTCAAGTATACTTCAAGTATTCATGTCCTTTTGATCTTTATCGTAATCCATTTAAATGGTTGTTAGTCTATGTATCATGGAATGGAAGCCACAAGATTATGGATTTGTAGGTGATTTGATTTAGCTGATATAAAATTATCACTATAGGTATCTTTCCCATATATACTGACTCCAAATATATGCTTTCCTGAGATAATGTCTCTTTTTAGTTCTAGAGAATTTATGACTCCGTTTACTTCATGTTTTATTGTAAATATTGTTATTTTGTTTTTATATTATTAAGCCAAGCTCAGTGAATACCCTATAATGCAAAGCACAGCATGACAAGAAGGAAATAGAGAAGGGACTAGGGGACATGAAGAGGTGCTGATGTTGGTCGCCCTTAAATTTTCGCAGATTGTATGCCGGAAGAAAGGCAAAAGATGGTAGACTATGCCATATTTGCACAGTTTATGAAAAAAAGCATCACGGAATTTTACTGTACGACCGAAATTAATTTAATGGGAAAAATGATGTGCGCATTTTGAAGCGCGAGTATTGCTTGAAGGCTCTTTAATGCATTGAATTCGACGCGATTCGCTTTGCTCCAAGCGAGGATATTGTCGAAATCGTTGTTCAATGCTCTAATCTTGTAATCTCGTATAATACATGCTGTATTCCCTCTGGAGTCGACAAGAGTATAAAAGGAGTAAGCGAAATCAAGGGTACTGTCATCAGCAAAACTATGGATAGGATTGAAAGTACAAGAAATAAGATCATTAATGAAAATTAAGAAGAGAGACAGCGATATAACAGAGCCCTGGGGTACATCGGCATTTATAGGATGAATTTCAGATGTAACGCAATCTAACACAACCCGTATTGGGCGACCGTATAAAAAACTTTCAATTCTTAATAGACGAGGAGGGGAGAGACCAAGTATTTTAAGTTTGGCTAAAAGGGCTGGATGCCAGATTCTATAGAAGGCCTTTGAAATATCCAGGGCAACGATTTTATACTCATTAAAATTGTGAGGACTGTTTTGTAAGAAAAGTCAGCAAGTCTCCAGATGAGAGTCCAGCCCGGAAGTCATATTGGCGATCGTTGATGAGTTGATTGGTTTCTAGATTAATTTCCTTAATTTTGAGTTAATGATAAAATCACAGACCTTTGAAAGAATCGAGGCGATTGCAATTGGTCAGTAATTTGCGGCTTTGGAGACGTTGATCCCTTTACAGACCTAGAAAACATCTTTCGTAAGGGTGTGTATTGACTTTTGAACACATTCAAATGGGAGATGCTAGGCAGGTATCTATGGAGTGGGTGGAATTTGAAGCGAATTTAGCAACCAAAATATTAGCTTTATCTATAGGGAATAAAAATCTACTTTACCATTGTTAAGAAGTGAATGTACAGAGGAACTGGTGAAGTTGCTCGTGATGGTTTTGATCAGCAATCTTTGCTACATTTGCTGCTTGCCAAGATTCTTTGTCTAATATTCTGGTTAAAAATCAATTTGTGTCTCTAGATAATAGACTTGTAGGTGTTCCATGCAGTCTTGAAGACTTGTTTCAGTTCTGGACATAAATCTGCCAAGTGGTGTAATGCTGTTATTTTTATCGTCCATTTGGACAGATTACCTTCAATTTTGAATTTTGAATTTAATTGTTGTATTACAAATTAAGTCTATAATAATATGATGTCGCGATATAACATGAGTCATATCCAGCCGTATTCCACCTCAATAACATGGGTTCTAAAGCCGTTTGCACGTTAAAAGACGAAAACAAAAATTCTATACTACAAAACGCATTTTTCTAACCTACTATTGCGAATATTTCAAACTAAATTTATGTTGTTTACAGATTGCAAATTTCTCACTTTTTTATTTTTCCCAAAGGATTGCAAATTGTTACATTTCAAGAATAAACTTTTACATGATGTGCTGGGTTCGTTAATGAAATATTGTTCTTTGTAGAGAAAAAAATATTCACTACTGTAGGGTAGAAAAGTGAATTTTTCAGTATAGTATATTTTCATTTTCGAATATATGATTGATGGACTATATTAGGGTGTTATGCGTTTTCACGAATAACGTTCTACGTAAATATAATGACGCCAAGCTAAGATAACAGTCAGAAAATCTGAAAATAATGGTGAACCTAAAATAGAGCCCTACGTATCTCCTCATTTCATTGCATAAATGTACAAAAGAAATTATTCAAACAAAGCACTAATTCGAAAAGCTTAATTGTTTATTCAATTAAAATGCGCTTTATATTTTCAAAAACTTAATAAAAGCTGAATTATTTCCACAGTCGTAACCTGCATTACCTCATTATTATTATTTTAGAAATCTCGTTTAGAAATGAATTATATGTCAAAAATATCGATCAATGACCAGAGCGCAATGAAACTTGTTTGGCATCACGCTATGAAAATGATAAAAGTTTTTGGTTAAGTTCGAGTTGTTCCTTTCATGAATTATTAAAATGTCCACTCACTACTTACATTCACGATATAAGGTACGGGGCCAAGTTAATTATTCACTAAGCAAACGGATGAATTTCCTTAGATAGACTGGCTTTCTGATGTGAAGAAAATGAGGGTAATATATGTATGTGCCCATATTTAATACAAAAACAGGCCATGTTTATCGCGCTAATTTCTTTAGACAATGCCTATCTATTCGGATTTCTATGAGCTTTTTCCAGCCTTCAGAGACTTGTCGCGTAACGCAAAGACGCGTACAAGTACTTTTCATAACGGCAGCCAACAATAAGAATAAAAAGACGTTCGTTAAGTTTTATTTCCTTTCGTCAAGCTGTGTCTGTACGCTCTTAAGCAAATTTACATAAGCAAATTTGACCTTTTGTGTAAATACTATACAAAATTTTCTATATATGGAAGTATCCGGTAAAATTTTAAATCTTGCATATGCTGGTTTATGCACATCGTATAGTTGGGCCTTTAGATTGAATTCAATGTTTCGCCATTCCGTAAAGCATGCAGAATCAATACTAAGTCATCAAGCAAACATTTATTCAAATATTCAATTCATTTTTTACTACAGTGATCTACTACTATGGCAGAAGAAATCGCTGTCGAATATCGATGAGAAACATTTGTAAAAATATGGAAATCTAAAATTTTTCCTTTCTAAAATGATTGTATGTAAATTGTTGATGTTATGTAGCTCGTTATACCCCGAAGTCACATACTATTTGTGCTCTTTTGGGAATATTTCCCTATTTTTTTATTACTCTTTTAAATTCACTCCTCCATTTTATTATCTTTTATTTCTTAACCACGTTTACGCTACAACACTGGGTAGTAGTCGTCGTTTTATTAAATAGAAAAAAAAACAACAACATTCTTTTTCCGGTGCACCTGTCTCACGTAGGTATTATTATTATTATTATTAGAGTGTGTACGCTGAAAATATCCTGGAAGAATTTTATCGCGCCTCATTACCGTAAAACTTCGTGAAAGTGCCTCCTACGCAACCCATTAATCATTTACACTCCACTTATATAGACTGAATGCCTGCCCCATTTAATGTAATACCCGTGAAATGGAAGTAAAAATGAGAAGCTATTTAGAGAAATCCTAGCAGACGCTACTTAAGACACGATACGCAGGTAGTATACCTAACTGCCTTAGCTTTTCACGTATTATTAAACTTAATAAGCAATTTAGCACTAACCTTATTTTTTTCAAACCGTTATCGTTCAACACTTGAAATTCTATTGTATACGGGAGAGATTTTTCGCTGATAATGAAAGCATGGTCAATGACTTATACAGTAAATGGCTCGAAAACAATAAATTGTTTTCTATGGGATGAGTGGTAATTAGAAAAGGCAATTAATAAGCCTTTCATTATCCTTTACGAGTTAATTGATAAGGTTGCCTTTTAGACGTGGCGAAGGGGTGTAAATTTTATTGAAGGTATCATTAATAAAAATTAAATAAATGTGCTTGATGATTTTGTGCGCAATAATGCTATTGTATGCCTAGTTAATCTCCATTTAATCAACCACCATGCATATTTAGATTATTTCACTCACTCTCTCTATAAGTAGGTAAGTTTTAAATTGAGGTACATTACAGCTTTTCGTGAACAAAAAAAAAAAAAATTCTTTTGAATCTACAAATTAGAATATAAAAATGATTCGTAAAAAAAAAATCGTTGAAAATAATTCACCGAATGACGGCGAACTCGCGTAATTTTTTCTTTTAATAAATTTTTTTTTTTCAATCTAAAAATTAGAATAAGAAAATGATTCGTCAAAAAAAAAATCGTTGGAAATAATTCACCGAATGACAATTCGTCGAAAAATCTATTTTACACAACTCAGGAAATCTCAACCTAACGCATTTACGACGTATATAAGACGATCGTGGTATATGAGACTTATTATACGATTATACGTATGTAAATATTTTATATATACAAAAATTAGCTACAAAACTTTTGCATAGTTCTTTCCGGTATAAGTGGCCAAGTCTATGACAGTGGAGTAAACATGAAGGGCAAACATTGTGGGGTGAAAAAAAGAATCCTGCAAAAGAGCCCCCGTGCTTTCTTCGTCTTTTGCTCAGCTCAAACCCTTAGTCCCATAGTTAGTGATGCTGCTTCTGCCATTTGTCAAACTACAGGCTGTTTTGATCTTATTTAAAAGCTGTACGTTTTGTTTTCTAATTGCAAGAGTAGATGGGACGTGCTAAAGAAATATATCCCATCACTGACTCTGACTCTCAAAGCTGTCAGTGATACGCGTTGGGAAAGTAGTACGCTACCAGCTTGGAGCGATCTATGATATATTTGTGGAAATTGAGAGAAAAACGAGATAACATGAGGCTCGGTGCTTAGCCCAATTGATCGTGAATTTTAAATTCATTTATATCGTGATCATTTTTTCGATATTCTAAACAAAGCTAATGTCTCGTCAAAATTATTACAAAGTCCTGCTTTGAATATAGTTGAATGCTGTAACATTTTAGATAGAACCACAGATTTTTTGAAGTAGTAAAGATCTGAAGAAAGATTTTCTAGAATGCTGAACGAAGCGAAAGACTTAACATGTTAACATGTTAACGTTACAGAATAGAAAGAACAATTTAGAATAGAATTCTTTTACCACGTCGTTGATACAGAAGAATGGAAGAGAGATTTCTACAACTACAGGTGCACAGCATTGACTTCAAATATTCTCTCAAGTCTTCAACGAAAAAAGAAGTAACGAAGAGCTTCAAAGGTTTGCATAGAGTAACCTCTAGCAGGACTGACCGCCCTTTTGGCGGGCAACACATTCATCCTGTTATATCTTAAAGTAATTCTTTTGGTTGCTATATCTACACATTGATTTAAGTTTAATGGTGTCGTACTATTCGTTTGACATTTTTTTATCATTTCAAGTGAACTTTCAAAAAAACATCAAGAAAAATTATCCTGTTAGAGGGTTAACAGATGGGGAGAGCATGGATATTGATGGCATTGATCTGTGTGACGAAACTATGAATTTGGCTCCTATCTTGCCTGCTGATCAATCCCCAATTGACGTTTTGAATTTCATCGTAAAAAATGAAATTCTGTCCATTTCTGTCGATTGTATCCAACGTTATCATTGCCTTGAGGATATTGTTAAGTTTACTTGTTTCAGTGTCGTCAGGAGAGCGGGGTTTCTCGAAACCGAAAATAATTAAAAATTATTCTCGAAACCGAAAATAATTAAAAATTATCTGCGATCGACAATGAGCCAGGAATGCTTAGTAAGATTGACCACCATATCTATTGAAAGCAAATTATGGGATCGCATCGGCTATCAGGAACTTTTGGAGACTTTACAAAAGTAAAAGCACTAAAAACAAATTTTGAGTGAAGCCTATTTTTGATCGAATGTAAATTTTAGTGGTTTGGAATCAATAAATAACTTGGGAGTGACGAACCACTGGGTCCAGTATCAATTACTTGTTATTTTTTTTTTAATTCCGTATTAAAGTATTTAATGTTGCATCAAAATAAGTATCGGAAAATGCGGATTCCCTCAGCTGGCCAAGTGCCGCAAGGGCTAGACACGGCGCTGGCGTATTCCTTAAAAATGGGTTTGACTTTATTTATTCTTGGAAGGAAGCATGCACGGGAAGTTTAGAAAATACCTTTAATACAAAATCGCTTTATTAAAACCATAATTTATTAGCATGGGTATACACCTACATGTCCTAGACGTACATAGCGTTTTTTATACCCTAGGGTATAATAAGTTTGTCATTCCGTTTGTAATCCACAGAAATAATGCTAGTAGAGCAAAATGGATTGGACACCTACGCATAATACTTATTAAAATTTATTTTGATTTTTTCATGTCCTTTGTCCATCTATCCGTGCTCACGATAACTCGATAGTGCGATCACTTAGAATGCTGAAATTTTGCATACACAGTAAAAAATTTGTACAATTGTTGCCAGAACTCTTAGGTAATTATCCTTAAAATGTAGGGAATATTGCCTAAAATGTAGAGAATATTCTCTAAAATGTAGAGGATATCCCCCTAAATTTTAGGGAATATTTCGTACATTTAAGAGAAAAATATCTAAGCTTTGTGGCAACAATTTCTGCATTTTTTACAGTGTCGGGCTTTTTACAAATGGGACCAATCAGGCAACTCCTTCGTAGGGCTGCGATACAAACATTTCGTTTCTCACATTACTTAACTTTTATTTTCATATAGGATATAATGCTTTTGGTCTTACAAGGAGAGGGTCCCTACTCGTCATCACCGATTTCGTGCAAATTCAGTGTACATATATGTTGGGCTTGACTAGAAATGAAAGTGACGCATCTTGCCGGTAATCTATAATAGCATTTTCCAAAATAAAATTACGAGGTTTGCTAAATTACTTTCAACTTACATTAATTAGCAGCATTGTGTTCTGGGTTTTAATGAGATACCCAAGGACTGGGGAGTGCTTTCTATACAGAGAAGATCACCAGTCCCAATTTTATTTATTTAAACACTGGATAACTTTTGTACACTATGAAAATTTATTAAACAACTTTGTACACTTATGTTAATACAATAAATTTTTATTTAACATGTAAGTATTTTGCTTTTTCTAGAGATCTGAAGGCCTTACCTCTGGTAGGGGGACTCTTCAGATCACTTCAAAAGTTAGGAAAACTCTGCTTGTTCCTAGCAACATCAACTGAATTTATTTAGGTTCTCCCTCCATCGATTTATTGAAAAAATTCAAAGTAAAAATCTATCGGCCAATCAATTTCTTCGATAAGTGAAAAAGATGCTATTCTCAGCAAGAATCGATTTAAGGGGAAAAGTGATTAAATCGTATGAGTTCAAGTACTTTGAACTCATCACAAAAAATGTAAATCGCTTGCGTCGGCATTATTGGTTCTCGTGACAAAAATATTTTAAAATCGCATAATTCATATGCGTTCAAGTACTTTAAACTCATCGCGAGGAAATTGTTTACGTTGGCGTAAATAATTTAGAAGGTGAAATCCGAGATACTAACATTTGCTTTGGAGAAATTTTGTGAGAAAAAGTAACCAAGGCATAAATGAACTGCATGAAGATAATTTAGGAAAGAAATTTATTGGTTTCATGCTAGTGCGATGCATGTTTTAGGATTTTAATGCTAGTGAGATGAAAATGTTTTGAATTTCAGGGTAATTTACAGATAACGCCAAACGAGGGATGCTAATGATGTCACGTGAAGTAACTAGGGTGTAAGGTGACGCGTATAGCGAGCACTTACAACAATTGTAAAGCTACCACCTTTATCTCTCGACCAAATTTCAATCGATTTTCAAAATTCTTTTTGCTAAGCTCATTGTGAGCTTTTTATGATTTTTTGAAACTATTACGAGATTTAACCGGCAGCGGGTTAGAGGGTGGTAACCCGTGGTTGGTTACTTATATATTATTATAAGAAAAATAAGATAAAATAAATAAATAAATAATTTTTCTATCGGCGGGGGTATTTATTTTATATTCCAACATCTGTGTAGAATATTCATACACAATCTCATCAAAATCGGATAATAAATTGAATGTCAATAGGTCATTCATATACACCAATGAGAAAAAGTTTCTCATTTCCCGAATTCGGATGTTCTGAGGGAGATTGGGTATATATTCCGGTTTTGCAAAATACCTTTTGCTAGTTTTCTTGTGATTTTTTTCTGATTTTTTGAAGATATTTTCCCTCCCCTTCTTATTAAGTTGAGAAATTTAATTTTCGACGGCCAAAATTCTATCTGAAAAAATCATTTCGAAATGTTTCTCTACAACTTATCAATTAATCTAATTTCCGTTTTTTTATGGATGCGCTTTTACTAAAAGATCATCTGTACAAAATTTCAGGAAGGTCGGATATCATTTTCCTAATTAAAAAATATTAAATCTATAACAATTTTGGATTTCCAATTTTCGCCATCTACCGGCAAGCTTTGAAAACGCAAAAGTTTGCAAATTTGAGCACTTTCCAAACCCCGGGCTCCTTACATAATGCATTATTTCGGTTTCGTTTGGTCATCTGTAGCTCCCACTTGTATCACTTTCATTTCTAGTCAAGCCCAACATATACTGTGAATTTGTACTAAATCGGTGATTACGAGTAGGGACCCTCTCTTTGTAAGACCACTTATAGCTTTTTTTCTTGTTTTAAGTAAGCTTGATCACCATGTGTTTGAAATAATATTTGGAAGATCGAACATCGCTCGGGCTCGGAGGAAGAACACCAATGCATTCATGTATTATTTCTTCGTATACATAGGTCGTAATTTTGTTAGATTTATTTTATTATATTTATTAGTTCGTAGAAGTGATTTTTGTTCCATTCCATTCAAATTATTATGCGTGTTTTCAAAGCAAAATTTACATATAGGATATTCCTTAATTATCTTCTAAATACCTCCTAAATCAGTTCACCTATAGTCAAAGTTCAGCACTACCTTCTAAATACCTCCTAAATGAATATTTTATCCCCATTTTAGTATATGTAGATAAGCTAAATATCCTTGTTGACCAGCCTAACTTCCTCACCGATATATCCTCTAATACTTTCTCCATAATTGCAGGGTCACTTAAGGTTATAAGTTTTACATATTTTGCTGGGATAAAGTTACAAATTTAAGGACTTTCATATCTTTATGCTTTTTAGATTTTTGTTACTTATTTTCTTAACGATTTTTGTTGAACATATTTATATTAAAATTGCACTTAAGAATAAACTTATATTAATGCATTTGGACTGGTTTTCATTTTCTTTCTACCCAGGCTTTCGATTGCCTTTTAATCTGTCTACTTTCTCCTACCATTTTTCCGCAGCACTTTTCCACCATACGATGAGATTTGTTTTTAAGCGTCCATTGTATGATAGAATATTGGTATGCAGTACAGAAACTTGACATGCTTGTGAAATATGTCCATAGACTATACAGTTTTACACGTTGAAGAGTGAGGTACATTTCGCCTGGTACGATACTTCGCAAAGGCATATATAATTTTATCAAAAAAGGTACATTGCCTAATTGCTTGTCCGGGGGCAGGAGATATACATATAAATGTATATGAAGGTGTATGAATATAGTTCGTTGGCACTAATTGGTTAAATATATGTAGGTGTATACTGGTCTTATGAGTAGGATTTGGGTGATGAATTAAACCATTTGCACGGTATGATGTACTATGTGAAGTGGTGGCTGTAAGGTGTTGCAGAATCAACTTATTTTGTTGGATATGATTTCGTTAGGGTGGCTTGGAAATGGCGTAGCTTGATAATTTGCTATCATCTTTAGTTGTTTTACTTCTTTTTCACTAAAAATGGAAATATCGTCTAGAAGTGTTGCTTACATATGCTTTTTGTTTTTAATTTTTCTGTCGTCAGTTTTCTCTACTTAAATTTATTGTCAAAAGCTTACTACTGAGATCCGTGCTAAACTAAATTTTTATATAAAATTTAGTGCACTAAAAGCTATAGCCTAGTACGCTGTTTTAGCGAAAATTTCGTTTCCTATACAAAATCTATGTAAAAAAAATGTTGGCGAAAAGTGCCATGAAAATTTCGGTTTGAGATTTCGTAAAGTAGTATGCTGTTCGAAAGAAAAAATCAATGTTTAGATCATGAAATGCAGATGGCGCTAATATGAAGTGGAGACATTTTTTCGCAGCGATTAATATATCCAACATATATTTCGCACGGAAAAGTTGACAGATATACCCTTTGAAGTTTGGCACTTTGGTACATATATTTAATTTGTCATTTTACGTGTTTTACTTCAGTGAGTTTACTGTTATTTAATTTGTGATTTAAAATTCTCTCCACAACTTTTTTCCATGTAGAATTATATGCCCCGAATACAAGCGAAATTTTCGCTTGAACAGCGTACTAGGCTTTTTGGCGAAAATTATCCTGAATTTTAGCGACACAAGTACGTTAAATTTAGCTTCTTATTCTTGATAAGAGGTGACACCACCAGTAAGTCTCCAAACAATTTAACTTGAATTTATCGATCCGGGCCGTTCTTTAGCACGCTAAAGCCTAGTACGCTGTCCAAGCGAAAATTTCGCCTGCATTATGGGCATATAATTCTACACGGAAAAAAGTTGTGGAGAAAATGTTAAATCACAAATTACATATATATGCCAAAGCGCCAAACATCAAAGGGAATATGTATCTGTCAACTTTTCCGTGCGAAATATATGTCTGGATATATAAATCGCTGCGGAAAAATGTCTCCACTTCATATTAGTGCCATCTGCATTCCATGATCTAAACATTGATTTTTTCTTTCGAACAGCATACTACTTTATGAAATCCCAAACCGAAATTTTCGTGGCACTTTTCGCCCACATTTTTTTTTACATAGATTTTAAACGAAATTTTCGCTTGAACAGCGTACTAGGTTTAAAAATATTTTTTGTCAAACTTCTAAAAAATTTCAGTTAAAAAAAAAACTAAAAAGTTGTGAAAACGTCAACATATTGGAAAATAGTAAATAAAACAATAAATATGCTGCTTTTTCTTCATGTTCTTTTCATCTCTGAGTCTCCGTTGTCACAATTTAGCTGCTAAGAGAACAGCTCGATAATGGAGACTTGGTAGAATTTAGTTTAGTGCGCACCTCAATACAAGGCTTAACACACAGCACATTTTATTTCATTTAATTAAAAATTAAGTTAATATGGAGACAGTCTGTCTGGGGTGTTAAGTTTACCATTTCCAGATATATTTTATTCATTAGATGAAAATACTTTCCGTTGAAATGTTGATACGTCACTGGTACTAGTTCATTTTTAGAAGCATATAAATATATGTTCAAAGCAGGACCTACTAACTCATTTCTACTTAACTATGGTCTGATAGACTCCTATCGGTTGAATGACTAAAAATAAGAAACTTAGGTACATAAAAAGTAAGGACAAATGTATTATTATAATGAATTTATGAATTTATTTAGAATTTTATGTGTATATTGAACTAATACCACGAGGAGCGTAAACTTGTTGGTGATAGGCAACTAAGCAAATACTTCTAATTTATTGCATTCTTTCCTTTCGTTCATTTTATTTATGTAATATACAGGGTGGGCCAAAAGTCACCATGGGGTTTAAAAATAACTAACTTTTTCGTTTGTACATTGCTCCACACCCTGTTGACCGTTTCTCTTCATTCCTTTTTTACATGATAGCCAACTGTCTGTTATTCATAGGTAAGCATGTTTCCCCACCCCACCTTACCCCTCCTTTTTTCATCCTACCATATGTTACCAATTTAATTTTTAAACCCCATGGTGACTTTTGGACCACCCTGTACTTTTAATTGTCAAATCAAGAAAATGAATATTCTGCTTACCTGAGTTTCCGATGTCTCATTACAGATACAATGACAAGCATATTACCGAAAATTGCTGCCAAAATTATGAAGCCAATGACAAGGCACTTGAAGACCAAAATGGCTGAATGATGGAACCCAATCGCTATCGGTACAGTAGACTCGACGATACTGTCTGCGGCATTGTAGTAGCCTGGAGCGAGAGATTGGTCAATGCTGATGATGTTGCCTGTTGTTGTTGGAATCGCTGCTCCCATATCTAATGTCATCTTATCTGTTGTTATATTCAATTCGAATGATTGTCGATTATCGATACTAATGTTCATGATTAACCCTACACATCACCATTACAATTATACAAACTACGTATTGAAAACTTATATTTTCTATATATGGAAAACACAGTCGCGTTTTCCTCGAATGATTAAAATTTTCTCATAAGATTCATTTCTCAGGTGAGTTGTAGCTTTAAAATGGAATTTAATGCAAGAACTGCAATAACATTTTCGATTGTCGTATTGAAACCCAGGCAAGGCCATATTTATGTTATACTACCTATGTATTGTATATAGAATCAATACATGACAATCGTTATAGTAGACAGATAGATATATACTATAGGTATATAACGGCACGACTACTCTTTTGCCCTTAATGGTCCTTCCATGCCGTACGTAGCCACTTTATCAAGGTAATTTTACACACGCTTTAGTGTCCAATATTCACACAATTCACACCTCCTGGATTTGCCTTAACTTCATTGTAGCAGAATTTTCCTACGAATTCTATTTCTTGTCGGTGGATACAGCCTCTGTGACAGGATGGACATTTTCTTCGATATAGCTACGTGTTGCTATTGTTGTTGCTGTTGGTGGTGGTGTTGCCGTAGTGAATATAGTAGAATGGTCAGCATGTCTATTTTCGTTATCGTCCCAGGATGCTTTACCACCGGATGTTTGTTGAATCAATTAATCGCATCCATGACTTTGAGCTGGTATTGAGCATGCGATGCAACCTGTTGGATTAAATTGAATTAGTCTCATAAATCAGCGGTTTATTATTTTTTTAATTTAAGTGTAATGGAAACTTCAAAAATAAACTCAACACCATTTGCATATTTGAGTTCTTAACGTAATGTGATCACATATATAGTAAAACTAGTCAGAATAATATTAAATATGTATGTGTGCATCTACGTTCGATAGTTAAGATGACATTTCTCGTCGACATGTGCGGCTACGGGTTGTTTGCTTAGACATGGAGGTTAACATTTTGCATAAATATAATTCTAAAATTGAATAATTTATTTTTAAAAAGTGGAATGTTCGACTTCAAAATAATTTTCTATTGTTTGTTGGGCGAAATACACAATAAGTATTGAATGGCCAGCCAAGCCGAACACCAATCCTAAATTTTGTGATAATGTTTAGCTGGGATTTTTAAGCAATTACCTATAAATCTGGAGGGTGAACAATGACCCTTACAGCGGCCTAAGCTCTATTTTACAACTTCTTTTCAATCCATCTATTCACATCACTGATCTATGTAGGAAGGACGATTCACTAGTTTTCCATGGTTAGCGGTCCCTAATTACTATGTCAAATAGTCGTTCGGTAATGTGTTCAATGTACTTACTGATAGAGCATTAATTTCCGATACACCATAAGTATTGTTGGTATTAATATTTTCAATAAGTTGAGCTGGACAGATCACATCTTCTCCGTTGCCAAGAAGCATTGAAATGTCTTGCATTTCTGAAAAGGTGTAAAAGCTGAATCATAATTGACGTATACGTTTTGTGATCATACCGACAAAATCCCAGTCGGCTAATTTTTCTAAGAATGCGCCCATTCTTCTTGCTTCTGAGGGTAATACGAAGAGGGTTAGTTTATTAGTTTATAGCAGAACAATTACGAAGGGATATCATAGTTTAGCATATCGATCGGCGAGTAAGGACAGTTTGCGGGATACAGCCTACATCTTATCTCGAGACAGGGAATTTAGATAATTAGCAGAGCGCCAAGATTCTTAGAAGAGGTAGATGAATGTTTACGCTTAGTTTGATGGCAAGGAGATTCAGATTACCTGTGGGCTCGGAAGTGAGTTGATGTTCGTGGCAATTCTTCGTTTTTCTTAAATAAAATTAAGTTCTTTAATATACGTAAATTAAGTTACTTACGTAAGGCGAACGCGCCCTTTAAATTAAAAAGATATACCGAAAACAACCTTAATCGTCGATAAAGAAGCTTTCGTTATGTTTAAATGCAAATTGTCGTAAGTAAAGTGCAGTAGGAGTCGCTCATTCCGTAAGGACTCATCTGTTTATCCAATGATATCGATGAAATATTACTAAAATAGGAAACGCTTTTATTATATTATTTTATTATTGCAGAAGAATGTGAAAAGAGGTGAGGAGGTGCTGCCAATTTTTTTTCAGATGGTCCTTCAGATTGTTCTTATATTTTTTATATAATGTCCATAAAAGGCATAAGTCTTCAATTATATAACCTTTTATTTGTTAATTTTTTTGCTTCTACCACTTTTTAAAATTGAAAATAGTAAATATCAAGAATGTAATGTCTTTTTAGGGCAAACATGACAATCATCCGTAAGTAAACCTCAGTCTCATTCAAATTCTTAAATTCTGTTGTGGTTCGCCTTAAGAAATATTTCAGGAACTCCTCTACAAGTCCTATATCAGACTTAAGCTGTGTTCACCTTGGAGAGTTTTGAAGCGGTGCGATTGCGGCGTATATAAATTAAATTGAGCAGAAAAAAAACATCCTGCTCCGTAATTCGCTTAGTTTAGCCACCGCAGAAGGTTTCCGCATTAAGCGGCGTGAATCATATGTAATTTTTTATAAAATGTAATTTTTTTTAATAGAATAGTAGTTTAGGGTGCAAACACTGCAGGCGTCATTCAAAACAAACTTTTTTCAGTTTTACACACTGCCAATATTGAAAAAAGTATTGGCGGGAAGTTGAAAAGTGATTTTAATAAAACCTTTCAAATTTCTGTTGAGTATCTATGAATATATTGCTTTGGTAAAACACCCAAATAATTAATTTAAAAACATTTATTTTGACGAACCCACTTATTTATCTGTTGTTTGCAGTTCTCTCTTAGGTTATACTTGCTGGTTAGACCGAAAGAAGTGAGAAGAACGCTGCAAATATATTAGAATATTAAGGTTTAGGAAGGAGTCTGTTTCGTGGCCTCGGAAGTGCTTCTCAAGGGTTTTGAATCACCCAAAGTTGGGGTCCCAAACTCAAATTCTGAGAAAAACCTATACACACACATCACATGCATACAATAATATCCATTGAAACAAATTTTTATTTTTTTAAGATTTAGAATAAAAAATTTTTCTGAAGTTGAATTATATAAATAAAAAAAATATAAAATAAAAAATTTATTTTTTTCAAATAACTCAATTAATTAAATTTTGTACTTCAAATTTAGGGGGGCATGACCTCGTGACCTCCCCCCCCCCCCCCCTCCTGGATCCGCCACTGCCGTCAAACATTTCCATAAATGAACTCACAAAATGTCACTAAGCCAAACTGCATAAGCGATTTGACGCGATTGAAATCAAAAATTTTGATGTCTCATTTAACCACCTCTAAATGCTCTGGAATGAGTCGGGACGCAACGCCTTTAACCGCGCCAACATGAACACTCACGTTGCTTGCCATTTCGGTGACTTTTTCAGGCAGTTGAGCGCGTAACCACACCGCTTTTCAAACCTCTCCAAGGTGAACAATGTACTTCTCGATAGGATATGAAGGCCAAGCAAATCCATATAATATCGGATATCAGTAACATACATTTTGGTTCGTACCCATGATATATTTAGCCGAGATCAACAGTGGTTTACTACAAGGTCTTCTCATATAATACTTTGTTAGTACAGCTGTCGATATCTGAGTATTTCTTGTCTGTGCTACAATTACGTATGTATAGTGCAATATATGTATACCTCTATACTTCCCAGTCATTGCTTGGAATGATGCCATTCCTTCACCATTTTTCCACCTTTTAGAAATTTTCCCATGAAAGCTTAATTAAAATTCCAGGAAGGTAGTTCTTTCGTAACTCCACTGAATATCCTTGCCAAATAAATAGCAAAATAAACTGATAGAGCTAAGGACGTTTTCAAGGATACCATTTCCATTAAATATGCAAATATGTTTACATATGCAAAATAAGGTTGCGACAGAGCATTTTTCATCATCATGGTTGGCAATACTTCGATACGAAATGATATTTATTCACATTCCTTGCGGGGGAGGGGAGAGAAAAAATCTTGCCTCATGCGGAATTGTCTCAATTTCGCATTAATTGCAAATAAACCGTTTATGTTTGTGCGATGTTAAAAAAGAAAATATCCTTTTGATTAAAAATTTTTGCCTCAGCCCACCATTAGCACAGCTGCTCGGAGATAAACACAGCTCTGATTCGAAAATCTTTGAATAAATTAATTTACTGAAAACGTTGGTATTTCACATGGATATTTCATTTTTACCATTCGGTAGAGCATTTCGGGGAAGTGATAGGGATGCCTACACAAAAGACCCACGAAGAAGTATTTAATTTGTGGAGCAACATGAGAACGCGGTTACGGTACGGCATGGTATTTGTTGTGTAATTCCATCGAATAATGATGGGGAAAAAAACAAATAAATCACTTCTTTTATATTTGCGCATTTTAGCAGGATACTCATCTCAAATTTTGCCTTTATGACATTATCTTAATTTTGCTTTTACATACTTCACTGGACATTTACACAGCGCTTACGCTAGACTTGGTAAGACAAATACTCCTTGAGAGCCCATTTTTTTTCTTCAAGTTTATTGATTTATTGCCCGCACTTGTTTTATTTTCTATTTTTGCATCTTACAATCTATATTTGACTATCTTATGATAAGGAGGGAGGAAGTCAATCATTTTAAATTGCCTGTTTTCAAAGTACTTGTGTGTACTTGCTTAGAGAATTTCAATTTACTTATTTACTTATAGCTATAGGATGAACAGAATGTATTTGATCTTCGGAAATGAAAATTTTAGCCGATAGAAGTTACGAATATGATTTCAAAATAATTATCCATGTTGACATAAAATACCTATCGAAAATTTATGGAATAAAATTTGAAATGAATAGTACGGGAAAAAAATTAATTTTGTCCTTTGGGATAGTTCAATTGATATAGTTAAGTTTAACCCATTAATGATGAGATCCTAAAAATTCAGTTCCCGCAGGAGTGCCCGTTACATATACTATATGTAACGTTAGTCCGAACACGGGGAAATTGACATTTTTCCTTCTTTATTGAAAAAGAAGGCTAAAAATTTCAAATATATAGTAAAGATGTATGAAAATATGTATATGAAATAAAGAATAGGGACACATATATCTTTCGCTGGATGCTTATCTGAGTATTACCAAATGGTAAAATATAAATTGAAAAAAAATAAATAAATAAATAAATAAAATAAATATATGAATGCTAAAGGAATATGAAAAATAAAATTTGAATTATTTTGGCAAAACTTTATTAACTTATTATTAGATATGTATTTATTTTAACAATTATTAATTTATAGTTATGAAATGATACATTTCAAGGCAATCCACGCAGAGCCCTAGGTTGCATTTTTTGCACATAGTCTTTACAGATGAAGTGGAATTTGTCCCAGCACAATGGTGTCTTTTGTCGTTTGGAATTTTGATGACATAATGATGCATGCCGTTAAAACGGGAATTAGAATGCTCTATTTAAGTTTTGGGACAGCGATAACAGCCTGGCGGTTTGGGATAACCAAGACTTTGGCAATAATATTGTGCAATGGCACGCCGAAACTGAAGATGTGTTATCGAAGAACCTCCTTTCCGATTAAGCAGCCTGGTATTTTGAATAGACCTATCTACCAGCCACGTGAAAATGGAGCACCACCACTTCTTTCCTCTTACTGCAATCCAATAAGCGATTCTGGTCCATTCTATCCATGCCACCCATTCATGCATTGTAACGTCCAACAGCAAATGGACGCGGAACATAAACTTTTCCCTTCTTTTCTCGAATATCTGCCGATATTCGAAACAGGATTTTTTCCATATATTGTTGAAGCTATAGAAACAATGGCATTATCGGCCCATTTCGTTATATAGATATTAACCCCACTGATTATTGTGCTCACAATATAGCCGCGCTCTTTCCTTTTCAATTCAGCCTTCAGTAGTAACGGACATGACTTAGGAAGCATATTTTGTCTGGTGGGTCCAGTACCGTGGTAATTGCGTTCCTTCAAGCTGAATAAAACTAGAATCGATGTAAATAAATTGATGAAGTATATATAGAAGAGAAAAGACTTTGTATGATCGGCAAAATCATCTAACATACAAAATAGTGGCTTAGCATTTTTTCCATATTTTGCATGATAATCTGGATTTAGACGAGGATTTGATCCACGATGCATCTCAAAAATTACGAGATATCTACATCTTGTACCGAAATCTAATGAACTGTTTACAGCCATGACGACCGTATTACTCCACCATTGATTCGTCGTATGACAAATATTGCTCTGGTTTGAAATGCTGCAAGAACCCATTTTTTATGGCATCAGTCAAAGGACTCAGTTTCCAGATCTTATCGCTTCGATTCTCTAAGGTGTTGTTAATAAAATGGAGATAGCAAAACACACATTCAAATCTATCGAGTCTCATCGCATCTGATATCATAACATTCATGATATCATTGCTTTCGGGCCAATTATCTCTCTTTCCTGGATGGGAAGAGCAACCTGTGGTAATCAGAATGGCTAGGAATACGCGCATTTCATTCATTCTAATGTTCGGATTCTATTAACTATTCATAACAGCATATGCATTTGTTTCGTCACAAAGTAACTGAATCACCACGTCATCAAAAAAATTTCTGAAATTGTTCATGTGGTACCAAACCTATACAATCCCGGTAGTCATTTTCTGGAAAAATTAGCTTCATTATCTGTCACCCAACCCAATTCAGAATTCATGTACGAGTCGCTTTGCGTTTTGATGCTGGGTTTTTTGTCTGGCTACTGACGTCTTGCGCTTATCTGGTTGAAATTGCACTGTTGTGATTGTGGCTGCGCAGTTTCAAGTTTTTAGGTGTCTTGTCTTGTTCTGCTGGTAGTTTCTTTTGATGTGATTTCTCTTGCTCTTATCCAGAGCCAGGTTCGGAGTTTGCTTGATTTTCAGAGTAGCTCCCATTTTCTAGTGCAACCTCTGGTTTATATGCTGGTAGAGTATCTAGTGGTTGTTGTACTCACAGGAATATTTGCAGAGCACGTAGAAGCATCCATCAAATAAATTTCCAAATTCGTCATCCTAGTGTTCAAGACGTCTGTGACTTTTAGATAATTCTCTAAGGCATCTTCAGCAATCTCGAACCCGCCTTCACTTCAATCAGCACCAGTACAAACCAATTCGAATTTCATTTTTCAATTGCTTTATTGGCACGTTTTTTAGCGTCCCTCCTCCATCCTCATCGGCTAAATCCTCCTCCAGATAATTCCCCTTCGTCGGGTGGCTCAACATATACTCGATGCACATCTTCATCGTCAGATTGAAGCGAGTCTAAATAATTCACAACTACTTCTATGTTTAAAAAGCTACAAAAATAAAAAAACAAAAGAAAACAAAAATTCTTGTAATGCTGTAAGACGACTAACGTTACATATATGCAACGCACACTTTCAAGTGACCACCGTTTAGCTCAATGCAAAACAAAAAAATATATTTTTGGACGAATTCATTTTTAGTTTATTTCTAAATACAACTACATAATCAGAAATTCAAAAAAATTTAAAAAATATAAGAAAATAAGATAATTACTATTTCCTTGTTCCTATATTTTAGGTTTCTTCTTTTTATATTTTTCACCATATTAATACCGAAACTAATTAAAAAATTCGCCGAAGTATTTTTATTTTGTCTCTATTTCGTTGGAATGTCAGTGTTGCATATATTTAACGTTAGTCATTAATGGGTTAATGAATAAATTAATTACGTCGCTCGGAGTAAAGGAAATTGAGACTTTAATGAATTAGTAAATAAATTAAACATCATTATTACCACAAGGATTAGGAAACTCCTAAGTAAGGCCAATAACAGTTAGTGTAGCTAGGCAGACTGAAGAAAATAACAAATTATATGAAAAAATGTGAGACATTAATGAAAAGTACTTAAATAAACAATGAAACTTCCTTCATGTGCAATAGAAGGTCTTAAGGATGCATAACAAATATCTGTGACAAATGATTGAAGAAAATCACCCAAAGCCACTACCACAGTAGAACTTTTGTTATTTCAACCATCTGTATTGATACAGGTCAGGTGTACTCGCTGAACGCGCTATATCTAAGCAACATAATTTCTAATAATTATTTAAACTCCAAATGGCGTCCAGTTGTTCTATTGTTATACCTTAGATGAGATCCATAAGGTACACTAAGTTTGTCATTCCGTTTGTATCCCATAGAAATAATACTGGTAGAGCAAAATGGATTGGATACTTCCCAAGCATAATATTAAAAATTATTTTGATTTTTGCATGTTCGTCTATCCATTCGTCCGTTCGTCCATCTGTCCGAGAACGCGTGTACTTGGACAGCTGAAATTTTGCACACGGCATTTTAAATTAACAAAAATTAGATTTGAGTTTGAAAATGGGATAAATCAGGTAACTCCTTTGTAGGGTTGCCATATAAAAATTTTGTTTTTCACTATATAATAGGACACTGAGAATGCGTCAACGTAGAAAGCTGAAATTTTGTGCGTAGCGTTGTTATAAAAATAGTAAATGTAATTGGAAAAATGATCCAAATCGGGCAACCCCTTCTTGGTTTTACTATGGCATAATTGAGGTTTCTTATGTATACCTTGAAAACTGGCCTCACCCGGCTATGTACACGAAATTAAAAATAGGCTTTCATTTAGGGTATCACAGAATTGGTTTTAGGTTAATGCTAGTATTTTTCTTTGTTTTTGTTAAATATATTTTATATTTTTTATTTGTTCGTTTTCTAATGGAAACGAAATGCACCGAAATTTTTACCTCGGTAAAATTGGTATAGGAATTTTCATTTCGTTGTTAAATTAACGTTTTTCTCACAGGAAAGAGTAGAGATTTCCCACTGAACTGCATACCTATTACTTATCTTAGAAAGAATTTAATAATTTTCTTTTCTTAAAAGTGTTAATTAGGCTTACTGATGTCCATGACCCACCACAAAACCAAAATAGCCGTGGTCAACCTTGTGAACGTATCGCTCGCTAAAAAACCAGACCTAAGTATAAAAAAAAAAAGCAGGAGGACATCAAAATATCGTATCACGCGTTCGTGAACAAGGGTTTAAGGAGTATTAATTCATTTCCTTCTTGGCCTTGTTATCTCAGCTAGATTTACTAAATTTGTTACCTTTCTTATGGTTAATAATTTTTAGGTTGATTTTTAGAATTAACCGAAAAGTAACTCCTTTACTTATTATACCTTTTTGCTTACATTTTTGTTTTTGAAAATGTTAATGTTAGATACCACCAGAGTTTCTTTTGATGAAATATTGATTTCCGATGCACCGTTACTAAGCTTTCGTGATATTCTTGTTGCTAAGAAATCATCTTCTGTCTTTCCTCGAACTTTTTGCTTGGAAAGTGATATACATCGGCAGCTCTACCAACGCCTTTATATTTCCTAATCCATTCCCTAACTCTTTTTAGCCATTCTGTGAATTGCATACGGGATACATAAGAAGACATAAGCAAGAACCATGAACGGAGCTACATTCCATCATAATGTCAAATTATTGTTGATAAATAACTAATGCATTTGCACAGTCCTTGCACATTTATTCAATATATGTCATCGAAACCGAATAACTATTAAGATATGATGGCTTTTTAAAAACTGCATATATCCTGGCATTATTCGATTCATCAGGTATTTTAAGGATAAATTTGCACCAAAATCCACAATTTATATTATTTTATATAACTTTCTTTCACCTATGTCTATATTCTGGGCGTAACATTTATTTGTTACCTTGGTTGTGTTAGGTTATTGCACCAAGACCAATTCAATTAGACTACTGTTGAGTCCCTTGTGCTCGATAGATTCGTGGTAATCTATTCCTCTGAGGACATTCCTAAATCCATTCACAAAGAAACTCAGAATACATCTAAGCTCTGTATCTTGCAGTTGTCCCAGTTTCGAGAAAAGCTGGCTATCAAGTTGCCCCTTTTTGGATCACTGGAGCAGGACACTTGTGGAGTACATGTCGAACTGATTCGATTATCTGGATAAAGCCATACATATCTTCAAAATAATCAATATTTATTTTAGCAATT
This sequence comes from Dioctria rufipes, assembly GCA_963924295.1. Classification (NCBI taxonomy): domain Eukaryota; kingdom Metazoa; phylum Arthropoda; class Insecta; order Diptera; family Asilidae; genus Dioctria; species Dioctria rufipes. Next base: position 265,685,478 of record OZ002741.1, on the reverse strand, counting down.
TTAACAACTTCCAAGAGTTTCCGTATCGCATAATTATCTCTGACCCAGATTGCATGCAAAATCCGATTCGATTTCAAAATAAATAATGTGCTGGCATATAAGGCGCATAATCTTTCGATTCATTTATGATATCTGTCCAATTGTATAGATGTATTCTTCTAGGACGTTAAACACCATAAGAGAAATCAAAAGTCAAGATCTGTAGATTTCGGTTAGGTTGTCCGCCACCACTCTTAAGACAGGAATCAGAAGTATGGTAATGCTCGTATGTATACTGTTTACAATTTCGAACGTGAGTGGGCATCAGTATCAGGCAAGCTTCCATGCAGAAGATATCGGGCTACGTCGGGTACCTGACATGTATTATCTACCGGGTAATTTTTTTTTTTTTTTCCTTTAATGCTATTTAACAATATTACAAGCTCCATACAGAAGTTCACAAGGCCTAACTTTAATGATTCCTAACAATAACGTTATAGCTTCGTCATAGAATGACGAAAGACTAGCGAGGTATGACTCCCATCCCACCAAAGTACAAGCTCTTTCCAGCGTTAGTGAAAACAATCCAATTGTGATTCGTGTTTGGACCTCGATTAAGTTCAGTTCACATACAATCCGCGACACTTCATTACCCGCTCCCAGGTTTTTTCATTTTCTCCCTTATCTGTGGCGGATACAGAATTCTTGTGAAGGGGGAGGAAACTCTATTTTGGTCTAAAAACGGTTTAAGATTTAACAATCCGAGAAAGACCGCGCTCATGTTCATGAATCTGACAGCTATAAGCATTTCCCGTTTTCTCTATAGAGTCAAGCAGCTAGCCACATAAAGGCGGAATTACAATGGACGCAACGGAACGCAACTGAACGGAGAGAAATGTCAAACCGGTTTTCTTTGTATGCTTTTCAAATGAAGTTGCGCACAGTGGACGGACGAAAACGCAGTCGTACGCAGCAAGTTTAATAAAATCTGAAATTAACGCAACTGAACGGATAAACATAACCTCAAATTAGCTTTGGGATTGTTTATTTTGTTCCGTCAAGCGAAACTGTGCTGCGGTAAGTGTGTAATAAGCAGAGTGGAAATGGAATGAAAAGAGTTTTTTGATTTTATCCATATTTGTTTATAAATTTTGGGTCAAACGTCACTGTCACTTTCAATTAATCATGCGTCCATTGTAAGCAGCTAACCTCGACGTCCGTTTTACTGCGTAAATTTGACATTTCACACCGTTCAGTTGCGTTCCGTTGCGTCCATTGTAATTTCGCCTTAAGGGCTGCGATTTTAAACGTATCAAATTGAACGCTTCCAGAAAATTTTTAGTTTTTTTACAAAAAGTGCAGTGGACAGTGGCGGATCCAGGGGGGGGGGGGGGGTCGTGGGGGTCATGACCCCCCCCCTAAATTTGAAGAAAATTTTTTTAATTAATTGAGTTATTTGAAAAAGTACATTTTTTATTTTATACTTTTTTTATTTATATAATTCAACTTAAAAACAAAATTTATTCCAAAACTTAAAAAAATAAAAATTTATTTCAATGAATGATATTGTATGCATGTTATGTATGTGTATAGGTTTTTCTCGGAATTTGGGTTTCGGACCTCAGAGAAACACTTCCCAAGCCACGAAACAGACTCCCTCGCTACCACATCAGAGCCCTAACTTAACTTAGTCCTAACTCCTGTTATATTTCGGGGCTTACCTTAGCCGAAGGCAATCACTCTACGCCGTTTCAGGAAGCTATGATTAAGACAACTCGCACACTTTTATTTTATTTATATATATTTTTTTTACTTTTGCTTTGTTCACAAACTTTTTCTTTCATAAACTTCCTCTTATGGTTATTTTCATAAAACGTTTATTTTTTTTTTGTTTTTCTTATCGCAACTTCTATTTTCTTTACCTGTTTACAATTAGTGTTCAGCCTACCGCGGCCGACGATGGTTGGAATGAAATTTGATATTTTCATAAATACATTGTTGCACCCAGAATGTATGCCGTTCGCGACAATTTGCTGAAAGGAGGCTTTTTGGTGAAGACTTGATCGTTTAAATCTTCACCGAGTAAATTTTATGCGTCCGATATGTATGTAGGTATATATGTACATACATATCGTATTTTTATTTTCGACAAATCTTACTGAAGGTAAGATTTGTCGTGGGGCTTTTTTCTATTGAAACGACTTGGGTTGAAATTTAAAACTTTTATTTGTCCCAAGTCGTTCTATGGGAAATACTTTTTGTTTTTAACTGAGGAATTTGAATCAATTGCTGATGGCAATTTCTTCGCCTTAAAGAGAGATAAGCGCCTTTTCAGGTAATTTTGGCATGTAACACTCCTAACATTCTAAAATATTTGCAGCGTTCTTAAGTAAAACCACTGACATTTAAAATATGGAATGACTACGTCCATAGAAATACACTGCAGAAAGTGGGCTCATTTCTATATAGCGTTCTCTTTCGATCGCACCAACTACTAATTCACACGTCACATAGAAATGTGACCTAACTCAAAATTTGTCGTTTTTGAGTTAATTACACCATGAAATTGGCATATTTCTATCTGATTGTTTTTGCCGCTAGATAGCGATAGTGTCACTTTTCTGTTACTTAAGAACAGAGATATTCTTCATAGAACAGTGTGTCAGTGTCACTTTTTGAGTTGTGATGATCTTCATAACAAACGTATATATGTTTTCGACATTTTAACAGTATTATTTTAAATTGTGTCACTTTTCCACAAAACAGCATTTATTTATTAAAAATTTTATTATGAGTTATGACATTTTTCCACAAAGTTTAAAGTACGGAATTTAATTCTTAAAAATCGTATTTTGAGTTGTAAAAATATTTATTTCGCAACAAAGAAAAGCGACACAACTTAAGAGGATGCGGGATTAACAGCTAACCTCGCCAACTGCGGTAACAAAATCTTAAAATTTCTTTTATATAAATCTTCAGAAATATATTTACTAACAAATTTAAGAGTTCAGACTATTTTTAGCAAACAATTACTACGTTAAGCTAGAATTAATTCTATGACCAGCTTTTCGTTTTTTCGCTCTCCTGAAAAGTTGCATTTTTTGAGTTGGGTCACTTTTCTATGTAACGTGCGAACTGAGAAAGGGCTGTAAACAATAAATAAATAAGTGGGTTTGTCGAAATAAATGTTTTTAAATTAATTATTTGGGTTAATAGAAATTCGAGAGGTTTCACTTTTCAACTTTCCGCCAATGGATTTTTCAATGTCGACGTATGAACTATTTTTGACACAAAAAATTGTACCCGCATGAAATAGCATATCGAGCAGTCCATATTATATATGCCAGTGTGTAAAACTGAGAAAAGTTTGGCTTGAATGTCTCCTGCAGTTTGCACCCTATTCTATTAAAAAATTAGTTTTTGTAAAAAAAAAGTATACTAAAAAATGACACATCATCCACACCGCTTAATGCGGATTTCCTAGTTCCAAGTACTGCAGTACTGCGGTGACTATGCGAACCGACTTACTACGGCGTTGGATGTTTTTTTGTTTTTGCTCGATTTAATTTGTAAGGTGACCCCCCCCCCCCCCCCTAATTTCAATGCTAGATCAGCGCCTGGCAGTGGAATAGATTTACTGCGCAGTGGATCATTTTGTTCGGAAAAATGCCGAAGATCTACTGCACAGTTTTTGACTTCGCAAGTGTGGACCGACATTGGCAGTCCGTAGACTTGCTGAAGTTTCAACTTTTGAAACTATATTTCTCGCTGTTTTATCTGAGTTGGGTACAAAGGTATATAGCATACAAGGTATTTCCATGAAAATTTTAACACATTGCAGGTGATAGCCTGTGACGTAATTCTGTGAATAATGTATATACAATTTTATAGGAAACACAGAGACAGGAGAAAGAGTATTGTGTTCTCTGTGCCGTACTTTATTATACATTTCACAATATTACGTCACCTAATAGGGGAACATGTTTCGTAATGGGAATACCTTGTATTCTATATACCTTGAGTTGGATACTTCTCTCAGGATCCTTCATCTTTTTCGTTCTGTCGTTGCTCTTCTTGTGCGTTATTTTCAATTTTTACCTTAGTTTTCCGGATCATTAAGAAAGTTTTTAACTGTCCAAAAAACTCGACTTATTCTGCGTACCTACTATTTCACTACCTGGTAAGTTCATTTCATTAAAGACAATAATCTCCCCGAAATCAAGTTCCGTTAACGTCAATCTACCGCCCATCTTACTAATATTCAATTTTAATTTTAATAAAAACTTTGTGCTTTTACCAATTAAAATTTTAAACACTTTCCACGCCGTATTTCTTCCACTTTCGCAAATAAATAAAACATAAGGGAGGAAATTAAGATAACTGGAGTGAGGGTAATCAAGTGTCGCGGAGTGTAGGTATATCATCGATACATGTATACATAAGTAACCATGATATTATATACATATAAAAAGCTCCCTTGCTTTCGGTTGGCAATAAACGCACCTTGCCTTAATGTAAACTGTTAATGTTAAGAACTCCAAAATTTGCTATCTTAGAGGTTGACATCTGTATCTTACTAGACCACAAGCATGTGGTAACCATTGCTGTCGCATCTAAATTAAACCTGAAGCTCCAAAAATTCAACCACCTTCTCCAGACCCCTCAACCTGAGAAGATTCAACAGTGTCATACGGCAGATAGATCCAGATAATAAATGTAATTAGCCAATTACATTTCAGGTACATGTTAAATTACTAAAACTGGAATAACATATTCCGTTCTAGCTTCTGCTCTTCGCATTTGAATTGAAACATTGAACAATCACACTACAAGAGTTTTGTTTGAGTGTATCTCTCGAATTGGAGGCGGTATGCTGCGGGTGTGGAGCTTAAAATGGCCAGGTTCATTTCGATATTGATTTTTCTTTTCAACTCCTACGCTATAATGCTTTTGCTTTTGAAAATGTTCAATTTTCACATTTAATTAAAATCAACTAGAGCCCTTCTGGTAATATTACGCCGAAAGTACTTAGCTCATTAAATGTGAAACAAGACTTCTCATTTCACTTACAATTGGCAACTTTATTTGGACCAAGAGGCGTGTTGAAGTAGATCTTTCCGGCTTGATAGATTCTTGTGAAACTTCTTCCATCATCTGTATAGTCTGTATGTAGGTGTAGTACGAATTCCATTGAATTAAATTTTGTTTGAATTTTAAATAATTCTACATCGTGGGTATCCTGAGAGTATATAGATATGGACAAGGTGGTGTTCATAAACCCTACGTAGGTTGCTGACAAGTCCTACCTACTCCTGAAATTCCTGGCTGAAACCTTCTTATTTTACATTGATGGATGGATGAGATGAGATTGTTTTGCATTTTTCCCGCATTGCTTTTAAATATTCTTGTTTGGAAAAGTTTTTCTCTTGTATCTGCTTCACAACATATTATAATTTATGTCGAGGTGAGAACAATTATTCCTGTGTTTTCACAAATTAGGAGGGTATTCTGTAAGTAAATATGCCCTGAAGATACTTTATACTTTTTGTTTGTTTAAAAATAAATTCATCTCATCATCTCGGCATTACATTTGGAGGCATGATTTGGATTTTATAAAAATTCTGTGGCTTTCCTTTCTTTACCAAATTACAATTGTGTTTTTTAAATAGCGTGTCTATCCCTTCAAGAAAAATCTTTAATTTTTGTTAAAGTAATTCTAACAAACTAATACAGTGAAGTCCTGTTGGTTAATTCAATTAAGCACAGTTTAACTCAGCTCATGGTAATGTGTACAAGATTGAAATCTTTTGAAATTATATAAGTTTAACTGTTTGAATTCTAAAGTAACTTTTCATTGTAAAAAAACTCGGGCAGTATGGCACTCTATGTGAAAGACGAATTTCAATCTAGAGTTATAGTTTTATTTTTATTTTGTCCCATATGGGACTCGAACTCACAATTTTTAGAAGAATCGGTCAAAGATGGAATAGAAGAATTTTTGAGAACTCTAAAATTTGTGAGTTTGAGTCCCGTATGGGCCGAGATAAAAGTAAAAACAAAATTGCAAAAAGTCGATAATTTATTTGCGCGTTTTCATCGTTACTTATTAATGCCAGCTGAAAGCAACTGTACGCTAGAAAAAATATAAAACACAAGAGTAAGATCAGTTGCGTGGAAAGCGGAAGGTCCTGGCTTCAAAAACCGAACGAGACTGTTGCATTTAAGATTTAATTTGAAATCGTTAAAAATAAATGTTCTCAAAAATTCGGCTATTCCATCAACAGTTACAAAATACTCTAGCATCAATGAAATTGTATTTCTTTATATTAAAATATCCTGCGACCCAGACAAGTTTCCATTGCCTTATATCTATAGTCCTCCTAATAACTTCTGCCCCAAAAATACTACAAATCTTGAAGATATATTTATCCGAAACTCACATCAGTATTCTAATGTAATCTTGGGTGCAGATTTTAATGTAAATACAACATAGGGATAAAAATGCGGATTCATTCTTACACCTTATTTTACTATAAATATAGACTGACTACTCGAAGAACTTATTAAAGATTATAAATCAGAAGATCAACAATTACAAATATTCAAACTATGCATTAGTTAACTACTTGCACGATAGATTCACTCTTGAGTGGATTAACCGCTTAAGAGCAAATGGATGTCCATGGTACTCTCCCGAAATTGAGAGCGTATGATTGCCGAAAGAGAATATTATTACCGTCGTTATAAGTTTTTCAAAGCTCCTCACAGTTATACTACATATCTAGAAATCTTGTTAATGAGAAAATCAGAATTTCAAAAAACACTTATTTAAGCAAAATACTCGACCACTCTCTAACACTCTAAATGGAGTATTCATGGTAGTGATAAATGATAAATAAACATATTGCATTGATCCAAACAACCTTAATAATTTTTGTCATACTTTCTACGTGCTAATTTTTCCAAAAAGTTCTCATGCAGCTTTTTTCCACTTCATATAAGAATCGATGAACTTGAGTTACCTATATGTAACAATTTTCGATGGGTTAGAAGCTAGTGATAGTATCGAATCTGACACCATCTGTGATGATAACATCCCACCCAGATTTATCAATCCTCTATTTCCTATTATAAGTAGTACATTGTTATATACATATATTGAATTCTTCCTTTACGTACTACCAAATCCCTCGTAAGTCCAAAACTTCTACAGTATTACCGCTGGCAAAGCTCGCTGCGCCTAACGATCCAAGCGACTTCCGTCCTATGTGGTATTCTGCTTCCTAGGGAAAGTATTGGAGAGGTTGGTGGCTTCGCAAATTATTGATTTTATCGAACGAAATTATATGTCCTTCAGGTGGCAATCTGGTTTTCGGCCTGGACACAGCTGCGAGACTGCTCTTCTGAATACTCTAGATAATGATAATTTACATATCCATCCTAGTTTTGCTTGATTCTATCAAAGCCTTCGACAGCGTTTCTCCCGAACTGCAATTAAATTGATCAGCGAATTCTTATCCAATCGCTTCCAACAAGTTTTAGTTGATGGAGTTAAATAAAACTTCCTTCCAATTGAAGGTTCTAGTATAAGTCCTCTACTCTTCACTTTGTTCATAAACAACTTTCCGAATGTTGTTGGATCAAAATTTGCATATATCATAAGTCGATGACGTATGTGTCTAGATCTACTGGATTACAGGAGGACTGCATTCTCGTATTAATAGCGATCTAAAACGAGTATCTGCTTTAGCTGAATCTAACCGGCTCTTTCTTAATCCAAAGACGTTAACTCGCTTAGTATTTTATAAAATGTAGTGATATAGACACGAAAGAGCTACCTCCCATACTACTGAATAATGACATATATATATTACCTATCTCCGTGAAGGTAACAAGCCAACAGGGCAACTCTACGTTCACACCAGAGGCCGGATTCTGTAGATTCTGTAACTCGGAGAGTTTGGGAGATGAGAATTTTTGTTTTCTCCGATTAAAATTCCTTAACTCTCCATTCGAGATTCTCTAACGTGGGGAGTTAAAGAAAGCGTCAGATGTATCGAAATATTGAAAGATGGCTAATTCTTTGTGTTAGGGTCGTAGAGCATTGGAGTTTTTTCCTACGGATTTAGGGTCTAGCATACAAAAATACAGGTGAACAATTTCTGGGAGAGGGGATTTTGGGGATGGGAGGTCGAATCACCCCCATGCGGGTTGTCAAAAATAAGTCATGTTTGGTATCCAATTAAAGAGGGAGAAGCGGGTAATGGAGTGGTGCATTTTTTTTGATCATTTTAACTCCATAACTTACTTTATACCACTGAAAGACGGATTTTTTCACTTGGGTCATATACACCCTAGTTCTATATTTTGTCTTTGTTTCACATCCATTAGTATTATATTGTGAACATTTTTCTAATAGAAAGTGAATTTCCACGACTTACCAGTTCTTCATAATAATGAGTTAAAAATATTTCCATTTTTGTACCAAAAAACGGCCATTTTTTCATCTTAAGAAGGACTGATTCACTTTTTTTTTCAAATTATCTCCAAAATCATTTTTTTGGACAGAAAAACTAATTACACATCTAATTAGGGGACAAAATGTAGATGCGATTTCATCCTACATACAAGCTTTAACGTGCATATTTAATATAAATTTTAATAACATCTCTTCTGTGCTGGAAGGCGACCAAATTGACCATTTTCGCGTAATTTAAAATTTTTAGTGGGTATCTTGAGACACCAAAATCCATCCTTATTTCTCTGTAAGTATTGCAAGGATTTTCATAATTTGTTTTTGTAAACATAGCCAGGAGGACTACAACTAACACAGCCGAGAGTTTTGTCGAGTGGAATAGAGAGTTTGGTAATTCTCAAAACAAATTCCCCGAGTGAATTCCGAGTGGAGAGTTCAGTGTCAAAAGAACTCTCATTTCCGAGTTAGTGAATCTGTATGCTATGCTCAAGTTGGTAATATAGTAGACAAAATCTCTGGTGATCTGCGCAGTTGTGGCTCTCGGGCAGGATATTAGGATATTGTAAGTTGGTTTGCGACTCAAACTAGTCTAAATCATGTTGACACTCATTTCGTTTATCTCAGCACTATCTCCTCTTCTCTCGATGCAGCTTATAATAGTAAACTAAATGTAGCATTTTATCATGTTCTACAATGTACATGAAGTGCTTATCGTAATATCACCGCCCAACGTTTCCTACACGCATCTAATAAATACATGCTCACCGAATATCTTTGTTTCTTGCACTCGCACAGTCGCACATGAATTTCAGCCTACTTTATACCCCGATTCCGCATATTGGGCTATCGCACACGATTATTTTTGATGTAGTATGGAAACAGGCTTTTTAGGGAAGAGGTGAAAAGACACAAAGGATATATCTCTTCCCTAAAAAACCGGTTTGCATACTGCATCAAGGATACTCGTGTGCGATGGTCCATTAATTGGACAATTCTCTTACTTTGTCTACATTACGTGCAAATGAAACTCCCTTCTCAATTACTATGTTTCCATGCGGAGTTCAACCCACGTTGAACCCGAGTTCGCGCTCAAGTATGATGTTTCCATGCTAAGTTCAATCCGAATTGAATCCGAATTACTGCTCATGGAAATGAGAATTGAGTTGAGTTTCGTTGAATTCATGTTAACTCCACGAAACCAGTCGAGTTGTGTTGGTGTGCTTTGTGTAAGTATTTGTTAGAAAAGTGCGGATGGGTGTTTTATCCAACACAAATTCGGCTACTTTGCACGACATATTTCAGCTGTCAACTCAGAAGCTGTTGGAAGCATGGAAACGGCATCGATTTTACTCAGCCAGGAAAACTTAACGCTAACTCAACTCTAACCCAACTCTGGCTCATGAAAACATAAGCTGTGTTCTTTTGTGTCTGCAGAACAGAGCAAAACAAAAGATACGGAAAAGAACGCCTCATACATTTTCATAGAAAGATTTAAATGAAGCGAACAGTACAAATAGTTCGCTTTAATCGACAGAACAATTTGTTCTCTCCGGTATATGCGAGCTCTAGAACAAGGTACGCAAAAGAACACAGCTATAGTAAATGATATAAAAATAATTGACTCAACGAAGACTTTCAGAAAGAATTTAAGTCAGTACATGGTATCCACTGCATGAGATGCATCCGCTCTTGAGAAAAATTTTTAGATAGATTTGTTCTCGTCTTTCTTTTATTTTTCTATCTTATATTGTTTCTCCCATTCTTAACATTTTCAACGCTTGTTTAACTACGTCTTTCCTGCATCATGGAAAACTGCGAATGTGTTACCTATAGCTAAATCAAAGTCCGCCGAAAGCCCAAATGACTATAGACCAATTAGCATCTTATGTTTTCTGTCCAAGGCTCTCGAGAAGTTATTGTACTCGCAGATTCTGGAACACTTGCACACCAACAATCTCTTAACCTGTTGGCAGTCAGGTTTCCGACCATCTCACAGCTGTGAGACTGCTCTTTCGACAATGACTACCGATATCGGTAAATGTCTGGATAAAAATTGGCTGTCTTAACTCTATTGGACTTCTTCAAAGCTTTCGATAGCGTACACCACACTAAACTTTTGTCGAAATTTTGCACTCATTTCAATTTCGCATCCTCGGCCATACTTTTAATTTCCATCTTTCTTACTGAGAGATATCAACAAGTGAATTTCGTTGCGACCATTTGTCAAGCTTACTTCCATTGTCTTCGGGCGCATGGTTCCATACTTAGTTCCTTTCTTTTCAGTCTTTATATTAACGAACTCCCTGAAAACATTAAATATCTTTACGCCAATGATGTTCAATTATACGTCAGTCTGCCTACAGGTCTGATCGAAGATTGTGTTGACCGCATAAACTCGAATCTGCATAGAGTTGCTAGGTGGGCAGAAGACAATCTTTTAGTATTAAATCCCACTAAATCACATACAATGGCAATATATAAGCAGAGCTTTGACACAAGTGACATCCCAGTATTGCTCTGAACTCAATTTTAGGAATGTCAATACGGTTAAGAGCCTTGGAGTTCTCCTTAAAGTCAATGAGTTGCTGTGACCAAGTCCAAGTCAATATTACCGTTGCTAAAATTTACATGAAATTTCAACGGTTGTGGTTATTTACTGATGTACTGCACAGATCTATATTACTCCAACCTTATATTTTACAGCGGGTTGTTTAGTATCCCCGCCTTTAGATCCAACATGCGCTCGAAAGTTAAATCTAGATTTTAATAACTGAGCGAGATTAGTATTTGGGATGAGACGTTATGACTACATCTCACCTGTTCGATATGTTTCGATGCTCATCCGCAAACAAATTAACTTTTACACAAGCTAATTTATAATAAAAAGCCATCATATCTCTGTGACGCACTGATTTCCATGCATTCTTCAAGGAATTTAAACATCTCTATTCCACGTCATAGATATTCCATCTATGAAAACTCCTATTTTGTTCAAGTTGTACGTATTTGGAACTCAATTCCAGCTTGATGGTTGATTTTGTAGTTTTTTGGTTTTGGTTTCTAGCAGTCTTGCTATGTATGTGAATGTAATTTAATATCCTTTTATACCCGAGATGAAATCTATAGGATATACTAAGCTTGCCATTCTGTTTGTAACGCACAGAAATAATGATGGTAGAGCAAAATGGATTGGACACCCACGCTTAATATTAAAAGTTATTTTGATTTTTGTATGTTCCTCTGTCCGTCTGTCCATCCATATGTCTGTCTGTCAGTCTGTGCGCACGATAACTCGAGAACGCGTATACTTAGAGAGCTGAAATTTTGTACACGGACCAAAAAAAAAAAAAGTAAAGTTAAGTTCGAAAATGAGACAAATCGGGGAACTACTACGTGGGGTTGAAATCCAGAATAAATTTGGACACTGCCTGAGAATGCGTCGATATAGAGAGCTGAAATTTGGTACATGCCGTTTTCATAGTAATACCATTTCTTCTTTCTCTTTTTGATTTGTGTTCTAATATTGAATTTGAATTTTATATTTTAAATTATTTTTAGCTTTTGCTTTACTTTCATTTATGTAGGATAGCTATAAATACTTCCTCTTTAGTGTAGTATGGAAAAAGATTGTATTAGCTTGTTGTACAACCTCATAATAAAATTAATTGAATTGAATTGAACTGAATATGCTGCTGTTAATAACTTTATATTATTTTGATTATTCTTAGTAGTTTTCGCGTAGATTAATTTTTGTTTTTTTATTTTTTTAGTATACATATACTGAAAAGATATATCTGGTTGTATACAGTCAATAAAGCGTTTGAATTTGAATTTGACCTAACCGATTTGCCAATATAGTTTTGTATAGGCCTTCAAGGGAGGAAAGATATTAATTTATTTTTTATTAATTTTATTCCCTTTTATATCAAAAATTAAATTCAAAATTTTGAGCCTCTCTCAAAATTCTGGGACTTTCTCTCTTCGTAGTGGCTATTTTAATGCCTGCTTTTTGATTCTCTATAATTTCCAGGAGATATGCATAAATATTTAATAACTCGAGGACTTCAGTTAAACGCATTTGTATTTTATTATAGTAGAGCAGATGTTACGATGAGTGATTTATCAGCAAGGGGGAATTATTATTAGAAAAAATCATGATAAATTCGAAAGGTGAGAAATTTTTGTGTAGTGTATAAAATCTATGGATGGGCTAAATACCGGTATGTGGGACACTTTAGTAGACTTTTTCTGTATAATATAAAAATAGAAACTATGTAAAAAAAAATAGGCATTCCCACCTCTTGCCATTATTTCCAAAATATTCCTACAATATCTACATAATATAATAATTTGTAGCCTTGAGTTTCAAGATGGTACGGCTGTACGGCGAAATAAATGTGCGAAGAGTAGATGGTAGATGGTTGCCGCAATTACCTGCGACTTACCTCGTTTAATATAATGATAGTATACATCTAATAGTGAAAAATGTCTGTGGAATTGTACAAATTTTTTTTTAAGCTTTTGCAAATCGTGGTATTTTGCTGAAGATATTGGCGGAACCAAAGTTTAATGCTGTATTACTGACAATTTCTGTTAATGATTTGTTTTTTCTTACGATGGAAATCTCCCATGATGAACCATTAGGTATATGATTTTCTTAGCAGAATCGCATTAGAATAATCCTTAGAAGTTAATAATTCAAGAGTTTCGTCGAAACACAATATCGGTTTTTTTTTATATAAATATCACTAAGATGCTTAAGATTTAAAATTGTTTCTTTTACAAGATGATTTTATCATTCGGGTAATCCTGAAGTTCTCTCAATTTTTGTTTTTAGCTCTTTGTCGCAGTCGTACTAAGACAGTTAAGCTCTTTTAAACCAATAATAAAAAAAAACCGAAATATATGACATACGTATATATTTTTTTAATGTAATCTTTAATGCTTAATGACGATATCGCCTAATTTAGGGTACCATCAACCAATTAAACAATTTTTATAGATGAAACAAGAAAAAAATTTGTCATTGTCGTAGAATCACAAATGGATCTCTTTCATCTCGTGAAAGTTTTTGCCATCCATGGACTTAGATTGTTTTTTCATACCAAATTTGGAATTAGGTTAGGTTATGTAGGAGGTGCTGCAGGAGATATCTAGCCTGTTTCACTTAGCCCTCCAGTGGGTCCATTGTTCCCCTTGACCATATTGGATAACCTTCCTGAAAGAGTCCTAGATTCATCCTGTTTTTCTAAGAAAACCAAGATATATCTGAGCTCTTTACTTTGCAGATCACCAGATTTTAAAAGAGGTAACTACCAAGTTGGCTACCTTTTTTATTCATCAAAGCGGGGCACTCGCAAAGTTCGTGTTGTACGAAATCGATTTTTTGCGAATCCTTACAGATTCTACAGAAATCCATTTATTGTTATTCTCAGTCTACTAAGAGTTTCTATGTTCTAATGGCTTGTAATGACCCTTACTGAATTCCTGGTATTAGTTCTACTACCATTAAACAGTTCTTATGTCCTCTTCCTGCCATATCATGCCATAATTGTCTCGCAAAACAGCAGGTTCCTCTGTTGATCCACCAGAAGCTCCCCTTTTGATATTTCTAATTACTCCTTTATGTCATTATCAATGTGATTTATAAATTTTCTTGTTGCACACATACTTGAAGTAATTTGTTCGGCCTTTTCAACGGTATCATTATTTTAATTTAGAAAAAAAAAATGTGTCTTATACTGTTTTTCCCCTGTATTCTCCTAAGTATATGTGTTTTTCCTTTTAACGTCCAGAGGTTTTGATACTTGTTCCGCTTGAGCGTATAGCCGAATCTTGTATAGCCAGTTCGTCCGCCGGCTCGCTTCACTTTAAGTTCTAATGACGTGGAACGATATATCTACTTGTCAATGTTTCGAGCACTTTTCGACATTATCTAATCAGGTTGGAGGTTATTGCGACTGAATCAAGCGTTCTAATGGCGGCCTAGCTGTCTATAAAAATATTAATATTTTGCTTCGGCAGAAAATCGTGTCAAAGCATCAGATAGGCTTTCATAGCCGCGGGTACCTCCACCTGAAATACGCTAGGGTTACCTGCAGTCAGTATGACATTGGCAGACATTGTAGAAAATTAATTGTGCTAATATGTATTTCATTAGCATGACTTGATCATAGCTTGTTTTTTTTTAAAATACGACGGGACTTTTCGCTCAATATTCTGCAGATTCTTTTTTATATAACACTATACCATAATTAAATTAAACTTATATAGAAAAGTTAATATTAGTAAAAAAAAAAATCTTCCAAAACTGGATAACAGCCTTGTATGTATGCAATAATATCGTTTTGAAATTCTATATCACAAATAAAGTTTATATAAAAAAATGTATCCTAAAGTGCTATTAAACTTTCGTGGTGAATACTTAAAAGCTTTCTTAACGTTATTAGTATCCCAAGGAACAAGGTTAAGTGGGGTATAAGGTATCTAAACTCCAAAAACAAGAAAGAGGGATTTTCCAGTGTTTGCAGTTTGATAAAATTTTCACTGTCTACCTCTAATTGTTGCATGCGCGGGTTATCCAGATTGACTAGGAAGGGTTATGTGAGTAAATCAAACTCCCTTGCTTTCTTATTTGTATCTCAAAGAACTTTTTTCTCTACCTGAGATAAAGATTCAAAATTTATTATATATTTCTGAAGCGAGCTACTTGTGAGGGTAAGATTACAAAACTTTTTATGTTAATATGATGCTTTCATAATTAGATGAATCACTCAAAGTTGAATTACATGTTAAACTGTTAAAGACAACGTATTTACAATGTTCATACGTAGGGAAGCCACCTTACTTTGTCTCAAGTAATCTCATAGGTACCATCAATTAGCTAATTAATTTACTTAGCACAAGTGGAAGTGACAAGAAGCATTCGTGATATGATAAGCATCAGTAAAAAAATTCTTCAGTATCCAGAAAATTAAGGAAATGTCTTTTCTTTAACATGTACATGTTACGTTGGTTTCAGCGAACTTAAATTGAATTGCATATATGCACACAGCCATAGATTCTAATTTGTGGTAAAGAATTTCACTTTAAAAGTTCTCAGAGTTTAATAAGCGTAAATAAATTAAGAAACCTTTTGTTTTATTTATGGAGATCTGTTTTGATTTTATAAATTATTAGGATTAGGAAATATATATAGATATATTATTTTGTGAGAGCTTAATAGAATTAATGACTAACAACTATGTAAATCATCTCGACTTTGTCTCCACCTTTCTGTACTACACCAGTTCTACATGTTTATATTTGCCATATTTAGCACAGCTTCATAAATAAGATCTATCTTTTGCCAATGTCTCCAATTATCATCATCCAAAACATATCGGGGATCACGTTTTCTTCAACCATAAATCTTTGAATCTTAATGTAGAGTAAGCATTCTAATGAAGACTGGAATATAATTGATAATAGAAAGTTATTTTAACTTTAAAGTGTCTAAAAATGAGCTGTTAGTGATCTCTAACTACAAACCAATAGCAAGAGTAGGTACCTTCCTGTCGAACATTTTTGGAAAAGTTTAAGAAAATTTAGAATACGTTGATGGAATATCGAATATCGAAAAATCTGACATCCTGGTTTTTTAAGTCCAATTTAAAATATTTTTTTTCCAGTTCAGGAGCTCCCATCCTAAGCATGGAGGCCAGAGCGGCCTATTGTGCTGTCCTACTAGAAGCCCCTTCACCAAAACCTTCCTGTCTTCTTAATGAAACGCAACAGGTCTTGGTGAGGAAGGTCTACCAGCTTATCTGCAGATAAAAGGACGGTCCCTAGAGTATCCAGCCTGCTCCGGGTGAAGGCTGGACAAGCATACAGAAAGTGTTCGGTTGTCTTAGGCTCGCCTTCCAGGCAGGATAGACACTCAGGGCTGCCAACAACTCCTATCCCTATTAGATGAACGTGAAGCGAGCTGTGGCCAGTGATGATGCCAACCACAGTTCTACATTGTTTCCTTCCGAGCTCCATAAGAAAATCAGAGATATGCCCATCAAGAAACAGTTTTGTGCACCTGCAAGTACTCAGGTTCGCCCATCGCTTCCTATGACCATCCGCTTTGATGAGAGACCCGATACTCGATGTGGCAACACCTACGGCGAGTTTCGGTCCAAGGAACAGAGAATCAGAGCAAGCCCTACTTAAAACGTAATTTTCATTCCCCATACTTAATTTAAAACAATTGATTTGGACTATGTTTTACCATCTTAAATTAAAACATTTTTAAAAAATCGCAAGAGTCGCTTCTCAAAACTGCAGAGTTCATGAAAAATAATGGCATGAAAGATGCGACCGCACTTTACTCATTCGCTCATCATGTGTCAGTCAATATCTGTTTGCCTTAGAGTGTTTCCTTGGGCTGAATTCTGTAACGCGGGAAAGAGAGAATGTGGGAGATGAGAACTTTCATTTTCTCCGATTAAAACTCCCTAATTCTCCATTCGTAATTCACTGATATGTTTGGAGAATTAGGGAAATTTTGAAAAGTGTGAAAAAGTGCTAATCGACAGATTTTAAGTTTTTTATGTAGAGGGCTGGTTTTTTTTTTATATTCTCGACGTCGTCGTCGAGACAAATTGAAATATTTTCTTAGTAGGGTAGTTTTTGCGAGATGTAGGGGGTAGGTTTTCTTTTAGTTTTTCAGGAAAACTGGAAAATAGAGATTCGGAGAGAAATGTAGGCTATGGCAAATATGAGCAAGAAGGAAAGTTGGGCGCGCAGGCCAGTAGCTATAGAACAAAATTAAAGGTAGGGCATCAGAAATTTGAAGTGGGGTGCAAATTTTCGGTGCAATTGGGATGCATCTGTTCAGGTGAAGGGACATTTTTTTGAGAAAGTAAGCTTCTAGAACCCTCATTTTATTGCAGTTTTTTTTTTTTATACGTAAACTAAAACAGGTATCTACAATAAAAAACACAGCATGGTAAAAATACTCAATATAATTGCAGTTTTCGATTTACCATATTGTGGAATTATCGTAGCACTTCGTCAATATCTTTTTTGTCTGTTCTTTTCCGTTCAAATGCAACAAACAGCAAACCTGCCATTATCTTGTGACATTCTTTGAAGCTTATGATGGCAATTAGTGTCGAAGAGGTAAATTCGCACGAAGCAATACTACGTCCGATTGATGCAAATAGTTCATACGTATCTGTGATGGATTCCCTTTGTCTATATAGAGTTTCTAATATGTTTTCGCCCTGATCTCCTCGACCATTTAACTCATTCAAATACCTTTTCACAATAGCAGCCTCTTCTTTGGAATGAATTTCAATACCAGAAAAATAATTGCAAATACGGATTCATTTTTTGCTCATTAATTTGGTTAACCTCTTATTTACCTAACTGTACATAGCAACTCTCTTTCCGTGGTACAATATCTAGACACATCCTTAATACTTCAGGAGTACCCCAGGGTAGCCGTATTGGTCCTCTATTGATTATTATTTATATCTATGACTACTTACTTACTACCTCAGACAAACATTTTCTGTTATGACGATGACTGTGCTCTGATTAACGTTGACTTGAACACCTTCTAATCCTGGTGTTCTACGAATTTTCATCATTTGAATCTTGATGTGTTTTGTTATGTCTTATTGTGGTAAGCGTAGTCTTCCATATCTGAATTACTTCATTAATGAAAGTTTATTCTCCAGCACTAAGGATTTGGGCGTTATTTTTTATTCCAAACTTACATTTGAAAACCATATTTTAAATATTGTCAGTATGGCTAACATTGCTTTGGGATTTACTAAGAGGTGGTCTCGTAAGTTTGATGATCCTTTTGTAACCAAGATCCTCTATTACGGTTTTGTTGGGTCAATCTTGGAGTATGCCAGTCCTATTTGGGCTCCATTTTACTCTGTTTATATTAATTCTTCCATGGAGTGTTCCTGTAGTTTTGCCACCTTACGCTGATAGACTCAAAGTGCTTTCCATCGACAGCCTTTAGAGAAGTCGTGACATTTCTTAGATACTCTTTGTATTTGATTGCATGCATGGTACTATTAATTCTCCTGATCTGTTTGGCCGATTAAATATCTCTGCTCCTAGTCGCTCCTTGAGAAACCATGACTTTTTTTATTTTCCGTTTTGTGATCAAAATTATAGTGTTAATGAGCCTATTACGTCGATGTCTCCTTTATTTAATACTCATTGGCATGAACTCGATTTATATATGACTAAAGCTCACTTAAAGCATCTCTTGAATGGTCAGCCTACTTGATGCAGATTTTTTGCTATTCACTCTCATTTTTAATTGGTATTATTGTTTTTCTTTTCTTTTCTTATTGTTTCATCTTACTCTAATAATCTAATAAGTATTTGAGTTTTTTTTTTTTAATTAAACCTTATTTAAATCGGATTGTACTATTTTGACCTTATTTTATTTTAGTTTTGTAGTAGTCAGCCATTGATGAAATTTGTGGAAATAATTAAAATAAACAAATGACTGTTATGAACCGTGGTAGGCCATCTTAACCGTTACGGCATCAGACGATTGCCCTACAAGATTTTTAAATTATAATTAATTTTTTATTTTATATTTATATTAATTTCAGTAATCATGAACAAAATATAACACTTTAATGCACGGATTAAAATTTCTGTAATTTCTTACCTGATCGCTTGCAAAAGTTTTACTTTTCTTTATTAAACTGTCAGGTAATTACTTACAATTTTTTTTTTAATTATTATTATTATTTTATACATGATCCGCTTTATTTTTTCGAACCTCTTACCAAATATATTATTTTAGTAATTTTTCTGAATTCTTCATATACCTAACTTGTGATACATTGACGTTATAGCTCAAGCGTCAAAATAACTAGTAGGCATACCTTGTTATACTCTGTATACCGTGCACTGAAAGTGTCTGTTATCCTCATTTTTTACACCAATATTGGACAGTATGAATTTTCCAGAACACACACTATTACAACGATTATTAATCGAATATCTTATCCTAAATAAACATAACTGGATGTCTCGATAGATGATGGATGATATGCCGTATCCTTTGGTCAATAAAATTTTCTTTTTCTTGATCGGAATTATATATATGTAGTATATATATTTACTATATGTCTGTCTAAAATGGGCGGGGTGTGTCCGAATTTTCAAGAATCATCCAAAAGAAATCTTATAAACTAGATAAAGTTGCCCTTTATTAGATTGGGACTCTCTCTCAGTTTGTAAATTTTTTTTATTGTTTTTAATTTTTCTACATTTTTTATAATTTATTATAATATTTTTAATTTTTTTAACAATTTTTTAAATATTTTTTATTTTTTTTATTCTTAGTTTTTAAATATATTTTCATTCAAAAAACAAAAAAACATACTGGGATTCGCCCGCATTGCAGACAGAGTTTGGGCTTTTCTCTATTATAATATGCATACATATATCTATTACAATTTTTACTCCAATAACGACATTACACATTAAAAACCCTCGAGAAGTACTTCCCGAACCATAAAATAGGCTCCCTCACTACCACATCAAAGTTCTAACTGAGTTCTAACATTCTAAAATATTTGTAGGGTTCTTATGTAAAACATACAAAAATTTGATTTAAATAGATTGTGCACCCTAAAGTACTATTCATACAGAAAACTGTTCTTCTGATAATCTTAAGATTGCGTTATTATCTTGCCAACCGTAATAATTTTATATTTGTTCAAGAAGGAATTTTTTTTTTTTTTTTTAATAATTGTTTTTAATAATTGTATTTTTCTTAAATTTGTTTTTCATTTTTTCATTTTTTCACTTCTTTTCTTTATACTATTTTTTCATTTGTTTTTCAAGTCACTCAATTTCGCTATTTGGGACCTGTTGATGAGTTTAAACAAAGACCTGAAACTTGTCACCAAAAATATAATGGGTTGTGTGATGAATTAACAAATTAAAAACATTTTTTAGCTTTTGCTATAAATCGGAGAATCCAAATAAATTCCTTCTTGAACAAATATAAGTTTACTCCGATAAAAAAAATCCTAAAGAGTAATCTCTACTTTTATGTAATCCTTTTGTATACCTTTCTTAATAGAATTACTTAAAAAAATTGTATATTGATGGAACGATTACGATTCCCCAACCAAAAACTCTCAGCTGAGTAATAATTGCATATGCAAATGTGGCATGGTCTGATGAATTCGAATGATGCTGAATGCAGATTCGAACTCAGGCTGCACATATTCATTACACTCATTGACTTATTACTCAAATGAGATTTATTAAGTGTCAAATGGTAAGGTTACTTTTAATCAAAACTATTTTATTATCTTGTTAAGTAACGTATATAGTAGGTGTACCGTTGGGTAACTTTTATTACTACCAATAGTCCCAATGCTGACTTTCCTACGCTGGGGTCGAGAATGACCCCACTGTGAAATTAGCCGATTTTACTAGGAAATTTAAATGTTTTTTTGTGAAATTTTTAATAATTAAGGAGTAATATTAATGTACATATGCCATCTAATTATCCCTTTCATTTTATTTATGAAGACAATTAATGCACAATCTTTTATAATGTATTGATCAGATATATCGCTGGTAGCTGTCGCACTGCGAATAGAGATCATTTTTATATCTTTTGATCATGGACAGGAAGCGCACCTTACTCTCTTTCCACAAGGAACCTCCAACTCGTCAGCACGTCTTTTTTTTTTTTTTAATTATTCCGGCAAATCTGTCCTTAAGCTAAGTAGGCAAAGTGCGGCATTCAAAACGTTCTACTAAATATGGTCTTAGAAGACTACAGCATTTAAGAGGCCATATAATACACACATTCTTCTTGACACATTTTATTTGTGAAACAATTGGACGAAAGTGCCCACACCACCTTTGGTATAGATACTATTAGATACTTAAAATTTGTAAATATTGCAAAAAACATTATAAACTTTTCCTTCACCTAACATATTGGGTTTGTTAATATTCCCTGAAAAAATTTCTGGAATTTTCCACTTGCTCTATACCCTTGGGTCGCAAACGACCGCAGCTAAATTATGACAGCGGAGAATCAGAGAAAAGATATACTAAAAAAAGAAGAAGAATTGTGCAAATTTTTTACGGAAATACAACGCACGGACATAATATTTCTAAAAACAGATAAAATTATTTGGAAATATTAAAAATAATAAAATAATATGTATAATGTATACAAAAAAAAAAAAAACAATGATATTGAAATCTAATTCATCCGTACTTACAGCAAAGACGTACAAAACAACGTTAACTACAAAACTCTGATAATAAATAGAGCGCTAAATAACGGCGGATAATTCAAATCAATTCAATTATTCTTTATTACGGCCCAAGATACAATAAGATTAAAATCTTTTAATAGTATCTTATATAAAAATGAGATATAATAACGGTACTGGAATACTTATAGACTACCTTAAAATAATTAGAACTAAATTAAGAGAGAGAAAAATATGTGTATATATGAAAATTCCAAAGTTAAATTCAATAACATTAAGAAAAGTTGAAAAAAAGAAACAAAATATATGCCTAATAGGAACAAAGAAAACCTAACAAAGGAAGAAAAAGATATTAAAAGAATATATGAATTACAAGAAAGTCAGAAAAATTAAGAAAATTTACATACAAATGAATGAATACAGATCTCGTGCCTAAATGGAGAGCAGCTAGATCGCACAATTGAGAAGAAGTCGCCTGAAAGTGCCGACCGAGCCCGCGCATTGAACCCGGGAGGGTAAACTGTTCCAGAGGCGAATAACCTGAACAAAATAAGAACCAGTAAGATTAGTAGTACGACAACGCTCCAGCAGTAATTTGCGACCCCTGGCAGAATGTAACGGTTGCAGAAAATCAACAAGATAAGGAGGCTGGGCCAATTGCAATATCCTACAAAGAAAAACCAGGTTCGTCCGTTTCAAATATGTATGTCTCTAGAGAACAGCCCAGCAATGAGAGACTGTAATAGGATACGTGATCATATCTGCGCAGCCCGTAAATAAACCTAATACAATCATTGAATGCCACTTTAATTTTTCTAGAGCACACAGAATCTAAGGCTGGGAAAATAAGGCATCCATTAGTGAAATGAGGTAGCAAGAGTAGTTTGACCAAAGTCATACGTAAGCTTAGTGGCATGATACTAGCATATAGCCAAAGACGACGAAGGCCAGCATAGATTTTAGATAGTATGGCACTTATGTGATCACAGCAGCTCATCCGGCAATTAAGGTACACTCCAAGATTTCGAGTCCTACTAACATATGGGATATTGGTGCCATTAAGTAGAATTTCTGGCAATGCAGACAGATCAATTTGTCGTGGATAGAATGCAATGTACTGGGATTTACTAGGGTTAAGACTAAGAACATTGTCGATTGACCTGCAGTAAATTCGTTGGAGGTCACTGTTAATGCGGCTTACACAATCTTCGATAAGACCTAAGGGACGACTCAAATAAAGCTGGACATCATCTGCATATAGGTGAACTTTCACGTCATGTGTCACCTCTGGGAGGTCATATAAACTGAATAATAAGGGGCCAAGAATAGACCCCTGGGGCACACCACAAGAAAGGGGCAAAATATCAGAGGAATGACCATTATTCAATATGACACGTTGGGATCTACCGAACAGAAAATGTTTAATTAAAAGAATGGCAGAATGGAAGAAACCAAATCGCGAAGACAGTTTCATCAAGAGCCTCTTGTGACAAACACTATCAAATGCCTTAGAGAAATCTAATAAAATTAATAATAAATTAATAATAAATTCAAGCTAAATATTTTGGTGACTTACTGGTGGTGCCATCTCTAATCAAAATCCAAAGGCAAATTTAGCGCGTTGACCTTAATACCGCTCTCGCAAAAATTCAGGATAAATTTTCGCCAATATCTTTTAGCTTGCTAAATTTTCATACAAAATTTAGCTTAGCGCGAACCTTAGTACTAGGCTTTAGAAAAAAGCACCCATTTTTTTTTTTTTTAAGTTGGCGACGAATGAATATCATTTATCCTTAGTACGCTTTTAAAACAATGAGCGATGAGAGTTTTCACTGTTTTTCAGAGAAAAACATATATGAATTATTTTTGAGGTCGTGTTCGACCTCGGGTTGTGATAAAGTGTACCTCCCGTTATTTCGTTCATTTTACTAGTATACTCTATTTACTTGTATATACATATATCATAACTCCATTGAAATACTAGTAATACTTATAAATAAAAAAGATAATGACCAAATATTGAAAATTTCAAACAATAAAGTTATAATATCTTTTAATGACTCTCCAAAAAATAAAAAACAAACGAATGCCTGCCTACAAGCACCAAAAAACATATACATGCATACAGTTTTGAACGGAATTTTCCAGCTTTGAAAGTAATTTTAAATGACCCAAGTACGAGACTGTCTGAGCAAATCTTGGGATTCACTTAAATAATTAGTGCGTAAGTGCTCTTTTAACCGTGATTAGTTTTTTATATGATTCAATAGATACAACTATAATCGCAAAAGAAAATGTATTATTTGTTTTATTTCAGTTATTAAGGTTCAGGGTAGGGGTCACTAGAATCCTACGAATACCACGACCATGAATTGACCTATTATGTTGTCTCGTGTCTCCTCTCATAAAGAACTGCTTTTACCTTGCTGGGTAGCTTGTAAATCTTATTTCAATCTTAAAGTTGTAAGCGTGGGGGCATTTGCATATGATATGTTTGGAGATTTCGTCTTCCTTTTCATATAGTCAACATAGCTAGCCGTTGGATTTGCTTATCTTCTCCAAAAATTAACGAAAGGGGCCATTTCCAGTGACTTTATTAATAAAACCCCAGAGTAATTGTCTGGTAAGCCATACACCTTGCGCGTCTGGAGAGAAAAGATGGTAAAGATGTCTCCTCCTTTTTGTAGTTTCTCCATAAAGGATATTTTTGGTAGGCTATCGACTCGGTGTTTAGCCATAATCGTTCACTTTTTCATTTTCTTTCACTTTTTCGTTTCCAGGGATCCAAAACAGAGTAACTTTTTTGTACCTAAACCACAGCTTGTGGCACCTCTAGACTAGTTTCGATCCAAAATCTCGATAGGTCAGAGCCAGTAGCTCCGCTAGCCTCCCAGAGAAAATTTAAATGTTAGAGTTCTTGAAGCCCCTGTTTAGGCTTTCCTGTACTCCAATCTTTATAGCGATATCTAAGCCTGAAAGATGGAAAGATGTAGGCTACTAGGTTACTCTTCCTGAATCCATCAGTATACTGTACATGAGCCTTTTACGACTAACAAGCATTATTTTTCTTTAATCAGACTATAGTTGGTCATATGTGACTAAGTATAATAATCGTTGTAAAGGTTCGAAGGAGGGGGCAGATAGATTAAAATTTTACATAATATTGTATTCTTAGCAGACGTAGGTACTTATATACTTATGCAAAGTTTGAAGTCAATCGGATCTCGGACAGCAGATTGAAAATCGATTCTAATATGAATGAGAGAGGTAGAAAGGTAAGTAGTAATTATATTGAAAAAGTTACATAAAATTCTCTCAGAACAAAATTGAAAAATAAATTTTAATCTTGATTCACGTATCATATCATGATCCCACTAAGAGCCACTCTTGATTCTATTTGACAAAGATACTACTATATCTTCCCACTTAAGTATACTTTCAAAAGCATCTCATTTGAAGATGCTGTGGCATACATAATCCATAAAAGCACATATCCAGCCTAGATAAGTGTGAGACAAATAAAGCCTGAGGTAATGAACCATTTACAGGTTACACAAAGTGAATTTTTCGCGTTGGCAAAAGCCCATGGAAAGAATGGAGCCTGTTAAAAACATAGGTATACGGCGCGGTGGTAAGTGCAAGGTAACCAACCGATGAAATACACATCGATGTCATTTCAATATTTATGACACGTACTTTATCCAAGCATAAAGTTATAACACACACACACAAATTCAACGAAATCCTCCGAAATTTTCTCAATTGCTTGTGTGAGCATTTTTTTTTTTTTTTTGTTTTGCACGTATGGAACTTTTTCTGTTCCGCCGCGAATGAAAAGTGGATCATTTTCACAGTACGTGAGGAGTAATATTTCCAAAAATTTGGCATATTTGTGCAGGTAGTTATGTTTGAATAATACATTGATATTATACCGAAATAAAATAAATGTTGGTACTTTAGAAACACATTTGCGGTAGAGAACGTCTTGATTTCGAAGCACGTTCACTTGCAAAATTGCTCATTTTCGCATTTGTATGACCGACGTGACGGACGCTCTCACACTCGTATATATGTATAATTATGGTATGCTTTGGGGGCCAACTAACTACCGTAGGCATATGGATATTTTTCATTTTATACATAAAATTAGGCCAAAATTAGATACAAAAGCTGACACCCAACACCAAAACAATAAAGGGAATGGGATTGGATGAAAAATTATAAAGTTTTGTAGTCCTAGCCGGATAAAAGTTTTGTCTGAGGCAATATTAAAATTATTATTACAGTTTGCTTACATACGTAAAGTTTAAAAAAAGTATACCTATATAATAATAATAATAATGAAAAACGAAAGTAACCTTAACTACACAGTAAAAAATTTGCACAAATTCTTGCCACAAAGCTTAAGTATTTTTCGATAAGATTGTGGAATATTCCCTAAAATGTAAGGAATATTCCCTAAAATGTAAGGACTATTCCCAACATTTTAGGGAATATACCCTAAAATGTAGGTTTTTTCCCATAAATTTTAGGGAGTATCCCCTACATTTTAGGAAATAGTCCCAAAATTTTTTTACAGTGTAAGCTGATCTCTTATTTAACTTTTTGAAAAATGAAAGTCAATGCAATCAAACTGGTGATTAAAGAGACTAGACTATGATGAAATCGGCTAATGCATACTATAGTTAGTATTATGAGAGAGTATTTAAAAGTTCATGAGAATTTATCACTTCTTGCATACAGTCAAAGGCGAAAACAACTCTGGGAGTATTTCGTCCATTAAGGAAGACACTCAAAACTTTAGTTTTGTCCAGTCTAGTTAATAAACAACCGTTTAAAATATAGCTTAAGTTCAAAGGCATCCTTTTATGAGAAAAGGACATGGCAGCATTTTTACTGATATTTAGAGGCAGACAGTTGATAGGACACCATTCTATACTTGTTTTCATTAGAAACAATGCAGACAATTTTGGCATTACCAGCATAGCAAAGTATTCTTGAATTAGTCGGAATCAGAGATATATCATTGATTTAATTTATAAAAAAATTTCAAATCAATTTATCCATTAAACCATTGTAAATTTGGAAACATTCTTTACAGTTTATTTTAACATTTACTAATTCTGTGGAACCTGCCTCTGGGTTACTCAAAAGGTTTACATATCGCCGAAAAAATAACTGCGCTATCCAGCATTGTGCCAAACTTAATTTGAATTCACTGGAATTCTTTATCATACTTCGAGACTTACTTGGTAAAACGTTCCTTTTTCGAAGGGTTCAACTTCCAAGCCGTAGACTGTTTCATATCATCTGAGGTGGAATGCTTAAGCAAAACTACTTTCTCCTTTCGTTCAATTTAAACACCATAAATCCCATATATCGGTTATCAATCGAATCGTGCAATAAATGGAAAATTTTTTCAGATATGTTAGCGACGCCATCTTTAAATTCTAAGTTTTGAGCAAATGTTCGTGATCCGGAATCTCGACAATCCTAACCCGGGGGTTACACGAGATAGAACAGCTTGAATGCAACTTACACTACCATATTTCTTGCACATGCAATCCCTACTGCCATGCTGGCAGCTCAGCTTTCAGTGAACTTGCATGATGAAAAATCATGGCAGACGAGATCATAGTAAACTGACTGACATTATACAGTTTTCAAGATGGCGGAAAAGAAATGCTTGAGAGAAATTGATAAATTTATATTGGGAAATGAGATTTTCTGGGATCATTTACATTACATCATTTACCAAGACCTTCCTCTTAATTTTTTCTTGAGTTTTTATCATTCTGCTACTTCCTTTATTGCCAAAATTTTTCTATATACGCAACACCATTTTTTAAATGCACTTGCATGCAAGATGATAACCGAACTGCTTTCTGTTGTGTAATCCTCGGGTAAGATATTGATTTTAAGTCGAATCGAGCCATAATGACAACATTTGGCCGCCATTTTGTAGACGACATCTTGATTTTGTATTATATAAAACTGCTAAAGTTTATTGATCAATAAGTGTGCCAAATTTTAGTTCAACGGCTCAACGGGAAGTGGATCAAATTAGCATTACAAATTTTGAATCACGGTCATATGGTAGCCTCGAAGTTTCGAAAATCAACAGCCCTAGTGGAAGCACTACTGCTATATGGTTGCGAATCGTGGAAGGTTGCAAAATTTATAGCAATAGGTGTCTTTGCCGAAACTTGAAAATTCGCTCAAGAAATCGAGTGTTCAATGTATAGCTTTGAAAGCGTTCAAACCATGGCAGTCTCGAGAAGGAAATAATAATAATAAGAAAACGGAATTTCATTGGCTACATGCTACGACGTGACAACAATAATATCGCAAGGAACCCGTCATGTGAAGACTAAAAACGACATGGAGAAGGACTATTCTCACATAAGCAGCATCAATCGGAAGGTCATCGAATGAACTAAAAGTTGTACCATGAAAGAGGATTCGGTAGAGAGCAACCGTTTACGTCCAATGCTCTGCGAGCGATTAAAGGAAGCTGATGATGATAAACTCGCTTGCACAAAAACTAAATTAAAATGTTTGCCATCATTATTTAGTTACATCTATAAAGCTTGAATTCTTACAAAAAAATTATATACCAACAACTCTTTACCTGTGAGACTTCTTTACCTATGCAAGATTATTTCTTTAGGCGGCGATATATGTAAGGTTAAGGGATGACACACAAAAACAATTTTATTTTGAGCCATGGTTAATCTTCCATTTCTGGTATGATACCTGAACATTTCACGTTTCACGGAGAGGTTATTTGCCACTCCACACATGAGGCTCGACATTGTTTTATTTAGTAACGACAGATTAAAATTATTTGTGCGAAATATATTATCAACAGTCTTAAACGAAAGTTTTAAAATTACGAAGTAGGTTTTGTTCGATTTGTTTGTTTAAGTATTTAGTTTTTCCACCATTACAAAAAATTTGGAATTTGTGGTATGTTTCAAGACATCCTTTCCTGTAACCCAGGGAGTACTTGGAGCTAGGTTAATAATGTTGAATTTATCTGAAAGGTAAGAGATTACAAATATTTTTCATCGGTATAGAACACTTTGCTAATATGGGTACTTTAGGAGATTTTTGACCCTCAAGGCAGATAATTTTTCGAAAGGAAAAACATTTTTGAAATTATATCGGTAATTTTTTACTTATCTATAAACTTTTTTGAAAGCTAGTTATTATGAATGAAAGCCAATAGTAATACGAATAAAATAAGATCGAAATGGCGGTTTAGTAAGCTTAGTTACAGTAAAAAAATCGTTGCAAAGACACATTTTTAAAAATATCTAAAAACAACGAAATATTTACACAATTTCGAAATAAAAAACTTTTGCATTTTTGTGCCATTTAAATTTAACAAATGAATATAAGTAAAAATGTAAGGTAAAATAAAGGAACAACTTTGTTCTATATAGAACAATCAACTTTTCCTATCATATAAATATATATATATATATATATTTTGGTTTTCGACAAAATTTCTTTCTTGGATGATAGAATATGTTCTTATGGCATAAGAAGAAAAATGTATATCTGGAAAATTAGTATTCGCGAGGCCAATGACCTCACTGATGATATGTCCCGAAACATTGATTGTGGCAAT
This sequence comes from Dioctria rufipes, assembly GCA_963924295.1. Classification (NCBI taxonomy): domain Eukaryota; kingdom Metazoa; phylum Arthropoda; class Insecta; order Diptera; family Asilidae; genus Dioctria; species Dioctria rufipes. The sequence continues at coordinate 265,656,128 of OZ002741.1, read as the reverse complement.
ATTTTCAACTTTTGTTGTGGAAGCGTTTTTTTTTCACGAAACAAAAAAGAAAAAATTACTGATTAAAATTCTAGCCTATTTCAATATTAGGCAAGCATAAAATACGAGCACAATGCGGCCACTACAGAACAGAAGTAGAAGAAAATTGTTGAATAATGCATAAATTCATATATTATGTGAATATGTAAAAAGTTTTATTTTCACCTACCACAGATCAACACAATCTAATCCAATGCCAAATTTATGCGAAACTTTTTCTCATTCGGAATTTTGGTAAAATATTGTGCTCCAAATTGTCCACGTTTGAGGCAGAGTTGAAATTAAATATTCTCAACGTGTATACATCCACATGCAGCAAACCTTTTAAAGTTTATATGTTTGCCAACTTTCTTCGTTTAAATGTTTTGATGCATTTCAGAAATATTTTATTTATTACTGCGACATTTTTGTTCCTCGTCTGACATATATTTTTCTTATCTGCAATAAAATTGGAATAAAAAAATATACTTTTGCTTTTTATAGAAGCCATTTTTAATCAATTTTCATTTATGCGGAGCTTATCTAATGCACTTTAAAACATTTGTTCGTATTTTCAGCTGATATAGCGAAAATACGTAGAAATAAAATATCCAAAGATAAAAAAGATATCACTCCGCGTACTTCATCCGAAAAGCTCCCTGGTGATTTATCTCACTCCAAGCAATTTTGAATTGAGATTTGAACGAAATGAATGAGGACGTTACTTCCTCGGAGGAAATCATTTGTCACAAGTGATGTCTCAAAGAATCATCTGCTATACCTACATATATACAGGAGCATTCTCGTAAGTTCATGTTCTACGTTTATCCCTAATTCATCCATCCCCGTTGCGAGTACCTTCAACCATTTCAATGTATCGATTGATTGTCTAAATTTGGTTCCTAGGAGAATTATTATGAAAAAAAAGTGTAGGTATATATGTATACTATATATAAATATATATATTTATTAAAAAAAGCTCCTTCAGAGCACTAAGGCTCTCCTTGAATCTTCTTTCGACTGCCGGTGATGCTTATTAAATAGCTCTTTAAATTGACCCAAATCTGATGGAAATATGATTCCTTCTCGGGTGGGTCAGAACCTATTCTTTTTACTGACCATCAGTTTTTATTTAAATCAACTGACATGGGTTTCATAAAATTGAAAATATTTCAGAGATATCGTACCGAAACAAAATATTGAAGAATTCAGAAAGAAGGCAGCAGTAGGCAGGCAAAGAGGCTGACTTTAATAATAGCCCAAGATATACTTTCTCCTGTATCTGCAGAATGCTCTTTCGGGTGGAAAAATAATTTACAGTTCTTCTGAAGATATGTAGAGAGTAGACCTCATTTAAGGCGAAGTATCTATTTCTAATTTCACAAGATGGAAAATCAATATCGAAATTTTCAAATGTTGTTTACTGCTAAATATTGTTCCATGATTATTGTTAAACTGGGGGTTCATACTGTCATTAGTCGGACTCTTTAAAACTTTCTCTATATTATTATGAGAAGGGTATCCCCGAAGGTGACTTGAAGGTCTCAGCTATTTTGGATATGTTCTTATTTGAGGTATATAATTTGTAGTAAGAGAAATAAATAAGGAATCGATAGTATATAGGATAATGAGGAATAAGGATTATTATTATCAATCGTACATGGTTAATTTTTTCGAGAAGATTTGTGGAGACTTTTCAGTATCAAAACGAAAAAACCGGTCAAGTGCGAGTCGGACTTGTACACGAAGGGGGGTTCAGTACCATCGTACTAGATTTAACACTATGTATTTTTTAGATCGAGCAAAAGTTTATTGTATGGGGACCCCTTTAATTTTTAACTTTATTTTTTTTATTCATTATTTGTTGTTATATCAAATATAGTATTACTCACTCTTTGAAAATTTCATGTGTCTACCTATTACGGCCCAAGAGATACAGCGAGGAAAAACGCCAAAAAATCACGTTTCTTGTATTAGTCCAGTCAAGAGGGACTAAATAAGGCGTTTGCCCTACAAAAGGTGAGGTAGTTGTGATTTTTATATATGTTACTTCCGGATCCCGATGTAAAGTTCAAGTTTTCACACTTGGGGGGGGGGGGGGGGGGGGGCGCACGTTCTGCCATCTTGGATTAAAGATACCACAAATAATTTTTTTTTTTTTTTCAAAATAATTCCTCAACGGTGTTCCTAGGATAAAAATATAAAAATATAAATTCGAAGAAGACTAAATTTTTGTATAAGTCTGGTGTGTAACGAGTTACAGCGGCGTAAACGTGAACGTTCTTCCAAAATAATGTATTACCATTTATACAGGGTCGTTCATGGTGGTCCATAGGACAGGAGCTGATAGTAGTCACCATGTCAAATAAACACTTTTATGGCAAGGGGGAGCGGCATCTCACCCTTTTAGGAGTTACAGGGTGACTAAGAAAATATGCAAGTCTTTCACAAAATACCCTATATTTTAAAAAGTTCAAGGTGTACAGTCACTTATAGAGCTCATTATATGTAAAACTTCATGTCCCTTCCATCACTGCTCGACCAGCCTCGCAGTCCTCTCCCCTTAAGAGTTATGTTGGTCAAAACTAAAGATAATTTTTCCCTTAGCTCCCTTAATTTTATTTTTATTACTTTTTGTTATAGCCGCAATAGAAATACTCACAACTGTCTACCTATTACGGTTCATGCGTTACAGCCCGCTGACAGACAAACGGACGGACAGCGGAGACTTAGTATTAGAGTCCCGTTGGCACCCTTTGAGTTCGGAGTCCTTAAAGGCATATTTTTGATGATAAATATAATAATAAATTTTACTAATGAAAATAAAATTTCGGAAATTTCAAAATTGATGCCCTTAAGAAATATTTTATGTATTGCGCAAAATGTTATTGGAATGGTGACATGCCCTCTCCATCTCCCTCACTTTCTATCCACCTCTCTTTTAAATAAATCATAAATCATCTATGTTGTATCTTACAAGATGTATAAATGAACTGTAAAAAATCACAGTGACCCTGTATAATCAAAGCGTAGAGGGTAGGCTTTGGTTTCCCATATTTTTATCTAGATGGGTGCTATCCACTGACAGGTTTATATGTCAGTGGTTTACCCTCTTGCAGGATAATTTTTCTTTATTTTTTTTTTTAATTCACTTGAAATGATAAAAAAAATGTCAAACGAGTAGTATGACACTATTAAACTTAAATCAGTGTGTAGATATATACACGATAAAAGTCGACGCAGTATGCTAAGCAGCCAAAAGAATTACATTAAGATATAACAGGATCAAAGTGTTGCGCGGCAAAAGGCGGTCAGTCCTGCTAGAGGGTCAAATAGTAATTTGACTCTGAAAACAAGTTGATTAGTTTATTAAGATCAGAAGTAATTTAAGAATAAGAATGTGTTGGGAGGTTTTTGTGTTTTTGTTTTGCAGGGGATTAAAGGTGATGCACTGCCGGTAAAAAATATTTCATAGCTTCACAAATGCTTACATACGTATTTTAATGTAATCAACAGATTTTTTTGTTGGCACTTGGTGAAACCTCATTTTCAAAGATTTGTTGTATTTCATAAAAAAATAAAGTAATTTATTCAAACGAATTTAAACTAAGCCTAGTGCGTGTCGAACTACTAGATCATCGTCAGAGGACTAACCAATATAAAAAGGTCTTGAAGCCATCTAGCCAAATATTAATACCAGTACGTACTATATACATGAATTTAATCAAGGTAAACTATGTTAATCCAACAACAGGGGACTTAAGAGAGGGCTCTAGTTTTTGAAGTCTGTCTGTTCATTTAACATGAAACTGCCTTTATATTTTTCTTCTCGGCTTTCTTTAATCTCATATTTATCCAACAATCTCCCAGCCGATAGACTATGCAAGAGTTTGATTTTATTTCCCGCAATTTTATGCTTATTGCACATTAAATGGTGGTACAAATTAGAGGTTTTAGAATTAATGTGTTCCTTCAACCTAACTTTAAGTTTTCGTCTTGTTTTTCCCACATAAATGGCGTCGCAGTTGTTACAAGAAATTTTATAGACTCCAAGTTATCAACTCCAATAATATTCTTAGGGTAAACTTGTTCGAAAAAGCAGGCAATACCTTATTATGTTTTAACTGTTTTATTAATTTATGTAAATACATCTTTAATATATGTTTTTACTTTTTGGGGAATTTCTGATAGAGGAGGGGGGGGGGGGGGGGGGGTTGTAACTGCCCCCATAGGGTTATCCAAATTGCGCTGTGTGTGGTTAATTTATTTGGTAAAATTATCTGATGATAATGGGTTAGAAATCAATCTGTGCATCATAGAATGAAATGCTGACATCTTAGTGGACCATGGATGTACTGAGTCTTCAGGGATAACAACATCACAAAGCGTCTCTTTTCTAAAGATTTTAAAAGTTATTGAATTGTTAAAAAATACTTGAGCTGTCGCTTAGTACCCGTCCATATACATAGGACAACGTCTATATTAGATTAGATTTGTAGAGGGGTGTACAGGCATTTGGCCTCGCATTCACTACGACCAAAAGGATCTACTGTGAGTCTCCGTTCAATTTATTCCCTTTCTAGGTTTAGACTGAAATCTAGGACCATTCTGGCACTTATATAGGTCCCATACGCAGTTGATGGAGGAAAAGCATGTTCGAGATGGAGTAACATGCACCTAGCCAATGCTTATCAGATGCAGAGCCGGTGTTCCGAGGCTTCCTGAGCATCCTCACAGAAGTGGCAGGATGTAGTCTCGGCCAAACCCATCTTGTGTAGGTGATACATTAATTGGCAATGGCCTGGGAAGAGCTCTCTGATCATTTTGAGCTCTGTTCTCCTAAAAAGTATGATTTCTTTAGTTTTTCCGCCAGAGGTATCGATAAACTTTTTACATCATCTACATACCTATACCAGATATGTGCAGGGTGTTTCAGCAAAAGTACACTATAAAAATATCTCCCTAAATTCAGTGGCAACACTTTGGGCCTTGGAAGCTAGGTAAGTATCACCTATCTATAGGGAGTTTGAATTCAATTTTCTATTGGGAGAAGGGAAATTGTTTTTATTTTGAGTGATATTCAATAAATTAACTAAATGCACCATTAAATTATTGTAAATTTTTCGACAAATTTTGTGGAAATATCCGCAAAATTTAGAGAAAGATACAAAATGAAAACAAAGTGCGTTTTAAAGAAAACAATCTTAGCTTCTAACCAGAGTAAGTATTAAACTACATACTGTAGAGGAAGCATTGACGCATTGAATCAAAGGGCATGAGGTTCTCTATAAATTAGAGCCTCGACCATCTTTCTAATGTTTGTGGTTTACGAGAGATAACTGCTTTAGTACAAACGTTTCACGTACCCATAGTCCTATAACCCGGATTATTTCGGAAAGGGTTGAGAATACACCCCCCCCCCCACCTATCACCTCCTTCATTATTATCCACCACTTCTGAAACACCTGTATGTACATACATACAGGGTGTCCCATACGTACCGCATTTCTTTTATAATCCGGATTCTACGGTTTCCAACAAATACCCAGCCACCTCTCTACCCCCCTTCCATCGGCAGTTATAGGACGTCAAAGTAAAAAATGGAAAATTTTGCAATTTCTTTTTCAATTTTAACGATTTCTCCGCTAAAAGGCAAGATAAGGATAGCACTTTCTGGAAGAATTCGAGACCTCCGAATGATACATTTTATTTGATCCTTTACATGTACCTACATAAATGCTACCGTTTTTGAGATATTCCCGTTTTTATGATACATAATTTCATTAATTTTGTTAATAACAATAGAAATCGCGCCTAATTTTATGCAATTCCACGCAAATAAACAAAATTAATGAAATTATGAATCATAGAAGCGGGTACATGTGCATAGTCAAATTAAAGGTAACATTCCGGGGTATCTAAATCTAGTAAATAAACTGTATAGTTATCATATATTTTGGCGGGAAAATCGTTAAAATTTGAAAGTTTTGGTGGCTTTGAATTTCTCGGAATTCCTTACGACCGCCTTTTGTGATTAAAACTGTGATATTACTAATACTGACTCCTTTCATTTGACAAGGCTCCCGCCAACTTCCCTTGAAGCCAAGGATCTTGCATTTGTATTTGTTTGAAGCCTTGGTCAGTGACGTGCTCCACTTACACTTGGAATCTTTCCAGCATGGTATCTTAAAGAGTAAATTAACCACGAATAATCTGTTAGAGTTTGTTCACTACTGTTTACCAGCCATTGAATCTGGTAAGCAGGTAAGCAGGTTGACTGCGTCTTCAGTATTTTTCGCAAGGCCTTCGATAAAATTAATTATCGAATTCTACTCCACAAGCTCTCCATTCTTGGTTTTCCCCCTTTTTTGTTCAGTGGTTATCTTCTTATCTGTCTAACCGTATGCAGCGAGTTATATTTCGCGGAGCACTTTCGACTGAGATAGCTAATACCTCTGGTGTGCCTCAAGGTAGTATTCTTGGCCCATTATTATTTATTATATACATCAATTGTGTATCGTTACTTTTACCTAATTCCAGAATACGTTATGCGGATATTTCGTGTTGTTAGTTCTAATGATGATTGTGCTGTTTTAAACATTGACCTAGCCACTTTTCATAAGTGGTGTTCCAATAATTGTCTTCCACTAAACGTGGATAAATGAATAACTATGACCTTCGCTCGCAATAGGTCCCCTAATTACTTCAATTGTGTGCTAGAGGGGGTTCTTTATCTAGGCTTGGTAAAACCAAAAATCTAGGTCTGATTCTAAATTCTCGCCTTTCTTTTGAGGATCACATCGATTATATAATCAATAGGGCCAATTCGATTTTGGGATTTGTTAAGAGATTATCTAAGGAACTTGACGATCCTTACATTACCACACTTCTTTACTGCACTTTGTCAGATCGATACTAGAATATGTCAGCCCTGCCTCGTCCCCTTTCTTCCAAGTGCAGATTATTCGCATTGAAGCTTTTCAACGCACACCACAACTTTCTCCACCTTTCTTACTACCAATCCACCTACAGTGCGAACGAACCTTTATCTGCCATGTCCCGCTTCTTTAATGAGCATTTCGACAGTATTAATTTGAATTTTTCAAGCCAGTGCTATAAAAGACAAGCCGGCAGGCCATAGAAATCAGTTGATCTCCATGGGTCGACCGATCAGGATCAAATCAAGTTTTCGTTGAAAGTGAACATCCTCAAAACCAACCGCCCCAGCATAGTTAAGTGACACCAACCACTTTTCATATTGGATTTAAAAAGCCCAAAAGTATAGCTTTAAAATGACTTATAACACTCTGTACCCAAAATGTAACCATTTCTGCGTTTTTTTTTCACTTTTTCTTAAGCATATTCAAAGAACATGGCTCAAAAATGTCATTTCCAAAAGATAATTGCCTACTTTCTGGCACTTATTGAACTTTTTCAACCATTTTCGCTAGATATGTTTAAGAAGAAGTGCAACAAACGCAGAAAGGATTATATTTTGGGTATAAAGTGTGGCAGATCATTTTAATGCTAAGTAGTAAAATACAGGGTGGGCCAAAAGTCACCATGGGGTTTAAAAATTAAATTGGTAACATATGGTAGGATGAAAAAAAGGAGGGGTAAGGTGGGGTGGGGAAACATGCTTACCTATGAAGAACAGACAGTTGGCTATCATGTAAAAAGGAATGAAGAGAAACGGTCAACAGGATGTGTAGCAATGTACAAACGAAAAAGTTAGTTATTTTTAAACCCCATGGTGACTTTTGGCCCACCCTGTATAAAAAAAAAAGAACGAGTAAAATTTCGAAATTTTAACTTTTTTGAGCCATAACTTCAAAACGGTGATCGATCTACCAAAGTTTAAATCATCATATACGGTGTAAAGTTCAGAAGTTACAGTGTGATCTACAAAAACATATCGAAATATCTTGTAATCCCGTTATCTCGGAAGCCGTAAAGTATCCATAAAATTGTTTGCTCATCTAAGCATGACCTCTCTGTAGCCATTGGATATGACACCATTTACGGGACACCCTGTATAAATAAAATAAAGATCAATTAAGAGTGTTAATTTTGTTAATTTTCAAGTCAATTTAAAATCGCAAAAAACAGCTCAGCAATAAATTTAATGATAACATCTTTTTCTAGCATAATTTTCACCAAACTTTTTTTGTTCTCTGTTCTTATCCTAAAAAAGTTTTTATTTTCCAAGAATACACACGGAGTTTATCATGTGGGGAAACCTTTCAAGGCCTCATATTATGTACGTACAAAGATGGTGAGCTAACGCAATGCAATAAATTTCTCATCCTGATACTGAGACAAAAAAAGCCCATAAAAGAACAACTTAAAAAAATACACTGACAACAAGTATACTTTATACATGAAGAGAAAGACCAACATTCCCTCGCCAGAAGAATTCTTCCTGATGCGTGAAAAGTTTAATTAGATTCTAATGAACTTTCAAAGAATTTTCAAAAACGTAATCAAACTGTCATCATAACTCTGTGAAGTGATACACCCGGGAGTTCTTATTTAATTTTTACAAAGTTAACTGAATGTTTTTATACAGGGATAAAGTTTCCATTCCGGAAGAACTTTCATTTACAGTTGCCTGCTTTTTTCTCGTTTTTGTTTTTCCTGAAAAAATGTAGGTAGTGAAAAGTCGTAAACTGATATTAAGGATAAAATTTAAATATTATTAAAAAATATTGTAGATTAAAAGGTAATTTTCATAATGTACAACCTCTAAAAATTAGTGCCCAAGCATTACACAAAAAGAAAGTTTTCATAATTATAACGCCATTAAAATACCAACAAAGCTGTGGATGAGTCTTGATAACTCCCAACAGGTCAAAACTTCATAACAACTCTGGAGCACAGTCACTTCACCTCTCATCTTGTCCTTTTGACTGCTAGGATATTTTTTTAGTAGTGGTGCAACAACTTTATTTTAAACAATTTGTGTCGGAAAATTTCAAATACATTAGTAAAATTTTTGGGTAAGTTTCAAGACAAGACTGCAGATCTACATAAGTAACTCAACTAAAGCTCTGAACTTAATATCCTAGACAGGCTGTCTACCTAATGATTCAATTTGAAATTCAGTCATTTCAAGGGAATGAAGGTGTGACAGACTGTGAAAAAAAAATTAGTTCATTTGAAATGTCATTGATAGTTCCTCACTGCTAGTAAAAATCATTATTTCAGAGTTAATTTAATTTAAATTGCGAATATTTGCTGTAGATGCAAAGTATTTAGACAAAAGAAAATTTATTTTGTTTAAATAGGTCAAAACGAGCAGAAAAAGGTGCAAAGCGATTTCAGTTATGATTAGCTGTCACTGCTGACTTTATTGGAAATTCTTTCCACTTTTCAATAAATTCGATAAATTTCAATGACGGTATCTGGCACTTGTACTGCAATTTCATTCATATGAAGTAAAAGCTGCTCATAGTCTCTAAAATGTTTTATATTGATGTATCGATTCAGTATAATTCCGAAAACCAAATGGCTGCCATTAATAGCGGACCAAAAACTACGAAACGACAAGAGAGACTTCGTACTAACTCAGGAGGGAACTCCGTTCTGATTAAATGATGATTTAGGTTTTTTAGAAAAAGCAACGTACAAGTGTTGCACAATTTTTCAATCTGTACAAGTCCAAGCAAAGAATATAAATCGTGATATAATAAAACATGATTTATATTTTTTGGTAGAAGTCTTGGAGGGACGTTATGATGTTTAATTATTAATGATTAATTCTCTAGTATTTAGTAGTAGTTTTAATTTTAATTTTTTACTTTTTATTTTTTCTTTTGTATTTGAACATTTATTTTATATTTAGTACCTAGTATCTATAAGTAATATTACTCTTTCCTTCTGTAGTCAACTGATACTTGTATATCTCTAATACGTTATATTTTCTTTTCTTCCGTTGATTTGTATATTGAATTTGATATCTGGTAATTAACCATAACTTGAATTATTCTTACTTACAGTAATGTTTTCCTAATCTTAATATTTTTGATATTCTTAATATTGAATTATATATCTCTAGTTTTACGATTGGTATGTAGCTGTACACGAATGTATCACTGTTAACCGGTAGATTATAATTGGATTCTTAGAATCTGTAGTCTATCGAAGGAACTTGAAGTTAAAATAAAATAAAAATAAATAAAATGTTATTTATAACCAAAGCAGAGCTAGTTCTCTAGTGCTTCAGCCTCTCCTTATTTCTACTTCAGTCGATGAAATGTTTTGATTAAATCACCGCTTTATTCTAAGCAGTTTGCTTATTAATCTGGCAAATCTACCATCTGCCATTTACATATTACACAAAGACCTCGGAAAAGTTTTCGAAGCAAAAGAGGTGACCTTATGTGTATTTACAGACACCTCCTTCGATGCAATTAAATTAGCCGCTGAGGATAACGGCTTTAAGCCCTCCACGGTTAACTGGATAAATTCCATGCTTAGAAACAGAAGAATAACCACAACTCAGTCACAATCACCACAGCTAAAGGCTGCCTACAAGTTGGAGTCCTTTCTCCAGTCTTGTGGTCAATTGTGCTTGAATTTCTAGTGAAGCTTACCCGGTCGGGATTTAATATATAAGGCTACGCGGATGACCTAGTGGTCAAGCATGATCAACTCATATCCGATCTCATGCGAAAAGCTCTGTTCAAAGTCCGCACGTGGTGCTTACCTTAGCATAAACCACAAAATGGTTATCGTTCCGTTCAAGAGAAGAACAAAGCATTCACTAACGGTTCCACTTCTTGATAATACGGAATTATCATTTTCAGATGAAGTCAAATTCCTGGAGGTCACGCTCGATAAGAAACTCACCTGGAATGAGTACCTGCCCTAGCAGCCATGGAACCCTTATTAAACCTTCCACCATATATTTGCAGGTGAAAAAGGAAGCGATCTTTAGTGCTATCAGATTGTGAAAGGAGAGAAGTTTCAAGTGATCTGGTTGATAAGTGTCTTAAAACAGATATACTTCGAGAAAATGGCGACAATATTTTATATAATCACACCCCAGACGGATCTTATAAGATCAGTCGATGTGGTTTTGGGAGACCGAAACAAAATGGCGTTCCACTAAACTGTCTTCCCAACAAGTATCAAAATTATTACTATATAGACGGCTTAAAAACCAACAGTGGAGTTGAACTGAGCGTATACGGCCCCAGATGGTATATCTCAAAGTCCTTGGGCTCTATCTCTACCATATTCTAGGCTGAGGTATTAGCCATAGAAGGATACGTCAATACCTGTATTAATAGAGCCCATGTAGGTACCGGGAGATAAGGGACCTAAAGGCAATGAAATTGCTGCGAACCTAAGCTATTTTTTGGCACTTCCAAGTTTTACCTCAGAGCTACCCTTAAAAGCTGGGAGAACAAACGAAAATCCCTTTATTAGGAAAGGCTACAATGACTTCGTCAGGCAAAAAAATATATCGACACCTCTGATGGAAAAGCAAAGAGACTCCTACTCCTTAGGAGAACAGAGCTCCTCTAAGGCTATTGCTCCTTGCTGTATTACCTAAACAAGATGGGCTTAGCTGAGACTTTATCCTCCCGCTTATGTCAGCATGCTCGCGAAACCTCAGAGCACCTGATCTACAACTGCGTGTGGAAACTGAAATTCAGAATGGTTCTGCACTTCATTAACAGTCTAAACCTAAAAAGAGATTAAGTCGGGGACTCACAATAGATCTTTCAGGTCGGAGTGGTCGCCTTCACATCCTCCGCAAATCAAATCTAATTTTGGTACAAGTTTTGAAGATCTGTGACCATTTTTTCTTACAGTGCGAACCTTTAAAGTTTGGTGACGTAAAAGAGATAAAAATCAAAACTGTTAAAAAATACTTTTCTCTAGAAAAATCAAAGCCACCATCGAAAAATATATAAAAACAAACATCATTAGTAATGCTGGTACATTTAACTTAAACTAGGTAGACGTTTTTAAATTTTCCACAAAAAAGCCAGTACCTTTGTATCCGTGGGGAATTGTATAGTACCATGTCTTATTATTTCAACCCGTTAGCGGAAGAACAAGCTACATTGCAGTAACATTGCCCAACCACCTACGATTACAGACCTCTTCTACAGAGTTATGGCAGTCTAAAATAAAAATTTCGGATCTTTTTATCTTTTACTACTTAGGCCTCTTTTTTTTAACTCATTAAATAACATTTTTATAAAAATTGTAAGCTGTGAACTCTTGTTTTTAATTTGATCTACACTTGTGTCCTAACTGTAGCCGTTAAAGAGTTATTAATTCTTAACCTCTTCAAGTCACAAATAGCTTGTTCCCTTAGTAACTGAAAACATTTATTGAAAATATCGTCTTATTTCGGTATGAGCTGATTTTTAAAATGAAGGGTGCTCCCTGAGAAACTAGCATAGCTTTTTAATCACCCTGTAACTCCGGGACGATTTAGATGCGTTCCCCTGCCATACAATTTATTGTTTGTTTAGGTGAGTAATATCACCTCATTCCCTTTGGACCTCACACCAGGAAAGACCATATATAATTACATTAATCGCGATTGTTTTGCTATTTTCTCTTAAGGAGTTTCAAAGGTCTTCATCAGATCTTGACCAACTTTTATACCTTGAAGGCATCGCTTTCTAAATAAAAAAAAAGAATTGTCTAAATTGGATTAGAAATACTGAAAAAATTAATATACATAAAAAACAATCAGTCGAATTGTGAACCTCCTCTCTTAGAAGTCGGTTAAAAATTGAATGTCTTCATTTTTGATTGTTTTTTTTTTTTATTTTTTTATTTATATTTGATTGAATGTTGATAAATCTTCAGGACCAAATTAGTGATTGGGCAATAAAGCCAACATTTAATTTTTTTATTTTCATCAATAAAATAAAAGTTCTTTTTGCCAGCTTTCTGCAATTATTCAAATTATTCCCCTCTTAACTTTTCTTGACATTCTGTACCATGATTTTTTATTATGTCTTGTGACAGTAGGTAGATTAATCCATAGTACCTCCCATAACACATAATAACAAGCATCCAAACTTAAACATTTTTCCTCGTGTAGTAGAACCGTAGCGATATGTTTGTTTAGTCTTGGAAGCCGTAAACTACGATATTATCAGAACGAGCACAACATTTAGTTGTTGAAACTTTATTAAGTATTGAAGAAATTCAATAGAAGAGATCCCATTATATCGCAAAATTTTTAACTTAATATCTAAATTGATAATTTTATAAATTTTTACATTTTTAAGAATTTATTTAGTGCCCCATTTATTTTCTGATAATATTTCTTGGAATTGCATTTGTATGGCTGACATCATATAAGTAACCGTAAAACTTTCGTCGACTAACAATGACAATTCAAAACCGGCATTGGAAAATGTTAAATTTTTGCAACGCTTTCTTATTTTTATAACTATTTCACTTCTATTTTATTTAAATCATAATTTATTATTGAAATAATTAAACTGGCCTGGAAAATAATTTCCTACGGCAATAACTCCGATTGTTTCTACAGCACAGCACAGCACAGCGCACTCCATCACCATAACTCAAGATTTCTCACATTAACAAAAGTCTTATACCCTAGACAGACTGTGTCCATAATGACTTAATTTGAAATTGAGCCATTTTAAGGAAATGAAGATGTGACAGAATATGGACGAAAATTTTTTCATTTGTATAGTCATTGACAGTTCCTCAATATGAGTAAAAATCATGGCAGAGTTCAATAATTTAATTAAATGCTGTCAAGAAAATTTGTGTGTATTTCTCTTTACTGTAGTTGCAAAGCATTTAATATAAAACAAATTTTGTTGTTGAAGGAGACCAAAAAGAGAAGAAAGCGACAAAGAAATTTCTTTCGTGATTAGCTGATGACTGTCACTGCTAACTTTATTAAAACAACTTTCAACTTTCCAATAAATTCAACTCATTTTAATGACGGTAGATGGCACTTTTACTGCAATTTCACTAAATGGAGTAAAATTTGGTCCATTTGAAAATGAAGCGAAATGTTGCAAATGGGTCATTGATGGACTTTATTCGTATGACACACTGCACATTTGATCCATTTAATTAAAAATTTAGTCATTATGGAGACGGTTTGTCTGGGTTATTAGATTTCATAAAGTATTTCAAATTTTAAAACACTTGGGGCAAACATCAGTTAAAATTTTCCTGATGGTTTATTTTTCATACAACCTTTATTTTTCTGTAGGTTTTTGAATTCGATTATCAAAGCTTGACTTATTCAATCCAATTCTAGAGCAAGGAATTTTGGTGGATCGTACTCGATTCAGATGTACGGTAAAAACTGACATGACAAAAAGTTATAAAAATTAAATGTTTACTGGGCCTTATAGAAATAAATACACACTAAATACCATGCTCTTATTTCCTTAACGAGAAGTATAACAGCAGAAAATTTATTAAAAACTGTTATATGAAAGGAATATTTAAACAAGTAAAGAAGGTAGAATTGGTCTAGCTGACCAATTCTTATGATACCTTAGATGACTGCCCGTATATAATTTCGTATGGTCACCGATCTATCTAAGTTTGATTTTTGAAGTAGTGTTTCGCATATATTTCTAGAACGGTTCGTTGGACAGAAAAAATGATTATAACCAATTTTATAGGATTTTATATTGTGAAAAACTTTATAGTACAATAGAAACACGGCTAGGACTGATCGTTTTCACAGTATACGTAAAAATCCATAATTTTTATATGGCAACACCAAGAAGGGGTTCCTTTATTTAGCCCATTTTTAAACCCTTGATGAAATCTATAGGGTATACTAAGTTTGTCATTCCGTTTGTAACACCTCGAAATAGTGGATTGGACACCCACGCATAATATTAAAAGTTATTTTGATTTTTGCATGTCTGTCCGTCTATCTGTCTATCTGTCCGTCCGTCCGCCCGTCCGTCTGTGCGCAAGATATCTCGAGAACGCGTATACTTAGAGAACTGAAATTTTGTACACAGACTTAAATAAAAGAAAGTAAAATTAAGTTCGAAAATGAGACAAATCGGGTAACTCCTTCGTGGGGTTGCCATACAAAACTTTCGTTTTCCATTGTATATTTGGACACTGCCTGAGAACGCATCAATATAGCGAACTGAAATTTGGTACCTGGTGTTTTCATTGTACTAGCAAATAAAATTTTAAAAATGGACTAAATCGGGCGACTCCTTCTTGGTGTTGCCATATAAAAATTTAGGTTTTTTACGTATACTGTGAAAACTATCAGTTCAAGAAATTTTTATTGTACTAAAAACTTCTTCAGAATACGAAATCCTATTAAATTTGTTTATAATCATTTTTTCTGTCTGACGAACCGGTCTAGAAATATATGCAAAAATCCACTTCAAAAATCAAACTTTCATAGATCGGTGACCATACGAAATTTTATACGGGCATTCATTTCGGGTATCATAAGAATAGACCAATTCTAGCTTTTTCACTTCTTGAAATTATATTTACTATTTTTATGAAATTCCGTGTGCATTCTACGTTAACGCGATCTCAGGCCGTGTCCAAATATGTACTGAAATACGAAATTTTTGTATGGCAACCCCACGAAGGAGTTGCCCGAATTGTCTCATTTTCGAACTCAATTTAAATTTTTTTTCCATGTGCAAAATTTCAACTCTCCAAGCTCACGCGTTCTCAAGTTAACGTGCGTACGGACGGACTGACGGACATGCAAAAATCAAAATAATTTTTAATATTATGCGTACGTGCTCTACCATCATTATTTCGAGGTGTTATAAACGGAATAACAAACTTTGTATATCCTATGATTCTAGGGTATAAAAAAGCAAGTTTATTTGGGAAATTAAATATAAATCTTATATGTTGCATGTATATAGGCTATGTATGAGCGTACGTATTCTTTTTTGATAAATTCACATAAACTGGGCAAACACTAAAGCTTTCTGTTAAATTATAGAAGACATATTGGGAAAAAAACATATCAGACAACAGTAACGAAAGGACAAATAGATGTATATATCTTCTACACCTTGATAAAAGTTCCATGGCCCAGAGAATCTAATAAAAATTGTTGCAGGCACTTATCAGATAAAAATCGATTTGCAGAGTTCCTGGAATAAAAATAGGACATGCCTTGAAGAGGAAGGATGATATAATACAAATAGCAATAAGAAATGTCATATATTTCCGTGAATACTTCTACATATATACAAATATATTGCAAGGACCTTTTAAATGCATTTCATCTATATTGAAAATGATAAGTAGGAAGACAGGATTTGTACTTACATACATGCACATGTACGGTAGAAGTAGTGCATAGAAAGATTTTATATCTTTTGAAAAATCAGTTTTGGTCCTCTTTTATTGTTGAGCTGGTATTCAATTCTAAAGGTGACACCACGATATACAGAGCACTAACATGTACATACATATAATATAGACTAACTATATGACCAGTGGTAGATCAGTGTGGGATTTCTTCAAAGTTTTAAATGATACTCAGGGTACCTGCCGTACAAGAAGACTATGAAGAGCTAGAAAGAAAATCGTTTTGATCTGTATGAAAAATTAAAAATGCTTTCACATTTCATTTCACAGCACTTTACACAACTTTATTAAACGATTGCTAATTTCAACTACGCGTCAGAAGTAAAAACCTTACTGTTTTTTTTTAATCAATAGAACACACCACTCTTCATAATTTCGTGGTAATTTACATAAGTTTTAAATATGAAACCGCTCATGGTATGCTCATGGAAAGACTCATCAGAAAACTTCACCCGCATTTAAAAGTAGAAAAATACAAATATATATACCTACATATATTTGTTTTTATTTATTATTAAGCCAAGCTCATAGGGGATACCCTATGATGCAAAGCACAGCATTGCAGGAAGGAGATAAGGAAAGAATTAGGGGATATGAGGAGAGTGACGGAGGTGCCGATGTATGTCGCCCTTAAACTTCCGCAGATTGTATGCAAAACAGAAGATGGTAAGCTGTTCCACATTCGCACTGTTCGGGATAAAAAAGCATCACGGAATTTTACTGTACGGCCGAAAGTAATTTGAAGGGTAAAAGGATGTGAGCGGTTTGCAACGCAAGAATTGCATTCAGGAATCATTCTACAAGGGATTAGACGAGATATTTCATCAGAACATTGACCATGCATGTAGCGATAAAGGAACGAAAGGCATCCAACAAGTTATTGCTAAATCGCCAATGAGTTTGAAGGCTCTCTTTTGGACAATATCCAATAACGTTAAGGTTGTGCGACCAGCCCCAGCCCATATATGGGAATTATATTCCATTCTAGGTCTAATGTAGAACTTGTGGAGGACTGCTAGATTTGACGGGCTGAAATATTTCTTACACCTTATCAGAAATCCAAGACATTTCGATGCTTCTTTTGCAACAGAGAAGATGTGATCTGTCCAGTTTAACTTACTGGAAATATTAATGCCAAGAATGCTTAGTGACGGTGAATCAGAAATTCATGCTTCATCAAAAGAAATGGGTGTGGTTAAGTTATGGTCTTGTTTTAATGAGATGAGAGAGCTTTGGGTCTTAAATTCGATGCGATTCACTTTGCCCCAAGCCAGGATATTGTTAAGATCGCCATTCAATGATCTAATTATGCAATCTCGTTTAACACATGCGGCATTCCCCTTGGAGTCCGCAAGAGTGTCAAGGGTACTGTCATCTGCGAAACTATGGATAGAATGGAAAGTAAGTTAAAGCAGATCATTAATGAAAATTATAAAAAGAGTTGGAGATATACCAGAGCCTTGAGGCACACCGGCATTTATGGGGAGGTTAAGATGTAACGCCATCTAATACAACACGTACTTGATGACTAGATAGGAAACCTTCAATCTATAATAGAAGAGGAGGGGAGAGACCAAGTGCTTTAAGTTTGGCTAAAACCGCTGGATGCCAGACTCTATCAAAGGCCTTAGAAATATCTAGGGTAACGATTTTGGACCTACCAAAATTGTGAAAACTACGGTTCCAACGTTCTGTAAGAAAGGTCAGCAAGTCTCAAGTTGAGCGTCCAGCTTGGAATCCATATTGACGATCGTTGATCAGATGATTAGTTTCTAAATACTTCATTAATTTTGAGTTAATAATAGATTCAAAAACCTTTGAAAGAATCGAAGTGATCGCAATTGGTCGATAATTTGAAGGATCACTTCCCTCTCCTTTCTTGGGAATAGGCTGAACGTGAGCTAGTTTCCAAGCAGGTGGAAATTTCCTATCGAATAAGACAAGTAGAATAGTTTACGCAGAAGTTTAGCCAAGGATGAGACACAGCTTTTAATTAATTTGAAGCGGATCTAACAGCCAAGATATTAGCTTTATGCGGGGAGTCAACAATCACTTCACCATTATAAAGTAGTGAAGGTATAGAAGAACTGGTGAAGTTGTTCCTGATGGTTTTGACCAGGGACCAGTAACCTTTGCTACCTTTGCGGCTTGCCAAGATTCTTTGTCTGATATTCTGGTCAAAAAGGTATTTTGCTCTCTGGACTTTCAGGTGTTCCGTGCAGTCTTGTAGATTTGTTTCAGTTCCGGATATGGATGCAATTGATAGGCGCGAAAAGCAGACTCTTTCGCTTTTATGGCTTGGTTGCACTTATCGTTAAATCAATTAAGTCGGCACAGGTTTGATTTGGTAAATTGAGCCGTGATTAAACAATGGTCTGAATTACCGAGTGAGGAACCGACTGAGATGGAATATTTGTCAGGATGAGATGTTAAAAACAAATCCAGTAAATTAGCTTTATTTGAAGCTGCATCAGGAATATGCGTTGATGCATCCACTAGCTGTTGCAAATTAAACAATTCACGGAAAGTTTCAACGAAACGGCCTGCAGGACTTGTGGTAGAAGAATGTCTGATCTACGGTATGTTATGAACATTAAAATCGCCTGCCAGGACGATTTCGGAAGAGGGGGAGACAGAAAGCAAATGATCAATATTGTTGGAGGTATTGTCAAATACGGATACCGTGTAGTCATCAGACATATGTGGGCTGCGATAAAGGAAACAGAAGTAGATAATGTGCTTGTGAAGTTTGAACCTAATCCAGATATAATTAAACTCTGGATTGGCAGAAAGAAAATCTTGAAGAATTGCAAAGGCCACATCATTTCGAATATATATTGCAATCTCCCTGTGTGGAGAGAAAAGAGGCACCAAACTGTAACCAGGGACGTGATACTGATTAATATCACCATCAGAAACGACCTTGGTTGCGCTTAGCGCAAGAATTGCCGGATTTTTAGAGTTAAGGTGGCAGTACAACGAAAAACCATTTGCTCTTAATCCACTAATGTTGCAGAAATCTAAAATGAAATTCTGCATGCTGAAGGCAAAAACAAAAAAGCAAATCAATTTTGATGAAAACTGTTTAGCACAACACAATCACTTATTTTGGATAAAGTAAACGGTCTAAGCGGAATGGATTAGATCTGCAACACGAAGCAACATCCAATCGGATTGACTCCACGCACTCTCAATATATATGCAATTTCCAGCTGCAGCAGTGCTAGTTTACATAGAATTCCCCCCAAGTGGGGTTTTTGAAACCAATGAGTATTTTCTATTAGAGTACGTTCACGTGCGCTCACTGCTATATAGCAGTCTCTTTCGTTCTAAGTACCAACTACCAACTGAAAGAGAACTGTAAACAATAAATAAATAAGCGGGTTCGTCGAAATAAATACTTTTAAATTAATTACTTGGGATTATTACTGAAAAAAAAGGTGTTTTATCAAAGGTAATACATTTATTAGATGCGCAGCAGAGATTCGAAAGATTTTATTAAAATTGCTTTTCAAGCTGGGCAGGGTACTCACTTTTTCAACTTCCCGCCAATGGTTTTTCCCCTGTTACCAGCTTAGAAAATAAAGAGAATATAAAGAGAGGACGTGTTGATACCTATAAATTCGTGTAAATGAGCGAGGCTTTTCTTAGAAGTTCCTGAAGTAGGATAGAATATATTGAAGAAAGAGATACCGTATGAAAAATGTATGGTCAACTGCTTTGAAACAGCTGAGAAACTCCAGGGGTTCTTGGTGTACTGACAGCGACTAAGAGCATTTTCGGTGGGAGCAAGCGCAATATTTTCAAACATATATTTTGTTACCCTACATGCCTGTTCTGAGCTTTTACTACAGCGACAATAGACTCTAACCACAGACAACATAAAACTAGATAAGAAAATCTCCTTTTAAACCCGGATCACTTTTTCAAAGCTCTTTAACTTTTTATTCAACCAAAGAAAGCTATTATTGCAAAGAATTTATGTGACAGCAAGAGAGAGAGAGAGAGAGAGAGAGAGAGAGAGAGTGTATAGATCTTTTTATTAGAGGACCATTAGCTCACTTTAATTCGGCCGATTTGTTGTGAGGTTTTCACATCTAGATGTAAGTTGTCTCAAATCTAACCAACCCGAGTTTTCTAAGGTTGGCACCAACGTAAGCATTATTTTTGACATAAAAAATTGTCCCAACATGAAATAGCATATCAAGCAGTCCATATTATATAAATAGCAGGGATACAGAGTAACAAGGTATGATCGTCCGGCCTGTCAAATGTGTGTGACGTCATGCGAACCGATTCTTAAAAAAAAGGAAAAATAAAATGTTGACTTTTATGTAAATTTATTCCACTGGATCTATTCAAAATGTTGAAATAAATGCAATGTTAAATTCTTACATTAATTATATATATTGAAGTTGTTAGTTTAAAACTCCTTCTAGGAAAATCAGTTCGGATTAAAACAAAGTCCCACGAAAATTTTATCGATATAAAATGCAAAATAAGAATGAAATACCTATAATTTTCTATAGTGAAATTAGTTAGTGACAATGATAACCTTATAACGAAGTGTAAAAAAGTGGAGGTAGTGGCAAATTAAAGTAGATTAAAATATGAAATACAATATTGTAATAATCTTCTTCTTTAATATTGGAATGGAATAACCACTTTTCCTAATAACATTGAAAAATGGTATTACATATATGATTCCATTCCCTTTACTAAATTAATGTGAAAGAAATGAAGATGCATCAGTAAAATTTATGTGCACCTATAGCACAACCGATAGATTTAAGTAATATAAAATGTATATGTATTAGGTGAGAAGGTTAGAAGATTACCAATTATTTTTTTTTTTTAGTAAGTACCATTGTCAACATCTTATTTCACTCTAGAAATAATGTGAGTATTCCTTATAATCAACCAACAGTGAAAATCATAGGTATTCCATTTTTATTTTGCATTTTTTTATCGACACAAAATTTTCAAGCACTTCGTTTTAAGGGAGATTTAAACTGGCAAAGTCAAGTTATCTTTACATTTAGAAAGTACTTAATTTAACATTTTAAATGGATCCAGTAGATTAAATTTACAAACAAATTGAAAGTTATTTTTCTCGGATAGAGATTCGATTCGCATGACGTCACACACATAAAATGGCGATTCTGCGGGACAGTAATTAGTTGTCAGTCTGTATACCATATGTGGTGAGTGACTGACTTCGGTACCAGGATTTGTATAAAGGAAAGTCCGTAGATTGGTTGATTATTTTATGAAGAGATAATAAAGTTATAATAAAATACATGTAATATATGTATACATGTATATATATAATGTATACGCCAACTCAGTTAGCTGAGAATATTCTTCAATTGTAATTTAGAACTCTCACCTTCAATTACATCTGGTCATCTTGTTTTCCAGCAATCATTGAGCGTTGATTGCTTAATATCGGTATATGACACTTCAACGTGTTTAAAACAATTTACAATTGTGAATTATTTCAAATATCCAAAACGTAAATGTGAAATTACATGGCCAGAGATTTTTGGCTTCAGATCCAGAGACCACTTTTTCGGCCTGTAGTGGACACAGGGGTCTATGTATAGACTTTGGAGACCCAAGAAATCTCTAAAGAGACCAAATTTCTAGAGACATTTTTGGTCTCCGGTCTACCCTCGTGTATTTCAAAAAATTTTTATGTCCTGTCTCGGAAGTTTGTCAGTTTTTCGTCCCCAGGTCTTCAGGGACTATTTGTGTGTTCCGATCTATCAGTTAATTGTACTCGGAAAGAAAAATGGATGGAATGGAGTAAGTTTGACAAATTAATACAGAGAAAGTTTCTTTTTAAAATTTCATATAACATAAAAATATTAATAGCTTTTGAACGGAAGCATATATTGAGGTTATTCTCTTTAACAGTTTCTTTCTTAACAATTAACAAAGATCTCTGGAGATCTAATGTAGAGACCAAACATAAATTTCGCCTCCGGAGACCTAATTTTGGTATATCCAGAAACATAAGTCTCTTTTCGTGAAAACATTTCGAAGATTTGAGTCTCTGTAACCCGGAGACTAGAGACCAAAGATCTCTTATCTTTACCTTAAGCGGTTACATCTAGTTGGCGACCGAAAACAAGGCATGTGTTTGTGAAAATGGGAAATTTGGAAAATGATTGCAGGTTTCGAACTGTTTTTTTTTTCATAGTAAAGGCTATATTTTTGACTCTGTTTTATAATTTTTTTATTGGAAAAAATTCACAAATGTAGTAGATATAAAATATTTCCTGAACCACTGTTCAAAAAAGTCCTTCCGCAGTGACCACTGTAGCTTCTATAGCGATCACTGAAATCAAAAAACTAAATAAATTCTGTTTTTGTATCGTATTATCTAGTCTTTAAACGAAGGATTTGATGAAATATTAATTTTTGAAAAAATCGTTGGCGATCGAATGTGAAAGTCTCAATTTCGGTGAAAAAATCACTTCATTTTCCTTGATATAAAAAAAAGTATGCATCGAAAAACAAACCCTTCAATTAAGGACTGCCTTCTGATATAAAAAAGAAAGTCTGTAAAATTTCAAGTAAATCGGCCCACTCGTTTTTTAGATATCGTGGTCACCGATTTTGAAAAAGCTGTATCGAGAAAAACGCGTTTAAAATCTGAAGTCAGGTATATCCATAGAAGTCAACTGCTGTACTGTGACGGTTTGCGATTTCGAATACATATACATCTCGTGGTTATAACTACCACCATTCTAAATTTGGGCCATCCTTGAAGCGCGAAGGTATTTCCTAAAATCAGATACCTGCTTATAACAAGAAGATTGCACCCAAACAACTGTCAAGGCCTTGTCAAAACCTTTCACAACCTCAAAACTTGTATTGTATGTAAAACCACCCTGAATTCCCTTTCTCGGACCAACAGGGTACTAGTGCTCGGGATGCCTCGTCACAGCGATATTAGCGGGAATTAAAAGTGAACGAACTTGCTCGTCTTAGTGCAACTTTGGAGGAAACTACCTCCACAATTGGGATCACACCAAATTACCTTGCCTCCTCTACTATCTCGGCTTCGGCCGACTGCCAACACAGTCGCCCTTGATTAGATGACCCTTCAGGTAGAACCGCAAAGGAGCTGGGAGCTTACACAACCCAAATGAAATGAAAAAGGACTAGGCAAGCCAATCCTGAGAGCTCTAGTGTCAATTCTCACTGGACACACTGTTCTCAGGGATCATCTGCATAGGATGGGGCTTGTTGAAGATCCGGTATGCAGAAGATGCGGAGAGGATTCCGAAACGGTGACTCATTTTCTTTGTCATTGTCCGGCCCTTGCAGATAAACGTTACAAACTACTTAGCTCACAATTCCTAGAACAACTGCATTAAGTCGGAAAGGAGGGTTAGGGCCAATTGACTTACGAGCAATGGGCCTTGTTATGGCCAACGTTCCTGAGACCCAGTTCGGGTCCCAACCTCGTTTCAACCATCCATCCATCCACCTCCCTCCTGCCCTGAGGTTGCCTTAACAATATATAAAAGAAACAGTTTTATATACAGCAACGTCTAATTGCTGCAATAAATGGGAAGTGTGTGCTGGAAGATCAAGAAGTTCAGCGTTATTTTCACGAGTAAGCTGAATTAATTTCAGTGAAATATGCGAGTTTTGACCGTCCAAGAAATGTAACTCTGCTCCGTTGAAATCAATCTAAAAATTGAGCAGACTCCATCCACCCCGAAGGTAAAAGAGTGTATCTCGTGCTGCTCGAAACACGTCGTCACCAATCTGTATATATACAAAAAATGTATTACAAATAAGGCAAAATATTCCCAATAGCGCTACAACAAGCAAGCATGATATATATAAAAACTTTTTGAATTCCAACTAATTTATGAGGGTTTCTAGAATATTTCTGCATAACATTTTTTTGTGCTCCAGCGTTATTTGAAACATAGTTTTATCACAATTAAATAAATTTTGTGATTTATTGCTCAATTGAGTTTTTATATAATATCTTCGAGTTTCTGAATAAAAACTGTAATAACTGCCACTGACGTAGCTTCGACTCTGTTTGTTTTTCTATCTTTTTTTTTTCTTAAAACTTTCTCCCACCTTTTTTTCAAAATTACGACATCGCAGCCCAGAAAATCCATTTCAGAAAAGGATTATTTTTTTTACACACAATCTGCTGATCCTGATAGAGCAAAATGGTTTGGATACCCACGCATAATATTGAAAGTTATTTTGATTTTACTTTCTCGACTTGATCAAGCAAAATTCGCCTATTCTTAACATAAACAAAACTTATGTTCTGAATTACCTCGATAATCTGTAGATTACCACCCCATCTACATGTAACAAAAATAGGGTTATTTATTATGCAGTGTCAGGCGTGACCGTACTTAGGATAGCTTATAAAAAGCTATTTTTGTTTATCTATACTATACAGAATAAGAAAAAAACATATATAAAAAATTGACTATTTTAGGTTCCAGAAAAGAATGACAAACGAGCCCCAGACTGCCATAATTCATCACAATCATGAAGGGCTTCAATGGTACTAAAAAAAACTTGATAAACTTTTCCAAAACAAATTATGAAAATGAAAAACTTACTTAAGTTATTGTGAGCATTCAACATACTTATACTTATGTATGGAATACAAAACACCTGATCTGCACAATTTTAATCAAAAAATTTTCATCTTTTTCTAGCATCAGAGCAATCTTAACTTCTCCATGGCAACTATTATCTGGAGCACCTTAAAAAAATGAAATTTGGTCTCAAGCAGCCACAAACAGCCACTTTGTCAGTTCCACTTGCTGTTTGTAAACTCTTGAAATATAAAATCTCCATAATTCCCAAAACAATATAAAGAATCTGAAGGAATTCTGAGAAGATCTAAAGTAGTAAGAAGGAAGGAAAGCATTCATTTTTATCTTTCAAAATTCATACAAATATCTATGTACATACATATGTATATATAAAATTCCACATTCATGCTATGTTTGTTGATTTCAAGTTGTCAGCATACATAACATATATGTATGTATACATATATATAGGTATATGCACATATATACACTGATTATGTATTAAATCCAATAAATGTAGAAATAACGCCCTTCACTATATATGGTAGAAAAAATTCATATAGAACAACTCTCAACAAGCTCAAGTCATCAATCATAATTACGTGAAGCTTTTAGGGTACTATCTGCCTTGGTGACTATTGCTTTTCAGATTGAAATCAGAGGACTTTCAAAGGTGTCAGAAATGAAAATACCCCCAAAAGTAATGTCACGAACAAATAGAAACAGATGGGATCTCTCCAAAGTCTTGACAAGATTTTTACGATTGTCGTCGTCCCATGCTAAATTAAATCTTTCCATCTTAGAATCCAAGTACGTTCGTGAACCTTGTCACAGCAATCAGGTGGCACAATATCTAGATGGCATTTATAATATGATATACTTATATGAAACAAGGAAAGTTCATCGACATACTCGTATGTCTATATCTAGATAGTATAGTGACTTTAAATGGCTGAAACATGTCTGGATACTGAAATGAAAATCGTCCACCAGCTTAATTTCCTCTTAGTTTTGCTCTCCTTTTGGCAACTGAAACGAGATAAACTGAAAGAGAATCAAGTGCAGTCAATCGTGAAACCATAATTCCGCACATGGAAAATATGCTTTTTCATGGATTTCATCAGACCAACCCTATATAGGGGTGGGTAATCCATGAATCCTGAACATATTATAGAAAAGTCGGTCCTTTGATTTATTCGCTTCTGGAATGGGAAAAGGATCAGACAATTTATCTTAATAATACTGTTTTAACGTCCATCATTTTTCCTTCCTGATTAAATCTTTGTTATTATTACAGAAACAAAGCTAAGACATTTATGCTTTTACTTAGATTTATTTTATTCGAAAAGGACTATGGTTCCCCACATAATTTTCAGGGTCTTAACCAATATTTGATAATATCTTTAATATTTTACGCAGGTCTTGTTAGATGTTTAATCTCTGATCCCGAAATGCTACAATATTAATTATTTAAACTATATTTTTTACCTTTATTTATAGCTGAGTATTTTGTAGTCACGTGCTGTTTTATATGTATATGTATAATGCCTGCCCTTTCCTTCTCTATCCGAACCATATACAGTTGAAAGCTTCACAAAAATTTAAGAACTTTAGCTCTCGTTTTATAACAAATGCAGGAACATACCTTTTTTTATTGTGGGATTTATAGATTTAGATTAGAGCAGAAATCTATAATGAAATTTAAGTAATTTTACGTGATGTTAAGCTATAACAACCACAAAACTGAAGAATGTTGATATCGAGCGTATAAAAGAATAATATGTTGGACTCAGGTCACAATGCACTAAATGCAAAATTTGCATACAACTTTTTTGTGTACGTTACCCTTTTTGAAAACTTCTCAGTAATTCTGTCGGTCTTGATGGAAATCACCCAAAATTAATCAAACTTGTTTTTCCTATTATTATTCATCACCTGACCCACATCATCAATACTACCTTATTAATATCCTTATACTCTCGCATCTAGAAGATGCCAAGATAATTCAAATAAGAAAACGATCGAAGACGACTCCGGCTGCAGACCTATCTATTTAATCTTTCTTCTCCGAAATGTTAAAAAAAAATTTTTAAACAAACAGATTTCCTCACATCCGAGGACCACAATAATTTTTTGAATCCTTATAAATCTGGCTTTAAATGGCGATATAAGAACTGATTCAGAAAAAAAAACACCGACAACCTATGAATGATGAATTCAACAAGAAAATCTTTTTTTTTTATCAGATATCTTTTATTGAACGATTATTTAAGCATTTACATTATACACAACCGATATGAAATAATTACTACGTGCTATAAAATTGGTGAGCGTTTTGATTTACGTTCTTCATTAAATTTTGTATAGCTATAGTAAAGAAGGTATCGGACGCTCTTTTATACTGCCTCTGAAATAAGGAGTGTCTTTATTTTTAAATTTTCTTTTAATATTAGCCGAATATTTTTCGATTGGTGTTAGTTCCGGACAGTTTGGAGGTTCCCTTCCTTATGCACTGCTGGTATGCATTGGACATCGTAGAAATCTCTCGCTTTTCTGCTGTAGTAGCAAGTTGCTGATTTCGGGCAAAAGCTTTCTAAAGAATGGAAGAAGGCACTGCCGAAGACACTCCGTGTTGATTGTGCGTGATTGACGATTTTTAAACTTGGGATCAGCGTCACTACTCTTTTTTGTCACATAAAAATCCTGTCCTGGAAGCTAGTAGAAGTAGGCTGCCAACCGTCCGGGTTTCCCCGATTCGTCCTAGTTTGAAGGTTGTCCGGGGAGCGTCCGGACGGGGTTTCCTATACCGTCCGGGTTTTAGAATTTTTTAAGCCAAATAAAAATCTAAATTATGTGTGTACTGTACGTGTACGATATACTTGATAACGCCGACAGACAGACCGAGCGGACTCTCAAGTGGTGTTGCCACTTGAATGCAAATGAATTTTTATATATTTGGACACATTTTTGAAGAATTTTTCATATTGATTAAATGGAAACTATTTTTTGAAATAGATAATTCTTTCCTTTTTGTATATGTCAGGCTGTTCTTATTTACTAGTGTGCCATCTATATTTACTAAATTGAATCTCTCCTTTGCAGAGCCTATCTGTTCTATTCGAATAATATGATTATATTTTGTTGCCTGATTTACAAGGAACAGCATTCTCTCTTTAGTTTGTAAAATTTATTTTAATTTATTTTAATATTATTAATTTTCTTTTATTTTATACCCGAGAGCTGAAATCATAGGGTATGCTAAGTTTGTCATTCCACTTGTAACGCATAGAAATAATGATGGTAGAGCAAAATATATTACACACCCAAGAAAAATATTAAAACATATTTTGCTT
Source organism: Dioctria rufipes (assembly GCA_963924295.1). Taxonomy (NCBI): domain Eukaryota; kingdom Metazoa; phylum Arthropoda; class Insecta; order Diptera; family Asilidae; genus Dioctria; species Dioctria rufipes. Next base: position 265,627,816 of record OZ002741.1, on the reverse strand, counting down.
TTTGCTTGTCGTTCTGTCAGTCCTCACTGGAGAGCACACTGACTTAAAAGGTGAAATTTTGTGCACGGCCTTTTTAAAAAAGTTCGAAAATGGGACAAGTGGGGTAACTCTTTCGTAAGGTTGCCATATAAAACTTCATTTTTCACTATATATTTGAATACTGGCTGAGAACGTAGAAAGCTGAGATTTTGTATATGAAGTTTTTATAAAAATACTAAATGAAATTTTAAAAATGGACTAAATCGGGCAACCCGTTCATGGTACTGCCATTCAAAAATTGACGTTTTTTACGTATACTGTGAAAACGATTAGCCCCAAATGTTTTCCTTGTACTGGAAAGTGCTACAGAATACGGTATCACATAAAATTGCTTAGTTTTTGCTGTCCGACGAATCGTTCTAGAAATATATGCGAAAAACCACTTCAACAATCAAATTTGCAGAGAGGTGACAAAATTACATACGGGAATTCATCTAGAGTATCGGTGGAATATTGACCAATTCCAGCTTTTTTACTGGTTTTATTTTATTTGAATTTTTTAATTTTTTTATTTATTTATTTTTTTATTTTTTAAATATAGTTTTCAGTAAAAAAAGCATGCTTGGATTTTAACTCGTACTTTTTTAAATATTTGTTTTTTTTCATTAAAAAAGAGTATGCTGGGACTCGTCCGCGTTACAGACAGAAGAGTCTGGGCTTGCCTATATATATTTTACAGCATATGGTGGGCTTAAATTTAAAACGGTATAAATCATAATCGTGAACTACCTGTGTATTGTGTTCTGTGTGCTCGCGGATATTCGATAATACAGTGCCTCAACTCACGTAAGTAAAATAACTGAAAATACCAGCGTACTTCGAAGTACTTCCCGTATTAAATAAACCAAATTGGCGACATTTCACGAGAGAAAAAGATAACCCATATAAAAAGAGTCCCTGTGTACTCATAATATTAAAAAAAAGAAAGCGAGAAAAACAAAAATTATGTAAGATAAAGGATGGGTATAAACTTAATAGAAAATAGTACTCACATTTAGGCAAATGTCGCACGAGCTACAAAATAATCGTGGAATTGCCCGCCCATCATGATGAAAATCTCGTTGTTGTCACACGGCCTAACTTTATTCGCACAATGGAAAATTATGTAACTTTTTTCTATTAGCTGTTTATAGTTTTTGATCAAAATGAATGTTCCAAATTATGTCTTATTTTTATATTCTGTTGGAAAAGTTTTACAAAATCAAAAAACGAAAGAGCGTTTTGCATCCACTAAACAGCGAAAGATATTTTACAACGCATTTCTCTTTGAAGCATCCTAAATTGAAGGAATTTTCAGAGCTACAATTTTCAATGATTATCGTATATTTTATTATGATCTTTGTAAATTTCATTGCTACTATCCCAAAGATCTGATCTGTGCCGTATCTCCTCTATCAATATCAATTTTCTATTCATAATTTATAAGTCCTGTACCATATCAAAAAACCTACGCTTCTAATTGCAAATGGCGCGCCACCATTTGGCAGCTCGTGTGGCAATGGAGAAGCCTAGTAGAAGTCCTTATGACGCTCTATACAGCTCGTTCGTCTTGAGGGAAGAACGCCAGACCAAATTGGTTCGCGCGACCACAGCAAAATTGTTCACAAAAAATTGATAGATGACTGGATGAATTTAAAAAAGCACATCTGGGCGCAAATCAACTTTGGTTTAATTTTTTTAAAAAATCGAATGCTCATTTGTGCACCGGGTTATTAAAGATTTAACAGTATTTCTTAGCAAACTAGCTTCTAATAATAACGTCGAGAGAATGTTCTCACTATTTTCTCAACAGTGGACGAAAGAAAGAAAATCACTCAACACACAAAAGATTTATAACTAAAGAAAGACACAATATAAAAATTTGAACCCATTTCATTAGTAACATTATCTGGGAAGAATGTCCGGGTTTCATTCTAATAAATCCGGGGCTTTCAAACTTGTTGTCCTAGTTTCATAATTTTAGAGATGGCAGCCCTAAGTAGAAGTCCATTTACATTTAAGTTTCATCATCCATGATGCAGTAGTTGAATTTTTTTCGGAAAATTTAATACAAAGCTCGACCCCTAGATTTTGCAACTTGGTTCTCTTCTGGTGTTCTGTTCGGTATTTCCTGAACATGGAAACTTCATAGACCTTTTCTTATTTTAATTTGATGGAACGTAGCATATGACGTTCCAGCCTTATCAGCCATCTCTAACGAAATTTTGGTATTTTGTTTAAAGTTATTCTTTGACCAATTTTTGGTCTACCGAACCTGATTTCCTTCCTGATCCGAACTTTATCTGGACACTACAAGATTCCCGTAATTTACCGAGAACATTTTGGATGGTCGTCTTCGGGACTTTCAATTCTTTTAGCTAAACCTCTTTGAGACATATTCAGATGAAAAAGATAATTTGCGACGTTCTTCTTGGCTGACTTTCGTTTTCACTGTAAGAACTTTGCACTTAAGGCCAGGTTACCGTTCATGACGATGAAAAATTCGATTTTTTTTTTATTTACATACTTGTCATCCTTAAAGTAAAACGATGTTTTCATATTACTATTTTAGAAATCACAGCCTGTTGAGAGCGAAACTGTCCGCCGGCTGGAAAACAGGTAGCTGAGACGCTCGCAGCGCACTTTCGGCGGAGACCTTTTCTCGCCACCAGAGGTGCGCTCATAAATTTCGTGAAAGCGTTAACCTTCAGATTCAGCACAAACACTTCTTGGCGGAAGAAGAAGGGCCTCTGTATGGTGCTGTTATGGCTGAAGTAAGTTGTCAAAGATTTTTTATAATATTAAACTTTAAATGCATTTTTCTTTGAAGAGTATTTTTCAGTGCGTGGGATGCTCTACAGCTTCAACGGATGAACCGATTCACATGAATCTCTGCACAATTGAAAGGAAATTCAATTTACGAAGCCATCAGGAAGCTGTTTTTGTCAAAAATTAATTTAGAAATAGCTTTTTCGTCCGTTGAAGCAAAAAAAAATTGGATTTTGTTTTTTTTGAAACGGCTGGTATTTCGTTATTCAGAGGTCTTTTCGAAAATGACAACCGATAGGCCCCCAATATTTCATCTAGTTTAATAATTTTCAACCATATTTGTTTTGGATGAACTGGCAGAGCTGTGGAGCGCCCCACACAGACCAAAACACACCGTGTACGGTTTTGTTTGATGGGAGCTGGAACCGCCATTTTGGATTTTTTGTTATAAATAAAATTGGAATTTATTCTCCATTGAAGAATAAAATACGGTAAAACCCATTTCCAAAAGTATTTATTTTATGTAAAAAAAAAAAAAGAATTGGAAAATCTCATGCTTTTTTTATAACTCCCGACGGTAACCTTCCTTTAATGGCTTGCAATTAATTGTAAGTGCACACCTTATTGTAGATGCAATCTTATCAGGGCTCTCTAATTTTGTTTACCTGGTGATGAGTGGTCGGTTTTTTTTTCTGAATCAGTCCTTAGTTCCATAACAGCTCTCTTGAATTCGACTGTAGCGCTTTAACTCCGGTATTTGGCAAAGTTACAATTTATGATGAAGTCGTGAATTTGAGCAAAATATATATTGGCAGTTTAGTTACCGCCCAAAGTGTTAATCTGCTGGAATCCTTTAATAAATATACTGCTTATGGAAACCGTTCAAAAGTGGCAAAACTAATCACGATATAACTGAAGAAAAACGCAAAGAAAATTCTATGAAATCGCATAGAGAAAGTAAATTTTCCAATTAAATTTCATGGAATTTAATTGGCTTTTCTTTCGTCTATTTGCTTTTCTATGCTCTATTCGATTTAATCAAGTGCTTAGAGCTTAGTTATAGGGTTTCTGTACAAGGAAGAATTATGATTAGAATGATGAGTGATAAGGAAGGTTTAAGAACTTGACATTTTAGCGGTATTATAAACCAGCAGTTATTTAAGTTTGTTATAAGATGTGTCTGCATTGTGCAATAAATTTCTGTTTGACCCGTATTTTTTAAATGATAAATTTTGTGCATTTGATATTAGCGAGTGTTTTCGAATTTTTGATCGGTTTTCAGTCTAAGTCATTCTTAGAACAGAGTTGCGTACCCCCCGAGTTCACGTAAAATGTGACATTTCCATACAAATTTTAGCGCCGCTAAAACCACATGCAAGAGTTTTACTGAGTATTTTACTAGTGCAGTACTGAGTTCTCAGATAAAAACTAAAGGTTCCCTCTATATGAAATAATAATAGATGGCACTATAAATTCTCCACACATTTTTATAGGCATTTTAATGCACAAAACCTAGTATCGATTTCAGGCAAAGTAAAATTTAATTCGTTCTCCAAATATTTTACACTAAAAACGCCAGTAAAAGTTTTACGTAGGACTTAGCCCCTTTGGTGCAGAAATCATCAACTTCACTAGATTTTCCTGGTGTCTGCCTTCATGTTAATTTGGATAAAACAAAATAATTCATTTTTATATTTTGTTAAAACAATTTTAACTCTAAGAAATAGAAAATGTCACAATTTTACCAGTCATTTAAGTCTTCGCACATTAAAATGCCTCGGAAAATGAGTGGAGTATTTATAGTGCCATCTACTTTATAAAAAGGAAACCTTCAGTTTTTACCGGTGAACTACGTATTGCACTAGTAAAATGATCAATAGAATCTGTGCTTGTGATTTTACCAGCTGTAGCATTTGTATGGAAATGTCACATTTTACTCGAATTCGATACTAGCACTGACATGTATATAAATGGACTGACTGATCATCTATTTCGTGCGGCACCAGTTTTGATTTCAGAAAGTATGCTCTCATTGACAATGCTACCAACAGTCGTAAACTGGCTTCATATATAAATTATTTGGGAATTTACCACAAAAGTATTTGGGACTATTTGTATTGTTAAGTATGCTCTCACGGAAAGCGATTGGAATATGAAAGTGGTGCCATTTGCTTTCATGCATTTTTGGTTCAACGAGCAGTCCATTTATATACATGTCAGTGGATACTAGGCTCAAAGCATTAAATCACAGGTAAAATTTTGACATTTTCTATTTCTAAGTATGGCAATTTCCATTTTTTAATTTGTTTTTTTTTTATTGAAGGCTTAAAATTGTTTTATCAAAATCTAAAATTGAATTACTGTTTTCTTCAAATTAACATCCGTCAAAATTTTACTAGCGATTATAATGTGGAATATTTGGAGACCGCGTTAAATTTTACTTTGCCCGAGCTCGATGCTGGGGTTAACTTCTTATTAGGTTAACTTTGGCTCCACCACCACAGCTTATTGCTTACTTCTCACCGCCACTGTCATGATGATGAAGAAAGAATTCGGTACTTACTTACGTGAACAATTGGGAAAAAAGTGTGATTAATCTTGTTGGTAATCGTATACGTACAATACTCAAAGGCATGAAATATTATCGAAAACTTTAAACTGGTACCTACGTAGAACGAATTGTAGTTATTTGAACTGAATATGAGTACAAGTAACGAATAATTATGTGGGTATGTATTCGGTACCCGGTTTTTACAGAAATAACGAATAGTTTTATACCGAATGATTACTACACGCTCATCTCAATGCATAACGCTCGAAGAACGAATTTACGAGGGGTTTTCCTAATTACCTTGATTTTTTTTTAAGAGGACGGCTCCAAATCTCTATTTTGATACATCTGTAAGTAGCTATGTTCCGAGATCTTTCCTTATTTGATGAATGGATGGTTGACGTGCCAAGCGGGGTCTCTGAAACGTTGGGCACAACAAGGCCCATTGTTCATCTTCCAGACTTATGAGCAATTGCACATAGGTCCTAACGTGACGCTCTTACAAACTTCAATATTGGCCCCCAACCTTCTTTACCGATTTCATGAAGTTTTTTTCAGGAGGTGTGAGCCAAGCAATCTGAAACGCTTTCCTGAGAAAGCCAGACAGTTATAAAAAAAGTGAGTCACCGTTTCGGATTCCTCTTCGCATCTTCTGCATTCAGGATCATCAACAAGTTACATCTTGTATAGGTAACTTTCCTAATTTAAAACTGGTGGTTCTTTTAAGGTTTTCAAATTCTTTGTTTTGCTCTGCCCTAATTTCTAGTTTTGCAGTTATTTTACGTAAGTCCGTCAACAAATTTGCAAGTATTAAATAAGTTTTCATAATTTTCTGAAATATCCTATGATCCTAAAGATTTTTACGATAGAAAATTTCTAAACTGCATTTAACTTTGAAGAAAATGACGTGATTTTTTCATTTGATATTTCATAACATACATATTCTATAATTCTTTTCAAAAATTGACATTTGGACTAATTTATTTGGATGCCATAATTTGAAGCAATATTTAACACCTTTTCTAGATGTCTAATACAATCCTTCTCATCTTGGGCTAGTAAAATTATGACGTCTATATAATTTAAAATGTATAATTGTTTTCAATAATTGTAAATCTTATAAGTTCGAGTTTTGAACAGTTAAAATTTCCAACATTAATAATTAATTTAATTTTCTATACTTTGGTAGAAAAAGATCGAAATAACATTTTCCATTTCGTAGAGTGCATGTGTTTTTTGGAAATGAAATACGTTGACAGTGAAAAATCTGTGATTGCTAATCACTTTTAGATAAAAGCGAATAATTAAGTAGTTGCTAATTGAAAACTAAAAACTTCTCCACTATTTGAATATCCTCAAAATTTATTTTATCATATTAAAAAAGTAAACGTGCTACTAATGGATATTCACATTAAGAAGAAAAGAGGTTGCTCGAAAGCCTTTTTGAACCTTTAAAGCTGGTCAAAGTAATTATACTATCAAAGCTATCATTCAATTAAAGTTTACAGATTACAAAATTGAACTAGTTGTGGCATAAACATATCTACCCAACTAATTACAAGTGATTTAAGCGAATTAGAAAGGTTTTATGAAATGGAGTAATATGCCAAGGGGGAGATACTATGTAGGTATGCATGTTGTAAAATGTGAAAAAAGATATAATTTTAAGGAATCCTCTCTAATATTAAACGATACCCATCATTGGCCAAGGAGGATTCTTTTGGGATTTATACGAGGTAAGAGACTCTTTAGCACAATTACATGCTGACTCAATAGGCTTCTTCCCATTTATTAACCTCAAGTGTGGGTAGGTACCCTGGAGTTATGTAGACCGAAAATCATTATGAAACTTTTGAATCATTGCTATCAAGGATGAGGATGGGTGCCATCTTTCCGATAAGACCATTATTGTAACAGAATCTTTTGACTAGAGTAAGTCTATACAATAGAATGGTTGAAGGCGTATAGGAATGTTATTTGTATTCAAGCTGAAGAAGTCACGCTTAACAATTTACACACACACACACACACACAGACAAACTTCTGATGAAATTATTCACTCACTATAACTGTGCTTTAAATATATACGTATAGATTTATTCGAAAACAAACTAGACACATAGGTCCTATGTAAGCAAGTTATGAGTTTCATAGAATTTATCGAACAATAAATTTTGTGTCTGCCTCTAACGAAATTGAGATTCATCGAGAGATTGCGAGCTCTAAAGTTGTTAATATGCTCAATATAGCCACAAGTGATGTGAAAATAAATTGTTTACTTAATTATTATCTATTTATGTGTAATTTTTGTATATATCCATAGAGAGGACTCGATTGTGTTTGACAGCTTTTCGCAGAAATATATGATTCCATAAAAGCCGAGATTCCCAAATGGAATTTCTGGATAAAATAACTTGGACCACCCTACCTTGTCCAGAGCGCTCTTATTTCCGGATATTCTAAAGGGCTATGGCCATTGGCTGTCATAGTTTTCTTTTATTCCCTTTAGAAAAGAACAAAGAATGAAAAAGTTTTACTCAAGTCTTATGAGAATTTCTATCTCATGTACAATGGCTTGACTTGTAGTAGTATAAGAAAATTATGTGATATTCGCTTGATTATTGCAGATATAATTCTTGTTGTGATCCTTTTATGTGTGCGAAAAAATGCGGCACGTACTGGCATTATTTAGTCAGTTTCTGCCTTTGGAATTTGTATATAGATAATCTCGTGGCAAATGACTTTTATGAATATCGTACTTTTTACTAAATATTGCTTAATACATAAAGATAAATATTGTTTAATAGAATTATTGATAAATTTCATTTCTGTACTAGGTTTTTTTGGAGATTAGTGCATTTAATTATGCGCGCTTTATAGACGGAATCCGCGAAGTTTGGCAAATAAAAGTCTATAGCCGCCCTTTTGAAGGAAATTTTTTTCCAATTATGTAAGAAGTTTTTTAAAATTAGATAGAATACGGTGCGGAATTTAAACTCCAGCTCTTCAATTTAACATTGATGCTAGCTGTCAGTTGCAAAGGAACTAGTAAGTAGTACCTATAGATTGCTCGAAGTACGAGCAATCCCATATTTTCGCATTGCCCCACGATCCATGAGGCCCCCTAGCCCCTGCGAAAGTAGACTAATCGATGACCAATTTTAATCAGTAAAACTGCCTATTTCAAATTAGTTTAGTTATTATAGTTTGGCTACTGAAAGTAGAACATGGGATTTGTTCGAAAATCTATACACATAAATATATAAAAAACAATTTCATTTTTATTGTACAAAGTGTTTCACTATCGGTCCACATAACTCAAGGATTTGATATCTGATGTGGAGACAAGCAAAAAATTATATGGAAAGACGCGTATGGGGCTCTTAAAATTTTTAATACTTCTTCCGTTTTACACTCTCTATCTTTCTCGATATACACCTAATAAAGGTGAGATCCATTGCAGATTATAGAAAATCGTCTAAGAAAAAAATTCTAATTTTTGAAATTTTAACAATCTCCCACCAAAATGGAAAACCTTTAATTTCTTTACGCACATGCACCCACCTAAATGCAACCGTTTTTGAGATAAACTTTTTTCATGATACATAATTTCATCATTTTGTTAAGTTTGCGCGGAATTGCATAAAATTAGGCGCGATTTCTATCGTTCGTATCAAAATGAATGAAATTATGCATCATTGAAACGGTAATATATCACAAATAGTTGCACTTAAGTAGGAACATGTGCAAAATTTATTTAAAGGTAACATTGCAGGGTTTTAAATCTTGTAAAAGAACTGTATAGTTATTATGCATTTTAGCGAGAAAATCGTTAAAATTTGAAAAAATTTTGGAATTTTTTTCCAATTTGTTTACTTTGTCGTCCTACAACTTCCGACGGAAGGTAGCAGAAAGACTTAGTGGGCATTCATTGGAAAGCTTAGACGATTTTCTATCATTTGAGATGAATTTCACAATTAGTTAAAGGGCGTCAATCGCCTCGCTGAGACTACTTCTCAACTAGGACAAGAGTCGCACACGAATCCATCTTTAAATTCGTGCAGTTCATCTCACTGGACATAGGCAGGTACAGTGATTACCTACCTCCTCGAGACTATACTAAAGACCAATTTTAAATCACAAATTCCAGATAGGGCAGAATCGAATCACAAACCCGGAGGAGGCGTTTTCTGCGAGCAGCCTCACATGGAAATTGCCATACAGGCTTCCAGGTGGAAGTCAAGGCTAATCTTGAAGCGGGAAGGTTTCTCCTCAACTCAAGCAATGGAACCAAGGAGATTGCAATCTGCTCGGACAACCAGGCAGCCATCAGTCGTATTTGGTTAGATGACCCTACAGGTAGAACTACAAAGGAACTGTGGGATAAACCTAGCCCAAATTTAACGATCAATCATTAATGCTGAATATATTTTCAAGAGTTGAGTGTGTACGGGATTAGTAATTCGAATGACTCCAGCATTAATATAGGTTTAGATAATATCCGCTAATTTTATTTGCGAGAAGTCACTTAATATCAAGTGGCGATACAGATCATAGCAGACACTGGAATTTATATCGAAAGGTACATAATATATGTAATTCTAGTTAGATCACAATTGATACTTTTGATTTTCCTAACCGTTGTTGGATAAGATGTGCGGAGCCCCACTTAAAGTGCGATCAGCAGGTACCAACGATAAGACAGTGTGAATAATATATGACAGTGTTTTATTAAAAATTGCGTTTCCATTGATCCACGAATTTTACAGAGCACTAAAAAGAGTTTCTTTAAACTAAGCCATATTCAAAAATGTATTGCAGTTAATCTTTATCGTTTTGGAAATTTGTTGAAATGAACACTGTTTAGATATTTAAAATTTTTCAAAAATCTTGTTTCTAAAGATTTTTTTTTCTTTTTCAGTATACTGTTATTGCCTAAAAATTCTAAAAATTCTAATACCTAACTAATAAATTAAACATAAAAAATAAAAATATTCAGAATAAAATTTTAATTATTTTTTAATAGAGCAAAAATGCAAAAACAAAAAGGATGATTTTAAGTTAAAAATCTAAAGTTACTACCCGCCCCAAACTGAAGGAGATGAGGGGATAATTTAAATTTCAGGTACATGAAAAGTCTCCTCCAAAAGAAAAAACATTTTCTTATTATTTCATGCATATTTTGGGATACCTATGTTTGCAGCTGACATTATAAATGAACCACGCTGTATATACAGTTGTAGTATTCTTAATCAAAGGTACAAGCGTTAGGTGTCAATATTAATCGACAGTGGTTCTTAATAACTAAAAAAAAAACATGGTACGTCAAAGTCCTAGTTTCCGTATAAAATGAAAGAATACTTGGAATTTCGGGATTCCAATTCAAGTTTTCTGAAGGCTTGATTTGAAGGCTCTTAGTTTTCTGTAAATAACTTCGGCAAAAATTAAACAAACTGTATTAGAATGGAGATATTAGCTCGGAAGCTTTTCTTAGAAAGATAAGGCCTAGATTCAGCAAATAACGTCGAGTTTTTTCATTTTTAGTTGCATTTTTTTTTAATTATTTGGCTCTAATAGTACTTGTTTTTTCTGCCGATATTTCACCGACGAGAAATTGTAATATTTCATTGAAAGTTGTTGGAATACAAAGTAAAGGAGTATATTTAACAATTATGTGCAAAATAAATTTAGGAGAATTAAGTCTCGTTAAAATTTTTCAATTTCTTTAAACTGCGAATACTCATTTTTTGTCATAAATTGTATGGTTTTGTTGCATGTTGAGTTTCTGTCTTTTACGCTAGATGTCTCTAATATGGTCTGTGGTCTAGGTCTAGGCTAATTTTACATGAATTTTCTCACTTTCAGGACACAAACCTACGTACAGTAAATTGTAATTAACTACAGACTCGCTGGTATCTAAATTGAAACTTTTGATGAGTACTGACTACTATTAAAGGAGTGAGTATTTGCATATGGTCTAAAAGAACTTTTTACTCAAAAGGCAACGCTCTATCGATATACCAAATATGAATTTTTTCCACCGGAACACCCTGTATATAGTTTTTGCAATGCTCAGTTTTACACCTTAATAGGGAAAAGCTAGATCTTGGAAGCCTAATTTCATAAATACCGTTATTTATTTCAAAAACTTTTGTGTGTAAAAAAATCAAAATTTTGGAAATATTTGAGAAAAATTTAAAGAAGCTTAATTAAAAAATACAGAGTAATACACTTTTCGACAGCTACCATTCTTGGCAATTTAATAAGCCAACAATAACCAAAATCTAAATGATGGTTCAAAATTTATATTCATTTATTCTCACAAATATTGGCGAAATCTTCAACTGGCCACAACTCCTAAAAGAAGGTTTCTTATGGGGGGTATGTGGAACAATTTTTTTGATCATCTTACCTCAAGGAATCGCATGGTATACCGGAAGGTATCTTGATCTGAATCACCCGTATGTATATATATTCATAAAGTATTAAAGTTTTCATTTGAAATATAAAAAAAAAAAGAAAAACTTACCTAAAATATTCAGCTGCTCTGCCGAGCGTAGTATGACTAATCTGCAATAAAATATCTCGGTTAACTACTAATATAACTTTTGAATATTAAATGTATAAGAACTGAAATATTTTTGTTATAATTATCTTGTCTAAGACCTTCTGACTACAAAGAAAATTACATTAATCTTTATACGTTATTCGGTCAACTTCAAAATTAAGAAGACAGATAATAAATAAAACCTCAATTAAAATTTTGAGAATAAGTTTTCAAAATGAACGTAAAGCTACAAATTCATAGTATACACTAACTTTATACGGCATACTTATTGGACAGCTCTATTCTATTTTAACAGGATTTTTATTATTATTTTTTTTTTTTATTAGAATTAAAATTTATTATAAATGAGGAGTCCAACTTTCAGACTAGCTATACAAATTTCAAAATTTTAGCTAGCAATATCATTCCTTTTCTATCTTCCGTCTACACCAGAATGCCAAAGAGGTCTACAAATTAATTTTTCTTTTCATTTACTTTATGATGAGTGACTAATTTTTCTTGTAGCCTTTTTTGAGAAATTATAATGTTGCAAAACGCATTATAAGAATCATATTTTTCCTGTATAAAAACTCACCTTTAGTTTATTATTACTGTATAAGATAGTTATGTACTATGTAATTTGTATATTAATATCACCTATTGGCGAGCCATGCCTACTTAAACCAGATGTTCAGGATTGAACACTAAATGAGAAATTAATACATAAGTTCGCTTCAATAAAAGCTAAAAACAACACCAAACTGTAGTGAGCTCATATTTTTAAAAGACAACAAAATATGCCTTAGTCAGATCTCTTAAGAGGAAGGAATTTTAAATTACAGAAATAGAGTTATATATGTATGAAAAAGAAGATATATATACTTACTTACTTTAATCACAATTCATTTATAAATAAATTCCATACGCCTACTTTTCTTACAAAAATCCTGTCTGACTTCCAGGAAGGATCAAATTAAGCCTCATATGGGCAATTAGGGGAAATAATTCGAGTAATTTTGTAAATTGGTACAGATATACCTTGCGGTATTCAGATGAACATACGAAAAGTCCTCACGGGTGGAGGTGTGCTGATGGTTTAGTGGTTGGGGGGGGGGGGGGTGTTTAAGGTACCGTTTTAAAGATTTTTGCTCATATCTCGAACATCTGTACGAATAGCATTATGTTTACTTCTGACAAAAGTTTCTACATAAAATTTCCTACAAATTTGGTCATAATTATTTTTGTTCTACGATCAATACTTTAGGAGCTACAGGGTGGTTAAGTTTTAACAGAGAGCTAAAAAATAGACAATTTAAGAAATAAAAACGAAATAGGTTTTAAAATTTTATTTAAAAACAGAAACAGCAAATGAGTTCGTCTTTATTATGTTACTCGTCATCTTCTACATCGACATCTTCGTCTTCTTCTTCTATAACATCTACAGATACACCGTTTGTACATGAACTCAACCAGCCGAAGCATACTAGACTGCATGAAATACTGGCCTTTCGACATCCACATTTTCCAGTGCAACCACTTTTGCAGCTACAAAAAATTGAAGTCAGCACGATGTCCGGAGCTGGAGGATCAGTGGTGGTAATTGGATCGAGGGTTCCATCAGCTCCTCGCTACCAACCCCAGATTTCAGGAGGCATTTCGTTACCCAGCCACTCTTGTACTTAGTAGAATACTCGTAATGCGTGATATTTTGCTGACCCTTTAGTAGGGTGGAGAGAGGAGAGATCAGCTTTGGACTTGGTGTTGGATTTAACAAAAAGCAAGTATCGATGGCTGTTAAGATCAAGCTGAGCAGTTGGCGCACGACATATCGCCAAAAACATGGTTTCTCATAATTTTTCTATGGCCTCCGATGTTGATATTTCATACTTCTACCCTGTCACTTATCATGTCTTTATTCCAGATTGTACATTTATCAGTCATAATGCTTGCATTTTAGAACAGATGCAACAATCCAATTACAAAAACTGCACGATACGATGCCAAACCATAAGAGAGTGAATACGAGGTAAGCGTTGTAAGCATACTAAATGAGGCGGTGGCAGTGGCGGGATGGGAAGGCGTGGCGGGCGGTGAGAACGAGAAACGACGGTTTTAGTTCAATCAATCAGTGGTAGAGGTATGCGGCGGCCCACGCCGTGCTAACGCCCGTCGTAGCTAAGGACTCACGTTATCTCGCACGCCCGGACACTTGTTTACATTATCGAGGTTTTTGGTTAGAATTCTCAATAGATCGTAATGGGTTTTTTTATGTTAGGTCGGCAGATGACTAAGCTTGCTTAATCTAAACTGAAAATGTAAGTGATGAAAAACAATGACGAAAAAATGACCGTTTTCTTAAATCGTCTATTTTTTTTTCTCTCTGTTAAAACTTACACACCCTGTAGCTTCTAAAGTTTGATCGTAGATCAAAAATAAATATGACCAAATTTGTAGGAAATTTTATGTAGAAACTTTTATCAGATGTAAACATAATGTTATTCGTATAGATATTCGATATATGAGCAAAAACCTGAAAAAAAGGTACCTTAAACCCTCTCTACACCCTCAGCACACCCCCACCCTTTTAGTATGTTCATCTGGATACCGCAAGGTATAACTGTACTAATTTACTAAGCTACACGAATTATTTCCCTTAATTTTCTTGAACTACAATTCCTTGAGAAGATGTTTTTCAACAGAAATAACGCCTCAGCTGGACAATATTTCTTGTCCCGTAAAGCTCCTTAATGTTAAGCATGCAAACTTATAGATTTCAGAAAAAGTTGATTGAAGCTCATTTTGTGTAATATGTTTTAAAATATCGCTGACTGACAAATTTCTGAGACTATTAGAATTGTAAATCACAATTTAGTCAATGTTCAATTTTGAAAATTCAAAGAACTGGAAAACTTTGTGAATAGCTGACAAATTTCTTGTAATTCAGTAATTAAATAAACACAAGCTCAGGCATACTTTCAAATTTAATATCCCATTTTGGTAGAAATCTGCGTGTCTATTATTTCCAAAAATAAAATTTTATGTTTGGTTCTTCTGCATTTTGTAAGCGCCATCGTTTTTGAGAAGTACCAACGAAAACTACGGTTTGGTAAAGAACGATTGGAAAATTACTTCTCATAGTTCGAATATGTGACACTGTTTCATGAATTTCCTCATATTAGTGAATGCAAATATTTTTGCAGAAGTAATAGCCAACCACAGCAGGGTAATTTATGAACAAATAAATTTAGAAACAGACAGTAAGCCCATTCTACTCCCTTTCATTAAACATAGTTGATTTACAAGCCCCACATCAACCGCTTGAGAGTTACAGGGTGATTAATAAAAGAAAATGTAGTTTTTCACAAAACACCCTGTATCTTGAAAAGTACAGGGCATACGGTTACAGTTGTATGCAGAACTTTATGGCCTTTCTAATGACTGCTCAAAATAACTGCTCAACCAGCTCCATGCACCGCTACTCTCAGCAGTTATTGGGGTCTAAAATAAAAATTTAGATTTTTCTTACCATTTTTTACTTTGACCTCTATTTCTTTTGCAAAAAGGTCATTAACATGACTTTTTTTCTTATAAAACCTGTAAAACCTTTAAACAGTTATTAGCTCATAACCTATTCAAGTCATACCGAAATTAGACAATCTTTTTTCAAAATTACGATTTTCTGTCACTAAGGAAACAAATTATCTTTAAAAATAGGTTTGAGAATAGCTTTGAGAATAGGTTAACCCTTTCATTACCGATGCACACTCTAGTGTACATGACGTTGGGATCCATTTAAAATTAACTGTAAAAACGTTTTAGTGTAATTTCTTCTAAAATGCAATAAACCTTTTTTCCTCTCAACGCGTGCCTAGTTTCAGAAAGATGCTTTAAATTTTTTAGTCGTTTTCAGACATTTTTTAAGGAAGGTCGAACGAAGAAACAATAATTTTTGGAATTGGTGTTCGGGTAAGTGTTCCAGTCGCTGCATATTAAATGTACATTTGAGTGTACATGGGTAATCATGGGGTGTATATGTAGTGATTCAAGTTTTAATTTTTAATGCAATACAAACCACTTAGTCCGAGGCCGATTGTGGCCATGTAGCTGCACTGGACTGTGTCTAGTTTATTTACTGCCAGTGTACGCTCGGTTCGTTTTTTAGCGTAATACATTTAGTACTTACCCCTGTAAATAATGTATATTATATGAAGAAATCCATAAAAACATAAGAAAAACTAAAAACCAAAAATTGCTTCCTTCAGAATGGGCTTGTCAATGTGCATCTGTTATGTATTGGCATTTGGAATTAGTGTTGCAAATTGATTATAACAAAAAACCAAATATTTACCCACTACATTGCATGACGGGAATTTTGAAATTTCCGCGAAAAAAAACGGGTAACTATCGCAATACCATGAGGTACAAGGATTCTGCTAGTGATGATTCGTCTGAAATTTGCGATATGTTTGTTTCATTTTTTGACAATGCCTTTGCCTCGTCAAATTTTCATCCTCAAAATAGCGACTTCAGTCATATGAACGATTCCCATAACGTTTCATTCACTATCCCTTCAATTTCAGAAGAGGATATATTCGATCATATTAATGGGCTTTCAAATGACTTCACAATTGGTCCTGATGGGATCCCTCCAGCCTTTTTTAAGTCATGCTGTCTCACCCTGGTAGCTCCGCTGAGAATTATCTTCCAAAAATCGCTCGATAGTGGTTATTTCCCGCAGGTATGGAAAAATTCGTTTATCATACCTATCCACAAAAAAGGTAGTAACATTGAAATTTCTAACTATAGACCTATTGCAAAATTATCTTGCATGCCCAAATTATTCGAATCTATAATTTCTTCTCAACTATCAACCTCCTGTAAGAATTTGCTCTCTTCAAACCAACATGGGTTTGTTTCGGGCAAGTCTACAACCACTAATTTGTTGGAATTTGTCTCGGATACCATTTGCGGGTTTGCAAAAAGCTATCAGATAGATTGTATTTATACAGACTTTAGTAAGGCATTCGACAAGTTATCTCAGAGTATTGAAGGCTTCATCTGGCGTACCACAAGGGAGTCACTTGGGCCCGTTGTTCTTTATTCTGTCTATTGACGTTATTGTCTCCGTTGTGAGGTACTGTAAGGTCTTGATTTATGCTGACGATGTTAAGCTTTTCGCTCAGATTAAATCTGTTAACGATTGTGAACAGGTACAGGGTGACATTCAAAAATTTTACAATTGGTGCAAGAGCAATAATTTTGTACTCAATATCAACAAATGTGAGGTTATGACTTTCCATAGGAATCAGACACCAATCACTTATGATTATGAGTTCTCGAACTCCTCGATTCGCCGTGTGGACTCTGTCTGTGACTTGCTTGTCAAATGTGACCACAGATAGAATTTTATCTCCCATATAAACTACATGGCTTCAAAGAGTAGTTCTATGCTGGGCTTTATAAAACTTTGGTCATGAGAGTTTTCAAATCCTACCATAAAATTGCGTTTGTACACTTGCTTTGTGAGACCAATTCTTGAGTATGCTAGACAGGTCTGGTCTCCATTTTACGGTACACACATCGACCGTATCGAGTCTGTTCAGCGGAACTTCCTACGATTTGCTCTCAGACATCTACCCTGGAATAATTCTTTAATTCTTCCACCCTATGAGGATCGCTTGAAGCTTTTGAATATGCACTCGCTTGAGAAACGTTGTTTGGTTGCCGATGTAACATTTGTGCATCAACTCTTAAACGCGAATATTGATTCCCCGTTGTTACTTAACAAAATCTCTTTCCGTGATAGTAGCCACTTTTGAGAAGGCTACCTCTGTTGCATGTTAACTCCTCAAGGTCTAACTTTAGCATGTATAAACCTATTAATCGCATGTGCATTATTGTTAATAATTTGGCTGAGTATTTTGTTGTTGAAGACTCTAAGCATGTCTTAAAAAAACGTCTATATATAATATTTAATCTTTTGTTAAATTTAATTTAGTTTTTAACTTTTTGTTCTATGTCGCATTGCATGACATTTCATCTGGTGTTTGGTCTATGTTTAGGGTAACATACTAATACTAACGCCGACTAAGTGATGAAACGCATGTTTGTTGACCGTTTATTTATTAAACGTGTCCATGCAGCGAGCTTGTGTTAAGCTGGTTCTGATAGTCAAATCACAATGTTTTGGGAAAAGGGGATTGCATTGCGAATATTCACGGAAAATATGTCACTCAATCGATTTTATGCATTTCGTACGTGTTTGTATCTAATAGACTCAAACTTGATACCTAATAATAATGATAAATTTTATCATATGCGGCCGATTATGTATGCAGTTCGAAAACGTTTGTTGGAGCACCAATTGGAAGAAACACTTTGTATCGATGAGGACGTCTGCAGATAAAACAATATATGCGAGGAAAGCCATATCCATGTGGTATAAAGCTCTATCTACTATACCGTAAAAGTGTAATGCCGTACGGCTTCAATGCTTTCCAGGCATCGACCACTAAAATCGAACCGGCCTTCTTGGAAAAACTTGGTTTCAGCGCGACTAGTGCTCTGGAGTAATTGAGGCGAGTACCACGAGATTCGGTAAGCCACAAATTCCCCACAGACAAATTTTTTCACAACGTACTCACTGTTAGAAATTTTTGAGAAAAAAAAATTACTCGCTGCTGGAACAATTCGAGTCAATCGTTTTCGGAACCGACCTCTACCGACTGATGTAAAGCTGAGACAAAAAGGCCGCGGCTGTACGGAACACGTGTTTAGCTTTGAAGGAAATCTAGCGTAATTATGCATTTCTTCAACATAGCGGTCACGGCTAGTTGACTTGGCTGGATTTTTTTCTCCAGGACAGGAGGACAATATGCATGGACCGACGCAACAAAATTACTTTTATTCACTGTCTCATTACGACCAAGTCGCTAATTTTCCACGCTTCGATTCAACGCAAAGTATAGCAATTCGATGCGAACTGCAAAGATACAAGCAAAAAAAAAATATTTCTATTGTTCGAAATGAAAAGCAATATGCATTCGGCGAAATTCGGAATGCTTGTTCGAGTATCATCGAAAATAAATTATTTGAAATTCCATTTTATAAAAATACTTATAATTTTGTATTCAACTGTATTACCAATTCAATTACATTTAAATAAATTACAATTAAAATAGGTCATTGTTACAATAAAGACACCATTTTCTCATTCAAAACACCTTTCATTAGCTCTCGTATAGTCCCTCATTTTCTTATATGAAGGGATCGGAGTTAGACTACCATGACTACCCATTTACACTCAAGTTTACATCTCTCACCGACCAAACCTTTACATACAGGTAAAATTTTTTTAACGCAAAGTACTTCTGACCCATATGACCAAAACCCATCACTCAAAAAAAAATTTCAACCGCTCGTTTAGGATGGGCAGTGAAACGGTTAAGAGCTAATAACTCTTTAACGACTACAATAGAGAAGGGAAGGGAGAGCCTTTCTAGTAGGTCAGCCCTCTCAGTCCCCATGGTCCTCATAGGCCGGGAGCGAACTATAAAAGTAAGTTATAGCCGAAACATTGGCAAATCTTTTATTGTCATATAGGATCCAGCTACAGCGCCATGATATTACAAAAAACCGGCCATGTGCGAGTCGGACTCGCACACGAAGGGTTCCGTACCAACGTACAAAATTTAATACTATGTAGCCGCAAAAATCACGTTTCTTGTATGGGGCCCCTTTCATTTTTAATTTTATTTTATTTTTATTATTTGTTGTTATAGCGGCAACAGAAATACACACTCTGTGAAAATTTCAACTGTCTACCTATTACGGTTCATGAGATACAGCCCGTTGACGGACGTTCGGACATCCGAGGCTTAGTAATAGGGTTCCCGTTTTTACTCTTTGGGTACGGAACCCTAAAATCACAGCACCTCGAATAAAACTCGGAATATAAAATGGACAAGGCTAAAGCTTCGTTTAGTTTCCTTTTATTCAAAAAACTATATTTATACATTGTCCAGAAACTAGTAAGGTTGGTACACTTGAAAATGTACGAAAGGACATTCAAAGAAGGGGGGGGGGGGGGGTGCATGCATACTCGCATATCGAAATAATTTTTTTCATGTTTTATCGCTTGTCGGAATCCCATTCATTTACAGAAATATTAATCAATAATGAGCAACTTTATCATAATTCCTTATTACTTCAAATATTCTTTTATTTATAAATTTATACAAATTATCTATAATATTTGGAGTAACTTCCACCCAAGCTTTTTTATGGCTTCTTTCAACATTGCAATATTCTCATATTACCATTTTCATAAATTTTCCTTGCTAACCAGCAGAAATTTTCTATGATATTAAAGTTTGGAGAACGTGATGGCCTATAACTGTGATGTTTTCTTCCACAAACTAGTACTTATCTCGGTGGACAGTATGAATGGCTGACCGATCTTAGAAAGTCCAATCCTTTCTGTCAATTATTTCGCCAGTTACCAGCTGCCATAGTAACTGTACATCTTTCCCTGCATTCTTTTTCTTTCTTAAGAGGACCATCAAAAGAAAACCTTTTCTCATCAGAGAAGATAATTTTCTTTCATTTATTATTCCAGCACATGTGCTGCTCAGCAAACTGTATTCGAATTTCTCGATGCCATTGATTGAATACTGGTTTTTTGATTAAACGAAGCCGTTTTATTGTTGAACAATACCTAAACTCCCGCTTTTAGTCCAATTTGACATGTAGATAGAGCTCCATGCAATTCTTAATATTTGAGGACGATCTCTCTCTCATTGGTCGCAATTTTGTTTACCACTTTTGTAATTGTTTTCATAGTATTCTAAATTCCGTACAAATCACGTGGGCCCTGCGAGCAAAGGCTATTATTTTTCCAATTTCTTCTTTTGACAATTGCTTTTTCTTACCAATTCTTAAATATTTCACTGCAAACTTTATCAAAAAAGTATTATTATTAAATTAGTTGACTCTCACTATTACAGAGTCCAAAAATAACTAATAATCAGTTGCTCCACTTAAAAATGACAATTATAGCCAAATGCGTCTAGGGAGACGAACAATCGAATGGATTCAATTCAATTCAAGAAATTGATGTTAATCGACGGTTTTTGGGCGAACCATAAAACAATTAGAAAAATATGTCGATATACCTCCCATCTATGAAACAAAAGATGTATTTATTTATTTTATCTGGCTGCAGGATTTTCAGGTCGCAACAGGTATTCACAGACTAAAGTAAAGTGCAGGACCTTTTACGGTGAACTTCAAACAATTGAAGTCAATGTTCACCAACTTAGTTTTCCTCGAGAGTACTGAAAATTTGAACACAATAAAAGTAATAAAAGGCAGAAGCTATTTGCTCAGATACTTTTGGATATTTATTTTCTATCCAATTATAGAGGAACACCATAATCTAAAATTGGATGGAAAATAACAATCAAAAAGGATCTGAGCAAATAACTTCTGCTTTTAGTTTTATTTAAGTAATACAAATTTAAGCATGTTCAACTTTTCACAGACGATTTCCTAGCTCACAATAAAAATTACATAGCTGTGGAAATGCATTTATGAAATAATTTCATTCTGATGTACCCGAAAACGATAGAATCCCATTGCTTTCTCTCAATAGATGGAGAAATGAAAATTGGAAAACGTATAAAAAAATGAATTGATATAAGTCCAAAAGATCAGCGGAATATTTTCAATGATTATGGGGAATAAGAAAATTAGAAAAAGAAGAAGAATTGGAAAATTGCAATAAATAATTTAAATCTGACTTTAAAATTTCAATTGCGAAAGGATTTCTAAATCAAGGTAAAATCAATACGATAAAGTACTTTACTAAAAGGAGAGTTAGCAAGCAGATATGAAATGGGTAGTTACAAGTCTTTGACACAAAAATAAAAAAAAATAAAAAGGGAATAAATTTAGCATCATTTCACGTAACAACCCTTGAAAACGGAAATGATTTGACAGAAAAAAATAAAAGACGTTGAGAACTCATTAAAAAGCTTTCTGTACCTACCGAATGGAAGAGGAATGATGAACTTAAACTGTAAGAAAATATTATTGACGGGAACAAAAATAACGAAGAGCTACAAAATTATTTAGATTTTGATGAGTGTTCTTTTGAAGAGTACCATCAACTGTTAATTTAATTTTTTTTATTTTTTCGTCTTTTAAAAACGAAAATGAACCATTTTCCAGAACATAAAATTTTATTTAATATAAAGGAAACTGAAGAGGTAGTAGAAAATAAGAGTACTGTGATGGTTGATTCGATGGATCATTAATTATGAGTCAGCCACCTACTATACTCCTCTCTAAAATTAGTCAGAGCGTGTAAAGATGGAATATTAACTTGTATAGATGAGTCTAATATAATTTTAAAGTATAATTATATTCATATCACGTAAAATCAAAAAAATTGAACAGCTCTGCCAAATTGGTTTTGAAATTCATTTTCCTTTATTCCATATAAAATATAAATTTTCTTAAATTTTGCAACGTCGCAAGAAACTAAATTTAAAAATAACACTCAAATCAGCAGTTGTTGTCTGGCAACACCAAGAACTGAGAACACGTTGAGACGTAAAGAGCTAAAATTTTGTACACAGTATTTTCATAAAAATAGTAATTAAAAGTTCAACGATAAACTAAATCGTGTCTAAATATATAATGAAAAACCAAAATTTTATATAGCAACATCAAGAAAGGGTTGCCTGATTTAGCCCATTTTTGAACATGTATTTGCAATTTTTTGAAAACACCTCGTGCAAAATTTGAGCTCTCCACGTCGACGGGTTTTCAGGTATCCAAATATACATATAGTGAAAATAAACCAAAGCTTTGTATGGCAACACTAAGAAGGGATGCCCGATTTAGTCGATTTTTGTAATTTTATTTTTAGCAAATTTTAGCTCTATAGTGAAAAGCAAAACTTTCGTATGGTAACCCTACGAAGGACTTGACCGATTGGTCATATTTTCGAACTTAAAACAACTTTTTTTTTCAAAAGCAAGTCAGTGTGCACAATTTCAGCTTTCTACAAAAATACGATCTCAAGTTATCGTGTAGACAAACAGACAGACGGACATACAAAAATTAAAATATAATAACTTTTAATTTTATGCATCCGTTCAATCCATTATGACATTCTAGCAATGACAAACTTAGTACACTTCATAGCTTTCATCTAGGATATAAAAACTGGAGGCAGAAATGCTTCCTTAAAAAAAAAATTGGATTATTTTTCTACTCCTTTAGAATCATCAGGAGAAGTGCTGCCTCAGGAAGTGCAAGTAGTAATTATTGAACGTCTTCCAGATCTTGATTGTTCATTTCGTGAATATTTTCCAGTAACAGACAAAAATAAAAATTGGGTTGCAGATTACTATAGCATAAAACTAAATACAGAAATTCCATGGAAAAACGATTACCGATTGACACCAACTCCTTTCGGTTTAAATGCAACTTTCAGAATTAATTCAAAAATTTTCAACCGACTACCTGAGGTCTTGAATATAGGGTGACTCAAATGTGAACGTTTTCACTATTAAAGTGCTTTTTACTTGGGATCGGCTTACTCGATATTTTTCTGCGCTATTTCAAATTAATGGTATTAAATGAGGCATGGTTACTTTGAAGGGTTGCCATACATAAATTTAGTTTTTCACTGTATATTTGATCACTGCCTTAGAACAGGACAACGCAGAGAGCTAAAATTGTGTACACGACATTTCATGAATATAATAAATAGAATTTCAAAAATGAACTAAAACTGGCAACCCCTTCTTGGTATTGCCATACGAAAACTGCCATACTTTTATACTTTTTATACTTTTATTGTACTGA
Source organism: Dioctria rufipes (assembly GCA_963924295.1). Classification (NCBI taxonomy): domain Eukaryota; kingdom Metazoa; phylum Arthropoda; class Insecta; order Diptera; family Asilidae; genus Dioctria; species Dioctria rufipes. The sequence goes on along the minus strand of OZ002741.1, from coordinate 265,604,054 downwards.
GAAATTTAAATCCTAAGTCTAAATAGCAAAGATAACAAAGATGCGAAAAACTATTTTAACAATCAAACTTGCAGAGAGGGGTGAGCTTACGAAATTACATACGGTCATTCATATAGCTAGCGTATGATGAAAATTGGAATTTGAGTCATATTACCATACAAGTGCCAATTTTGTAATTAAATTACCAATTTTCTAAATTAGATTTTCATCTTTCACGAAGGTTTCCTAGTACCTACATAAAAGGCGATTCTATTAAAAATAAAAGGACACCAAAAGAACTGCACTGCGATATAGTCCGAATTCATTTATTTGAAAATGATAAAAATTACTCTTTAAAGCAATGAAAAATAAAGAAAAATTCATATAACATTTTTTAATACAAATCACCCCTATTTTCACCTCAAAATATCTACCATTATTTCCGGAATACGCTGTAGTAGACATTTTTTTTTTAATTTTTGGAAAAACTACAAGAGAAGGAATTTACAATCATAATTTACAATCATACATCGCATATCGGATTATACCCGGGTAGCCAAGTAATGTCACGAAAATCACAAAATAATGTCGAAAATTTGTCACAAAAAAAGTAGAAATAATTGTGAAAACGAAATGTGACACAATAGTTTGGAATTTAGATTGTGATTTCACACCATTTTTTGTTGACAAAAATTTCACAAGAAACTGTGAATTAAGTGTGACAAAATTCTATTGTATGATGATTAATTTTGATAGAATAACGTGCGTTTGATTATGTGTTAAGATTATCAAAGGGAAAAGTATTGAAAACGCTGTCCGTCGTGTTATGACATCAGCTTTTAAAAGACAATACATTTCTCTGGCAATAATATAGGTAAATTGATATTATTAATTCCTCTTATAATTATGTACAGTTGCAATTGTTTTTATTTTTACTTCTTTTCAGATATCATAACATTATCCGCAATAAAGATTGCTGAGGACGCTGCACTAGAATATATTTTAAAATGTTCATAAATAAATAAAAGAATTTCAAAACTTCGTGTATTACTTTTACAACTTCAATTTTAAATACCTATATACTATTATTGCAGTTTGACAAAATGCCGACATTTAAATGTTATAAATATAAGTGAATCAAATGTCACGGAATTTATTAACATTACTGCGACAATTTTAAATATGGTTTAAGTGACATATTATGTGACAATGGCCATCAACCCTGACCACAGTTTCAAATCATATTTGTCACATAATTTTGTCGGCAATTGACAAAAATTTTTCGTTGTTTTGTCGCTTATATGTCATATTTGGCTACCCGAACCAATTTAAGAATGGAATTTATGGCTCATCTGCCCTTCATTCCGAACTTAGCACCTAGTGAATTCTTTTGATTCCATTTCATAAAGGATCAAATGCGCGGATTGACATTAAATAGTTCTGAAGTGGTTCTGGAAGATAATGAAAATCTTGATTTTGAAGTGACTACGAAACTGTAGGCTCAACTCTATCGGTATTGATGCAAGCATATGCAAATGTGTGCATAAATAAAATAATTCTGAAGTTTTCAGTGGCACATCCTTCAAATATAAGCGCACCAACCTACGTATAAATTGTCGTTTAGCAGAAGCTACAATTTTAGGCAGACACATTCTCTCCCTATTTTGGATAACAAAAATTATTCATAGTGCGATCCTTATTTAAAACTACATAGTACATATCTTTTTAAAGAAATTACAATATTTGCAATAATTATACTTTTAAAAATTCCTCCTAAATTTAAGGTAAAATAATTGCACCGACTTTTTTCCACATGTAAAATATTGAACCTTCCATGGCCTCCCCAAAAGGGAACTGCAACAGAAAATTTAGTTGATCAATTAAATTAAAGGGAATATGATATTTATTGCTGGAGCAACAGAATATTTCACAGGGGGCTGTCCAGCAAATGACCATAGCCTCTGGCTCTTAACTGAAAGAGAAATCATATTAAAGGCAATTTTCATCAAGGTATCTTTTCACGGTACTTGGGTATTCGTCAGAACGTGAATTAGTATATTAAAGTTGTGTGCCTGTGTATAAATGTTCAAGTTGGAAAAAATCAATACTCTTATATTCAATATTTAAGGTTTAGGACATTTTATGGTTTCATTGCTATAACTCTATTAGAAGGGCAGATAGGTAAAATATATGGACTAATAGTGGGCTGAAGGACAAATTATATTTGCACAATATTATTTTCATATACATACATAGGAAAAAGCTTCAAATTATTAATAGATTTTCGAATAGAATCGGGGATCTTGTGCTATGTTCACCGGCAAGAAGTGTAAATGTATAATAGAATTTATGGAAATAGCTGTATATTTTAAATCTATGATTACAATCGCATTTCTGTCTAATACCCACAAAATCCGGTATACTAAAATGAATCAACATTTGCACAATCAAATGATGATAGAAAATGCAAATTTGAATGAGATAAGGAAGGTAGAATGACGATATCATTGAATCTGACTAAATTACCTATGCCCATTTGGAACTATAAAATTGCTTTGAAACAATGATTATATGACGATAAATACCGCGGTAGTCCCGAAAATACTACATGGATTGTTATGAGTAATATTTCCTATCTACTAGTTTCAGCAATTACATTTTGCACCTTATCAGACTGGAATAGATTATAAAGAGTACACTCTGAGTGCATTCTTGGATATCAAGGAGGCTTCCAATAACGCTAAGGCGGAGATTATATATAACGGACTGAGAAGGGTGGGAGTTAATAATTGTCTATGTAACTGGATCAACTCAATGCTACTCCGCAGAAAGATGTGATTGTGAGAAGAGCAGTTTACAGACGTAGACCGCATGGGGGAGGCGATTACTATCACCACACCAGTCCTTTGGCTAATTGTAATAAATGAAATCCTCATAAAGTTATAAATAGAGAGGCTTAAGACGATTGCATATTAGGATGCCATATATATCCTGGTAACCGCAAAATTAACATCTACTCTTAGTGAAAGACTGCAATATGCGCTGCTTATGCTGAATAATTGGGGTAATAAAGTGGATTGAGTGTAAAACCGTCAAAGGCAAAACTAGTACTTATTACAAGAAAACAGCAAAAGCAAAGTTTGAAACTTCCAATGTTGGGTGGAGAGAATCTTACCCTCTCCAACGAAGGGAAGTATCTGGGAGTCATACTTGATTCCAAACTGAGCTGAAAGGGTAAAATAGAAGAACATGTTAAGAAAGCTAGATTTTTGCTGGTAAGTGCGGATTAAAACCTATAGTTCGGACGATCTTCTGCTACGGCTCCACGGTCTGTTGAACGGCACTGACTAGGAAATGCAATCTGCATGTGCTGTGAAAAACCCAAAGGGTTGCTTGCCTGGGAGTAACTGGGTATATACTACAGCCACGGTGGCACTGGCCTTGCCGCTAGATCTCCACTACAGGAGTATAGGGAAATCAGCGCTGTCAGGCTAAAAGCGGGAGGTAGTGAATGAAAACGTATTTCGGGCACCCCAGATACTCCAGAAGATAGACTATAGTACCTTCCCCAACTTCTGGTAGGGGTGTCAATGTTATGATACTCATCAGGAGTGACTGGGATGGAATGGACTGGTGTTGGTAGTCACATCCCACATTCTCATTTATATGGATGAATCGAAGACAACAACGGGCATAGGGGCTGGAGTGTTGTCCCGAGACTGTCAGTTGAACGATAGTTCGTACAGCACATATACATCACTGACGTATATAATATGGACTGCTTAAATTTCTATATCACGTGAGCACAAAAGAGTTCTTATGTCGGTGCCAACATTGAAAAAATCATTGGCGGGAAGTTGAAAAAGTGAGCATGCAGCTCTAAAAATGATTTTAATAAAACTTTTGGAATTTCTTCTGCGTATTTAATGAATACATTGTTTTTGGTAAAACAGTTTTTATCAGTAATATCCCTAAATAATTAATTTAAAAACGTTTATCTTTACGAACCCACTTATTTATTTGTTCTATACAGTTCTCTCACAGTTGGCACTTGGTGCTTAGACCGAAAGAGTCAGCAATATATAAGTGAGCCTACTTTCTGTAGTGTATATCTATGAACGTAGTCAGTCCATAATATACATGTCAATGATCTGCATATATACTGAAAGCGAGACAGCCATTAAGGCGGTGGATGTTGTGCTGATAATATCGAAATTGGCGCAGTTATGCAAGACCAGCCTTGAGGAATTAACTACACGGCACAAGGTGACCCTATGCTGGGTACGTGGCACAACGAGGTAATAACTAAAGTAAATGAAATTGAGCAAATATCGTGTATCCATTTCTAACACATTGACACTGATATTGTTTGTACATAAGAGCCGTAAAATTTGTACACCTGTACACAATTGTACAACCTATGCGCAATTTTAATCGCTTTTATTTTCATATACTCAAAAGTATTTACTGAATTTGCAAATATGGACATAAAAAACTTAATAATTAAGAAAAGAAGTTCAGTGGCAAAAATTTTGTGAGAAATATTTGCTTCGCGCCCCTTCGGTTATTTCACGAGTTTTTCTGCGTCAATGCGCCAAGCCCAAAACCAACCAAGCCTAAGTATGAATTTGACAGCGAAGACCAAAAATGGCGGAATGAAACATACACAAATGTAGGGCGATTTTGGGTACGCTCATGTACACGTATTGTACATATAATTGCATCTCCTTTAGTTATTACCTCGTTGACTTGGACATACAGATTATCCAAACATGAATTGGCCAAAAAGGACTCTGAAATGTATAGCTCCGCAGCACTAGCTTATGTAAGGATCCCGATCGGTGCTTTAAAATTACAGAAGAAGGACAAAAGAGCACCTTAATGGTAGTAGAACTGGTACCAGGAATCTAGTAGGTATCACTACGGATCATTGGGCCATGCTAGTAGACTGGGAATAGCGACCAAAGATTTCCGTCCAACACATACTTTGCGAATATTCCACTGAATAAAAAAAGTAAGCTATTAGATAGCTTAGGGAATCTGCAAAATCTGCAGGATTGATATAGGGCGGTTTCAAAATGGCTACCGATGGGTCAAGAGGCACAATGGATCCGCTGGAGGTCGAAATGAAGCAGACTAGTTATTTCTAGGAACACCCTCATACCATACCTAACCTAATCCATTTTCTTTTTTATATCATTTTGAAAAATGAACGAAATTTTAAAGAAACTAAAAGAGAGGTTACAATCAGTCTAAGGGCAATTGGTGATACCTAAGGTCATGGGCGTCAAACTGGTAGCCCGCGAACCACAAGTGCCTCCGATATGATTACATGTGGCACACGCTGCTCTGAAATAAAGTGAAACTTATTTGAGAGTAAAGCAGTTTCGCGGATACTCTAGAGACATACAAAACATACAATATTTATGCGGCCCTTATAAGAAACTAGTTTTTTTTTTTGTGACTGTAACTCTACATCATCATCCCAAACATCTAATCAAAGACGTTGTTTTTGAACTATTGAATTTGGCTGTGATATTTAAATTTTGTAAAGTTGATATCTATCAGCGGCGGATCCAGCTAGGGGGACCCGTCCCTCCTTGAAGACCACTGAAAAAAAAATTGCAGTAGACCTTCTCAATATTTCCTAAGAAAAATAATTCACTGCGCAGTAAATCTATTCTACTGCACTTTTTGTAAAAAACATAAACATTTCTGGTACGTTGGTACGTTTAAGAACGCAGCCCTAATGGCTAGCGATTTGGCCATCACTCTAATTTAGGTTGTTGAAGCCTGTAGAGAAAGCAGCCAATGCTGATACTTTTGAAATTCGTGTATATGAGCGTTGCTTTTCTCGGGGTGTTTGAAGCAGAATAGAACTTATTCGGGTAAAAGCGGTGGAAGGTTTGTTTTGATTGGAAACAGCTTCCAAAGTGTTTTTGTTGCGTCTTCGATGTAAACACTGCTTGTTAGACTGTTATCGACGTGGAAAAACAAACATTTAAAAAAACAGTTATAACCCGTAATTGGAGAAATTCAGCGAAACTATACAATGGCCAAAAGATCATTGTGTATTGTTGTAGAATGTGTAGTGCAATGTTGCACTGTACGACTAAATATAGTTCTATTCGTCAAAAGGGGTCGCTAAAATCACTAAGAAATGCTTTGGTGTCTTCATATGACCTCGCTCTCCTTTTTCCTTTTTCTAAAGCTTACTAAAATTAATACATTTAATTTGTAATTAACGTTTTATATATCATTACCATTATTTATCCTCCACCTTTCATAGATCCGAAATAAAATTTTTGACATATGTGTGTTGAAGCTACTAAGTTTTAAAAATAAAGTTCATTGGTTGTGTGAGACGTTCTATTGTAGCAGCAGTGCAATGAACTGGAAAGCATGCTAAAAAAAACACAGCTAATATAATCTATTAAACTCTCTTTAAAGTAGAAGTTGAAGTAATTGTATGGGACAATTTACCTTACCTACTGTTTCAAATTCAAACTATGAGGAAAGTGATATCTCTGAATAATTTTTTTTATTGATTTAAAATTCTGGTTTCTCTCTTGTAATCAAGTCTTCTAAATTATAGTAGATATGTAAATCCTTAATTTAAATTTACTTCAACTAATTAAACTAAACTTTTCAGTAATCTGCAACTTCGCTTAAAGTGCGGAAACAGGTGTCTGATAGACATATATTTTTTTTTTGTTACTTTCTAAAAGGTTATTACCTTAACTACCTTCAAGAAATACCTTTAGACCCATGTGTGCAACGACTTAAAACCTTCATAATCCTGGGATCTCTTCCAAGTTCTGAGAAACAAGTTTGACTAATCTTTGAAATTCAGTTGAACCAGGAGTTTTATCAAGGATTCTGATAAATTTTAAATGGGTGTAAATTTTCTTGCCACCCACTTTCAGTTGAAAGCCCATTTCTGCTAAAATACAGGATCGATAAAATGAAACTAATTTTAGCTCCACGTTAACTTTGGGAATGATTAAAAAGACTCTGTATGTTGTAGTGCCATTATTTCCAGGAAACTGTTTAAAAAGTACTTACTCTGTTGAAATTTGTTTTGAATTTTTAGTCTGCTTAAAAGTAGGGTAAATATGGGGGTTAAATATTTATAATACTAACACTATGCTCTCAATTGTACTTCAAGCATTGTCAGTTGTCAATTTTCATTAATGAAGTAATTAAACTTGCAGCGCAATATGAATAATTGAGCTATGGCAAAAATAACTGAAACATATTGTACCATTTACCGACACTTGCATTTGAGGTAAAAACGAACCAATTAAGAACTGTGTAACTTACGTACCTACCAAGAACTTCAGAAGAATTTTGTTTTTCCTTTTTTCTATAAATTAAATTAAACTCAATTCAATTCAGTAGAAAATGAAAATCTCTAATTTTTTGTTTGTAGGTAAGCTACCTTATTAGTTTAAAAAAAAAAAAAAAATAGAACAATTAGACGAACTCACGAACTCACATTGTGAGATCTGTGCTAAAGCGAAGGGGCGTGCTGGTTTATAAGGATAACTCAACCTTGAAAATTCAAATATAAAATTCTTTATTCAATACTACTTAAAATTAGTATCACAAATTCGATTCCTAATAAACATAATAATTCAAATAATTCAACTGTTACAACTACCTGAATCTAGTAAAGTAATTTCAAGCAAAATCCAAATATAATTCACCGAATTAGAAGAAAACAATGCCGTCACAGTGGTCTAATCCCTTTATTTCTGAAAGAAGAAGGAAAGGCATTCACAATTAAACTCTTGAATTAATTCAATAGAATATGATTTTTTAAAGTATACTGCAACGTGTGGGCCTTTCTAGAATAATTGAAAACGTTGCAGCAAGTAGCTGTAATGAGCAGTGCGTAAGGCTGCAGTGTGGACAGGATTGGTTGTATGTTTGTGTGGAAGCTGAATTGAGGTGTAGTTTGCTGTGAAGGCGTAAGAAAATGGAAGTTTTGTCTGTGCTGCCTGTGTGAGCTGGCTAGTAGAAGCAGAAGTAAATTTCTATAGCCGGAATAAATTCCTGCTCAGATGTAGGATGGAAATGTAGCAGAAGTATGTTTCTGCAGCAGGGGTAAATTCCTGATGTAGAATGGACGTGAAGTAGAAGTAAATTTTTGAAGTAGAGGAGTAAATTCCTACTTAGGTGTATGATAAAGGTGAAGCAGAAGTAAATATCTGAAGCAGGAGTGAACCAGCTGACGTCATATCGTGAAAATGTCATTTGATGACATTACAATATTGTGAATATACAGAAGTTCGTGGAAAATGGTAAGTTTGCGTATTTTATGTATTTTTTATTGTAAGTAATGATGTTTTTTTGTATCTTTCAGGAAATAAATGTAATTGGAAAAAATTTAGGATGGCGCTGGACCAAAATGAGGAAATTCTTATCATCAAATAAGTGGTTTTATATAGTTTTAGTTTAGTTGTCGATTATTTGTGGATTTTTTTTTTTTTTTATCTTTTTAGGAAGCATAAATTGGGGAAGGAAAAGCATCGAGGGAATATCAGGAAAAGTCAATGTGGCCTGAACCCACCATAAAACTTAGGCATGAATAGAATAAAATGGTTACTATTTTGCAGTGGTTATCTTTGCCGATTTTTTATCGTAACATAGATCTCCTTGATTTACAGGGACTAGGCAGTCGTAAAATGCATTTTTTTTTTTTATTATATTTTTCGAAAATACTACCTCTTCTGAGTAAGTTCTGTTTCCTTTATAGAGAAATTAGTAAAATTGTTGATTTGGCAGCAGGATATGTAGAGCAGAGCATGGACTTTGATTTTGCTTGACCGCAGGTAGTAGAAAACCCGCTGCATGATTTTTGCCCAGATGGAGCAAACAGCTGCTATTCTTGGCAGAAGGCAAAAAGCTGATAATAAATTAGACACATATTATAAACACAAGCCTGTGCTATACCCATTGAAGTGCAAGAAGCCGTATTGTCCATTTATGAAAACCTTTCTAACGAAGAACTTCTAGCAACTTCAAACGCGTTTTTGCTTCTTAACTTTGTAACGGAGGTTGAGATCAACTTGAAACAAAATTTCAAAATTGTAAAAGGTTCGTCATTTCCCGCGAAACGTCTTCAATAAGTTCAATTCTAGTATTCTTGTGCATTTATCAATTTGAATTTAATATTTAAATAAATTTTATTATCACGGTATTTTAAAATAATTTTACAGTTAATTTCATATATATATTTCATATTATAATTAAGTTATTCAATTCAATAAATACTGAATTCTGATATTCTGATAATCTTGTTTGAGTGTGAGTTAGAGTGTAATAGATTTGGTAAACAAAAGAATAAAATTACGAAATCATAATTTTCACCAAACTTGTTCATTAATTGCGTATTCGCTCTGACTACAAGTAGAACAAACGAAATGGGACTCTGTTCGCTTAACCAAGCACCTAACTGCTTTATTTATGCCGCTGCCGTGAGTATAATCGTAGACAAGAACAACAAATTTGAATCAATAATATTAAAATAAAAAGTTTCTGTGCAATTCAAACGTTAAAGTTATTTCTAATGCTTTTACTTTTACTTTTATATACACTGTAAAAAAAAGAAGGGCAATTCCCTAAATTTAAGACACATTTTTTCCTAAAAATAAATGTCATTTTCACTGATAAAAAGGAAAAACCAGTTAAATTTCCCCCAAGTCAATGGAGCATATTTTGCACCAAAAAACCTTTATAGTAGGTACGTAAAATTTCCGAAATGTTAAACTTCTTCGGATATAAGGAAGATAACATTCAATGAATTCGGTATTATTTTGCATTTTTTGTGGAACACGTATACATAAATCACACATTGTTTTTGAAAACAAGCCATATTTTGTTTTTCACTATTTTATTTCAGCATGCACTGCGTCCCAGCACTAACTTCCATAGTATATATTTTAATGAAAAACACATATATGGCACATAAGAAATAACCTATTCAGCTCATTCTTATGTTTTATAAAGGTGTAGTTATAAACTATTACCTATTCCGTACATTTTAGAGTAAAAAACCAAAGAAAAAATTTAAAAGTCCCTACATTATCCGGAAAAAAAAATTAAAATTCCCTACATTTTAAGATAAACAGATTACGTTTGGACTTTTTACCGGATTAAATTTAATTTTGTTCAAGAAAGAATTTTTTGGGATTCTCCGGTATATAGAAAAAGGTAAAAATGTTCTAATTTGTTATTTCATCACACAACCCATTAATTTTTGGTGACAAGTTTCAAGTCTTGGTTTGACTCCTCAACAGGTCACAAATAGCGAAATTGTGTGATTTGAAAAACAAATGAAAAAATGAAAAAGAAGAAAGAAATGAAAAGTTTGAGAAAATAGAAAAAAAAAACAATTTTTTATTTATTAAAAAAATAAATTTAAAAATTTTTTTAAGAAACAGATTCATTCGAAGCGAGTCGAACCTGTATAAGCCACGCAGTGGGCTGAAAAATAAAAAAGAAAAGGAAGAAGAAGAAGCGTTTCCTGTCAGCAGAAAACCTTACACTCATCGGTGCAGCTTGGTTTTCTGCCTGCTGCAGACGCTTTTTAAATTTTTTTTTTAATAAACAAAAAATTGTTTTTTTTTCTATTTTCTCAAACTTTTCATTTCTTTCTTCTTTTTCATTTTTTCATTTGTTTTTCAAATCACACAATTTCGCTATTTGTGACCTGTTGATGAGTCAAACCAAGACTTGAAACTTGTCACCAAAAATTAATGGGTTGTGTGATGAAATAACAAATTAGAACATTTTTAGCTTTTGCTATATACCGGAGAATCCCAAAAAATTCTTTCTTGAACAAAACTACATTTTAAGGAATTTTCCTTACATTTTAGAAGAAAAAAACCTACCTTCATTTTAGGGATAAAAACCTAATCTATGTTGGAGCTTTCCCCAATCTTATCGAAAAATACGTAAGCTATGTGACACAAATTTTTGCAATTCACTTTAGGAAAAATAATTTTACTTTGTATGTTGTAAGATCCTTTTCTATTCTGAAGCTTTGAACTTGAAGGGGATATAATTTATCTGAAACAAGAGATGTATGACAATCTACAATCATACCCACCTAGTGTATTATCAATTCGATAGCTGGTGTGAAGACTATTTTTAATATAACTTATTTCGTCTAGTGTTAATAAGAAACATAAGAAATATTTTAAGATCGATGCTTTTATACAAAAAAAAAATCCTTACCACTTTAATAAAAAAAGATCAAAAATTTAATACTTACTACTTGGTATCTGGGAAAATGGTAACCAAATATAACTTTTGCTAAGCATTCAAGATAGATATTCCAGGTAAGAAAAACACAGACTCAATTACATAAAACAGAACCTTAATTTGATATACATGTAGGAGCCCTTGCAATCCAACGATGACAAAATTACATTCTGTCGATAATTTTTAAAGAACCACCGTTACAGATTACTGATAAGCGACCAGCAACAGCGGCAAGAATAAGTTTTGCCGGATAGAATTTAGTCAGTCAAGTTACGAGTTAAGCGCAGTTAAGACCGGAATAAATCTAGTGTTCGCCTGTAAAGATTGAGTATTCGTAAAGATTTAGTTGAAAAGAACTCTTTATATACTTAGTCGTTTTTTTTTTTATTAAACCTATACATTAGCTTAGACAATAAGAAAAAGTGAACTAACTCATTATAGTGAATAAAAGTGTGTTTTTTTTATGACAAGAAGGCCTTTTTACTCGATCAATCCTACAAATGGTGTCAGAAGTGCAATTAAATCTTAGATTTAAACAGACTGTGAAGTGAAACCGTGACCTAAAGTATGTACATAGCAGTCGCATGACACGCGCGTGACGTGAACTAAACTCTGGTGAATTGAAACTATTGCGTATAATAACTGAAGTGAGAAATAATCATATGTGCCGTGTAATCACCTCAATATAATGTTGGAATAGCTGAAATTAAATCCACAAAAAGGGTAATTCCGCCGATGCATAAGGTCAGATCTTTCAATTACTCTTTTATTCTTAATTTGTACAACTTAATGAGAAAAATTAACTACTGCTTTACCGACATTTGGTGAACAGAATTTCTTTTCTCCTGTAATGAAATACCGCTACCTATTGTAAAAATAGTACATTGCGTAGACCGTTATCGGAGATAAATGATACATTCGATTTTGTTGCCGAATCCTACAGACATTTTATTAAATACTATTTATAAATAATTTGCAAAAGAAATGCATTTTCGCATTTGATTATCGCGTGGCTTTATGGAAAATTTAGAATCGCTGACCACTATAGAGTTACAGCAACGACTAATTAACCGTGGTCTACCATACGGATACAGAGTAAAAAGCGATTTATTGAAAAGGCTGAAGGCTGCGATAGCAGCAGAAACTCCTTGCGGGAACTCAAGCGTAATATCAGAAACCGAAGAAAATAGTCAAAGCTCTGAAAGATTGTTATCTACAGGGGAAGACGATTGTCAAGACGAAGCCAGAAGAACTATTGTAAGGGAGGATTCCTAGAAAATAGAAAACCCAGTTCCGTTGACTGAGGAAATCTTTTCAGCAAAAGATAGTAACAGAATTGAAGAGAATATGACCGAACATAGCGATAAGCAAAACCTACCATCATCAAATGCTGGCTTTGTTTTTAAGGATGTCGAAGAGTCACTCGAACTTTTCTCTGGGGAACAGGGGAGAAGCATTATTTCCTGGCTCAAAATTGGGCATATAGCGACCAATTGTTCACGTACGAAGGACGGAAATAAACATGTTAATGCTCATGTTAATCTTGTATCGCAACTTGATTTAGTTATAGAAGTTTTTGTTGATGATCGATCCTATTCTGCTATGATAGATACAGGGAGTGATGTCACACTTGTGAAACAATCTGCAAAGAATAATTTTAAGCTCTCGCAGGATGCTCAGGGTCACGGAATTTCCTTAGTCGGCTTTGGTCAACATGTCAGGAGGACCTTAGGCTCGGTCAATGCAAACATAAATATTAACGATGAATGTTACGAAATCAAATGCCACATTGTCCCGGATGAATGGTTGATCCAAGACTTTCTAATTGGAAAAGACATCTTACGAAAAGCTACGCTGATGGTAGAAAATGGTAAAGCAATTATCTATAAAGCGAAGAGTGAAGTCGAAGAGTCTACAAATTTTACGGAACAAATGGATGTTTTCCAGTTAACCACTACCTCAGAAGTGCAAAGCATAGAAGAGATACCAAGCAGAGAGTTACGAGAAGAGGTTAGATCTTTAATTGAAGCTTATCGCCCAGTAAAGCCCTTAAAGTCATGTATCGAAATGACTATATGTTTAGATGATGAAGTACCAATATATCAAAAAGCAAGAAGGCTTGCACCTTTGGAAAGGGAAATTGTTAATGAACAAGTGGAACAATGGCCAAGCGAAAGTATAATAAGACCTAGCAACTCAGCTTATGCAAGTCCGGTCGTTCTCGCGAAGAAAAAGGATGGGTCGAGTCGCCTGTGCATCGATTACCGCAAGCTCAACAAAAAGATTGCAAGGGATAGATATCCTCTACCAATCATCGAGGAGATACTGGATAATCTTTACAGTGCTCGTGTATTCACCACGTTAGACCTTCGCAATGGATTTTTCCACGTTGATGTAGCAGAGTCAAGCCGCAAATTTACATCTTTTGTTACGTCAGATGGGCAGTTTGAGTTTATGAAAGCCCCATTCGGACTATGCAACTCGCCAGCTGTTTTCCAGCGTTTTATAAATACAGTTTTTCAACCCTTAATTCGTGAAAAAATATTGCTGCTTTATATGGATGACATAATCATCCCGTCGCAAACTGAAATAGAAAACGTAAATAGCCTGAAGTTGACATTGAAAATTGCAGAGCGCCATGGCCTTTTTATCAAATGGCCCAAGTGTAAGTTCCTTAAACGGAGTGTAGAGTTCCTTGGTCATATTGTAGAGGATGGAAACATAAAACCGTCTCACGAAAAAATCAGAGCTGTAAAGGGTTTTCCACGGCCAAAGAATGTTAAGGAAGTGCAGAGCTTTTTGGGTTTGTCTGGATTCTTTCGGAAATTTGTGCCCAACTATTCGCTTGTTGCCAAACCATTGTCAGATCTCGTAAAAAAGGATCAGTTGTTTAGGTTTGGACAGATCGAGGAAGATGCTTTTAATCTGCTGAAAGAATTACTTTGCGGTGAACCTATTCTTAGGTTATTTGATCCACGTTTGGAGACGGAGCTTCATACAGATGCAAGCAAGATGGGATTTGGGGGCGTATTATTGCAAAGACATCCCGATCATAAGATGCATCCGGTATTTTATTTAAGTTTTAAGACTACTACAAGTGAGAGGAACTATTCAAGTTACGATTTAGAAGTATTGGCTATTGTAAAATGCTTGAGGAAGCTACGTGTATATTTATTGGGTTTGAGCTTTAAAGTTTATACGGATTGTCAAGCATTTCACCTCACTATGAAAAAAAAGGAGTTAAGTAGCAAAGTAGCGAGATGGGCCCTTCTACTGGAGGAATTTGACTGCAGCGTTCATCACCGCTCTGGAGCCACGATGCGTCATGTAGATGCATTAAGCCGGTATCCTACTGTTCTCTCGGTGGAAGGCGAAATACTTCAGCAGATTCGCAAATCACAAGGCAAAGATGAAAGCTGTAGGTTGATTACATCTATTTTGTCGGAAAGAAATTTTGAAGACTACGTAATGCGTAACAATGTCTTATTTAAATTTCTTGATGGAAATTATCTATTGGTAGTCCCTAAAGCAATGCAGAAAAGTATCATTAAGAGCATCCATGAACAGGGTCACATAAGTGCACGCAAGGTAGAAAACCTCATTCGTCAGGACTACTATATCTCGAATCTTCCCAAAAGAATAAGCGACGTATTAGCCAATTGTGTGCCATGCATAGTAGCGTCTAGAAAAATGGGAAAACCAGAGGGTCATTTGAATTTCATCGAGAAGGTTGATGTCCCACTCCACACGTATCACATTGATCACCTGGGCCCTCTACCCTCAACTGCCAAGAATTATAAGTATCTACTATCCATAATAGATGCGTTTACCAAATTTTCGTGGATATATCCTGTGAAAACCGTTACCAGCGAAGAAACACTAATGGCCAGTTTCACAGTCTGAGTTTAAACCAAATATTTGGTTTAAACTCGACGAATGAGTTTCACAGTTTCGTTTAAACCCCGGTTTAAACTAGAGTTTAAACCATGCCATCCCTCGGTTTAAACTCAAGATAAAAGTAATTGAAAAGTGTGACATTTTATTTTGACAGTAGCATTGTTTGTTTGTATCAAGAAAACAATTTTATCATGGATTTAGATTTAGACATTTCTAGCAATGAGAAGATTTTTTTGAGTTAAATTTTCAACTCTGTCGACAACTGACAGTAATTAGAAATCGGCCAAATAATTTTAATGAGTGGGACGACGTTGATTTTTATGCTAGGTTCCGTTTAAGTAAAGAACTTTGTCACTTTATCTTTCTTGCGCTCTATAATATATCTTTCTTTATGCACTAGGGAAGGCATTAGCTCAACTTCACTTATGCCAAAATTTGCATCCTTTTTGAATGTTGGCATATTTAAAATTAGCAAATATAACTACATATTGACTGACAGATTGATTGATAGAAAAATTGCTTCACAATGGTGGCGATAACTAATTTAGTTCACAATTTAATCAGTACTACCAACGTTACTAAAAGAATGCACTGTGAAACCCGATTTGGTTTAAACTACGTTTAAACTTGGAGGATGGTTTAAACTAAACCTTGGTTTAAACTCGACTGTGAAACCGGCCATAAGCAAATTAACGTTACAAAGCGAAACTTTTGGAAATCCACATCGTATTATATCAGACAGAGGAACAGCATTTACGTCTAATGCTTTCCGAGAATACTGCGAGGAACAAAAAATTAATCATGTGTTGATAACGACAGGCGTGCCAAGAGGAAATGGGCAGGTTGAACGTCTTAATCAAATCATTATTTCAATATTGTCGAAGATGGCTGCGAAGGATCCTCTTAAATGGTACCGTTATGTGCCCAACCTGCAAAGAACATTAAATTCAACGAGTAATAGAGCCACCGGTAAGACACCCTTCGAACTTCTAATTGGCGTCCCGATGATCAAACCCGAAGACCTACAACTTTCAAAGTTATTGGAAAAGGAGTTCATTAATGAGTTTGATGAGAAGAGAAAAGAATTAAGACAAGAAGCTAAGCAGCAGATCGAGAAGGTACAAGAAGAAAACAGAAGCTATTTCAGAAGGCGAAGGAAGGCTGCTATCAAATACAAAGTCAATGATTTGGTAGCGATCAAACGTACTCAATTCATGCCTGGTGATAAGCTGTATCCTAAATTTTTGGGACCCTATGAAGTCATTAAAGTTAAAAGCAATGATCGTTATGAGGTCAAAAGGATTGGAAACAATGAAGGACCGATGGTAACCAGTGCTGCAGCAGACTATATGAAACTCTGGTCTACGTTGGATACTGAAGATTCATCTGAGGCAGATGAAAATCAGGATGGCCGAGTGTAGGAGCCCTTGCAATCCAACGATGACAAAATTACATTCTGTCGATAATTTTTAAAGAACCACCGTTACAGATTACTGATAAGCGACCAGCAACAGCGGCAAGAATAAGTTTTGCCGGATAGAATTTAGTCAGTCAAGTTACGAGTTAAGCGCAGTTAAGACCGGAATAAATCTAGTGTTCGCCTGTAAAGATTGAGTATTCGTAAAGATTTAGTTGAAAAGAACTCTTTATATACTTAGTCGTTTTTTTTTTTTATTAAACCTATACATTAGCTTAGACAATAAGAAAAAGTGAACTAACTCATTATAGTGAATAAAAGTGTGTTTTTTTTATGACAAGAAGGCCTTTTTACTCGATCAATCCTACATACATACATATATGCACTTAAAATGCATTTTGTAAATTTATTGAAATTATTTTCAATAAATTTCAGTCTGTTAGACGAGAAATCTCTCCTTCATGTAATTTTTACTTGGTTTATCCATATGCCGCCAGGCAAAAAAGGGGGAACAATCACCCAATTTCAAAGCGCAATGAGTTATCTTGCCACCATATAATTCACACATACTTTTGATAAAAAGTATTTATATGGGCAATTGGTGTGACCTCCAACATTGAACTTCTATGGTAGGCGATCAGAGATAACCATACCGATGAGACCTCTCTGATCGCTGGGTCGAAAAGTTCAATAATTTTTTTTTGCACTTAAAATGCATTTTGTAAATTTATTGAAATTATTTTCAATAAATTTCAGTCTGTTAGACGAGAAATCTCTCCTTCATATATGTAGTATATGCATTTTAGGATTAAATAAAATCATTTTCAAAGTAAATGAAACTATTTTTAAATGAAATGAATATTTCAAAAGAGAAATAATTTAATAAATCTCAGGGATTAAAAATTCAAATTAGTTTAATCATCTATATATCGCATTTTCTTTTTTTTTTCAGTATGTTTTACAAGTAATTAATTTTTTGTGCGGTGTAGTTTTCACCAAGTATTTTTGACTTCATAGAAGACTACGATTTTCAGTGACTTGTAGGAATATAAAATTACCTTAAAATTGGATTCAGTTGAGGTTGATAAGATGAATTATCAACGAACGTTACAAATTAACGCCAAAAAATTTACACAATGGGCGCCACAACAAAGAGAAAACATTTGTCTTTATAGAGGAGTATGAGCGCTGCTTTAATTTTCATCTTCGGAGATCTCAAGCCCACTTTAGATTGGTACAAGAGCACGCATTCTTATATCAACTGTTTGAGGACGTAGTGTTGTATTGATTACGGCTGTCAATAATAGAGGTATTACGCATCATAAAATAATTTATAATACAACCGTGAATATTGATCGCTTCAAATTGCTGTTATATAAGAATAATAACATGCCAGAATTAGAAAAATTTTTATTGTTTACAGATAATACTCAAATTCATAAATCGTGAGAATTTCAGGATGCCATTTAAAACTCTTGTCGCCTTAAATGCCAATGCTAAATCTTATATCAAAAAAATTCCAAAATAAAGTTCCATGCCCGTTCGATATTACGCGATAGATGTGCGGAGCATAATATTTCCGATGAAAGTTTGCTAAACAATTTCAGCAAACGATGGCTACAATTATGTTTTGGATATGGTTCTTTTAACTCTACAAGCTGTAATTCACCACTCTACTAATAACTAAGGTAATTTAAATCTGTTGATTTTAGATTTTTATTCAATGAGATTTATTTTGAAAAAGTTTCATTACATTTGAAATTGGGTTTAATCAATGCTAAAAAAATTCTGTTTTATTTAAATATAGTTACATATGTGCAATTTGATTTTATTTAATCCAAAAATGCTATACCAATTTGGCACTAAAACCGAGCAAGGACTAAGGACAAATAAGTACAGAAATCTATGGTATAAAACTCAAAGCTCAAAGAAAGAAAAAAAATCCTAAGCTTTTCATTGATGAGCTTAGGATTTTTTTTTCTTTCTTAAAGAAGGGATAAAAACATGGGTACGCTTTTTAATTCAGAATGATTATTTTATATCGAATTTGACCAATATTAAGTTTTCGCAACTTCCTGTTTTGCAGAAATTCAAAAATAAATAATATTAGAGACTTGAATTAGTTCTCCTTATCTTTTAACTTTTTTCATAGGGCTATACTACAGGCAACTTCATCCGCCATTATGCTCGAAATAACAGTATACTCGTAATACTATTCTGCGGAAGTGTAAATAATCAATTTTTTCATAATGTTAAACATATCGAATTTTGTGCCAAAAAGAATATTTGCGGGAAATTTTCATGTATTATTTTTTTCGAAAAAAGTCTGCAGCTGAAGCACATAGAATTCTTGTGGAGACTTACAGCGACCATACTCTGTCGGAAAGCATGCTGATGCAAAGATTGGCTTAGACGTTTGAAAAATAATGTTTTGGGAGTTAAGGATTTAAGATGGTCTGGCGCACCGAAAAGTTTAGAGACGAAGAATTGGAAGCATTTGGAAGCATTACTCGATAGCAACCCATAGTTATATCAAAGAACGTTATCGCCACCAACAAAACACCAGACAACCCAATTTTCACGTAAAGGCTTAAACACAATTGCGACGATAGGGCGACCGACGAATTCCTATGCAATATACGCTCCATAAAATGTTCCTAGAGAAAATTGTTCCTATGACTGCAATAGTCGTCGCTCGTCGGCCTCTCTGTTCGTCGTAATTGAATTAATTCAATAAAGTGGTCGACGACGAAGAAAACTGCAGATTCCTATGTAATACACGCTCCATAAAACGTTCCTGGAGAAAATTGTTCCTATTACTGCAATAGTCGTCGGTCGTCGCAATTATGTTTAAGCCTTAAGTCTGATGACTAACATATGCGATAAAATAAGAATCCAAGTAAAGTCCAAACAACATGTTTTGATTCACATAAACAAATATGTAAACTAAATAAGAATACGAATAGATAATAAGAATTGAAATGAAGCCCTAAGCAAATATTCAAAATTAATAAGAATACGATTATGTAATTAGTCAATTTCACATAAGATAAGAAATCATATAAAAATCGCTTGTAATCAGTCAGAATAAGAAGTTTTAAGTTGTGAATGAATAAAGTTCTGTTAGAAGTTAGGTATCATTTCCTAAATAAAAAGTTTATTTAAAAAACGGTAAAAGCAAAAGTTTTTAAGTGAATGAACCCCCAACCCATAATTCCATATTAGACGCTAAATGAAATTACAGAATCATTAGTAGTTGATCACACAACAGTTGCTAAACATTTAAAAGCATTAGGAATGATTCCAAAGCAAAGAAATTGAGTGTCATATGAACTGAAGCTGGGAGATGTCGAATAGGTTTTTTCCCGTGCGAACAGCTCCGCCGCAGAAAAGGAAAGATTTTTTGCACCGTATCGTGACTGGCGATGAAAAGTGGATAATATACGATAACCTGACGCGTAAAAAATTGTGGGGTAGCCCGACCATGAATCAATATCGACGAGATAGCCGAATATTCATATTTCCACGGTGATGCTCTGTATTTGGTGGAATCAACTGGGTCTAGTGTATTATGAGCTTCTGAAACAACAAAACCATCACGTTAGAATGCTACCGACTACAATTGATGCGTTTCCATCAAACATTGAAGGAAAAGCGGCCGCAATACGAGGAGATGCACGACAAAGTGATTTTGAGGCAAGACCGGTCAAAACCTATTTAGAAACGCTCAAATGAGTAGTCCTACCTCACCAGCTGTATTTAGCAGACATTGCTCTTTCCGATTACCACTTGTTCAGATCGATGACTCATGGCCTGGCTGAACAGCAGGCACAATCATATGAAGATGCGAAAAATTGCGTTGATTTTGGGTAGCCTCAAAAGACGTGTCGTCGTTTTTCCGACGTGGAATTCATATGCTGCCAGAAATATGGTAGAAATTAGTAGTAGTAGAAGAAATGTAGATCCGCATGCTATCTACTTTAAAGTTTTGGTAACAACTGATTTTTTCTTTACCTTTGTAACTAAATACCTGCGCAACATCATACGAAACTTCCGGAGAAAAACAAAAATGTTTTACTGTAATTTGTAAAAAAAACTTTAATAAAAAATGGATAGGTAAGTATAATTCAAAGTGCTGCTATTGCTTCTAGCTGGAAAATATGATGAGCCCTCGTTGTTATAAGGTTTCAGCTAATATTTTATTATCTAAACTTCGTTAGCTGAGACTGGGTGTACATATATTCCATAATTCTTATCATATACCAAAAAGGACTAGACGTTTTTTTACAACTCCCCTCTGTGAATACGAGGCAACTGCACAATGTAAATTCTAAAATCCATTGCTTTTAGAATGACTCTTTCAAAACATAACAGAAGAAGTGGTGTAGAATAATTCAAAATATTGTCTGCAGTTCAAATGCCACTCGATTCTGTTAAATAAAAACAAACTTTTAAATTATTAAAAAATATAATATGACAAACCAAAGCTTCTCAAAAATTACAGAATTATTTTGTCTGCTAGATGCAAACTACATTTTTAGATAACTGACAAAAGGTAGTTATGTATGTATGTACGTGTTGTTCCTACTATCTATGCAATATGAAAATACATATCAACAAATTTGAATATCCTTCCTACACTACCCTATAAATCTAATTACTTTAAGGAACGAAATTAGTACAAACGAAATTTACCTTTCCCTTGAATACGTATGAGTTCACATCAATTTCTAAGTGATTTCCTGATAAATAAGATTAAGTTATCTGCGGTAATTTTAGATAAAATAAATGTGTAAACCCCGAAGGGGGAAGCAAAAGGGGACTATTTTATGCTCTTAAGTAAATCCGTCCAAACATCGATTATTGTCCCTAAACGTTTCACAAGAAATATCTTTTAGTAGGTAATTTACAGAAGCTTTCAAGTGTCAATATTAGCACTGAAAGAGATTTCATAATGAACTGGATTGAACGTTATTTATCAACATAGAAGACATTATGATAATACCAGTGGATGCTATGTTTATACAGAAAATCACGGAGATGTGAGGGGAGCTTAAGAAAACCTCCTGTATATTTCTAAGGACATCATCGGTAAAATATTATTGACATTCATGAATAAATTTTGAAAATCACGACACACGCTCCAGTGAATTTCGGGAATCATTCAAGTTAGTTATATTTGTTGGAGTGTTTAAATATAAACTGAAATATTTGTTATTGAATCAATATAGAATTACAAAAGTTATATAACTGTAAATAATAATATCTGCTTTGTAGCAGGAAATGTTCAAATATAAGACCTAGGAAGAACAGCATCAGAGAATGAAGAAACTTAGTAGATGCGAGCGTTCCGAGTTTGGAGTCGTATATTGAATAAATATAATAAATAAAAAAAAAATGGAATTGGTTTAATAAGTTAGAGTGTCAAATAACAATGTCAATGTCACATTGGACATTGAGTTATTGTAATTATTGTCTTATCTGTCAAATATGCTTTTTTTTTAATTATTTATTGCGTAGCAGGACGATTCCAAGTACGGAAGGTCATGACAGACTATTAATGTGCTAACCTACTAAATAGGAAAATCTATAAAAGTCGGAAAGAAACTAGGTGTACGTACAAGGAAAAAGATCAGTTGGATTTCGAACCCGGAAATTCGGAAAAAAACTAGGTGTACCTGTGGCAACGCGTCTGTGTTTCGTCACCATTTCCTCTCTTAACGCTTGACCAATCACTGGGTAAATCGGATAATTTATTTCACTTAATTCTCAGCTAGCAATACCTTGCTTAGTGTGGAAAGCTTTAGCTAGGTAGACGACGATGGACAATAGAATTTGATTTAGAACATAAGAAAATTTATTCATGTCAGAATTTTGTACTGCGAGGTTGTTGTTGATATAAATTTTATAACGTTGAGAATAATTCCTAAGAAGAAAATTTAATAAAGAATGGATAAATATTTATACCACCAACAAGAGGATTTTAATGTGTCTGGGTTTAACAGGAGACTAATGTTTATGTCCGCTCCCGTAGCGTCTACGCTATTTTTCTTTTCAAGCTCTTCCTTTTAAGACGGCCCGTCTCGATCGGTATTTCGGTAATATTGCAGCTAACTGTGTTACAGATACTTCAAACGAACAAGAGCAATGACAGCCCAGTTGACCGCTGCTGGCCAATGAAGTAAATAAGTCGAAGCCAGTAATTTGTACATCACTTCTGCATAACACGGTTGAGACAATCTATCACAGCGGTAGAATTTGACAACCTAGCTTGGCCGGTTCGACATAAGGTCAACTGGTAATTTTTGTCGTTTACATGTGCTTCAACTGACAACATCAACATCGTCTCAGCTAACTGTTAGATGAGGAAAAATATTGGCTGAACTACGAAATATATAGTATCTGCATAACAAGGCTGACTCAATTTACCGCAAATGGTCTGTCTGGCTTGTCCAGTTTGACATAGGGTCAACTGGTCATTTACGCCCTTTACAAGCTCTATCGTTTCTTTTTCAAAAGGCCAATTTAAACCGACTAGGGATAACGCCTTTCATCATACATCGTAATTCAAGATCACCTTATCCGGCTGTTATACCTACTGGCAACTGTTTTGTTGGTCTCATTCGTGTGTGGGCAACTGCCAGTGCAGTCAAACCACACTACAATCTTAAGTCAGCTACGACCCGCTGCATACAGACAACCTGTAGAGAGGCCTGCTGACTTCATTGAATAAATAACTAATAAGGAAGCGGGGTATCGTGCGAATACAGTGTACGTGTTTAAGCATTTCAATGACAGTGTGACCTATGGTCGGGGGGGAGAAATGACAAGAGGGCCTACTGCCTATTTTGTGTCAGTTCAACATTCTGACATTTCATATTATTTCAAAATAAGTTTCGGATTTCAATTCGCGATATTGGGATAAATAATTAATTAAACGTGATTTTTATGAATAGTAGTGTGAAATAAGTGCGGAATATTCCTTTTGTGAACGACATTTTATGCAATAGAGACTCCGGAGTCCTAAATTAACATAATGAAGTGCGCTGTGCTGTGCTGCAGGAACAAACGGAGTTATTGTCGTGGGAAAGCATTCTTCAAGTAAGCTTAATAGCTTTACTTATTAATTATATTGTTTTAAACAAAATAAAAGTGAAATATCTATAAAAATAAAGAGCCATGGTAAAAGATTTAACATTTTACCAATGCCGGTTTATTTGTTTACAATTGAATTGTCAGTTGGTGCCTAAATTATTCCAGTCATACACAGGCAACGCCAAGAAATATTGTCTGAAAATAAGGGGGAGCTAAAAATTTGTTTATTTTACATGGGAATTTGAATTATGAAAAATGTGCCCTTTCAGAATGTCAGAATTTAATTACTGCCATAACGAAACGAATACAAACAGAGCACACTAATACATTTCGCCGAGATGCTTACGTTTTCACCCGATATGCCGTTTCCTTATTAGTTATTTATTCAATGGCTGACTTCAGCTCGCCCGAAGTACAACACACTTACATCTGCTCAAGACATCTAGCGGACCCTGAGATCGTGATTCGGCTTAGGGTGTACCACTAAATACCTAAAAAGAAAAAGCTCAGGATATTGTCCAGTTGGAATTCGAACCCTCGATAGTAGTCAGCGGGCTTACCAACTGAAGCCATAATTTTTTAGTTACTGGGGAATGAAACATTTGAACATTCATCTGATGCACGTGGCAGAAGCAAATAAAAATTTGCTCAAATGAAATATTGAGACATTCTCCATTTTTCAATCACCTCAATTGTTGCCACAAAAAAACCAACATATTAGCTGTGTTCTTTTGTGTACCTTGCTCTAGAACGCCCATATACTGGAGAGAACAAATTATTCTGTCGATTGAAGCGAACTAATTTTACTGTTCGTTTCATTTATAAATCTTCTATGAAAATGTATGAGGCGTTCTTTTGGGTATCTTTTGTTCGGCTCTGTTCTGTGGACACAAAAGAACGCAGCTATTGTTTCAATGAGTGCGCGAGCGAATTAATACCTAAATAGTTGCTCCAAGTTTCAGGATAATCATTTTAACTGTTTGTAAATATTTGTTGCAAATGTTTAAAAATTACTGCCAGGGAAGTTAATGTCGAAAGTTTTTTTTTTTTTTTTTTTGTGAAGTATGAAAAAGGCTTCCATATACACGGTGATTCATGAAGAAGTGTTCCGACATGTGCCAATCGATTCCTTATAGTGTTGTGATCAGCATTCACGGTTAGCAATTCATTCGTAAAACCCCTCCTTCACGCCTTTTTTAACGGATGAAATATTTTCGCGTATGCAGGGAGGTGAGCTCATATAAAACATAATAACTTCTGTTCGAAATACAGTAGGACGACAAAATATAAAATGTATATATTATGAGCTTTTTAAGAGTACCTCACCTCAATCCGTTGGCAAATGTGGCAGGTATGACCGTTAAAACTTAAAATTTTTAACAAATTTTGGTTAAAAAGGTACCTTCTTATCCTTTGTTTTTCAAATTTTTCTAAGGATATGGTTTAAAACATAAGCAAGAAAATGCATTATCTTTCAAATATAAAAAAAAAACACATGTCTCAATATCTTTAGTCCATCCAAAGTTATGAACATTTTTGTGGAGTCATTAGAATGCTCAACACAAGAAAAATAAAAAAATAAATTAATGGCAGACATTTTTTCCAATTGAGTATTCCAGTGATTCCACAAAAATGTTATTAACTTTTGATGGACTAAACATATTGAGAAATGGTTCTTTTTCTTTATTTTTGACTACGCAAACGTTGTACACAAATTAGTTACTGCCTGCGTTGGAATGGGATACAAAATGTCTATTAAAATTAACTTTTTGCACTCATTATTAAATTTTTTTCAGGACTATCCCACTCACAAAAGTGAGAAGGATGCTCAGTATTACTGCCCTACATCCCAAATAAAATTATCATTAAAACTATTGTATCATATTCGTAGAAATTCGTCATGAAACTTAAATCTAAATTGGTGTTACTGACAACGGCTTTTGAATTTGTTGCAGTTGCTGTTATTGTTATTTGTTGCATTTTTTTAGAATTTAACAGTTTTTATAGTTAAAACCCAGTGCTTCTTCAATTATAACTATAGTTAATTATTATACGGAGATGTACCTGCTTAATCAGAATAAAATCAAAAACTCAGTCAAATTTAAACCAATTTCAGTTAACATATGCTCATTAGACGCAGAATCGATTTCGCTACTAATGATATAAACAGAAATAGGAAATTGTAGAGCAAAACATGCCATCAAATTGTTGTCAAATTTGAAAAGAATGTAAGCTTCGAAATGTTTTCGACTATAACTTCGTGACGAAATAAGGAATATATGGTTACAAATGCCTATCTCTCTTCTTTCGTATACATATTATATAAAAATTCGATTTCGAATAAAAAATGGCGGAGTTATAAATTATTATGCACATGGACCTACCCAATTACGATTTTTTGGTCTAAAATGAAAAATTTCTTGTATGCCACTACTTTTAGTTCCACTAAACCTACACTACCTAACTACACTATGTCTCGTCAAAAGTATGTTTTCACTGTAACACAATTTAATTAATTATCGAAAAAAGAAAAAAGAAATATAAACTTCAAACACGATTTTCCAAAAACACCATTTTTCGTATCTGTCGATCAATTTACATTGGATCAACTTGAAATACTTGAAATTTAGTTAAAAGGTAGCACGTTAGAATACTTTTAGTTAAGCGTAACCTTCTTTTTTATTTAAAATTTTCCAAAATAAAGTAAAACAAAAACCAAAAGTTAAAAGACATGAAGCTGCAGAAAGCGAGTTAAAAGAAATTATGAAAGTTGGTGTCTAAATATTTAAGGAAAAATAAATTCTTTTTTCAGTTGGCTGCCCTTTTGGTAAAATAAAATTAAAAAAAAAAACGGCTAAGCTTAACTGAAACTATATTTATATATTACTGAATGATAAAACGAGAACCAGAGAGAGATCTTTTTCGAACAGTCCGTCACGGGAGGGCCTTTTGCACCATTAAATTAAAAATTTTATTTTTGAAAAAAAAAAAAATGTTTTTACTAGATTATTGTAAATATATAAGAATGAAAAATAAAACAAAAATTTATCTGTATTAAATATTCGGTTAAGAAAATCTCTAAAATTGCGATTTTGTTGGTCCTCCTTGATTTTTTAATAAATAGTAAATTTTAATAAACTGTAAATATTGCACCTTGTTTGAAAACTTTTTTTTTTACTATTATTAACTGAAATTTTTAACTAGTAAGGCTAGTGATTCCATACTAGTTGAGTTTTATTTAATTCTAAACACAACAATTTTTAGTGTTTGTTTTTTTTTTGATAGAAGAATTATTTAAAATGTAAGAAACTCTCATATTTATTAATTTTTTTTACACATTTTAACCTTTGAAAACCCGCAGTTCGCAGTTACTTCATCTAAAGTATCCTCATGCGCGTAGATAGGTAGGAGCACGGGTGGGCACGGCCCAGCTCAAGGAGCCCGAAACGTCACCGGTGCACCCCCCCTCCCCCAGAAAATTACAAAGAAAATTATTAAATTCAATTAATCGATCAATTATACTTAAGCTTCAACCAAGCAAGCATGACGACATAACATTGAAAGCGTAATGAAATTATTTAATAGTGAAATGTATAAAAAGTGGTTTTGTAATGAAGCGCCGCTGCTCAATAAGCGGCATTCATTACTCATAATAAATCCCAAACATACGCAAGCGCCATCAAATTAATAACACGCATCTATGCTGTATATATACATATATGTACAGATATGCCTATTCTGATACGAGTATCTCTTACATTTCCCTGCAAATCATTCATTCTTTTAAGAATACTCCAATTACAAAAAAAAATTGCCAATATGTATCTAAAGCTTACCTTACACTTAGTCACTTGTATCGGAATTTGTATGAGGCACAGTATATTCAACAAATCGCGATAGAACTTCGAAAACAAATGCTCATTCATTTGGTTTTGCCTCACACAAATGCCCATACATTTTGTATATGTTGATTTTGTTTGTGGTTTGATTTTTCACGATACTTTTTCGTTTAGTTCTGAAGTGCAGTTTATCGTATGTTTAATTTTGTAGTTCGGGCGGTTGAATTAAATTAAAAATCATGTCATCATGCTCAAAAGAAAAGACCTTACTTCTTATAGAAAAAAAAATAAGAAAATGTAATTAATATTTGGGATATCAGATCAAAATCATATAAAGGCTTTAATGAAAAAATGATAAGTTAGAAGAAATCACTTAGGAGTTAAAGTGTACGAAAAAATAAATTGATGATAAGTGGCATAATATTAAAAAGTCAATTTAGCAGAGAACTCGGAAAAATTAATGTTAGCTGCTGCACTGATGAAGTATATATAAACCTCATCATGGTATACATTCAAACATTGTCAACTCTTGCGTATATCGACAAGTGCCCGCCGTCTAATGTAAACAGAAGACAAAAAATTTCTCAATATATACAAGTTGAAAACGTGTCGATACAAGTGCAGATAAACGTGCCGACATAAGTGTCGATACAAATCCAGATACTTTTATCTAAATGTAAACCCACCTTAACAATTACTTGACTTTTTCCATTTCGACCGACTCATAATAAATCCCCTAATAAAGAAAAAAAACATAAGATCAAGCATTAAATGTTAAGTCAATAAGTAAAAAAAAAAGTGTAATAAGAAAAACTTGAGTTCTGAGTTTATTAAAGAAAAGTCAAAATGTCAAGAAAGAGATCTTTAATCGGGGTTGGTGAACTTCTTGCATAAAAGCACTCCTAGTCCTCGCTGTAATTGATAAACAGCACCTTTAATAACTGGAAAAAATTCCCAAAGGCCTTTAAAAAAACACTCAGAATAATCCACCAATCTCTTACATTTGGAGATGTTCATCAACAACTTACGAAACAGCAAGAGGAAGAAATTGTTCAAAGCAGAGAATACTTGGCTAAACTATAATACTGACACTTTTATCTTTGAGAAGGCACCGGGAGGACTCATCTTATAAAAATAGAGGTAATTTCTTGAAAATGGCTTTTTTTGTAAATATGATTACAAGTTTTCACTTCACTTTAAAAAAATACTACACAACTGCAGCCCAGATATCCAGAATGGAATAATTGAAGTGATATCGAACCTCACTCTGGATTGTTGAAAAAACTAAAGCATGTGGCTATTTTTCTTTGAGTTTTTACGAGGCCAAGTGCTTTAAAGAGGAACAATTTTCAATAATCACAAGATATGCGAACGGTCTTGATATAGTCGAAAGATTTCTAGATTTTATAAATTGCTTCATCTCCAGAGATGCGCAAGGACTGGCAAATTAATTTTGGACACATTGAATAAACACCATTTGGATGATGTTCCAATTCTTGCATAGTCTTATGATGGCGCTAGCGTCAAATCTGTGGTTAAAATAGAGGTCTGCAAGCTATTATAAAAGAAACTCACACTTACGTATGGTTCTTGACTCATGCGCCAATATTTCACTAGCAAATACATATTTAACGGCTTCGAAGTTTTGTATAATCAGTTCTCACAGCCTGGTTATCCTACGAGGCTGCTAAATTTACAAGGTACTCTCGGAATCCATACCAGTTTCACAGTTAAGCCACAACGATGGCTTCAGCCAAGGCTTAATAAATATTTCGGTTGCACAGTCAAGGCTTAAATGATATCACTGGCTTAAAGGAAGCTTAACTTAAGCTAGTCATCTCGAAGGCTTAAGCCTCAGATGTTGCTGTGAAACACATAGGAAATTATTGCAAAATATATATTTTGCCTAAATATTATAATTTCTGTTATTAAACGAGCGTGCATATTTCAAAAGTTATACTTTAAACCTGAATTGAAATTTTCCAATAGTTATCTAGTTAGCAGTTTTGAGTACTGTCTGGAAGCTAGTGTCAGTCAGCATTCCATTTGACATTTTACGAAGAAACCAAACAGTTTAAGACAAAAATGAGTTATTTATCTGATACAGATAATATAAGCGACGAGGAAATGTCTAATATAATTTCGTAAAGTGTGACCCGTGAAAAAATTAAAAGAAGGCGCCCGCAATATTTCGAGAAATGGGATGAATTTTTATTCTCTGTTCCGACTGTAGAGACATTCAGCTATGATGAGTTTACGTTGTCGAAACATTCTGCAACAATGGTTTTTTGGGTTTGATATCCTTCCAGATAAAAACCACAACAAAATGATAAATAAAAAATTCCTCTTTCGCTTGGCTTTTAATCCACAATGGGAATTTTCCATTACAAAAATTCACAATTACGGCAGTGCTGACAACTTAAAAATTTTCATCTGCGGCTTAACTAAGCCTCAGCTTACCGAGTGCTGTGAAACCGAGTAGGCTTAAGTTCTGGGCTTAAGCCACATCCGTGGCTTAGCTAAGCTCTGGCTTAAGCCTGGACTGTGAAACCGGCCATAAGTGCTACCAGATGGAGTTGTCGTTACGAAAACTGCAAAGCAGTACTGGAAAATTAAGATGCAATGTAATTTAATTAACTTTGGAAAATGAAATCACTGAGAACCGCGACAAGCACATAGTTGAAGCACTTGGATTGATAAAGATTATTATGAAACCATAACTCGTCATTTGCTTACACACATTTCACTCAGTTCTCGCTGCAGTGAATGTACTGTGTAAATTTTTCATGAACCAAAATACCACTATTGGTCAGGCTAGTGAGCTCATAGAAAGTACTATAGGTACTTTTGAAGCATGCAGGAATCAGTTCAAAATTTGTACAGACATTGAGCAGGTTTCTGAAAAGTACGAGATTTCGCTAATTTGAGTCTCATAAAAAGGCGTAAAAAAAAAGGACTTTTCTACAGTGTCGGCAGTGGGCGAAAGAATTACATTAGATTTTCCAGTCGATACACAACCAGAAGAATACTGGAAGATCAACATTTATTTCGTTTCGTTTCGTTTATTTCAATCTACGGAATAAATCCTACAGATTACAAGAATTTATACAAATATCAGTATGTATATAATACTGAATTCATCAAAACAAATCAGAAGTTATTTAAAAACTAAACTAATTACAAATCTATAAAGCTTAAACGGAAAAATTCCAAAATATTTATCTTAAATCTCTCTCTAGATATATTAAAATCATGTAATGAATCAACCAAGTTGTAGTTAGAAATAGCCTGTGTGATAGGTTCACGGTAACCAAAGTTCGATCTATGAAAGGGTACAACCAATAAACGTCTAGGACGAATATATCTTTGAGGCACATAGAAGGGAATATATATATATATTGAACTTATGACTCTTCTAGACTGTAAGGAATGCAATCCTAATAAAAGACAGCGTGATTTATAGTCTAACGTAAGATCCCAATTTAGTTTTGACACAGCAAAACGTGTAAATTTTCTTTGAATCCGCTCAATACGTCTAATATGAGTTATTTGAGTAGGCATCCATACAACGGATCCGTATTCTAAAACGGACCGTACCAATGAAAAATATAGTGATTTTAATGTTAAGGGATCTTTAAATTCACCTGTCTGCCTCTTTAAAAATCCTAGAAACTGAAAAGCTTTAGATGTAACATAATCGATATGCTCTTTAAACGATATCTTCTTATCAAATATTACACCTAGATCAGTTATACTTGAAGGTCTGTCAAGAATAACATTTCTGACACTATAACGAAAGGATATGTGATGTGCTAAATGGTAAAATGACATAGCTTTGCATTTAGAGGCATTTAGTTCGAATGAATTTGTTACACACCAGGATTCTAGACTATTCAAATCCTGTTGAAGCTCCATGCAATTACTAAAGGTATTTATAGTCATAAAAAGCTTTAAATCATCTGCAAAAAGAAGGCAGTTAGCAAATGAAAAACAGGAGATAATATCATTGATGAAAAGAATAAACAGAATAGGACCCAAATGACTTCCTTGTGGTACGCCTGACTTCACATGAATCGCGTGAGACTTGCAGTTACCAATTTTCACGAACTGTATGCGGCCAACCAAGTATGAACCAAGCCATCCCAACAAGGAAGAGTGGAAGCCAAGTGATCTTAGTTTATTAATCAAAAGTGTATGATTAATCTTATCAAAGGCTTTCGTGAAATCTGTATAGATCACATCAGCCTGTTTACCTGACTCAATAGCATTGATTACCTTATTAGAAAAAATTATTAAATTAGTATTAGTAGATTTTCCCTTAACAAAACCATGTTGTTCATCGCAGATCCCGAGTTTTACGGAGTCGTAAATTTTTTCAGTAACTAAGGACTCTAACAACTTAGGAATTGGGTGAAGCTTTGAAATAGGGCGATAATTGTCTATCATATGTTTTGAGCCACTTTTGAAAACAGGTGTAATAAAAGAAGTTTTCCATTTATCAATAAAATATCCAGAAGACAGAGATGAATTAAAGATATTAAAGGAGAAAAGAGTGAAGAAGCACACATTTTCAGAAGTCCAGTAGATATCAAGTCAGTCCCGTGGGAATAATTAATTTCTAAAGTAGAAAGGGCTCTCCAAACATCTTCCTCTCCCAACGATATCGCACCCAAGTCCACCATTGATGGGAGATATGAGAAATCACAGCCTGATGAGGGCATATTAGAATCATTATAAACGGATTCAAAGTAAGTAGCAAACAAATTACATATAGATTGAATATTATTTGAGGAATTGTTTCCAAGATGCATTAAGTTGGGATAACCTGTACCAGAACGCTTATTATTTATATATGTCCAGAATGCTTTAGAATTTTTTTTAATCTTGGATTCTACGTCCCATAAATATTGCTTATGCAGAAATCTATGCAAGAATTGAAATTCGCGGCGTAGACGAAAAAAATTATTTCTATCAGCACTACTCCCACTTCTTTTATATGCTTTATGAGCTTTACTTTTAGCATTCCTTAGACGTAACAAACTACGATTATACCAAGCAGGGTGTAAGGTGTTCTTTCTCTCTTTTGACGGCACCAAAGCGTTGATACCATCCATTAAAATACCAGTGAACCGATCATACATTTTACAAAGATCATTACAAACATATATTACAGACCAGTCAATAGAATTAAAATATTCATTTAAAACATTAAAGTTGGTATTTAAGAAATCGTAATATTTAACTACTGTAAAAACTATAGGCAGATAAACATAGTTCAATAGGTTTATGATGGAAATCAGTTGGAATTAATGGATTTTCTACTTCCTTTACGCTAGTACATTGTTCCATATCAACAAAAGCAAGATCCAAAAGCTTATTAAACGAATTAAAAACGATATTTACTTGCGATAAATTCATGCTAAAGCGATTGTCAATTAGGTATGACTCAAATTCTTGCGTTACATTCAAGGGAAAAAACTTCTTGTCCTCATCCGACCAGGTCCAAGAGATATTACTTAAATTAAAATCGCCAACGTAACAAATAGAATCACTTCCATCAATTGAATGTGAAATAGCAAAAACATTGTCAATATGCAGTTTATATAGTTCCATGCTGCTTTTTGGTGGAATATAGCTCACACCGAGGTACAAGTGATTATTATGTTCCCCTTTCATCTTTAAGGAAACAATAAGCTGATCTATGATACCAATGCTACATGATAAATTGATTTCCTTACTGATCAAACTCGAACGGACTGCAATCAATACTCCACCACCCCGATTATGACCAGTGTCTTGCTGAGATTGATCTTTCCGATAAACATTATAAAAAGACTCATTAAACAGTTCAGAAGAATAAATACCACTATGAAGCCAAGTCTCTGTTAGAATAATCACATCATAATCATTTTCTATTACAGCCAAGTAAAAAGCATTTAATTTAGTTCGCATTCCACCAACATTACAATAGTAAATAGACAGACTCGTTTTGTCTGATAGCACAGATAATGACGACACACCAAGCTGTATTAGTTGGGGAGCACAATATTTTGTGTTTTTTCGTCGTTTTTTGGAATTTACTTGAATGACCGAATCGTAACTCCAGCTGGCCAGAAAGAAGAACATAGTAAATCGTCTGCAAGATGTTGAGGTACCCCAAGTTTAAACGTAACGTACTTTAGAGTATTGATGTCGACATCTTTTTTAGTAAGACGTTTACAAGTTAAGTGATCAACAGTAACCTTTAGCCGATGAGCGCAAAAACCAATCAAAGATTCTTCAGAAGTGTCAGGATGGAGTCGAGAAATATGCAACCATTTCAAAGCACCAACAACTTTCAAATCATTGTTAGTGTAATCAGATCCAATTACTCTTTTATGCGATTTTTTCTTTCTTGCAACCGTTGACCATTTTTCAGCATCAGCAGCATCATTAATAGGCAGAGCATCATTAACCATTATAGTAGGAGTAGAAGTTGATGGGTCACTGTGCTCAGCGGATACAGATGAAAAATTTTCGACTTGCGGTATTTCAGTTCCAATTCTCAAATTTGGTTTAGAGATAACGGCTGCCGGTAATGAACGAGATGAACTCATGTTTACCTCTTGCTGTGCTGCCTCTGGTAATGATTGATTTGGGAACCTTATTCTATCACTTCTTAGTGACATGAATTGATTTTTCAGATCTTTAATTACATCACTTAGATTAGCTATTATTGAACAGAGCTCATTATAAGGTAAAACAGAGCAATTCGGGCACTTCCACAACACATTCTTATTTAGCGTTAGAACTCTTAAGCACTCATCATCAAGTCTAGAGCAACGCTTATGAAACAGATTTTTGCAAAATGAGCATACAATTTTAGTTTTTTCAGTACACACCGAATCACATTTTCCGCAGGTTAAAGACATAATCACGAATTTAAGTAATAACTAGAAAAACAACGCACCAATTGTAAAGATAATAATAAAATCAAGAAAGGCAAGCAAATGCAACCGCACTCAACGAACGCCGGCTGAATACCGACAAATACCTACAAAGTATTAGATAATATCATAGTAAATCTAAAACGCCGATTTAAAAACCTACCGTCAGATCGCGCTGTGGACGCATTTCTTAAATTGGTCAAGAAGCGCGGAGTGGATTTCATCTGTAATTATAAAAAAAAACATACTTCAATTAAAAAATGATGAGATGAATGCTGAATATTTGAGAAAAATTTTTAAAAAGAGTGGGTACTGCCCTTATTTATATAAACTTTTTAAAGTGGCAATAGTATTCTCACTGACCTCGACTAGCTGTGAGAGAAGTTTTTCTGCTATGAGGCTGCTGATAAAAATGTGGCTTAGAAGCACAATGCTGCAAGAACGATTCTCTCACATGTCATGGATCAAAATAGAGAATGCCATTGTAAAAAAAAATTACAACTGAAAAGGTATTGAGCCGATTTGCCGAAAAAAATAGAGAACTAAAGCTTATTCAGTTGGTTTTTGGAGACTTCTGTTGACAACACCATCAAGTAAGTTTAATTTAAATTAACACGAAAAGTAATAAAATAATAGTTGTATTCCCTTCCAGCAGTCTGATTAATTTAGCAGATAGTGATGATGACGAGATAGATATGATGACGAATTCAAATTAAACGATAATGCACTTTGACAAACTTTGTCTGAGAATAAGCTCTATACAATGTAAGAAAACAAATTGTTTCGTCTTATTCAAACTGAGTAATAGAAAAATTAGATTAATACTAGAAAATATATTTTCAAAATTATCTCGGATTTTGATAATAGCAGTACAGAAAATGAGAAAAAGTTATATAAATCCTAAGAATAGAATTGCTCAAATGTACTTTATTTTTCGTTATTCTACAAAAAGTTTTATTTTAAATGTTCCAAATTGGATAATTTGTAGTAGGTATATTATTATGTTGACTTCATGTAAAATATTCTTCTTTGTAGCAAGTCAGTTCCGTTGTATAAGCGATCATTTTCTTATAATAAGAAGAATTTTTCTCAATACCAGAATTGTTTCTATGTATGTATATTAATTAATTTGTCTTCTATTAGATCTACGGTTGTATTGCCATTAGAAGAAGTTTTCTTCTTTCTGTAAAAGTTTTCTCACTCAAGTAGAAATCGTAATGCCAGTAGAATAAAAAAACAAAAATAAAATAAAGAAATCACATGTATTTTGCATTCGATCGAAATGAAATCCAGTCAAATGAATAGGCGATATTTATTAATGACTCAACCCTTGCTCGAAATCAATAAAATAGTTTACTTGATGTAAGCAAACTTGTCGTTAACACTGATTAACGTTTTAGAAACTTTTACACATTTTTGAAAAACAATACTTGATTGATGAATTTTCTTTTTCAATTATGTGTCAGACTGGCCCCTACTAGGCCCCTGCCACAATAAAACCCTAGCTACGCCCATGAGTATCCTCTATGATTATTTTAACAAAGATAGAGACTTACAGCGACGCCTAAAAAAAAATACGAAAAACAAAATTCTACTATAGGTATATAAAAAATATATTTCTGATAGAAAACTTCTTATCGATTAATATTTCGCTGAGAACAAAAACGGCAATTACACTTGCGAATATTTAAGTGGCTTTGTGCTCGTCTATGTATTTTACGAATTATACACCATACAGAATAGATAAGTACCCCACTTTTAATTACGGACACCAGAAGCACAGCTCTAATTTGTATACCTACAAACGATTTTTTATTACATCAAATTGGATACATTTGTGCCTCTTTGATCGTTAATGGGCTTAAATTTAAAGAAAAATCCTTCAAAGTTAAGGGGGACCTCAATTTTGACGAATTTCAAACTTGTATAAAAAAACAGATCCTCCGACTGGTAAAGAAACCACGCGAAAAAGGATCTATGTAAATATTTTACCTATATATAAATTATATATTAATGGTCAGGCATCTCTCTTTAAAAAAATGAAAAAAAAAAAGCAGCCAAACGAAAAAATGGTGATGTGAGATTCTTGGAACTGACAGCCCCGACTAAGGAATCTCATTTACTTTCTCAGAAAATGATGCTTTTGGAAATGTCGGATTTTGCTTTATTTATTGCTGTTATGGTAATTTTGCGGAGGCTTAAAGAGAAGGAACAGATTTCAGTCAATAACTTTTCAAATTAAATTTTAAATTGAGCTTTTAAAATTCCCTCAAAATACTCTACTGAGCCCCGAAAAAGATAATATGGATAACGAGGCCTTAAATATTTTCCGTATTTGATACATTTTACTGTTTAAAGGCCTCATTAGAAATTATGTTTTTATATTTTATGAATACCCTTAGTTAGGGAAAAAATATACCCATATACTATGGCTACATTTTTGAAAAGACCACAGATGGTCGGACGAAAACATTTCGAATGGGTAGTGGAAAAATATAAAGCAATCCCAAAGAATTTCCTGTAGCATTTCCCTAACATAGGCGATATTAAAATGAAATTTTCTAATTCCTTAGGTATACCTAATCTTGAGCAGTAAAAATTACAACGATCCTTATATGTACCTCTCTTTCGGGGAAGGACAATACGGTTCTAGATTGCTGATGTTTTATCACGAATAAATTAGTAGTCATTTTGTAGAAGGTAAGGTACAAATAACACCAACAATCTTTTATAAAAACAAGAATATATTAACGAAATATCCTGTACATGCCTATATTATCACCATCTATCTGACTTGGATATTTTTTATGTATACTGTGAAAATTAAATTGACAGGAAATATACTGTCCGATGAACCGTTCTGGAAATAGATATGAAAAACTATTTTAACAATTAAACTTTGACAGAGGGGGGGGGGGGCCTACAGAATTACATACGAACATTCATCTAGACGTACATATAATATCGTAAAAATTTGTCTTACACCAGTTCTAGCTTTTTTAGTTGTTATATTTACTTTAAATAATTTGAAGTGGATTTTGAAAGTTGACCTAAATTTTAGTTGTACACTATGTAAATGTTTTGTTCAATGATGAATGAATTAATTGCGAAAAATAAATTCTTACAAGACCAGAAATTCTTTCATTTATTTGATCCTCGCTTTATAGCTCACTACGTGTTATAGAAAGAATCATCGCTCAAACATGAAAAAAGCTCAAACAAGCTAAAAAATTAATAACGCGTTAAAAGAGTAGATCGAATAAAGAAATCTGTAACTGCAGCAATCGAGACATATCAGTGGATTTTATTACTTTTTCTTTGCACCCCCTAACATCCCAGTCAGATATGAGGAAGATGGTTAAGCTCATTTGTTTCTTGCAAAGGATCCACAATTTTAGATGGATTTCAAACCACCGACCGAAATTTTTTTTATGTGTAATAATGTTAAGTAAAATGTCTCCGCCATTGATGGAAACTGGTGGATCATGAATTCAGACTCAAATCCTTACACTCCCGGTAATTTATTTCTATAAGCTGTGAAACAGCATCGCGATATCATGTAGAAATGGAAATTCTCCAGCGCAACAGATTTCAGTTCACTCCAAGATCTAGTGTAGCTACTTCCACATACTTGTACGGTTCTTCTGTTATTTGGTTTTATTTAGTCTTCCGATCCGTGTCGATGATTTCCTTTAATTTTAATTTTACTTTTATTATTTCGTCATTAATGGTGTCCTTGAGCGCTTCTAAATCTTTCATTTCATATTGAAAAGATTTTTTGAGATATGCAGTAGACATCTATTTTAAAAAGTATACAAACGGTCAGTTATGGATTGGGTAAGCTATCACATTTGAGAGATTTTAGATTTGAGTATATACTGGAACCGACATCATCATTAGCACCTTAATGATACTGCCGAAGTACCTAATAGAAATTCCTAACATCCTCGATCAACACGTGTTAGTCTACATATATATTTCTTTGGAGTTTTTTTGTCAAATGAAGCCTTAGCATGGCTTATTCTCAGATACAAGCTCTTTGAATTTATCGAAATGAGGATGTACGAGTACTGTACAGTTGTCCAGAAGCAGAAGAGTTTTTCTTTAATTCCACTGCAATTCCATATTCTAACTCATTAATCATTTCTCAAAAATCTTAATAGACATCCGTGAAATCTGGTTGGAATCATAACGAACTGGAAAATTATATATTCCCTGGCATATTCGAGTTCGAGTTCGACATTACTGGACGATTTATTTGTTTCTTTTAACCTGATCATGTTCTAGAGTAAAGTAGATGTGTTTCAACCAGATTTTAGACATCCTGTTCATTAAATATCTGTGTTAAAGTGAGCTGCGTTAAAATTATGTTTTGAATCATGACATACCTATTTGAAAATGGTATTATCCTACGATTTACGGAGAAAATCCCTACTCACTTTTTACTCTAATTGGCCTGATATATTAACATTAGCATGTCTAAATAAGAGATCTCTCTTTTGAGTAGCTTTCAAGAGAGTACCAATGCAGCATAATAGATAAATTTATTTTCAAAATTGTGTTTTTGTCCTATAGATAAAACTTAGTTGGATCTGGGATGGTGTGGGGTGCAATATCTTACCATAGCCCGAATGATATTGTAATCATCGACAGAAAGCAAAACTGCTAGAAATACATCAAGCTCTTAAAAATAAAACAGAGCAAAATGAATGACAAACTTGCAGGTGAAATATGGATATTTTAGCAAAACTATTCTTACCGCTAGGGCACTGAAATCTCGGTATTTTGGGAAAAAAATACATCGATTTACTATAACGCCCTGCACTATTACTCGACCTTAATATTATCAAGAATCTGAAGAATCTGTGGGTATGGATTAATGTCACGAAACAAAAACGTGATGGTTCGAAAGATTAGTTTAGGTTAGGTAAGAGAGGTGCCGCTATAAG
The DNA here is from genome assembly GCA_963924295.1 of Dioctria rufipes. Classification (NCBI taxonomy): domain Eukaryota; kingdom Metazoa; phylum Arthropoda; class Insecta; order Diptera; family Asilidae; genus Dioctria; species Dioctria rufipes. Next base: position 265,564,681 of record OZ002741.1, on the reverse strand, counting down.
TATCTAGCCTGCTTCACTTAGACTACCAGTGGGTCCATTGTGCCCCTTGTTCTCATGGAATAACCATAAAAAAAACTCACCCTGGATCCATACCGCTTCACTTAGAAAACTCAGGATGCATCTGAAATCTTTGTTTTGCAGCTCCCCTAGACCCCTACCTCCTTTGTTTATCAGAACGGGGTACTCGCAGAGTACGTGCTAGCAATATCGATTTCTTCCGAGTCGTTACGGCTCCTGCAGAAATCGTTCGCCGCCATCTAGCCATGGTTTCCTATGGTCCAATGATCTATAATTACCCCCACTAGATTTCCGGTATATGTTCTGCTGCCATTAAGTAGTTCTCTTATCCTCTTCCTGTCTCGCAATACGGCAAGTTTCCTTGTTGATCACTCGTAGACTTACCTTTTGATAGGCGTCCTTGAAGGTCTCCTCCTTTAATGCTCCGCAATCGGGATCCTCACACAAGCTATTGCTGCGGAGCTATCCATTTCAGAACTCTTTTTGATCAACTCATCAGCCGTCTCGTTACCTGGGATATCCCTGTAGCCAGATATCCAGCATAGGGTCACCCTATGCCATTTAGTCAATACCTCAAGGCCATTCTTGCATAACTGCACCAATTTTGATTGAACCAGCACAGCATCCAGCGCCTTAGTGGCTACTTGGCTATCCATGTATATGCAGATGTGCCGTATGTGCCGTCGTACCACTGGCAGTTTCAGGAGTATACTCCAGCCCCAGAGTTCGCACTCGTCTTGGATCCATCCGTGAAAATAGAAAAATTGGATGTTACCACAATCTCCTTCGCATCCCAGTCACTCCTGGTAGGCATCAATATATTGGCACCCCCACCAAAAGTTGGGAATGGTACTTGATAGTCAGTTTCTTTCCTGCAATCACAGCAGTCTATCTTCTGGAGTATATTGGAACGCCCAAACCTCCTCTCCGTCCAACAACCCTCCGCTCTGAACCTGACAGCGCTAATTGCCGCTACACTCCTGCAGTGGACATCTAGCGGTAGTAAATCTATCATGAACTTCAGTGCTGCTGTGGTTGTGGTGCGTAAACACCCTGTTACTCCCCAGCAAGCGACCCTCTGGATTCTTGACAGCATATCCAAGTTACATTTCCTCGTCAGTGCTGTTCACCAGACAGTGGTGCCGTAGCAGAGGATCGGCTGAACTATGGCTGTGAATAAAAACATTACTACCATTTCAAACTTTTATTTAATCGAAATAGTTCCTTTACACGGTTAGCAACTTTCTTGATTAAGAAAACCTACGATTACATTGCTAGCTATACGAAACTCCTGTTGTTTCTTTTTTCATTAAGCCAGGAATTACAAATTTCTCTCTATTATTACGATGTTTTCCATTTGGTATTTCGTAAATGGATTGTTCGATATAAAGGGTTTAGCCTTAGCAGCAGCCCGAAGAAACAATTTTTTTTATATAGTAGTAACGGTGAGGTTTCCATTACCAAATTATATAACTTGAGTTATATAGACTAGTACTCGAAACCTCTTTGTAACCACTATAAACCCCTTATAGAGCTTAAATGGAGGATTATATAAAGGTTACCGTGACTTGATTTAGGTAACGTTATATAACTAAAAGTTTTATAAAATGAGTAAGAAAAATATTCTGGTTACCTTAATATAACTTCTTATATAACCCTTATATAAACTGGGGTACTCTCGATTAATTTACTTTGGTCACAGCAGTGGTTGCGGTAATGTTTCGGTTACCTTTATAAACTTTGTTTATAATGGTGATGGTAACGTTTCCACAATGCTTGGAATTCTCTGGCTGATTACTTTCAGTGATTGAAATGTTAGGGAAATTATTTTTCGTTACCTTTATAAAACAATAATATGCAAATATTTATGAAACCTATCTTGACATAGAATTTCGATTTTTTTTTTTTTTTGTATTGCATTTTTATAATGGAAGGGTTTAATATTTTTACATTTCAGAAGTACAACTTTTCGGTATATATGTGGTGAAATTCAGCTGCAATTGAAATTTTACTGTGAATATCATCATAGATACTTCTAAAAAATACAGACCCCTCCAAAAATAAGCAATTTTTAATAATTTTAATTAAATATGACAAAATTAAAAATTTTCACTTAGGTGATATTAATTCATAAAAATAACATAACATAATTTAGAAATGTTATATACCTAAAAAGATGTATTCTCTTCATATAAAAATAAAACGGAAGCCATATATCTGCAATATAAAAAATTGACTAATCCGACATTTTCTTTTTTATCTGCAATGCATAGATGAAAAAAATGGTGGCTTGTACTTAAATGAACTAATTACCATTATAAAACTTCAAGTAGTTTTATATAAACTCTGTCTCTATTATATAAACTGAATGACCCTTATAAAACTTCTAGAAATATTATATAAACTGAAGAAACTACCATACCTCGAAAATGATCCTTATATACCCTTTAGTCATAATATGTAACCTTTGGTAATGTTTTATATCTTATAGTGACAAAAATCAGACGTTCGTGATCTTATATACCCTTAGGTTATATTGTGTTACCTTTGGTAATATTATATATCTTATAGTAACGAAAATCAGTCTACTGTTCTTATATACCCTTTGGTTATATTGTGTTACCTTGGTAACGTTATATATCTTAAAGTAATACCGAAGGATGTGTCAAGTTATTCTTAAAATAAGTTTTGTTGGGCGCGCCGTGTAGTGTTGTAATGGCTCCATTCGACACTTAAAGTAATTTGTTTTTATAACGATCACCGTAGTTACTAAAGGGCCACCAAAAAATTTTACGATATTTTATAGTGGGTATATGTATTACCGAAAGTTCCCAATTTTTATTAAAGTCACCGAAATTACTGAAAGTTGTCGAGTTATATAAGGGTAACCACGGATACCGCAATATACCCTTATTACCAATAAGTTATATAACGTGGTGATCAAAACAATTACAAAACTTTTTTATATACCTTCTAGTAATGGTTAGTCTAAGTTATATAGACCGGTGATTGTAACATTTCCATCACCAAGTTATAAAACCTTTAGTAACCTACTTCCACGATAACCATTAGTAACCTTAAAAAACTCTAATATAACTACGTCACCAATTGGTAATATTATAAAACTCTTATATAACCACTGAAATTTTTACATAACCGAGTAACCATTATATACCCCTTATAAAACTACCCATCACCTTCAGTCACCAAAAATTGGGAAAATTGTTACTTGGGGCATTTGAAATCCAGTTTATTGTTTTAATTAGTTTCAGTTTTATGATACCAGAATAATTATTTATTTAGTTGTTTATTTATCGTTCCCAAAATCGTTCAAAAATAATCCAAATATACCTATGATTTCGAGGATCAATTAAGATATGTGATCTCTTTATACCAACCCCAGCTGTAAGAAATTATTGGGTCAAAAGCGTCTACGTCACAGGATATTTAATAGAAAATCTGTATGATTCAATCCCATACAGAATATTTGAAACACCTGTAAAAACAAGTCACTTTATTTATTTTATTTACTATTATTTATTTATTATCTCAAAGGATGAACAGTCAACTAAGAGCTCTAATCATAACAAAAATTTTCACAATTTCCTAATCGGTTGGTTATAATGCAACGTGTTTTGTTTTTGATATCGATAGGTGATGAAGATGAAGATGATTTGCAAATAAAATTATGTGAAGTAAAAAATTATTTAAACACATCAAAAACAATTGTTTCTGTCTTACGTTTTATTCTGAATTAACAAGAAACCTCACAAAAATTTCCAAAAATGTATTACAATCAAAAACAAGTGATAGTGTGTTTTTATCTACATTTATATGGCATTCTTTCTTAACAGAAAAAAAAAGAATTTAATTTCCGTAACGTTCTTTTTGTTTTTTCTTCCTTACCAATATATGGTAATTTCTAAATCAAAATGGCTCTGGTTTTACTTAGCCTAGGGATGTAGAAACAATCTTGGACATTTCGCTCACTATGTACATTCAGCATTGCAAAGAAAGTCAATATTAAATAGGAACTGCAATTTAATTTACTCACATAAAATATAACTGGAAACTGAACTAGTTTTTCTTTGACTTTATTTCCGGCAGCTGTATGTGAAGGCACGATATATCTACCTACCAAACCAACTAATTTCAATCAGAAAACGTAAACTTGAACAACTGTCTAAAACTTGAATGAAGGAATTTCTAATATACTAAAGCTATGTACTTACTATGGCTACCCATAAATCAGGTATTCGTACAAAAGCCGTGTTACATAGTTCACTGTTGAATTAAAATTCATGGCACAACTTTGTTGAAAATCTCTGCATTTCTAATGAAATTTTCGGAAGTGCCGTGGATGTGACGTATGTCCTTTCCACTTTGCCCGAGAGATGCATTTAAAATATATAATTCTACTTAAAACAGATGAAATTTCCTCGAATTTACATTATCAATTGAAAAAATGTAATTAAGGAAATTACATTTGTACAAATTAATGATCTCATTATCTGGTTGGACTGTGACTACAATAACATAAAATGCTTACAATCAAATACATCTTTTCGATTCTTAAATTCAGATATCTGTGTGACTACAATGTGCTTATTTTTTTCAAATTTACGGTTTAAATTTATAAATACAGAATCTGTTTTAGCCATTGAATAAAGAACTAATAAGAAAGCGACATATCGGATGAAACCCGGGAGGTTTACCACAAAAAACAAGCTCACGATTTCTGTTTTGAAAATCACAGTGGAACATAAACGCATTAAAGAATGTAATTTGAAAATTGAAACAAATCATCATTGTACATGCAAAGCTATATGATGTTGTGGTATTGATGTGCACTGTGCTCCAAAACATTTCGGGGACCTGCACAGCAAGGATTTCATAATCATGTGGAGATTTTAGATTTGCTGTCGGATTTTTCATAATTTTTTTTTTTTTTTGAACTTTTTTGAACTTATAAAACATTTTTCGTGAGGAGCAGGCGAGGGGCGAACGAAATGTGTGCGCTCTGTGCTGTTGTTCAGACACTTTTCCTTGTAATTTGTCTGGCACCATATAATGCATTGTCAAATTTTATTTTACTGAATCCGGTCATGAAATAAAACTTATCCGAGAGCTCTGAGTTGTAATGTTTTATGTAATTTTGACAATGTACACGCTATATCAGTTTTACCATTTGATTAACTAGATAAACAAAGAACTACTTTAAAGAGTATGATTTGACTTTACCAACAACCATTTTCCCCTTTCTACCGCTTCACTAAAACCCATTAGGAATTAAAATTCATACAATAAAATAAAAAATATAGGGACTGCACATTTTGAGATATTCAAAGATAACCGAAAAATGCCTTTGATTAATTTTTCTCGGAAACCTCAAAGCTTCCTAAAATAAATAACGTTCATTTCATGGAGATACGATGATCAAGTTACATCTACTAAGCAAAATTTCGCACATTTTTCAAATTTCAAAATGGATGGAAACAAAAAATTGTTATTTTCAATATTGCCAACCTTTCTGTAAAATTTCATCAAAATAAAAAAAATAAAACACATTAAAAAAAAATTGGTCGATTTTCTGTGTAACGACTTATAGGATTATATATTTCATATACACAAATTTACATACCTAGCAATATTCAGTTTTCTCTTCTGTATTCCATAATATTATTGTACCGAATTTTACTAAAAGCTCCCCCATAATAGCTACTCACAATATAAACAAACAGATTATAAATAGAACTACCAAAATAATATCTCGCTTCCCAAGCAAAAATAAGAAATAACCAATGATAAAAATTAAAATATTCCGCAAAATCTACACTTGTATACCTAATGCAAAAAATGGCGACATACACCTTGCGAGCCTGCACACAAAAACAATTGAATGCTTTCGAAAACACATAATTCCATCTGACGGTAATGAAATGAATTAAAAACGCCAAATTGTATGCAAAATATATAAAAACATGTAATTTTTGTCGTTATTGACTTTATTTCCTTTATCATTACACTAAACAATTTGAGTTTTTCAAAATAAACAGAAAAAGGTTCGATCTTTGTTACAAATTGAATTTTTTTCCCAATAATATCATAATGGTGATAGTTAGTCGTCTCTGAAAATAGCAACTTTCAAACCAAAATATATTAGTAAACAAAACTTTATTACTAGTTTTCTCTCCGTCATTTCCTCTTCCACTTCAAGATCTTCCATACTCAAATACAAATTTATTTACTTGATGTGCCATTATTACGTTATTATGTACAAAACTTTGCAAATTTCATGAATTTGAGAATTTTACAAAGCTAATTACATACTTATAAAATCCCAAAATCTTTATTTTTGACACATCAATATCTAAGTTTATGCTTTTTCTAAAACTATGTGGGATTTTGATCATGATAATAAGCACAGATTTGATGGAAGGTGGTATTAACTTTACGTGTTTTTTAAGATTTCAGTAATAACCCCCCTTAAGCAAAGATAACCAAATATTAAGACGATAGGACACAGCCGAACAAAATTATATACTTCATTATACTTTCGTATTTTGCATGAATAGGGGAAAAGAACTTGGCTATGCATTATTGTAGTGCAACTGAGACAATGAGTTAAAAACAAAAATCGAGAGAACGTAGGATTACCCGAACGACAAAATCTTATTGAATCTCTAAAGTCCTATCAAACTATTCATAATAGTTAATGTACATCAGGTCACACTACCTCTGCTGAAAGGAGATATAAAATTCTTCTCAAATGAAATTCTCATTTTTCCTAAAAATATCAGAGAATCCAGCACGAATTTCTCTCACTTAATCTCTTCAGAGCAAAACGAATGTAAACAGAAGCATATGCTGCTGATATAGCATAGAAATTACACTAAGAAACATTGGCATTGCTATAAAAAACATTGACTAATTCTCTCAATATTTCAGCAAAAACTGGTTTTCACAAAAGCGCGGGAACATTTCATGAGAGTAAAACGTGAAAACTCCGCCCCTTCTCGTTTTTTTACGAAAATGAATTATTTGCCATTCTGTTTCGTTGCATGAAATTTTGCGCTTTCATAATTTTTTATCTTTATTCATAAAAGTTTTAAAGAAAGTTTGATTTATTTTTCATTTTTTTTCTCTTTTCTTCCTTTTCTTGCCGCGTGCATTTCAAATGTAAAACAATTGGAAAACTCTTCTGTGTCCTGTGTGTAGTAAAATCATCATTTTTTATAATCCATATTTCTGTGTAAAATGAACAGATCGTTAGTGCCCCCTTTCTTTAAGTAAAAGAAATATAGGGCTGCCATTGAAAATAACAAACCTTCTGACATTTATCGAATAAACAAATCTTTCGTATATGTTTTTCTCTGTTTCTGTTATGTAAGAGCTGGGCAAGTACCAAAGAAAAAGTACTTAAGTACAAGTACCGAAGGCCTGAGAACTTCAGCGTAAGTACAAGTACAGCATGTACGAAAAGTACTGTAACTAAGTATTAAGTCTATAGAAAGTACTGAGTACTTTTTAAGTACTTTTTTTAGAATCTTTGTACATTTGCTGTAATATAATGGAGTTTGTTGAGTTCAGTTAATAGATATTAATAAATAAATACCTTTTGAAAACTATAATATGTATAGTAACCAGTGGCTACTATTTATAGTTTTCGGCGCTGCAGGTAGGGTAAAACTTTCGCCTCTCATTGCTATACTCATAAAAACTATTAGAAGTCCGCCCAAGAACCCATTATCACCTCCAATAATGCATAACAATTCTTATGAAAAAATTTCCAGTAAATTTCTAAGAAAAAGCTCAGGCCTTCTTTGAATCAGGTCGAGGCATCGTTGATTTTATATTGGAGCGAGGCATTGCTTACTTACCCTTGGTTATGTCCACTGACGTATATAATATGGACTACTTACTTTTCTATTTCAAGGGCGTACAATTGCTTGTGTCAAAAAAAGTTCTTACGTCAGTGCCAACATTGAAAAAAATCATTGGCGGGAAGTTGAAAAAATGAGTGTGCAGCTCGAAAAGCGATTATAATAAAACGTTTCGAATTTCTGTTCCACATCTTATGAATATATTACCTTTGGTAAGACAATTTTGTTATTAATACCTAACCCTAAATAATTAATTTAAAAACATTTATTTCGACGGATCCACTTATTTACTTGTTGTTTTCAGTTCTCTCTCAGTTCGTACTTGGTGTTTATACCGAAAGAGTCAGCAATATAGAAGTGGTCCCACTTTTTGCAGTGTATTTTTATGAACGTAGTCAGTCCATATTATACATGTCAGTGGATATGTCATCATATCGAGGCATCGTCGATTTTATATTCGAGCGAGACGTTACTGGTTTTCGTTCTACATGCCCAGTCTTGTTTTTATGTTATTAGTTAGTCTAAAGCCGTTCTCGCAAAATGTGTGCATTTGTCAAATGAGACGCATTGACTAATATTTGACAAATTGTGTGGGACCGGCTTAAGGCTCTACCTTGACGCTTGAGTGCGGCACATGCTTTGATAGTTAGTTCTTTGCGTGCTGTAAAACTCAACAACAAAAAAGAAGTTGGGCTACATATTGTGTTAAATATTTGTAGGTACTTAATAAACTCAGAAATATTTAAGTAAAAATCTTAGTACTTAAGTAGAAAACTAAATCTTAAGTAAATAGAAGCAAGTTGTTATGTTCAAGTACTAAGTAAGGGCATTTCAAAAGTATTGAGTAAATATTAAGTAACGAAAATGTACTTTAAGTAGTACTTAAGTCTTTTTTTACTTAAGTATTGTCCAGCTCTGTGTACATATTTTTAAAAAAAAATTTAACAATTATTATAAAACAAGATGATATATTTTTTTAAATATATTCATTTGCATAAAAAACGATTCCCTATCTGAATTTCGGCGATTGTTTCTACAACATTGCACCGCACATTCATCACTCCAAATTATTAGCTTAACAGCTATAATTTCACAAAAAATATTTGTTAAAACAATTATATTTAAAAAAGTTTAACTTAACTCCCAGAACTTTGAAATATTTCCTTTCAGAAACGTCAAAGCAAGTCAAACCAAGTGTTATTGAATGTATTACACACGTACACTGTATTCGCATGATACCCTGCTTCTTTCTTATTTTTTTATTCAGTGGTTTTAGCCTGTCAGTGAAGTATGTGTATAGGTACAGTAGGGGTTCTGCGAATTAGACGCACATAAAAAAATTATAAAATTTAATATATACAAGATGATTGGTTCCGCGTCTCGAATATTTTACAGCGTCAGAAGTCTCATCCAGAAGATAAGCAGTAAATTAGAGAAGGGGGCTCAAAAGCGCTTCGTATGACCGGTAGGGATCATTTATGTGATGTTCATCACTTAATACCCTGTAGCTTTTTTACTACGTACATTATAAGATTTAACTACACTTTGTTCGATAGAAAACTGTTTTGCCCTTCCATATAAACTTCAGCAATTCCTACATCCCCTCTCAATAACAATATCTAAGCGAAGACGTGTCTCTAGTATTAAGACGAAGGATGGTCTACCAACATGATGGAGCAACACTCCACATGACTTTCAACTCACGCTAGATCGGTCGATTCGGCCCAATTTCTTAGTCCGCAAGAATATCGGATTTTATACCGTTGAATTTAATTAGGATCTTTACTAAGATTTTCTCCAAAACATACTGCCGGCTCTTCTGGAAGAAGTTACTTTAAGTAGCCGAATTAATATGTGGCTTCAATATAATGGTGCTCCTGCAAATTTAGGATTAAACGCGTAATCCAAACCAGATATTCTCTCACACATGTTCCATTGCCTCCCAGATCTTCGGAATTGAATCCTCTGGATAATTATTTCTGGGGTTCTTTAAAAAAAAAACAAAAAAGTTTACTGCACCCCGTTGTTGTTAACGGCGATAGGGCTTCAGCAGGAACAAATAAAATTTTCAGAGGAATAAATAAAAATGTGAAAAATATGAATTATAAAAGTTAGGGGTGGGTACCTGAAGTGTACTTTACTTTGAGATTTAAAACCTTTCATCCTTGTCAATTATTTCAGAAATTTAAACGTAATAAAAGCAATTTTTGACGAAATATCACTTTCAAAGAGCACAAAGTACGACGAAAAAATTTAATTCAAAAATACAAAAAAAAGACATGTAATCTTAAAAAATTTCAATACAAACAGATTAATTTGTTGCTCAATAAAAATTATTCGGTACGATTTATTTTCGTAAAGTATTTACCGAGTTATAGGATAAACTGCACATTACGGAGCAGGTTCTAACAAAACTCAGTTTTTTCTTTATTAACTGCAAAACTACGTACGTTTCTATTTCTTTTTATGTCAAGATTCAGATGCAATATCGTGGTATCCTGCCTGGACAGTTTGTTTAAAATAAATTTACAATAAAACGCACTGTGTACTGTGCACATACATTTTGTTTTAATAACTTATTTACTCCTAAACATTTATAGGTAGGTACCTACATATTTTTTTTTTATTTTTGTTATACCTTCCTTGGCTTTTACTTTTTTCGTCTTGGCATACTCTAAGTACAGGTGTTAATCATAACTTTGTATGTCCTCGCAGTCATTTCAAACATTTTCAATATTTAGACCATCAATGATCCATTGTGATGCCACCTCATCTTTACCCTATATGAAGATGCTGACTCAATTTAAGACCAGATGCAAGAGTTAATGAGCCTTACTATGTCCCCAATTAATGATAATAATAATAATTTATTCTTGACTGGATGATATACACAAGATTTACAATCTTTTGTAGTATAATTAAGAAGTGCCGCCAGATAAAGTTATAAAATCAAAATAGAGAAAAAAAGAATACAAACTAGAAATATTAATATTTAGTAGTGAAACAAACAAAAAATTAAAGCAAAAAGAGAAGAAAAAAAACATAATAATTATGAAACATAACATGCATAATTAAACAAATAGTAAAAGTAATCACAAATAAGTTTATACTATTTTTCCAATGCAGAGATACAGTATGTATAAAAAGATAGCAAGTTAAGTGTTAATAAACTTTTTGAATGCACTGACCGTGCCTGGATATTAAGAGGAAGACAGTTTCATAAGCGAACTACTTGGACAAGGTAAGAACCTTCCATTACTAATTTATAGAAGCGCGGTAGAACTAGATTTTTATTGCACCGGGATGATGTGAATTGGAACATTTCTCTGAGATAATCCGGTTTATTCGACTGGAGTAAGTTAGGTATACAAGAATACAAATTTTCTTTGTTTTAAATATGACATCAGTGAACAACCAACCAAATGATGCCGAAAAGGTGAGACATGGTCGAACCTTCTTAATCCGTATATGAATCGTCATTGAAAGCAACCTCCAGCCTACGTGTACATGAGCTATCCAATCGCGGAAAAGTCAAACTGCCGAAAATGAAATGGGGCAATATGAATGTTTTAACTAATTTACAGCGTATGCTACTTGATAGAATGTTGGCTGAAAGCCATAATCGTCGCTGGACTGCATAAATTTTTCTTAATCATCGTACTAACGTTGTCGCAACACTTCATATTACAGTGAAGTATGATCCCAAGATTGGACACCTTACTCAGACTAGGCAATGGAAAACCGTTTAGAGTAACTGGAAGAATATCAATTTCATTACAGGTTGGATTGTAGAATGTTATACACTGTGATTTTCTTGGATTTAATAACAAACTATTACGCTTTGACCAGTTATATATCCTGTCCAGGTCAGCATTTATACGTGCGATGCAGTCCTCAAGAAGACCGATTGGTCTGCTTAGATAGATCTGTATGTCATCGGTATAAAGATGAATTTTGACATTGCGAACTACATCTGGAAGATCATTTATGAAAAATCTAAATATTAGTGAACTCAATATTGAACCCTGAGGAACACCACGCGTAAGAGTGCAAGCACTAGATAGTATACCACTGACTGAGGTCCGACAAAAACCTGTCAACCATGGCGATGGCCGAGCTAATAAAAGTAAAAGATTTATGAAGTTTCTCTGTAAGTAAGATGTGATCAACACAGTCGAAAGCTTTAAGGAAATCCAGTATTATCAGCGTCGTGAAGTTATCGTGGTCTAGGGCAACTCTTATGTCAGAAGATATCTTGAGGACCGCAGTCTCGTCACTATGGTTCGGACGAAATCCCGATTGCCAACGCATCAGCAAGTTATTTTCTTCGACATAAGAAAGAAATTGCTTGGACATGACCTTTTCTAGCACCTTGGAAAGAAAAGGTAACAGTCTTCTTAGGCGAAAGTCATCCAAATATTCAGAAGATGGTTTTTTTGGAATGGGCAGAACTATGGCAACTTTTCAACTGCTAGGAAAATATGTTGACATGAATTTATAATTTGGAGAACATAGCTACTAATAAAAGTGAATAACAGCTTAATAAAACGTAGTGATAAGTTGTCAGGACCAGCTGCATCAGATTTAATAGAATTCAATGCTAGAAATAGTTCATCTAGACTCACCGCTCAGAATGAGAAAGGATTTATGTTAGCATTGCGTTCGGAACTTGTTTACGAGGTGGCAAGTGAGTGAGCAGAGATCAGACCAGAGATTGACGGGAGCATTTTACCAGTTGAGGTGAAGAATGCATTAAGATCATCTGGACTAAAAGTACAATCTGATTTGTCCTTGCCAAAAACCCCAGCCTGCCTTAGATTACGCCATAGAACCCTTGGTCCAAGATTAGTGATGAGTTTACCATTGTAATACTAATACTTTTCATGCTTAATTGCTGCATTGGCCCTGTTGTGAGCGACAACATAGATTGATCTGGACGCACTAGTTTTTAGAAGTGTGTGTAGTTTATATAAGTGCTCACGTTCAATAATGAAGGCACGCACTACAGGTGAAAACCATGGACAACCCCCCGCTGAATATATTTTATTTTAACAGGAACGTATTTTTCATATAGGTAGGAAATCAACGAAGTGAGGGTCTCCACTTGATGATCAACCGAGGTTGCGGTGTAGATTATATCCCAAAATGAAATGGAATACTCTTCAATTAAGCAGTTAACTTGTTTTCTATTATAGTCGCGATAAGAGATTCCATTTGGGAATGGGGCTATTCGTAAGGAAAAATCGTAACTAAGAAAGAGAAAGTCATGATCCAACGTACTAGGAGGATCGATTATATATCATTATCCGTGACAAGGATTAGATCAAGCAATGAAGAATTTGAAGTATTGAAATATGTAGGATAAGAATTTATTACATTAAGATGGAGAACTGAACAAAATGCGAATACTTGTTTGCTGCGTTATCCTGACGTATTAAATTAACGTTGAAATCACCTCCTACAATGACGTTTGCATAATATTGAGTTATGCTCGATAATGTGTACTCCAATTCTGAAGCATTATCGCAATCAAAAGATTTCGGAGGACAATAAACTGAAGCTAGTACGTATTTTTCAGGACCGGAGTCTATTTCAACAAATAAGAACTCGATTGATTGATCCCGTGAAAACGAAATCTGTTTTGCCTTTATCCCGTTACGGATATAAATTGCTATGCCTCCCCCTACGATCATTTCTGAATAACTTGTATCCTGGTATAGATACTAAAGAGGTCGGAATTTCATTGTTCAACCAGGTCTCACTGAAAACTATAGCATCAAAGCTCAAATCCGAGAAGATATACCGAAATTTTATCACGGATACTTCTTGCGTTTACCTTCAGCCCCCGAGACCGATTAACTAAAATTTTTAAAAGAGTTCTCACCTTATCCAAACCAGAATAGCTATGCGCACTCATAGAAGTGATTATGATGGTTAAGATATCACTACACACGAATCTCTGCATAAGAAAAGAGAAAACTTTTGGAACTAAAACTATTAATGAGAAAAGAAAAAAAGAATTCATAAAATAGAAAAATTTAATTTTATTAATTAAGAAGAAAAAATGTTTTAATACAGCTAAAACAGATAACAAAACCAAGAAATTGGCTCCCACATTCTACATTGGACAAGGCTGCGTCATTCACACAGCAGGTGTTGAACTCTCAACCTATTCCTCGTCCATACAGCTTCTGTAGAAGTCATTGTATAGAACGTGTCCATGTGTTCTGCATGTTCTCCAAAGAGAGAGTGTTCCGTGATAACTGCAGTAACACTCCGCACATCATTACGGTTTCTTCTTAGCCATGGGTGCCTTGAAATTGTACATGCGGTTAATTCTCCCCATCTGCGATAGCTTGTAAATCTAAAATCCCCTTCATTGATTCTAGAGGCCTTCCTATGGATTCCTGGCCAGAGCATCAGCCCTCATATTCCCTGGTAAATCACTGTGGCACAGTACTCAACAGAGAGTAGCTCTGCGGTTGTCACCAAATCTCCCGAGTGTTCCCATCCAGAGCTTAGTTCTCAATGCAAATTCTGATGTATCGATTACTAGATGAGAGCATTTTTGGCAGCCTTACTGCGTATTTATAGCTAAAATCTCCGCTTGAAAGACACTACAGTAATCTGGAAAGCGGTCAGATATTTGTTTTAAGAACTATTGGGGGACTATAAACTTTTGTTTTCAAGTAAGCTTAGCAATTTTCTATTGGATTTATGTCGAGAGAATTGCCTGGTCAAGGATGAATATTAAGATTTTCGTTGGTCAAGTATTTGCCACGGCAAGGAGCACCCTCTTGCATATTTGTGTAGTAGGATTGAGTATAGTTCAAAGAGTTCAGCAAAACATCAGACAGGATTATTATACATATATTGATCCTGGCGCATTGTGCCTTCGATAAAATATATAGATCCGAAACCATCGCCGCTAATGCAGCTCCAAATTATTATAGATGATGAACGGTTTACAGTTTTGAGAATATTATTGTCTGTATACCTTTCTTCTATAGTCTTCTCTTTACAAATTGGCACGATTCTTTTACAGCGTCTATTGCTATTCGTCGCTAAATATGACCAATGCGTTTCGCAAATTCGGTTGATTCAGAAAAATTTCAAAAAATATTTAGGAAAATATATTACAGTAACAAAATATTAATTTACCTTTTGTCAATTGTGAAGTACTGCTGAAGCTTTTCTCAAATCAATCGCATTTTCTTCATATTTTCCGTAGTTTCCTCGAAGGGTTTCTATAGTAAGCTGAGGCGTCCAATACAAAAAACATCTATGAAACAATTAAAAACTTAGCTACTTCGCCCTAATCACCTAGCATAGTGGACAAAACCCGACTCTAAAAACTTAGGCAGAGCCTCGGGTAATAGATTCAGGTGAAGGGGCTTTCTTGAGGCCCTATGCTCCCAAGTTGAATTGAGAGGGTAATAAAAATTTATCTTCAAGTAGCAACGCCAAAACCCGCCAGGAGACAATTTTGTGATAGGACAAGTTTTGCTTAACATCTGTGTAGTTCTTACGTTTTTCTCGTTCCGTATTTATAGAGGCCTTTAAAGTTTCTAAGTTCGGCAAAGGTATGTTTGATACAGATATCCATTGCATATACGAAGAATTTAGAGGAAGATTATATACTGGGAGTAAAATGTAAAAAAAAAAGAGTCGGCAATGTGATCAGACCTTAAGGATAAACATAATCCAGCCTTCTTCAATGTCAAGACCATCATATAGGAGTCACGCGGAACCATGAAGCTGATAGTCATAGTAGAAGTTTTCCAAGTTGAAAGTAAGAGTCTAGCTAAAATTGCATTAATTACTTAGGGAACAATTTTGTATTGATAATTTGGAATTTTCATAGTGTAGAGACTTGTTAAGAATTCGACAGCAGATCCATTACCTTTGACTTCCCAATAAATCCGATGCAAAATTAAGGTATGATTATAAAGTCTAAGGAGTTTAAATCTGGCGATAGCGTCGAAACCCAATTTTTGTATTCACTTATTTAGAAATGTGTTCTTGTGTATTTCTAATGATTCAGTGATTGAAACCCAAAAATAATATGATAAAAAAAAAGTTGTTTTACTTACTGAACTCCCATCGTTACTACAGATAATAAAAGCATTCAAGGAGGATTCAATATATAGAACTAATCTTAACGACTTATCTATCTATCTTTCAATCTCAACCGCAGAGTATTATTCTTATCCAAAAAATTAATTCTCACCAGAAGCGGCATTTGATTCTATCATCCTACAGCCTGACGACAATCCTGAAAACTAAGCATCAGCATCATTAATTTTCTTTGTTTACCTATCTGAGAACATTTGGATGATGGATATACATATGTATCTCTACACCAATAAAAGCGAAAATGGAAGAATTACTTATGTACAGGCATAAACAGCTTTAGTTATGATCATTTGTATTCCTATCATGCGATAGGCACTTTCCAAAGTTTCGTGACCAATTGTTAACTATTGTTTTCACCGAAACTAATTAATGGCGTTCATTATCTCTACTTTCGCAATAAACCAATGAATTGGCTTAAAAGCTCATAAAAAAAAAAGTCTAGTCAAATAACGTGAGTAATGCGACATTAGCGATTGCTGAGTTTATTTCGTTAAATAAAAGACGCACGTACAGACGAAATTTTCGCAATGTCATAAGAGTATTTTACTATCTGGGACAAAATGCAATTGGTTTGCTAAGATGAGATCTCAAAGTTCTTGAGAAACTTCGTTATATAAGTGGCCAACCTCGAGCTAAGAAGGGGAGTCTTATGTATTTGAATAAATAAAACCGAGAAAAAATCTATTTGTGGGAGGTATGTATACCACATTTTCCTGATTCATATCAGTATGAAGAGGTTAAAGTTTTGGACAAACAGTAGTACTATCGAACAATAATCCCCAGATGAAGTAGTCATGGACGTAAACATTATATACCTGAAATGTGGCCGCTTTTAAGATTCAATCAGTATATATGTACTATAAGTCATGTCATGGAGACAAACAAAATATCTGGGTCGCCAAGAGTTTATTAGGTTATGGCTTCTGCCACCCATGACAGACTAGGGTGGTCAAAAGAAACTTTGGAGTAGAAGATCATTCTCATTCCGTTGGAATTAGGAGCGCAAACCTATAAAATTTGCCAAGTTTATTTAAATTGATTTTCACCGCAGAAGGATAACCTTCAACAGCACATCCTCCAAAATTAAACTGTCGACATAGCAGTAATTCAAGAACCATGAATATGTAACGGCATGATTCTCAGATTTAGTATTCTACAGCTATTCTATTGCTGTGGTCGATAAAGGCCAAGAATCTGTATCGTTGAAAGAAAAACTTAATTCCTACCACAAGGGTAACTACCACGAACCTGTCGAAAAAGTGGAAAGAAATAAGGGTGAAGATTATAATGTTCTCTCAACTCGCATGAAAAAAGGCGCGCAAGTTTTAAAAGAACATTGAAAAGTGAGAATTACACAAATGAGTTGGCAGCGAACCACAACACTTTCACCAATATAAATATTCGATCCTCTAAAAGAAAATCATGACAACTATTCTGTAAGAAGAAAAAGGATGTGAATAAGCATCTCTCTCAAAAGAAGCTCAATCAACTAAGACTCTTTCTAAAAAGATACACAGAATAAGTTAACTCCTCCCGGGTGTCATTAGAAGACAACTTTGTTGACTGTTATGCTGTCGTTTATTCAAACCCACAAACCGAAGCATATCATCTCAATAAAAACCACTTCATTTAGGCCTTGGAGCCTTTTCCAAACCACTTTTGTGTGTCTGCTATTACAATCTTACCACTCGTGCGAAGGGAGGATAGTAATAGCTTCGTAGCAGCAAGTAAATACGTAGAACTTTATCAACAACATTTATTTCAATTAAGCTGGGGAGAGCTTTGGTAACCGGATGTAGCTTGAGCGACTTTCTTGGTTGAATAAGTGGACTTTTCTACTTCTCGTGATTGCGAGGATTTAGTAAGTCGTGGTAAATGACTTGCTACGAGAAAAATTGTCACAACAGACTGTAAATTCCAATGGAAGAAAGAACCATAAAAGTATATATGAAATGTAGTAACTGGGGTGTATATGACCCACGTGAATGAAAATGGATTTTCCGGCTTGTTAAACGTCCCGATAAAGTTTTGTGAATCAGGAAAAAAGTACACCACCTGATAGTCCTCGGCGAAACTTTTAATTTTATATGCAACATGCCGGGTTCTCTACCCCCACCATAAAAGTATCCAGAGAAAATTTTTCTTCTACGAATTGCAGATGGTAATAAACTGAGGCGAACAATCAAATCCATTTTCCTATCAGACATAACCCTGCCGAGTTAGAGCCTTTCTAAGGGGCAAAAAATCTAATACTTCAGATCGAATAAAAAATACTAATCACGGGGATGGCTATAAATAGCTATTTATAAATATCCGAGTATAGGAGTTAGGGTTCTCAAACTTCTTTTCAGGACCTAAGGAATTCGATTATGTACTAGATTTTCCAAAATGTACTAGATCAAGCTTTGACACCACCTCAGGCTTACCACGCTTAATTTCAATAAACATTGTAATATGTACATGTCGGCCCTAAAATGGGCATTCTCCTTTTGCGCATCACGAGCATGCACATTAATGCTGCATGAATTCTATGGTGGAGATAATGTGAGCTTGAGTATGGAACCACATATGTAGGTACTATTAAATTGATAATCTATTTTTGTATTTTCTGAGGCCATTGAAAAAAATTTCTAGGGGTCTTCTCTAAACCCTGAAAGGTATTCGTGAATGAGTTATGCGAAGCAGTTGTCACAGTATATAAAGAGAAAATCTAGACCTTTGGATATCAATTTCCATGATTCAGACGGTACCTTGAATAATATCATTCTGCATAAAATCATGGTCACATTAATCAAACGTGGAGTAAATCTTAATATTCTGGGTGGAACAAGCAGAGAGAAAATACTCTAAATGAGTATCCCCTAAGATAGTACTAATTATGAACTATCGCTTCCTCAGGCTTACACAAAAGACATATAAACTAGCAGGCTACGTGGACAACCCGACCTGATAATCACAATAATATGTAGGTTCCAGACAGAAACGTCAATTAAGTTGGGCCCGCCATTTCATGGTAGAAAACTTTTGAATACGTCAAAATTTAGGGCTCAATTAGGGCTAATTTAATGCCACATCCCCGAATTTAATGCTATAGTATTTTTTTAAAAAAATCCATGGATAACCGAACTTTATCAAAAGTTAGGACCACAACTACTGAAAATAGGTTAAGTAGCATTCTCACAATAGCGTTCACTGCAAAATATTTTAGGGCTCAATTGGGGCTAACTTATTGCCTCTATCTCGAAGGTAAAAATGTAATCGTTACCAAGAAAGCAGAAAAATAAAAATTTTAAATACAATGCTCCATCGAACTTGACACACGCTACCTACATTTTAATATTTCTGTGTTTTCCAATAGGATTCGGAACGGAACGTAGTAACAGATCTGTAGTAAGAATAAACAACAAAATCACGTGAAGTGGCTAACTTCCAAACCAAAGATCTAAAAGAAGGAAAAAGAAGACATCGAATTGAATTGAGGGCCAAAAATAAGCCCCAACGCACTAAATAAACCAAACCATAGGAGGCAAAAATCAACCAAGTATATCCAAAGAAGGAAGACAGCGAAGAATTCGAAGGGCGCAAACGCACTAAACTTGAGTGCAGCTCGACTTTTACATTTTTTTTTTTTGTATGGAAATGACGAAGAAATAAATTTGGCATAGTCTGCTGTATGATTTCAAAAGGGCAACAACGCAACAGAAACTGCAAGGAATATTCATGTAGTATAATAAGTGCAAACCAGTGTCAACGATGATTGTAGAAATTCCGAATTGGAAGCTACAGCCTAAAAGACGGGCCTCGTCCAGAAAGATTTAACGAGCTCGATAAAAACGTCCTGAAACCCATTGTGGAACAATTTCTCATCGTAACTGTTGAGGAACTTGCCTAGAAGGTTGAATTAGATCATTCAACAACATTCACCAACACCAGAATGCCATTTGAGAAGTCAGTAAATCGAGCCAGTGGATTCCAAACAAAGTTTCCGAGTCAAATCGCGCGCAGAGAGTGTAACATCTCAGAAATGAACCATTTTGCACCGAAAATTAAATGGTTGCGAGGCTCTATAGAAAAATTCCAAGCGCCAATGAAAGTAAGTAGACAAGGAAGAACACAAAATAAGATCTTCACCTATGTAAAGAATTGTTGTCTGTTTAGTGGAATATGAAACTGAAACTGAAATAATTTAAACTTTTAAACCTAAACAAAACAACGACAAAGCAAATCTACTACGAGCAGTTTGAGCAGCGTAAGTCAGCGCTAAAAGGCAAAGGCTGAAGGAAATCAATGCCAACACCGACCATATTCGTCGGACATCGCCTAATATGACTATCATTTATTCCGCAGTCTTCAAAATTATTTGGGCAGAAAATGGTCTTTACATGAAGTCAGACCGGTACTAAAGGAATATTTTCCGTCAGAGAAAAACTTTCGAAAGTCTACTAGGGACCAGATTCACTAACACGGAGAGTTATGAAGATGAGAGTTATTTTGGCACTTAACTCTCCACTCGGAATCTTGTAACTCGGGGAATTTGTATTCAGAATTACCAAACTCTCTATTCCACTCGACAAAACTCTCGGCTGTTTTAGCTGTAGAGAAGTATGAAGAATATTTCTCAACTGACAGTATTGTCTGTTTTTTTTTTTCATTTTTTTTTTTTTTTTGTTGTGCAGGTATCTAGGTACATAAGAATTTTCAAATTAAATTTTGGACTCACCGTATGTCCTGGATATATTTACAAAAGCAAATTATGGAAATCCATTAAAGACTTACAGAGAAATATGGATTTTGGTGTCTCGAGGTACCCGCTAAAAATTAAAAAAAAAAACATGAAAGTCGCCAATTTGGTCGTCTTCCAGTACAAAAGAGATGCTATAAAAATTTTAAATAGGCAAATAGAGCTTGTATGTAGTATGGAATGCATCTACATTTTATCCCCTAATTAGATATGTAATTAGTCTTTGAGTCCGATAAATGATTTCGGAGATAACTGCAAGACAAGTGAATCAGTCCTTCTTAAGATGAAAAAATGGCGGTCTTTTGGTACAAAAATGGAAATATTTTCAAATGATCATTATAAAGAATTGGTTAGTCATGGAAATTCACTTACCATGAGAAAAGTAAGTGTTCACAACAGAGTAATAATGGATCTGAAACAAAGAACAGAAGAAATATATACAAAATATTGGAACTGGGGTGTATATGACCCAAATACAAAAATCTTTCTTTCGACGGTTAAAAGTCAGTTATGACACTATTACACTACCCGATCACGTGCTCCTCTCCCTTTAATTTGATACCAAACATGACGTATTTTGGACAACCCCCAATGAGAAGTGGTACGAGCCCCCCCATCACCAAAATCCATTGCCTATACCTATATTTTTGAACTGTAGGCCCTTAATATTTAGAAAAAACCCCCAATATTTTACGATCCCCCTACACAGTTTTAGCCGTCTTTCAATATTGCAACACTTGTCACGTTTTCCATAATTCCTAATTCCAAATATTTTATGTCGTCGAATTCTTGTCATCGAACTCTACACCGGTACCGTGTAGCCTTACGTGTTTTTGTTGTTGCATTACAAAAACAAAAACCAGTGAAGCTACACTGCATCGGAATAGATCTCGTTGAAAAGAATTAAACATTAGAGAATCGTGAGTTTTAATCGAGGAAAACATAAAATCTCATCTCCCAAACTCCCCAACTCTCCGTGTTACAGAATCCGATCCCAGAAAGATAGAAAAGCATTGTAGAAAATGAACGAGAATATATTTTAGATTAGAAAAAAACTTTGTTTATCTTCATTTTTAAAAATAAAAATAAAAAGAACAATAAAAAGCTACGACCAATCATTTTGATACCCTAGACGAATGCCCGTATGTAATTTCGTATGGTCACCCATCTTGCAAGTTTGATTTTTGAGTACTTTTTAGCATAATATTTCTAGAAAGGTTCGTTGAACAGTAAAAATTATTATAACCAATTTCATAGCATTTCATATTCTGAAGAAATTTCTACAATAATAAAATCAGATAGGACTGATCGTTTCACAGTATATGTAAAAAACCAAAATTTTTATATGGCAACACCAAGAAGGCGCTGCCCGACTTAGGCTATTTTTGAAATTATATTTACTGTTTCTATGAAAACACTCTGTTCAAAATTTCAGCTCAGTCAGTGTCCAAATATATAGTGAAATACGATATTTTTGTATGGCAACCCCACGAAGGAGGAAGGAGTTATCCGATTTATCCCATTTTCGAACTAAAATTTACTGTTTTTATTTAAAAGCCCGTGAACGAGATTTTAGCACTCTAAATAAATGCGTTCTCGACTTATCGTGGGGACGGACAGACATGCAAAAATCAAAATAACTTCTAATATTATGCGTGGGTATCCAACCCATTTTTCTCTACTAGCATTATTTCTATGCGTTTCAAATGGAATGACAAACTTAGTATACCCTTTAGATTTCATCTAGGGTATAAAAATATTAAAATTTTTATTGAACTATTTTCTCTTTTCCTTCGAAAAAATTACAATCTTCTTCTTACAACAAGTTTAATCCCATCAATTCTTATTTTATGGAATGAGACGGATCCTTATTCTGAGCTAACTGGATGACAAAAAAGAGACGCCCCAGAACGAGGCAGAAGGTTCAGAAGAAAAAAAGACGAGACCAAAAGTAAATATGAAATTGGTAAACTTTATAGAAATGTCGCAGAGACATGGTTAAACACACCGCCGAAAGAAGATTTGAAGGTTTCTTAAGAAAATCACTTAGAGAAATTAAAAAAAAATATATTCAGTTTCGAATTTAATCCTGAAAATTCAGTAGACCATCATAATTGTAATTCAATTTCACTAATACTTGTATTTATTGTAAATATCAAGTACGGTTTATATATACATACATATGATTAAAGAAGTAAAAATATTCATTAATACCTTAATCTTGATCAATCTCTATCCTTGTCAACAATAGTAGCGCGCTGTAAATATATCTGTAAGAGAAAACTGAATTTCAATCAAATATTATTTTATTACTCTTAAAAATTAGAATAAAGCTTAAAAATTCTCCTAATTAACTGGCTTCACACTTTAAGTTAAATTTTATTTATCACTAAATGTTTGGTTTTCTACGAAACGTCTATAATTACCAGGACTTCTAATTAAATTCTATAGCTTCCTCCGTTAATTACAAGATCTGCTTTAATTGCAAGTGGCTATAGGTGTGTACAATAAAATAGAAAAGGTGGGGGAGCAGCAGCAGAAGCTAAGATGCCAGCAACAGATGTCTACCTTTAAATAATTTGTTCCATCTTTAAGAAATGCGACGAAGAATGCTTTGCCAGTATTTCACTCTTTCCTCTGTTTTCTTGTTTATTTGCCTTCTCTTCTACAAGGATAAAATTGACTTCGCATTTCAATAGCACGTACCCATTTACAGGGATTCTAAAGGATTGCTCAGAGCTTACTGTGAATTTCTTTATTACGACAACGACTATGACTAATATATTGAGAGATGTTTCGTGAAGGTGGTGTGCTGAAAGGAGCATAGAAAATAAAAAGAAATTCAAAATGTCTCTCTATGCTCTCTTGAGGCTATTTGAACTTCAAAGGCATTGCAAATGGCTTTCCTAAAAGGAAAAATATTTTTCGAAACAGTTTTTCACACATCGATAAGAAATATATGTAAGATTTCAATTTTTGCTGATGGCTTAAGTTAATTTAGGTTATTTCGAATAAAGTGAAATTCACATTTAGTTAGTTACCCCCCCCCCCCCCCCCCCCCAAGGAAATTTTTCAATGAACCGAAGAGCCAATATTTGCTGTGATTTCTTTTCTTTTTTTTTTATATATAACATATCAAAAGCACCAGGGAATACCCTTTGATGCATTACACAACTTTGCCTTGAAGGGAATAACAGTTAAGGAATGAGAAAAAATCCATTTAGATTGATGAAATTCAGAGTCAATTATTTTTTACAGAATGGTAAGATCGATCAACAACAATAGCGTTATGCTTATTTGCTGTTAACAGAGCCTCAACCCAGTATGTATTTTTACTATTTAATTGATTATTTTGTTTGTCAGGAAACTCGAACCCAGGCTGCAGTGATGGAAGCTCGGTTATATAGTCATCTTTTGAATAGCATATTTTTTTCTTATCTTTAGCATTGATTTAGATATACAGTGGCGTGAAAAATGTTCCCGCCAAAAACATTATAGGGCATGTAGTTAAACTTAAAAAGTCTTTAAGAACTTTCAGGCAAATGTGTTGTAAAAGTCAGAATTTCTTAAACGTCAAGTCATGCACAACTCAGCCTTAAGAAATTTTCTTTAAAGATAATCCAGGGTGTAGAGCACATCTATGCACCCACACCATTTCTAACTAACATGCACAAAAAATATATATATCTTGATCATACAAAGGTGATTCACTGCATTTTATGTACATGCAGAATGCTATGCAAAACATCAAAAGAAAATAAAGTCATGTCCACCTGCTTATGAGCAAGCAAAAGTGCATGATGCACATATAAGTGTCATGTATCAATGATACACAACGACGAAGTTTTACACATCTTTAAGCATTACATTGTAGCTTTCTTTGTTTACCTTTACCTAGCTAAAACTTTGGGTAATGCCCCCTGTGCATTATTTGGATGCATAAAAAATATGATCAATAATGAATAAGGCAATGGCCGAAAGTGTGTGATTGGTCAGAATAATTTAAATGAGTAATGTCAACAATTTTAAAATTGTATAAATTCAGTGTAATGAGATTAAATAAAGCTAATTTTTAACTCCAGGTGTTTGTACCACTTTGTGACCTAACTTTAGAGCTCCCTCAGCTCCAACATGGAAACACCCAAAGGTAATTGATCTTCTTCAGCTCTTGCCTTTGCATTACTAATAGAGCTCTATAGCTCTTTTCTGGCTATTCAAATAGTGAGCCTTATAGCTCCCACCTGGATAAGCCGCTTGACTAATAGCGAGCTCTTCAGCTCCAACCAGTCAAGCATTTGTCACACAGCGCTTTACCAAGCACTCCGACAGAAAACTCTAACATTCTTTTATCATCGATAGATTTGAAGAATAAAAGAAAAAGTTTTCTACAAGGGTGATACAATCGCGGTTGATTATCTTGATATATATGTATATGTGTGGCGAGCCTTATTTAGTGTTTTATATATTACAAGCCGTGAAATAAAATTTTGCGTATGTGTACAGTAGTGCTGTTTTCCCTCCATTCTCTATAACGATTATTCACTTAATTCAGTTTCAATCAATTTACGTTCTTTATGGATTTGGGAGCGCGAATTTTTAATAAGCAATGAAGTGATTATTTTTGCTAATTTTTATATTTAATAATAGTTAAGGTTTTGCATGATTTTTTTCAAGTTTGAAGTAAATAGCGGATTTGTTTATATAAATATGATATACTTCGTTCCGTCAATATCACGACTCCTAGCTATGAACATTTTACAATGAAAGTTTTATAGTGAAGTGAAAATAATGTAGACAAGAGAAAAGATACAATTTGTCTAAGACCAATAATATTAAACCCTAGATGAACATGAAAGTTGAATAAAGTGAAAAGAAAAATTTCTGTATGTGAACACCAAGATTTAGTTCATTTTTGAAATATTATTTACTATTTTTATGAAAACACTGCGTACAAGATTTTAGCTCTATACGTCGACTCATTTTCAGTCAGTGTCAAAATATACAGTGTAAATCAGAATTTACATTATGATGGCATGCATTTTTTACAGAAATTGTGAGGGAGATAGTTTATTAAAATTTAAATGCTGCCGAAGAAATCATTGCAATACCTCTCACGTACAGTGCCATCCAGTTTTTATGGTACAAATCGCAAACTGAACTGTCACATTGTCAAGTTGTCAAATTGTAAATTGTAAATTTTTTAATGTCCGAAATAACTTCAATCTTTTCTATAAACAAATATCTAAAACCTTTCGATTTCGGAACATTAAAAACTTACTTTTATTTTCTTCTATTTTTGACAGATGATTTAATAAATATTTTTTTTTAAAACTATAGTAACAACAACAATATGGCAGCACGAATAGTCGAAACTAACAAATTATGGTTGACAATAACAATGTTTTAGTTTCAGTAACTATAAAAACTAACTATGCTTGAGGTCTTTTTATTTATTTTTTTCGCTAGCTACAATGGGACACAATACTTAAATTACAGAACAATTATTAAGGGTTTTTCTTAATTATGGTTTTGGACACGCATACATAAATTCAGAACACATTTTTTTCTCTTATCACTCATAAATATACGATGTACTATCTCCCTTATAATATGTGTAAAAAAATGCATGCCATCATATTATAAATCCTGCTTAAGACCAAAGTTTTGTATGGCAACACCAAGAAAAGTTCGCCCGATTTAGTCTGCATTTGAGCTCTATTGTGATCTACTAGCATTATTTCTATCCATTACAAACAGAATGGCGTCGGCCTCCAACGATTAGATAATTTTGATCGGGTCAGTACACTGACTCAAAGACCTGAATCACCGTTTCAAAATCATATCGGTCAATCGGTCAATCAGACTCAAGGATAAAGGAAACTGCTTTTCTTGACTTATTTGTTAAAGCCGTATTTTCAACTGATCTTAAACTTTTTATTTATAGGCTATGCATGCAGATAGATCTTTAGCTAATATTTTTTCACATTAAAATTAAACTTTTGCATCTAGTTCATATTGTATCTATTCCACCCACAACTTTGTTTTGATAGCGTAAGAAACAAATAATAAAAACCGGCCAAGTGCGAGTCGGACTCGCACTCGAAGGGCTCCGTACCTTCATACAAAATTTAACACTATGTATACGCCAAAAAATACATTTCTTGTATGGGGCCCCCCTTTTTAATTTTATTTTATATTTATCATTGGTTGTTATAGCGGCAATAGAAATACACGCTCTATGAAAATTTCAACGATCTACATATTACAGCTCATGAGATACAGCCCGGTATCGGACTGAGAGAGATCGGAGGCTTAGTAATAGAGTTCCCGTTTTTAACCTTTGGGTACAGAGCCCTAATAGAATAGTGCTACCGTCCCTCAGCTCCCAATTCTGTCTCCAAATCTTAGTTTTGGTATTTACCGCCCTTATGCAAATTCACAAGCGTGCAAAGGGGCTCCAAGCCAAGTACCTATTTAAGAAACATCATGTATAAAATCTTTAGAGTTTATAAAATTATTATATATTATCTTGCCCTACCTGCAACGATCGACTTGGGACTTCAAGTTCGGTTATGCACGCACACGTACTTAAAGCCAACTAATTTGGATTTGTGTTATATATAATCTAGATTCGTAATTTTCATTTCCTTAGAAGGAGTTTTCTGAGTAAAGAATGAAATACATATAAAAAATACAAGTTTCTGTAGCACTAATCGAGAATGCATTAATTTTCATTTGATAAATGCTTGTTTTCAGGGCAACCAGGTTAGCTTGCCATGCCACCAGGCGCGTATACAGGGGGAAGGTCATGGGGGTCATGACCTCCCCCAAAGCGCCACTTCACCTTCGCGATAAATTGAATGTGATGCTGGATTGTAGAGTGTGTTTTAAAAGTTTAATAGGACGATTTTCTGATTTTTCGACATAAAATCGGTAACAGGACAACTTGGTGAAGACCTCGCAATAGAAGCATAAAAACTGACTTAAAAAGTAGAGCTCTTCCAGTAGAACTCTAGTTCCATGCAATCATCAACGTATAGCCACCCGTTGATTTTTCATAGAGACACTGATTCAAGCCTGAGTTGTTCAAAATTTTGACGTTCGTAGGGAAGCATTAAATTTTTTCTTAGAAATATACTTGCAAATTGTTCTTAAGAATTTTAATGAAAAACTATTCACCGACAACGGTCAAAACGAATTGGTGGATTGATCCTGGTGGTTCACTCTTTCATTTTTTCTTTAGATTTTTTCATGCACTACTGGTGATCGACCATGGTTCCAAAGAGTTATATTGATTCAGGTGTCTTGGCTAGTCTTGGTCGCGAAAGCTATTTATGAGCGTTGGCTATCATACATTTTGTTGTTGGAAATTTACTTAGTAGAAGTTTTTCTTTCAAATTTTTATACAGAATTTTTACGGCAAAACTATAAAAATAAAATCCATTCACTTTCCTCTGGGGCAGTAGTGTTGTTTAATTTAACTTCACGATTACTTTTAATTTAATTTATAGCAGAAGGACAAACTTGCTATATTAGTTAGCGATGGTGGTAGAAATAGTAGTGAAAGTGTAAAGTGGAAGACTGATAAGACCATTGACAACTTTTTTCAGAAAAAAGCAAAATCAGTTAAGTTCCCAGCATTCTTTTAAATGTGACACAAGATGCAAGCTCACTCTCAGTCAATCAGCTTGCGTCAGCATCTATTTCTACAATCTCTGCACGAGAAGACGTATGTGGTTATGAGTCCTTAATGTCCACCTTGAGATCGACATTGATGTGGATAATATTATCGATAGGTTTTCCAAATCAAACTGAAAATTGAATTTTGCGATATAACGTAAATATGATTAAAAAAACAATTTAAAAGCGACTTCTTCCGATTTTTTCCTCCTCCTCGAACATTTTAGTTGTGACCCCCCCCCCCCCCCCCCCCCCCCCTCTAGGCCATAGGTCTGGAATCGCGCCCTGCATGCCACATTTCAGCAGTTGAGCCGTTACAAAGGCACAATTTTGATTTCGATTGCTTAACAAGCAGTGATATATTACTCGCGTACGGCTGCAAAATTGATAAACTAAGTGCGCTTTTAACGTTTAGCGCTTCTCTGACATGAACAATTCGGTGACGTAGGTAATTTTAGGGTATTAGATGATTATTCCCAACTGACTCAAATGAACTAAATAACCGAATCTTTTACATAAGTCCCTTATACTTTTCGTTATTTCAAATACCGTCTCTGATTTCTTTGAAATATATTTTCGCATCATATTTTTCGGTTTGCCAAGCAGATGATCTATAAAATTTACATTCCTTACCATGTTCTCTATTTTGCCTACTGTACTCTGTGCTCATCTTGCAAAAACTATACCCTAAAATAATAATTTTCATGAAGCATATAGTTTCAAAAATCGGATCAAGTGCTTTAATGCACGACTTCTCTATTTATGTACTATGTACGTGCGTATAATAAAGAAGTAAAATTAAAACTCTTAGGGCCGTAAACACCAACGAGGATAATCCTATTTCATATGTAAAGATTATTCCTATCCGAGAATAATCCTACTTGCTTTGGTCGTAAACACCAACTAGTGTAAAACAATGAGTTTTTGCGTATGTGGCATTACTTTCGGATATTTTCGGTATGTCGAAATAAAAGAGTATTATGTTTTAAAATAAGAAATGTTGAATAAGCAATATTATGAACAAAATTAATTACTTTTTTACATAATATTAAAAAAAAAAAATTTTAGTAGAAAAAGAACTTAAGATTAATGCGTCTAACCGAAATATCGTTGCCACGGAAACGTGCTAATCTTTGTTGTCTGCTGTAATTGTCAGTTAAATTAAAATTTTGCTCATCCGTCACCTATTTGGAATAATCCTCGAATAGTAATTTTACCCCCGTAAAATCTCGGATAAAATATTACACCGGTGTAATACGATGGATTAAATCGCGAGTAATCTTGGTTAGTGTTTATGCATTACACGTGAATATGGATTATTCTGGTTGGTATTTACGGCCCTTAGTATTTGAAAATTAAGACCAAAATAATAAATCAATAAGAATAAATAATTTATTTTTGAAAAATCCTTTGCAAAGAAAGAAAAAACCTCAACTGAACAAAAATATCAGAGGACCACATCTCACACACACTAGACAGCACTACGAGTTCCCTTCAATGTACATATGTGTCAATTTCTCCACTTCATGGTATGTAATAAAATTTGTTTCAATTAAAATAATAGGTAAAAAAAAAAATACAGCAAAAAATATAAAGTAACGCTATTAGTAAATGGTAAAAGTCACGCTGTTGAAATTGAAGACACTTGTGTAATATTTCTTCCATACAAGGCTCATCCAAAATAACTTCATACAATTCAGAACTGTTAATAATTTGGTTCATTTTAAAAATTTGTACAAAATACTCAATACAGTAGTTGTCAAAATGATATGAACTGTCAAGTGTTGTTAAGCTCAGTCTCAATCACATTCAGTTGGTTCAAGTGACAACTGCCTGACACGCAGAAAAATTCTTAGTTTAACAACACCACGCCCATATTTTCTATCACTCGCATCAAACTATGAAACTCTACAATACCATAAGAAAACAAGTTCTGATTAAGCGACTTCTATTAGTAAATTAAGTAAAAATCGTCCAATATGTAAAATATTGAAGACGCAAATTACAGTGAATGCAATAAATTCATCGCATTGCTTCGTTTCTGTTGTTATTATTGGATAACAAAAACAACATCAAGGAAACAAATGGGAGTTTTAAATACATATTTGAAGCCTTGTCTTAAACACATTTATGAAGACAAATGCATAGTGCAAACATATTCAACGCCATCTAGTTTTGACAAAAAAAAATAACACAAAATCGAATGAAAACTTGTTTTAAAGACAGAAGTGGGCATGTCATATGCACCATTCTCTTTTGAGTATTACTAGTCTTCAAAACTTAATTAGTAAGTCTTTGATAACACCGTCACTGGGTTAAAAATACTATACTACTACCGATAAGTTAGTTACATTTTGTTCTCGAAAGTGTAACTATGGGTCAAAAGTTTCAGTTAACACCATGCTAGC
The DNA here is from genome assembly GCA_963924295.1 of Dioctria rufipes. Lineage (NCBI taxonomy): Eukaryota > Metazoa > Arthropoda > Insecta > Diptera > Asilidae > Dioctria > Dioctria rufipes. Next base: position 265,533,815 of record OZ002741.1, on the reverse strand, counting down.
GGATAATGAATTTCTCAAACAAAACAAAAGATAACCTCACCAGGCGCCAAAATGCACTGAGAAAAATAAATTGAAATTTACTACTTTTTAAGTAGTAAAAAAGTTACACTTTTTTCCTTAATTCTACATAACCCTGGAGTAAATTACTAATAAAATGCATGTAATATTAAAGAGATCAGGGAATTTTAAGTCGAAATAATTTAAAGTAATATAATTACGTTTACATTAAATATAAATCACGTAATTTTGTTCACACTTTGAGATGCTGTTCAATTTTTATACCAAAAATTCAGTAAATTTTTTGTATGTATATTACAAGTTTAAGAAGCAACGGCATTCAATATAAACGTGAAGTTAGAGAGAAAGGTTCATTCTTGCAGTGACTTTGGTGTCGAGCGGAAACGTTTGATAATTATTTTGCTTCTTTAATCTAAATTGTCGGGTTTTTAATAAGTGTTATAGTAATTCCAGCTTTAGCAAACTGCAGAAAGCAAGGATATGTATAATAATAATAATAGTAGTGAGACTTTACTTCGTCGGCAAAAATATTTTTAAAGCCATACTTTGTGGACTTTTTTTTTCTATAAAGGCTTTTGTGTAATGTGCATTAATTTTTTATTTTTTTTTTTTTTAATATTAAGTTTTTGTTAATATTTTATTATATAAATAAAAAGAAAAGAGATTAAGACTTGAAATAATAAACAAAGAAATTTATAAAGTATCTATTTTTCAATTATTTTTTGTGACATTTGAGGCATCGATTTGCTTCCTTTGCCAAATAAGCTTTTGAGGGATTTTTTGTACAAAATAGTCCTGTTTCATAAAAATTATATATTTTTTTGTGAGACGTTATTTCCTTTTTTAACTGACATTTTTGGAAAATTCTTTACCGGTAGGGAGACCCCTGGAATGAACGAACAGGATTCTAGAATAACAGATCTGTAAGCTGGCTTATCGTAGACTAGGAGAACTAACCACATGTGCGATTTCAAGACAGCTATAGCCCAAAATATGTCCTAAGTTGACAGAAACTGCTAAGAATCTCAACGTCCAGAGCGCTTTCAAGCTCCACACAAAGACTTCTGAAGAAGCTGTATGGACGAGGAAGATTTTGAGAGCGTTCAAAACGTGCTGTGTAAATGCTCCAACCCTGCCAAGCGTAGGAGGAATACGCTTGGCAGCTACTTTTTTTGCGAATTGGGGTAATTAGCAGACAAAGATCTGGGGAAGGGAGTTAAGAGACTATAATGATGGTTATAAATTCGTCAATTTGCGCATTAAAGAGGGAAAATTACATATTTAGAACTTATTTCCTTGCACTATTCCAAGTGCAATTTTACTTGTTAATCAATTGATTTGCGGATTAAAGAGGGAGAATTACATATTTAAAGCTTATTTCCTTACACTTTTAACATGGCAATTTTACATAATTTTTGGGTAAATCCGATTACAGAACATTTGGGAATATTACATATTGAAACTTACTTTACTATTTTGAATGTAGGCAAAAAAAATGCCTACATTCAATGTAGTAATTTTTTCTCTCAGTGTGGTATACATACATGAAGGACATACTACACCTGACATTAAAAAAAATTTAATTCACTTTCTTGTTCCTGTATACAGGGGCGGATTTACCAATACTATCCGACAGGGACAAATTCAGAGTAACCGTTTGCAACGCTATTATCAACAGATTGATTGCAGTACTACATAGTATAAAGCCGCGGTTCTGTTTGACTTCGTCATGAAGCTGCATAGCTTGAAATCTCAAGATATTCACGAGGGTGCACAGAACTTGAAATCCTTCTTTCTAGGGAATTAAAATGGGGCTTTGGAAAAAAGTAGGTGTGAGCTAATTGATGTCCCCTGAACCTATACAGGGAAAACAATTATCGGCCCTGGAGTTATACAAGTATCCTGGAAAAATTCTTTTTGAATATTTATCCAAATGTGGAAATAGCGCTCCAGATGTTGTTATACATATACATCAGGGTCAAACTGCTCGGCAGAATGGTCGCTTTCAGATCTAAAACAAGTAAAGAACTATTTAAAATTCACCACAGAGGAGATCAGGCTCAATTCACTCTCTATGCTGCACATAGAGTAATGCAGTCTGTGGACTATAGTTAGGTAATCCGTTCCTCTGCTTGGTATATCCTAGATGAAATCTATAGGATATACTAAGTTTGTCATTCCGTTTGTAACGCACAGAAATAATGATGGTTGAGCAAAATGGATTGGACACCCACGCATAATATTAAAGGTTATTTTGATTTTTGCATATATGTACGTCCGAATATACTCGAAAATACGTTCACGTAGGAAACTGAAATTTTGTATACGGACTTAGAGATAAATCGGGCAACTCCTTCATGGAGTTGCCATACAAAAATGGAATAAATCGGTCAAACCCTTCTTAATGTTGCCATATAAGCATTTAGGTCTTTTACATATACTGTGAAAACGATCAGTCTTAAAAATTTTTATTGTAGAATATAAAACCCTATAAAATTGGTTATAATCATTTTTTCTGTCGGACGAACCGTTCTAGCAATATATCCGAAAAACCACTTCAAAAATCAAACTTGCATAGATCGGTGACCATACGAAATTTTATACGGACATTCATGTAGAGACTCATAAGAATTGGTCTGAGACTAGTTCTAGCATCTTTACTTGTTTATTTTCTAACATCGATGTACGTTATAGAAATGAAAAAATAACAGAAACATTTTTGTTTTATTCAATTATTTTAAAAAGGTCCCTGACTCTGTTAACCGCGTGGGGACCCAGGGTTTTGATATCCAGGCCTACTGCCAAAGCCTTGTCATGACCCTTTATAACCTCCAAACCAGAGCTGGAGTATAAAATCACCCTGTATTATCTTTCTCGATATAATGAGATTCTCGTCCTATGTATACCAGGTCATAGCTATATTAGCGGAAATGAAAATTTGGACGAGCTTGTTCAAAAAACACCAACACCGTACTAACATTTTGGCTTGGGCAGACTGCCAATGGAATCGTCTTTAGTTAGATAACTCATCGGGTAGAACTACAAAGGCACTATGAGGTAAATCTAACGTAAAATTTAACGAAAAACCTACTGGGATTTTACAAGTCAACTTAGCGCCATTGCTTACTGGACACTCATTTCTCAGGGGGGTCACCTACACACGATGGGATTTGTTGACAATCCTGTATGCAGAAGACGTAGAGAAGAATCCGAAACGGTAACTGTGATAAACGTTACTGATTCCTTGGCCCACACCTCCTTGAAGAACTTCAAAAAGCGGGCTGGTAAGTTTTGTGAAAGCGCCCGACTAGGATTTGTGAGCAATAGGCCTTGTTCTGATCTTGTTGTGTTCTAGAGACTCTTTAAGTTTCTCATCCTCTTATCAATGCATCCATCCATTCATCCTCCCATTCCTTACATTCCTGTAACGATTTCAATGTTCCTTTCAGTAATTCTAAATATTATACACTTTTCAGACTAACATAGTGTAAAAGTAAAAAAAAAAAATGGTATAATAAATTTTAGCTTCGAATATCTGTTAATAAATAAATGGAAGTACTTAAAGCAAAAACATCCGAACCTAAATCTTAACTACGCAAAACACTTGAATTAGCAATAGAAATAAGCAAACAAGCAAACAAAAAAGGTTTACAGTAAAATATTCGAAAATCATTAGTTAAATTTTAAAAACAACTTCTGTTTGTAGTCTTTCCCATTACAAATGTTTTGTGGAAAACAAGTTCTACAACTTAAACCCAAAAATAATGATTGAAATCGTCATGGGTCTGTAATTCTGGGTTAGAGCCAAAAATCCGCATGTCTATATTGCCATTCCCCTAATCAGATAACACCAGCTTTCCTGGCGACAGCTTTTCTTTCCTCTATAAGTAAAAATAAGTCGCAATATCCAAAAATTGTTGATTGGATGGCAGGAAATCGGTCGGTAGCTAGATATGAGCGCATATGTACACGAGTATAGTTATATAAATAAGTAAACACGTTTATTTAGTCCTCAGGATATGTGTAGAATTGTACATATACATATGTCATGCATCCCCGACGAAACTTTGACTCTACATATATGAAGAAAAAAAATAATAAATAATCAGGAACGTGTGAGAGTTTGCTTGGCAGCATCGATGAAATTCCAAAACTCAAACGAAGGACATGATTTCTCTATTGTAGAACAAAAACGAAAAATAAAATATAAATAACGGGTGGAAAGAAGGTGTCGTCGTAGAAAAAACAAGAGAAATATACAAACACAGTTGGATTAGGAATTGAAAACTTTTAATATGCTTTAAGAGATGCTCAAATATTTTTGCTATAAGCTTGATAAATTTTAACAGGGCCGTTTCAGTTTGTTACAAATACGTGTACACTTCTCGTTCATTTCCTAAAGATTACTTAAAAAAAGTTAAAGTATTTCAAGAGTTGTACATCGACATGTGCACATAAAATTTACATCAAGCTGGGTAATCCTAGTATATTACATTCGTATGGCTCACTGGCACCTTATCTGGGAGCAAACCGATAAAAATCTTATCAGATTAAGGTGTAAACGTAAAAAAGCTCAAAACTGCATGGCAGTATGTAGCAAGAAAGCCTATCATGACAGATGAATATTTCACTCAGGCGAAAAGGATCGATCAATGAAGTTTTGATAAAAATAATTTTTAAAATCCGGATGGTTTAGACGACATGCCTGTTTCATAGTAAGAAAGCTCGAAGAATTGTAACGAAGTTTGACTTCAAGAAAAAATGGTCAAGGCAAACAGGAACACATATTATCTTGTATTACATACAAATATCAACTTTTGTTTTCCTCGCTGGATATGCATCCTGCATACTTTCGTTCGTTCAGGTTAATTGAAAAGCAATATAACCGAGTAAGGAATCTCCATATCAACGAGCCACAAATGCTTTATTAAATCAAACCTGTGAGACGGTGGATATAAAGAACTGACTTCAATTGCTTCCAATTTTGTCATTGTATTGGAAGCAATCTGTTTTAAGAAAAATCATAAAAATGACGCTCCTAAAATATATCGGAGGTGGTTGGCAATGTAAATCCACAGTATTTGCAGTCTCCTTATTTAAAAATATTTATTTAAATATTCGTACAACAAAATTGACAATTTTTTGTATAAAAAATAATTCAATCATAATAATTATAAATAAAGGGAATACAGCCAAAGCTCGAAGCCGATATTGACCATAACGAACAATTTTGTTCTGAACAAAAAATGAGAATGAAAAACTTTTGTTCATCTGATAACGTTCTAAAGAGAACTTTGTATTTCGAGAAGTAAATATCGCATGCTATATCAGAACAGAGTATACAGATTGTGAATTGGGAATGGACCAGAACATCTTTTAAAGCATGCCGAGAGCAAATTTTTCTTTAATAACAGTTTTGTATATCATCCGACGTATCCATCATGTTGTGACCCATTTCGAAACGGACTACCGACCCATATAAAATTTGTATACTCCTCTCTAGTATTGCATACAGCATCTTTCTCTTGTGCCATCTTTGATTTAAGTTTACGGAAATTTTGGATAGTTGGATTTTGATTCCGGACTTGAACAGAATTAAAGGAAAGCTGCGTTCAACGGTGATTTGTGCTGCTGGCGCGGAATTTATTATATTGGTCAATTTACTTAAGTAGTAGTAACCTTTTAAGAACTTTTTCCATGACAATATTTTAGTACATTAGTTTATAAGCAACATGTTTTACTTTAAAAAAATATCCTTAGCTGTGAGAAAAAAATGATCACCCTATCGATAACATTTCATATCAGTTTTGCCTTCTGTGACTGCATTAAACCAACTGATTCAAATATGGGATGCTTCACTGGAAATTGGGTATAATACACAAACACACCCACCTATTGCAAGTGAGAAAAAAATTTTTTAGTAATTTTCAGTGTTAATTAATTAATTCTTAATTCTGAGATCAACTATTAATTAAATATATATGGTGACGAAAATAATAACTATCCCACAGGAAGACTTTTGTTCAAAAAAAAAAATTGTGACTGTGAAAAGTATTGTAAATGATTTCATATATGTTTAGATTCCAAACAACTTCTCAGTATGTTAAAAAAATTTAGAGTAAACAGTTTCTCAGCAGACATGTAAAACTTAATAACTTTAATTTTTATATAGTATCCCCACCACCTGATTTAATAAATTTGCCAACTTAATTTTTCAACATCACAAGAGTACTAAGGTACTAATATTTACTATATGTACTAACAGATACTTCTAAATAACAACAATTGGCGTAACTAGGTAGAAGCTAGGGTGCCCCCCCCTCCCAGAATGCGGACGCAGTGTGGACCTGCGGGCATAGGCAGTGTGTCACTATCATATCACTTTCTTGAACACAACTTGAGCATTCTGATTAATTTTTCTTAATACTTTCTTTTCGAAATAGAAAAGGAATTAAGTCTTATTTCGTAAATACTCTTCGTCGTTGGTCTCGATTTTATTGCTTATCGCCCGATCGCCGAATGTTGACTGACGAGCTATCCAAAAATATAATTGAATGCTGATGACTTATACTAACTGATAAGCGATGTATAGTGCTTCTCTATTTCTGGGTGCTCAATAATAAACAAACATTATATAATAAAGAATGAGAAACAAATGAAAACTGTTCGTTGTTCCTTTGGCCACTTACATCAGAACCTCGACAAAGACTATCTATTTCAAAAGGTTTTCTTATTAAAATCGCCCCGAACGTACCTGAATTTTGCAGTGGAAACTATATTTTAGAATTTAGATTAATTTTCGTGAAGGTCCTGAAACTTTATGTTTTTTTAAATCTATGTAATTTTATATGCTCTAGGTATTACTCGTATATCAACATGCTATCCTGTATGGATGTAATGGACAAAAAATGTTGGTCAAATCTGGGAATACTTCGCAAACAAAATGTTTGTTAAAGACTATGTACGAAAGTTGGTGAACTTGCCCCCCCCCCCCTCCCTCCCTGCACAACAAAAATGCTAGTTATGCCAATGATAACAATGTTCCTTTCCCTTCAAAATAAGAGATTACCATAATCTGAACTTTGCCGTTATTGGTTGAATAAGGTTCTTTAACGAGCTAACAACACAAAACAAAATTTCTTTTTACTCTCTTGAGAACAAAACTCAAAATTTCCACCTAAGCCTTTTTAAATCTAAAATTTTTTATTTTGACCACAAGAAAATAAAAAATAAACCAAAAAATGCAGCATTTTCAAACGTTATTGCAACCCCAAAATGTTATTATTAAACACTAAGTCAATTTTACAAGGACATATTGACTCCATTGAAGGAAAAACTAGGTTTCCACAGGTAAATAATGATACAACTATTTACAGGACCTATCACACTCTGTATCCCAATATGCAAACATTTTGCTCATTTCGCATTCTATTTCCAAACGCAAATGGCTTAAAGTGCCCATTCATAAAATAAATTTGCCTATGCTTAGGCGTTTACTGAAATTTTTCGATATACATATTGTCGAACTAAATGTAGGCAAATAATCGAGTAAGAATTTTGGGAAGACGAATTTTCTATGCGCTATTTCTCGAGCCGCTAATATATACATATGTATACGCCTATAAAACTGTAATAATATCTGTGTTCTTTTGTGTCCGCAGAACAGGGCAGAACAATTGATACACAAAAGAACGCCTCATACTTGTTCATAGAAGATTTATAATTGAAGCGAACAGCACAAATAGTTCGCTTCAATTGACAGAACAATTTGTTCTCTCCGTACATGAGCGTTATAGAACAAGGTACACAAAAGAACACAGCTAATAATAGTGTAAGCAATTAAACTGATTTTTCATTTTCACACAACCAAATAAGTTAGTAAGTAAATAAGTTTTTCATTAATGAAGACGGTACTCATTCTATCTACCTGAGTATAATTGTAATTTTCAAGCTTTATATGAAAGATTTGTAACCCATTCTGAATACTTTTGATACTCATTCGTACCGCCTCCGAGGGAAATACTTCTCTGGGTTTCTTTAAAAATCATATACCAGGATTGTCTTCTAGTAATCCATAATATTTACTCAACACTTTCGAAGTGAAAATTTTGCTTCGTTTTACATCAAAAGAAGCTCTTACATTCGACACTGGATCAAACTCTATTTCTGGCTAGGGATAATATGAGCGTGTTAAATGCAAAATCTTAAGGATAAAGCCTACTAGGTATTGTCACGATGGGTCTGATGCAGATGTCCTAAAAATACAATAATATTCCTACTTTCTAAATATAAAATCTTTAATAACAAAATCTCTAAAATAAAATCCTTAATACAAAAAATTCCTAATCGAAAAAGTCCTAAGTAAAAAAAAAAAGATTAATTTTAAATTTTATCGTATAGTACATCGCGCATTAGTTAATTTTTTGGTTCAATTTATAATCTGAACATGAAATCAATGGTTCAGCATGTAAATATATGTTTTATTAAAGTGCTTTGTATTTAATGGTGGCCATAAATAATAGGTGGTCAGACATGCAAAAGACGTGACTCCAGACAAAATATCATGGAATGCCACGACAAAAATACCATTAAATTTTCGAATACAAAATTTTTAGGTTTGATAAAAAATTAGCACATAATTAGCACATAAATGAGTGAATCAAAATTTTGTTGGCAGAGTTAATACTAGGCACATAATTAGCTCATAATTTTTTCATATTTGGTTTTTCCGGGTCGTATAGGAGGGAACACACTTTTAGTGAACGGAACATGCTTAAGTTACTTTAGTAAAAACGGTTATATATCCAATAAATTGCATCTTGTCATATCTTATTTGAACGAGTACCTCCTGAAAAGACTTCTTTCGTTTGTAAGGATACACAGAAAACGTGTTCTTTTTTGGTCTGCTTTGTGACTACAACGAAAACTTGCAGAAATTGCATGAGAAGAATTGTATCAACGTTAATGCCAAAGGATCCCAATCCTTTAAATTTTTCAAAGCTGAAGCTAATTGCGCAAATATTGTATGCACGTCAAACAAAAATTAAAGGAAACAAAATTAGATTCCTGTACATATATCTCAAGACAATATAAAATTGCATCGGAAACTTTCGCAAATGTAAATGCACAAAACTTAAGTTAAAAATAAATTAATATATAGAAAAAATTGCAAATTTTTATTTGATATGTTTTAATATATGTACAGGGTTTCCCTCCTTCCTTTCTTTTGGAAAGTATGGCTCAACAAAGTCAAAATTTTGGAAGTTTTACTCGTTTTTTTTTCTATTTTTATCAAAAAACACAATACCAATTTATAATATTGGATTTAAGTAGCCCAAGGGCTTACCTTTGAAACGTGTCATCACGCTCTATACCAAAAATTTAACCATTTCTGCGTTTTTTACACTTTCTCTTAAGCATATCCAGCGAAAATGACTGAAAAAGGTCATTTCACAAAAGATAATTGCTTACTTTCTGGCACTGATTGAACTTTTTCAGCCATTTTCGCTGGATATGCTTAAGAAAAAGTGCAAGACACGCAGAAAGGAGTACATTTTCGGTGCAAAGTGTAATAAGTCATTTGGGATTCTTAAATTCAATATGAAAAATTAGTATTAATGACGTGTTTTTCGATAAAAATAGAGAGAAAAAAACGAGTAAAAATTCCGAAATTTTGACTTTATTGAGCGATACTTTCCAAAAGAAGGGAAGGAGGGAAAAATTTATACATTACTGGAAAGGTCCAACGATTGGTGAGCTTTAAAAACATACCCAAATATCTTTAAGTTCCGGTTTCTCGAAAACCATTAGGTCACCCCCCCCCCCCCCCCCACATACAAGTTTTTGCTCGTCTAAGTATGACCTATCCGCAGACTTCGGATATTACACTACTTACGGGGCATCCTGTATAAAATATATTTTACAATCCCCAATTTAATTAATTCCAACTTTTTGTATTTGTCATTCGAAAGTGGTTAATTTTTATTTTTCTGGCACAGTCCTACCAGACGGAATACGAGTTGTCATTTTTTGTAGAAAAGAAAATTGGTAATAGTGATAATAATTGATACTTTTAATAATATTCGCCACTTTTCTTCATTTAAATTTAAATTTTGGTTTATGTATCGAACTTTTGAGGTCCTGTCAACTGTTTTCGCCGACTTTTTACAATTCACGGAAAAATTGGTGCAGAAATAGTTACTTTAATCTACTGTCTCATGCCAATCAAAAGCCTAAAAGCATATAAAGAATTTCTTTCTGAGATCTCATGAATTGCTAACGAAGCTGAAATATCATCAAATTAAAAGTATATATATACTATCCGATTTTGTAAGTAAAAGCTGTCAAAATAGCATTTTCTAATGGCAAAATCAAAGCCTCTCTTTTTCATTTTAAAAATTCTAAAATTCGGTAATAGCCATGACGAAGGTATAAATTATAAATAAATAATAAATAATTTTAAGAATTTCGCTTCGATTGCAGTTTACAAATGAGAATGCATGACTTTTATTCCTCCAGAATATACAGGGTGATTCTGATCAAGATACCTTCCGGTATACCACACGATTCCTTGAGGTAAGCCGATCAAAAAATTGTTCCACTGTTCCACATACCCCCCCCCCCTAGAAACCTTCCTTTAGAAGTTGTGGCCAGTTGAAGATTTCCCCAATATTCGTGAACCCTGATGGGAATAAATGAGTATAAATTTTGAACCACACTATAGATTTTGGTTATTGTTGGCTTATTTAATAGCCCAGAATAGTAGCTGTCGAAAAGTGTATTCCTCTGTATTTGTTAATTAAGCATCTTTAAGTTATTCTCAAATATTTCCAAAATTTTGATTTTTTTATACACATAAATTTCATAATTACCGTTATTTATTTCAAAAACTTTCTTCCATGTAACCCAAATTTATTTCTTCTTATTAATGCCCCTACTACCCTCTATCACTGGAAAAAAAACCGCATGCCAATACCTGAATCGGTTTTAGCACTGGATGTTTATTGGCAGATTCAAGCCAGATCATAAAATTGCATTAAACCAATAATCACAGGTAGGTACGTAGGGTCTTTTATGACTGGACCCACAATTGCTTTGGTTATAATTTTCTGAACTGGTACTCTTAGTACCACTTACCTCTCCTTTTTAAAACATGGTTTAGAAGACATGTGGGATGAGTATATTCCGCTTTCCCTTAGGAGCGAGATGTACTTTATGCACGATGGCGCTCCGCCGCATTACACTGGTTAAATACTAAATAAGAGTACCACTACCTTCAGAAAATTATAACCAAAGAAATTGTGGGTCCAGTCATAAAAGACCCTACGTACCTACCTGTGATTATTGGTTTAATGCAATTTTATGATCTGGCTTGAATCTGCCAATAAACCTCCAGTGCTAAAACCGGGGGGGGGGGGGGGGGGGGGGGTATGCGGAACAATTTTTTGATCGGCTTACCTCAAGGAATCGCGTGGTATACCGGAAGGTATCTTGATCAGAATCACCCGTATATAAAGAAAAAGTACTAATGTCTAACAAGCGAAAATTCCAGATGTGGAAATTTTCGCACAGAATTCCAGCTGAAATAAAATACATTGAAACAGCTTTTAAAATCAAAAACTTTGTATATCACTGAAAAAGCAAAAAAACATATTTTACTTTTTAGTGTAATTTATTTACGAAAGTTATTTATTTTAAAAGTTTTTTTATTGTATTTTATTTTCTACTTTTTAGTCATAAGCTCTATACACTTTCTTCACTCTCCACTCTCGACTCTCGAGCTCGACTCTCGAATCTCGACTTTCGAATCTCGCCTCGCAAATCTCGAACCTCGATTTTAGAATCTCGAATCTCAAATATCGACTCTCGAATTACGAATCTCCACTCATATACGGCCCACATTTGATAATCCCAAGGGTGGTAGTTGCGACCTCCACCCAAAAACCATCCAAAATGTAAGAAAATTTTACCCCATCGGAAAGCTCCCCATTCTAAATCAAAAAACCCCATATATAGTAAATCCATCCACGTTTACTACGCTAAAACTCTTTCGTCACGAACGGCACTCTCAGCCCATCAGGCGCTCAGATACAAAGTTTTAGTTTTAGTTAGGGTTTTGTGAGTTGATAAAAGTTATTTAAAAAGTGACGGCATTCCAATACTATTTTTTGTACACACGTTCATGCAGCACTGGCAAATTTTCAGCTACTGTATAACGCATAACTGTTGTAGCTTGGATATTTTATCTAATGAAACATTGGGAAAAAGAAGACTTGACCTTTCATAGACATTCCTTATAAAAACTGCATAGATTAGACCTGGAAATGCGTTAGCTTTCCTTATTAAAAAACACAGGACAAGTATTGAAATCCGTATGAATTCCATATAAAAATGTCGTGTCTTGGAATTCCATCCGAAAATAATAAGGAAAATGCATGGAAATCCGTTCAGTTCTAACTATCAATACTATAATAGACTTGGAATTTTGACGTTCGAAAATTGTATGGATTTCCAGGTAAACTCGTCAAAAGTGATATGTAAAACGTAAGGAATTCCATGCGGAATGCTTAATGGTTGACACTAAAAACTAAGTTTGACTTCGATGGCAAAAGAATAGAGCACGCTTTCAATTTCTATTTCAAAAAATATTTTAACGAGTCGAGCACAAAACTTACATTTCCGAAAAAATTTCGTTCGTCATAAGCAAAAATTATATCAATTTTTACAATCGTATAACGTACCATTATAAAAAATCACTTTAACACAATTAGATACAATAATTTCAGTACAATAAATCCCAATCTCTGGCGCGTATTAATAATGATTATTTTTGGCTTTCAGTTATTTTTTTTTTTAATGTACCCACGTTGTTCATGGGAACTTTATCTCTTTATCGGGTTATTTGCCAAGAATTCTTACAGAACTGCTTTCATTGGGCAAACGAAAAATGGAGGATTATAATTTGGAAATCGAAAATTAGCCACCGGGTGGGGCGACTAAGGAGGTCAAGTAGTACATGAAAAGGCTCTTCAAATAAAAATTAACTTTTTTAGTGAACACTTTTTTTATTTCATGCATATTTGGGACATATTTGCAATTGATATTATAAATGGAACACCATGTAGCGTTGTTTTTTCTTTTTACCATGAGGATAATGTTTAGGAAAAAAAAAAGAGGATAATTGATAAATTTAAAAATTCATAACAACATTGTAATCTGGAGATATTCATATAACCCTGGGTATAATGCTGTCTTACTGCTAATAAGTAAAGAATATCCCCAGCAACAGATTTCCTCTACAATATTATACAATGTAAGCAAACTACAAGAAATATGAGATGAACATTGACTTATTGACTTACGAGTACGCCTTGAGCATATTAAACCAACCAGGAAAAATGTTCTCGAGGGATTTAGGTTAGCAACTGATAAATATTGCTCCTAAATTATGGAATGTGTGTGTGTATATACACACATCTCAACTTGTAAGCCGCCAACCGATTTTATTTTTATACCCCAAATAAAATCACAGGGGGTATACTAAGTTTGTCATTCCGTTTGTAATGCACAGAAATAATTCATAAATGAAACAGGAGATCGGTTGATGTGTTAGGAACAAAAAAATGTACGGTTGGTTATGGAAGTATGTTGAGTGATGACCATTGGACGTGCAGTCCTAACTGCCAGCATAAGCTGACAGTCACTCGGCGGGCAGTATAGAACAAAATAGGTTGGACCTTGGACACCCGCACATAATATCAAAAGATATTTTAATCTTTGTATATCTGTCTGTCCGTCCGGCCGTCCGCACGATAACTCGAGAACGCGTTCACTTAAAGTGCCGAAATTTTGCACACGGGCTTTTTACAATAGAAGTAAATTTAAGTTCGGAAATGGAACCAATCGGGCAACACTTTCGTTGGGTTACCATACACAAATTTCGTTTTTAACTGTCTAAGACCGCGGCAATGTAGGGAACTGAAATATGGTAAAAGATGTTTTCATACGAATAGATAATAAAATTTCAAAAATTAATTTTTCGCTTTATTTAACTTTTATTTGCATCTAGGGTGTAATATTATTGGTCCTAGACCAATTATGAATTTTTCTCTTGTTTATATATAATTCACTATATTCCGTTTGATAGTATTACGTACTAATAAAATGTAAATTGAAAATTCCATACTGAAAACATTGAGCATCCGTCAACTTTTAAAATAACTTTCTCCATCTCGATAGCCAATTATTTGCAATTCTGGTTCACTGAGCTGAACTGGATATGGCAGTGTCTGTCTCCGCTCCTCTTCAATATAAAGATTAAGAAGATCGAAAACTTTTTCCAAGATTTTCATATTATCAGGATAATAGAAAATGTTGGGTGGTTGTGTAGTGGTTTCTCGGCTCACCCTACCACTTTTAATCCACTTAAATGATATTCGACCGCGAATTTGTGCTATTTTAATTACAAGGAAAATTATTCAATTTCAGAGTATCGCAGATGTTTTATCGTTGTTTTGTTGCTTTTTTTGCTAATATTCTCTCCCCATTTGACCTTTATTTTTGGGCAACTTGGAGACAAGGAAATGTGAGTTTGATAGACAGTAAATAAAACTTCAAAGTCGTTGTGTTTTTAGTTTTGAAAAATACTTTGTCTTATGTACCTACTATTATATGCCTGAATATTACACAAATTCGGAATCTCAAATAATAATTAATAAGTATATGGATGGGATGAAATATATAAAAATATTACAATATTAAGATGAGCAGAGCAGAGGATACACATAATTGTACGCGTCAAGAAAGCGTTAATCGGTTTTTATGTCAACAGGTAAATGTTTGAGAAAAAATTGGCTATGGGTCTCCGTATAAGGGATGTAACACAGCTCAAGCAGTGAATTTGCTCAATTATAGAGTTCACTCAATATTTAAGCGATTGTTCAAAGTCCGACAAATGAGCGCACTCAAATCTTGAGTCCACTCAACTCAAATGATGAATCCGTTCAAGAAGTGAATTGAACAACGGCTCAAATGTTGAATGAACTCAATAATGGAGCGGACTGACTGCTTGAATTGAATCCTACTGCGTGTCATATATTGAGTGTACGTACACTCTATTATGAGACTTATCCTTACTTAAAGAATTTTTTTGTGACAGAGCTAAGGCCGTATATATAGGTCCTACCACCACCCCCCACCCTCAATGGGCCGAAAAAAAATTAATAATATAATAAAATTGGTGCATAGCAAGTAATTGCCGCAATTACCTACGAAGTTGTTTCCTTTCATTTAATACACTTCGAAAGAATAAATTGAAATGTTTTCTTTCGTTAATATTGGCCCTAAAGGGGTGCTCAAGGCAGAAATGTATTGGAAGAAGTATGTCATTAAATATAGAGCTACATAACTAAAAGCGAAACAATAATCGATAACATATTTACTAATGTTCCAGAACAATGTGGCACAATTCATTTATTTTTCAGTTATCACGTGCAAATTTGGATACTACAAGATTGTGAATCATTTATAAGTAAACGTAAACGTTAACACAGAATTTACAAATAGGAAAAAACGATAATAATAAAGAATTTATATGAATATAAATATGTATATGTATATATACTCTTACGAATACAAACAACCCGAGATAAAAGATAAATTGTACAGTAAAACTGATTTCGTTCATTTCAACTGAAAATTATTCTTTTCAGTACCTTAATGTTTCCCCCGATTCTATAAAAAAAAAAAAGGTAAGTTTATGTAGCTTCACCTATAATCTCCCCTTAGGCCTAATACGTCATTAATGGGAAATTTATTCGAAAAAATGGAAAATATCCTCACCTTTTCACCTTGTAGCACTACAAAATAAAATTTATCTAAGGAATCGATTGGCTTCCAACAAAATTGAGCAGCTTTAAAAATGTATCCATGAACAAAAAAAGGAACATTTATAATGTATGTATTATGGGGTCAGATGAAAGAACTCATCTACTTTGATGTTATAAATTATTATTGAAACTGTGTAAGATTTTATATTAGCTTATAGAACAAGTAAACCAACCAGACAGTTAAATTTCATTCAGAAAATAGTGTTCAGATAATTATCCGATTTACCGACAACATTGTCATTACGGCATGCTAACTACACATCAATAAATCTAATTTTAATTTTTATTGTTTTTACTGGTCTTGTTCTTGTTCCTTTAATTTGAATAAAAGTGTTCTTTTTTTTTTTTTTTAATCCACACAAAACTTGTTTCATTGCTAACAAATAAAACAAATGCAGATTTTAATTATAGAGCAATTTTCAATTGAAGAAAGTCTATTTATCTTAAAAACCCATAACCAAAATTTCAATCGAAGTACTAGTCGATCGGAAAAAAACCCACGAAAAAATTATTTCGTAAACGTTTCTATCAAAACATTTTTAGCAACTGAACAGTTTTTTTTTTTTTTTAAGATAGGCAAGTCCGACAGCAGTTCATATCAGGCTGATTGATCAGCGCTGATTCAAAAGTTTGACTTTCTCGATGCTGGTAAAATCAGCACATCTGAAGTGCTGATATAGGATGATGGATCAGCGCTGTTCAATCAGCATAATGTTGAATTGTAACTGGGTCATTCCACAGAAAATCGACAAATGTTGTGAATGGACCATCTCCGATTTTGATAAAATTTTACAGGTGGGTTGGTCTTCTTGTTGGTAGTACTTTGCTGAAATATTTTTCGTTTTTGTCCATTTTTGACGGCGATATGGTATTTTGAAATTTGGAAAAAGTGGCAAATTTGGCTTGGAAGCTGTAAATTCAAAACTTTATATCTTAGGATGTATGCATCGTAAGCCCATGAAACAAACTCCATTTGTTTAAGGAAGCTTTAAAGCTCCTAAAAAAAATTAGCTGAGGTCCTTTTTCTGAAAATTTGTTTTCAAGGATAATGGATATGTTCGTTATCCTTGAATATCTCAAAATGCGCACTCTCGATTTCTTTTATTTTTTTTTAATTTAATCCTTAATGGCTTTTGAGGAAACTGTAGAAAGGAGAAAATGGAACTCCTTGAAGTTTGGATGGAGTTAATTTTTAAATATATGTAGTTCAGAAAACTTCGAACGAAAATTGATGTTATATGGTGCGTTATCAAATACTTGTATGCAGCTGGTTTTAAAAATTACAGTGATACACATACTGCAACTTTTAGATTGATGTCATATATATACATATGAATATAGTTATATCAGAAACCTCAACTAAAGAACTCATTGTTTACTCAATGTTTACATATGAAAATAATCTTTGAAAGTTCTACCTGCCATATAATAATTTAAGCCTGTTATAATTTTGCTCAACGCATCCTTTCTACCTGTTTTTCTTTTATCTCATATATCATGGCAACAGTTTCCATTTTACCTGATCGAATCTAATATATCTAGACTATGTATATGTATAACAATATATGATCCTAACGAAATTTAAGTTGGAAAATATTATAAGATCGGTTATATGTTAAACATCTATATTTTCTACACTGGTCGCCCGGGGTGAAATGGGGATGCAGGTAACCAAAGGTATTTACTTGCATTCGAAACAAGTCAATCTGAGTAAGGTAAATGAAGTATATGTGTATATAATTTAAAGGAAAATGTGTTTCAGTTGTGTTGTATCAGTAATTGGTAAGTATAAAAGTGAGATGACTCCGTGTATCTGAAATTATTAGTGCAACGTCGTTTCAATTAGTAAGCAAAACGTATTTCGCAATTTTATTTATTTTTTTAAATTAGTTTTCTGAAATTAGTTTAAGTTTAATTATTCTTATAAATCGTAACTGTATATTATTACCATACATACAATTATAGCATTAAGCATGGAAAATCGTTATAAACTACGGGAGTGTTGTAATCCTTTTTTAAAATCAAGTCATTCCTCTAAACGCCAAAATTTAAGAAATGTTACCAAAAGGATGATAGATCGTCTACCAAGTTTACAGCTGAAATGGAAAATATGTTCGCAGTGCCGATTAGAAGTCTATAAATTACCCGGTCCTTCACCTTCTGTAGAGATTGAGAGTCCCGAGGATATACAAAGTATTGCTGATAGTCAGGATGTTGAGTTTTTCGACAGAGACGCTGCTCTCAACTGCTTGCAAGAGTGTCTTCATTACTTAGGAGAACCAGAAATTCAAAGGAGGCGAATGAGTGATAGCATATATGTGGAAAGAGAACTGAAAAGCATTATGGATGCCATATCCACTAAAATTTTTAATGTACCAATCGTCCAAGAAACAAAATCTAGTGGATTTTCGGAAAAATTCGCGAATAAACTGAGAGAAAAGTATATCACAACACAAGATAAAAATATGAAATGCATTATATTGACACTTTTACCGGAAGACTGGACTGCTACAAAAATCATGGAAACATTTCCAGGAACTACGAGCTATATGTTGAGGAAAAGTAAGCAAATATTACAAGAACAAGGAATTTTATCTATACGCCCTCGAAAATCTATAGACATTGATACGAAATTAAAAGAAATGACGATACAATTTTATCTTAATGACGAAATCAGCAGGCTCATGCCTGGAAAAAAGGATTTTGTTTCAATAAAGCGAATAGTCAATTTTTTCAAGGATTCTTTTAACAAAATTTTATTCAGGTTGATGACGAAAGGAACCATGTGCAAAAAAGGTTACTTTTAGGGAATTTGAAGGAAATACACCTAAGCTTCAAGTCATCGCATCCAGAGAACAAAATCAGTTTTTCAAAATTCGCCTCCCTTCGACCGAAAATTTTTTTTTAATTTTCAAAATTGACGCCCTCCACAGTCCTCCATGATTTATATGTACACTTCATTTATCAGAATAACTTTTAGAGCTGGGTGTTATCTACCAAAAAACCTTAATTCACCGATGGACAACAGCAGACCCATTATTGCGCTCATTTCTCTAACGTTTCTGCTTTAACAATTAAAAAAAAATGGTATAAGAAATAAAATAATAGAAATTATATTTCTAAGCACATTTTACTAATTGAGCTGGTAATAAATGTGGCCTCCATTTTTATTTATAAGCCATCTTTATTTTTTTTTCCACTGCTTTCCAATTTTGTACATTGTTCTTGATAACCAGCCGCATAATCTTTCTATAATGAAACATATTTAGATCAGGAGACTTGAATATTTTCTTCAGTAAACCAATCTTTTACAACTCTCAGCGGTGTATAAAGTCACATTGTCATGATGAAAAAGCTATTGGGTATACTTTCAAATATTTCATCTATCATAGATTTCCCACCTTCCAGGAATTGTTCGTATTTTAAGCTAGTCTCCTTTCAGTTAATTGGTCAATGATAAGAAATTTCGGCCCCCATAAGAAATTACGGTCCCCAGTAATGTAAGGGGAGAAAATAGATAGATAAAGGAATATTGTCATTTATATATTTTTTTATATAATTAAGATATACCAAAAAAACTCTTAGTGTTAATATTTGTCATAAAGAAAAATGCTAGAGATATGATGTGACAAAAGGAATTAATAGCCTCGTATAGCTGTTTGTGCAACCTCTGGGTATTCTTTTTTTTTCGGAGAGCGTCTAGCTCCTGCGATAAAAACTTTTTGTAGAGATCTGCTACTTCTCTTGATACATAAAAAAAAAAAGGATATTTGTCCGTTTATATATATAACTATAGTTATCTCGAAAATAACTGAATAGGCTCTGCTTGAAATTTTCCATACCCGTAATTATCCCAGTAATATAAGATTTAATGGGCACTTCACAATCCAACTTTTCAAGAAAAATTTTGAGTTGCACGAAATAACTCAAAATTCATCTTTTTTTTTTTAATAACTGGTCCAGAAAATTATTCTAGAATCTAGAACATCGAAGAAATATCGTTTCTTATCCGAGAATATTATCTTTTGTTACGTTGAACTCCATGTAATTATGATTCATTGAGAATTCAGAACAATTTTATTGATAACGTCTAGTTAGGACCAGTTTCATTTTCAAAATTATTATTGGCGATGCCTGTATGATGCGTTGAAGTGTCCTCGCACTTACTGAGGTGCATATATCTGCCGCAAATTTGTCGACAATTCTTTATTAAATGAATGCGATTCCTCTCTAAAAATTTCACGACCTTCTCCATCCGTTGGTAACCCTTTATTACTACCCATAGTTTCAACCCTGATTTTCCTACCCTGGGGTCAAGAAGGAGAATTAGTCGATTTTACTAGGAAATTCAAAAGTTTTTTAGATACGAAAATTTGAATAATTTAGGAATAATATTAGCTGGGCTTATTTATCTCACTGATCTAATCCGGTTTAATTTTATGTACGTAAAACAACAACAATGCTTGATCCATTGTTGTTGTTTTACATACATAAAATTGAACTGGATCAGGACAGAGAGATAAAAAAACGCAGCTATTATCTAATTGTCAATTTAATTTCATTTATGAAGGCAGTTTTTATAAGCAGATGTATCGATGGCCACTGTCGCATTGCGAGTTAATTTTTCTATCTTTTGATCGTGGACAGGAAGCGCACCTTGCTCCCTTTCCACGAGGAAATTCCAACTCCTTTGCAAGTTTTTCCTTTTCAATTATACCGCCAATTCCTTCCTTAAGCCAAGTAGGCAAAGTACGGTGTTCAAAACGTTCCTCCAAATATGGTCTTAGAAGACTTAATGCTAAATTTGTTTAAATAAGCGTATTTTATTTCACCAGATTCTATATTGCCATAAAATACACACATACACACATTGGCTACCGGCGTGTCTTTCTTGACACACAATATTTGTGACACAATTGGTCAAAAGGTCCACCCCACCTTTGATATGGATACTACTAGATACTACAAATTTGTAAAAATTGTGAAAAACCTTGTAAACTTTTCATTCACCTTACGTATTGGGTTTGTTAATTTTCCCTGAAAAAAATTTTTAACTTTATATTTGCGCTATATTCCTACCCTGGAGTTGTAAACGACCCCAACCCCTTTATAAATATTTCTTAGAAAAAGGTACCGAATTTTTAATATTGGCGCCGAATGAATTTCAGTTATCTTTTGTACGCTTTTAAAACAATGGGCGATAAGAATTTTCAATTTTTTTTAGAGAAAAACATAAATTAATTATTATTATGGTCATTTTAGACCTCAGGTAGTAATAAAGCGTTAGCTTTTTCTTTCCGTAGTTTTTCGGATTTTTGAAGAAAGAGCTTGCAACATTTGCCATTCTTATCCTCCAAGCGTTGGTTTTATTAGAATTTTTTTTTTTTTTTTATAGAGCTCTCTATGACTTAAAATTTTCTATGTCCCATATTGATAAATTTAAGTCAATAAACTAAAATCAAGTTTATTCATCCTCTAATAGTGCTTTTATTATTTTTATATCCTCGAAACCATTACATATCCGAAACGAGGTCTAGCTCAATTAAGTAACCACATTTTTTTTCCTTCTCTAATGCGGATTTAATGTGTCAACAAAAGTGGTCACAATTAGATACTTTTACGAAAGAACTGCACAAGCATAATTCAATTGAAGTCTGAAACGCTATTTTTTTTATTGTTATTACTATTTTAGGACTGCCATAAGGAAGTCCGGTTTTTTAGTTGAAGTATCTGTTTATAAGACGCTTACTAATTATAACGTGCCTACACCCCATAATTCAGGAGAAACACTGGGTAATTAGGAAATCATATGCATTCACTGAACATTACACATGCATAAATGTATATGTATGTATTGTTATCAGTCAACTTCATTAGAACTGAACACGCACAGTTTAGTTTTTCATGTTGGGTGTGTGTAGCTGCGAGTGGAAAAAGACGTTACAAAATTCATTTCATGGATGATTCCCCCAAAATAAATCGACCATGGGGGTAAGGGTTGATTTGGTATTTATTGTCTAGAAAATTACATATCAACGGGAAAGATCTCCCAGCCAAAAAGCAATATTACTTTACTGTCACCATCTTCGTTATTTTTGCCGTTGTAAGAGACATGTTTTTCTAAAATAAATCTCACACGATGGCTTAACAGGTATTTCGGGATAATGTTTTTTTCTCCCTTTGGTCTTGTCACACTTTATGGAACAATAGCGAGAAAAATGAAAGTTTTCTTTTCTTGCCGTGGGGGGGGGGGGGGGGGGGGTAAAAAACAATTTTTCTTAGATGAACGTGCATAGCGCATCATTAAAATTTACTTAAATTTTGTTTATTGAGAATAGTGAAAGCTATGCACACATAACTTACCCAATACCTGTTGTATATACAAATATCATTGTATACATATACAACGCCACTTGAAATATTACAAATTAGAAGAAGAAACATTTAAATTAAAAATTTTCTCATTAACTAATCATGCATAAAAACATGATAAGCTTATCTTTCTCACATACGAAGAAATCGAATCAGCAATTTCTTCAAATGCGTAACATTCCATTTTATTACAAATAACTGTCAAGCACAGTTACCACTTGAATCAAATTGTATCCAAATGGATGCAATTTATTCTTCAAAGTAAATTTGGATAGTTTGATCCTTTTTGTTCTAAATGAATCCATCTTCAGACACCTAACTAATTTCTTACTTAAATAAAGAAAGATTTTCCAAATAATTTTCATTCTTTCTTGTAGAAATATTTATCATTAATAAACACAACCTTGCCCCTTGCCGCTGATGGAGCCTATGTAATGGCAGGAGAAAATAGTGGCTTGCATGCACAACTTAAACAGTTTAATCTAGATCTAATTTTTACAAAATGTAGGTATATACCATTTACTTTACCTGTGCTCCAGCTATACACGTGTAAAAAACTACCCATCTTTAAGAACAGTTTACAAAATATATTTGTAGCTTTTTTTCAGTTTCAGGACTCCGTCAAAAGCGGCAGAAACGTGTAGGTTTGGCGCAAATCGGAAGCGAATTGGAAGCGAATCGCTCAATTGAAGTTTGGCTTCGATCTCGAAGTCGTTCTCGACTCGATTTCGAGCCGAACACGAAGGAAAAGGGATCCTAACTTGAATTCAAATGACGACTCGATTCGTCTTCTCGGGACTTTTTCGAAGATTTTCATGTATTGGTACCTACTATTCATAAGAGTCTTATGAATATGAATATGAATTATGTCAAATTGAATTTGACACCCTTCAAATTCCGAACTGATTCCGCCATCAGAATTCAGCCCTCATGAAGTTCACCAGTATACAATCTGTAATTTTAGACTTTCAAATAATTGTCTGAGTCTAAAAAGAAATGAGTTGAAACATATCCATCACTTCTGCTGCCATCTACTGGACGGAAGATTCATGAGAGTTTAACAATAAGGAACATAACCAAGAAAACACTAACAATAAAAAACCCGAGTGCGTCGAATTTGGCATGCCTGAATAATGCACGGCCTAGCTCGTCATTGGGTGGGTACTTTAACGCACTCCGTTATTTTGCATGCCCAATAAAACAACTCTTGGTTATATCAAAACAGACGGACGGACGAACAAAAACAATTAAACATGTTGAAGGGAGGAGGAAGGACGGAAGGAAGGAACCAAGGCCTCCATGAACACCACTACTATATCACGCCACGTGTACCACTTACTGCTTTATACTCATATATCAATATTCTATTATCAATATCTTAATTACTTGCAGATCCATAACTAATTCTTTAGGGCAATCGTTCTTTTCTATCCTTAAACAAAATTGAGACAAGAGAAGATTTTTTTTTAACTACCTGGGTAAATCTCATTGGCCTTCCTGGCTGATTTATGATAATTTTTATTTACTACATTTCAATTGTATTTTTGTTGTAAATACGGTGCTTATCCATTAAGCATTTCGTATTAAATTCCCTTCATTTTCCATACTAGCTTCGGCGAGCTTACCTGGAAATCTATACGATATTCATACTGCGTCAAAATTCATAGTCTTTGATTGCATTAGTAGTTGGAATTGAACGTGAATACACAATAAACAGATTTCCATCTTTATTTCGTGTTATTTTTGTACGATAATATATTCTCTACTACACTGTAAAAAAAATTGAGGACTATTCCCTATAATATAGGGAATACTCCCTAAAAATTAGGGAAAATAACCTACATTTTAGGGAATATTCCGTAAAATGTAGGGAATATTCCCTACATTTTAATGAAAACGTAGGGAATAGTCCCTACATTTTAGGGAATATTCCTTACATTTTAGGGAATATTCCCTAATCTTATCGAAAAATACCTGAGCAATAATTTGTGCAAATTTTTGTGTACTATGGAAATTCGTGGTATTTCCAAGACTTTTTCTTTGTATTTTTACACGGATTTCCAGGAATCTTAATGTTATTTACATTTTTTTTATGAATCATGTAATTAAAAATAAGTACAAAGAGATAGAATGAATAAGTTGCAGCTTCGACCTTCTCACTCCATACTTGTATTTCAAGTCACGTGAATGGGGTAAGATAGGAGAGCTCTTCATTTCGTTTTAAAAAAAATCGGCCCATCTGCAGCTTCAGATCGTGCATTCGGCCCGGATGCAATTTAAGTTTGGGAACACTGTCCTAGATCAATGGTACTGAAACTGCGATGTGCGGACACTTAACAAATAATGGTTAGAGATCCGCAGGACAAAGTTTTGCTTTTCTAAAAAAGGCTACATTATTTTCGCACGAATCTTCATTACACTGAGGTATCCATATAGACTTTTCGGAGTTAGCATACAACGGGAGGGTGATAAGTTCACGGAAATTTTTCTTTCTCAATATATTCTTCCTAAACATTTCTGAAATCAATCAATTACCTTATTATTACCTTGAAAAAAAAGAATTCTCTTTTGTCGCAAAATAGGCTGAAATCCTGGACTTCATTTCATCATCGTGCCCAAGCTTCTTCCCCCAAAGCTTTTTTTTTCATCTTTGGAAAACAATAGTCAGACGGAGTAATGTTCGTTAGGCATTTGGAAGCCAAACTTGTGAATGGCAGCAGGATACATTCTGCTGTAATATTCTCCTGTTTCGACGAAAGCTCATAGTGATGAACCCAAAAGTTTTATCTTCAATTAAATCTCACACAAAATGTCATCCTTGCCTTCACCACAGAGATCCAAAAACTCGCGTGAACACTCGACGTGGTTTAATTTTTGAAGCAGCATTTTCGACAGTCATCTTGCGTTGACGTTTATCTTGCCAAGGTTAATATGAAGAATTTCGAAAATAGTCATAAGTGCTGCTCCTATTGTGGCCCAGTCTGCTGGTTTAATAAAAGCAGTGATATAAGTGATAAAGTAATAAAAGAATTTTAATTTAATGAAGTTTGTGTTTTTATTGATAAAGGACACAACACTCCCTTTTTAAATGGGCATACCCCAGTACAACTTCCGCACATTTTCTACCAATACTGCTTCGACATGCCGTCCCGAGCGGGTGTCGTTTTCAATCGATTTTTTGCCTTTATTGAAAGTACCACTATAAATCATTGTTTTCCTAGGGCAAGAGTACTCGTAAGTCGTTGACAGCTCCTCCAAAATGGTTTGAGGGATTTTTCTTTGTTTTATTGCTGCGCGTCAATTTTCTCCATGCTTGGCATTTTCTTACCATTGGAATGCTACTTAGTTAGATGATATCTTGTGGGTTTTTGATCCGACTGAGCTGAAACTTAGTGTAGGTGTATATGTAATCATATGTGGTTTTTACCATCTTCCTATATTACACTATGAATTTTATTTTCTGCACCGGATTTATGGAAAAACTCTGTCAATTAAATTTAACCATAATTCTTCCCCTTTTTGATAATTATAGAATTAATATGTTCAGGATTCATGAATGACCAGATGTTCTAGACTAAAAGCTGCCCACCTGGTTTTGCCATATAATACCAAAAAAGGGGGGTTGCCCGATCTAGTGGTCTATTTTTAAGCTTGTATTTCCAATATTTATGAAAATGGAGGGCACAAAATTTGAGCTCCCCACGTTTTCTCAGGCAGTGTCCAAATATATAGTGAAAAACGAAATCTTTGTATGGCAACTCTATGAAAGAGTTGGACCACAGATAAGAAATACCCAGATATGGATTTTGTTAGAGAAGCTCTGACGCCAAACGGCTGTGTATAAGCCAGCCACTCATGTGCCATAAGCCAGCGATAGCTTTTCGTTCCAATATGCACATCCGCCAGCCATGTGCTTTCATCAGAGGCAACAACCAGTCAACTAAAAGCAGAGATATTTGGTTTATGATATATTTGTGTTAAAAGTTTCACCACAATTGTGATTGTGTGTTGATATTATTACACGTTGTATGTGATTTATTTACTTTTTTACTGGCAAATTACAGCAACAGGCACTCGCTATCGGCACAACCAGTCTTAAGAACAGATATTATTGTTTATGGCTTTTGTGTATACGAATACAACTGTCAGATTTTTACCTCTGATACAGATATAATTGATTCTGGCTTTAGCGAATAGCAGATTAAATAATTGTGATTGTGTTTTGGTGAAATAAATAATATTATAATACAAAAAAAGAGATTTTTTCTAATTGTGTTTTATAATATATTTAATCATATATTCACTTTGTGATTAAAATGGGTAAACCTTGGCATATAAAATGCTCAATAGTGAATTGTTTGTCAAATAGCAAATACTTTCCTGAAAGGGCACAATAAGAAAAAATCGTAATAACCCTAAACTAAAAATATTAAATCATCTGTAAAAAAGATGTGTTTATTATATATTATATTTTTGAATAAAATTCTATTGGAGACTGTCCGTTCGAATGTTCTTTGTGGAAAAGCAATAACCATCTGCAACGATATGAGATTTACCTTTCCATAACTTTCGTAATTATTCGATTATGTATACTTATTAAGCAAAATAGAACAAAATATACAACCAATAATGAATTTAAAATTGGTGTACTAATTTTTAAACAGGGACTCTTTCGTAGCGCTATTATTTGCATCTTTCCAGCTTCCATAACTTATACTTATACATGTAAGCCTATCGCATGTGTAAATCCTCTGTTCTTCCTGGCAGGAGCGGTGAATATTTAAATGCCGATTCCTTTGTTCAGCAGGAGAAAGCAAAGTGAGGAAGTAAAATTTTGACTTATCACCCTGTAATTCCTCTTTGGCAAGATCGGTGGTTGCCTCGACAGCAGCATTAATGCCGAATTTCTGTCCATTGAAGTAAAAGTAACACGGGAAATCTATAGGCGACATAATTAATAATAATTTTGGTTTTTATGGCAATATACGGAAAGATTTGTAAAGAGACAAAGAAGATTGCTTTAAATTTATTTTCTTTTTTTGTTTTTAATATAAAAAATAAACATCGCTAGGAAAGAGTCATATCTGTTAATGTATTTTTATACCTTAGATGAAATTTAGTTATTACCTTATTTTTGTTTGAATGGTACAATTTTGTTTTTTGATCTATTTTGCTTCCTGTTAGACTGATTATCTTAGTCTATTAAATCACTGAATAATTTGAGGCATTTATAGTACTTGGATTGTGTTTACATTACATTTATGTTTATTCTAAGTATAACAGTATGAATTAACTTTGTGCTTAAATTTTTCAATAGTAATGTTAAGGAAAATGTTCTTAAAAATAAAGTATTATCTGTTCAAAATATTCAAGAAGCCATAGTACATAGTACAAAGGGGATTAGGGCTACAGGCGACACCACCCTAAATAAAAACGAGTGAAGTCAGTTACCTCTGCGGTCACTTGGAAATACTGCTTTTGTGTATTGTTTGTTTACTTTTGTTTGCCCTATTTTTATTCTTTGCAAAATTATATAATCAACCGGTTTTTTAGACTAATTATATCAAATTCTAACACTACTTTTCATAATTATTATTAAGCGTTTTAGATTTAAATGAAATTTGTTATTAACCGACAATTTGTACAAGGATATAAAGTGAAGTAGAAACAATTTTAATTTTCAATTGATTATTTTAATACTTATTCGCTTCCAAGTCCTTTAAATAAGACGTGTAGACGGACGGACGGACGGACATGTAAAAATCAAAATAACTTTTAATTTTATGCATTTTTTGCTCTAAGAGCATTATTTCTGTGCGTTTCAAACGGAATGACAAACTTATGTTAGAGAAAAATGCAAAAAAAGTAATATGTGGGATATGCTATTTTCAAAATTGTTGTCAAAAAGTTAAATGGTATTTCATGTGCTTCAGTTATGGAAAAAGAAAATACCGATATATTTTTAAATGCTGAGCAATTAATTATGTAGAAAGATTTTAAGAAAGATGTTAGTTCGCTAATTTAAAGAAGTCCTTACGATTTTTTTTTGTTTTTTTTTTTAGTATGAATTACAGTTTTTATGATATAAAAAGATTTTCAATACTATTTGCAAATTTCTCATATAAACGAAAAGACTATAAAATTATGCATAAGTAAATCAAATAAAATATATCTCGATTGGTATTCTGAAAAATTTCCTTGTTTGAAGCATAGAAAAGCAATACTGGATTTCTGAATCGTTCTTTTGAGAAAAAATGAACATGGAAAATTAAAAAGGAAATAGAAAATAAAATTATTCATCACGATCGCTTAAAACATTTGAAACAATAAAAAAATAATATTTTCGAGTTGAAAATTAAATTCAAATGGTAAAAACTAAAAACATCGAAAAATTTTAATTTGTATGTATTACTGCATAAGTAAAAATCCCCATATACCATACCAGTTTTTTATACTCAATCTCCAGAATTATTTTACTTCTGTTCCATGTTCACGATTAGATCAATATTTATATATGTAATATTGTAATGTATACCCACATAGAGCAAAAAATGCTCTCTAATTATTATTAGCTCTCGTCTCTACATTTTACACAGCGGTGCACTAGCATAGCAAGCAGGCACAAGCAATAACAGCAGAGCGGCAGAAAATGCTTTCCAAGTTGTTATAACGAAACAAACTAATTTTGCTTTTGGTTTTGAATTGTCTACATATTATTAAAATTCTTTGGTATGATGAGCTTTCCAATTTCGCCTATATGAAAACAATGAAAGCGTCTTGTGTTAAAAACACAATTGAATGTTTAAATCAGAGACACCATCACTCAAATATTGATTTCCACAAAGTCAGATGGCAGCAGCAATGTACACAAAACCATTCTGTTTGCTAAAATCCACATCTGGGTATTTCTTATCTGTGGTTGGACGATTGGTCCCATTTTCGAACTTAATTTTTTTTAAACAGCCCGTGTGCAAAATTTCAGCACTATAAATAAATCCGTTCCCGAGTTATCGTGCTATGACGTATATATAAACACATTTTTCCGCGTCTTAGTTGCTGTCTGTCACCACTTTCGCAACAGTCAAATTATCTGCCATTTTTCCATTGATTATGAAATATAATTCTCTGCTGCAACACGAAAAATAAGTCTTTATGAAATCACGTTTTTTACCCGATTTTTTATGCGCCCTCCACTATTGAAAGCGAGGCAGACTTCGGAATAAGTTATCAACGATGTTAAAAGAGTATGATAAGTTGGAAAATATTTGAAATGACGTAAGTAGCAGCTCTCCGTCCAACAAAAAAAAAAACTCAGATGTCAACATCGGCCGAGCGTATACTAAAAGAGAAATCTCTTGTGTAAAAAACAATAGTGAGCCAATACACCCTTATTCGCCAGTGTGTAAAAAACGACGTAATTGGTTATTCCCAGCAAACATTTTCGCGGGTTTTCGCATCTGACAGAAATTCTCGAAGAGCAACAATTCAAAAACTTTTCGGTTTTACGATTTTTTTTCGCGTGCCAACTACATTCTTTTCAAGTATTCGGCCGAAAAAAAGTGAAGTGAGTGCTGAGAAATTAAAATTTGCATTTGTTTAGTATTTCTCATAGTTTCGTTGTTTATTTTCAATTGAATATAGAGTAGTTTTCACAAATCATAGTTTAATCGTTCATCCAATTCGAAATCGAATAGTTTTTACGAAGAATACTCGAATACATGTGACCCTTATATAAAGCACCAATACACGAAAAATCTTCGAAATGGTCTCGAAAATACGAATCGATATCGAGTCGTTATTTCAATTCGAATTAGCGTTCCTTTTCCTTTGTTTTCTACTAGAGATCGAATCGATGACTTCGATTTAGCGGGTCGATTCCGGTTCGATCTACAATCGTAATGTTTGCTGGGTTGAAACAATGTAAACATTTTTCCTTCAAAATTTGCTTTAATTTTTTTTTTTTTCAAATGACGCCTACTCTAATGGGTAATCTCTTTCTATTAAACAGCTGTTCAAGAGAAATCTCTTGATAGTATACGTTCGCCAGTCAACACAATAAGCGAAAAGGTGCTAGTGGCAAAAATGGGAACAACGTAATAAAATAAGCCAGACAGCAATAATTGCAAACGGACAGTATACAGCGCACTCAAAAAGATTAATATATAATTTTGGTTAAACAATTTAAAATACATATTTATCTTTTATACTAAATTTCATGAGAGAGAAATAATTTTAAATCTATTATTTTCAACAACAAATAATAAAATGCAGCTGCTATGCCAAGTTATTGTTGCTATGCGTCTTTAAAAACTGTTTGCTGCCATGTGCAAATCATCAAGAGCTATTATGTATAAACCACAATCTGACTTATCTTGATTTCTTTTCCGATTTGAGAGAACACCGATTAACTTAGCTACCCAATTAATTACTCCGCGTGATGACTGAAGCAATTATTCTTCATTACGCACTTTATTTTGGTATCTAAATACAGCTTCTTTTTGTCGGTATCGACTATAGCAAAATTTACTAACCTCACTTTATTCTGGATACCGACTGAAATAAAGACTTTTTTCAGGTTTTAACTAAAACAGGATATCGAATATACCAAACCGTAGAAAAATTTGATAGCCAATTCAATTAAGTGCCAAATATTAGGCTGATGGATCTGTGTCAATTGTAAGAATTTATTTTCATCTAATAAAAAATCTAGTATAATTTGCAAGGCTTATCCTTCATTAGAACTTATCTTTCTAATTTATTTCACAATTTTGTTGCATTTTGGATCCAATTTAAATCATTACAGAAACCATTTAATTAATACACTTTAAATTTACGTTATAATTTCCACCCCTTTGTATTCATTAATTGCGTGTTAGCTTTAACTACGGGCAGATCAATAAATCATCAACAAAATTGGAGTAGAATGATTTCCACACAAAAGCCTTATTATTCAGCACTCGTGATAGTGGATTGTATTTTTACATGGCAAATCGCAGTTTTTAGTTTTAAATGAAATTTTCGTAAATAGTATCGTCATTAATTACTGACTAAACATTGGCAGCTTAAAATAACAGCAGGTAGACAGCAGCAATTAGGCATATCACTCATATTTTCTACGCCGTCGCTTATTCTACTTTTCTTCCAAACCAAGTCGGTTTAAATGAATACTCCGTCGTCGGACAAAAAAAAATCGTTACAACCAATTTAATTGATTTTTTTTAATTTCGAAGAGTTCCTCAGGACATTGAAAATACCTGGGACCAGTGTTGCCACTTGAAATATTTCTAGTGTAGATTTTTGGTATCTTTTAAGCGTAGCCCGAAAGAGGTTTGAGCGAAAAATTAATAAACTTAAATCCAAAGCTTTGAATAATCCAAAGTGGAAATTGCTCTAATTTCTGAACATATAATCCTACATCCACATTAAAAACATTGCCCCCGAGACGTGTAAGGAATTTTCAAATCGCGCTATCGGCTATGACTCACAATGATGGGTGAGTAGAGTACAGTCAGCATAAAATAATGAATCAAAATAAATAAAAATTATTGCAATATTCTGGCCACGTAATAAAAAATTATCTAGCGTAGCCAAAATATTAGGAAGCTATCCCTGCAGCC
The DNA here is from genome assembly GCA_963924295.1 of Dioctria rufipes. NCBI lineage: Eukaryota > Metazoa > Arthropoda > Insecta > Diptera > Asilidae > Dioctria > Dioctria rufipes. The sequence continues at coordinate 265,501,921 of OZ002741.1, read as the reverse complement.
AAACGTAACGCAAAGCATATGGTGAAAATCTGCGAATCTCGAAATTTTTATTTGGCAACCATATACAGTATCTGCTCAATTTTGCCCATTTTCGATTTTAATTTCTGTTTTAGTACTCCGCTAAGAGAAGGTTAGGGCACACTTAAAATTAAATTTAAATTAAATTTTGGTTATTTTATATCATATTAACGCATATATAACTTTAATTTTAATTCAAGTGGGGCCGAACCCTCTGTACATAGATTTCAACAACTATGTACTTCACCGCTATTTTAAACAATAGGTATTTGTATGGCGATGCTGAAAGAGTGTTCACCGATTTGACCAATGTAATTTTTAGCTGACCACATCAATGCGATCTCAAGTTAGCCTGCGAACAGCCAGACGAGTATATAAAAATCTAAATGTTTCATGATTCTAAGCATGTGTATCTTATTATTTTTTTTTTGTTGGTACCACCATTATTTCATGCATTAGAAACATATGAATAAACTAAGTAGACTTTTGTAATTGCGCTCGGTCGGTCAGCACAAACCATAACACATTAATTGGGATTGAGCCTGGCCGATGTAAATCACAACTAATTTCCGACGATACACAGTATCGATTTTCAAGTGCAACGAGCACTGAAAGTTTTCTTGGCCTTTAGCCAATAAATTACACAAATTTTTTTTTTTTTTGAAAATGAGGAATTTTTGTTTACTTTTACTTCTCCACTCAACTTAGAAATATTCTGTGAATATTAAATTATATCCTGTGAACATGACAAATTGATCATACTTATGTTCGTTATAAAGTGTTGTCACCAGACCCAGTGATAAAATCAGTTTAGAGTCAACCATGAACAAAGTCGAGTCTACTAAAAGAGTGGAAAAAACTCTTTTACAACCGAAAAATGAAAAAAGTAAATTCTATGCAAAAGCAAGCGTTTCGTATCAGCAGGAACCGTATACTACAGCGGCAGCAAATTCGGTCAATTTTATATTGACTAAATTCACTATGAATTTATTTCATAGCAAAACTCTCTATAAAATACTAGGGCTAATACCTAGTAAGACATTCAAGTACATACTTAATTATTCGCCTCGTATATAATTTACACTTAAAAATTATTTTAAGTGCATATATGAGGTCAGCTTGTCTGTTCACTTTGACGAATATGGCAGACAGGAACCAAGCCGTGCTGATGAGTATACGATTCTTGCTGATACGAAACGCCTGCTTTTGCATAAAAATTCCTTTTTTCAAGATTTTTCGTTTGTAAAAAAGTTTTTTCCATTCAACTCTCGAGCTGCGGATTTGGCAACAAGCTCGGTTCATATTGACTAAATTCGCTATGAATTTATTTCATAGCAAAACTCTCTACTAAAAAATTGTAGTAGGCGCATAAATTATTCCCTAAATCACATAAACTCTATTAATTACAAAAGATACGAGAGTTATACATACATAATATAATATGAACATGAAAGAAGTATATAAAATTCTGGGTCAAACCCAAAAAAATTAAAAGAAGTTTCAAGCAAAAGTCTATTTATGCAAAATACACATTTGTAAACAATAAAGTATTACTTCATAAATTACCACGTGCATAATAACTCATAGTACGAATCGGAGAAAGTAAACAGTGCTTGGATCAGGTTCTTCTAAAAAGCATTGACCCGATTGCTCAATATTATATAAAACCATCATAATTCATGACCAAGCAAACATGGATTTGGAAATATGAAATATTATGATTTGTTATTGATTGGAAATTCTTTATGAAAGTTATTTTGTAATTCCCACTAACTTTCTCTGATATTCTTTTAAAGCTCTAAGCTAAATGCTGTATAAATAAGTGAACAACAGACAGTTAAGCTTTTAACGTGGGACTTGCAACTATTTAATCTACTACAGATTTTTCTCGCAATCCCTAATTTAACTTTTGCATCCACTGGTGCAATTTTCTATACATTGACGCTCTTTCGTGCCAAGAGCTATAAAGGCAAGGATCGTCAAGATCAGAATAATTACCAACATTGCAAAAGTTTTATATTTGATAAAGTACACGTATTGTAAAAATCTAGTACTATATAGTGAGAGTTTTCTTTCTGCGCTATCCAAATAAAAAATGAGATTCTTTGCAGATAACTGTATACATACACTGTAAAAAAAGCAGCTTTTCAATTTTCCTTAACAAATTGTTGTAAGTATAAAAAATTGCAAGTCGCTTTAAATCAATGCGTTCTCAACAGTTTTCAAAGAAGTATTGATAATAAAAATTTGTCTATTCTTAAACTATGCTACGGACAAATGGCTGGACAGACAAACGAACAAAAAGACAGACGGACAGAAAGACCGTCGCAATGGAAAATGGATCAAATTATTGTAAGCTTAGAACTTGCGCAAAATATTTAAAGTAGCACCCAGAATACACGACAAGAGTGCAGAGCTAAATGTACGAAAATTATTGTGAGAACACAGCAAACATTGCGATTCGAGATCGATGCGAAATCAGTTCACATAAGTGAAATTACTATATTTCGATATTGAAGTTGAATATGAATTGGTTTCAATCCGAAAAAGAAACATGAGGAACGCTATATCGAATCATAACAACGATTCGATATCAACTTATATTTTCGGAAAAATTTCGAATGATTCAGGTGTGTTTTATATATTGGCTTTATGTACACGGTTTTTCTTCTAGAAAACGAATTGTATTCAAATTGGAAAATGAGATTTATTTTGATTTTGTACGTTATAACGCATTCACAGATGAAAAGTTCAAATCACCCCCAGGTTGTTGGTGATCTATAATCCTGTAATTGGTAAGTTTCCGTGGATAATAAAAACCGTTGAGTTAATATTTTTTATTTTATTCAAACTTCGGACAAACACACACTTGTAGCAGGACCTACATATATAAAAACAAAATATAAAAAATATAAAAGAAAAGCAAAAAACAAACGAAAATCTACTTAACCTCAGCTATTATAACATCGAAATTAAACATTATTTCCAATTTTGTTAGCTGTAATTTCGTCTCATTCATGTTCACTTCTCGACTGATAAGCTCGAACTGAGCGGCGGCGCACGCAGTTTTCGCACTAGCTAAACAAATTTCTATCGAGAAAAGCTACGAATATTTTTCATTTAAGTACAAAATTATCGAAAAGCTTAGCACCTAGAAACTAATCGAAAAAAATTCGAAATACTTTCGAAATAGCGCGAGTGGAGAATGATTCGTCTAAACGTAAAGTTATCGGAAATTTCTTCTAGCTCCTTTCCCTACTCTCATATTCCGTATATTTTACCATTTCGAAAATTTTACGCTTGCATGCAAGAAAATGCAAGAAAATCTTTGCTGGGATGTATTTTATTCACTTAGATGTATAAATTTTCTATTTCATGTGAGACCAATTTCATTTTTGCTGCAATTAAGTTAGGTTATGTTAGAGTGGCGGCCATCGCACGAACCCCTGCCATCAGCCTCACTTAGACCATTTGTGGTTCATTGTGATACCACCTTAATGGGAACCTACCTGGGAAAGATACCTCAGATTTTGGGGGGCGAGCTGAAACTATCCGCAAGAGTTAATGAACCTTACCAGCTCCCCAGGTCCTTGTAGGCCAGCTCCTCTAATTCGCCAAAGAAGTAGCTGCCGAGCGCATTCCTCTTACACCTGGCAAATTTAGAGTATTCATGCAGCAGATGCTGAACGGTCTCAACTTTTTCCTCATCCATACAGCCTCTGCAGAAATCACTGTATGGAACTTGCATGCGCTGTGCATATTTATCAGAAAAAAACAGTGCCCCGTAATAACTGCAATAAGGTTACGCACATCATTACGGTTTCTCCTCAGCAGTTTGTCGGTCCCCCCAGGATAAACCTCGGGCCACAGCTGTCTTGAAATCGCGCATGTGGTCAATTCTCCCCATCTGCGATTTGCCAGCTTACAATCCTGTCATAGCGGAGCCTTTTTTGGCCAGAGCATTAGGTGTCTCGTTACGAAGTATGTCACTATGTCCAGGCACCCAAGAAAGAATAACCCTGTGATTAACACCTAGTTTCCCCAGCTCACAGTGACCCTAGCTGTGTTCTGTGTGTCCGCAGAACAGGGCAGAACAAAGGATACATAAAAGAACGCCTCATATATATATTCATAGAAGTTTTATAAATGAAGCGAACAGTACAAATAGTTCGCTTCCATCGACAGAACAATTTGTTCTCTCCGATATATGCGAGCTCCAGAACAAGGTACGTAAAAGAGCACAGCTACTGTTGTATAAGGCGCGATCTAATGGTGTTCGATTTCAGGGCCTTGATTGCAGCTTGAATATCGAAACCTATTTTGATAACTCGATCACTGGATACAACATAAGTTGTTCCAGCAGCATTACTGCTTTGTTAATAGCCATAACAAATTCAACAAATTCCAAATACATTCGAAATTATTCATTTTATTGAAAGCTTATCTCTGACAACATCAAATATTCCTTAAACTTGATTTTTAAGGAAATAAAATTAAGTAATTTTTGTTTGCCCAAGAGAGAAAAGATTACAAATATTGTATTGCCATCTATTTCTATTCTATATATTCATTTGGAAAAGCAATTTGCGTCTTTTTAGAGTTCCATTTTATATATTTCAATAGTTTTATTGAAGAAAACAGAAAGCGGGCGAATATATTAACGGAACTAACAAAAACTAGTAAAGTCATATAAATTTGGTAATCAGGATGAGAGTCTCATAAGAAACAGGAGTTTGGATATAGTTTGTGTTTTAGAAATATCAAGTAAATCCCGTCCATTAAAAGTTGCTACAGACTGAAAATTTTTTACTTTTGGCAGCAATCCATTACTATGAATTTGCAACAAGAGTCACAATATAGATCAAACTGACACATGCAGGAAAACTCATCTCTGATAGAAAACATCAAATATCAAAAAGCAATCTAACCCAGCGGACGTTTTTACGGGGTGCCAATAAGAAGCAAAGTAATCAAATGGTACATAATAACTTGAATCAGCAAATCACATAGAAAAACAAAAGATAAAGTGTCATGCAGCAAGTGCAATTTATATCATGAGTCATGACTATGGAAGATGTCCTCCAACTTTCGGGAAAAATTCGCTACATACCACTACAAGGCCAACCACCTTGCCGCCATATGCAAATTTATGAGAGTCACCTCCATCGAATGCAGAGAGAAAATTTTCAAATATTATCGAATACTTATGGCGAGGGTGTAGTTTTACATTCATTACACACAAGGACATGTGTGTAAAAGACGATGTAAAAGATTTCATTATTGATTAATATTTTTTTAAAAGGACATGCAAATATGGTAAAATTTATGAATGAAACCATTAGAGTTGGTACAGAAATGCAACTGATGTTGTCCCATATTTTGTTATTAAATTTAAACCAAAGTCTAGCATACAGATGTGAAAACTTGTTTCAAATGTTGTTTCAAAAATAGTGCAAAGTTGTTTTGGGATTGATAAATAGTGCAGTTATTTTAGTTCAAAATCCTATGTTGATCTCGATATTCATGTAACATTTAGGATTTTTTGAAGGGTGAAATTTCGCACATGGATTTTAAAAAAAGAAAAAGAAAGTTGTACTAGAAAATGGGATAGATTGAGGAGCTCCTCCGTAGGATTGCCATACAAAACTTTAATTTTTTACTATATTGCATATTTTGGCATTGCCTGAGAACGCGTCGATGTAGAGAGCTTAATATTGTACATGGCATTTTCATAAAAATAATAAATACAACTTCAAAAATGGAATAAATTGATATTGCCATACAAAAGTTTGAGTTTTCATTTTGTTTAACTTCTATTTTCATCTAGGGTATAATATAGATAATATAAATGGAATAATGGATGGATTCTATACTAAATTAATACAAAAGAAAAACATTAGATTATCATCGTCAAAATAATCGGTAACAATAATCCGCCAAGGCATGCCCCCAGGGTGGTGTTATAATAATAATAATAATAATATTTATTTAACCATGAATAGTACGCAAGAATTACATCTTATATAGTACAAAGTATTAATTCGGTTGACAAATTAAGGAAAATACTTAATATTTAATAATAATAATTCATTATTAGTTAACTGAATTTAAATCAATTTAACCTAATTTATAAATGTATAAGAAAAGGGTATGAAACAAAAAGTAAAAAGAAATATATTTTTCTCAGAAACAAGAAGCAAAAAAAAGAAAAAAGAAGAGAAAAAAAAGGAAAATTAATTAATTAGTGATTAAATGCAATTTTAAAAACCTTCTGAAAGCTGCCCCCACTCTAATCCTCCTGACGCTGCAAGGCAAAGTATTCCAAATACGTGGGATTTGAACGAAGAAAGAACTCTCAAGTATTGTTTTATTATAGCGCAATGACAGTAATTTGTTATGTCTAGTTGATTGGAGAAATCGTATTCGACAGTACAGATATTCGGGCTCCTTTGTTTGCATTAGCTCATAAAGAAAAATAACTGCCCTCCACTTTAAGTACAGATCAATTGGACATCCCAATAAGTTCAATTTGTATGAACTCACGTGATCAAAACGACGCAGTCCATAAATAAACCTAATGCAGTCATTGAATGCAACCTCAATTCGTCTTGCACAAAGTGAGTCAAGTTTGGGGAAAAGTATACTTCCATAAGTGAAATACGGTAATAGAAGAGCTTTGACTAATTTAGAACGAAGGTTAGGTGATAATATACTAGCGGACAGCCACAGTCTACGGAGCCCAGAGTATACCTTTCCCATTAAATCTTTGACATAACCGCAGCACTTCATTTGCCTGTCTAAACGAACTCCCAGATTCTTGACTTGACTCATGAAAGGCAAGATGGTCCCATTTAGCGTTATAGGAGAGATATCCGCGAGATCAAAATTATTTTGGCTAAATAGTATACACTGAGATTTTAGCGGATTTAATATCAGGTCATTGTTATACGACCATTTTACAATTCGATCAATGTCGCAATTCATGCGCTCAACACAATCTTCTATAAGTCCGATAGGCCTGTTGCAGTAAAGTTGAACGTCATCCGCATACAGTTGAATTTCAGCATCCTGCAGGTGTTCTGTCTTCTCTCCTATAGTCTCTACAAGAACTGACCAAGTCTGGTTATGATATATGTTGACGACCTGGTGATAACAATCAGAGGCAAACATGATAATATCTGATCTAATGCAGAATTCCCTTAACATAGTACATAACTGATGCCAGATAATGGGAATTCGTGGCACACTTGGCACAAAAAAATTAGCCCTACATTCATGAGAAAAAGAAGCTTTATTTACAAGCACCATCTCTTGAGAGAGTACGGTAGTGAAATTTTGAAAGGAAGTCAAATATCTAGAAATTAGCCTGGATAGCAAACTAACTTGGAATTCTATTTCATAAATAGTTCTGAACAAGACTACAGTCACCGAAATTTCCATTAAGAATTCCTAGAGAATTCTATTGTCAACTACATGATGAAATTTTATAACTTTGAAACAACATTCAAGGTGGTCTTCGGGGATCATCAGCAGAGCCATTCTAATGATCTACCTTCTGAAAATGGATCTCCTAAATGATACACAGATGGATCTAAAATGGAAGGCATAGCAGGCGTGGACATTATAATGAGCCTGCCACCTCATCACCTTCTCCAATGCTCCAATAGGCTAAACGCCAATGCTCCATCAATCATTCATCATCATTTCGCGCCAAATATCCAAATCTCTAAATCCAAATTTTAGTTCCCATGGGAAGAATTTCTAAATTTCCAGGGAAGAAATTCCAAATAAATGCATGTACCTATAAACCTTTAAATATTCTTAAAAATCCAAGTACATACTTATTCTGCATTATTTTCGCTTTGTAAAAAGCAATCATTTCCGAATAAACAATATTCGACATTTTCCCACATTAGTTCATTTTACCCAAAGATTTCCGTATAACCATTTGTTCAAAAAACAAACATTCATCATATGTGAAAATGCAGTCGCATCTCAATTAAAACAAATTCGAGTAAGTCATAAAATGTCGCAGCCCATTTTCAAGTACACAATGTATGTACTTTAAAAATTTGAGCGCCATATATCCCACAGTAAAGGGTTTTGCATCATAAAAGTAAACAAGCATACACCACATGTTTACTTTTACCGCACTGCTGGTCTTGATGATATGCTGGTATACTCAGGAATTATGTACAATACTGCCCAATGACAGAAATTCAGCTTTTTCGGCTTATGTGCCTGTACGGCTTACTTCTGCAATGATATTGCATAGCGTGTTTATATTTTTTAACAAGTAAAAAAGCTAGAATTGGTCTAAGACCAATTCTTATGATATCCTAGAATCTAGATGAATGCCGGTATAAAATTTCGTATGGTCACCGATCCATGCAAGTTTGATGTTTGAAGTTGCTTTTCAACTACATTTCTAGAACAGTTTGTCGGACAGAAAAAAAGATTACAACCAATTTTATAGGATTTCGTATTCTGAAGAAGTTTTTAGTACAATAAAAATGTCTTGGACTGATCGTTTTCACAGTATACGTAAAAAACCTAAATTTTTATATGGCAACACCAAGAAGGAGTTGCTCGATTTAGTCCATTTTGTAAATTTTATTTGCCAGTACAATGAAAACATCACATACCAAATTTCAGCTCACAATATCGATGCGTCCTCAGGCAGTGTACAAATATATAGTGGAAAACGAAAGTTTTGTATGGCAACCCCACGAAGAAGTTGCCCGATTTGTCTCATTTTTGTACTTAATTTTACTTTTTTTTAAGTCCGTGTGCAAAATTTCAGCTCTCTAAGTATGCGCGTTCTCGAGTTATCGTGCGCACAGACGGACGGACGGACGGACTTGCAAAAAACAAAATAACTTTTAATATTATGCGTGGGTGTCCAATGTATTTTGCTCTACCATCATTATTTCGAGGTATTACAAACGGAATGACAAACTTAGTATACCCTATAGATTTCATCTAGGGTATAAAAATGAGCAAGTAAATTTCCTCCACACTGTTTTCCGTGATTTGCATGAAGGATATGAAATCGCGCCCAAATAAATAGCAGTGCCTGAACAAGAGAAGTTAGTCAGATCTTGAGAGTCAGATTTTGAAAGAAGATTTTGGAGCTACGATCCCATGAGTAGATTTTGGAGTTCGATAGGAAGATTTTGGAAATCAGAGTTCGTCTAGTCTTGATCATTCAATCGCAGACTTAGAGTCAAAAACTCACGGGTAAGAAAGAGTTCAGCAGTCAAATTTAAAATTCATCAACTATCAGTCAGTTCTAACACATACATATAACTCACTATAAAACGGCACAATTACAGTCCCAGTTATCAGTCATTGATAATTTCTTGTATGTAGTCTAATAGTACGAACATAATTTTAGATGAATAACTAACTATAGAAACTAAGTGTAAACAGTGTATAAAAAGAATTACATTAAACCAGTCAACGGTGTTCTTATTAAGAGAACATTCAAACCCTAATCACCAGCGACCTTTTCCACGCGGGAAGTACATGGTGCGAGTTTTAGACTTGATGAGCCACTGATAGTCTCACCAATCATCTTCCAGGTAGAAATCCGTTCCATAAATCTCTCATTTATAAAAACATGCCTAGAGCTAAAATATACATATTGTCAAAGAATTTAATTCATATACCATTCAACCTAAGCTGGGAATGTCTTAACTGCCTTAAAGCAACTAGCCGAAACTATTAAAGTAACGCTGATTTGGCAGCCAGGACATGAAGGCATCAAAGTAAGAAGCGAAATTGTGGTTTTTATCAGCCCTGAGCCTGTTTTTGGCCACCCAAAGAGCCACATTTCAGCATAAATCAGGCTTTGGGAGGACAGAATTAAATTGATACACTGGCACTCAGATTAAGATACCATCTTAAGAAGATGGATAAAGTCGATAGTGAGACCTGTCGCTTCTCTATGAAAGATGACGAAACTACTAAGCACTTCCTCTGCGACTATGAAGCACTTGGCCGCATAAGTCCAAATCATCTATAAAATACATTCCCATTACCAGAGGATGTTACAAGTATGGCCCCAACTAGACTAGATGAGAGGCGAAGTCTCTATCTGCATCCTCCATAGTAATAATAATAATAAAACAAAAATTCTCCACTTACACGAAAGTACATACTGAAAGTACTAAGCTGTGGGTTTTGTTTTACAATTCTTAAAAGCCAACCTATACTTCCGGTAATGAAATAAGATTGGCCAGTCGAATTGATATGTATAGCAACTAACACCTTGGGTGGAAATTTTTATGTATGTTGCATACTATTTTTTTTTTTGCGTCACCACTGGTGTGAACCTTTTGTGACCCTTTCACCAAGATCATAAACGAGGCAATTTATACCCTCCGTATTTGAACCCATAATTATCAGAATACCTACACAAATATATCTATTATCATGAAATTGGTATAAGAAGAAACTCCCCTATTTTGACGACATTTGTATAGACTTACTCTTCTTTGCAATATGTGTTTCACAGTCCTGATTTCTTGATAAGTAAGTATTTAGCAAGTATTCAACTTGTACCTAATTTTATTCCCGGCTAAAGTATTCCGACAAAATGTTCGTATAATATAGGGGTCCTGAATGAACTTGTTTAATGAACATTTACTAAATAGTTTCCGGCAAGTGCTGTGACTTGGTGGCACTAATGAAATTACTAACTTAGTTGCACAAAGTTTTTCTTCCTCTGAAACTTGTGTACTCCAGCATATTCTTGTTGTATGTACGTATATAAACTTACAGCAGAAAAAAATTGACGTGTTCTCTCTCCTCGTGATCTAATTAATAACAAAATGGTGGCAAATTCTCGTTGATTGGAAAAAATATGAATATAATATGCTGTAGACTTGTTGGAGAGTTGACAAGAGTGTGGGGATCAAGATTCAACTATTTCTATTAGCACACAAATACTGAGATAACAATGTCACATTAAAAATACATTTTCCTTTAGTTAAGTATTTAACAAAAATTTCTCAGGTATTTTTTTTTTTTTTTTGTAGAATTCACATGTTGTGTGGGGCTAATGTCATATTCCGGAAATTCGAAATCTGGAAAATACAAAGTCCGGAAAGAAAACGTCACGAAAAGTGCAGAATCTGGAACAAAATCCGAAAATAATCTGCAAACAATATTGAATTAAGATGCACCTCTCCTCCGTGCGGGGTAGGGATGCATTCTGATCCAAGTCTCCTAGATTATTTCTGGATTGGATTAGATTAGATATGTCTCTCTATTGTTTTTGTTTTTGGGTGCGCATCATAACCTGGAAATGATAAGATCCGGAAAAGTATAAAAATTCCGGAAGGTAAAACAAAACTGAAACTACAAAATATTTGTACAGAGAACAAAATGGGAGCGGACAATTTCACAATAGTAGGTAGTTTTGCAAAAGGATGTTCGACCAAATGCTGTTTCGCTTAAACATAAGAAGGACATGATATGACATAACGGATGTTTAGCAAAGAGACATTTCTGAAAAATGTACACTTAGCAAAAAAATCAGTTAGCTTTTAGCAAAAGTTCATTTCACAAAAGACCATTTTGCAGAAGGCTATCACACAAAAACGCATTTGGTTTCGGCTCCAAGTTTCATGATTATTTTGTTCAAGTTTCATACTTATATGTAACTACTGCCGGGTTCGATTATCAGAATGAAATTTTATAACTGTTTAACTTACGTGCTGATTACATTTCGTTATCAGCCTGAATTTAGATTTTAAAAGTATCAAAGAGTGGAAAGAGCTTTCGCTGGTAACTAAAAATTACGTGGAGATTTAGATAAAGAACGTAGTTTTTTTTATATATATATATTATTAAGCCAAGCTCAGCAAATACTCTTTGATGCAAAGCACAGCATGGCAGAGTAAAGAGATAGGGAAACGATTATGGGATATGAAGAGAGTGCCGGAAGTTCCGATGTTTGTTGCTTTTAGACTTCGTATATTGTATGCCGATGATAGACTGTTCCACATTCGCACAGTTCGGGATAAAAAAGCATCATAAAATTTTACTGTACGGCCGAAAATAGTTTGATATACGAGTAGATATTTCATCAGAACATTGACCATGCATGTAACAATAAAGGAGCGAGAGGCAGCAAATATTATGGCGGTACTCGAGCTCGTCAATATGACAAGTAATTGTCACTTCGCCAATGAGCTGAAAGGCTCTCTTCTCGACAATATCTAATGAAGCTAAGGCTGTGCAACCAGTCCCAGTCCATAAATGAGAATTGTATTCTATTCTAAGTCAGATGTGGACATTCAATGGGCCAAAATAGTTCTTATACCGTTTCAGAAATCCAAGACATTTAGATGCTTCTTTGGCATCAGAGAAGATATGATCTGTCCAGCTTAATTTACTGGAAATATTAATACCAAGAATGCATTATTATTCAATGATCTAATCATGGAACCTCGTTTGGTAGATGTGGCATTCCCTCTGCAATCAGCAAGAGTGTCAAAGCGGTAAGTAAAATCAAGGGTGCTGTCATCAACAAACTATACATGATCAATAATGAAAATTAAAAAGAGAGGCGCAGAGATAACTGAGCCCTGGGGCACAACAGTGGCGGATCCAAAGGGGGGTAAAGTCATGACCCCCCCCCCCTAAGTTTGAAGAAAAGAATATTTAATTAATTGAGTTATTTGAAAAAATTTATTTATTATTTTATATTTTTTTTTTTAGATAATTCAACTTCAAACAAATTTTTTATTCCAAAGCTTTAAAAAAAAATAAAAATTAATGTCAATGAATATTATTATGTGATGTATTTGTATAGGTTTTTCTCAGAATTTGAGTTTGGAACCACAACTATGGGTGATGAAAAACCCTCGAAAAAAATTCCCAAGCCACAAAATAGACTCCCTCACTACCACATCAAAGCCCTAACTTAGTCCTAAGTCCTAACTCGTAACATTCTAAAATATTTGCAGCGTTCTTATGTAAAACCACTGACATATATAATATGGACTGACTACGTCCATAGAAATACACTGCAGAAAGTGGGCTCACTTCTATATAGCGATCTCTTTCAGTCTAATCACCAAGAACCAACTGAGGGAGAACAGAACTGTAAACAACAAATAAATAAGTGGGTTCGTCGAAATAAATGTTTTTAAATTAATTATTTGGGTTAATTAGTGATAAAAAGTGTTTTACCTGTAAGAGAATTCAAATTTTTCCTTTAGATACACACAACTTGACGACCCGCTCGAATACGGATTCACCGCCTAAATCCTGTGAACTCAATATTCTGACTGGACTGCTAAAAATAATTAAATTCCGCTAAATCCTAATATTGCTACTGCCTACCACTATGATAATCCTGAAGCTGGCATTTATTACACCTGGTTAAACACTCTCAGATATTCTGACAATCTATCCTTTCTAATTACCCTATCGTAAATATAATTTCACATTTCCTATACTTAGCTGTAACTACCTACACTGCCGGTTTATCGCTTAGTCGTCAAGAAAGTTCCTTAACCTTGGGAATATTTAGGGGTCCCATAATGATCGTGCCAGATGGAATTTGTTTGGCGGTGATCATTACATACCAAAGGCAATATATTCATAGATACTCAAAAGAAATTCGAAAGGTTTTATTAAAATCACTTTTTAACTTCCCGCCATTGGTTTTTTCAATGTTAGCACAGACGTAAGAACTATTTCTGACACAAAAAATTGTACCCGCATGAAATAGCATATCGAGTAGTCCAGTGTGTAAAACTGAGATAAACTACTATTCTATTAAAAACTGTTTTTTTGTGAAAAAAGTATACTAAAAAATGACAGATCATCCACACTAAGGTATCTAGAATACAATACAATATTTCCATTGAACTACGTTCCGCCATTAGTGACGAAATATCGTCAAAATGTATAGGAAAGCAAGGTACAGAGAACACAATACTCGCTCTCCTCTCTCTGTCTTTCCTATAAAAATGTATATACATTAGTCACAGAATAACATCACAGGTTATCAGCTGCAATATGTCAACATTTTAATGGGAATACTTTGTATACCTTGTCTCTTTTCTATGTACCTTGATTATACCTTGTCTCTTTTCTATGTACTTTGATCCACACCGCTTAATGCAACCTTCCGAGTGGCAGTACTGCGGTGGCTAAGCTAAGCGACTTACGGCGCTGGATGTTTTTTTTTTTTGTTTTTTTTTTTGCTCAATTTAATTTGTAAGATAACCCCCCCCCCCCCCCCGCCGCCACTTAATTTCAATGCTAGATCCGCGGCTGGGGCACACCGGCATTAATAGGTGAGCTTCAGATGTACTGCCATCTAATAAAACCAGTATTAGGCAACAAGATAAAAATTGAGTAGTAAATTCTGATATTTTATGAAACATGAATTTTTAAGAAAAGAAACTAATCGTGCTGTACTAGATCTGTGACAGTTTTACAAACTTGCGAATGTGTTAAACTTGCGAATGTGTTAAAAGTGCTCTCATGGAAAGATTATTCCAAAATTTCAGGGTTTACTAAAATAACAGTTTTCGAAAATTTTACTGAGAGTTTTCCACAATTATCTGAAGATTTAACTCCGCCAGGTGAAGTTCAGAGAGATGAATGTAATAATGGGGTGCCGTGAAATAATCTCATGGGTCATTACATTTACATTACAATGTCCCAAAAGTGATTGCAAACCAATTTTCTGCCAATTCGGTCTATCATGGCAGTTTTTTCACAGAATTTAAAAAAATCACAAAAAAAACAAAAATTAAAAAACAAAAATTGATAGTAAAATAATTTTGTGTGAGTTTTTCAAAATGTAAAAAAACTTAGAAAATTGAGCCACTGTCTTTGTGGAGTCTCTAACTAATTGAAAACCAATATTCTGCCAAAATGACCAGTCGTAGCAAAAGCTGTGCCAATTTTGAGAGTACGTTCATCAAATAGTATAGATAAGCTACGGAAAGATAGCATTTAAATACTATTTTAATGTAGGAAAAGATTTCTGTATATTATATAAATAGGATAGGCATGGAGATGACAACTCTCCACTTCGAGACAAATGATTTAAGACTAATATCTTCCAGGGACATTAATTTTTACGAATTTTACTTTTTTTTATTTTTTGAAATTCATTCAAAACTGTCACATTGACCGAATTTTCAGAAAATTGGTTTCCAATCAATTTTGCGTCATTCAAAGGTAATGTAACCATTTCTGCCATGAACATCTCCTTTTTTGAATTTTTATAATTTCCGAATATGACATCTTATGCCACCCCAAGGTATTTAGAAGACAAGCTATTCCCATTAAAATTTTGACACATTGCAGCTGATAGCCTGTGATGTAATTCTGTGACTAATATATTTATATTTTTATAGGAAAGACAGAGAGAGGAGAGAAGTATTCTCTGTACCGTACATTCCTATACACTTTCACGATATGCCGTCACTAATGGCAGAACGTTGTTCGTAATGGGAATACATAGTATTCTATATATTTACCTTGCTACCACCCTGCACAATTGATATGTACACTTCATTTACAAGAATAATTTTTAGAGCGGGGTATTATCTACAGGGACAACACTAAACTCATTATTGCACTCATCTCTTCAGCTATTATAGAATTTAATAATGATCAATTCCTGGGCACGAAGGAATGCACAGAAATGAAAAAACTACAATTTTTTTTTTTACTTTTAAGTGAAATTTTTATATATCTATAGATTAATTTAATTGATTTTTTAATTATGATTGTGTGTATTGAATGTAAATTTTAACAATGTAAAAATGTGACCTACAGTTCAGAGTAAAATTATCGCTGAAAATCACGATAACATATTTTGAAAAGTCCTCAATTAACAGCATAAAAAATAAATTTCCCAAATATTATGCCGAAGGAAAAGACTATCAAATTTGTGGAGTTGTTTTGAACGGGTCTCAAAATCACGCAGAATCTTGGTATGTATAATCGGATCCATAAAATTATAAATACTGAACATATTGGTGTGTATCAGCTCATAGACAAACTTCGAAAAGAAATCTGTTTTGTTAGAGCTTAATTTGAAAAATTCTCAGCAAATATTTAAAAATCAAAATAATTTTTGCAAAAAACAAAAGTAGATCATGGACCAGCAGAAGAGAAATTTTGTTTATCATCAAATCTGAAATTGAAACAAATTATTATATTTCAAATGATTAGTTGCAAAACAAAAAAGAACAACACTTTTTTAGGCTTTCTTATTTACACTTTATTTACATTCAAATTATCTTACACGACGAAAAAATTAGATTTCTGTACTACCAATAGTCCAGTCGAATGGGAATTTTTTGCATTCGATCCTTGCAAGGGATACGCAGTTGGCAATTTTTTCATGGGTCATGAGGGATGCTAGTTGAAATTTAAGATTGACGTGTGCTGTGGCCTCAGCGTTTGGTTCTGTTTTGTTCATTAACTCGAAATATTTTCATGTTTCAAAAAAGAAATTCAGATAAGCTAAATTGTAGAAGAATTTCAAGAGGTATCAAATCCTTTTTTAGTTTTATTCTAGTTCAATTGAAAAGGGACAAAATGGCAGAATTGAATTTCGATTTATATTAATATCCCCCATGACCTCCCAAAAAATCGCCAACTATGAGTCCCTTGGGAGGTATAACTGCCTGAACTAGAAAGAAATCTTAAGACATTCATTGTTAAATAGATTTTCGAGGAATGCTTTTTTATTTAATTAATTTTCTCCTACTTGATTTTAATTCATTTTACTGTTCATTGTAATCATTGCTGATTCGTCATTTTAATTCTTTACGGGAAGCAGTCTCCTAGGAACATTCCATTTTATAAATTCTTAGATATTCATGATACGAAACGAAATGTGGGGCCCACAGACAAACATTATTTTAACCACATCTAAAATTATTAAGATATTCGACTTATTTTTATTATCTATTTATAAATAGAAATGAAATGCTGTTCGTTGGTAATCGCATCACTTGAGAACGACTGGACCGATTTGGCAAATTTAATTTTTCTTTTTGTAATATTCATAATAGTCCGAATAAGGTTTTTAAGAAAAAATTGGAATCGGCAACCCCTTTTTAGTGTTCCTATACAAAACTTTAGTTTTTCACTATTTGTTTGGTTTTTCACTATTTGTTTGGTTTTTCACTATTCATTGGCCTGAAAACACGTTGGCATGGATAGTTCAAATTTTGTACAAGGCGTTTTAAAAAAAAACTTGTAAATTTAAGTTCAAAAATGGGACCAATCGGGTAACTCCTTCATAGGGTTGCTACACAAAAATTTCGTTTTTAAGTTATATTTGGGCACTGCCTGAGAACGACTCGATGTAGAGAGCTAAAATTTGGTACATCGTGTTTTCATATCAATAGTAAATAAAAATTCAAAAATGGTATAAATCGGGCAACTCCATCTTGATGTTGCCATACAAAACTGTGGCTTTTCACTATATATGTATTAAGGAATTTTGTACACACCATTTCACGAAAATTGCAAATGCAAGTTGAAAAATGGACCAAATCGCGCGACCCCTATTTAGTGTTGCCATACAAAACTTTAGTGTTTCACTATATATTTCGACACTGCCTAGCGCGTTGACGTAGAGAACTGAATTTTGTTTAGACATTGCCTAACGCGTCGACGTAGAGAACTGAATTTTGTACACGGCCGTTTTTAAAAATGGCAAATTTAAGTTCGAAAATTAGACCAATCGGGCAATTGATTCGTAGGATTGCTATACAAAAATGTTGTGTTTTTCTATATATTTGCTGAGAATGCGCCGACGTAGATAGCTAAGCTCTCTCACACATATGGACATATGCACGCACACATACGTACACACAAACACACACCACACAAACACAGACTGGATAGGATACCCTAAACTTCAATGTGTTATATCTCAAAAGTGTGAAAAGTGTAGTTGTACCCCTTACTTTTTGAGCCCATCAAATGTGTTTCTCGCTCACTTTCCGGTTCGCGAAATTTTACTTGCTTAACTCCCGAACTCACTTTGCAACATAATTTTTTGCAAATTAACCGATTGTAAAATGTGTTTTTACAAATTATCTTTTTTGTGCAAGGTTTTTATGCTGTATTTTTTTTTTGAAAAACTTTTAGCAAAATGTTGTTTTTTCCAAATATGCTTCACAGGCAAATGTCAATTTACTACATGTCTTTCAAACACGCGGGGTGCATCCAAAAATTATACCCTTTAATGTTTTTTTAATTAATTTGCCATATTAATGGAATGTCAATAAAAGTCGTATGTCAATTTATAAAATGTTTTATTTTCCTGAGAATTTTTGCACAAAAAATAAAAGAACATACTACTTACATTAGCTTTCAAACGGTTCGAACTCTTACCAATGGAATTAAGAGTGATGTCTATTGGGAGTTCTTTTCATAGACGCGAGTTGAGCTTTGCGAACAAACACGAGAGCCTTCTCGAAAAATTTCTAGCATCTACCTTGTCATTTTGTTAATTAAAATGCTCATCAATTGTAAAAAATTTCTCGTCCGTAAACAGACAGGATTCGACCGTGCTTATTTTTTTGCTTTACCTTGGCAATAAACATTTTAATTCACCCTTTGCTGTTTGAACGCACGCGGATGCCACCTTGAATAAGGTTTTTTTTTCTCTCTTTTTTTTTAGAGATTAGTGTGTGCTGCTTTCGTTTTATGCAAAAATTCTCTCGAAAATAAAGCTTTTATTAATGGATACTAAAACCCGTATAAGTGCTTCACGGATAAGCGCCCAAATTATTTTATTGCACGACCAATTGAAGTTTGTCTACTTTCATCTAAAAGTTCTCCTTTAACCCTTATGTGAGCGGTTAGAAATTTGTATGCTAGTGAACGACTTGGCTCAAATATACCATTTACCTAGGAATATGAATACCTGATGCAATATTTATATATGTAGGAAAATTTGGACTAAAATATAAAGAGCTGAACATGATCCGACCTATTTTACGAAGTTTTATTTTTGTTGAAACTTGCCCCTAATTTTTCGTTTTAATATTAATAGCGTTTTGTAGAAATGTTCAGATTGCACGACAAGTTACCTTGAATTTTTTTATTCGTGTAATTGACAGAACAAAATTTAGTTGAGTTTAAAGCGAAGCGGTCAACAATGTCTCAAATTATTTTAGGTATTGTTAGGAAAATATTGGTTCATCAGTATGAGCTAAGGTAACGAAGAACTATAAGTTCTGAATTTGAAAAGAAGTAAAAGCAATAAAAAAGCTTATGGCAAAGCTTCAACAAATAATTCAGATACTGGAAGAAATATCGCGGTTGATGACTTTTGCGACGTTGCCGTTTAGCTAGAATTTTGATGTGATTGAATTTCTTCTTTAGTCCGCTGATATACGATGATGCATGGACACAATGCAAAAACCGGTTTTTGTATTGAGTGTGTCGTCTCAACACGACTCATGGTACACGTAGTTGATATAAACGGTCGAAAGAAAATTCAAAAAAAAAGTATTATTTTTTCTTTCTTCATCTTTCGACACAAATAATAGTCAGACAAGGCCAAATCTGATCTTTCTGAAGGGTGGTTGAGCATATGGAAGCCACACTTCTGAAGGGTAACCATCGCAACGAGCCATTATCGTCAAAAGCAAATATGCTACAGATATTCCTTGGAATCTTTGATTACAAACACTTTATCTTCTACTCTATGCTAAAACCTCTTGGGATTTTATTGATGAAGCTTATGGATTAAAAATTTATTTTTGAGAAAATAATAAAGATTTCCGTTTAAGACATTTCTATAGCTCTCTAACTCCACAAATAATAGAATAGAAGTATTTAATAAATATAAATATATATAAAAATTGTCATTTTTTATTTAAAGCTTTCCAATAAAGCGAAAGCGTTTTAGCTTAGACACAATCCATTTAGGATATTTGTACTGTCATTCATTACGCATTTTATTTGAGACACAAGCCAAACTTGTCAAAATAAAAATTGTGAAGCTCTTTATGTTGCCACATTAAAATAATTTATATTCATTTTGGTTGTAAATTACAATTACAAATTACTTTTAGAAGTTCTTTTGCAAGAAAGAAACAAAAGAAAATTATATGAAGTAATAAATATTTATTAAAATTACAAGAAAACGCAATAGAAATTCAAAAATATCAAAATTTACTTTCTTTATTAATGTCAATGCTTTTGAAAGTTCTTTTACCATTGGTAATATACAAAAATGACACAAACTTATAAAGGGGAATGCCCATTTTAGGCCCAACACCTCAAGCCATGAGAGATATCTTAAATGATATATTATGATACTCTGGTGGAGGCTCAAAGTTTGATCTAATATGTTTTGGAAAATCTGATACAAAATCGAATTCCTTAGGTCCTGAGAAGAAGTTTGATTAGTCCCACTCTTATACTCGGAGGATTAAATAGATATTAATAACCATCCTTATAATCACTTTTTTGGTATTCCCCTTTGTTTTATTCGAACTGATGTATTAGATTTTTCGCACTTTAGATCCGCTCTAACTCTGTAGGGACATGTCAGATCGGGAAATGGATTTCACTGTTCGAATCAGCTCATTAAAAGCTACAATTCGTAGAATAAAATCTTTCTCTGCATACTTCTAGGGTGATGATAGGAACCCCTGGAGGGTGGTTGGTGGTTCCAATACCGCATGTTGCATCTCAAATTGAATGTCTCGTCGAGTACTATCGAGTGATCTATTTTTTCTCCGATTCAGAAAACATTCTCGGGACGTTTTTGCCGCCGGAAACCCCATTTTCATGCACTTGTGTCAAATATTTTTGGAGTTTTTCTTCCATTGGCATTTGTGCTCTGCTGTGAACATTTTTCTCGTAGGAAGCCATTTTCCACGAACGCACCAATTCCGCGCAATCACGAGAAGTAGAAAAGTCATTCGATCGCAAAAGCTTCAAAGTATCATACTGCATCATTCAAGACATCTCGCATGTCTGGAGGAGTCGGTCCTAGAGTTGTATGAAAAGTGGGTATTCCCTTTACCCCCGGTGACCTTTATGGCCGAAGTGATGTGTAGTAGAGTTTCTACCAATGCAAAAAGCTTTCTTTGTTAAAGAATTTTGCCTACTGCAGGCAAAATCAAAAAGTCAATCTTTAATTGATTCTTGTTATGTTCAGTCAGAATGAGAAATTTATCCTAATTTCAATTATCACCATGAATTTTGAATTTTAATCTCGAAAGACATCCCCTGAGATAATTTCCTGAAACCTACCTACGAGTACCTCTTTTCTTTACTTTTTTTCTCTTAACTTCGCCCATAAAATTATTATTCAATAAATGTCTCACTGTTTACCACAATGTTGATATTATTCCTCCCTCCCATCTCATTTCCATATTTTTCTGCTCTTTTTTTTTTTTTTTTGAATACCTTAGCATAACCAAAAGCCCCACTCAAGAGACATCGATGTTTGCTATGATTTCCATACAAAGGATCCATAAAAACAAAATTATTTGTTTTAACTAGGATGTGTGCCACACAGGGCTTAGGTATAATGCCGTCCTAATTATGCTGGCATCGTTTTTCCTTCATTCTTTAAGTTGTAGGCGTAAGAGTCTTCGCATTAGTTTTACACTTGAAAACATTTTTCCTCTTCACCAAATATATATTCCAGTTTATTTACTAAACAGAGTTTTATATCCTTTATACATTACATATAAGTATGTATGGATGTAAGAGGGTCTGAATCTGGTGCCACCCTTTTCAACTGAAATGGGGTAAACACAGCGCAACCATTGGAAAAAACATTTTTCAAAGACAGAAAAATTCAAGATAAAACTTAACGGGACAGGTGATATACATATGTACATAGACCATCGCCGAATTTCGCCTATAAAAATGTTTCAGATTATCGTCAATGATAAAAATTTAAACTCTCTTTATCAATTTTCCTTTTGGAGAAGTTTTGCAGGATTTGTCTTTAATATTAAATCCTTTTCTTGGTAGCACATGTTATGTGTAAGTATTTGAAAATCAGTAAAAAATATTTGATCTCCGGTGATCGAGATTTGAGCCAACTGGGTCGTCTGAACCTTTTTTGATTTTCCGCTTAAGTTCACTTTTCTTCATAATGAAGCCTCAATCCTAGAACTGTGCTGCGCTGTAAAATTAACATATTTTTACATATCTCGTGTGAGGTGTTCACTTTCCGGGATCAAATAACTGATTTTAATTTGTTTTTATTGTAATAATAATAAATAGTAAAAACTTATGTTATAAGATATGAGTTAATAAAAGGCTTCCCTGAACTCTATCAATGGCATTATTCGTTTCAGTGCATCATCCTTCATAGTAGGAGAAACCGGAATAAGATGCGGACCAGGGCAAGATAGTGAGTCGCGTTATTTTTCTTTAATAATTAATGTAACATACAAATTCAAATTATCCACGCAGATAAATCTGTTTGTGGAAAGTGTTGCGCCCAAAGGTAAAGATACACTGTGAGAGACTTTTGGTTTGTAGTCTCCGGTTTAGAGAGACTAAAGTCTCCGAAATGTTTACACGGTGAGAGACTTTTGCCTCTGGAGACCAAAAAAAAATCTCTAGAGACACGTCTCTGAAGTGTATACACGAAATCTGAAGTTTGTTCTCTAGAGATCTTTGTTAATTATCAATAATTAGAAAGAATTTTCTGAAAAGTTATTAATATTTTTATGTTATGGGAAAAGTGAAAAATCTTAAAAAAATATATCCTTAGTGTACAAATTTTACGGAATATACACAACAAATTTGTAATTTTGTCAGATTCACTCCACTTTATTTTTTCCTTTCCGAGTAGACCTACACTTATCTGAACAGAACACACAAATAGTCTCCGGACCCCTGAAGACGACAAATGAACAAACTTTGAAGACCAGGGACAGATCCTGGAAATCTATTTGTTTTAAAATACAGAACGGGAGACTGGAGACCGAAAAAGTCTCCAGAGACTAGGTCTTTTTAGAGATTTTTGCGTGTCCGTAGTGTATGGATCTCCAGAGACCAAAAAAGTGGTCTCTGGAGGGCAAAGTCTCTCGCCGTGTAGCTTCAACTTTCCATGGTATTGCTAAAATTATTTGTATTTTTGGGATATCTGCTATTATTAGTATGATAATTATATACCTGACATAGTATTATGTATAAGGTACCTCTATAAAATACGTTGATGACTTTGCTCAATCAGCAAGAATAAGGCTCCTCAATTTAATTCCCATAAATATTTAAGAGGTGAAGATAAACTCAAGGTAAGACGGGGAGGGGCAAGATGGGAGTTCTCTATCGGGATAAGCTTCATATGAGAAGAAAACACTCAAAAAATTATAAGCATCAAAAAGGATTCTATTATTACAAAAAAAAAATTAAAAAAAGTGAAATTTAATGATTTTGTTGTATCTGCATCTTACTCCGGGGCGGGCAGTGGAAAAAGATGAGTAGCCTCTCCTTCTGTAGAAATAATGCACGGAAAAAACATTTCTTTTTGTTTTTGTTTTCAACTTTAGATGATGGATTATTTTTAAATCAACATTTGTTCTTAACATTTATAACTTAGCGGAATATTTTTAATTAAGGATGCTTTCACTAGAACAACGAATTTTATTACGGACGCCATCTTCCCTCGGTTATAATTTACATTACATTACATTATTATCACCCGCAAAAGCTTCCTGAAAGTTTACTTAAAAACCACTATTTCACATTATCGCAACGTATGTCAATAGGGTTCATCTCAGGATGAAACCTTTCATATTGAATTCATTTTTTTTTTTTTGCTTATCAAAAGTAAAAAGAGTGGTTTTATGGTGAAATTTTTTACCATGCCTCAAAGAAACTAATTTTCTTTTCACAATTTTCTAAAAAAAATATTACTTAAGGGAAAAGTTTATATGAAACATTAAAAGTGAATTACGAAGAGAAAACATTTACAGATCTTGAGCCAAATGTTTTTAATAATATCTTCTATCTTTCATAAGCAATTCACTTCAGCTTAATATCTTTTTTTTTTGTTTTAGCTGCTTTTATTAAAATAAACTTACGGGGCAAAATGACTTATTTGCATACCATTCTGGATAAATTACTTTCATCAAACTCTTGTAGCGAATCTTTATATTTCGGCCAAATAATATCTGTCCTTCAAAAAAAATTTGTTTTGTTACTTTCTTTAAAAAAAACAAATTGATTTTTTAACCTATCCGAAAATTTTCGAGTTATGTGGTGGGTCACAACTTCATATATATTGTTATGAGGGGGGCTTTAGGTTGTTATTTTAAATACAATATTTCAGATATAACTCCCAAGTTCTTTTTATTCCACTATACTTTTTACTTTATAAAATTACCAATCAACTCTAGTTTAATTATAGCTAGTGCACGAAGTTAACTTAAAGGCAAATAATGTTTTACGAATCGTACTAATATTTTTTTATAATGCACCAGCCACAAGAAACGCAGTGCTCCACAAAATAAATACAGTTAACTGGAATATTGAGTAAGCGAAGTTTTTAGAACTTTTAAGTTGATTTGTGCGTGTATTTCCAGTCTGTATTCAAACGTGAATGTGAAAACAACAATTTTAGTGCGAAATTAGTTTAAAGGCAGGGAATAAAATTTCCGTTTTTTGTGATTTTTTGTTTATTTGGTGATTTTTTCAAGGAAGTTTAGGTTATTTTTTTATAGTTGTTGGATATGGGGAGAAGAAAGCCACTATCTGAAGGGGAAAAGAAAATTATTGAGGTTTTGCGTCGCAACAATTATTCAAACCGAGCTATAGCAAAAGAAATTGGTCGATCCCCTACTGTTCGTCAATCTTGGAGACGAATATGCAAAAAAAAAGAATAAAGGCGCTCCAAAAAAAGGTCACTCTGAGGGATGAAAGGTCCATTTTTCGAGCAGCTGCTACGAAAAATCTGTCGGCATCGCAAATAAAAGCAAAACTAAAGCTTCCGGTGACAGTTCGGCGAGTTCAAATTCTTTCGTCATCACCGCATCTGGAGTACACCAAAAGAAAAGCAAAACCCCAGCTAACTGCAACTCATATGCAAAAGCGGATGGACTTTGCTCGACAACATATGAGTTGGTCCACTGAATGGCACAAGGTGATCTTCAGTGATGAAAAAAAGTTCAATCTCGACGGCCCGGACGGTTGCCAGTACTACTGGCATGATTTACGTCGAGATAAACAAGTTAGGTGGAGTAGGAATTTCGGTGGTGGCAGTGTCATATGGGCGGCATTTGGGTACAGCGGAAAATCGCCCATTGCATGGGTTCCTAAAAAAATGAATGCTGCTCACTATCGTGAGATGTTAGAATGGGCTCTGGATGGTTATGGGGAGCAAATAGCAGGGGAAAACTTCATTTTCCAGCAGGATAACGCTGCGGTGCATACCGCTCACATTGTAAAAGATTGGTTCCAGGTTGCAGATATCCCCGTTTTGGATTGGCCGGCTAGAAGCCCAGATCTCAATCCTATTGAGAATCTGTGGGGCATTCTAGTTCATAGGGTTTATAGTAATGGAACACAATTCGAAACCGTTGATGCGTTAAAAACCGAAATTCGCGAAGTGTGGTCTGAAATAGAATTAACGGAATTGAAAAACCTAGTGGATTCAATGCCTAATAGAGTCTTCGAGGTTATTCACTCGAAAGGCGGACCTACAAAATATTAAATTAATATATTATTATTATAATTTTTTACTGTAATGAAGTGCCTTTAAGTTTATTTCGTATCTCATTTTATAAGTTTTGAGAAAAAACGGTTCTAAAATGTGATAATTAAATGTATTTCTATTTATATCTTATATTTAGTAATATGTACTTTTTAATTTTTAGTAATATCGACAAAATAAAGATTCCTATTTTCATAAAAACATAAAGAATGTGGTGCCTTTAAGTTAATTTCGTGCACGTAGTACCTACTGTACTCGAAATTCTTTCAATCCAAATATGTACAACAATTTCGCCTGTTTACTACGTTCACTTCACTGCCGGAGACAAAACTCACACCTGGCTGTGACAAGTGCTGTATTTATACTCTACACATTGCCCAGAACCTTCCCCAAAATTCTATTCCAGAAACATCGACTCTCAGAACCTAAAATTATTTATGTCCGTACTTAATTAGTCATTTCAAGTGAAATATCCATTTCCAATAAATGTTGCTTGTCCTTTTCTTTCAGGCGCGTATACAGGTGGAGGATCACAGGGGTCATGACCCCCCCCCCTCCCCCAGCACTACCCCACCCTCATGTGAATTGAATGTGGCGCTGGATTGTAGAGTGAGCTGTAAAGGTTTAACAAGCCTATTTTCGTATGGTACGGACACAATGTTGTTGCTGTAACGCACTTTTCCAATATGCGGCGACAGCTAGCGCTGGTTTTTGTGTTTGTTTGCCTTCTTTTTAGCAGTAATAGTGGAGTCTGGAGTGGGTATAATAGTCATTCGCTCGTAGCTGTTCGTCTTTGAAACGTGTACGATTTTCTTAGAATTTTTTTGTGTTTTATATAGTATCGAAAAGTCATCTATCATACCTATCACAGGATGTTAAGTAATTTTGGAATACTACATATTTATTTTTTTAAACAATCAAACGTTCAGAAATCACACAATGCTTAGCAGCCCGGTTATTATGATGCTTTTATATTTTTGTTGCACCAATTAATCCTATGCACTGTAAAAAATGTGCACAATTGTTGCCACACAGACTAGGTATTTTTCCCTAAAATGTAGGGAATATTCCCTAGAATGTAGTGAATATTCCCATACATTTTCGGGAATACTCCCTAGATTTTAAGGAATATTCCCTACATTTTAGGAAAAATGCCTAAGCTTTGTGGCAACAATTGTGCACATTGTTTACAGTATAGATGAAAAAGCACACAATTTCGAGATTTGAAAGTGTTATTGTTTCCAAGAAATTGGTCAGCGATCATAAATTTTTTTTTTTTTTGCCTATCTGATTTTCTGACATAAAATCAATGACAGGACAATTTGGTGGGGAGCTCGCAATAGAAGCATACAAACTGACTTAACGAGTTTTGATTTAGGGTTCTTCTAGTAGAACCCTAGTTCCATGCAATCATCAACGTATAGCCACCCGTTGCTTTTTCATAGCGAAACTGATTCAAGCCTGAGTTATTCAAAATTTTGACGTTCGTAGGGAAGCATTAATTTTTTTCTTACAAATATACTTGCACCAACAACGGTCCAAACGAATTGGTGGAGATTCTGGTGGTTCACTCTTTCGGACAAGGGCACAAGCGTTCAGTTTTCTTAGAAATATATGACATTTTTTCTTTAGATCTTTCATGCACTACCGGTGGCCGACCATGATTCCAATGTTTTAATGATTCAGTTGCCTTGGCTGATCTTGGTCGCTAAAGATATTTATGAGCGTTGGCAAGCATACATTTTGTTCTTACAAATTTACTTGAACATTTTGCTTTCGAATTTTTATACACTATTGGTGGCTGAAACCATCAGTTGGATTGATTCGAGTGCCGCTAAAATTGAATCTACAATTTTTCTTCAGAATTTCTACGGCAAAACTATAAAAGTAAAATTCATTCACTTTCCTCTGCGGTGGTTGGCGTTGCTTTTTAGTATTATTTAATTTAACTTCACGATTAATTTTAATTTGTAGCAGAAAGACAAACTTGCTATATTAGTTAGCGAAGGAGGTAGTGAAAGTGTAAGGCGGAAAACTGATAAGTCCATTGACAACTTTTTTTAGAAGAAAGCAAGATCAGTTAAGTTCCCATCAGAAGAAATAGTTAGTAACAAATCATGCACTCTTACTCCCATTCTTTTAAATATGACTCAAGCTTCAAGCTCACTCTCAGTCAATTACTTCACCCGTGACAGAATCGCCTGGGTTAACATCTATTTCTACAATCTCTGCACGAAAACGAGTATCTCGTTATGAGTCCTTAATGTCTACCCTGAGATCGACATTGATGTAGATAAAATTATCGATAGCTTTTCCAAATCTACCCGAAAATTGGATTTTGTCATATAACGTAAATATGATTAAAAAATAAAATTTAAAAGCGACTTCTTACTCCCCCTCGAACATTTTAGTTGTCACCTATCCTAGGCAGCAGGTCTGGAAACGCATCTATTTTCTTTATTACTATATTTTAAAAAATTCTAGTTAACTTATCTACGTTTGGGGAAAGAGTATACATACACGCATTCTGTATTCTCCTACAACTAAATAATGTGTACACCAAGTTTCATCAAGATCAGTTAATACATACATCGACAAATAGTCTCTAGTGTACCCTTTAATAATCACTGATGACTCCAGTAACATAACATTTAGTTTTCCGCTAAAAAATTTCGCTTGCACTTTGCATTTCTACGATTGTTATTAGATTAGAACTGTCAGCAGTGCATGCATATGTAGGTAGAAATTCCAACAAAGTCGATAAATTTTTTATGTTTTGACTTTAAGTTGAATGAATTATCTAATTATTTTCTAATTTTTATGTTATTTGAGTTTGACTGAACAAAATTTGATGCATTTCCCCTTTTTTTAGAATTAATGCCAAAAGAAAAAGTTTTGTCGTGTGAAGAAACAACTAAAATAGGTGTCTGCCAAGATGCATGGTAGTCGAGAGTTTTTTTTTGGAACAAATCGGCAGATTTCAAACGGTCATTTGCCATTTGAAATTTCTATGGGAAAAATAATTCTTCCAACTGCCAGCCGTTATAAATCCTGTCGAAAAATAAAAATCAAGTTTTCAACAAAAATGTTATGAAACCTCCAATAACTGGAAATCAGAAGATTGGCTGAACTTCGCTGGAAACGTATCCACTAGCGTCACGAGTGGAAAAACATCCATTTTGGCGACGAAAAAATATAAATCTAAATTTTTCTGATAGATTCCATTACTATTGGCTTGATAAAAATTTTCAAGAGGAGATCATCATGGCACGACATTTTGGTGGTAGCAGGGTGACGATTTTGGACTGGTTGTTCGACAGATGGGAAGACGGATATTTTATGGAATCTCGGAACGATGAACTTCATTGAAGCTCTTGATTGGGCTGCAAGGAGCCCTGCTTTAAACGCGACCAAGAACCCTCGCAAATGTAAGTGTCATACTATTTTGGAATCCTTATTAAACACGCCATCTTTTAATGTTACTTGCCAAAATAGTGTAGTACATTTTTTTTACAGTACAGTCGGTTAAAGTTGGGTAATGTAATTATTTTGAATGCAATGTTGAGCAAAAATCTAACTTCTTATTTGAAACTGAGGCAGTTATGTTTTAACTTTTAACTGTAATTTACAGAAAGGTTATTCATGGTTACATTACAGAAAAAAAAAATTACGAAAAGTTAATATTTGCAGTCACAGGACTTGAAAGATCATCACAGGATGTCAATTTTTAAGATTTATTTTTGAATCCTTATAATTTGAAAAGTACATGACCAAGATTTTTTTCATATTTTTCTGATAACTGTTACAACTTGGTCTATTGCTTGTCGTTGATTTCTGGGACACCCTGTACATGTACCTATAAATGAAAATAGTGTTGGTGTTAAAGAATACTCGTTTTGTACTAAAAATAAAATTATAAAATTTATGAAATAATAATTTCCTCTAGTCTCTTATTTTTTTACCTACTTTCTGACAAAAAAAAATAAATAAAAAAAAGATGACATTGTTGGTATTAACATGCCCTACAAGTTTGATAATGAATATTTTTGCTATATGTATCTCGAGAAAGAAGGAAGCAGCAAAAAATAAGTCACAGTCTCTTAATTTTTTAATTTCTCGACCGATATCTCAACAACGATCAACGCTAGGTGAAAAATTCATACCACCTAAATTTTACAGCGTAAAAAAAAACAACAAAACTATATAAATCACAATTTTCGTATTACGACAGAGAGCCGAGTTATCGCAAAAAAAACCCAAATTTACCCCTTTTTTCAACATAGCGGAGAAAGCTCATAGGAAATCTTGATCGACAATTTCAAGTTAAGCTTTTTACTAAACCCCCCCCCCCTCCCCCTACACAATATCAGCTGGCAATAACGATGACAGCGCACAAATAACCATATTTAATTTGATGTGCATCAAGCATTAAATAAATAACTAATAAGGAAACGGCATATCGGGTGAAAACTTAAGCCACTCGGTGAAATGTATTAGTGTGCTGTGTTTGTATTCGTTTCGTTATGGCAGTAGTGAAACCGTGAAATTTTGAAGGGGGACATTTTATATAAACCAAATTGCTATGTAAAATAAACAAATTTTTGGCACCCCCCTTATCTTCAGATAATATTTCTTGGCGTTGCCTATGATAATTTAAGTGACTTGTTGAGCAGAATTATCAAATAAGTGACCAGACCTCCTGTCATTTCCCCCCACGCTCCATGGGTGTGACTGTCATTGAATTGCCTACTCACATACACCATATTCGCATGAAACCCCGCTTCCTTATTAGTTATTTATTCAATGGCATCAAGAAACGTCCAAAACAATCAATTATGTACAATACAACACAATACAATTTATTTGCATGACGTAGAAGGATTGCATGATCTTTAAAAGTACAAAGTGCAATGGTGAAACTGGCGGGAAGTTTTAAAATACAAAAATACTGAATTAACCAAACTTACTAATAAAAAAAAGTAAGTAAGGAGTAAATAAATAATGATAATAAGTATACGGAAATCTGCTCGCCAACAATTGTTCGTCCACAGTTGCTCGCTCACAATTGCTCGCCAGCAAAGTTGCTCGCCACACAATTGCTCACCAGAAAAGTTTCTCGCAGATGTTTTTGTTGAAATAAAGACAGTACAGTCTTAAAAGTTTCATCTGCTAACCAGTTTTTTGTTCGTGACAAGTACAATTTAAACTGTCCTTTTTACAGAAAATTAATATTCTGTTATTACTATCGTTGCCATCAAATAAAAAAAACATATTTGTAATTCTGAAAGTGTATTTGGAGTTGCTGTAGTCGTATTGTCCTTTTCATGCTGTCCATACGTGGCATCTGTCCGGTTGCCACTTATCACAAATTAATGAACGAATCAGCAACAATGCGATGTGTCCCATCTTGAGTATTTGTTGCTCAAGACTAATACCCTCGACAGACGATAGCCATAATTCTAATTTATCTACATCATCAAGATAATCTCTGTTATATGCCACCCCTGAAATTTTAATTATCGCACAAAGTTCAGGGGGGCCTCGATATTCCGAACACCCAAAATTTATACCCTGCTCGGATTTACGAAGCGTTCGGATTATAGGATGTATACATATACATACATAGATATTTTGAAAGGCGTTTTGCAAAATAAAACAAAGTTTTTTGTCCAAAAGAGCATTTTTTCTGGAATCGATATATCGACTTCATCCGCCCATTCCAAGCAAGTATTTAAGGCAGATTCAGCTTGAGTATGTGAAATCCTTGCAATCTGTCCCAATACTTTCGATGCCGCCAATTCTTCTTCGTTTTCACTGTCATGCTCATTTATTACTTGTCTTTCTATGTCTTCATCAGTTAAGGGCTTCTGACAATCAACAACATCATTGCTTATCCAGAAGTTGTTATTCTCCATTTCTGAAAATTCTCTATTACGAAAAATGCTTACTGGTCAGTCCTCATTCTGGATCAAAATCTTCCACATCTTGTCCAGAAATTTCTTCTAATTTGAATAACAAGGGCCACATTGGCTTCCAAGACTTTTTAATCAGATTTGAAGACCATTGCTGCCAAATTTGGGCCAGTGAAAATACTGCATCTTTTATTGTGGTTTTTTTAAGGACTTCAGATACTATACATTCTTGCAACAGCAGTCTTTTTTTTTTGTAATTTACTTTGATGTTCTGGATCACATTTTGGTCCATTCGTTGAATTAAGGCTCTATATGTATGTACATGTACAGAACAGTAAAATTTTCATCAATCTATATCAGATCTTCTTCGAGTGGATGCGCTGGTGCATTATCAAGAAGTAGAAGTGCTTTTAGCGGTAAGTTCTTTCTCGATAAAAATTTCTTTACTTCGGAAATGAATTGTCCCTTCAGCCATTCTAAAAATATTAGTCTTGTAACCCAAGCATTACGTTTACCTATATAATAAACTGGTAGGTTTTTGATTGTTGCAAATGCATGTGGCTTTTAGGCATTGCCAACAACCAGCAAGAGTAGTTTGTGCGTTCCGGTTGCGTTTGCGCTTGGCATAAATGTGATGCTCTCTTTCGATACTTTGGAAATTGAAGCCCTACTTTCTAACCCAGAAGCCAACGTTTTATCTGGTATTATTTTCCACAGTACAAGCCTGATTCATCAGCATTATAAATTTGGTCTGCAGTCAGATCCTTTTTCTTAATAATGTCCATAAATTTAGCCTGGAATGGCTTTACAGCTGCTTCATCATTCAACTGCTTCTCACCGGTTAGTTTAAGTTGGCGTATACCATGCGTTTTCTTAAAATAATCTAACCATCCTCTACTAGCTCAAAGTTTCCTCTTGCAAGTCTTTCATGGAAATATTTGGACTTTTCCATTACTATTTCAAAGGGACAAAGGGACGCTCTTTCTTCGTTTCTCTAAAGACCACGTAAATAAGGCATCTTCAAGCTTGGGATTTTCAGAAGTTTTCAAAGTTTTTCTGGCGCCTGGACTGTTTTCTGTATTCATTACAAATGATCTTATTTTTGCTTCCTTGTTTTTGATATCAAAAGTAGTGGAATTTCCAACATTGTAATATTATGCAAGATGTCTGCCTTAATCTTGTCCAAAATCACTTTTGTGAAATTGTCAACGTCATATGTTTTCTTTTCTTCGATGTTGAAGCCCTGATTTAAAACGCACAAAAAATTCTCAAATGCTACTCTATAACAAGGTATATAGAATACAAGGTATTCCCATTACGAACCACGTTCTGACATTAGTGACGAATTATCGTGAACATGTATAAGAAAGCACGGTACAGAGAACACAATACTCTCTCTCCTCTCTCTGTCTTTTCTATTAAAATGTATATACAGCAGTCACAGAATTACGTCACAGGCTATCAGCTGAAATATGTCAAAATTTTAAGGGGAATACCTTGTCTTCTATATACCTTACGCTACAGCAGTAGATAAAACAAAATGGCGGAACGGTGCTGGTCAGACGAAAATTAATATGTGCAGCACCTAAAATGTATGTCACGGTAGTTTAATGTTATGAATAAAAATTAATTTATTCTATCCAAGCTTTAATATACTTACTTACATACAGATAAATTTTCAGGCCCAATTTTAATTCTGTTGGTATAACTGCTGACATTTTAATAAAAATGTACGCTACGTGGCACTGCGAGTTACTTAGAAACGGCGGCTGCGCAGCGTAAAGGAGTCGTTTGGATTATAGAGGCATTCGGATCATCTGAGGTTCGGATTATCGAGGCCCTGCTGTAATTACATAATCGCCATATCTTGGCATTAACATAATTGAGTTTGGTTTTTGAAGATTATTACCAAAGCGCTATCAAAAACACGTAGTAATGATCCTGTAAACTAACAGTGACAGCTTTCAGACGAAGCTGCTCTGTGACGTTTATGATTATTTGCAATATTTAAGAAAAAGTTTTTGAAGGAAAAATTAACGGTGGTAATTTTTTTTATATTATGCGAAAAGTGAAAAAGATCAAGCAGAGAGTGTTGTGGTTGATCAGAAAAATTAGTAGACTTGCGAAAAGCCAAAAGAAACAGAGCATAATCGTAACGGGAATTGAGGTTCCTATGACAATTTCAAATTTAACGCAGAGATATAGGTAGGAAGTTATAAATCAAATTTGATTTAAAGTATTATTTAAATTTTAGAAATGAAATTAAAGGTATAGGATCATTTGGGTGCTCTCCTTCGTCGTGGAAATTTTATGATCAAGTACACAGAATCGTCGGAGGACTTAAATATAATGACCAGAACCTTGTTCATGAGAGCTTAACTGAAGAAGGTAAAAAAATAAAAAATACAATATATAGTGCAAATAGTCCATATTTTCATAAAACTTTATTTATATTAGGTACAATGGACATCCTGCCTGAAATGTTATGTTCCAAGGTTATGCATCTAGTTTCAGAGGAACCCGCTATTAATTACCCTATATCTTTCTTGGTGTAAAGATCATCGTGCGTAACACTAGGATTGGCATCTGCGTCTAATGCTGCATCATCAGTAAGAATTAAAAAAAGAAAAAGATATATAGACGAGCTAATATGCAAAAATGCAATAAAATTAATGAAAAGGAAAACGAAAATAATAATAAATTAATGGAAAGGGCTATAAAGAACGACGATGTACTATAAATGTCACTTTTGTTTATGTTCTGTAATGAAATTCACCCTAGCATAAAAGCCGTAGGTAAGATTAAAATTGAAAGGGGATTAAAGAGAAAAATATTTACATTCTTTGATGTGAAAATTTAGTAATATTGTGCTTGTATCTTTTTAATAATAAACTGGGAATTATATTAGTAAATGTTTATAATTTTGATAAAAGCACTTAATTCTTAATATATTTTCTTGATATACATTTACCAAAAATGGAGCTTTAAGTCAAGTTATTAGGGCAACCAAGATTAAAATGAGAAACAAGCAATCTCGAAAAATTGTTTTATATTATCAGCATTCATTATGCTGCTTGCTGATAAACAATTTTGCCTCACACTTTCAAAAACCGCGCCAAAATCCCTTGCATAAACTTTTTTTCCATCCGCCTGCAATGCGAATTTTTTATAGCTGCGTATAAACTTACACATCTTTGAACTTCGCACACGAAAATTATTATTAGTTTCTTACTTGTAGGTTATGACATGTTTCCTACATTCAACGAAGACTTATGTTTTTCTTTTATTTAAATCTTGTAAAAAATTTGCTTTTTTTTTAAAAGAAGGCTGATTTTATTTTGTTATGGTTTTTATGAATTAATTTTTTGTTTTTGCAAGAAAACAAAAATAAATAAATGCCAAAAAATTAAAATTTTTTGGAAAGCTTTACTTACAAAAATACTGAGCAATGGCGTCTCGTATTTTTTTAGCTATCGTATTAGTTTCTCCGACAATAGTAATAAATGTGGCTTGATTTTTCTGATTTAAAATAGCCTCTTCGGTCCAGTAGCTCCAAACTGCATCATTGTACTTTGTGCAAAAGTTATGTAAAATGCAACAAGCTCTAATTATTAGAGCGTTTTTATTAATATTAACATCTAAACATCACAATGGACCATAGCTGGTCTAAGTGTAGCTGATCGTACACCTTCTTACAATGGCCGCCACTCTAACCTAACCCAACATCTAAACCCCAACCAGTTTTTCTTAATCTGACATTTAAGTAGCCAAATACATTTTCAATTACTCTCTTAAATTTTGATAAGTAGTAACTGAAATGAGTTGTTGATGTCGGATAGGGTTTCATCAGGAAAAGAGAGAGTCTAAATACCGAATTTACAATTAACAACACAGGTACGTTTTGACCCGATATTGACCTGGAATAATTTGGAAAAGATTGTTTGTTATGGGGATATTTTTCAGGAGTGAACTTTCGAGGAAGTAGGAGTCATTATAGTGACCTGGCGATTATATAAGTGAAACGACACCTTTAAAAGTAAATATTAAAAGACAGCCTTAATATTAAATCATATTCATTGGTGCCTGAAATGTGCAATCACAAGTAGAACCAACGAGTGCCAACCTTTGTAATTGTAATAATTGTACTAATCGGTAGCGTCTTTCTTCGGAACGTTTACTTCTATATGACACTCATATATGTACAATACAATTTATTTAATGACAATGAAAAACTATTATGAAATTTATTGCACAATATCACTGTGGAAAGCCTAGTAATGTTTTCGTCAATTTTTTGTTGGGTAGGAGGATATCCAACGATAAACTCTCTCTCCATTTTGTTGTATATTTCCTCGCAAATTTCCCGAACTATTTCACCGACTGTATTCCTTACAATTCCGAAAACATTGGAAACTGTTCGATATTCCACAAATAGCACCAGTGCACACAGTACTATCGCCACATGTTTTTCTAGTGGATTGCAAGCGTTCACTTAACTCTTAAAATAGGCTTCTGGTCATACATAAGCTCTCTAAATTTTTTATTATCCTGAAGCGAATCATCTTCTTCCTCGAATTTGTTATTTTGGGTCTGCAAAGTTACATATAAGTATACAAGAGTTAATAAAGGGTTTTCCAATAAGAGGTGTTATTTTGATATTCAAAGAAAAATACCATTTTTTGAGATAAATGATGGATCTTTATTTCATAATAAAGAGGAAGATATGCCGTTAATAATGGAAAATAACATCAGCCAAATGACCACCACGACCACGCCTACAGGACCATATCATTTTCATGAAATTTTCCATAACCAAATCGCAAAGTGGCTGCCCTATGTCCTCGATAGCCTCACGAATTCCATCTTTGAGGTCTTAAATCGACGCTGGGCTATTAGCGTAGACCTTCTCTTTCACGTGGCCCCAAAGGAAGAAGTCGCGAAGTGTTAAGTCACAAGATCTCGGTGGCCAATTCGAGAGATAACACGGTCCGGAAACTTTTCCCGTAAAAGATCAATGGCTTAGTTGCTTGTATGGCACGTAGCGCCGTCTTGTTGAAAGTAAACGTTGTCCAGATCAATACCATCCAATTCCGGCCATAAAAAATTATTAATCATCTGTCGATAGCGCAATCCATTCACCGTAATTGTTGCTCCAGCCTCATTTTCGAAAAAGTAAGGTCCAATGACCCCGCAGGACCATAAACAGCACCAAACAGTCACACGTTGAGGATAGAGAGGCTTTTCAACAATAACTCTTTCGTTTTCCGAGCCCCAGATGCGACAATTTTGCTTGTTGACGAACCCATCGAGGTGGAAATGGGCCTCATCACTCAAGATGAGTTTTCGATGGAATTCCGGATCATTTTCATGCTTTTCAAGGACCCAATCAGCAAAGACTCGACGTTGTTGATGATCAGCCGGCTTGAGTTCTTGTGTTAACTGAACTTTATAAGCCTTAAGACCCAAATCTTTATGCAAAATACGGTGTAATGACGTTTGTCGAATGCCTAATTCCAACGAACGACGAGGAATGGACAAACCTGGGTTTTCTTCAACACTTTCGGCTACAGCAGCAATATTCTCGGCTGTTCTTGAGCGACGTGCACGGGTTTTATTCTTCACATCACTAACTTGTCCCGACAGCTCGAATTTTTCTACCAATTTCTGTATTGCGGTCCGACAAGGTGTAACGACCCAAAAATTTTCGAGTTTTACGAACCGTCTCTGCCACATTTTCACCATTTTTATAGTGAATTTTAATAATTTCAGTGCGTTGTTGAATCGTGTATCGTTCCATTTTTACTAATGGCATAGTTTCTACTTGTCAAATGTCGAAAAATGACAGCTCCAAAAGTGACATCTACCGAAATAGCGGGCTAATTAAAATAACACCTCTTATTGGAAAACCCTTTAGTAGGTTACTCAGACCATTATACTTACTATAGTTCAAATTTTTATCCTTTTTCTAGACGAATAGCAAGTAGTAACATACGTCTTTTTTGCTCTGAGTTTTCGTGCACTATTTTAAATATATCTTTTTAACTTCTTACGTCTATAAAAAAGAACTGTTAGATATAATAGCTCTTGATAAATCATTTCAGTTGGATGCTGTCTACTAATACTTTGGCTATTTGCAAACAAAATTTAACTTAAATATCAAAACCGTCTGACACCATATATTTGATTGGAAATTCTGGGTCGTCTTTCGACGGTATTATCATCACTATAAACTGCTGTGACTTCGCAGCTTGCAGCATCGCTAGCATGATTATGGTCATTTAAATATTGGACAATTTCATTATTGACACTGTGAACCACATGCACGACACTTAAGTCTTTTGGACTGATCACATTTCAAAAATACTTTCTCACTGTTTTCTTTGTCTTTGATATATAGATGTCCTTTATCCAGCAATTTCAATTTTCTCTTCTCGCTTTGCATAAATTGTAACGCCATTATTATTTAGGTAGAAAGACAAACTTATAACACACTGAACCGCGATCTGAATACTAACAGACTGAATTTGAAATGAATATAAAATGAAAAATATTTCGACTTATATTGCTTCAAAGCCGGATGAAAGGTCTTGGAAAACAAAGAAATAGATCATTACTATCGCGCTGGGCAGATTTCGTTTCGTCAGAAAATCCTTTATTAATGCCTTGATCCCATTTGACCATAATAGGTCAGCAATAAATCTGTATTATGCCCGTCATTGGAATCAGGTTGATGACCATTAACGTTTTTTGATGTTTACCTGCAAATATATGGTGACGCTACATCTCCATCTAGTTTCACTAATCTTTCATATTACAAAAATTAAATTTAAAATTGTTCACAATTAACAAAACTTTTCCCGTTTGGAAAAACTTCCTTGAATTTTATATTATCCATGTTGTTAAAAAAAAAAATGCTACTTTGCACCTATCTTAATGCCAATACTCATATTCAATAAACATCTTTTTCTCTTAAACATTAAAGAGTTTGATTTTAAATGTGTTTCCCCGAACTAAAGTGCAACAGCTATGAACATTTAATAATATAATATAATAATTATATTTGTACAATGCAGTCTATATTCCCAGTAATGTTCCAATTTATAGAATAAAATTCCATAAAATTTTAAATTAATATCTGTTGTTGGCGAGCAACTTTCCAGGTGAGCAACTTTCTAGACGATCAATTGTGTGACGAGCAGCTTGTTGGCGAGCAATTATAGGCGAGCAACTGTGGGCGAGCAATTGTTGGCGAGCATAATAAATAATGAATAAAAAATCCTCATATTAGGTAATGGGTATCATAGATAGATTACAAATCAACAAAACACATATCATATTAACGGAAGAAGTTTGCTGAAGGTACTGCCACCATAGTGCGCTGAACATCATTTGGAAGAAGCTTCCACTTACAGATGCATTGGAAAAAGTAGAAATGCTGTCCATATTGAAATTTGCAATGCGGAACCAAAAGACTTTTATGTCTAGTCGATTAAAGGAATTTCAGTTTTAGAAATAGATACTCAGGCCGTTAGCTATATTATATCAGATTATGAAGCAATTTTAGTCTACGCAGAGACGTAGAATAGGATAATATGTTACCTTAAATAGAAAACGAATAACATTAGTAAATATATGCTACCGGAATCCTTCTCCGACATATGGAGTCGAAAGCCGAAAAAATGTTACTACCGTAAATAAAATGAGAAATAAACAGGGCTTTGACAAACGTTTATCGCATAGGAAGAGAAGGATTTCTTGAATTAAGCCACATAGGCAGCCATAAATTTTCCTTAATATACCGATAACGGTAAGATGGCTGCAACAGAAGAACTTGGAATTTAATTCTAATCCCAAACCTTTAATGGGTTCAACATAAGGAATTCTGTTACCGTTGATGAAAATTGGTGGTAAACTATTTTGATCGATGCCGTTTCTGTAGATTTTCAAACAATTAAACAAAATAGTGTAAATCGTAAGTCTACTAATAAATTCATCAAACCGCACCCCAACCACTATAATTTTACCACAAAATAAATAAAAAATTATCAATCGTATAAAATGATTGCCGAAAAACTCTTCATTTTGGCACTAAAGTATTCTCCAGAGCTTCAATTTACTTGGAAAAACATATTTCATACAATCCAAAATAAAACACTCCCAATTTAGGTTTATAATTTCATGAGAAAATATCGACTTTTCTTCTGTGTACACTGTACGTGCATACATATTTAATACGTTTAACATGATGAAAATATCTTTCGACTTATTCTGTACTTGCCGAAATTCCCTTGACTTTTATTTCTCTTAAATTAGCATCAAAATTTTTTTTCTTAAATTTGTTCTACATGCAATTACGGGACAATCTCTAGACAATTCCCAAGGCTTTTTTCATTTCTCATAAATATTTGCTAAACAAAAGTCCTCCAACATCATCCACAAATGACTGAAAAAAGTTGAGCGGGTTTTCAGTTTTGTCGGCAAGGTATTGTTAATTAAAAATGAAAGGTGGTTTTAAATCAAGAAAAATCCTGGGTAAACACAAGGAACATTAATTAACTTTTCTATTAAAATGTTCGGATTTATTTGGGTTCAGTATGGTGATGATGGGCTATGAAAGCCCGACTCTTGGCAACCAAAGAACCCTTTTGAATAGTTCTCAGTGAATATCTAAATGAGTAATGACCAAATCGACATTTGACATTTTCAGACGACCCTTACTCAATCAATCTAAGAGTACGTTGCGCGTTTTATTTCAATAGGAAATTGATGAAATGCAAAGCTGAATAAATTATTCATTCAAGTCGAGAATTCATTTTTAGAAGGTCTACAGCAATTCCGAATAAATTGACATAAAAAGGAGAATGCGTAACGGAAAATTTGCCTATTTGAAGGCGGTTTTAAAGGATATTTTCTATACATATTTGTATACTAATGTTTCAATTCAAAATCAGAAAACATAAGAATGATGTGTTTATTTCAGGAATACATACATACATACATAGAAAGCAATATACTGTAGAATAGGTAAGTAATATAGATTTGAGTGGATTTTCCTGATATTTATTTGAGTGGTTTGAATGGTGGTGAATGAGAACGTTGGATTCGTATAAAAACATCAATTCCCCCATATCATCAAGTTTTTGTATGTAATTTACATATTATTATAATATGTACGAGGAAAGTGAATGGTGTAATGTAAAACAGCACAATCTGTTTTTCACGTATTGGATGGGAGTCATCCAAAATTTAGACATTTGATACCTAAGGGATATAAGACAAAATTAAATTCAGACCGATAATGTTTGTTACCAAGTTCATCGTTAATACTTTGATCTATTTTAAAATATTGTACACATAATGACAAAATGAAATGTTTGACTTATTCTGGAAGCAGGATTCATTTCAAAATAGTATTACATAATATTATTTATTTATTCATGAAAAACTGTGTTCATAATACTTTTTATTTCACCTCGTACGTAAATTTATGATTTTAGATCTGACTGTACCTTAAACTAAATCGCTACTAATTTCTTACTTGACTGTAAAATTTTCATTCCTTTCCCTACCTCTGAAAAAAAAAAATTAGAAGAAAAATTTTATCAAGTGATCTTATAGCTCCCGTCATAAAAAGTATAAAAGAAGGTAAGCCGTTAATACCAGACCTAATAGTGAGTATGTTTGTGAAGGATGTATGAAATACTACAAACTGCACGGACAAAGCGAATGCTTCTGAACCTATAATGATTAAGGATCAAAACCTTATAAACTAAATTACCAGAAGGAGGGACATTTAATCAACTAGGAAATCACGGAAATTCGAGGCAATCAAGCTCAGACTACTCAAAAATATGGAATGTATGAGAATGAAAGTCTTTCACGTCTCTCAAAAGACACTCCCTCTCATTTTTCTGTAAATCACATGTGGAGCACGTATGGCACAAATTAAAAGGAATGTCATTATCCTAAATAAAACTTGTAAAGAACTTTACGTACACACGGGTATTGGAGGATGTTTTAACGACAGGCACATAATGCAGAATGACTCACTTGAAAGCTTATCTGGCAGAACCATAGCGAAGTAGTTAGATCGAAATCAGGACAGGCATAACTCTATTGTGGTTTCAACAATAACCCCAATTTTCTCCCGTTCAGATTCATAATTAGATTTCTACCTCGTCCCCTTAAGCATATAAAAGGTTATCCATTTCGAGTTACGGAAAGTAAAGCCCTGCCATTTGACAGCTGTCAAATGTCAGTGTCATCCAAGCTGGTATGTGTTTAGTTGAACGTTTGCCATTTTACAATATGGATCGTTTTACCACCGAACAACGCATTAACTTTGTTAAAGCATTCTACAAAAATGGTGATTCTGCTGTGGCCGCATGCCGAGCATTACGACAAGGTTATAGTCGTCGTATGCGTCCTACTGAGCATGCAATTTAAAAAAAAATGAAAAAATTTGAAGAAACTGGATCGCTTGCAGACATTGTAAGGGCTGTGCATCATTGTTCCACACTCTTTACCGAAAACATTGCCACTGTGATCCATAGCATTGAGGATGAGCCAAATTTATTGATTCCACGGCACGCTCGGCATTTGGGCTTGTTATACGGCACATTGTGGCATATTTTGTATCGGGACTTACATCTCCATCCATATAAAGTCCAACTCATTCAAGAATTGAAGCCGGCTGACCATAGATTACGTAGAGAGTATGACGATTGGGTGCTTGAACAACAGGTTGCGGATCATGATTTTAAAAAAAAATATCGTTCAGCGATGAGGCTCATTTCACGATCGGCGGGTACGTAAATAAAAAAAATTGTCGTATCTGGGGTAGTGAGAATCCGCAAGTGATTACTGACAGCCCATTACACCCGCAAAAAGTGACTGTTTGGTGTGCGATGTGGTCCGGAGGTGTCATTGGCCCGTATTTTTTCGAAAATTCTCAGCGCTATACCGCAATGATAATTGACTTTTTTTATTTCAGAAGGATGGCGCGACAAGCCACACAACACGGCCAGTTTTGGCTTTACTACGCGAAAAATTTCCAGGATGCGTTATTTCACGATTTGGCTATGTTAATTGGCCACCAAGTTCGTGCGATTTGACGCCTCTAGATTTCTTCTGGTGGAGCTACGTAAAATACTTTACTTTCGGAAAGAGAAAATGGATAACCCGATATATGTATAGTATGCATTAAACCCATATATCCGATTAATGTACTCACTACTCACTGTGAGTTTATCCACTTTTTTCACATTGGCCGACGTCAATTGATATGAGTTACAATACAGACTGACACTTCTCTACACTCAGAGAAAACTAATTGTAAAAATTACAGATTGGAATTGTTAAAGATACAAAACTAGATTATTTTGCTACATCGGTAAGAAAAACATTTTTAACAAAGACTTTTTGTAAAAAATAATAAGAAATAGTAGAATCGAACACCAGAATAATTTTTACATTAGCGTTTTTGAATAAAAATTCATTTTAGAGGGTTGTAAATTTAATTAAAGTATCGTTAAACTCTGAGTTTATTTGCCACTGGTAAGATCTACAATTTAATTGTAAAAGGGTCTCAAATTTACCACGAGGCACTAAAAATACGAATAAAATATTAAATTTACATATATAGGCTTGTAGTTCCTACAATTACTTCATTTTCCTTTAACACGACTCTGTATTGAAAAGGCAGAATCGATTACAAAATCGTAAAATTAATAAATCCACATTAGTTAAGACATTTCAATTTTACTTTTTCAACATTTGTTAACTGTTTTTTGGTATTTGCATTAGCAGTTAAATAAGAATTATAGAGATTCATTCGCATTCTAGTTTTGAACGTGAGCAAGTGCATTACAACTTTCGGTCAAGGAATTATATTTTTCTTTTTTTTTTTGCAAAACGGATCATGTCGTAACCATATCATGTCGTGCCAGTGAAATACGAATGTACGCTCTGCCGCGAGTTTATTATTATAAAAAGTTATTTTTTTTTTTCTGAAGAGTTGTAGAAGTGATATACTTAAGTATATCTTCAAACTTTATAAGCAGAATATTGTGAAAGTGATCAGTTCATCGTGTTTTGTGCATATACCAAATTTCCAAATGGATTCAAATTCCAGTGAAGCAATGACGATGAGCAGTAATTTTGCACAACATATGGACAATACCAGTTAGAATGGTAACACATTTGAATATGTTAGTTTCTAATGTTTCCTATTCTATTGCAATGAAATTTAGTATGAAATTCTCGGCTAGCCTGATAAAAAATAGGGATGTTTTAAATACTATGTCAAACTTACATCTTTCCAAATGCAAAGTCAAGGAGTTGGCTTGTTTTATTTTGCTTAGATCTGAATCGAAAAGAATATTAGATAATGATGTATCCGTCCTTGAACTGTTATCAATTGATTATAAAGGAACTAAATACAATAAAAATGACTACATTTTTAAAGAAATTACATTAGAAGCGATTAACAAAATAGAATGCTTATTTATTTTAAATCAGCATTTAATGATAATTTGTTCTACATACGAGATATTGGGTAACGATGAACTTTAATTCTGACAAAATTGGTAAAAAAATAAATAATTCGTTTCACTTATTTAATATGGAAGAATTTAGATATCCACCATCTTGTATTCATAGAATTAATAATGGAGATTTATATGTTAGAGTAAGACCTTTTGAAATAATAGAAATCGAAAATGTTTGTTTAATTAATTATGTTTATTTGAAAAATTTAAGTTTCTTGTTCTATTAATTTTCATTTACCATTTTTAAATTCTTTTTTGTTCAAGTTATAGTTATTGTCTAACCATAATAAAAAAAAAAAAGACTAAATTTGAAACTAGTTACAACCTTTTTATAGGTATTGATTTTACAATTTATCATTTACCATTACTGTACCATTTTTCTTTATGTAATTAAACTTTTAATTATGTATCCGCACATTCTAAATATAAGTATATATGTATGTTATGTATAAGTATATATGTTATTTGTTTTAAATAAACAAAAATTGTGATTTTTTCTATATTCAAATACAACTATTTGA
This sequence comes from Dioctria rufipes, assembly GCA_963924295.1. NCBI lineage: Eukaryota > Metazoa > Arthropoda > Insecta > Diptera > Asilidae > Dioctria > Dioctria rufipes. The sequence goes on along the minus strand of OZ002741.1, from coordinate 265,457,220 downwards.
TAGACCTTTATTTCCACTTCCTTTATGGCGTAGTCTAATTACTCTTTTCGTTGAAATCTGCTTACAAGCACGAAAACTAAAATCGTCTATAGACGAAATACCATATAACGGAGCACCTTGGCTAGAAATTCGCTGTAATTTTTAATAAATGGCTTAAAAAGCTAACCAAATAAACCCCAATAGTAATAATTACTAGTTGTTTGTTAAGATAACTGGATTGATCTAAAACTAGAGGCATAAAAATCAGGCAGGATCATCTTCCTGCACACCGAATCCTTGCCTACCCCGAGTTTTAAATGTTGAATTGGCTTTATCGGAAAGCATTTAAACATTCAGTACTTAGTCTGGTGGTAGTACGTGTATCAAAACGAAACCCATAGCAACTCCAGCAAATCCAATTAAGTACGCGAAAAATACAGAGCCAATTGGATGTAAGTATGATACAACGGAAACCAGTGTAAATACTTAAATTAATAAATGCAATATTATACATTTATAACAGGTGCTTGTGTCGTCAAACTAGCTGTGCTTTCTTCAAATTTAAAAAGCATTAACTCAGTATGGATAACAGGACTAATCTGCAAGATAAGCCAATTCGGTTTCCTTCCATATTTAAACAGTCTTATCCGCACTTGTAAACTTTTCTAACTATGTGCTTAATACTACAAATTGCCACTCAAAACAATAGCAGTAGATGTATTCCACAGGGCTCCATATTGGGTCCGTTAAGACGAGACTGGCAGAACATTTATGTCTGCCAATGACTCTGTCACATACAGCTAAGTCCACATTTCGCTATCAATAAAGTCCACCTACATTTAACACGCTGAGCCTTCTATCACAAAAGGTCGGAATCAAAATTATAGTCCCAAAATTTGAACTCATCCATATTCAGAAGTATTTCAGAAAATCGCCAAGCATTGAATGCAAAAAATTTAAGGCGCTCCATCTGCAATACATAAAATATTAGGGTTGGCTTTTAAACAAGTACAAGACTCCAATGAATATAGAATTTCAGGATATTGGCATAAATAAAGCTACTGATACAAAAAAGCATTCACAATGTTGTTAATTAATACCAGAAAAAATAATGGATCACATTGACTACCTTGTGGAACGTCAGTCAGATGTTTCGTTATTTGTCTGCAAGGAACTGTACTAAGCTTTTTATGATCTCGAACAGACATAAATTCCAACGCATTTTGTGTATTGTGAAAAAGAAAGAAATCAAGACTTTCATTTCAAATTGATGCACTGGCACAATCATAGGTTCCTATCAAAGATTTTTGAATATCGTTTTCAGATAATTCAAATTTTATAATGGAAAATAGAGTATTTTGCGGAAAAAGTTTTGTTTATAGGTTGATGCAGCTCAGAGTAGCATTTGAAAAAAAAAAAAACTTAAAAATGAAGCAAATGTCCGAGAAGAAGGGAAGTAGTTCGGCAATGACGATATATTTGCAAGCTTATACTTACATTAAGAAATACAGTATTCAGATATAGTTCTACAGAAGTCAGGAGGTCGTTGAATGGAGAAAGAGTATACCACATAAAATAAAATTACCAGACATACAAGGTAAAATTGAGAATCTAAAACTGCTGAATTCGAAAGAAATGCTTGCAAAAAATATAGATGATGAAACTATCAATAAACTAGTAGAAACAAAAATGGTTCTACATTTGCTTTGTCATATTCCAAACCCAAGTTTCCTTTCATAATTATTTTACAAAGAATAATTCGATAATTTTTTTAAAAAAAATGTATTCCGAGTGACTGAGACTATGAGAGGAAATCGGCAAAATATATATCTTCTTCTTTCAATAAAAGAAATGCATGGGAAAAAAAGAGGGACTTAAGATTACCAGTTTGATAGCACAAATGAAGCGCTGGTTCACAGAAAAGTGTGTTTGACAACCTACCGTTTTTCAAAGTTTTTTAAATCCAGGAATGAACTCATGGAAGCTATATGATCCGGTTTCGGAAGTCAAATTGGATTACCTCCAGTTTAGATGAAAAATATAGACAGATATTACTTAAAAGCTGAAGTTTCCTGAAAACAAGAAATAAAGATCATCTTCAATAGTATCTTTAGCCTTGAAAACCCTAATAAACATACCTACGATGCTGCTTATTCCATATAAAAGTATGCTGTAGCTAGGAAAAATGTAAAAACTTTCTGTTAAAAAAGAGTTAAAAAAGAGTGTTTTGAACATTTTTTTACTGTACCCAAACAAGTACAGTCTTTTATACGAACAAATCGATACTTTAATCAGAAAACCATCTAACTCCACTTTTGCGATAAATTTGTTTTTTTTTGTTTTTCTTACTGCACAGAAGAATTAAATGTCACATTAAGCTTACGCAATGAAGCTTAATCAAAACCAGGAAAAACTGCATAACCATAGGTCAGGATAGGGGCAATTAACGATTTAGCTAATATAATCAGCGTGTCAACAGGAGTAAATGCTGCAGTGGCAGAAAGTTGACGTAGCGTCCCATAAACCTTGCAGACAAACTCATTTATATAATCGATCTAGTTCAAAGTACGATCAAAAATAATTCCAAGATTACTTACAGTAGTACTATAAGGAATAATCACATTATTCAGAATAATATCTAGAAAGCAGGAAGTATTCAATTCAGATTTATAGATCACGATAGCATTAGATTTAGAGGCATTAAAGCTAAAACCATTATTAATAGCCCAATTAAGCACACCAACAAGATCTTCGTTCATACGGTATATGACATCTTCCAGCAATCCTAAAGACCTAGTGATATAAAGCTGATTATCATCAGCATACATGTGGTAATTACAATTTTTCAAAATCATTGGACGATCGTGAATAATAAGGGTCCCAAGATGGAGCCCCGAGGAATTCCATTCTGCATAAGTAGGAAGCCAGGAGAAGAATTAGAACAGACTACACTCTGTTGAGGTAAGACCAAAGCAACTTGCATGCAGATTTTGAGAATTTGAATTTAAACGTAAGTTTACTTAATAACAATATGTGGTCAACCGTGTAAAAGGATTTCGAATAGTCAAGGAGGACGCGCATTGTTTATTGTCAATTGATTTCCTAATATCCTTTGTTATATTAAGCAACGCTGAGGTACAGCTCCGCTTGGATCATAAGATGAATATTAGATAGAAGATTCTCCCTATCTAAAAGACCGGTGATTTGGGTGTGAAGAACTTTTTCAAAGGCTTTAGAGAAAAAAGGCAAAATGAAAATAGAAAGAAATTCCGTTGAACCAAGGGACATCTTGGGGATGGGAATTATTTTAGAGTACTTTTAGACACGACGAATCGTAGATCTTAAAATGATGTTGTTACAAAAAAATAGGTCAGATATGGGAGTTTTACAGGCAGAAAAGATTTTATAAACTTGGGATGGAGGTCATCCAGTCCAACAGTGTTTATTTCTTTGCGATTTCTGAAATTTTGTACCTAAGGTTGAAAAAACCTGATAATCCCCATATGTCCCATCAAGAATTTTTTCAAGAATACACGGTAACCCTTATTCTCAAATATAGTTTTTCAAAAACCATCCACCAGGGGAATTTTTCTTCCAAGAAAATTTATCCTTACCAAGACAGCGCAGATCATTAAAATCGGCTTAGTATAAGCGGAGATAAGACTTTTTCAAGTAAGACTTAGGATAAGGGTAAGAGTAAGGAGACTAGGGCCATTAGAAGCCTGCGGATACCGCAGCCAGGTTTTTGTTTTTTCAATTTAAGTCGAAAGTATAAAAGTTGGTCTTTTTGCAATTTTCAAAAGGCTATAACTTTCACAATAAGTGGAGCTGGGGAAAATATTTAAATTGTAGTAATAACGTACATAAGAAAATAAGTTAATGAATTTTCAACCAAATCGAGCATATTTCTTCAGAAAGTTGGTCAATATTTTTTTTCCTTTTGGTGACATAATAAAGTTAATTGTCCCATTTATTGCGAATTATAATAATTTAATGAAGTACTCCTGAACAAAAACCTTCCGACAAGTTAATTTTTACAAATTTTCATATATGACTTTATGTTTAGGACGGCAGAATTACCTTCATGAAGTATTTACAAAGTCTGTAAATAAATACAAAAACTACTCAGATGTGAACAAAGACATCGAGGTGCTGCATTTGCGAACTTCTTCAAAAAGGAGAACGGAAGTGGAGAACTTAAAACAAACAATTGCACTAATTAAATTAATTGAATTATATGACCGCATTTGAATCATAAACCCTTATTAATAGAAGGCGTACTTAATCAATTAACAAGTACACATAAGTATGGTACTTACATACAAGCTTGTACATATATGGCTCTTCCAAGTACCAGTACCATAACTTGTACTAGAGAATTTTTAAGTATTTATTCAGCACCGAGCCTTACACTTAGCCTTAAAAAAGTTTAAGTCCAAGTACTGCTACTGGTACATGTGCTACTTACAATTTTACAGATCTGTTTTATTGAGAAAAATACAAACTACCAGAAACATTTTTCGTTTACATTTTAAAGCTTTTTGCAAAAACATTCGATGATTATACGAAACTCTTCAATGCTTAATTAATAGACATGGCTTCACCCCGTTTCATACAGCCATTTTAGAGAACGAGGGCATAACCGAAAAAGGTGTATGGGCAGAAATATAGCCAAGGTCTAACATTTGTATAGCTATAGGAAAATACACTAAAAAATATTTCAGTCAGATGTACCTGCACTAGATCGGCCTATGAAAACCTAAGCTGTCACTTTTTAAAATCGAGTGAGCAAGCAGGAGTATGCTCTTAATTCATGTTTAAGTGCAAAATATAATAAAAATACGGTTCACCTCGGGCACAATTAAGTATGCACATAACACTGACATGTATATAAATGGACTGGCTGATCTCCTATTTTATGTGGTACCAATTTTGATTACAGAAAGTATACTCCCACTGTCAATGCTACCAACTGTTGTTATCTGGAGCTATATTTTAATTATTTCGGATTTACTTATATACGTCGTAGACACTCGACGTAACTTAGCACTTTATGAAAAGTCTAGGCACTTCATGAAATGTGGGCAGATACTGTAACAGCTTTCGCTTAACGACTTTTTACACTAAGTGTCAGAAATTTTTAGTCACTCCATGAAGTGCCACAAGCCTTTACACCGATAATGTAATATTGACCAATATAACCCAATACTAGGAGAGGGAGGTGGGCGCACGTAAAAAGATGTTAAGCGTAAACTGTTATACTATCTGTCTACATTTCATGAAGCGCCTAGACTCTTCATGAAATGCTAAGTTACGTCAAGTGTCTACGCTATATACATGTTATCACAAAAGTATTTGGGACTATCTGTGTTTTTAAATTTTACTTATGAGTCGAAAGAAGTATTTTTGCAATGCTGTTTTGGTAGGAAAGGTTTTGATTACCTTGTGCTAATACCACTGAGCCTTAAGCAATTTCTTATTATCAATCGTTACAGTTCAGTGGAAAATAATGCTCTAATGGAAAGAGACATAAATATAAAATTGGTGCCATTTTCTTTCATGCATTTTTGGTTCATTTTACAGCTGTACATAACAATTTGAAATTATTCATAATAAATAATTATCACCAATACTAGGAATTTTGTTTTGGCTTATTTTACTCTAAAATCAAATCTGAACAGTGTTTTCTAGCATGAGTTTAACTAAAATTAAGTTCAGACCTGCGAACCAATTAATTCCATTTTTCTTAATAAATACCTGCCGGACTATAATGGCACGCCATTAATTACATAAATCTCATGCAGAGAAAGGTAGGTGGATGTCTGCTCCTAAAATGCCTATGGACTTATGGCAAATTTTATACAAGCACGGAATATAGTGAACTAGTTATACGCTTCACTTATTCGCTTTTAATTTCTGCCATTGGATGTTAAATATTGAAAAGTAGCGTTCATAGCATCGTGTTAATTATCGGATGGGAGGAAATATATTAAAATATTTTTGGAAATTTATGCCCTAAACTAAAATCGATATAGATCACTTAACGAAAGTGCCTCCAACTATCGTTTATGCGTCTAATTATTAAACGTCATGCCATTATTAGATTAATGGAAAAATTTAGCTTATTTCAGAACATTTAGTGGCATATATCAAATCTTGGATACGTAAAATCCAAACCGACAAAATGTAAGCTTAACAAAAGGTTTCAACATCTAGTAACCAACCATTTAGCAGTACAATTTTCATATTGGAGTTAAGAAGTCTGAGTTTAGTTTTAAATGAGATCTCATCATGGAATGCCATATCTTAGAAAGCTGAAATAAGGCTTCTTCTAACTTCAAATATCTACTATCTACAGCAAGAAAGACTTTAGGAAACTTAAATGCGGTTATATCGGGTATATCTATATTCACCGATATAAATAGTTGAATCAATCAAGTTTTACGGTGCGCAAATATGAAGAACAGATGATAATATGTGATAATATTGTAACCCGTGATAATATTGGAAAGCGGTATATCACCCTTATGCATTGGCACCCTGAAGGCATAATATTGGTACTTTTTCATTTAATTTCAATTATTCTTTTATAGGTGGCATTGTACAAAAAGATATAAAACCTTATTTTAGTACAAGATTAATAGTACATTATCCAATAATTAATATTATAATAAACTAGACCAATAAGAAATTAATTGGATAATTAGCACTAAGATACAAAGGAGAAAAAAAATGAAAAATGAAACTTATACTTTTTTACAATGCAAAACTAAAAACTACACTGATTTTAAGTGCTCGGGAACTTTGCATTTAAAATTACCAAACATAACTGACTCAAACAACAATCTCAAATTTATTGGCAGAGAATTCCATACAATAATGGACTGGATGAAGAACTGACGCTTAGATGTTAGACAATTATGTCTAGGCACTATTAAAGTAGTGACTCGACTTGATCTCGCAATCTGAAGTATATTATACAAGTAGCTGGGGTTCCGAGACTTGAGAGTCCCACCCAATAAAATAACAGCGCGATATTTGAAATAGACCATAAGGCTACAACCAAGGATGGAGTTGGCGTAAGGAGAGACATGGTCAAAACGACGGAGACCAAAAACATACTTTATAGTAGCGTTGAATGCAGTATTTAGCTTTCGAATAGACTCATAGTCAAGAGAAGCAAATATTTCGCACCCATACGTAAAAAGAGGGACGAGAAGCGTCCTGACGAGCTTTAAACGGGTTTTTCTGGAGTGAAATTACTAGTCGCCCAGAGTGAACGAAGCCCACCATATACTTTTCTAATTAGAGTATTAATATGATGGCCCCAGGAAAGAGTTCTATTGAAGATAATTCCCAAATTAGAAACGGAATCAACAATTGGAATTCCATTGATTACGACAGGTGAGAAATAAGAAGTATCTAAAATTGTTTTGTATATAATTAAGCATTTAGTTTTGGTAGGGTTCAAGTGTAGCATGTTATCAATGGTCCACAAATAAATAGAATGGAGATCATCATTTATACAAGAAACACAATCTTCAGCTAATCCAATTGGTCTTGAGATGTACAATTGAGCATCATCAGCATAAAGGTGCCGTTTGCTGTACTTAACACAATGAAATAAATCGTTGATGAAAAGAGAGAACAACAAAGGACCCAATATAGATCCTTGTGGCACTCCTGAAGATACCAATTGAAAAGAGGAATTTAATTTTTTAGAATACACAGATTGTTACCGATCCCTCAAGTAACTGCCGATAAGATTTGCAGCCTGGGGAGAGAAATTAAACTGCATTATCAGTTTTCTACATAGCTTGCTATGATTCACCGAATCAAATGCCTTAGAGAAATCCAACAGCACTAACATGGAGAACTCATCCCTGTCAATAGCAATCCGTATATCATTGGTTATTTTAAGAAGAGCAGTAATACAGCTATGCTTAGGTCTAAAGCCTGATTGTTCTTCATTTAGTAAATTATGATATGCAATGTATCTATTTATTTGGGCAGACATAATTTTTTCAATTACTTTAGATAAAAATGGTAAGATACTAATAGGTCTGAAATCGGTATTAGATGAATTTTTCGGAACAGGTATGACCTTTGAGAACTTCCACTGGTTCGGAAACTGAGATGACGTAAAACACGTATTACAAATGTGTGCAAGAGGAGAAAGAATATAAGGCAGGAGCATTTTAACAAATTTCGGGTTTAAGCCATCACATCCCGTGCTGTCAGACTTAATTTCACAAAAAGCCATAAGAACGTCATTAGGTGTTACTCGGGTAAAATTAAATGGTGAAAAGTTGCGAGGCTTTGATATTTGGGGCGGCTTCGAATAAAAATTCCTTAGTCGCTAGTATACAAAATTGGAATACCAAATGACCTGAAGGTTTAATCAACTCGTCTTCCCGTGGATCTCTACAATAGATGTATATTTCGCCACTACTTGTGGATAACCAAAAGCTTACAAAACAAAAAGTATGAAACAATCAAAGCAGCTTCCCTATATCACAAGTATGACCAGGCAAGGGTAAGTTTTAAGTGAAGGAGAGGAATCAAACTTTCTCCATCTCCAACCAAAAAGTATACAAACGATAGTAGCGTGTCAGACCAAAAGAATGCTCCAAAAGCAAAATTCCTGTACTGATAAAAAAGCAGAAGTACGCGAAAGTATGATTTCTTCTTGTCCTAGGAACCCTGTATTGATTTCTACTAACCAGGAAAGACGTTCGAAAACCAACAACTGCCGCTTCTTCACGTCTACTTTTCAGGAGAATAAAAGCACATGGCACTCTGTTGAAGCACCTATCGAGAATTCCAATGAGGCCGATCCCCCAATAGGAAGCATCGGCATGTCATAAGAGTGGCTACTTGAAGGATTACCAAAATGAGAAAATGTGGGAGAATTCACGACTTTCAGTGATACCCACGATCAACAATTCTGTAATACCCACGGGCTACGATCTGGATATCATAAACTATTTTGCCTTTTCACAATACAAGCATTACTAAAGTTGCTTAGTATACCTAAAATCTCAGGATATCCTGAAAGCGGATTGTAAAGTTTCTTCCTTCTTTTTTGTGATCGCCAATGGCTGATGAGAATCTTGAAGATATAAGAAACTAAATTATTTATATTAACTTGGAGATGCAAATGGTAGAGCTACGTGTAGCTTCTATGCATTTGTATCTCGACCAAGTAAGAGCCAAAAAGCTCTAAGTCTGGTCTTAATATAAATGTTGATTTTAATCACGAGAGCTGCGGATAGCTCAAATGATGGCACCTTAAGTGGTTTAGAGCTAAAGAGCTCTAGTGCAATTAAGGTAGCGGTATGAGAGCCAGAAAGCTCTATTTACCTTGATCGATATCCATGTTGGAGCTAAGGGAGCTCTATTGAATAAAATGCCAAAGTGGAGTATAAAATAACTCTGGTTTATTTCCAATAGTACAGCCTTTTTATATTATCGAATAATCGCTTACTTCATCAATATTGCTTGCAAAAATTGTGTTCTCACCGATCGATCACCTGGAATTGGTTTCACACAGAAAGCGCCGAGTAAGCTTTTCGCAATACTTGAAGTTCTTACAGGCAATATGTTCAATGCTTGCTTAGTGATGAGTTCACTGGCATGGCTATACCGCTTTGTTATGCAAACAAGCTTTAATTGTAAATTCTTTTGCTTTCTTTCTTTTGTGCTTGTTTACTATAATTTCATTCATGCCGTGAATGCTTCATTCATTTGTAGTAAAATTTGTGTTGATGCTTCGCATAGCATATTGCAATATTTTTATTATGGACATTTGCTGTGTGGACTTTTATGTGTTGTAGGTCGCTTAACTTGCGCTCTACATCCTCACCGTAAAGAGGAAAAAAAAATTTTTTGCGTGAGACTAAAAAAAAATTTTTTTTGTGTGGCCATATTGAGTGAAGTAAACGTTTACATTAAGTCTTAAAAGTATGATTTAAGATAATGTCTATAGTTACTTATTTTCATTCATACATTCTTTCATACATTTAATATAAATTATTCATTTGTCTAACTTAATGTTCTTTTGTATTTAATTGGTAAATTGAAATTATTAAATCTTAGCCATTATTTAAGGTTTCCTATTAGCAAAATTAAGTTTAAGTATTTATATATTATCATATTATATTATATATTTTTTTATATGTAATATATTTTACGTAATTGTCTAATCCATATGTTGACAAAACAAAAGTGTTAATAAAATGATTAATTATGAATGATTATTTTAGTTTGCATTTCATATTTATATTGTTATTTTACTTAGCTTCATAATCTATTTGCTTTAACCTATTCTTATGTACCTTCTTTATTTTATTATCTATTTCTAGGTATACATTTACGCCTTCTATGTTTTTTATCTTATATGGTCCTCTATATGGACATTCATGTTTTCTTCTATCGTTCTTATGTAGTAGTACATAACTACCTATTTCTAAATCTATTACATTTAATGTTCTATCAGATTTTTCTTTTCTGTTCGTTTTTGCTATGATTAGAGAATTTCTAGCTTTCTCGTGTGCTTTGTTTAAACGAAATTTAAGCTCGTTAGCATAGTCCTCGTAATTGTATATTGGGCTGTTGTCGTTATGTTCGACATTATTGAATAGACTTGATAATTTCCCAAAAACTAATTCGAATGGGGAGTAACCCGTATCAGAATGAGGTGTTGTATTATAACAGAAGGTATAATACGGAATCCATTCATCCCAGTTGTAGTCTGTGGTGAATGATAAGAGATATTCATTTAATACTCTATGATTTCGTTCTATTGAGCCTAAAGTCTGGTGATGGTATGGTGTTGATGTTACATGTTTTATTTTTAAATATTTACATATGTTAGTGAATACCTCATTGACGAATTCTGTTCCCATGTCAGTTTTTATGGTTTTAAAATTACCATGTTTTAAAATGCAATCTTTAACTAGAGCTTTCGCTACTGTTATTGCTTCTTTATTCTTTAATGGAATGGCTTCGATATATTTTGTCAAATCACACTGTATAGTTAATATATATCTGTATTCGTTTGATATCTTTAGTGGTCCTACAGTGTCTATGGATATAATCTCAAAGCTTGTAGATGGTGTCTCTGTTATCACCATTCTTTCTTTTGTATGTTTGAGAGTCTTGTTTTTAGCACATTTTTCACATCTACTTATATAATTTTTAACCATTTTGTTCAAATTTTTCCATATGTACCTCTGTTTAATTTTGTTAATGGTTCTTTTGACACCTGAGTGTCCTCCATGCGGAGAGTTGTGGAATTCTTTAATTATATTGCTTTTGATTACTTCATCAGTAATTTTTTTGGGAGAAATATATATTAATATCTTTAAATTTGTTTGCCTATCTTTCATATTTATCTTGCGCTGCAGCTTATTAAATGTTGTTTTAAATTTGTCGACATTTATGTATTGAAATATGATGTCATCTTTCGCTAACGATAGTGACTCTATATTCATTTTCTTCATTTCAAAGATCAGTGTCTCCAAGATCAAACCTAAGTCGTGATATGGATTATTACTGGTTTTGATTATTACTCCCTTTTTATTAATTATTATCTTTGGCAAACTTTCAATAATTCTTTTTCTAGAGCTATTTTGTTTGTTAGCATTTTTGCTGCTATTATTGATTTCAAAGCGTAATGTTTTGACCCTTCGTACTTCATTAATCGAGATGCATTCCCATGCATAAAGGTGATCAGTCTTTATGTTGGTAAGGGATTCGTACTGGGTCTCTTTCTCTTTAATCTTATTTTTATTGTCATTTTTAGACATTGCTCTAGTTGTTATATTTATATTCGATGTAGGTATCATCGCTTTAAGGATGTCAGAATCTATTTTTATTCTCGATAAAGCGTCAGCATTAGTATTCATTTTTCCTTGTTTATAGATAATTTCGAAGTCATAGTCAGATAAGTCAAGCCTTATCCTTGTCATCTTGGAAGATGGGTTTCTATGAGTGAAAAGACTTACCAAAGGTCTGTGGTCTGTGACCACTATGAATTTTTTACCATATACGTACGGTCTGAAATAATTGATTGCCCAATGTATTGCTAGGAGTTCTTTTTCAATAATTGGTTTATTGAGTTCGTGTTTAGTTAATGTTCTACTAGCGTACGAAATTGGTAGATCTGTGCCGATTTCACCTTGGGATAAGACTGCTCCAAGGGCAAATTGTGAAGCATCTGTAGTTATAATGAATTTTTCGTTAAAATTTGGATATTTCAAGATTGGTGCATTTACTAGTTTGCATTTAAGTGCCGAAAACGCTTCTTGGCATTCATTTGTCCAAATGAATGGTGTATTCTTTTTGGATAATGAATTTATTGGTTTTGCCATATGAGCAAAGTTTGGAATAAATCTTCTGTAGTAATTACAGAAAGCAATAAATCTTCTGGCATCATCCGCATTTGCAGGGGTTGGGTAGTTTAATACTGTGTCAAACTTTTTGGGATCAGTCCTGACACCTTTTTCTGTTATTAAATGTCCTAAATAAGTAACTTCTGATTGTAAAAATCTACATTTTTGCGGATTTAATTTTAGATTGTACTTTCTCAGTCTATTGAAAGTTTTTATTAAATTTTGGTTATGATGTTTTAAACTGCATCCAAAAATTATGATATCATCCACATAAAGAAATGCTTCTGAATCTAATCCGGCCAAAGCTATTGAGAGCATTCGTTGAAAACTATTAGTGGAAATTTTTAAGCCAAAAGGTAGTCTTTTAAATTGATAATGTCCCTTGTTACTGGAAAATGCCGTTAATGGTCTTGATTTCTTTTCTAATTCTATCTGATGAAAAGAACTCGTGAGGTCTAGTGTGGAAAAGTATTTAGCTCTTCCGAGTTTGTCTAGCACGTCTTCAAGTCTTGTCAATGGAAATTTATCATCTAGAATTTTCTTGTTTAATTGTCTGAAATCGACAACTAGACGCCATTTTTTAGTATCTTTATCTGATTTTTTTGGGACGATCAATAGTGGTGAATTATAAGGACTAACTGAAGGTTCAATTATGTCTTCATTAATCAGACTGTCGATCTGAGTATTTATTTCCTCAATTTGGGTTTGCGGAAGTCTGTAGTTTTTTATATAAACCGGATTTTTATCAGTAGTGGAGATTTTTTGATTGTAAAAGTTATTTACCGTTAGTTTGTCGCCTGGTAAATAGAAGATGTCTGAGAAGTTTTTACAAATGTCTAAAATAGAGTTAGTTGCATATTGATCTAGATTTTCAATATTTAATTCTTTTAGAAGTTTACTGTATCTATTTTTATTTTCTTGCTTGATATTGAAAATGTAATAATTTTGAAGTGGTTCTGTTTTAGGTTTGAGATTATATAAAGTTACTTCTTTGTCTAAAGTGTTTAGGATTTTAACATGAGCGATGCCTTTTGCGGGTATGATGGAATTCGCTATATAAATTCCATCTTGAATTTCTTCATTCAAAACTACGCTATCTTCAGTAATATCGGCTTTTATTACTTGTATTATTTCAGATCTAGCAGGAACTTTTATTTCTTTTATGTTAGGTAATTTTGTGTACATTGGCAAAGTGTGTTTTGTATCATTAAAAAATAATGAAATGGTGAAATTATAGTAATCTATCTTACAAGAATTTTTTATGAGAAAGTCTCTTCCCAATATTCCACTAGTCATTATAGGAAATGTATCATCTACAATGTGGAATTCTTGCTGGATATCTTGATTATTTATCTTTATATTTGCCCTTATTGTGCCTAGAGAATTGGATTCTGACTGTGTGATACCTTTGATTTTGCATTTATTATGCTCTTGAATTCCATCTCTTGATTTCAACTCATTTGTTTTCAGGATTGATATGTCAGCTCCTGTGTCAATGAGGAATGTTTTATTGCCGAATGACAGATTTATGGGTACAGATATGTAATTGGTTAAAATTTTGTTTATGTTATATATTTTTATTGTGTGTCCCCCGATTCTGCTTCGGGGCCTAGTCCGTTTCCCGACTGGGCCACTTGTATCCTCCTATATGATGTGCTACTGTTTTGACGGATGTTGTTTCTAGGATATCTATTGCCATTCTGTTGGCCGTTATTGTGGTGTCTATAGGTTTGTGTGTTAGACGATCGATTATTGTTCCGTTGAGGTTTAATGCGATAATTGCCTCTTGAAACGTTATGGTTGTTATTGAAGTTTTTCCGAGTATTGTACTTAATGGTTTGGTATACATTTGCTTCGTGTCTTGGTGTTTCGATTTCTACTGCTATTTGTATAGCTTCGCTTAGCGATTTTGGTCTTGCAGCAAAGACTGTTGGCTTTAATTGTTCTTGCAGGCCATTTTTAAATGCATTAAGTGCTAATTGATCATTTAATTTTACGATCAATGACCTATTTGCTTCACCTTGCTCTGTTATTTGTAAGGTGTTCAATTGTGCAAGTAGACCTTCAATTTTTGTTGCGAAATCTGTGACACTTCTGTTGGATTGAGTGATCTTTGCTAACTCAGTGTGAATGTTAAGTGGTGTTTTGTTTGTTTTGAATATGTCTCGCAGATTCTTTTGGAACGTTTCTAAGTTGGTAGGTGTTGGCAATATGCACAGTTTGTTCCTTACTGTTGCTGTTAGACGAGTTTTCAAAACAAAATCTAGCAATCTTTTCTTTTGAGCTTCCTCTGATAAATCATCATGTAGGAATTGCACCAGATTTAGAAAGTTGTCTAGATTTTTACGATCACCAGCAAATTCTGGTATCACCTTCACTGCAGTAGCTATGTCAAAGTTTGGCATATTGATTTCTTCAGTTTCTTTATTCAACGTATCTTTTGTTTTATTTTTTAAAATTACAATTACGCTATTGTACAATTTGTCAAAACTCTTCTTGAATTCGATGGCTTGCTCTTCGTTTGTTTTTGCTAATTCTTTATATTTTGTGATGAAGCTATCCCTTATTTCTTCAACTTCTGTTTCTTTCTTTAGAATGTGACTGGCAGTGTATTGCCTGTTTGGAGTTTTCTTGAAGTTTTCTAATATGTCTTTTAATTTCGTTGTTAAATCCTTCAAGCTCATTTTCTATTTTAAACGGCTGCGACCGCTACTTGCTTCTTTACTTGTTTTATTAAAACTTTCTTGAATTTCCAAAATACTATTAAGCATAAAGCAATAATTGCAAGTACTAGCAGAATTAGCTCTATATCTGATAGACTCCGATTGTCTTGCGTTATGTTGTTAGTTGAGGAACCTGCATTATTATTTATCAGTATCTCCTCTGTTTGCATTTTAGAAGCCTTTTTCCCCATGATGGTATATTTTTTTTTTTGACCGATGTGGGAATTGATTCGCAATGAAGACACTGTAAGAAATGGTTAAATTTCTCGAAACTTATAGGAAATGAAGAATACAACGGTTGAAAGTGAAATTCCCTTATAGCAAATTGAAAAGAAAAGCTTATAAAGTTGGTTGTTTAATTATTTTTTAATACTTTTTATTTTTATTTTTTCTATAATTTATTCTATTATTTTTAAGCTCTTTTATTTTCTTTAAAAATATATTCCGTTGTTCCCCTGTTGCTATCACTAGCAAGCGATGATAATTTTTTATCTCCGCCCTTGTCTTAGCTTCGAAACCGGCTCTCCTCTTTTTTGTTGGTTGCTGCTTCTCAGTGTGCTCCACCGAATGTTTGCCTCTTTTCCTGTACTCCTCCAAAGTTATTGGTCGTGGTCCCGCTGTTGGATTTTTCAACGCCTCCTCTAGAGATTTTTTTAATTCCTTCCATGGGCTGAGTAGCTGCTCATTCGTCTTCTCCGACGACTCCAAGTTTAGTTGGGCAGGGTCGCCATGTAAAGTTTCTTCCTTCTTTTTTGTGATCGCCAATGGCTGATGAGAATCTTGAAGATATAAGAAACTAAATTATTTATATTAACTTGGAGATGCAAATGGTAGAGCTACGTGTAGCTTCTATGCATTTGTATCTCGACCAAGTAAGAGCCAAAAAGCTCTAAGTCTGGTCTTAATATAAATGTTGATTTTAATCACGAGAGCTGCGGATAGCTCAAATGATGGCACCTTAAGTGGTTTAGAGCTAAAGAGCTCTAGTGCAATTAAGGTAGCGGTATGAGAGCCAGAAAGCTCTATTTACCTTGATCGATATCCATGTTGGAGCTAAGGGAGCTCTATTGAATAAAATGCCAAAGTGGAGTATAAAATAACTCTGGTTTATTTCCAATAGTACAGCCTTTTTATATTATCGAATAATCGCTTACTTCATCAATATTGCTTGCAAAAATTGTGTTCTCACCGATCGATCACCTGGAATTGGTTTCACACAGAAAGCGCCGAGTAAGCTTTTCGCAATACTTGAAGTTCTTACAGGCAATATGTTCAATGCTTGCTTAGTGATGAGTTCACTGGCATGGCTATACCGCTTTGTTATGCAAACAAGCTTTAATTGTAAATTCTTTTGCTTTCTTTCTTTTGTGCTTGTTTACTATAATTTCATTCATGCCGTGAATGCTTCATTCATTTGTAGTAAAATTTGTGTTGATGCTTCGCATAGCATATTGCAATATTTTTATTATGGACATTTGCTGTGTGGACTTTTATGTGTTGTAGGTCGCTTAACTTGCGCTCTACAGGATGCTAAACCCACAGGCAAGAGGTTATCGTGCAGTCAACATATACAATTCCATTACAGGAAGGTAGTAATAAACTCTATTGCAGTTTCAAAGGAATGGAATTTAAAGACTTTAAAGATATGTAAAATGGCAGAATGGCAAAACCAATGTTAGTAGCCGAGCGAGTAATTATCTTCATCAGGGCTATACTTCTGATAACAAGGTCTCACAAGCGAGGTAGCCGGAAAAATGGTCGAGTGATAAAGTTTTTCAAATCTGGTGGATTCTATTGCTGACAGATATGACAAACAAACTAGTTAACCTGGATTCTCACCAGAAGCTATTAATGAACATGACTATGGTCGA
Organism: Dioctria rufipes; assembly: GCA_963924295.1. Lineage (NCBI taxonomy): Eukaryota > Metazoa > Arthropoda > Insecta > Diptera > Asilidae > Dioctria > Dioctria rufipes. The sequence goes on along the minus strand of OZ002741.1, from coordinate 265,440,252 downwards.
ACTGATCCTAGGAGCCAAGGAGCTGGGACTACAATCAAAGCTCTATCAGATATTACCGACGGTTCTTGGACTGGAATTAGCGATGAAACTTTGGGGTATTTATATATATATACTTGATATTTATAAATACAAATTTTCTAGGTAAATCGGTAGCTATTCTCAATAACTACACCGCGTATCTTAATACTCAAACTTTGTACTCCATAGAAGACATTGTAATAGAAGAGAAAATGGATTGGACTTTTCATTACTTTGCACCAATTAAATTGTCAAATATTGATGGGAATATGGTTATCATGCTTCAAAAGACCCGGGGAACTATAATTCTGGGGCTAATTGTGTTTGATAAAAGCTGCTTGTACCTCTCTTATATCCCTCTTCCATGAAAACAGATAAAAATGGTCTTTATATCCAAGGCAGGTATACTACCAAGCTATCATTTCTTTTGGCAACGATTGATAGACTTGGGACCCCTTTGCGATTTTTCTCAAGATAACAAAGATTTCTAAACCGCAATATTGGTTGAAATGCGGTACATGACGTAGTGGGGTCCATTGAAAAATTAATAACTGCATTCCTTCATAACCTTCAGTTCGAGGACGCATTCAACAATGTCTAAACAGAGACTTTTTATGATGTTCTGAAAAAGCTAAAATTAAATACTATATATATATATATATAATTGAATTTACTTAATCTTGAAAACCGTCTAATAAAAATCGAATTAAGCAAAATCAAGATTACTGGGAGTGTGTGCAGAGAAACTCCGTACGGAGGAGTAATCTCACCTCGACTCCGGCTATCAGAGGTTAGTGCATCTTTTTACAAAGAGAAGGATTCAACCGCGGTACTTAATTCTTCTAATTTCAGGAAAATCTCTAACAACGATTAGTGAACTAATCGAAAAGTTATTAAGAAAACTTGTGAATTGACGGCAAGCTGTGGTCTAAAGCTCGCGAAATCGGGGACCGACTTAGTTCTTTTTACACAAAAAAGGCAGAATTTATATTGATAGCCACTGAATTCAAACAGCATCAAATCCATTGGTCCACCGATCTCGTACCTTCTGGGTTCTTGATTACAATAATGTACCAAGAAATGAAATGTTTCTTTTTGTGACATAGTAAAATTACAATTTCCCGATTTATTGCAAATTGTAATTAGTAGGTACCTACTCCTGAACCAAAACCTTCCAATACTTAATTTTTACAAATTTTCATATACGAATCATTAGCAGACTCCTATAATCAATTAAATGGATTCTAGATTTAGAGGCTAATAGATTAGCTAACTGTACATGAAGATTAGAGATAGGAGCATCCCGACCTCCCAACATGCTTCATATAATCTCTAACGAGGTAGTATCATAACGGACTATTGTGAAGTGTAAATATGGCTAATAGTGAGCTACATATTTCGGTAGCTATTATTCTAATCTAATCTGAATTTTGTTTTATCCTTCCAGTCATTGGAAATATTAATAAATAACTTACCATCAGAGGCACACCACATGATTTTTACTATTGGCGATAATATTAATTACCTAAAAAAAGAAGCTGTACGCGATATTAATGAAAAAATTTATCTGAATCCGAGAGATATTCATTTTAGGCACGTGACTCCCTAAGGGAAGATTTGTTTAAATGGTATTTTTTTAAAACAAGTTTAATGGAGCTTAAGTGATGGCATTTTACAATGCAAACCAGATTAGGTTAGGTTAGAAAGGTGAGAAACGAAATACCTGTAATCAGTCATACTTAGACCATGGGAGGTCCATTGTGATTCCAAAATTCATCGGAACATTACCTGGAGCTCAGAAGAATTAGGAACTTTATTGTGCACCAGCAATCTAAATCAATTCAAACTTATAGCAGGCTATATCCATCCAACTTCTTTCTTTTTGGCTTGTGAAACGTCAACAAAATGATATTCTTATATTCATAAAGAGCGCACAAGGTGCTTCCATCGACTCTCCAAGAACTAGCGTTTAAAATAAAAGACTTCCTCTGTATTTAAGATATAGACGGATGCTTTCAGTGGTTTCCTCAAGGTCGCGAATAATACGCACGACGCAATCCTCAATTAAGCCAATAGGTCTATGTACTTAAGTAAAGTTTTACGCCGTCAACATACGAGTGAATTTTTACATTTTCAACACCATCAGGAAGCTCATGAATAAACAAAGTAAATAGTAGGGCACCAAGTACAGAACCTTGAGATACACCACATGGGACGAACTTTAAGGTCGAAAATTATTACCCACCTTAACTTGCTGAAGGCGATCACAGAAAAACTTCTTTATCAAGGAAATAACAGATGCAAGTTTATAAAGGAGAAATTCATGACTGACACTTCAAATTACGTTAGAGTAGTCAAGGAAGATAAGCGTACAGAAATTATTATCATTCATGGCTATTTTTATATCGGTTGATACCTTTAATATTGAATTTCCACTACTGCGAAACACACGAAAACCAGACTGCCATAGAGTCAGCATCTTATTATATTCAATCCAACCTAGTATTTGCATATAAATGAGTTGCTCTAGTACTTAAAATAGGATTGACAAATTGCTGCTGCTAGGGCGTAAGTAGCTAGGTGTTTCATTCAGCATTAGCCTTCTTAGAAATTGGCATGGCATTAACAGTTTTCCGCAAGCACTGGGAAAGGTAGAAGAGGTAAAACAAGTATTCACGATATGATGAATACCCTTTGGGATCAATCGAGGCAAGCAATAATTTTATAGACGCGGTAGTAGAGAATGAGGTCCTAGTTTCCGGTGTAACTCAGAAAATAACAAAAATAAACTTCTCTAAATCAATTTCTCGAAAGTAAAAGTGATACATGTTAATTTCTGGGACCAATAGCATCTGACCTAGGAACGTTCCTATAGATGAGATGTCTTAAAAATGAGAATTCAGATTATCTAGGTTTAAATTACAAGATGCACTATCAGTACCATACACACCAGCCATCCATAAATTGTGCGAAAGTACTTTGGGCTTTTATTTTATGTTAAACATAGTACTGAAACAAGAAAAAAAGCTAGAATTGGTCTAAGACCAATTCTTATGATACCCTAGAAGAATGCCCTTATGAAATTTCGCAATGTTACCCTTCTGTGCAAGTTTAATTTTTGAAGTGGTCTTTCGCATATATTTCTAGAACGGTTCGTCGGACAGAAAAAATGATTATCACCAATTTTATAGGATTTCGTATTCTGAAGAAGTTTTTAGTACAATAAAAATGTCTTGGACTGATCGTTTTCGCAGTATTTGTAAGAAACCTAAATTTTTATATGGCAACACCAAGAAGGAGTGACCCGATTTAGTTCATTTATGAAAGGTTATTTGCTAGTACAATGAAATCATTACGTACCAAATTTCAGCTCTCTACGTCGACACGTTCTCTGGCAGTATTCAAATATATATTGGAAAACGAAATTTTTGTATGGCAACCCCACGAAGGAGTTGCCCGATTCGTCTCATTTTCGAACTTAATTTTACTTTTTTTTTTTAAAGTCTGTTGCTTTACAGCGCGCAGCCTTAAACAAGATTCAAGCTATATTTGTTTTTAAAGGACTAAAAGGTTGATAAAGTAGTACTCTCTCCGCCATAGGTAAGCATGCCTGGGGCGAGAACTATGGGCAGTCTATTTGTGGTCAGTGGTGCACGAATACATAGTAGAAATTTTTGGGTGCCGATCCATCAGATATGCAAGAGATTTTCCGGATTTCTCCACAATCATATCTTACCAAATTCATGAGGTGCTATTGAAAAATATGTACAGCCACAGTGTAATATTTAATGCTAGGAGGATTTCCATCATCAGAGCAATGCATGCTGATAATCAAAAATGGAAGATTCTTGTCCAGACATTAAATACTTAATATCGCAGCCTTCCATCATGAATTTCAAATTTCCCTTGAATTTCCAATATCTCGTATATTGGTCAGCACTAGCCTTTTTGGAAGATTGTGCTTTTAGCCATCGATCTTAAATATGTTAAAGGTAGAAGATGAATAAGAAATTATTCTTTCAAACATATACGTTGATTCTCAATGATGGTTGTTACCCTTTCTCTTGTTGTTTTTCGATTTTTTTTTTCTTCATATGTAATGATGTACTATTTTTGTAAAACTATATTTGTAGTTAGCTATACCTTTATATAGTTTATGTAAAATTTTAATTACAGGGGGATACTGGTTTTATATGGGAAGCATGTGTATAACAAAACGATAATTCCGTATACAGAATCACTGAAAAGTAATTAACTATAATACAGATAATTTTTGCATGTCTCACGTAACTCTAAATTAAAGAATGCGGCTAAACATCCACATTAACTTATGTACCCACCTGCAGGAAATAGTACCCCTGTGCATACCTGTACTAGTAACTAGACTAGACATGAATAGTCATTATATTAAGGGCGGAAGACCATGTTCATATTGTAATGTAATTTAAGTAATTATGACTTGTACCTACGATAAACAAATATACTTTAAATTTAAAATCTTGTGTTTCCTCTACTTCCCCCCCCCCTCTCTCCTTCATTAATAACACAATTGTAATCATGACACTGAAAATATATGAACATGAAATTAAGTGATTTATACTTAACAAGTCACTCCCCATCCCATACCTCTCTCAGACTTTCATCATTCCTATAATTATGGTACCTGAATACATTGTGATCCTAACTTAAAATTTTCAGATTGTTTAGATTTAGACCTTTCCAGCTAAGAAAAAAACAGACGAAAATCACCACATGTTCAATCAAGAATTTTTTCAAGGATATAGAACAAGCCTTATTTTACAAAAATTGCGCTGAGGATAATTTTCCTACAAAATCTGAAATAAATCCTTTCCAAAATGATTAAATCATTAAAATCGGCTTAGTATAATCAGAGATATGAATTGTTTAAGTTAGGACGAAAGGGCAAAAATAGGTCTTTTTTGCTATTATCAAAGACCTGTAACATCCGCAATAATCTGAATTTTTGGAAAATTATTTAAATTGTATAAATTATTTATATAAAACAATAAGCTGAGAAAATTTCAGTCAAATCATTGACGTCACGTCACTTCAAAAAGTTGTCCGGGAGGTGGAATGTCCTTATTACTATGCTTCACATAAATTGATGAGATTTTTTTTTTTACATAACTATTGCTTATAGATTTACTCATAAATGTAATTATAATTCAAAAAAAAATTTTTGAAATCCAATAATAAAACTGAATACTAAAACTTTCATGCCTTACGCAACACACACAAACTTTTGATTAAGCCTATGTAGACTGACCTTTTCCTTATGGTTAAAGTATTTCATTTGTTCATTATAGTTATAAATTTAGACAGGCTAAAATAATGACGGTACAAAATTGCCTATTTCTTCCAGAAATTACAGACCCTTCAGAATATTCATAAAGAGAGCCGCACTCAATTCAGTCATAATTTAGCTTACAAAACCTAGGCGAAAAAGTATTAAAAGTGTTCTTAATTTATGCTAAAATATAAATATAAATATTTCACCGGTTGATTAAATCAAAACATCGCCAAACATTTTAGTGCCAAAAGAGCACTTCTCGAGGGTAAATTGAAGGCCCGCGTGTACAAAATCTTAACAGGAGCCTTAATTTTATATTCCTTGCTTAAGAAAACAATATAAACGCATTTCTCCCCTTTTCTTATTCCATTTACGATGTACAAAAAGTGAAAGAAGAAACTTGTTGAACGCGCCAATCTCACCCTTTCTCCCAGTAGTCATAAATTTGCAAAATCTTCAAGGGCCTCCAACCAATGGTTTTCTTCGCAGAAAGGTTCTTTGTCACAGGAAATTGTTGGAATAGCATTTTTGCTTTCTTCCTATATCTATATATATATATGTATATGCAAATCTACATATACATGTGTAGATCTACCTTGATATTACTTGCTTACCTTGGTATACACATACTATATATAGTCACCAATGCTGGATTTTTATTTATTTATTTATTTATTTTTTGCTTGTAAAGAAACATACAAACATTATGAAGGTTTGATTAAAAGTAATGAAGACATAATTCTGATAGTCAAATTACTACAACTGGCAATGATAGCCCCGAAGATATCCATGCATAGATTACTTTCATGGACGAGACCTGAATAAAAATAAACTCCTTTTACTTGGTTATCTGTTCTATTCCATGGATAGTAATCAAAAGGGAAAAAAAACAATTTTAGGCTTTTGGACTCCGCTAACAAAAGCTATTGATTTGCATACAACTCTGCTATAAATTTAAGTGAGAGTATATTTACTATGTGGAAGAATGTCGGGTAAAATTAATACTATAATTAAGTTTTTTTATATAGAAATGTTCAAAAATTAACTAAGTAATAGCTTACCTTAATGAGTATACTCCGCAACTATAATGTCACCTGCAATTCTTAAAAGGAACAGCTGGCGATGTTCACAACAAAACCACTAATTTACTACACTCCCCCTGTTTTTCCAGGTAAACTACACAATTCTTGCCTCATAATACAAACAAATCACTTAAATTAAACCACTTAGAAGTATGTAATACACCAATAAACAACACAAAAATTTGGTCACGATTCTCTTTTAAATATAGATATTATGTATATATATATAGATATATATGGGTATATGAGTTCACTTCCACTTATACTCTTATCTTATATCTAAAGACAACAGTTTAAACTAAAAACACTTCACTTCAAGTTCATAAGCAACTGAAAACTGAGTCTACATAGTACTTACGAAGCAGTAAAATACCATATACCCCCGGACACTTAATTATGACAAATATACTGGGTACATCCCACACGGTCACCGGATCCTTGTCGAGTGAACCGCAAGGTATATTATCAGTCGCGGGAAGAGCTCAAGTCTTCCCTTTAATTCCCCATTGCTTACACATCCTTTCCATTTGCGCCAGGTCTAGGAATGCTGTCTTTGTCATCTTTTACTGGATCCAACTTCCATTCATTCATGTAATAAGCTTTTGAAAGCTTTTGGCCCGTTATTTACTACATAAATATTGGCGTGTCCTACAGATACACAGTGACGAACAAAATTAAGTTAATAATAAGTGAAAACTCTGTTGAATTAAGTTCTTTTAAAATCTTCAAAAAAAAAAAAAGCAAATAAAAGTAATTTCACTGAACTTTAGCTACTTTTACTACTGCAGAATATTATCTACATATTAACGGGTAGAAATTTGATATGTTAACATCAACCAGAGAAATACTTAATATATTTATACAGGTTTATAGCTGTTTATGCTGTCATCATAATTATAAATTTGCCTCTGGTTAGTACATCATAGCATAATAATCAATATTGGCCCTTCAGTTCGATTAAAAACCAGAAATAGAAAAAAAATCAAGAAGAACCCGATTTCAGTGTTGCACACAAAAAACAAAAATGGAATACGTTGATTAATGTGGACGACAGACGGTTTTCTTTTGTAAATCTTAGCTTGCTTCCAGTAAAATAAATTCAAACTGATTATGTAGTAGGTATCAAAAAAAACATCCCGGCCTCGACTAAGTTCTTGAACTTGGATTCAAGCTATTGTTGTGATGGATTAACAATGATTTGCTTAATTATAGCTAGTAAATTTAAATACGTTAATAATTCACTTTTTCTGCTTAATGGAAACTACTTTAAAAAAAAACGGTATTTTCGTCTTAAGATATGCTACGCTGTTCAATACAACCTTGTTGCCTGACAAAGTGATATCCAAAATGGTTAATAAGAACAATGTAAAATTACCTTAAATTGTTCTTAACTTTTTATATATATATATGTCTATCGGTGAAAAATTTCTCATTAGCTTCTACATTCTTTAGAAAGATGTCTGTAGTGATGCCAGATAGGTTTACCTTCAATTGGCGAATTTTTCCTCTGGTACAAAAAAAAATTTTTTTAATATTCTTTTACTGCCTCATTCATCTGCGTAGATTGAATTTTTACGCTAAACTATAAGTTTTGAAATAGACTAGAGGGTAAAACCTTAAGAGGAATGCTTTTATCCAAAGATATACGTCCAAGCATATTAATTTAAAAATACCAAACTTAATAATACAAAAAATTTGCTAAGGCTATATACGAATATAGAATTGGAGGCAAGTAATATTTGATATCAAAAATATAAATACATATATCATATTATGTCTTTCATAATTTTGCCTTAGTTATCATAAAAATTATGTTTGGAAAAAAGAAAATTATTTAAGCGAAAATTTTTAAAATTTTATCACTGTCTTCCTGGCAATACTAAATGTTTAATCTGCAAGAGAATAAAAAGTATGAGTTTGAGTATGATGACACCACTGACTTATAACAATGAACTGAGCGATTTGCTATTATTTAATGTGACACAAATATTGTGTTTCTGTATATCAGGGTTTGAGCACCATTTAAAACGTTTACTACATAAAAAAACATATAAAACTCAATCAATCAGATGAAATTTTACTCCCAAAAACCGAATTAAGTTAAAATAACCGGCCAAATGCGTCATGTGAAAAAATAGTGCTGTCATTTGAAAAAAAAAATAAAAATAATTCTGTCATTCGAAAAAAAAGTGCCTACTTATGATAATAATAATGAATGAGAATAAAACGAGGAAAAAACGATGAAAAAATCACGTTGCTTGTATGGGGGTCCCCTTACATTTTTAATTTTATTTTATTTTTATTATTTGTTGCTATAGCGACAATAGAAATACACATTCCGTGAAAATTTCAACTGTCTACCTAACCTATTACGGTTAATAAGATACAACCTGGTTACGGACGGACGGACAGCGAAGTCTTAATAATAGGGTTCCCGTTGTTACCGTTTGGGTACGGAACCCTAAAAATATCTTTATGTTCAAGTGATATTTTAATCGTTTAGAAATAATTAAGCTCATTCCGACTTTAATTTTCACAAGGTTATTTTTACCTGAATCCTTCGTATGGGCAAAAGAGACGGAACATAGTAAATACTAACTGTACGTTATTCTTCCTGCGGTGATTGCATTTGCAGTCAACATAAAAACATCAAATGATGTCGGTATTGCCATCACTGCCACAGCGCGAAAGAGAAAACTTAAACCATTATTTCCTATAGGAAAATGACAATGTGCTCAGTCCATTGTTATAAGTCAGTGGACGACATCTATACCGATTCCCATTGATCACGTTTTCTAGCACCAGTGTTACACTTTTCTTGCAGTACTATATGAGCACACATCTATATGAGAAATGTCACAAATTACTCCACAATATTCATCTGCAATCACGCCAAAATCTTTGAAATTATAATTTTCAACACTTTTACGTTATTCGTGATGTTTTTTTTTCCCGCTTTTCTTAAAATATCAATGGGAATCGACATTATTGTGGCCACAAACATACATCAAGTCATACGAACTCTTCCAAAACCCGCACAACAGAAATCTATATGTGTGCGTGCTAGTCTAATTCTCTAAAATGTTTTATATAATGATTATTATGTATTTCTATGTGCTCTGCATGTTTGACAAGTGGCAGTGTTCCGTAATAACTGCAGTAACATTGCGCATGACATTATGATTCCTCCTTAACAGAGTTTCCGTCTTCCTAGACCATAGCTTTCTTAATATCGCCCAAGTGGTTAGTTCTCCCCATTTGCGATTAGCTAGCTTACAGGCCTTGCTTACCTATATAGATTCTTCCACTGAGCATATATTCATAAATGAACCTTTTCTGGTCAGAGCATCAGTTGCCTCATTTCTTGGTATTTCACTATGGGTAGGCAGCAGTTAATAACTCTACTGAACTCACTGCGACAACGCTGAACTAAGCCCGATCTAATGGTGTTCAAGTGCAATGCCTTGATTGCAGCTTGTCTGTCAATACAAATCCTGATAACTCGATAACTCGGTACGTTGTATGTTGTTTCCAGCAGCCTTACTGCATTACTGATCTGATAGCTCAAACCTTCGCTTGGAATATAGTACAGTAGTCCGGTAGGTGGTACCATTCTTTTATTGGAAGTGATGCTGAAAATACCCGACTCCCACATATTAAGTTAACAAATTAATAATATTTACTGATTATTTAAACTTGTGCTTCCAAATCGATCTTAACAAAAGCCACTTTGAAAGTGAGTTTGAAAAAGGAGTTTTACTACGTTAAAATTACTTAAGGCGGCAATCTTTACTTTTACAACCATACTAACCCATTAAAATATAATATAACACTAAAATTTTGTTATTTGTTAATTTCAATCAAGTAATTTTATTTATTTTCTATAAAGTCAGAAAAATTTATATACGCAAACATGTTCGTGTTCCTTAAGTTAAAGAGTTTATTTAAAAATAAATTTGCTTATTTCAATCAGTTAGTTGCCGATATTCCTATTGTACATCTGGTAATACGCTACAGAAACTCCGTGTTCTAATCTTCACTTACCAAAAATTCGCTGATAAAACGTTATCTTCTGTTCTGTGCCAAAACCTTATTAATGAAGGTTATTGATTAAAATTTTTTTCTTTTTAAAGCATGAAGTTATACCTTTAAAATACTTCTCTAACTTCCTTAGGTCTGTAAGCAACTCCACACAATATAAATATATATAAATATTTTTTTTTTTTAACTTAGCTTTCCATTAAAACGAACGCATTTTAGTTTAGATACAAGCCATTTAAGTCATTTTAACTAAAACTCTTGTTGCATTTTATCTGAGACACAAGCCAAACTTATCCAAAAACCCTTTTGAACTTTCTCATATTGCCGGATCTAAATAATTTATATTCATTCTGGTTGTAAGTTAGAATTACAAATTACTTTTAGTTCTGTAATAAAATTTATTTATAATAAATAATGTTAGATAAGATAAGATAAGATAATTATTTATGAGTACAAATAATACTTTTATAAATATAGTTCCTAAGTTATTGAACTTACAAAAAAATACAATAAGGCCATTTCACGGTGCGTCGACCATCTTCCGAACAACTTTGGGAAGTGACGTCACCGATTTGGATGAAAATTTGTTAGCTTATTGCCTATATAAATAATTAGTACAATTTAAATATTTTGCCAAAATTCTGCTTACTAGAAACAGGGTCCAAATCATGTAACTCGATACTTCAGAATCGTCCGATCGAAATACAAAAACGATATCGTTGGATCGATAACAAAATATTGCTTCAATGAAAACAATATGACGACTATCATTTATATTGTCGTAAAATCGCTGTAGACAAATATTTATTTAACAAGTAAAAAAGTTGGAATTGGTCTAAGACCAATTCTTATGATACCTAGATCAATGCGCCCGTATGTAATTACGTATGGTAACCTCTCTATGCAAGTTTGATTGTTGAAATGATTTTTCGTATATATTTCTAGAACGGTTTGTCGGACAGTAAAAATGATTATGACCAATTTCATAGGATTTCATATTCTGAAGATCAATACAGTAATTCAGTACAATAAAAACGTCTAGGAATGATCGTTTCCTAGCATACGTAAAAACCTAAATTTGCATATGGCAACACCAAGAAGTGGTAGCTCGATTTAGTTAATTTTTAAAATTGGATTTCCTATTTCTATATAAACGCACAGTACAAAATTTCAGCTTTCGAAATTGACACGTTCTCAGGCAGTGTTCAAATATGTGTAGTATAGTGAAAACGAAATTTTTGTACGAAAACTCCACGAGGGAGTTACCCAATTTGTCCCATTTTCGAACTTAATTTTACTTTTTCTTTTTAAATCCCGTGTGCCGCTCTCTAAATGAATGAATTCTCGAGTTATGAAAATTATCAAAATAACTTTTAATTTTATGCATGGGGGTGTCTACGCCATTTTGCTCTACCATCATTATTTCTGTGCGTTACAAACGGAATGACAAACTTATTATACCCTATAGATTTCAGCTAGGGTATAAGAACATCTGTTTTCTTTCCATTTTTCTTATATTTTCTAGTTATTTTATTTTTCCATTTTAATTTGGTTTTCGAGTCACTCAATTTTGTTGTTTGTGACCAGTTGATTAGTCAAACCAAGACTTAAAACTTTGCCGCCCTAAATAAAAGATTAAGTTATAGAATAAAAAATAATTTGTTGCTTTTCTTCTGTATGGGAAAACCTAAAAAAATAGCGTACTTGAACAAATATAAAACTTTACCTGATAAAAAATTATAGTCTTTATTTTTATATTTAAATATTCACATAGCTTTAATTACATGTTCCTAATGCTTTTGTTAAAGACGAGCTTTTATTGAATAAATAGCACGCTTTTGTGTATGGAAGTACCATTTCTGGTTCTTTTCATTGCTACCAGATGGCAATCTCCACTGAGCTTTTTTAAGGCTTTCTCTTAACAAGCTTAACACTTTCCCATTTAAGCAGGTATTCTTTCTGCTATAAACTTGATAATAATTTGCTAACATAATTCCATAAAGCATAAAGATTTTCCTGACTCAATAGATGCTACCAAAGATATTTTCTGGTAATAGAAAAATGGTAAATGTAGTAACGGCAATAACGAAAGACAATTTTTAATCGATAAAAATAAAATAAAATAAAAAATAGAAGAAATTCAACAACAACTAAATTCCGTAATAGCTTGAGGGTGAATAGAATTCAAAATGACTAGGAAAGAAGTTACATATTGGTATAAATTCAATTTTTGTTATGCGCTAGATAAATGCCGGTAAATATAACCACCCTTTTCGTTAAAGTGGTATTTCGAATTTCTTTCTAAAATGATGATTATAACCAATTTTACAAGTATGAAATTTCAGTAAATATTCTTCTGAATAAATTAAATTACATTTCCTAAATAATTCGGCTTTATGTCTTTCTTTCTTTTTAGCTCTAATTAAGTCTTCCATAAATGATCTAAGTAAAATTTATAACCTAATTAAGTCTTACATAAAGGATCTAAGTGAAATTTATAACGAGAATGCACAACCTTTACGAATTAAAACTCAAGTAACATCCAGAGCAAAAATCATAATCGCTATTACAGTAAAGTGGTATGGCTGCAAGCATAGATAACATCCCATCAAATTTGCAGAAAACAGATTCACAAATATTACAACTGAGAAGAATCTGTTTACTGTCCCCTATAGACAAAATAAATTCTAATTTACTTGAAAGGAATTAAAACAGAAATTGAACCTTCAACAGAAAATCAACCAGCTGGTAACAGAAAATGAAGCTCCTGCATAACATTAATACTTTGTGGATCATTTGTTTATATACAGCAATTGCCGACTTCTCCACAATAAAGGAAAGATGTCAAGTATCCTTAGTATTCGTCAATAATGTTCTTATGTTCGTATGTTCGCGCACGTTTAAGCCACAAGACATTTGGAGTGCTTCGAAACGTCTATTTTTTTTTCGTATCCAATATATGCACTAAAATCATAGCAACGCTGACATTTCAATGAAATTTCTAGTCTCTCTCCACAGGCTGATTTGCAGGCAAAATTAAAGAAAAGACAATTATCTCCTGGAGACGCAGGATTTATTCACATTTATTCACACTTGTGACGATATAAACATGAACTAATTAGGTAGTGTGTCAGCAAAAACGGAACAACTCATATGTGTTCAGCACAGTTTAGAACCAAAAAGATCCTTCTTTAAAAAACAAAAAATCAAAATATTTTCGGCGATATGTACCTATCGATAACTTATTTACTTGCGATATATATTTCTGGATTTCTATTATGGTCGCATTGTAGGTATAGGCTCAAGCGTTCCGGTTCGCAACGAACCATCCTGAACGGAGCCCTCGATAGCTGGCTATCAAGAGCTAGAAAAAGCAGAAAAGCGGAGACTTTCCTGCTGTTTTTGATTCGGAGGTCTGTCCGGCATTGCTTCAAAGGATTAGTGAGTTTTTGTTTGCTTGAAAAAAGGAAACGCGTTTGCGTGTGCCTGTGTGTCCGAGTCGCGTGTATGTATGTCTGTGGCTGTTTCGCAGGTCTGGGCACGACCTCCCCATTCACCGCTTGTCTTCCTCTCGATTATGTCGGATGGTATTACATTATCGGCGTAAAGCTTGTAGGATTTCATGAAGTGTCTAAAAATGTCAGGCACATCATGTAAAAGGTCATTAAGCGCAAACTGTTACACTATCTGCCTACATTTCATGAAGTGCCTAAACTTTTCGTGTAGTGCCCACGACATATACATATATCTAAAGTAAGACAGCAATTAATTTCCTTCGCGTACGTAATTTTCTTAAGTAGAAACACTTGAAATTATGTTTGCTACTGAATGGCCCATATGGCAATAGGAGGACACCAAGCGTATTTTGCTCCCTCGTGTACTTAGCTTGTGTCAGAAATAAATAATTCGCTGCACTGTCCTAATAAGATGCTCGATACAATATAAGATATATTTCAATTTACTTATGAATTTTTATTACAATTTCTCTGATTAACCCCTGCTGAACTTGATGTAATGAGGCGCTGAATTTCGCTGCCTATTCTCCCCCTCCGAAGCCTGACTAGGCTCACCCTCCGCTCTCTTACCATTGCAAAAGAAATTGCCAGAAATTTCATTGGGAGGCTGGGGAATGGAACCTAAGGACTGAACACGAGGTCCTCACGAAATTTACTAGTAAGTGATGGGAAGGGGTCCATTCAAGACTGCATGTGGGCGGCTTTTCACTGAGACACGATTTTTTTTTTTTTTGCGTAACAGCGGCAGTTTATTCTCTGGTTAACATACCCCACACTTTCCGCCATTAACCGAGGTATACTAGCGTGCCGCCCTGCATTCAAAGACTGTCACGCAGTGAGCTAATAGCTCCGGCGGATAGTCAAAGCTTCACATCCAGCTAGTACTTACTCACCTTGCTACCATAATACATACTTCTAAAAAATATGTTGTTGCGCGTAATCGCTACCCTAACTAGCAATGGAGAAGGGTCTACAGCCTTAACACCGTCACATGATTTTGGAGTCAACGAACTCACAAAGGAAAAGGGTTACAAATCCAATTCAAAAAGTATACTATTTGGAATTCACACAATTTTGGTTCAACTAATTTAGCAGCAAAGTGTGCGGAAGAATATTATAACCAATAAATTTAATTTGAAGATTGCCAAAAAATAACTTTTGCTTCCTTTTCACTATTCAAAATCCAATATGCTTGCTTGGTGAGTTAATTTTGAGGAGGGTTTCTTGCCGTTTGTGTATTTCACACTACCTTAGACTAGCATCTCGGGATATTTTTCTTGTCAGCTTAATTTTTTTTTCTACCAAAATGTTTTCTTGTCGCTGCACACTGCAGTATTCTTTCATTTCTTCCTATCACTTTTGATTTGTCTTTCCTACCGCTTTTCTTGTTTGGAACTGAGTTGTTCACTTCATCTATATCAAAGCCATTTACTCCTTATAGTCCAAGAGCGCATGGCACTGTAAGTTTCTGTCACAATTCAGAACGATAATTGAGAAATATATTAATTAACTAATTAATTGATTAATTAACTTTATACGAAGCTGACGAGGGATTATAGTACAAGGGGTCCGCTAACCACTAGTATTTCAGATTAGAAAAAAGTTATATAAAAACAAGTACTGCTCTGCAGCAACCTGGTAGCAACCGTTTTGCAGAAGTGAGGCGGAAGTTACAAACCTGGCAACATTTCACTGCCAACCTTTACCTTTTTTGGTTAAGCTGCGACTAAGACAAGACTCCACAAACATCAACGGGGAAGGTTCTCTGTAGGTTAACGATTTTTTTTTATATTATTGAAGTTTTAAAGTGGTTTTCCTGGTTACGCCTTGGGCTACATCGAAGAACTCAAGTTGATAAACGTTAATGTTCAACTGATAGCTTCTGTATACATGTAGCATGGTATTTTCTTATTTTATAATAAATATTTGTCTACAGCGATTTTTCGATAATAAAAACGATAGTCGATAGTATCGTTTTGCCTGAAGCAATATTTTGTTATTTTATATTTCGATCGGATGATTCTGAAGTATTCAATTACATGATTTTGACCCTTGTAACGTCGGTTGTTGGTGTCAGAAGATTGTCCAGGGCCGTTTGCCTACGTTGCTAGATTCAGAGCGCTGTTCTAGCTCTGCGGTTCGGGAGGTCTACGTAATACACACTACTTAGCCTACACTATAACTACGTGGCGTAGGTGCCGGGTAGAAGCATGCGCTCACTATTCCTTAGGCCAACACGATTAACGTGCGCTTGTCGTTAGGAGTAGCCAATACGGTTGATACGGGACGGAGCGTGCGCTCACTATTCTTCTGACCAACACGATGACGTGCGCTTCGCGACAGAATAGCCAACCGGGGGGTACGAGGACGGAATGTATGTGTACGCTTACTACTCTTCTGACCAACACTATGAACGTGCGCTTCGTTGTCAGAGTAGCCAACACGGTACGGGGACGGAATGTATATTCGTGCGCTAGCTACTCTTCTGATCAACACGATTAACGTGCGCTTATCGACAGAGTACCCTACACGGGGGTACGGGACGGTATGCGTGCGCTTACAAATTCTCGGGCCAGCACGATTAACGTGCGCTTGCCGTGGAATTAATCAACACGACTTGCCGATAGGACTTGGACGGGAGATCTGTCTGGTCGAGCTGCTGGGAGGCAATTGACCAATCTTTCGGTGCCGACTGACTTTTATAGCCAATCTTCTGTAGTCCACTGGTGGGGTCCTGGAGTTGTCTTCTCGCGGTCGGATATTCTGTTTGACTGTAACTTCGACTTGTGTCTACTTGAACGCTCTGTGATCGACTGAGTGATTTCATTACTCGCTGCCGGCTATTTATAGGCAGTCTGGCGGTTGGTGTCGCGTATAGAATATTTGCTTCTACTATCACGCCACCAGCACGGGACACCACTGAACTGCTGATCAGTAGCGTGCTCTTCTCTCGGTAGCTGGCTTACTTTGTTGCGGCTGCTGTTAGAGGATTCATTTTTGCTGGTATCTAGCTGAAATGCATGTAACTTCGTTACACCCTGCTGGGCATGCATTGCTCAGGCATTGTTCAGTAATATCTCCAACCCAGTTGAGGATAATGTGAGTCCGGTTAAGATAAAGCTGAAGTTAGGGGCAACCAGCAACCATTTCATCACAACAAAAACGTACATATATAATTGAAACAAGTGTAAACGCCATTTTTAAGGCATTTCAATTATTTTATATAATTAGGTACATAGACGTACACATAAGTAAGATCTATGCAACACAATAAATGGGCTGAATATACAAAAAATACATATATTGAGTAATTCACAAAATTAGATAACTAGTTTTTATGCGTATCTAAAAAGAAACTAGATTTGCGTTGCGACTAATTAAATTGCTGATTAAGGTCATTGTGTGTCCAGGGCATTTAAAAAAATTCATGGACGATTTTAATATTTAAAACCTATACTTTCCATCAATGTCAACCTACGGCAAACAAACAATGAAATTAAATTATATAAACTGTGTGACACATTTAAGGAATCGTACTAAACAGTTTTTATTTAAGTCTTAGCTTTAATAAATAATACAAAACAAATAATACAAATTAGTATTTACTTACTCACTATTTTGAAGAATTATCAAGTAAATTCTAGATCTGTTTCATCATTTACCTATCTATGAAAATGATAATCTTAAAATAAGTTCCTGGTTTAAATGATACTGTCATGGATGTACCCCAGAGGACCAATTATAAGGAACGAATCTGAGCGCATGCGAAATTTCAAATATCAAATATGTTATACTTACTTACACTATAGTTTCATCGGGCAATTATTAACAAATTAATGGGAATCAATCTGACAAAATTCCATCCAATGGCGCTATTTTTATACCCTAGATGTAATCTATAGGGTATACTAAGTTAGTATACTCTATACATTACATTTACTAAGTTTGTCGTTAAATTTGTAACACCTAGAAATAATGACGGAGGTGCAAAATGGATTAAACATCCATGCATAAAATTAAAAGTTATTTTTATTTTGTATGTCTGTCTGTCTTTCAAAAAAAAAGTTAAATTAAGTTCGAAAATGGGAGAAATCGGGTAATTCCTTCGTAGGGCTGCCATACAAAAATGTCATTCACTACGTATTTTGACACTACCTGAGAACACGTCAACGTAGATAGCTGAAATTTTGTACATGGCGTTTTCAATAGTAAATAAATACACACAATAGTAAATAAAATTTCAAAATGGACTGAATCGGTCAACCCCTTCTTGGTGTTGCCATATAAAAATTTAAGATTTTCACGTATACTGTGAAAATGATCAGTCCTATATAGTTTTAATGTACTGAGAAGTTCTTTAGAATATGAAATCTTATGAAATTGGTTATAATCGTTTTTATTGTCCGATTAACCCTTCTAGAAATATATGCGGAAAACTACTTCAACGACCAAAATTGCACTGATGAGTGATCATTAACCACGAAATTACATACGGGTATTCTTGTAAGGCATCATAAGAAGTTGTCTTAGACCAATTCTAGTTTTTTCACTTGTTGTAATCCCATTTTAAAACCTACACATTATTGCACCAGTTTTTCTTAGGCATATTATAATGATTAACAGGAAATGACCTTCGCCAAAAGTATAACTCGGTGGTTACAGGAGATAGTACAGCTTGCATGTAAGCCTCACTTCCAACGCGATTTTAAATTTTACAGCATGCATATTCTTGCATGAAAGTTCATTTAAAAAATTTCATTGAGACGTAAAGTCTTGCGTATGTCCGAAAAATTAAAAAAATTCATTTAGACGTAAAGTCTTATGTATGTCGGAAATTTTAGCAATAAAGGAAGAAGCGGAATCGGAAAAACAGAAGAAAAAAGGAAGAGGTAAGGTGTTGGTAAATGATCGTAATATATATGATCCCCGAAACAATCATTTCACTGGTATATATTTATTAATTTAAAATTCTCCGCTCTCGAAATTTTTTTTCCACCATCTTGAAAACTGTATAATGTCAAATTATAATGTCCTGGGCTGCCAAGCTGAGCAGTAGGAATTAGACGTGCAAGAAGTATGGCAGTGCAAGTTACATGCAAGCTGTGCTATTTCGTGTAACCTCCAGGTAAGGTCCATTTTTCTTGTTGAATTTTCACAGCATATTTATACAGTAGAACAACGGAAAAGTGAATTTTAGAATTTTAATTTAAAAAAAAAAAACTCGAAATTTCTCCCATAAAGGGGAACAATTAAATATGATAGGGAAATAAATGGGCGAACAGTAGCTAGTTGCACAATCTACGGAAAGAATTATTAGTTTTATGTAAGTACACATCTCGGCAAAAGAACTTACCAATGTATTGTTCCATAAACTAGACAGCTGTTTGACCGTTAAGTTGTGTGCTTTCATAAAGATATGTCGTCCCAGTAAACATTAACGATACGCGGATGATTTGCGCATCATATTCCGGCGAAGATAAATTTTATCGCGGAAGATTATCATCTTCTATATTGAGGAAAGTTCCCCTCGGGAAAGGATGTGTCTCGAATGCAATACTTCTTGATAAATTGCTTTCGTATCATTTAGGGAATATGAAAGAGCAAAACATGTAAAATATAAGAAAAAGATATCGCCGATAAGTCATGTTTAAGTATCATATGAGCATTGCCTGGAAGAGAGAAAAATGATATCGTCAAAATGTCCCGAAAATATCGCCATGGTAAAGGATGCAATTAGATTATTTTGGAATAAAAACGATATAATTTATGTAATTTTAAATAGTTCAATTATTTTCAATAAATTTCAGTCTTGTAGACAAAAAATCTTCTTCGTTAAGTGCTACATGCAATTCTTTATTTAAAAATTTACATTCATTTTTTAATTTATTTTTTTTTTTAATCTCTGGTGGCCTAATCTCTTTCTATTGAATAGCTGTAAATTTGATCTTCTGGAAGCAGACGTCATTTTCATAAAACGTCGTTGTCATTGTGAGTTCAGACCTTAGAATATAGAGAAACCAGGAAGTGTTTATACCTGTAAAATTCGTGTGCAAGAGCGTGGATTTTTCAAAGTGCCGTGAAGTAGCTCAGCATTATATTGAAGAAAGAGACAAATCTATGTTTAGCTGTCAAACGAGGTTTGTTTAATTTGCGAAAGATTCGCAACAATTTAAATATAATTTAAAACTTGTGAAAAGTGATTTGAAAATAGTGCTAAATAAAATAAAGAGTGTAAGTAATTATCTGTAGATATTATAGTGATAAATTTCTATGTGATGTTCATGTAATTTCAGAATGAATTGTTTGGTGAAAAATTGCCACAACAACACCAAGGTACGACGTGAGAAATCATTTTTAGGCAAGTATAGTTATAAAATATTATTTTGTGTACTTTACACAACTTTGTACATTAAATTAATTAAAAATGCACAACAAAAGCGATAAAAAATCGAAAAAATCCTTCCTCCACCTAGATTTGTTTACGTTTGTGACAGTTGCGAAATTCCCTGGGTATGTTGGCATAGTGACAGCGAATAAGAACATTTTCGATGGGAGCAAGCGTAATATTTTCAACCCATATATCTTGTTTCCCCGCTCTCTATATTGATTCTACACGGCTGTAGATACTAACACAACCAGAATTTGACTACACCAAATTTGGCTTATCACACTTCCTGTACGCTCTATATTCTAAGGTTCAGACTTGGTTAAACCACTGACATATATAAAATGGACTGCTGATACTACTGAAATTGCTTACATTATTTGACATTATTATGGGATCACTTTTCTATAGTTCTCTTTCTGGTTTAACTACTTTATTCCGCGGAACTACAAATATAAATATATATATAAATGAATATATAGAATAGAAGTAGATGGCAATACATTAATTGTAATCCTTTCTCTGTCCCCCATACCTACCTTTAGGGACAGGCAGACAAATATTGCTTAATTTTATTTCTTTAAAGATCAAGTTTAAAAAATATTTGATGTTCTAGGAGATAAGCTTACAAGAATAGAAATAATTTCGAATGCTTCTGTAATTTGTTGAACTTTTAATATGAATATTAAAACGAAAGTAAAACTTGAAATTAAGATAATTGTCACACCCTGCCAAAAAAAAATAGAGGCGAAAAATTTAAAGACACTACTGTTTATGTGCAATATGTTTCGCAGCTGTCGCATAGTTAAATGTAACAATTTCAAATGCCATAGAGATACGAGAGTACCTTCCATCAGAAATATCAGAAATACGTTTCTTCTTCTGCAAATCATTCACCATGCAGTATTTAGAATCTCACTATCGTGCTCTTACCCCCCCCCCCCCCCCCCCGTCTACACTGGCCATAAATTATGGTATAAAATATGTTATTGCTACGGAATTGCCAGTGTAGACCGTGTAGTCATGGCAATAATCCATGGTATACCATATTGCCTACCATATATTGCCAAGAAAATTGCTTGCAATAAATTTGACGTTTATCATCAAAATGGCTGAAATGAAGCTAACGGGTGCGGAATTAATTAAATTAATTAATTTTTACGAACTAAAGGAGTGCTTGTGGAACTATAAAGGTGCATATTCGTTTTATTAATCTTTTCGTCCCTTCTAACTCGGCGAGCACCAAATTTTTTTATGCAATCAAATCTTTTGATCGCAGTCTTTTTCGGTCTTGATAACGCCATCGGCCAGCCAAAAATGAAATGTTATAAAATAATTATCCTACACCAAAATTTTTTTCCCAAGATGGACATTACCATAAAATATGGCAAGCAATTTTTCATGGCCAGTGTAGACAGGGGGTTAGCTATACGTTACAACATTAAATATCAAAATTAGTGATTCTGATTTACGTACAGAGCTATTCAGCATACTACGAAAATTATTTCTATTTTATCTGACATAAGGAAAGCAGAACAAATACTTACCCAACATTTTGAAAAATGCCAAAAAAATTATTTTAGAACAATAAACTTACCTATCCTTGAAAAACAAAAAATGCCTGCTAAAAATGCTAAAATGTTTACCACTGTGGACCCACTCATTTATAATGTGTAAAGAAAAACCTTGTGAAAAAAATTTAATATCCTTTTACTATTTCTATGAAGATATAGGAAGGATATACATACAGCAGAAATCGATCTCAGTTATGCAAAATTTACCAACAGCGCAAATCCACCATAAAACGCATAACTACTGATATGCAGCCGAAACTCTTGCAGCAATGTTTGTTTTTCTGCTAATATTTTGTATACTACCTGTATCCTCCTGTCGTAATTGTACAGGAGGACCGTTCTAAAACTGAGAATCAATATACACATAAGGAACACTATGGGAGAAACTGGATTAAATGGCTTGGCCAACCTCAACATTCACCGACAAATAGATGTTGATTATATCAAACTAATTAAGGTTTTAAATAAAAAAGGCACTAGGAAACTTCGACTTTATACTGTAAAATTCTAAATAAAAAATTAAAAAAAAAACAAAACAAAAATATTAATATGTTAAACAGAAAAGAAAACGGGAGACGATTACCGAATCTTGTTCACGGGAGGAAAAGAGATCAGGAATATCAGCAATTTTCGGAAAAACTGCGATAGTTCTTGTGAATAAGTATAGAAATTTTTAGCTGATTCATTTAGAATTATTTTATTACTTTGTACTTCGGTGAGAACGATTGAAATTGAAATGCAGGCACCAAGGCGAATAATACATAAAGCGGCCCTTGCATTTAATTTAATTTATGTATGTTGGCGATGAGGAATGAATTGATGTGCTGCTGATACAACTTATGTTTTTTAAAAGTCATTCTGCCATTTCCCGTTCAAATCCAGTCCCTTATAACTTAAATAAAATATTGGCAGTCGTTGTACTTATTAAACAATTTACGGTAATCATGTGGTTAAATATAAAACTTTTCGCGTCACATTAAATAAGAAAACTCTACTCTATCAAAGAGCTTTATATGGAGCACACACACACATATATATATAATTATGTTAAAAATCCTATATAGATATAGAAAATTTTATGTTTTCACTTTATCTAAGGCTCTGTCTAAAAACAAAAAACAAATAATAAAATTAAGTAAAAGGGATACAGGACACAAGGGTAAAAAACGAAATCTATTAGACTTCCGATTGCTTCTCAATACTCTTATTCTTTATAAGCGGTTCGAGAGATGGATGCTCATCTTCATTTGTTGAAAATACTGTAAGTACCGAATGTGCACTATGAAAATCGTCTTCACTTCCTCTTTCTTGTGACAACAATTTGACTTTCGCATTTGGATCATTCGTAAATCGAATACTTACTACTGCAGGCTCAATTTCTTCTCGTACGCCCACAGGCGTTAAAAGATCCTCGTCGAGCTCTTTATTTTTCTGGGCATCTTCTGGAGATATATAAGATACTGTAACTTTAATCACTTGAAAGTCTACAGCGAATATACATCGCAGCAACATTATTATCAATCCCAAAATACTTAGGATAACTAAAATGTCACTACAATATCTGAATATGGATATGTGAACACTTAAATCTAAACTAAAATGATGTCTATGTGGTTGAAGTGCCTGAGCAGCTACCATGCATCTGAAATGGATAAGATAAGAATTGTTCAAAATTTTCAATAACTTAATATGTTAAATATAAAACTTTACTGAATAGTTTTATCCACCAACTGCGAAAGAATCTCAATACAAAAGTCTCTCCAAAGCCAGCGGATTATAGATAAATATATAAGGGATAGCAAACTCATAATTGTGAAGAAAATGATAGAAGGGATCACTATCATCCACGGTTTCATTAGGCCAGTCCTGGAAATATAAAATTATTTAATTCAATAAGAACATTTTTTATTTATGTTATGATTTAATTTATAGAATTAACATAATGTGAAGGTTTAATTCTTAGTAGAGGGTGACTCAAAAGATTTAAAAAATTTGTATCTTCAAAGCTAAATACAACACCTCCACAATTTTTGGCATGTAACTATAAAACACTTAAATCTTTAATATAAAAATATAAGATAAAAGGTGTACTGTTCCCATATTATATTACTTTGGGAAAATGATGATTTTAAAATTGTATATCTCCAAAATTAAACGGAGCAACATCGGGATTTTTTGCATATATGTGCATATATATAGCTTCAAAATAAAAATACAAACACAAAAGTGCCAGAGGTCCTCAATAGTAAATATGACATTTTTTTTTAAATACTATTATTAACCAACAAAAATTTTTGTTCCGTACTGCTATATTTTTTTATGAAAAATATAAGGTGGTCAGCTTCATTTGAAATTTAGGTCGGAAGAATCGATTGTTCCGTTCTTGAGATATGATTTTTTTTAAACATAATTTCATCGTAAAATTACGAAATTTCTAACAACCCTATTGAGAGGGGGGGGGGGGGGGGGGGGGGGGCTATGATATCATTGGACTAACAACAGGCTTTTGACTGCTCTCTCTCAAGACATTTGGGTTTTCGCCCAGATGGCCCAATATCGTCGGGAAACTGAATAGAGATTCATAGAATACCGTTTCATCGAGGTATTAGACAGGGCTGTCCATTATCAGGGATGCTTTATGATCTATCGCTGAAGCTGATAACAGTGAATAGTCATCGAATACTCTGAGAATATTCAGTTTGTCTGTCATATATCAATGTGAGGACTCTTATATTGGCATACTCGGATGACCTTTCTATTTTCGTGACAAGAGATGAAGCCTTTCTGGTCGCTCATGCTGTTGTCGAATAGTACGAACTGAACATCCAATGGACTAATACTTACCTGAAGTATTTAGGTGTGTATATCGGACGCGAGAGTAAATCAAATAGTAGCCGTATTGCTCTCGAGAAACTCATAGCGTAGTTGACCGTTTCCATTATCTCTAATATGAAGGACGGTCGTGATAAATTATTTGATTACCTCGTTCATCATTCATCTTCTAAAGTCTAAGACGTTTGATAAAAGCTTCGTAGGACTTATTCAAGTAAAAGCGACAGACGTCCTTTAGTTCGGAAGACGATGGTTTGCAGAAAGCAAGCTCTATCTGCCAGTCAAGCTGACTGGATTAGGTTTCACTAACTTGATTGTGAAATCAAGGTGTTTTCAAGTGCGTGCATTCCAAAGAGTATTTTGCCAAAGAGACACCTTAATTTCTCAACTGTGTATGAATGTGCTGGGAGGGATCGGAATAAGGGAGTATTACAACATACTCTTTGCTCGACCACCCTATCCTCGTGACTGGCCACAGGATCTAATCTCAACGATTCAGACCTGGGGCAGAATCAGGTTCAATCCTGAATTAACAGATTCAGTATTCGGTAATGCTCAAGGTTTTGAAGCAGACACGAATCCACTGACAGTTCTCGGAGATATTATTGATATCTCCGGAAACTGCCGAATACACATGAACACTTCACAACTACACGACCTAGCTGCTTCTTTGCGGGAGAGATTTCGCTAACTTGGGACCAGTAACCCTGACACCGAGTTGCAAGATGTTTTCGTTCTATAACACAACCACCTCACACAACTTTCAGTACACTTAAAATACGTGTGCTCCGTGACGTGCTTATGTCAATAAGATCTCCGCAGTATACAGCATACAACAAATGGAGAGCATACCTCGAGGTGAATATGGGAATGATGAGAGGGATAACTTTCAAGGTAGTCTACACTTATCCTGCTAATTATAAATATGCTGATGTAGCATTCAAATTGTTGCATCATAGTCTTACGCATCCTAATCAGTTGTCATATATCGACCGGCGAATTCAGAGGATCCGCACAGTTTGTGCTGGTGAAGGCACCATATTTCACGGGCTCTTCACTTACCCAGCTTTACGAAATCGAATGGGACTTGTGCGAGATACACATGTGTCGGTTGATCTACTCGAATTTCGTCATTACGAGAATATCGTTTCTATGGGTACCAAGGGTTGTTGTCAGGTAAATTGTTTGATTAGCTTCGTGTTAACGTTGAGCAAATCTACATTTTATTTGTACTACACGAGAGCCGAAGATGGGAACAGATCAGAACATTGACCCACTATACCAGACAAAATTAATTAGGAGCCACTTCATTGCCAGATTGAAGAGACGTCTACGCCTTAAATATCTGGCAGCGAAAGCAGACACATTCAACTGGATATTGCAACCACCACCCTGTCAGTGTAGAACGGCGCCATAGCATTTGCAACACTAACCCACGGGGCCCGCTTTGGAATCGTTGCATGTGTTATGAAAAGAACAAGCACTTCATTAGAGATCTTCAGCTGAAGGGATGATGGGGTAATGATATAGGTTGCCCTCGTAGAACACTAAAATGGTATGCCGTTTTTGAACATGACTCAAATTCCGCATTCTTGATGACCTACATATATATGTTAAACCGAACCATTTCCTATTTACATGCAGAATTTTGAATCAAACCGGTGTTTACGTGATTGAGTTTCAAACAAAGTCTCAGCGTCGTTTCACTTTTACTTATTAGTAGAGATTATTTATATATATGATGGAAATTGTAGGACTAAATAATATCCCTGGCCTGAAACACAAGTCCTTATCACGCAGTCCTGAATCTACAGACACAGTTTGAACATCAGATAAGTGATAGTAAAGACTAGCAGTATTGTCTGTCTCACCAGTAACAGTCGCGTCAGGTTTCTACAATTGTCATTACAAAACCCTGTTAGGGGCTGGTTTAGACGCTGTAGTTTTTGCGTCGCGTGATCGATTATTCTCTTTTGTTCAAGAAGGGAAAAACTTGCTGTGCGTTAACGCGGTATAGTTTTTGCACGGCGCGCACTAAAACAAAAACAGTTCTTTAAGCGTGAAATACAATTACGGCTGATCTGTCGACTGCGACTTGATTTTAAGTCGAAGTCGACGCTGAGGTGAAATTTGTAATTAAATTAAAGCTTCAACTCCTTCAACAAACCAAAAGTCCCGACTTCTGCGATTGAACTGAAGTTGGCCGCAGCGAACACCAACTTTGCACTTTGAGCAAAGTTTAATTTCAGTCGGAGTCGCAGTCGAAGTCGAAGTTGCAATTGTATCTTGCGACATGTATTTACCATTTGAGCAAAGTCGAAGCCGAAGTCGAAGTCGTAATTGTAATTCGCGCTGTAATCGCTTATTTCGTCGTTATGACATTCTTTTCTGGGTGGCGTTCACGTTAACTGAAAGTTATTTGGACTGGTAATATTTTTAGTAAGTATTTTGCGCATTTTGATAGGTATTTTATGATAGGATTTTATTGCGTATGTGGTGCACTGTATTTGCGCTATTGCTTTTTTGCAGCTCATTGCAAATTATAAATTGATAAAAACTTCATGTTCGTGCGCGATGCTCAGTCGCTGTTCTGTGCGCGACCTCCCCCATCTCCGCTCATCTCCCTCTCCCACCATTTACGTGCGCGGCGCGCAAAAACTACACCGTCTAAACTACCTCTAAGCGTACTGAGGTCCGTGCTAAACTAAATTTTCATATAAAATTTAGCGCGCTAAGAGCTATTGGCGAAAATTTATACTAAACTTTAGCGATACCAGTATGTTATGGTCGTAGCATATTGCATATAGCAATATGCCACCACGGACTGAAGCGTGTATGCCCGGCTTGTTGTCGACTACAGCATGAAACCAAAACGCGCCCCGACCGAGAGAAATGCTTCCTCAAGCTCGGTGTCATGTTCAGTGACAGAAAGAAGAAGAAGCTTCTCAAATTTTTTTTGAAGTCTCGACTTTGAGAAGGTGTGTGGTAAAACGAAAAAATAAAATCGAAAAGGATCGCGATAAACAAATCAAGAAAAAAAGTTCATATTTGAGTACGGAGTTGGTAAGCGCAAATCTTGTGATTGGAGAAGGAACATTTATCCATTAGATCCGCTCCGAAAATCAAAAGGAGAAAACGCATGTGGAAGTCGCTAAAGAAGGTTCCATCAATCGAGAAGAATCTACTCGGGTCTGAAAAGGCAGTAATTTAGCCATCAATTGGTTCCCGACATTCCTTCCGCCCACCTAAAAGGAATTTTCCGAGACATCTAATTGCAGGTCGTTTGGCAGTATCCGAAGCCAATAGCACTGTCGGCTAAATTCTAGCCTTATCTAGTATATACGTACATAGCTTGTCACGTAGTACCCTAATAACAGAACAAGCAATAACCTCAAGGCATCTATAGTCCAGATAACACGCTGAACCACCTAAGGTATTGAAAGTGATACGTAGCAACTCGGAATGAAGAAACCCCTCTTAAATTGTGCAAAAGTTCGCTGAGGAAATGCAGGCTGACGAAATCAACTAATCAACTCATCCAGTCAATTGTTTTGTTTTATGCAGATTAAGTTACAAGCAATGTACAGTAGTTCGGTGTCAATAGGTAACCCTGTACAGATATATGTAAATGTGACATGTAGATAGAGTATAATACCTTGCATGCATTTAAATTTCTTTTCTTTTGCGTTAGCCTCAATAAGTACACGAAAAAGATTGAATCCAGTGACATGGTGAAACCTCTTGGGGCGCCTCAGCGAGGGAGCATCATCAACAGGAAAAATTGTAAGTTGTCGTCACCTAATCATTTTACACCACCAAATCTTATTATTGCATTGATTAAGAGAATGAGTTTAAAATCTTAATAGTATATACTGGATATGGTGTGGTCATATTTATTTCGTTTCATATTTATGTTGATAGGCAAGAACTAAGCCTCCTATCATAGCGTATACATGTACATAGTCAAAAATTTTATTACTGCCTTGGCTAAACCAATGAATTCAAAATTTTAATAATACATAACATATATATAGCTCTGGTCATAATTTTTCTTCTTATACGTATGTTGATATGCAAGAGTTACGCGTCTCATTATACAATCTACATGTACATAATCAAATTAATTTTAGTATTGCATGGCCTAAATAAGTGAATTTAAACTTTAACAATACATTTTAGATATAGTTTTGATCAAATATTTTTTTCTCCTTATTATATTTATGTTGATATGTAATAATTAAGCCTCTTATTCAATATACATGTACCTACTCAGACCTTATTATTGTATGGTCTACGCAAATGAAGTTAAAACTTTAACAATACATATTAGATATAGTTTTGATCACACATTTTTCCTCTTATTATTTTTATTTTGATGAGCGATAGCCAAGCTTCCTGTTATACAAAGTATACGTATATAATCAGACTTCATCATTGCAATGACTGAACTAATGAATTTAAAATCCTAGTAATACATACTCGATATAGCTGATCGTATCTTTTTCTTCCGCATTACAATTATACTGATAAGCAATAAATTAGCGGACTATTATACCTTTGAATTTATGTAGTAAGATCACATTACCTGAACAGATGAACTTAAAATTTTCATCGTATGTACTCGATATAGAGATAGAGAACTATAGAATCTTAGCCCAAGATATGTAGACCGATAGGCGTTAGGAAAGCTTACTATCATATACCTTAACTGCCGTATTCGTTTCATAATAGTACACATTGCTTGAATATATACAGTTTATAACGTAGTATGAATTGGTAAATAATTTTATTTCTCCTCTCACTTCCCGGAGCCCTATCACATGAAGGTCGCATAGGTCCGCTCTAATTTCTTCCACAGGTCAGCCAAAGGGACTTTGCAGATAGTGCCGAGCAGAGTCATAGGGAGGATGGGGCAAGGCCATGAAGGCAGAACATCTGCGCCTTCCACAGTAAGTAGGTAAGTGACGTAAGGGTCCCTTCAGGACCGAGTGTGTGTCGGCTCTTTTGTATGCAGGCATGAAATTTTTTTGATTATGGATGATGACAGCGGCAGGTATTTTCGGGAACTCCCCCACACTCTCCGCCACCCTTAGCCGAGGTGCTAGCATGCCGCCCTGTGCTATCGTTGTCATCAGGCGATCTGTCAGCCCATGCTGGCAGTTTGGACTTAACGTCCTGGTCAAGTCGCCTTCAACATACTTCCATAACAAAATGGCGCCCAACGTGGGGCCACCTCAGTTAGACTTCGGTGGTCTAAATATAAATTTTACTGGGGACTGAGACTTTGAGAGAGATGATCATCTGGTGTCTGCCAGTTGATTGACCTCAGGTCTCACATCCAGTAGAAGATATGGGTGGACCTGAGTCTAATTGGTTTTGTTGAAAATTTTTTTTGTAAAGTAACGTAATATTTTGAAAGTTTTATTGGAAGTCTTTGATATTTTGAATTTTTGGATTAAAGTAAAGTAACGTTTTTTGAATTTAATGAAAGTTTTTTGGAAGTTGAAATCCGGCTTTAGGTTTGACTTCGGTCAAGCCTCAAGCCTGAACAGTTGTTGATTTTTTTTGAAAGTTTTTGGAAATGTTTTTGGATGATCTTTCCCGCTGGCCTTCTGCCATGGAAATGGTAGGTGGCCTCACGAAATTTTCGTTTGAGCTCTTGTGGGGACATGTCTCTGTTGGGCAACTGGCTAGACAGAGTTATGAATCTGCGAGACAACTTCTTGGCTTCCAGCTAATTAGTTGACCAGACTCATGACTCTGCCCGGCTAGCGAACTAGCTGGACACGACGATTCGGTGAGGAGAAGAGAACGAGTTCTCGGAGGATGGGATTGATGCTGGAGATCTTCAGTGATCAGGAGTTGGCATACTGCTAACTGCCTGGCTGAAGAATCTCTGGCAGCATTCTCAGTCTTTGATACCTCCGACTTTACTCTTCCCAGATTTCTGCAAGAGCTCTGACTTTTTCAATGCACACACTCACGTCACTTGCCTGTATCCTGTTTTTGACCTTGGGGGAGAGAGAGCGACCTGACCTCTTATGTGGGAGTTAGCTTCGAGAGGTGAGGGAGAAATGTTTTGATCGAATTGTTCTTATCTCGTTTTTTTCAATTGTGAAACGCTATAATTGTTTTGCGTTATTACATTTTTTTTTAGCAAATTCTTTGGACGTTTGGAAAGATATTTTTCTGAGTGACAGATCTTGTCCCAACTTGCAAACTTTTAATTTAGTAAATGTATGAGATAGAGCGAAAGTCTCTTTATGGTATGTAGAAGTTTCCTCTTCTATTTATGGTAATTATCTAAAGGATAAAGACTATATATTTATGAGAATATTTTGAATTTTGGTAGTTAATGAAAAATTTTTCTAGTATTTATAGATCCAGTAGTTCGTTTTTGTAGGAATATACAATATCTTCCTACATCCGAAGGCTTTTTGTTGCTTATCGCATATACACCTGTTATATACCAAGGATTTTTATATTACGAGTATGTAACTGGTGTATATAATGTTTTAGTGATAATAATTATCCACTGGAATTTAGTTAGCTACTTTTGGTTATTTTTATTTACATAGTACGCGCTAATAAATTTAGTAGCTCGTTAGCTTCGATCTTGTTTGAGCCTGTTGATTTCGATTGTTGACTTTTTAAATTTCTCTGACATTCTTCTTCGAACTTTTGGTTTGCAAAACGTTTTCAATTTTGCTACTCACTATGGCTACAGTAAGAACGCCACCACCTGCTACAAATAGTATGTCAATGCTACCTGAACCATGCTCCATCTGTCGTGATGCAAGCTGGTCGGCCGAAAGGAAGCCTGTAATAACCGTATGTGAGCACATTTTTCACCAAGCATGCCTGCAGCATTGGATAGGTGAACATGCTAGTTGTCCTAACTGCCGATGTCCTATTACACAACAGGACTTCCGAGAATACAATGGTGCAATACCGAAGCGACCGAAGAATTTGAAGCCGGTGAAGTCTACTAAGCACGATGTGCCGAACGTAGATTTGCCTAGTTTCGACCTACCACTACCTAATAGACGCTCGTTATCTCCAGGAATGCACGATTTGCATTCCCGGACGTTCACTAATCACAACTCACGGCAAGACAGTTCATTACCCCCAGCTCAAGGCCATACCTCAGCTGCTACGGATGCGCTGTTGGCAGGCTTACGCTTACAAATGCAGGACCTGGTACGTGAAGGTCTCGAACACAGCTTCAGTACATTACGGTCTGAGTTAGTAGATAGTGTCCGTCAGCAAGTAGCAGCCATGGTGCCACCAATAGATTTTTCACGTCCTCCTCCGGCTATGGGAAATCCCAGACCATCTGACGATTTTCCCAATGTGCATAGACAATCCTTTAATCGACCTCCATCCGCGTTTGGTCAGCCTCTAAATCAGCCCGCACCAAACCCTGTACCACCACCACCTATTCGTGTTCCTGCAGGCATAGGACAGCGACGTTCTGGCAGCCCTATCCGCAGGTGGAATATCTCTTACAGCGGTGACAGTTCTCGGCTCACAGTCGATGAATTTGTATTCCGAGTAGAAGCCTTGACTTATTCGGCTTTGGAGGGAGACTTCGACTTACTGGTGCGTCACATGACTACTCTGCTTTCTGGACCAGCAATGGACTGGTACTGGTCTCTCCTGAGGCAAAATTCCACGCCGTCATGGGAGTATGTGAAAGCAGCTCTATTAGCTGAATGGGGAGTACCCAAAGACGACCTTAAGGTCAAAGTCCAGCTCATGCTGCGCAAGCAGAAAGGAGGAGAGTCATTTGCCACTTACTACCAGCATCTAGTACAGTTACAAGACCAACTGCAGAACCCGTTGCCAGACGTTGAATTTCTGGAAATAGTCAAGTCAAACTTACTGCCGGAAATACAAAATAAAATTTGCTTGCATCCTACCAATACCATCCACCAGCTCAGGATTCTGGTAAATCAAATCCAAGCGACGCAGCTGCGCATCGCAACAGCAAGTAGTTGGAACGCTTATCGCGGACAAAGAGTTAGTGAGGTGGATGGATATCATTTGACCGAGGCTGACTTGAATATATCACCTGGACGTAGCGACGAAGTCTCACTATCTGCCATTTCAACCCCTAAAAATGTAACCTGCTGGAATTGTGACCAGTCTGGACACTTTTACCAAGATTGCCGGCAGGAACGACAAACTGTATTCTGTTACGGATGTGGACGGAAGAACACCTTCAAGCCAGATTGCATTCAATGTCAACAGAAAAACTTCAGACGGGTCGGGAATACCAACACCTCTTTCCGACCAGCGTCGACATCACGAGCAATCAATGCATCGAACACTCCAGTGCAAGCTTTGAACAAGGAGGAAGGTCCGCTCCATTAACAGACACTATCGAAAACTCCCTGATATGTCCTCTGATATCATTCAGTGACTCTGATGATATCAGCAAAACACCTGATAGTACGATTACGTCTTTGATAGAGGCGGAGAACTTGATGGATTTCTCTGCAGATCTCCAAGCTCCCATTTCCACTTCTGGGGAGCCCGTGACATTGCTAGACACTTCATTAGAAGAGTCTTTAATCTTCGATGTCCCGTTGACACCTATAGCACGTGTAGCCGACAAGGTTACTGAGCAGGAGATTTGGCCTCCTGCCATTTCTATCTTAAAACGGCCACCAAGCTCTGATATGACGAGTGGGCGTGAGCCAGTTTTACATCCGCTGACGCCGTATCATACGCGTCTGCAGAGATACAGAGCAGCAAGAGACCGAATTTTCTCCTCAGTAGCAGAGTTAGCTGAGATTATGTTTCCCGACCGGGATATGAGACCGAAAAGGAAAAGATCAACCGTTCGTTGGCGAGAATACTGTCGACGAATGAAACTGGAAAGGAAAAAACTAGCACAGATTTCCGTGTCGATGCCAGACGACATTCGACCGTACGCAGAAGTAAAGCTGCTCGGGCGAACTGAGACTGGATTACTTGATAGTGGTGCCACTGTCAGTATTCTAGGCCAGGGAGCTCTCGAGAAGCTTGCTGAAGCAGAGGTTGAATGGAAGAAGTATCGGACACAGGTCCAAGTAGCTACTGGTGCCATGACGACTGTTCATGGTCATGTGAACTTGGACGTCACTTTCCGTGATAAGACCCAAAACGTGCGTTTTTACGTGGTTCCTGGGCTCACACAGGCACTATATCTGGGAATAGACTTCTGGCGCCTCTTTGGGTTAGCTCCGGATGTCCTAGGTATAGTCGCAGAAGTGAATCCAAGTGGAATAGCTACCTCTGACACCGATGGGCATATCCTTTCTAGTTTAGAACACCAACGCTTAGAGAGCACAAAACAGCTTTTCCCCTCTTTCGCCTCTTTAGGCCTGGGAAAAACATCATTGGTCACTCACAAGATTGATACGAATGACGCCGCCCCGATAAAACAGCGCTTTTATCCGATTTCCCCGGCAGTGCAAAGTTTGATGGATGCAGAATTAGAGCGAATGCTATCACTGGGTGTGATAGAGGAGAGCCAGAGTCCTTGGAGCTCTCCAGTCGTTCTGGTAAGGAAGCCTGGAAAGGTCCGGCTTTGTTTTGACGCCAGGAAGGTCAACTCGGTTACGAAGAAGGACGCCTATCCGCTACCGCAGATAGACGCACTTCTGAGTCGACTTCCTCCGGCAAACTACATAACGAGCCTGGACCTGAAAGATGCATTCTGGCAGATCCCACTGGACACTGATTCCAGAGAGAAGACCGCTTTCACAGTACCTGGTCATCCTCTCTATCAGTACACAGTGATGCCATTCGGCCTATGCAACGCTCCCCAAACGATGTGCCGCCTCATGGATAAAGTCATTCCTTTCGATCTTCGTGAGAACGTTCTCGTCTATTTAGACGATTTATTAATTCTATCATCTGACTTTGACACTCATCTCATGCTGCTAGCCAGGGTAGCGGATTGTTTGAGGAAAGCTGGCCTTACTATAAACGTCGAGAAGAGCAAGTTTTGTATCAAGGAGACTAAATACCTGGGATTCATTGTAGGAAGGGGAGGTATGAGAACTGACCCTGACAAAATATCAGCCATAGTTGACTATCCGTCACCTAAAACTGTTCGGCAAGCCCGACGCCTACTAGGTATGGCAGGATGGTACAGACGGTTTATTCCGAACTATGCTGATTTGACTGCATCCATTACAGACACTTTGAAAAACCCGAGTCAGTTCAAATGGACATCTGAAGCCCAGACGTCTCTTGATCTACTCAAACAAAAACTTACTTCTGCTCCGTTGCTAGTGAGTCCAGACTTCACCAAACCGTTCGTCATTCAGTGCGATGCGAGCCAACAAGGTATTGGAGGAGTGTTGCTTCAGCTAGATGACGATGGCCACGAGAAGCCAATAGCCTACGTCTCGAAAAAGTTGAACTCCGCTCAACGAAATTACACCGTCACAGAGCAAGAATGCCTAGCTGCAGTCTTGAGCGTACAGAAGTTCCGGCCCTTCATAGAGCTTATGCCGTTCAAGATAGTGACGGATCACGCGAGCTTGAAATGGCTGATGTCTCAAAAGGACCTCAGCGGAAGACTTGCTCGGTGGAGTTTGAAGCTTCAGGGCTTCGACTTCACTATTGAACACAGGAAAGGAAGCCTGAACGTAGTCCCTGATGCGCTGTCACGCATTCATTGTGACAGCATGAACACAAACGAAGATCCTGGCCCGGAAGTTGACCTTAGTTCGCCATATTTCAATTCGTTGGAATATGAAGAACTGAGGCATATGGTTAAAACGACTTCTGGCAAACTACCAGATCTTTGCGTCAGGGATGGCTTCGTTTATATTCGGACTGTTCCGAGAACAGGCGATCCGATCCAGGAGGAAGAAGCGTGGAAGCTTTGGATTCCACGTGGGCTTGTCACCGACGTCATTTCGAGAGCGCATGATCCGCCGCTAGCTTCACACGGAGGAATAGGGAAAACCCTAGAACGTCTGCGAAGACATCTGTACTGGCCACGAATGACAGTTGATGTCAGAAATTACGTAGCCGCCTGTGACGTGTGTAAAGAAACGAAGGCTCCTAATACTATTTTGCGACCACCGATGAAAGTCCAGTCTGTGATAGAACGACCATGGCAAAAGCTGTACGTCGATTTCTTAGGTCCATATCCTCGGTCAGTTAAAGGAAACGTCTGCATTCTGATAGTTCTTGACCACTTTTCTAAATTCCCACTTCTCAAACCTATGAGAAAAGCGTCTACGCTCAATGTATGCCAATTCATTGAGACTGAAGTGTTTCACGTGTTCGGAGTTCCGGAGACCATAGTCTCTGACAATGGAGTCCAGTTTTGCTCGGCTCAGTTCGCCAGACTACTGGAAAAGTATGGGGTAAAGCATATGCGAACGGCAGTTTACTCGCCGCAAGCAAACGCCTCAGAGCGAGTAAACCGGTCTCTGTTGTCAGGGATTAGGGCCTATATCCAGAAGGAACACACCAGATGGGATGAGAAACTGAGCCAAATAGCTAGTTCCCTCCGGAGCTCTTTCCATCAAGCTACTGGTTTCTCTCCCTATCGAACACTCTTCGGTCAACAAATGATAGAACATGGCAGCTCCTATTCCATCTTGCGGAGCATTGGAACTCTTAATGAGCCACTGAGAGTAGACGCAGAAGATAAAATGAGATTGATCCGTGCGAGAGTGCAGGAAAATTTACAACACGCATTCGAACAGGGTTCAAAAGCCTACAATCTCAGGGCAAAACCCGTCGAGTTCAAAGTTGGTCAGGAGGTATTTAGAAGGACTTTTGCCCAAAGCAATTTCCAACAGCAGACTAGTGCTAAACTGGGACGAAAATTTGTTAAATGTCGGGTTAGAGCCAAGAAAGGAAACTCACTATACGAACTTGAAGATCTGCGGGGAAAACTGTTAGGTGTCTATCACGCTAAAGACATCAAGCAGTGATCATCAGTATGAAAACATCGTCGATACTTATTGTCGTCTATTCCTGGTAGCCCTAAGAAGGCATCCAGCCAGCTTAACTGGTAAACTATAGGATATCACGAAGCCCTCCTATTGCCCCGTCAATGGGGGGTGATATACCTGTTGGAATCCATTCCCATATTCGGCTGCCAACATGTCACTACTTCGACGACGCCTTGGAGACACACCCTTGAACAATCGCAGTCTGAGATCAGGGTGAGAGGTTGCGCCGGGAAAGCTTAGCGATCAGTTCTTTAGGTTACTGATCGCGGGGCTTCCTCAGCATCTCGGTGAAGGAAGGCAGAGAGGCATCGACCGGCTGGATTTTTTGGGTTACCAGCTTGTCGATGTAGCTTTGGCTTCCCCACACGGAGAAGGATGTCGAAGTCTGATCGAAGACTGACAAGACTTCAAGGATGTGTCCTCGACGTGTCATCGGAAGTGGAGTCTGAGGATGAGGAAAGCATAGGGTCGTGGGTCGTGACACACATTGAGCGCCCGCAGTGATGAGGCCTATGTGTAAGACCGGCTAGCTCAGTCGACCATTTTTCAGCGTCGTCTGAACCACGGGTGGCGCAGACCACTCTGCCCTGTTATGGTCGTAGCATATTGCATATAGCAATATGCCACCACGGACTGAAGCGTGTATGCCCGGCTTGTTGTCGACTACAGCATGAAACCAAAACGCGCCCCGACCGAGAGAAATGCTTCCTCAAGCTCGGTGTCATGTTCAGTGACAGAAAGAAGAAGAAGCTTCTCAAATTTTTTTTGAAGTCTCGACTTTGAGAAGGTGTGTGGTAAAACGAAAAAATAAAATCGAAAAGGATCGCGATAAACAAATCAAGAAAAAAAGTTCATATTTGAGTACGGAGTTGGTAAGCGCAAATCTTGTGATTGGAGAAGGAACATTTATCCATTAGATCCGCTCCGAAAATCAAAAGGAGAAAACGCATGTGGAAGTCGCTAAAGAAGGTTCCATCAATCGAGAAGAATCTACTCGGGTCTGAAAAGGCAGTAATTTAGCCATCAATTGGTTCCCGACATTCCTTCCGCCCACCTAAAAGGAATTTTCCGAGACATCTAATTGCAGGTCGTTTGGCAGTATCCGAAGCCAATAGCACTGTCGGCTAAATTCTAGCCTTATCTAGTATATACGTACATAGCTTGTCACGTAGTACCCTAATAACAGAACAAGCAATAACCTCAAGGCATCTATAGTCCAGATAACACGCTGAACCACCTAAGGTATTGAAAGTGATACGTAGCAACTCGGAATGAAGAAACCCCTCTTAAATTGTGCAAAAGTTCGCTGAGGAAATGCAGGCTGACGAAATCAACTAATCAACTCATCCAGTCAATTGTTTTGTTTTATGCAGATTAAGTTACAAGCAATGTACAGTAGTTCGGTGTCAATAGGTAACCCTGTACAGATATATGTAAATGTGACATGTAGATAGAGTATAATACCTTGCATGCATTTAAATTTCTTTTCTTTTGCGTTAGCCTCAATAAGTACACGAAAAAGATTGAATCCAGTGACATGGTGAAACCTCTTGGGGCGCCTCAGCGAGGGAGCATCATCAACAGGAAAAATTGTAAGTTGTCGTCACCTAATCATTTTACACCACCAAATCTTATTATTGCATTGATTAAGAGAATGAGTTTAAAATCTTAATAGTATATACTGGATATGGTGTGGTCATATTTATTTCGTTTCATATTTATGTTGATAGGCAAGAACTAAGCCTCCTATCATAGCGTATACATGTACATAGTCAAAAATTTTATTACTGCCTTGGCTAAACCAATGAATTCAAAATTTTAATAATACATAACATATATATAGCTCTGGTCATAATTTTTCTTCTTATACGTATGTTGATATGCAAGAGTTACGCGTCTCATTATACAATCTACATGTACATAATCAAATTAATTTTAGTATTGCATGGCCTAAATAAGTGAATTTAAACTTTAACAATACATTTTAGATATAGTTTTGATCAAATATTTTTTTCTCCTTATTATATTTATGTTGATATGTAATAATTAAGCCTCTTATTCAATATACATGTACCTACTCAGACCTTATTATTGTATGGTCTACGCAAATGAAGTTAAAACTTTAACAATACATATTAGATATAGTTTTGATCACACATTTTTCCTCTTATTATTTTTATTTTGATGAGCGATAGCCAAGCTTCCTGTTATACAAAGTATACGTATATAATCAGACTTCATCATTGCAATGACTGAACTAATGAATTTAAAATCCTAGTAATACATACTCGATATAGCTGATCGTATCTTTTTCTTCCGCATTACAATTATACTGATAAGCAATAAATTAGCGGACTATTATACCTTTGAATTTATGTAGTAAGATCACATTACCTGAACAGATGAACTTAAAATTTTCATCGTATGTACTCGATATAGAGATAGAGAACTATAGAATCTTAGCCCAAGATATGTAGACCGATAGGCGTTAGGAAAGCTTACTATCATATACCTTAACTGCCGTATTCGTTTCATAATAGTACACATTGCTTGAATATATACAGTTTATAACGTAGTATGAATTGGTAAATAATTTTATTTCTCCTCTCACTTCCCGGAGCCCTATCACATGAAGGTCGCATAGGTCCGCTCTAATTTCTTCCACAGGTCAGCCAAAGGGACTTTGCAGATAGTGCCGAGCAGAGTCATAGGGAGGATGGGGCAAGGCCATGAAGGCAGAACATCTGCGCCTTCCACAGTAAGTAGGTAAGTGACGTAAGGGTCCCTTCAGGACCGAGTGTGTGTCGGCTCTTTTGTATGCAGGCATGAAATTTTTTTGATTATGGATGATGACAGCGGCAGGTATTTTCGGGAACTCCCCCACACTCTCCGCCACCCTTAGCCGAGGTGCTAGCATGCCGCCCTGTGCTATCGTTGTCATCAGGCGATCTGTCAGCCCATGCTGGCAGTTTGGACTTAACGTCCTGGTCAAGTCGCCTTCAACATACTTCCATAACAAGTATTAACATGAACACGCTATATTTTGCTTATTGTTCTTGATTAGAGGTGGCAGCACCAGTATCTAAGTGTCCAAACAATTTTGCTTGAATTTATCGTCCCAGGCCGTTCTTTAGCATGCTTAAATATATAGACTTCTAAAGAATAATCGTGCATGCAAACAGCCTAACTATATTACAGTGAATCGAATTTACAAGCAAAGCATCGTAGCAACCCTCTTTTAGATCATAAATTATGTGAAAATTATTTTTCTTAATCTCCAAGCTTTGTTTAGATGTATATCTACAACAAAACAGTTAAAAAAAAAAAAGACTTACATTTGTCTAACAGTGTCTGTGCGATAAATAACCAAAATTGTCGCCCAAATGATTGCAGCAATTTGCAGTACGAATGGAAAGAAAATTACATAATTCTCTAATGAAACAGGACCCCATTTACTATAAGTAGTATCTACTGTCACTGTAAAGAAAAATTTGTGAAATAAGTGAAAACAACACGAAACATTTTTGGTGCATACTTGTTGTGAGAAAAATATGATCTTGATCGTTGAAACTTGTATCATTTGGGTCAGATGAGCTACGTAAGCCTGTTCCTTTGACTACTCTACCCTTAGGTAATACGAACGCATTTCGTTTTTGGCGATCATCTTGTTCTTCAGTTTGATTTGCTTCTATATTTACTTCTGGTGGCTTTATGTCTCTTGTATTATTCAATATCTCTGCAAAATTACACAAACATGAAAATTAAATATTGATAAAATTACAGTTACATTTTACTTACTAATAGAAACTGACTTTTGAATAGGAGAAAAAAGTGGCATTCCATCCTCTTCTGAAGACGGATTTCGGAGTTTGAAAACAAGTTGTGCTTCGAAAATAGGATTATCGTCGAAGCTATGACGAATTTTTATTGCCGTTAATCCCATAAGAGCCCCACATATGGCTATTCCAATCAGTAATACAATAGGCAAACCTAAAAATGGAA
This sequence comes from Dioctria rufipes, assembly GCA_963924295.1. Lineage (NCBI taxonomy): Eukaryota > Metazoa > Arthropoda > Insecta > Diptera > Asilidae > Dioctria > Dioctria rufipes. The sequence goes on along the minus strand of OZ002741.1, from coordinate 265,399,520 downwards.
GAAAATAATGTTTTTATTGTAGAAGATCTAAAATAAAATTAGGATGACGTAATTTCGTTTTTTACTATCCCCGCATTCCTGCATTGAACTGATTATTATTTACATAGATCTTTATACCAGTAGTCATATATTATTGGTCTAACTTGAAGAATAATTTTTAGTTCAATTCAGATATGCAGTTTTCATTACGCGTAAATATCCAAGGAATAAATCTTGTTTCTCGTGCCACCAGGGTGTGAAATGACATAAGAATAATTCTATCGCTTTTTTTTTTCTTTAAATGAGCTTTTATTGGAGCCCACATGATAAAATTTCTTTATACTAGTATTATAGAATTAGTCAGGATGTAATGCCTTACTCAGCTGTCTCCTGTCATATAAAGCAGTGAGTAGTGGATTATTAAAAAAAATCTTACATTTACATATATCCTAAACTCAGTTTTGACGATTAAATGGAAATTGCAGCCATATATCACTGCAGTTCATATACCTTGATGTAATATACAATACATGATCCGTAAAAGGAACACTCCAAACGTACCTTCGAAAAACTCTTCAAGGTGCGGTGGTGTTAACAAGGTATGCTTTTCAATTATATTTTGCTGATAGGAGAAGGGATTTTTGCGCGAATTTATATTGACAGAGTTATGTTGCGTCCACTTGAAGGCATCGTAGTGCTGCAAAAGGGGACAGCGGCTGCCAACTCTTTTAGTGGACGTCCGGCTAAAAACTTGTTTCCGCTCAGAAGTATCTGACTGAAGGCTACAACTGCTGCTTTAGAGACCAAACGAAATAACGGCGTTTCGATTTTTTTCATACAAATGTCAAATTTGCTTATATGAAACATACGTACAATGATATCATATCCGCGTGCCCCGCGCTTACAGCTTTACAGATGCAAATCATTGAAGATGCGTTTATAACTCCAAAGAAGGTTTGCAATATAACTCCAAAGGCAATAATCGATCTTGTAAAAGAGGCTGGACTTAGCCTAACCACTCTAGGGAGGATACAATAGATAACTCTGGTCCTGGTGTCTACAGGGTCCAAGTGGTCTAGTATCCCCTACTCTTAATCTTAACCTTAAACTTATGTACATGCAAGTGAGTACATTACACCGAAATGAATCGAAATGGAATTAATGGAAACGGAGAAGTTGAAAAAATTTCAACTCTTTTCATACGACATGGCCTAGAAAAATCATCAGTTTAAAGATTTATTTATACTGAAGACGGACGAAGAGGCTTTTGTTGAGGAAATAAAATACCATACGGAATCCTACGACAAAAAAAATAAATTTTACATGGATGTTAAGCGGAAAAACAAAATCTGGCAATGAGAAATTTAAAATTCATGATCACTTTAAATATTTTATTTTGTTAACTAGTGAATTTTATAATGGAATTTTCAATTAAATGTAGTAAAGAAGAAATGGACTGCGATTCGAGACCAATATGTGAAGGAAAAGAAAAAGGATGCTCTGCCATCGGTATCAGCCCCTATCCATAATAACAGTTGGCATATATCTATTTCGTTAATTAAGTTTCTTTGATAACTGTGTAAATCTAAGGAAGTATAATTTTTTTTTAATTTTTAATATTTGGTAGATCATGTTAAGCGCTGCCCTGTACTATCATAGAATTAAGGAAAAAACCTTTAATGGGAACTCTAATTAAATAGAGAGGATAGTTCCATGTCAGATAAGTAATATAAATTCAGATATCATGCATTCTCGATGTCATCAACTTCCAGCCAATGCAAGTGGAAAATTTCAGATGACGGTCAGGAGGTTCAAAATCTAAAAATTTTCAAATAATTTAGAGCAATACTCTGCTGATGATAAGAATGGGTATTTCTTGAAATTCATGGAATGTCAAATGAAGAATATGTCTGAAATTAAAAAAGAACCAAGAGATACTTATATTTCAAAAGATAGACGAAGCTGCGGTGTTATCAAAAGGAGCTGGTGTCCTATTAATTAAATGCGGTATCTTTATATCCAATTTGTAATGAAAAGACGAATACGCATATCACACTGTGTTATAAAAAAAAATAAAAACTCGATATACTTTTGACGAGACATAGTGTAGGTTGTAGGTCTAGTGGAACTAAAAGTAGTGGCATACTAGAACTTTCTCATACACACTCAAAATCTCATTTTCGAAGAAAAACCCGTTTTTCGGTAGGTCCATGTATATAATAATTTATGACTTCGCCATTTTTTATTCGATGTCGAGTTTTTTTGTGATATTTGAAAGAAGAGAGATTGTCCTTGCTAACCATATATTCCTTATCTAGTTGCAATGGAAAGTCACGAAGTTACAGTCGAAAACATTTCGAAATTTACCATTTTTTACACATTTTTCAACTTTGACAATAATTTGATGGCTTATTTTACTCTACAATATTTTTTTCCTGTTCATATCACAAATATGGAATTCGATTCCGTGTCTAATGAGCATTTTTTAACTAAAATCGGTTGAAATTTGATTGAGTTATCAACTTTTGATCATTAAGCAGCTATATTTCCGTATAATATTGAACTACAGAGAAAGTTGAAGAAGCACTGGGCTTTAACCGCGAAAACTGTGAAAACATGAAAAAATGAGCAAATAACGACAACCAAAATGACAACAACAAATACAATAACTACAATAACAACAAATTCGAAATCCGTTGTCAGCAACACCAACTTAAAATTAAATTTCATGACGCATGCTCAAACATATGATACAGTAGTTTTAATGACAATTTTGTTTGTATTGTATGGCGGTAATACCAAGTATCTTTATTATATCACAAAAGTGAGTGGAATAGTCGTGTGCGAAATAGGTATAAATGAATTTACTGAGTGGCCACCAAGTACATCGTTTTAAATTGGAAAGTAAAATGTTTTGAACATTCCATTGGTGCGGCTTGAAGATGTCATCCTACCGCCACTGCATTGGAAGATCGGCTACGTGAAGCAGTTCGTGAAAATTTGAACATCCACAGCGAAGCTTTTCGTCAACTCAGAACAAAGTTTCCTGGATTCAGTGAAGCTAAAATCAAACAAGGCATCCTGTATCTTCATTTGTTGGCAAAGAGTACTTAAATATTTCAATTGATTTCGGCTAATTTTCAGGAATATTCGTTCGGTCACAATTTCAGAAAATTATGCGGGACAACGATTTTGCAACCATACTGAGTACTGTAGAAAGACTAGTCTGGAATAGTTTTGTTTCATTTTGCAATAATTTCCATGCCAACAAGAAAGTTCCGACTACGTTGTACAGGAATTTTTTAGTACCTACGGTGAAATGGGCTACACGTCCATTGACCATCAACATTCACTTTTTGCACTCTCACTTGAAGCTCTTTCAGGGCGGCTATTCCACTCACAATGGTAACAAGGATACTTGATATTACCGCCTTATATTCCAAACAAAATTGTCATTAAAACTACTGTATCACACGTTTGGGCTTACGTCATTAAATTTAATTCTAATTTGGTGTTGCTGGCACAACGGCTTTTGAATTTGTTGTTATTGTAGTTATTGTATTTGTTGTTGTTTCAGTTGTTCTTATTTGTTTATTTTTTCACGTTTTCACAGTTTTCGCGGTTAAAGCCCAGTGCTTCTTCAACTTTCTCTGTAGTTCAATATTATACGGAAATATAGCTGCTTAATGAGCAAAAATTCGATAACTCAGTCAAATGTCAACCGATTATAGTTAACAAATGCTCATTAGATGCGGAATCGAATTCGATATTTGTGATATGAACAGGAAAAAAATATTGTAGAGTAAAATAAGCCATCAAATTATTGTCAAAGTTGAAAAATGTGTAAAAAATGGTAAATTTCGAAATGTTTTCGATGTGTAACTTCGTGACTTTTCATCGTAACTAAATAAGGAACATATGGTTACAAAGGACTATCTCTCTTCTTTCAAATACCACAAAAAGCTCGACATCGAATATAAAATGGCAAAGTTATAAATTATTATATACATGGACCTACCTAATAACGGTTTTTTTTTTTTTTTGTCTAAAATCAGATTTTGAGGGTGTATGGGAAATTTCTAGTATGCCACTACTTTTAGTTCCACTAGACCTACAATCTACACTATGTCTCGTCAAAAAAATATTCAGTCTATATTTCTTTTGTTCGGACTATGTTGGGGTAAGGGAAAACCTCACACAGCTTGGCGCTAGCACCCCAGAGGGAGACTGGTGACGTACCAGAAAAGAATACTGTGGAAGCGAGATGTTAACTCACTATTTCAGAGCAGGTACGGGGATTTCTCACACGGCGTAAAAATGGTTCTATTCAAATATAAAATTATTCTGCTTTAACTGGAAAAATGGCGGATGGTACGGGGATTCTGAACGCGGCGTACCAGCACAGGTTTAATTCTAATTTAATGCACTTAAATATCTAGAGGAAATGATGGATGGTCTCATACGGCCTACCAGAACAAAGGAATATTTCACACTTACCTCGATATTCGTAAAGGGGACACAAGGCACGTCGTGCCAAGTACTTAGTGGTAAGAGAATTCCACGAGAATATCAGTACCTACACTTATCAATATTGTCTAACCAATTGACTCTTTGAGCTCGCTGACCAGACTGACTTCTTTGAAACTCAATTTACAAGAAACTCAATTTTAATGTGCCTAAATATTTACATGATTCTTAACTTATGTCTTATAATAGAATAATTACTAGAAATATGCTACAGACTACCTGAGAGTCTTTACCAGCTTATTAATATGAGTTATAAATAAAGTGATATTTACAGATTTTTATTTATTGATAACCTTATTCCTAGAAAAGTGGCAATCTAAAAACTAGGATACGATGTTTTACATTTATATTAATCTACTACAGAAATAACGTAGTTACAGGTCTATATTTCTTAGGTGTAGGATATATTTCAAATTATGTACTTATAGGGCTAATAAATAAATGGTTTAGTAAGTAACTTACTTTATTTCATATGTTAAACTCTAAACTATAGTGCTGAAAGAGAAGCGTGAGTCATTATTTGCTGAAAAGAGATGAAGGTGGTTATAATGCTGTAAAAGAAAATATTCACAGAGTAAGCACTCAGAGCCGTTTTGTTGGCCAGGGTTACATATGAGACTATTTCCTTTTGCTGATTTGTGGTAGTAAATCAGTCTTCTGTGGTTGTCGTAGAGAAGGTTTCTATTTTGTAACCATTTGAGCATATGAGGTGCTTTATATTTAGGAATTTCCACATTTTCATGGGCTAAATTTTCCGAGTAATCCTTTATAATAGGTTTTTGTATTGTTATCAATCCATCTAGGAATTTTATTGCGGCGTTTAACATGAAGTTGTCTACGCGCTTGACGTCGGTTTTTTCGTAGAGCTCCTACTTTTAATATGTTTGTAGTTGTTTTCCTCAGATCTTATATGGTTTACAGCATATCTCAGACATTTTCTTTCGAAGATTCTGATTCTTTCCATTTGTGTTGAGTTGATGTCGAACCAGATGCGGAATGTGTAGGCAATTATCGGCCTGATGAGTTGTTTGTAGCAGTTGACTTTCATCTTATTCTGAATGGATTTCGTAGGTTTTAGTATCCTTCCAAGTGATCCAAATGCATAGCTGGCTTTATTCAGTTTTTCCGATATGTGTTTGTTGAATTTCAGGTCCTCTGTAAAAAGGACTCCAAGATACTTCAGCTGTTTGGTGTATTCTACGTTCTGGTTGTTGATTTTGATGGTAATGTTTCCTTTTGTGATGTTCCTTGAGATGTTGGGAAATGTATTCTTTTTTCCTTTTATTAAAGAGCGTTTACAATGGCAGAGTAGAGTGGAGTGAGCTTTTACCAGAGTAGCACAGAGTGAGCTTCATTCAGATTTTCGAAATCATATGTAAATTGTGTGACAGATTATCATGTGTTTACATTTGAAATATATTTCAAAACAGATCACAAATGGTGTTAAATTACAGAAAATATTTCTATAATTACACCAGAATGAGCTATGAACGATTTGAATTATCACAAAATACAAATTAACATTTATTACGGACACTTTCGAAATGAACGACTGCCATCTATATTCCATAGATAAGCCAATTCGAACATAAGAAAATTTTAATTCTTAATTGACTTTACTTTGTTAAAATTGTATCGTAAAAATACTAAATACATTTTTAATTTCTTATAAAAAATATTTATTTTTGGGTTTTTTGTTATAATTTATTAATTTTCATTAGTTAAATTTTGTATTTATCAGAGCGACATCTGTTAGAAACTATAGTATTTCGAAACAAGTGTTAAAAGCTTTCGAAATTATCAACGTGAGATTGGGAATTGTTCCAATCTGACGCTACTCTGTGAAATCCACTCTGGTGGGTAGCGCAAAGAACTTATATGAGAGTGCAAGCTTGAGTAAAGGAGAGAAAATGCAATCTGGTGACTCCACTCTACTCTGCCATTGTAAACGCTCAACTTATATGAGAGTGCAAGCTCCTTTACGATGACTTCTCTGACTAACTGTCGTGCTTTATATAGCCCATGATGAGAGCTTCCACTTGTGCAAGCTGTTTATACCAATAAAAGCTTTCAATCTCTTCTGAAAAGCTTTTCTTATTTTGGCTTGTGCATATAATCATAGATGGCATAAGAACTAGATATCGCATACAGTACCCGAGAAAAGTATACATATTTTAAATGGCTGGTCCATTCCGGAATAGACCACAACATGTTTCTAAGGCACCGAGAACAAATGTTCCTTTAACATTAGTTTTGTATACATTTGGTCGACTCCCTCAACGTGATAGATGCTGGAAAATATGAATCACTCGACGTATCTATCATCATTTCTCTTTTCATGTTGCTGTACTGATCAAACTAAAGGAATGATGCACAGCACAACATATTCGGTGCGGTGGGTGCGTAAACACACTAACAGCGATCCTCATTCAATAGAATAGATCTGGCATCGGTCGCTGTGGTGACTGGAGACGAGCGTAATCTACGAATAGAGAAGTAAAGGAAAGGTATCGCAAAGTTTGTGTACGAGAATGAACCATTTTATTTGTGTGCAAATGTATACAAGACGTCTGCAAAGGACAGGACCACAGGCAAAGCATAATATGCAGAGTAGTGCCTCGCTCCAATATAAAATTAACAATCCCTCGACCTGATGTGGGGAAGGCCGCAATTTTTTCTTAGAAATTTAGAATAGAATATTTTTTGCTTATTGCTTGGCTACGCGTCTACGCTCATAGCAAATGTTGTCGCCCTCCAAAAGTGCGTATAAATTCTAGGAAAGAATTTTTCACTAAATTTTTAAGAAAAAATTTGGGCCTTCCTTCCATCCATCAGCTCGAGGCATCATTGATTTTATATTAGGCCGGGCGCCCACTGGAGTGGTGTGTGAGCAACGTGGCAGTGGCGTGGCGATTAAATGGTAAGTGAAAAAAATTAGTCCCGTAAAAACAAATAGAAGAGCGCACATTGAAATAGAGTGGCGATGGCGTGGCATTTGACAAGTGGCGTGGCACCACTTGATTGCCACTAGTCTCCGACAAGTTTAAGTTTCGAGTGGTAAGTGGCAGTGGATGCCACTTCTCCTTAGTTATTACTGTTGATGTTGAATTACTTAATCGATACGCTGCTTGCCATTTTGATGTGCGCTTAATAATATTAATACCAATCCGCCACCATTCTACTGCCACACCACTTTGTTGCCACATCGCACGCCAAAATCACGCCACTGCCACATTGCTCACACACCACTCCAGTGGGCGCCCGGCCTTAGAGCTCTCGATCAATGCATGAAAATTCAAAGGAAGAAATTTCCAGTAAATTTCTAAGAAAATATTGTGGTGATTTTGTATGGAGCGAGGCATTGCTGGCTTACCGTTTGTGCACGGAAAGCGTTGCATATTTTTGTTCTACGTATCTAGACTTTGCATGTCATTGTCAAAGACAGGACGAATTGTAAATTTATATGAAAATTGTTAAGTTCGATAGGAGAATATATAGTTGGTGCAAAGCCGTCATACAATACTATTACAAAAATTACTCTCAGGGCAAATGAATTTAATAAAGTTCTTGTTTCTTTTAAATCAAATCAAATCCTAATAAATACAGCAAAATAAAAAACGAGACAAGAAAGAAGTAATATACGTCCCTCCCACCGCACCGAATATGTTGTGCAGTGCATCATTCCTTTAGATCAGTGTTTCTCAAAGTGGGGTACGCGTACCCTGAAGGGTACGCGAAAAAATATTAAGGGTACTCCAATAAAATATATATTTGAAAAAATATTTTTGTTAATAAAATTGAAAATTGTGAATTTATGCAAAAATAGCAACATTAAATGAAATTACGCAGAATGTGATTTAATGTGATTGAATATAAATATTTTTTTAAATATATAAAATATTTTGTAATAATACGTTGTCATTGAACATTTCTGCAACGTGGAGTTTACATTAACAATTTCTTTGCTGCGAAGTAATATCAATAGTGCTTTCAAATTAAAATATCAAAAGCTTATTGCAAAAAATATTGCATATGGTGCGGATATTTGCTAACTTAATTATAATTTTGGGGGAATAACCACGAAAATTTTGTTTGACAGTATCATAGACAAACTAATCACATACAAAGACTGGACATGTAGAACAAAAATTTGCAACGCTTTTCTAGAATGTAAAATTAACGAGGCCTCGACGATGCCTCGACTTGGCTCTTGATGACGTGCCCAAAGAGTAAGCCATCAATGCCTCGCTCCATACAAAATCACCGTTGCCTCGATCCGATGAAGGGAACGCCACAATTTTTTCTTAGAAATTTTTTGGAAATTTCTTCCTTTGAATTTCTATGCATTGGCCGAGGTCGAGAGCAGGTCCTCGGTCCAATATAAAATCAACAATGAAACCTCGACCTAATGTAGGTAAGGGCGCAATTTTTTCTTAGAAATTTACTGGAAATTTTTTCCTTAGAATTTATACGCACTTTTGCAGGACGACAACAAAAATTGTTGGCCTTACCTACATCAGGTCGAGACATCATTGTTGATTTTATATTGGAGCGAGGCACCGCTCGGCGTCGGCCAATGCATAGAAATTCGTAGGAAGAAATTTTCACAAAATTTCTAAGAAAAAATTGTGGCGTTCCTTTCATCGCGACGAGGCAACGGTGATTTTGTATGGAGCGAGGCATTGATGGCTTACTCTTTGGGCACGTCATCAAGAGCCAAGTCGAGGCATCGTCGAGGCCTCGTTAATTTTACATTCTAGAAAAGCGTTGCAAATTTTTGTTCTACATGTCCAGTCTTTGTATGTTATTAGTTTGTCTATGACAGTATATTATTTTAATTCTTATTGTACTGAATTTTGCAGTGAATTTAAAAAATATTGAAGTGAATTTAAAAAATATTGAAGTGAATTTTAAATCTTACAGTGAATTTAATTGCAATATTTGATGAAATACATAAAAGTAAGTATTTTGTGTTAAGATAACGTAATATTTATAAATTTAATTTTTTTTCTGTAACCTATAAATAGCGATGGACCGATTTCTGATAAAATTAAATAAGAAAGGTCCAGGAGAACAAGAGCGTACGAGTAGTGTTGAGGAGAGCACATCGCAGGTAAATGAAGAAGAACATGCCAAAGACTTGGAAGAACCAGTTTCAAAAAAAAAACGTGAAAATTCCGAACTGTTAGCAAATAAAAAAATTTGTGGATATAATATAAATTTCCTCAAATTCGGATTTACTACAAACGCAAAAGTACCACCATTGCCAGTTTGTGTAATTTGTTGCGAAAAACTATCAAACCACTGCATGAAGCCGTCGTTATTAAAAAGACATCTGCATACAAAACACCCTGAATTAGTAGACAAAACACTTGATTTTTTCGAGAGAAAATTAGAAATTTTTAATAATTCCACTATTTCAATGAAAAAGTTTACTAAATTGTCAGAAAAAGGTTTACAAACATCTTTCGAAATTGCACAATTGGTGGCAAAATCAAGAAAACCACATACAATTGCTGAAAATCTTATTATTCCTGCTGCTGTAAAAATTGCAGAAATTATGTTCGATAAAAAGGAAGTAGATATAATAAAAACAATACCATGTTCGAATGATACTATTAAACGAAGAATTAATGATATGGCAGAAGATATCATAAAACAAGTTAATGAAAAAATAATTTTAAAAAAACAGTTTGCATTACAGCTTGACGAATCGACAGATATAGCAAACATGGCACAAATGATGGTATTTGTTAGATATATTGATGATAATGATGTACAAGGAATAAAAGAACACATATACTGTTGTAAAGAACTAAATATGAGAACTACAGCCGATGCTATCTTCAATTTATTGAATGAACAAATTGAAAAAAATGGTTTATCATGGAAATGGTGTGTGTCAGTCTGCACAGATGGAGCAGCATCTATGTTAGGTCACAAAAGTGGTCTAAAAGCTCGAATACAACGTGTGAATCCTTCAATAAAGTGGAATCACTGTATTATACATCGAGAAGTATTAGCTGCAAAGCAATTAAATGAAGATTTGAATTCTGTCTTACAAATAAGTGTGAAAGTTGTTAACTTAATAAAAACAAGATCGCTGAATTCGCGCCTTTTTAAAGTGTTATGTCTTGATATGGGATCTGAATTTACTACATTATTACTTCATACGGAAATTCGCTGGCTATCCCGTGGAAAAGTATTAAATCGAGTTTTTACGCTAAGAGCAGAGATTGCCATTTTTCTACGAGAAATAAAATCCGATTACGCACAATATTTCGAAAACGAAATATGGATTTGCAAATTGGCATATCTGTGTGATATTTTCGATAAACACAACGACCTAAATCTTCAATTACAAGGAGTTAATTCAAATATTTTTAGAACACGTGATAAATTAAATGCATTCAAGAAGAAAATATTGTTTTGGAAAAAAAATGTGTTAGAAAATGGAAAATTTACATCATTTTCACAGCTTATAAACTTTGTACAAGAAAACGAAATTATTGTAAGTGAAAGTTTCAAAACCACAATAACCACACATTTAGAAAATTTAGAATTAAACTTCGAACAATATTTTCCTAGCATGGATGAAGACGAATATAATAAAAAGCTTTGGGTTATAGATCCGTTTAATGATAAATTTATTGAGCAAGCCGAAATTTCAGATGTAATGAAGGAAAAACTAATGGAGCTTTCTGTGGATACCACAATGAAAATGGAAGAAGATGTTTCAACCTTTTGGCAAAAAATCAAAAATGAATATAGTGAATTAAGAAATGCAGCTCTTACAGAACTCTTGCCATTTCCAACAACTTATTTGTGTGAGGTTAGTTTTTCGGTATTAACGGAATTAAAAAATAAAATAAGAAATAGGTTGTGTCCCGAAAATGACATAATTCTAGCTTGCAGCAACATTAAACCAAGAATAGACATTTTAGTTGCAGCCAAACAGGCTCATTGCAGCCATTAATTTTTTTTATTTTTTATTATATATAACAAAAACTAATAAATATATTTATAATATATAACATAAACTAATAAAAACTTATTGTTAGTTGTCAAAATTATTGTTTAGTTACATTTGGAAATTTAAAATTTTACAGGGGTACTTAAAAATTAAATAAATAACGAAAGGGTACTTTACGCAAAAAGTTTGAGAAACACTGCTTTAGATTGATCAGTACAGCAACATGAAAAGAGAAATGATGATAGATACGCCGAGTGATTCATATTTTCCCGCATCTACCATGTTGAGGCAGTCGAGCAAATGTATACAAAACAACTGTCAAAGCAACATTTGTTCTCGGTGCCTCAGAAACATGTTGTGGTCTATTCCGAAATGGACCAGCCATTTAAAATCTGTATAGTATACTTTTCTGCGGTATGGTATGCGACATCTAAAGGGTTTTCCAATAAGAAATGTTATTTTAATTATCCCGCTATTTCAGTAGATGTCACTTTTGGAGCTGTCATTTTTTAACATTTGATAAATAGAAACTACGCCATTAATAAAAATGGGACGATACACGATTCAACAACGTATTGAAATTATTAAAATTGACTATAAAAATGGTGAAAATGTGGCAGAGACGGTTCGTAAAACTCGAACATTTTTGGGTCGTCGTGAAGCACCTTGTCGGACCGCAATACAGAAATTGGTAGAAAAATTCGAGCTGCCGAGACATGTTAGTGATGTGAAGAATAAAACCCGTGCACGTCGCTCAAGAACAGCCGAGAATATTGCTGCTGTAGCCGAAAGTGTTGAAGAAAACCCAGGTTTGTCCATTCCTCGTCGTTCTTTGGAATTAGGCATTCTACAAACGTCATTACACCGTATTTTGCATAAAGATTTGGGTCTTAAGGCTTATAAAGTTCAGTTAACACAAGAACTCAAGCCGGCCGATCATCAACAACATCGAGTCTTTGCTGATTGGGTCCTTGAAATGCATGAAAATGATCCGGAATTCCATCGAAAACTCATCTTGAGTGATGAGGCCCATTTCCACCTCGATGGCTTCGTCAACAAGCAAAATTGTCGCATCTGGGACACGAAAACCCAAGAGTTATTGTTGAAAAGCCTCTCTATCCTCAACGTGTGACTGTTTGGTGCGGTTTATGCTCCGCGGGGTCATTGCACCTTACTATTTCGAAAATGAAGCTGGAGCAACAGTTACGGTGAATGGATTCCGCTATCGACAGATGATTAATGATTTTTTATGGCCGGAATTGGATGGTGTTGATCTGGACAACGTTTACTTTCAACAAGACGGCGCTACGTACCATACAAGCAACGAAACCATTGATCTTTTACGAGATCCGAGATCTTGTGACTTAACACCTTGCGACTTCTTCCTTTGAGGCCACGTGAAAAAGAACGTCTACGCCAACAGCGCAGCGTCGATTCAAGACCTCAAAGATGGAATTCGTGAGGCCATCGAGGGCATAGGGCAGCCACTTTGCGATTTGGTTATGGAAAATTTCATGAAAAGGGTATGGTCCTGTAGGCGTGGTCGTGGTGGTCATTTGGCTGATGTTATTTTCCATTTTTAACAGCATACCTTCCTCTTTATAATGAAATAAGGATTTGATCATTTATCTCAAAAGATGGCATTTTTCTTTGAATATCAAAATAACACCTCTTATTGGAAAGCCCTTTAGTTCTTATGCCATCTAAAGCCTCGTTTCCACTAATACAAATTCTGCCAACTTGTTCGGTAACATATTTTGTACTTGTTGGGAGCCGACATGTTACCTTAAATTTACAAGTGTTTCCATTTAAATAAATTCTCGCCAACTCTACTCCATTTTCTTCCGCTAGTTTAGCCAACACAACAAATGAGCGTTTCCACTGAAATGAAAAACTCACCCAACAAATTCTGCGAGTTTTTACAGCCGACATCGAACAAGTTGCCAACATGTGTCTGAATTTTCATATAGCGTTTCCACTTATATAAAATGTTGCCAACTTGTTTCAAAACTTGTCGGGTAAGAAAATTTGTATTAGTGGAAACAAGGCTTATGATATAATAAATTGCAGATCATTCAGCAAGTGGTTATGGAATGTCCCAATAGCAGGCTTATTTGAATATAAATTCAGATTTTAAATCTATGAGTTCGTTACACGGTACATCAAAACGATTAAAGGAACGCTTATAAGCCGTGCGTTCGTCCATCTGTTTGTCTGTCACACACGTTTTTCTCGAAAAGCATAGCGTGTCGTAGGAATTTAATATATGACAGAATGTTAAGTCTTTGTGACGCGCACTTATTTCGACAGTCAAAGATTATGAAATATTTTCTTTCACCATTTTTAATGGGAGTTGGTTACAGGCCCTCAAAGCAATTCATTTTTTTTCATCTTGTAGGGTATCGTTTGAAAGGGCTACTTTCAAGGATTCCAAGAAAAATGTAAATTTTTTGTGAATTGATTATAAAGATATAGCCTAAAATGTACGCAAAAGTACCGTTCCTTTCCTGATCTTCCAAGTTTCTAAGGCTAAAATTTTGATATTATCAGGATTAGTAGGCGTTGTCATAGTTGCTGAGAAAAAATGTTTTTTGAGTTAACTTATAACACAACTCTTACTAATAAGACCAACGCTTATAAAATTACTCTTGCACCCATCTGTTTGAATTGTATTCAGTTATCATAAGCAAATTTTGATTAGATTTAAATATACTGAAATTCGGTCGATTGACTGTTCACTGATAAAGTTCTGGTACGGAACGATCATTGCGCGAACCCAACTCGCTCTTAACGCGGAATAATCTTACGAAAGAAAAAACATTATCAATAATCAATGTTTAAAAACAGATGACAACTTTATAAAGACCTTTTCAACAATCATTTTATTGCTTTCATACTTATTAAATTAGAACGACAGAGTTAGATAATCGAATTATGCTAAACAATTCGACACATATTCGGCGCTTAAACTTTATTAGTAAGAGTGAAATGGACAATAATTGTTCTCAATAGGCATTTTAGTTTCGAGTAAAGTATAATATCCAAAAGTTCCAAATATGCTCGTGACAACAGTGTGATCTGGGCCCAAATCATGTAACTCGATATCAAAATAAAAGTTATCGTTATGGAGTGCATTCCAAAACATAACTACAGTTAACTATAGCTGACTTCAATCGTTCCAAAAACCAGTAGTCAACTAAATTATGTCAGCTGAGTTGACTTTTGAGCGTTCCAAAACATCTGAAGTTGACTAGAATAGTCAACTATCCCTGACTGTGCTCTAGACTGCTAGTTATCTAATATATAAACCGTGACGTGAGCTGTCAATTGAAATATTTTGTTTGGCGCTCTTTTACAAACGTTTTGCGAAATTTATTTATTTATTTAATTTTCTCTGGCTAATTTCGGATTAACACACAGTAATAAAATATTAGTTAGTTAATTTTAAGTATCAATAAAATTATACAATCAGTATAAATGACAGTTATTATACTTTTAGCTTACTCAGATCGTTCCAAAACCTCAAACAGCTTTAGTTAATTGCAGACAACTTGACATAGCTCTGACATTACTCTGACATAGCTACAACTATAGCTGCAGTTGTGTTTTGGAACGCACTCATGGTATCGTTATTGGTACATGTAACTTGATATGTCGAATAACTGTTATTAAATCCTTAATAGTGACAGTACGACACCACTTTACTAATCGAGCTGTGCTTGACTGGGAGATTTGTATTTTCTACCATGAATTTGAACGGTTCTTTGGAGAGTCTAAATCTTTGAATAAAATTAAATTCTTATTCTTTTTTAATTTGAACTAACACGAAAGGATCATTTTTATACTACCTTCTATCTTTTAAAACAAAAGGAATTGATGCATCTCTTAAAAATCTTCTCTGCAAACATTCATTTAGTTTATTAGTTTTACTACTCCTAAAGGTGACTTGACAACATTTTCCATACTAAATTAAAAAATCAAAAACAAAACATTGATAGTGATAGTCGTCACATCGTTTTACGTGAAGCAAAATTTTGTAATCAGCTGACGATATGGCATTGCTCTAGCCTAATTCCTTGTAGAATTCTTCCAATGCGCACCACACAAGCTGTAGCCCGAGCTCGTCTTCATTTTGTAGCCCAGTGATTCCCAACCGGTGGTTCGCGAACCCCTGGGAGTTCGCAGTCTTTGCAGAGGGGGTTCGCGAAAATAATATTGTAATGGCGGATTTTTTAAAACACCATTAAAATCAAAAGCACAAAAAAACAATACAAAAACACATAAATTAAAGAACAAACCCACTGTAAAAGAGACTGTTCTCTGCCCGTTTGTTAAGAAAGCTTTAGTATGTAAGCGTATTCCCGCAGAGTTATCTACTACTTTAAGTGATGCTGTGAAAATTGTGAATTTTATAAAAACGCGTGCTACTAATTGCCGTCTATTCCGTACACTTTGTGAGGATTTTGGAAGTTTCCACGTTTCTTTATTACTTCACACAGTGTTGTCGCGTTTGTTTGAATTGAAGTATGAAGTTCAAACATTTTTTATTGATCATTCGTTTCATTTGTCTTCTTGTATATTCGATGTTCTTTGGCTGCAAAAGCTTGCGTATTTAGCTGACATTTTTTGTAAACTGAATGAATTAAATATGTCTTTACAAGGCGAGGGTGTCACCATTTTCAGTGTACATGTTAGTATTGAGGCTATGTTGAAAAATATCAATTTTTGGATTCAATGCCTGCAGATGAATGAGTATGTATGTTTCGATTCTGTCAGCACTTTTTTATCAGAAAATTCAATTAAACTTGACGAAAACATTAAAAGGAGTATATGTGAACATCTGAACTATCTTCGATTAACTTTCAATGACTATTTTTCCAACAGATGCAATATATCCATCTCAAACAACTGGATACGTAATCCATTTCAAGGAAATGTAAGTTTAGAAACCTCTCTAAATATACTGGAAAAAGAAAAACTCATAGAGTTATATTGTGACAGTTCTCTAGAAGCAATTTTTAAAGATCAATCTTTAATTGACTTCTGGCTCAGTATACCAAATGAATATCCTGTTCTGTCAAAAAGAAGCCATTGAAGTTCTATTACCATTTTGCACAACATGTCTATGCGAGAAAGTATTTTCAACATATACTTATATGAAAAATAAATACAGAAACAGGTTAAATGCAGAACCTGATCTAAGACTGAAATTGTCAGATATTGAGCCTAACTTTGAATTGCATTGTTCTATCAAACAACCACAAATATCTCATTAAGAGTTATTCCATATGTATAATATAAGAACCAGTTTGTTAAATTTATCTTGTTTTCAACTTTTATAGCCATCATTTTAGTCTTATTAATGTTTCATTTCAATGTTTCACGATTAATATAATCAATTATTCTGCAATATGAAAAATATGTATTCTATCAAATTTTATTGTTTTTTTTTTACCTGTCATTAACGCCAAATTTTTTCGGATATTTCTTTTGGTTCGCGAGGAAAAAAGGTTTGGAAACACTGCTCTAGACTAATTCCTTGTAGAATTCTTCCAATGCGCACCACACAAGCTGTAGCCCGAGCTCGCCTTCATTCTCTTGAAGTCAGATTCGGACATATCGTGAAATTCCGCGAATTCTTCATAAGCAGAACAGTACGAATGTAGAACAGTTTGCCATCCTCTATTTTGCCTCTCAGCTATGAGCCGCAGACATTCAAGCATAATGCACACCTTGACCACCTTGACTCAACCAAATAATCCTCAATTCTCTATCCCTCCGTCTTTTCCTGCCAAAGGTGTCCTACATCATCATAGGGTATCCCCTGAGCTTTGTCAACATCATAAACCAAAACAAGTAAAAAGGCTAGAATTGGTCTAAGACCAATTCTTATGATACCCTAGATGAATGCCCGTATTAAATTTCGTATGGTCACCGATCTATTCAAGTTTGATTTTGAAGCTGTTTTTCGCATATATTTCTAGAACGGTTTGTCGCACAGAAAAAATGATAATATAACCAATTTTATAGGATTTCGTATTCTGCAGAATTTTTAGTACAATAAAAATGTCTTGGACTGATTGTTTTCAAAGTATACGTAAAAAACCAAAATTTGTATATGACAACACCAAGAAGGAGTTGCCCGATTTAGTCCATTTTTGACATTTTATTTGCTAATGTAGTAAAAACATCATGTACGAAATTTCAGCTCTCTACGTCGATGCGTTCTCAGGCAGTGTCCAAATATATAGCGGAAAACGAAATTTTTATATGGCAACCCCACGAAGGAGTTGCCCGATTTGTCTCATTTTCGAACATAATTTTACTTTTTTTTTTAAAGTCCGTGTACAAAATTTCAGCTCTTTAAGTTTACGCGTTCTCGAGTTATCGTGCGCACAGACGGACGGACGGACGGACATGCACAAATCGAAATAACTTTTAATATTATGCGTTGGTCTCCAATCCATTTTACTCTACCATCATTATTTCGAGGTGTTACAAACGGAATGACAAACTTAGTATACCCCTATGATTTCATCTAGGGTATAAAAATACAGAGACCGTAACAGAGGGTTCCACGATACGGAAGAACCAGCTATGAGTAATGACTTCAACTAACTTGTTCAATGAAAGCAAGCAGCTGGACTCTGCAAATACGGACTTTAGTAAGGCTTTTGATAAGATAAACCATAAACTATGTCTTTCCAAAATGACTAGCTTAGGGCTTCATCCGGACACCGTATCCTGGTTCTTTTCATACTTAGCCAAAAGAGAAAATGTCGTAGTCTTTAATGGTCAGGAATCTCCATTATTCCAATAAATCTCCGGTGTACCCCAGGGCACAATTCTGTGACTATTGATATTTCTTATCTACATTAATGACTTGCCTTCTCTCCTTTCATCTAACTGCTTATTATATGCAGACGATGCGAAACTATATAGAGTTATTAAAAATGTTACTGACTACATCCTCATTCAAAAGGATATTGTTCAATTAGAAAAGTGGTGTCTAGAGAACTGCATTGAAATTAATGTCAGCAAGTGTAAATTTATATCTATTTACCGCAAAAGAGACTTTATCTCCTTCGGCTATAGAATCCATAATATATATTTGTCTCGTGTTGATGAATAATGATGACTTGGGAATTATATTTGATCGTAAGCTTCTCTTTGCATCACGCCAAAATTTCATTACATCCAAAGCTTTCCGTCTACTGGGCTTCATTTTCCGTACCTGTCAGTCATTTAACTCCCTATAGTAAGAAGCATTCTAGAGTATGCGTGCCAAGTATGGAGTCCATTTTAGTCCTCATATAAATCACAGATTGAGGCCGTCCAGCGTAGATTCACCAGAAATATATTATTCAAGCTTGAAAACAGCTCCTTGGAATACCGCGAGAGACTAACCAAATTCAACTTGTCTACTCTTGAGAAATGAATAGCCTTCCTAAATTCAATGTTTTTATATAAAATCCTTAATGATCAGATATCATGCCTATCTTTGCTTTCCCGTATAGACTTCCATATTCCACACCGGAACTGTAGACATAGCACTCTTTTTAGATTGCCAACTAGTAGAACCAACATAAACGATAAATCGCCCATCGTCAAAATACAAAATTCATACAACTCCAGATTTAATAATATAGACATTTTCAATACTGGTCCTCTGACATTTAAAAGGTTTGTCCTACTTGAGATCGGACAATAAATATTGGCTGATACCTTTTTCACCTATTGCCTTACCCTTCCCGTTTATATTTAACCCAGTTTTTAGTATTATATTGATGAATATTCTATTTATATCTTTATATTATTACTATTTTTATCTTTTTAGAGTTCTTCCCTTCTTTGATGCCTCTGTAGTCCAACTACAACTGTATTTCTCCTGCTAATTTCTAATTAATTATGTCATTTAGGTACACTTTTAAATGCGCACGCATCGTTCTGTTTTGCTGCTATACTACTGAGTTTCAGCCCTTTATAGTCCAGTCAAATAAGCCGAAAAAATGCTGAAGATCGCATTTAATTTGTTTCAGGCTGCAATTTTGAGGGTTGGTGTAGGGTGGTCCTAGGAGTATTGTCGCAAAAATGCAGCCTCGCAGGACCAAAAAAAAGGGGTGAAAGACAATAAAAACACCCCCGAACGCGTGACAATCTATTTGCCGTGCGTGCGATTTGGAAGAGGTAAAATTTTTGAAAAAATTAAAAATGCTGTATTATTCAGAATTTGATTCTAAATAAAAAAGTCTATGGTGGCCAATCCCTATCTCGTAAGGGCGCGACAGGAAAACCGAAAGAAGCTAAGGGTGGACACATCGCTATATCCACTAACATATATCCGATTACTTCAATTCTGCAACATTTTCGTTCAAGAGCTAGCAACCAAAAGAAGCGTGAATTTTTCGATGATAGAATGGAAAAACGGGAGGAGTGAAGAAAGTTATCGAACTATATGTTGAGCAATATTTGCGCTCATGTTTTGCTGTGGTGACGTACTTGGAACATTTTTGAATTTTTCTTAGAATTTTGGCTGGTTGTGCAAAGCGAGACGAGATATGATGATTTTTGCTTTGAATTTTTTCTTTTTGGTTCAATATAGCTGAAGTTTTGCGCATTCGATGGTTTTTAGGGTTTTAGGTGAAGTTTTTATTGGTGTTAAAGGCTCTTTTGCCTTTGTCAATTTTCTCTTATTGGAGTCAAAGGTACTTGGACCTTGACTTTGTTGTGAGAGTCGTTGGTGCTTGTACCAAGCCTCTTGAGCAATTAATTGTTGATTTTGTTCTAGTTGCCTTACCTTGGGTAGGGGGCAAAATAGAACTTCGTAGTGGCTTGACTGTGTGGCTTTAAAAACTTCTCTTGATCAACTGACTTTATTGAATGTTTGAAACTAAATTTATACATTAAAACTGCTTACTAGCTAATTTTTGTACATTATGTACGAGTAAGTACTTATCGTACCCACGAATTCCACCGTCGTTCAGAGTACCGAGAAATTTTCTTATTGCTTGCTCTCGGTTACTGATAAGCATGGCTATGCACAAGCTGCATATCCAATTTCTCATTCTTTACCATTGAAATTGTCGCGATAATTCTATGCTCAACTGCATATCAGGCAAATTCTATGCACAAGCTGCATATCAGATTGCACTTTTTAGCAGTGGAATTCGTGGGTACATTTAGTTAATTGTGGGAAAATTATTTTTTGCAAACTTGAACAATTGGGTATGAAAGCGAGAAAAGATATGATGGTTACAATTTTTCCTTAGAATTTTTAGGATTTTAGGTGAAATTTTTTGATTGGATGTGAAAGCTAGAATATATGTATATTATGGCAGCAAATTTTTTTTAGATTTTTTTGTTATTATGTTTGTAGTTTTGCACATTTAATGTGGTTTTAAGTTGTAAGTTGTGCGCGACAGTTTTTTGGGAGTTAATTAAAATTTTTACATTAAAAACAAAAAATTAAAATAACAAAGCAATCTATTCAATGGAGAACAATCTTACTACAAGATATTCAAATTTAATATATCAGATCAAAAGCAATATATATTTCTGAGTATATTTCTTTTTGAATGACTCAAATCCGTCAAAAAATGACAAAGTTATTGAAGTTTAAAAAAACGGAAATTAAAAACGGCGAATCTGGTGATGACGTCACGGTACACAACACGCACGATGCCAGTTTGCACAATATAATATTTATAAGACGATATTTTATGAAATAAATACAAAACAAATCCAATCCCGTGCGCTTACTATCACGGCGGCGCAGCAACTATACTCGCGCTGCGTTAGACCGCGAATTGTATTGTGTATAGTGACGTCATCATGCTAGAGCGCGTTTTTGAGAATGCGGCGCTAAAATAGCTATAACTTCGTCATTTTTTATCCGATTTCAATAATTCTTTCACTGAATTAATTGTTTATTTTGTGATTATGATTCTGCATAATTAACTAAAATAGTCATTGTTCTCCATTGGTATTTTGTGATTAAATGTAGGTAAGAAATTTAGTTTTACAGCTTCCTTGTGGCTAGTGGATAATGAGTCCTTTACGAATAGTTGACAACCGACCAGGTATGGACACATCTCGGTTAGACAAGAAAAACTGCAGTACAAAAGTGTTGAAAAGGGGAGGGGGGAAGGTGGGGGCGTAAATCCTATCAGTTTCAGTGAAAGTTGTATTCGTCTAATTTTTTGAATTAACTATGACTACTGTGTGAAACAATTCAATAAATGACCTTTATCTCAACACTTTCTTGCAATTTGCAAACATCAGATGTATTACAGGCCATTTAATTGGAACGCTTGGACTGTTTACTATCATCTGAAGTGAGGGGCATCTTAATAGGATATATTGTTCAGAAGTTATATGTAGTATAATTCATAGGATTTGAAGAAAAAACCCTGTTTTTAATTAAATTTAAAAAAAGAAAGCACCTGCAAATTTTATGTAACGGTGATTTGTCAGTAATATATTTTTAGATAAGGTAACGCTTCTATTTTTAAACATCTAACCAACCCAGATCCCACTCATCTAGTCTATACCATTAATTTATTATATCCCATTCTTCCTGTGTAGCCTGCAATCCCATATCCTACCACTTACAACAATTAAAAACAAACAACAAATGCACACAATCACATAACATTATTTTCTTCCCACGCTTACGCAATCGCAGTCACCTAAAACCCTAAAAACCATCGAATGCGCAAAACTGCAGCTATATTGAACCAAAAAGAAAAAATTCAAAGCAAAAATCATCATATCTCGTCTCGCTTTGCACAACCAGCCAAAATTCTAAGAAAAATTCAAAAATGTTCCAAGTACGTCACCACAGCAAAACATGAGCGCAAATATTGCTCAACATATAGTTCGATAACTTTCTTCACTCCCCCCGTTTTTCCATTCTATCATCGAAAAATTCACGCTTCTTTTGGTTGCTAGCTCTTGAACGAAAATGTTGCAGAATTGAAGTAATCGGATATATGTTAGTGGATATAGCGATGTGTCCACCCTTAGCTTCTTTCGGTTTTCCTGTCGCGCCCTTACGAGATAGGGGTTGGCCACCATAGACTTTTTTATTTAGAATCAAATTCTGAATAATACAGCATTTTTAATTTTTTCAAAAATTTTACCTCTTCCAAATCGCACGCACGGCAAATAGATTGTCACGCGTTCAGGGGTGTTTTTATTGTCTTTCACCCCTTTTTTTTTGCCCTGCGAGGCTGCATTTTCGCGACAATACTCCCAGGACCACACTACACCAACCCTCAAAATTGCAGCCTGAAACAAATTAAATGCTATCCTATTGAATTAAAGGAGTATAATTGGCTTATCTAAACTAGCTGCAACATTGTAGATTTGAAATTGCTGATTGTTTAATATCTGTAATTATTGTATTGAATCTTAGTTCAGTAGTTTGATGGAGTGGTTTTGGCTCGTAAGTACAATATTTGAATTCTGGTTTGTAATTTTGTATATCTAAGCTGTACAAACAAGTCTTATTTTAACTGATTGTAACTAGATAGCCTTGAATTTGCCCCTCCAATGTACTTAGATCGTTAAATCTTGTAACTACTCTATTGAATTGTGTTTCCGTAGTACATACTGGGTTGTAAGTTTAGTTATGCACTACTAGCACTTAAGTTATTATATCACTTATTTTCTTCTTCTTGCTTTAGCTTGTAAAACCTTCCACTTGTTTGTATAAGTATAATGGTAGTATCATAATAGAAGTGTGAAAAGCTCTGTAATCTGCCATGTTTATTTGACCGAATAAAAAGCATTTTAATTCCCCGACATAACCGGTGAGTTCTGGAAGCCTCTAACTTTTTGCAAATAGCGCGACTTTTTAACAATGTGTAGAGTATAGGCACGATAGGTGCTTTTGGAAGCTTTAAGAATTAATTTAGCTCGTTTATTAATTAGCTTACACGGGATTGCTTCTGCTCTTTAGTTTTCTATATTTTCATTCTCTTCTTTTTTCATATATGTATATTGTATCATTTAAGATTAATTATACATGCATATTTACTTACTGAACTGATTTTCCAATTTTGTATTATCTTCCTTTTTTGATCGTATTTTTTATATCTAATCGACTCATAGTATTTTCTGTAACCTTATAATTTAATATGTACATTTATAAGATTGTAATCTTGCGTACATTACCAGTCTGTAAAAAAATTTAAATTGAAATTATTGTTGGATTTCTGTCTATATAACAAAATAAAAAAGACAACATTAAAGTAAACCATAATAATTATCTTCAAACTACTTTCTTTATATTTTAAAAGAGTAGGTACAACCATCCTTTAAAAAAAAAACCGGAAAGAAACTGTAAAGCTACAAGTCCATATGAACCTTCGAAAAAAATATATAAATAAAACTAGCTTGTTTTATTGCATCATTTAACAACATAAAATTGACCCCAAACAAAGTAGACATAAATAAAAGTAAACACTCGAAAAACGAACACATTCCACACGCACAATATAAAAAAAAAATAACAATAAATATCATTTATATTAATTTATTACTGAACAATGAATTAATTAATTCCATGGGGAGCTATTCATATCGGACATTGCGTCATTTTTTGTAAACAAACGATGTTTGGATGACTTCAAATTTTAATTGGTCGCTCCCCACTGACAATGCCTAACGCGAAGGCCGAAGCTAAAACTAATTCTGATCTAAAATGCTAGCGGCTAGAGCACAGAGTAGTGGCTTAACACCACAAGCAAATCTCTATCTTTCGGTTCCACAGCAGAGCCATAGCTCCAATATCTCAAGAGTTCTGATGTCACCATTGTGAGTGTTGTTTGTTTACATTTTTTACATGATTTAATGACCTTGAATTAATGATTTCTTTGAATTGAATTTCAGCATAGGCAAATTGAAAAAAAAATATTGATTGTATTCTCGACTCTCGATTTATCGATACCGTTCATAGTGAAAGCGCTATTTCATGTCAATTTGCTTTTACTAAAACAAGTTAATTTTGTACATTTTTATACTCTGGGTTAGGTTTAGGACAATTTATCAATCTAATCCATGAAGCGCGACCGCGATAAAGTCACTCAACTCCTAAAATAATCTAAGGTTATGGGTGAATTTGTTACTCAGCCATAGAGGCGTTGAAGGAACATCTGTGAAATCTTTGTAAAGGGTTTTCCAATAAGAGGTATTATTTTAACTAGCCCGCTATTTCGATAGATGTCACATTTGGTGCTGTCATTTTTTGACATTTGACAAGTAGAAACTACGCCATTAAAAAAAATGGAACGATACACGATTCAACAACGCATTGAAATTATTAAAATTCACTATAAAAATGGTGAAAATGTGGCAGAGACGGTTCGTAAAACTCGAACATTTTTGGGTCGTCGTGAAGCACCTTGTCGGAGCGCAATACAGAAATTGGTAGAAAAATTCGAACTGTCGGGACAAGTTAGTGATGTGAAGAATAAAACCCGTGCACGTCGCTCAAGAACAGCCGAGAATATTGCTGCTGTAGCCGAAAGTGTTGAAGAAAAGCCAGGTTTGTCCATTCCTCGTCGTTCTTTGGAATTAGGCATTCCACAAACGTCATTACACCGTATTTTGCATAAAGATTTGGGTCTTAAGGCTTATAAAGTTCAGTTAACACAAGAACTCAAGCCGGCCGATCATCAACAACGTCGAGTCTTTGCTGATTGGGTCCTTGAAATGCATGAAAATGATCCGGAATTCCATCGAAAACTCATCTTGAGTGATGAGGCCCATTTCCACCTCGATGGCTTCGTCAACAAGCAAAATTGTCGCATCTGGGGCTCGGAAAACCCAAGAGTTATTGTTGAAAAGCCTCTCTATCCTCGACGTGTGACTGTTTGGCTGGAGCAACAGTTACGGTGAATAGATTGCGCTATCGACAAATGATTAATGATTTTTTATGGCCGGAATTGGATGGTATTTATCTGGACAACGTTTACTTTCAACAAGACGGCGCTACGTGCCATACAAGCAACGAAACCATTGATCTTTTACGGGAAAAGTTTCCGGACCGTGTTATCTCTCGAAGAGGTGATCACAATTGGCCACCGAGATCTTGTGACTTAACACTTTGCGACTTCTTCCTTTGGGGCCACGTGAAAGAAAAGGTCTACGCCAACAGCCCAGCGTCGATTCAAGACCTCAAAGATGGAATTCGTGAGGCTATCGAGGACATAGGGCAGCCACTTTGCGATTTGGTTATGGAAAATTTCATGAAAAGGATATAGTCCTGTAGGCGTGGTCGTGGTGGTCATTTGGCTGATGTTATTTTCCATTATTAACGGCATACCTTCCTCTTTATAATGAAATAAAGACCCGATCATTTATCTCAAAAAATTTTTCTTTGAATATCAAAATAACACCTCTTATTGGAAAACCCTTTACTAAGGAAACGAAAGATCAAAAAAACACAGATACAGAAGCTCATAAATATAAAAAAATTTAAAATTCAAATAGCAAAATTGATCTAACGACAAAACAAAAATTTATTTAATTGGAAATTCAGAAATCCTCTGAAGTTTTTAACCACATTTTATAAAAATTCTTTCTATTTCGTTGCGATATTTTTGTGAGTACAGAACATTCCATTCCTCTTAATTCTTCCTAGGAGCTAGCTCAAAAAGCAGACCACACACCCAATAAACTAGCGTCTCTTACTCGCATTTGTATAGTAATCGACTCTACTATTGGACTACATATATACGCTACGTGGAAATTATAGAGGACAAAGTTATTTCCAATAAATCCACAATACTTTGATGTATAGTCGCTATTTTCCCAAGCTCTCTATATAATTCTAGAAATAGAGTCTGTCCACATCTTGAATGCATCACATTATGTACAAACATACTTAGCCTGGCCTGGACTATAATTTTGTAGTAGAGAAATTTAACTTTAATTGATTTCAGTTTACACGAAGAATAAATTTTACTCAGAACACCTTAAATGGAAAAGTTTTCCGCAGTATTTGGTCATACATAATAAGTTTTCCGTATTCAGTACTTTTTTTTTCTATGAAAAATAAACTGGCGGCAAACTGCTTGTGCTTTTCTTCTCTAGACAAGTTGGAAAGTCGGTGGCGACACTCAGCCTCGTCAAGCAGCTGGATACTGGAAATTTACGTTCTAGCTAGAGAGATGTCGGAATTTAAGCTTTTTTCTATGTGGGTGGTAAAAACTGGTATCGGATGACGATATTGGACATTTTTAGTGCATTTTTTTGGAATTTATTTTTAGATTTTATTTGTAAATGTTTTAATATATTCATGTATGTAAATGAGAAACAATTGAACTTTTCTATAGTTATAATTATATATGTTTATGTACAAAATTGATTATGAGATGCGTATTATATTTTTAGAATGCATTGAGAAGTTTTGGATTATCCATTCCTAACGTAGCATACTCAGTAAAAAGGAATTGCGCTATTGTAATTTGTAATATAAATAGATGTATCAGATGCAATTACAAATGTTGTTTAAAAGAATTCATGCGAAATTAAATAAGTCGATTAACAAATATTTGTCCAACCAAAAATTGAATTGGTAGGGATAAAACTTATCTGATCAAGACGAAGACACTTTAAACACAAAATAAGTTTGATGCGTCATTATATTCCGAATTTATTTTATAATAAGCCCATAATAGAAAAACTCCAGTAATAGGCTGATGGCAATATGTACCTTCATTTTAATATTTATTTAATCCATTATTTACATAAAAATTCGTTATCCGAAAAGTCATTTTTTTCATATTTCTCAATTTTAAGCGGTTTCATGAAAAATAAACCATCAACATATATGAATCATTTTAAAGTAGACATTTCATTGGTTAAAATAAGCATATATAGAGTATATTTAAATCGAAAAAAAACACCAATACAACTTTCCGTGGAATATGAATATTTTGGTTTTTTTTTTTTTTTTATAAATGTAAATATCTCGGAAACTACTCATTTCTTAGATTCCAAAAATCATGCTTATTAAATCCAAAAAAAAAAGGTATAAATTCACAAAATTTCATGTAAACCACTCACTTTCAACCCCTAAACATTCCCCCGTTTCACAATTTCACTTTCTCTCGTGTTTAATTTTTATTTTTTCTCATAATTATAACCTTAATTAAATTATTCGCCTGGGCCTTGCCTGCTATACTTTTTTCTTTTTAGCCCTCACAATCCGCTTTAGCACCAGCCTATAAAGGAATCACACTTCCTCTCGATTTTGATCAACAAAAATTGGCATTAGTTTCAAAACAATTCATTTCCGAAAAAAAAGATCTCATTCCTCATATAACATATTTTTTTTTTCAAAAGGTCACATTTCCCTAAGAAAAATTTGTAGTTGGCATCAAAAAAGCACATATCCATATTACGAGCAACCGTTTGTATAGAAACTTAGGATGATATTCATCAAGCCATTTAATTGAAATTTAATTTAATTTGTGTTTTACAACTCCCGTAAGAGAGGGCCCACCTGAATTAAAATTAAAGTTATATATCCGTTAATATAACATAAAATAACTCAAATAAAATTTTAATTTAATTTTAATTGTGCCCTAACCCTCTTTTACAGGATTACTAAAACAGAAATTATATTGTATTTCAATTAAATGGCATGGTGAAAATGGCCCTTAATCAGAAAATAGCTTTTCTTCATATCCAATATCTACAAGAACTTCTCATTAGCAAAATTTAGTTTAATCTATACAAAGGAATTTCATAAAATCGATTTTTTATGGACAAATTGAAATACTTGCATAAAAAATAAAATCCTTCCTCGGTATTACAGGCTAGTATAGAAAATTCATTAATGACTACGTCAGAGTACCCCAACGAATGACCAAGTATTTGAAAAAGTATGACAAGATCATCCGTAATGATCTAAACTATATATATAAATTCGTTAGAAAAACTAAAAAGAATTTTCACGGAAACCCCTGTATTGAAATATCCTGACGCCAGCTCTTTTGTCAAAAGAGCAGTTCTCCAATAGAAAAACCATTCAACATGTTACACTAACAGAACCCTAAGCGAACATAAACGGAATTATTCAACAATGGACCTGGCAATTGCGTGGGCTACAGGCTACTTCAGGCTTTAACTTTTGTCACCAATTTCTATCTACTAACCGATCACCAACTCTTTAAGTGGTTATCACCAAAACTAGTGACAAAGATGTCAATCCTACACTGTACAGCTGTTTGCTTAAATTAATATAATATAATATGAACATTGAATAGAGGAGAGAATAAATGAGAGATAATAAACTGACAGAGTTTATAAGTTGTATAAAAACCGATACCAACAAGATAAATACGATCGATTGGATGGAACAAAATACTATGGAGAAAATGAGCGGGATGATAATTCCTGTAGAGGGAGGGTGTATATCTTCAAATGAAATCAACCCAGTTGAGATAAACGAAGAAGACGAAAACTTGTCACAAGTCCCAAAGCAAAATAATGCGGACACCATTGGAACAATCCATTCTCAAGAAGAAGAGCTAAATAATCATATCCCACAGTAGTCAATAGATTCAAAGCCCAAACCGTTTTATAAAAAAATAAAACAAAGGAGCTCGAAATAATACATAAAAATATTGTAACATACATCCATAGAAACAGAGAGCCTAGAAAACAATTTGCCAGATATCTTACGACGATATTTAAAACCCCACAAAACAGGCATCTATACGGAATTAAGTGATCGAATGCAATAGATTACAGCAGAAGATCAAAGAACTCTCTGATAATATGGCAATATTAGTAATATAAAATTTTCAAGATGCTTTTACTATGCAAAGAATATAAACCGTGAAAAAAAAACGTATTCTCAAATCCAAAAATATCATAAAAATAAAACAGGGCATACATGAATCAACGGAAACCACGAGAAATTGAAAAGCCCATTTATTTCCCAAATCTTAAGATACTAATCCAAAAAATCATTACAATGGCGATACCTGCAGTCGAGTTAAATATGATCGAAACCCAATTAGAGAAAAGTGTTATTATACTAAAACCCCTAAAGCCTTCAAACAAATTATACATATGGATTTCTATACAAATTCAAGAACCAATTTTCTAGAGTTCTTAATTGCTGCGTTCCTTTTCTCGTTCTGAATGAATCTGTATGAATCGACAGAACGATGTCATAATTTAATTCTGTGCTCATAGAAAAGGAACGGAACAGAACCATTTCAAATTTTTGACATTTCTTCCATTTGATACTTGCCATTAGAGAGACATACGGCAGATAGATTTAATTTAGAAAATGGGACAAATCAGGCAACTCCTTCGTAGGGTTGCCATACAAAAATTTCGCTTTTCACTATATATTTAAACACTGCCTGAGTCAACGTAAAGAGCTGAAATTTTGTAAACAGTATTTTGATAGCAAAAGTAAATGTAATTTTAAAAATTGGACTAAATCGAGCTGCCATATAAAATTTTGATTTTTTACGTATATTGTGAAAACTACCAGTCCTAGACATTTTTATTGTACTGAAAAGTATTTTTGAATATGAAATCGTATGACATTTGTTATAATCATTTTTGCTATCCGACGAGCCGTTCTAGAAATACATTAAGCGAAAAACCACTTCGAAAGTCAAACTTCCACAGATGGGTCACCATACGAAATTACTTACGGGCATTCATCTAGGGTATCATAAGAATTTTTACTAGTTTACATTAATGTAAAAAAGGAAAGAAAGAAGAAGAAGAAATAGCAAAACAATTAAATTATCTTTAAAAGTTTATGAATAAAGACAGAAAATGTGAAAACGCAGATTACATGCAACGAAACAGAGTGGCAAATGATTCATTTTCGTAAATAAATGAGAAGGGGCAGAGTTTTCAGATTTTACTCTCATAAAATGTTCCCGCGGTTTTATGAAAACAGGTTTTTCTGAAATATTGAGAAAGTTGGTTCCAAATTTGTTGTTGTAATCCTATGATATTTAAACGCACGTGATTATGTTTACATTCGTTTTGCTCCCTCCCTCTGACTCTCATGCTGGATTTTCTGATATTTTTGGGAAAAATGAGAATTATATTTGACACTAATTTTACATCTGCTTTCAGCAGCTTTGCGAAAGCTAAATTTATATTTTTCTTAAAAAATCGAGTTAGTGTGACCCAATATTATTATGAATAGTTTGAAAGGTTTTGAATGCATTCAAGAAGATTTTATCATTCAGCTAATCCTACGTTCTCTCAATTTTTGTTTTTAATCCATTGTGCCAGTCGCACTACAATAACGCATAACCACGATCTTTTGCCCCATTCATGGATAAAGACAAAAGTATATGACATTATTTGTTTCTTTCTTGAAAACACGGAAAATTTCCAATTTTGTTCGGCTGATTATTATCTTCTTATTAGGTTATCTTCGATAGGTACCTACTTGATAAATTTTATCGATGAGTGAAAAAATAAAAAATCGCTGTTATCGATAAGGTAAGAAATATATTAGCTGTGTTCTTTTGGATACCTTGTTCCAGAACTCCCATATACTGGAAAGAACAAATTGTTCTGTCGATTGAAGCGAACTATTTGTACTGTTCGTTTCATTTATAATCTGCGGACACAAAAGAACACAGCTATTAAATCACTCGATGATTCTTAATTCTTACTAAGTATGATTTCTAATATAAAAAAAAATCACATAACGATTAACGTTAACTTAAAAATTACAAAAATAATCGTTATCTAATGAATTAGCTTAAATTTTTATATATAAATTAAATGCAGTTGATATGGTGGTGTAAAGTAGAATAAATGAGTTTATGCAGAATAAAATAGTTCCATTGGCGGAAAATGGATGTTATTGATAAACATTAATTTTTTTTTTTTTAATTTAGTCACACTATCGTTCTGAATGCTCTTCACGCCAACAATCTTTAATTTAACAATTATACTTTCATGTTAGTATGAAATTCTCCATGGTATTATGTCATACTTTTGTTTCTTTTTTCCCTTTTTTTTTATTATAGGTTCCTTGATAAGAATATCTGATGGTATGAATACTCCACAGAATCGAAATATTCACGTATTTGAAAATATCGTTAAATACACGATTTTAATTGATTTTTAAGTTTTTTGACTTACCACTTCAGCTTTAAACTTGCGTAGAAAACTATATAAATATATCTATATGATAAATAGGGAAAACAATTCATATCTATGAATTCTTGACAAAATTAACAATTTTATGGTCACTGGAACAGGAAGTTGTTGTTGATAATCAACTTGAAAACCGCATGCAGAGTACAAATTTGAAGAAATCCCTTTGACTGATATGTAAATATTCCGATAATAGCCACATTTTCACTCTATATGGCACTTCAAACTTTCCAATTAAATTGAAACACAACTCTAAACTACCACACCAAAAAAAGACTTTCCACAATACCCTCTTAAACTTCAATACAAAAAAAAACAATGCATAATTATACTATTATAAAACTAAATTGTAATCACAACATTCTAAAAAACAACAACAACGCTAATTATTACATTCGATTAATTTCAGTCTATAAGAAGGATCGGATAGCTTCATCATCGACATCCTGTCTGTGGTCAGCACGTATATTCTGTATAAGCTGCTCACCGAAAAACAAAATCAACAATCGTTTCTGTGACAACAAGCGAACTTTTTACGCGTAAAAATTTTTTGGAATATAAATTCAAAAAATTTGATGAACTCATCGATACACCGCGAACAATATATTGCGCATGAATGACCGCCTCAACACATTAATAGATTTATAATAATAGAGAAGATAGATCCAGCCAGCAGCTAGCCGCTAGCACCAACTTTTCCACCAGCTATTCGCTACCGAAACACTTTTCGGACTACATTGATGTGACTTCACGGCACAAAGCCTGTTTACGTTATGTTATGATTATGAGTCTGCGGAATGACGGCTCGAATCCAATCCCAATGTGAACTCATAAAAAAGCACAAGAGACCTAGACCACAACAAGTTCCCCAGACCATAATAAACGCTAATTCACTCGATCTAGCTTTAGCGAGGAGAAAGAAGTGGTTACCCGATACCAGCGGCAGCTCAGCTAGTATGGATTGTTTGTATGCTCATATAAACAAAACTCAACTACTGGTTGCTAGTGAGCTTCTTCAATTTCAGGTAACCTTGGTTACCACCTCAAGCCCTACGAATTAGCATTTCTTCAACTTCAAGTTTAATGTTTGTGTACTACATGCTCCTCCACGATATCATACCACCTGGAAAAGAAGGCATGTGTAGCTCCAACCCACAACGATATAAATTAGCGTTTCATTCCGGCAGCTGGCCAAACAACTATCCCAGTTTCATTGATTTTTTTTTATTTATTTCTGTTCTAGAGGGGAGTTTCCGGCTGTATTTTATAGGGAAAGAAGGCCAATATGGACATAGTATGGAAATTTTATCCATTCCTCGTAGGTTACTTTACTAAATTAAGCCAAAACCATAAAATGATAATTATCGTTCTACATACATATAAACAGATAGATAGCATGGGACTGGCCGGCCCTATCTGACTAAAAGGGGATGATGGGATCGAATTCTTTTGTACGATTTTCTTCTTTAAGGAAAACCTTCTAAAAGGCGCAGGAGTTTTTACATATTGTCCCAAATCAAAGCTAGACATGTGCTTTCCTGTCTGTTTCACAATTGCTCAATCACTACCGCCACTAATTTTTGAAAGAGCTGTGAGAATTTCATATTTCGCAAATGTGAAGAATTAAGTACGGATTAACTGTCGCCACTAACATGAATGGTATTTTTTTTTTCTTTTTTGATAAATCGTCAGATTAGGACATGATGAGTCCATCATCATTAGTGTGTTGCTAGAGCTAGTAAATAATTGCAACTCACGCAAGGTGCGAAAGGTTTTCAAGCAGTTTTAGATTGGTTTAATCAGTAGTTCGTACATTGAAAATTCGTGTAAATAGCTCATAGCTTAATTGTTAGGTCGTTCGTACTGTTTTGAACGAAATATATAGAACATTTTTGATATGTAGATAATAATAAATTTATATACATATGTATAGTAGATGTATCTACATACATACTGTGGAGGCAATTAAACCGATTATCGAGAATGTGAATTATATATTTGTATGTAGAAGCGGTGAGGCTTAAAATTATGTATGTATATGTACAATACAAGCACGTACGTACGCATATAAATAATTTGTTATATATGTACTATTAAAATTTTTTTTTTTTTTTTTTTGCTAAATATCAGAGAAATAGATATCGCTAGGGGTACGTATAGAGAGTATACCCATAGACAAACTAATAACATACTAAATGCCTCGAATTCATGACATAACCTACGGGTTTATTTACATTGAATCAACTTGAAACTTAGTCAAAAATTAACTCGTTAGATTAGTTTTAGTTAAAGCCTAGTACGGAATTCGAGTAAAACAGTACGGAGTTCAAGTAAAAATTGACATTTCCATACAAATTTTACCGCTGGTAAAATCCCAAGCAAAAATTTTACTGAGATCTTTACTAGTCCAGTACGGAGTTCACTGATAAAAAGTGCCATTTTTCTATTATAAGATAGATGGCGTTTTATAAGACTCCACTCATTTTACTGACCATTTTAATGTAAAGCCTAGTATCGAGTTCGGGCAAAGTAAAATTTAACGCGATCTCCAAAAATTTCACATTAAAAACGTTGGTAAAATTTTGACGTATGTTAATTTGGAGAAAATAAATTGACAGATGTCTAAAAATTTTATCGCTGAAATACTTCAAATTGTTTATAAAGTTTAGATAAATGTTTCTACAACTTACAATTAAAAATTGGTTTAATTAATCTGAAAATTGTTAAAGGACTTAAATCCTTCAATAAATTAAGAAAAAAGTCTAAAAATTTTCAATTAAAATTAAATTCTTCAAGGAGTTTAAAAAACAATCTGAAAATTGTCATAGAAACAGGAAATGTCATAATTTTACAAGCATTTTAATGCTACGCACATTAAAATGTTCAGTAAAATAAGTGGAGACATGCAAAGTGCCATCTACCTTAAAATAGCGAAATATTCACTTTTTACCAGTAAACTCCGTACTGCACTAGTAAAATTATCAGTAAAATTTTTGATTGTGATTTTACCAGCGCTAAAATTTGTATGGAAATGTCACATTTTACTCGAACTCGATACTAGGCTTAAGGAGCATTAAAATGCTAGTAATACTTGACATTTCTTCGATTATTCACAAAGCGAATTTATTTAGTTTTTCCCCTCGATTTCCTTGACGACGATATACACTAAGACCCACTGACATATATAAAATGGACTGCTGATACTACTGAAATTGCTTACATTATTTGACATTATTATGGGATCACTTTTCTATAGTTGTCTCGTTTTAGTTTAACTACTTTATTCCGCGGAACTACAAACAATAAGTTCGATACAAAATACACCATAGTCCAGTTTCAGTTCAGTGATTTTCCAAACGAATATATAGAAAAGAAATAGATGGTAATACAATATTTGTAATCCTTTCTCTGTCCCCCATAGCTACTTTTAGGGGCAGGTAGACAAAAATTGCTTAATTTTATTTCTTTAAAAATCAAACTTAAAAAAATTTGATGTTTTAGGAGATAAGCTTCCAAGAATAGAAATGATTTCAAATGATTCTGTAATTTGTTGAACTTTTAATATGAATATTAAAGCGAAAGTAAAATTTGAAATTAAGATAATTGTCACACCCTGCCAAAAAAAGTTGACCCATATGAAATAGAAAATCAGGCAGTCCATGTTATATATGTCAGTGCTAAGACCTGCTGCAGCAACAAATTCGTCGCCGATATGATGATTTATATCCTTTATAAATAATAATCACTTAATATTTTTAAAAATATTTCCGATTAATTGTGATTTTAATAACTGTCACTTCGTTTTCTCCACATAAAACTTACGTAAACTTTTTACCAGCGTCAAAATGCTATTTTTTGGAGACTGCGTTAAATTTTACCAATACCCGAACTCCATACAAGCGTAGAATTTTTTTTTTTAATTAAAATTTTCTAAAAACAAAGTAAAAAACTGTCTGAATTTTTGACGAAATATTAGATTTGTTTTTTCAGTTAGCCGCCACTTCAGTAAAAAAAATTAAAAAAACCTTTACGATTTACTGAAACTAGGGTGTTTCCACCTAGGTGGTCCATAGTGCAGGAGATGATAGTACTTACCTAATCAAACAAAAAAATTATGTAATATCTGTTAGTAATCGTGTAATTTTTGAACGACATCACCGATTGCGGGCGGTCATATTCATACAATATACTTGTTACTTGTTTTGTCGAGGCGATTGTCCATATCTGTACTACAATAAATATTGGTCAATTTTCAAGAACATTACTTTATTCTAAAGTTTCAACATATTTTATATGAAATAAACCATAAAAAATTCGAGCCACGGAAACGAGGTGTTGCTGTTACTGCTTAGGAATATTTGCAGCAAATACATTAGGCTGATTTTATACTGTTCAAACAACGTGAGTGCTTTTATTTACGATTGCTATTAATAAATGTACCTTCAATTTTTGCCCAGAGTTTTTCTTTTACTTTCTCACCTTTTGCATTCTCATATTCTTTTTCTATTACACCAAAATTTGTACATGGAACAACGTTATACAAATATTTTAGAACAGTTATTTATTTAATTATTATGCGCTTGCCGAGATCTGCAATTGCTTGAAGGTTACAATTATATAGAGATGCAACACTTGCCGATACAGCACTTAGTTCTACTCCACATCATATTCGTCAATTATTCGACATAATTGTTGACAACAAATTCAACTGAATTATGGGAAAAATATAAAGATGCAATGAGTGAAGATATACTGCACAGAATTCGAACAGCAAATCGAAACGCAAGTCTTCAATTCATCGAAGACATGTGCATACCCATCTCTAATGAACCACTGATAAATTAGTGAATGTCTTCACCTAATCGACCAGCAAACGACTTAGTTAATAATGACATGCAACGTGAGCAACAATTTAATACTAACGATTTGGCTTCATTTATTATGACAAATGAACAATATTTTGTCAAAAGAACAAAAGGCCATATATGATGGATTATGTTTGCGATTTGCAGCAAAATAAAGGGATTTTTTCTTTTTTGACGCGCCAGGTGGAACTGGTAAAACGTTTTAATTTCGCTTATCCTTACCAAAGTTAGATGTCAAGGTGACACATTAAATCGAACCCTAAAAGATTTAAATGGCAACGAAAAATTATTTGGTGGCGATCTAAATTTTTTGTCAGATGATTTCAGATGAACATTACCGAAATACCATGGAATAGTTCAACGTATGTGGATGAAATCAATGCATGTTTAAAACCATCTATTTTGTGGCGAAGTATCTATAAATTGTAGCTCACAATAAACATGCCTGTTACTCTACAAAACTGTTTATCCGCTGAAGTATTTTTCCAAAGTGTTTTTATTTAAAATATACAATTAATTAAGCTGCCTACAAATTTCTGCAACCTTGTTGATTCAAAAAATACATTAATAGAAAATGTATTTCCAAATCAATGGCTCAGTGAACGAAAGATTTTGGCTGCTAAAAATGTCGATATTGACAGAATGAACTTCAAAATACAAGAAACATTGCCTGGGCAAATTAATTTCATTTAAATCAATTAACACAGTGGTAGATGAAAACGAAAGCGTAAGTTATCTCAGAATTCTTGAATTCATTCGATTTACCAGGACTTCCAATACATAACTTACGTTTGAAAATTAGTTCACCCATAATTTTGCTTCGAAATTTAAATGCCCAACGACTTTGCAATATAACGAGATTAGATTTAAAAAAGAAATTATGGGAAATGTCATTGAAGCGACAATATTAAACGGAAAATTCAGAGGAGAGAATGTTTTACTGCCTCCCATGGACGCACCAACTCAGTTCAAACGTTTACAATTTCCCATTCGTTTGGCATTTCCGATGACCATAAATAAGTTGCAAGGACAAACAATGACCATAGACAATCCATGCTTTTCTCACGGACAAGTACTTATATGTTGCGTGTTCACGTGCTATCATCTTTATGCACCTGATGGACTAACAAAACAAATTGTTCATGATTTAGCATTAAGCTAAACACAAAATAAATAATATAACATTAATCAACATTTACTACATTACAATGTACTTAAATAAAAATGTTTATACATTAATACATATGAAATATATTTAGCATGAAATCATTATGGTAAAAGTGGCATTTTGAACTTATATATTGATTCTTTGATTTTAATCTACTGTTTTGAAATTACTTTTAAAACTGTTAATTCTGATGTCTCATATTTGAATCTGGGATCTTATTTTCAAAGTTCAATGTACGAACTCTAAGTTTGAATTGTCATTACGAATGTTCAATTTTAAATATCAAGCAGTTTCTTTTTCTTCATTCAAATAAACTGCAATTTTCCGCGCTTCTACACGCTTTGTTATTGGTGCGGCCATTTTCTGTACCCTTGCCTATCCTCCAATCGCGCCAACGACCTCTTCTGTCAAAACATTAACCAAAACAAACTCACCCGCCACCTACCGGAAAGAGTAGAACAACGTCTCCCGGGCCAGCTGGTATACATATAAATTCCAAGTACAGAATATAAGGATTTCTTCAGTACTTAGAGCAGTTTCTCTTCCTTTTATTTCATTAAGCATTGAAAAAACTATTTTGCTGCTGAGCTGCTATAAGATAAAGCTGCTAAGTTACACCACAGACAACATACAACTAGATAAGAAAATCTTCATATAAACCCGGATCACTTTTTCAAAGCTCTTTAACTTTACATTCAATTCAACCCAGGAAAGCTATCAGTAATAAATGTTGCGCGAAGAATTTATGTGGCATAAAACAGCAGAAAGAAAGAGAGAGAGAGAGAGTGTATAGAGCTTTCTATTTGGAAACCATTACCTCGTTTTACAACATAGCTTTTGGACCGCTTCATTTTGCGGTTCGGAAAATCACTCTTTTGTAGCATTAGCATTGTTCTCGTATACATTTACAGAATGTTTATTTTCGCGTCGTAGAAAAGTGCTTATCACAGAAAACGCTTATCACAGACTTTGAGCTCTATATTCTCGAACTCGTTTGGCTGTCGCTGTTCTTTTTACCTGTAACTTCAGCACTTGATTTCGCTATTTTGAAAATAGTTAATTAGATAGGCTAGACTGGGTACGGTTGTAACCAAAGTTCTTAATGCAAGTTAGGACACAGAAGAGTTTTGCGATTGCTTTACATTTAAAATGCACACGGCAAGAATAGGAAGAAAGAGAAAAAAAATGAAAAAAAAAATCAAACTCTCTTTAAAACTTTTATGAATAAAGACAGATGACATGCAACGAAATGATTCATTTTCGTAAATAAGTGAGGAGGGGCGGAGTTTTCACGTTTTACTCTCATAAAATGTTTCCGCGCTTTTGTAAAAACCGGTTTTCTCTGAAATACATATTGTGAAAAATATCCAATGTTTTTTATAGCAAACCAATGTTTGTTAGTGTAATTTCTATGCTATTTGAGCAGCATGTGCTTCTGTTTACATTCGTTTTACTCTGAAGAGATTAAGTGGGAGCACGGTACAGAGATACAAGGTATTCCTATTTCGAACCACGTTCCGCCATTTGTGTCCGAATGTATAGGAAAGTGCGGTACAGAGAACACAATATTACACGTCACAGTTAAATTTTTAATGAGAATACCTTGTCTTCTATATACCTTGAAGTGGGAGAAACTCATGCTGGATTCTCTTCTCTGATATTTTCAGGAAAAATGAGAATTACATTTGAGAGGAACTTTATATCTCCTTTCAGCACCTTGGCCAAAGCGAATTTAACTTTTTCTTCAAAAATAGAGGTAATGAATACATAGTTAGTACTAATGATTCATTAGATCGTGCTGTGTGTCTAGGGCATACGTCTGATCGTAGTTATAAGGAACATAATACCCTAGACACACAGCATGATCTAATGAATCATTAGTACTAACTATTAATTAAAATGTCATTATGGCTCGAAAATCAGATCATAATGAAGTACACTAATGAAGTGTTTTCTTCCTTCATTATAGCTATAATGAGGAAGAATGTGCTAGATTTTGCATATAATATAAAAGTGGAGCTGCGCTGTGCATCTGCCGATTTGAAAAATAAGAAGAAGAAATGCAAAGAAATTCAAATCGCAAACTATATTGTTAATATTCTTTTTAATATAATGTTTTGCTCATGTGTAAATTGTTAAATTGAAAAATAAAATAAATAATTTATAAGTAATTTACGCTCATGTACACGAATTTTACACGATTCAACCATTCCTCTATATTCTAAGCTTCCTTTCGACAAGGTGTTGTTAAAGGCGCTAAACTTATCTTGTTTTTGTATTCACTTTCATCAATAAAGTTCTTGTAGTAATACTTACCATCGTTTTACTCTGTATATTCCTACAATATCGCTTCTTTAATGTCATAAGTATTTCAAAACCAGTTTTACAGTACAACTTAATTAAGGAAATGGCTGTGTGTCTGCAGTTTATAATGAATCATTATAGACTAATGAGTCGTTAGATATTTCTTCATTAAGAGCGCTGTGTGTCTAGGGCATAAGTATTGCCAGTTTTTAGTGAAATTAATACGATCTATAGAATAGTAATCATAGTTTTGATCTAGCTTCATATCAAGGTTTTACAAGCTGTTGAAGTCGAAATGTTAAAACCGTACCCAGTCTGCCATTTTTGTTCAAGAATTCGTCAGTTAAAAATGTCAGCTGCTGTGTACAAATCGGTGGGCAGATTAATTTTATCTATAGAATTTTAGTCTATGACTTAAATGCTCCGAAGATATGTATTTATAAATTAAGTGAATACGTTCTCCAGTTATCGTGAGGCCGGACAGACAAACGGACATGCAAAAATCAAAATAACTTTTAAAATTATGCGTGAGTGTCCAACTCATTTTGCTCTACCAGCATTATTTCTGTGCATCACAAACGGAATGACAAACTTAGTATATCCTATAAATTTTTATCTACGGTATAAGAATATGTGCAAAAATTAAAATCGAAAGCAGGTTTTCAAGTTCGCTCGTTTGAAAACTGGACATAAAGACATTTTCATTTAACTATCATAAGAATATGCCACTTGCTCTAGTTCAGAGCTAAGCAGCATATTACAGCCGCCAGCTGTATATCTGTGCAATATTGGGCATGTTTAAAGACTTTCGCAGGCTTTACTAACTAAACATGCCAGAAAAATTATCCAATAATTCTGTATTAGCCTTATAAACATGTAATAATATGTCTGCCTTAAAACAACTTTCACTTACAATTTTCGTGATAGACGTTTTTCCGCTATAGGAGTAACCTTAA
This sequence comes from Dioctria rufipes, assembly GCA_963924295.1. Classification (NCBI taxonomy): domain Eukaryota; kingdom Metazoa; phylum Arthropoda; class Insecta; order Diptera; family Asilidae; genus Dioctria; species Dioctria rufipes. The sequence goes on along the minus strand of OZ002741.1, from coordinate 265,358,582 downwards.
ACAATAAAAAACAAAAAACAAATTTTCAACCCCTAAATTTTATTTTTTCTTTTTTGTTAAAAAAATATAGATTTTTTGAAAAGAAAAAGTGGTAAATTGCTAATAATTTCGCAAATCTTTTTTCTAGATTTTGTTCTAGTTCAATTGAGAAGCGAAATATTTGAAAAACAAAATGTCATCCCTTTTTTAAAGATGAAGGACATTGCTTAGGTCGCAGCACCTCACAAGCTTAAACTTCGACTTATCTTAATATGCCCCAAGACCCCTCAAAAAATCGCTAACTGCGGATCTGCACAAGGTCCTAATACATAAAATCCCCAACAGACTAAACTAAGTAATACATTCTGGGTATTATTTGAATGGGCTCAAGTAAATTGCTCCAATCTAATAAGCACGAAGCAACTCTTCGAGGAGTTAACTCGATTAAAATTCTCAACAATCCCACAAATGGTTCTTGGTATACTTGGATGATAGGTTCCTTATGGGTTCCAGTGTTCGTTTCAAGCATTTACCTTGCATTCCTTCCTAGGCAGTAACTGGTAAGATTTCTTCATCTATCACCTATTTTTTGTGGTATATATGTAACAAAAAATATCAAAAAATTAACGTTACTGTGATGATCCATATGAACTTATACTTTCACCAGCAACAATAAATTTAGGTGAGTTTATTTCAGTTGTGCTTTGAGTCACGGCATATTTAATTAACGGGCAATTCAAATGATTTACAAGTTGACACTGTCTTCAATTTCCCGCAGAATTTAATTTTTCACGAGTTCAGTCCGGTGATTATAGCTCAGCGATACAAAGCACATTTGTGTACATTTGTACATCTACATTCAGCAGTGATTGACGTATTTAAAAATAGCTAAAAGACAACAATGAAACTGTTGTAATTATACCCACAAAAAATAAAAAGCTGCAAACATCTGCTTTTGGAATTTATAGTTTATGAGAGAACGGATAGGTGGCTAATCATGAGTTTACTTACATTCTTTTTTTATGGATTAATTTCATCTACTACTTCTTGTGTACTTTACTAGGCATCGTGAGTGCGTGCAAACATGTGTCAAGCCGGCTATTGAGAAGAACTTTGGATATTTTTCAAGATAATTTTTTAAATTGAATGTACATATTGAAGTCAGGGCTGCCACTTTACTTCGATCGAAATAGATCTACTTCCTGTCGGCCTTTTAAGAAATTTAGTGCAAAGTAAAAGAGTTCTACCCTTGTGTATAGAACTATATAGTGATTGCGAAACTTAGTTACTTGTTGTATTGTAGAGGCGTTACTACTACAGGGTAAGTCAGCGATGCCTCTCTCCAATATAAAATTAGCGATGCCTCGACCTGATGTGGGCTAGCCCTCAATATTTTCTTAAAAATTCACTGGAATTTTTTTCTTTCGAAATTATATGCATTTTTGGAGGCCGACAACGGCATACATTGTATTTGAAAATAACTTCAGTCGGCCACCAGACTGAATTAAAATTCTGCCGAAACATTTTCTGTAAATTTTAGAAATGAGTGCTTATTGCTCATCTTCGAGTCTACCCGTTGTCGGCTTCCAATAATGCATAAAGGCCGCTACACACGCTGAAGCAACTCATACGGCTGAGCCATACATTGTCTAGTCGTATGATTTGCATGAGCGCGTGTAGCGCAAGTCAGAGCTTGAGTTGAGACTGAAGTCTGCAATGAATAAAATCTGACGAAACTATTGTGTATAAGTAAATCCTGACGACTGTGCTATAGGAATGAATTAAAGTTTGAATAAAATTCGACGCGAGTGGGCAAAAGTCAACATCTAATTTTATCTAGTTCAATTCCATAGCAAAGTCATAAGTTTTGCTTGTACGCAATAGTTTCGGCCGATTTCACTCATGCTCTCTCAACTAAGTTCCGACATTCGCTAAACACGCTCATGTAAATAAAACGACTGGTCCATGCATAAGTCGCAAGATTTGCTTGAGTTTCAGTAGTGGCCTTTAGGACATCAAGTCGGGGCCGTTGATCTTATATGCTAGCGAGATGTTACTTTGCTGGCTGTTCTACTTGCTTTGGCTTATTCCTTGAACCCCTTGTCCATACTTCAGTTGCAAATCTTTCAGCGACTGAGCGTTAATAAAACAGTGAAAGTGGAGACATCTGACATTATAACAAGGAATCATTTTCGCATTCATATGTAGTTCTTAATTCTATACACAAGGTTTCTACATCGATTTAAGAGAATATTTAATCTACTTCGAAATCTATTTCGGTTCTTTTTTTGAATGAAAAAAATTTCCAGCGCCATGTGTTACATTTGTTAAACAAAACTTTAGCATGAGTTAATCGTCATAACAATTAAGAAGTAAAAGCTAAGGCAAAAGAAGAACATATACATATATATCTGTAAATATATAGAAGTACACTTATAAAGGGTTTTCCAATAAGAGGTGCTATTTTGATATTCAAAGCAAAAAGCCCTTTTTTTGAGATAAATGATCGGACCTTTATTTCATTATAAAGAGGAAGGTATGCCGTTAATAATGGAAAATAACATCAGCCAAATGACCACCACGACCACGCCTACAGGACCATATCCTTTTCATGAAATTTTCCATAACCAAATCGCAAAGTGGCTGCCCTATGTCCTCGATAGCCTCACGAATTCCATCTTTGAGGTCTTGAATCGACGCTGGGCTGTTGGCGTAGACCTTTTCTTTCAAGTGGCCCCAAAGGAAGAAGTCGCAAGGTGTTAAGTCACAAGATCTCGGCGGCCAATTGTGATCACCTCTTCGAGAGATAACACGGTCCGGAAACTTTTCCCGTAAAATATCAATGTCTTCGTTGCTTGTATGGCACGTAGCGCCGTCTTGTTGAAAGTAAACGTTGTCCAGATCAATACCATCCAATTCCGGCCATAAAAAATCATTAATCATCTGTCGATAGCGCAATTCATTCACCGTAACTGTTGCTCCAGCCTCATTTTCGAAAAATTAAGGTCCAATGACATCGCGGGACCACAAACAGCACCAAACAGTCACACGCTGAAGATAGAGAGGCTTTTCAACAATAACGATGCGAGAATTTTGCTTTTTGACGAAGCCATCGAGGTGGAAATGGGCCTCTCACTGAAGATGAGTTTTCGTTAGAATTCCGGATCATTTTCATGCATTTCAAGGACTCAATCAGCAAAGACTCGACGTTGTTGATGATCGGCCGGCTTGAGTTCTTGTGTTAACTGAACTTTATAAGCCTTAAGACCCAAATCTTTATGCAAAATACGGTGTAATGACGTTTGTGGAATGCCTAATTCCAAAGAACGACGAGGAATGGACAAACCTGGGTTTTCTTCAACACTTTCGGCTACAGCAGCAATATTCTCGGCTGTTCTTGAGCGACGTGCACGGGTTTTATTCTTCACATCACTAACTTGTCCCGACAGCTCGAATTTTTCTACCAATTTCTGTATTGCGGTCCGACAACGTGCTTCACGACGACCCAAAAATGTTCGAGTTTTACGAACCGTCTCTGCCACATTTTCACCATTTTTATAGTGAATTTTAATAATTTCAATGCTTTGTTGAGTCGTGTATCGTTCCATTTTTATTAATGGCATAGTTTCTACTTGTCAAATGTCAAAAAATTACAGCTCCAAAAGTGACATCTACCGAAATAGCGGGCTAATTAAAATAAAACCTCTTATTGGAAAACCCTTTATATAGAACTCCACTTAACTCATATCATATCTGCAGCCGTTAAAGAGTTAAGAGCTCAAAACCTATTCTGAAAGCTATTCTCAAACCGGAAGTTTATTATGTAAGTACTTCGAGTGAATACTACTGGACGTGCAGTCCATCCTGTCAGCATGAGCTGACAGCTCACTCCCGTGATCAGCGATATCACAGGGCGGCTCGCTAGTACGTCGACTAGTGCGGGAGAATTATAGAGGGGGTTAACCAAAACCTGCCGGCGATCACGAATCATTATCACAAATAAATTCTTGTCTAATCCAGAGGACGAGCACCACATCCAGCCCTGAAGGGGCCCCGACAGAACACTTACCCTTTCGCATTATGAAGGCGCAGATGTTCTGCTTTCTTGCTGCTTGCCCCAACCACCCAATAACACTGAGGGCAAAATATTTTTTTCAGTGTACCTCATGATGACCTGCAAGTTTAGAGGAGGAGCGGACCTAACCAACCTTCATCTCACGAGGGCTCCATGAGAAAGAAGGAAAGGAATTTGGGATATCATCGTTTGAGCCTTCAATGCCATTGTCTCAGGAGACAGAAGGAATTGAATAAAAGAACGGAGTAGTTCTCCTTATAATTTCTTTAATAATTAGTCAGTATCATGATTTTTAGCTACTAACTTTCTAAAGCTATGAAATGAAATAACATCAAACGAAACCCTACTAGGTCGGAGCACGTCCTCAGAATCCAACAGTGCAGTCACTAAGGGTGTTCTTTTACAATATGTTTATATTATTATTAAATTCAATAATTTATAGTCACTGACGACAAATTCATGTCTAGGTTGATTTTAATAAATGGGTTCCAGTCATGGCAAAAATATACTAATTTTCTTACTTAATAAATTCCTCAAGGTAAGGCTGTATAAAAAAACCTTCTCACGACCAAATTGAATTCTTACTTATCTTAATTAAATGCTTCGAGCTCAATTATATCTTAACTATTTTTCAAAAAAAAATCTTAATCGCGACAGTAGGTATTCTGGCTCAAGTGTTCATTATTCGTATTTTAAAACAAAAACCTTAATCATGACAAAATGTAAAAAAATCTTTTTCCAAAAAAGGAATTCTCAGTCGCGCCGACATTGTTTTTCTACTTATACATTAGTCGTTCCATTCATTGGATGTAAAGGATTGTAATTGGCAATTGAGTATATACATAGAAGAAATATTACACACAGATATATTAAAAATATTATTCACGTATGATCCAATCCCTCGAAGGAGCTCCCTGGAGGCGGAATAGTTATAGCCGACGATCTGAAATGAAATTTCAAGTACCTTCCCGAAGAATGACTATTCTCTGAATATACTTTCAAGGTCACTATCAAGATTGTGTGAGAGGAACGTTAACCATCCTAAGATGGGCTTATATTCCTGTATGTACAACTGCATAAAAATTGCTTCTGATAATCGGATGCTGATCTCTCTACTCCTCACATGAATATATGTACTAGTTGACTAAGATTATAAGAAATTTCTAATATACTAATTAATTGACTCTATTGTCTAAGAAAAGTCTACTAACTGACTGAAATGTACAATAAATTCTAATGTACTAATTAATTGTCACTATTGTGTAGGAAAATACTAATTGACGCGAATGTACAGGAAAAGACAACATAATATGCAAGCATGCACGAAATCTTTACATGGCTAATATTTCTGAATACAGAATAATTTATTTAAATTTTCAATATGAATCTATAATTGCATAGTCCCTTGTTTATCTGGAATTTTATGAGGTTCTAATCTTGTATTGATTATTTAATTTTGTTCGCCTTTCAGTATACTTATGTCACCGATAATTTAAAACACGAAAGCTCCAATTAACTAAAACAACAACAAATTCTGGTTACTTGACAATCATGCAGAAGAACTCTGGTTAATAGGCATCCATGTGCAGGACCATTCTGATTCCTAGACCCAAGAAGTTCTGCCGGTTCAAAAATATACTTGGAAATAGGTGTGTGGATGGTTACTCGCGAACATTTTTAGGGTGTTAGCTGAGATGCGTCCTTGTTTCCATCAAATAAAAAGGGATTTTTTCCATTGAGCTATGTCGCCGCCGAGACTGGCGCCTAGAACAAAGTCAGATTATGGTCTTCACAGTATCTTCTTTTCAGGGTGAGAAACACGCAATCTAATTTCAGGTTGAGTATTATTCCGCACAGGTTGCTCGATGTATCCTTTTTAATCCGCTTTCAACAGATCAGCGTCTTCCATCCAACACGCGTCGTTCGAATCTTTAAAAATGTCTCCAGTTTTCTATGTTACGTTGCCATCGGGCTCTAGGCATTCTCCTCCAATAGATAGCAGACAACTTGTCTATATTTTTGTAAATTTTTTGTTTTTTTCCCACCTTTATAGGAATTTTACTTTGTAACTTTACACTTTTTAAGTTGTACCTTCAATCTCATGTCTTCCCTTTAAAACAAATCACACTTTTCTTTTTCAATCAAAAAACCTTCTTCTTCTCCTTTTTCTTGTCAATCTTTTTTTCAGCCTTCACCCCAACTAGGTTAAAAGGCCCAGTTGTGGTCAATGTCGCAGCACCGTCGCTATGTGGGATCGCCCTATGTGTGAAGCCACATTATGCACAGCATGCTGCTTCGTGTGCCTTCGACCATAACAAGCTGTTCCCTTAGTAACTGAAAACACGTCATTTAAAAAAAAAAAAAGTATCGGCTAATTTCGGTATGACATGAATAGATGTTGAGCTAATAACTCTTTAACAGCTGCAGATGGCACATAGGGTATAATAGGTCAAATTAAAAAAGAGAGTCTACAGTTTATATTTTTTATAAAAAAAAAAGTTATGTTAATTATTAATATATTTTCTTGATATAGATTTACCAAGAATGAAATTTTAAGGCAAGCTATTGGTCAACCAAAGATGGAAATAGGCTTACTGGCGAACCGGGAACCTCAAAGGTTGTTCTATATTACTAGTATACAATTTTGAATCATACTTTTAAAAACCGTGCCAAAACCCCTACCATAATTTTTTTTTCATCCGCCTGCAATGCGAATTTTTTATAGTGTGCGTATAAACTTACACATCTTTGAGATTGCCACGAAAATTGTTGTTGATGGGCCTCGCCAAAACCCTCGAGAATACAACACAAGCCATGAAACTTTTATCCTCTTGACAGGGTAGGAACCTTACTGAAGATATTTTGTAATAACTCCAAAGGTTTTAATGTTTGTCACATCAATGCTCGTAGTATACGTGGGAAAATTGATGAGTTGAAACTCATGTTTTCAGTGTCCAATTTGCATGCGATACTTGTAAGTGAATCGTGGCTGTATCCGGAAATACCTTCTTCTTTAGTCTCGTTTGATGGCTATAACTTATTCAGGGGTGACCGCTGTGATCGCCCAGGAGGTGAGGCTGCCATTTACATTACTAACAAGCTAAAGGCTAAAGTTATTGCTCACTCCAATTCTGGGGTACTAGATTTTATTTGTATTGAAGTAGACATTGGCAGGCAAAAATGCGTTCTATGTGCAGTTTATTGTCCACCTAAAACTTATAACGCTGGAAATTTCGCCCATATTATAAATACTTTATCCTCGATTACTCAACGTTATGAGCATGTAATTGTAGGAGGTGACTTTAATGTTGACCTGCAAATCGTGAATAGCATTGCTGACTCATTTGTATTTGATATGCAATCCGCAAACCTTAGACTAGTCAATTCAATACCAACCTTTTTTCGTACATCAAATCCATCACAATTAGATCTATTCTTAGTTAGTGACCACTCTACTGTTTTATTTAACAATCAGTTAACACCACCTAGTATTCTAGATCACGACATCCTATTCTTATGTTATGATTTGGAGCTAGATCTAACTGATCCTAAAAGGACTTTTTCATTTCGTGACTATAATAATATTGACTCCGAAGCACTATTCGAGGAGTGCTCTGTTACGCCATGGGATTCAATAGAGCAATTGAGCTCGATTGATGACAAAGTGAATTGTTTTACTACGTTAATAAACTATTTATTCAATAAATATGTCCCAGTTAAAATCAAAATAATTATAAGCCCTACACTTGCCCATGGATGACTACTGAGATTCGATCTATGATCGCAGAACGTGAATTTCTTTACTGGCAATATCAGCGTCTTAAAACCGAACACAGTCATAGGTTATATAAAACATTAAGGAATCGGATAACCAGCAAAATTCGATATTCTAAACGAATATTTTATGCTAATAAGTTCAGTACTAACTTGCCGCCCAAAAAGCTGTAGCAGAACTTACGTCAGGCCGGAGTTTATAGAGATTCGGTGAAGAAGTGTGACATTGACCCGTCGGTTCTTAATAAGCACTTTTTGAATTGCCAATCATATACTCCTAGTCATACACACAATAGCAGGGATTCTCTTACTCTAGTTGGTGATAGTTCTACCGATCCCAGCTTTAGTTTCAGGTGTATTGAAGTGGACGATATAATCAGAGCAATTTGCTCTATCAACTCAAATGCCGTGGGTCCAGATCTAATCACTCCTAAGTTTCTGAAACTCATACTCCCTTTTATTCTGAGTACTCTTCAGCTAATTTTTAATCACTGTCTGACTAGATCTATATTCCCTGGATTATGGAAAACTGCGAATGTGCTTCCCATTCCAAAGGAGTCTTCACCGGAGGCCCCCAGTGATTTCCGACCCATAAGTTTATTGTGTTTCCCAGCTAAGGTGCTTGAGAAGTTAATGTACTGGCAAATGCAGGATTATCTGAAGACTAACAACTTAATCTGTGAGTGGCAATCGGGCTTTCGATCTGGTCATGGGTGTGACACAGCCTTACTCAAAGTAAGTACTGATATCCGAATAACCTTGGACAGTGGTGAGATTTGCATCCTAACTTTACTTGATTTTTCAAAGGCGTTTGATAGTGTCAATTATAGCAAACTTTTGTGTAAGCTCTTAAATAACTTCAATTTCTCTTCACCTGCTCTGTGGTTGATTTTTAACTTCCTCTCTAATCGGTTTCAAAGGGTTGTACTTGATAATGACATATCGTCTGATTTACTTCCACTAGTTTGCGGTGTACCCCAGGGATCTGCCCTTGGTCCCCTGCTGTTTAGTCTGTTCATAAATGATCTTCCGAAAGTTTTACAAGATGTACGTATACATATGTATGCAGATGATGTGCAGATCTATCTGAGTCGACCACTTGGGCTTATGGAAGATTGTGTAGAGCGTATTAACAGAGATTTGGATAGGATTTTGCAGTGGTCCATATCGAATAAATTAAAGCTAAATGCGGGAAAGTCACAGTGCATGGCATTGGGCTTCAAAGATCAACTTTCTCTTCCCTCTGTCTGGTTAGGTGGGAACATCTTGCCATTTGCCCACAAGGTACGTAATCTTGGAATTATCCTTAATGTTCATATGAAATGTTGTGACCACATTAATGCTTGTTTGGCTAAAATTTATTTTGGCTTACGTCGCCTGTGGTTATTTGCCAGCATTCTAAGTGTTAGTATGTGTCTAAAGCTAATAAAAACTCTCCTCCTACAGTATTTCTCTAGTGGACGACTAGTCTTCAGTCGTGTGGACTCTGTCTGCCGCAGGAAACTAGATGTGGCATTCAATGACTGCATAAGATTCATTTATGGCCTACGCAGATATGACCACATTACACATTTTAGAAATAAATTAGTAGGCTGTTCTCTCGAAGCTCATGTTAAACGAATTAATTTAATTTTCTTGTTTAAAATTATTCACAACAATGCACCTGGTTATCTAGCAGAACATATTAATTTTCTACAGTCTCGGAGAGGTCGCAATCTTTTGATTCAACGCTACCGTACATCTATCTTGGAGGGTTCCTACTTTGTCCAGGCGTTTCGATTGTGGAACGCTCTTCCATGTAGTGTTCAGCGCGCAAGCACTCTCAGTGCGTTTAAGAGGCATCTTATATCCTATGTTGCTTAACTCCTATTTCTTATTTTTTTTTCTTTTTTCTTTTTCATCGATTGAGTCCACATGAAGTTATGCTTAAGTAGATTTTAATTTCATGTTTTTTTGTAATTAGTTCTAAGTAATCTTCTGGATGTTGACTTAGCGTGTACTCTTGCTGCTTTTTCATTTATATTAACTTTTAGTCGCTCTGAACTTTCCAGAAAAATTTTTCTAAAATTATTTCTATTGGTACTAGTATAAGATATGTATCTCTTGTTGTACCTTTATATGAATTCATGAATAATAATAATAATGAAACAGACTCCCTAACTACTTCATGCGAGGCCCAACGGAGTCCTTACATTCTAAAATATTTGCAGTGTACTTATGTAAAACTGACAAAAGTTTGATTTGATAAGCTCCTCCGCCTTAAACTACTATTCATACAGAAAAATGGTGTTGTGATAATTTTAAGCTTGCTTTCTTATCTTCTGAACCGTAATAAAACTTTTATACCTTTCCTAACAAAATTATTTAAAAAAATTAATCTTAACCAAATGACTACGATTTCTCAAACAAATATTCTCAGCTGAGTAATCATTGTAATGTCGCTGTGCCGTCATGAGACATGCCGTGGGCTGATGATTTCGAATGTAGCTACCTACAGATTCGGACTCCGGCTGCACATACACACATGCAATTATCACTCAGCTGAGAGGTATTCAGCGTTAAATGGTAAGGTTACTTTGTAATCAAAACTATTTTATTATTTTGTTAAGTAAGATATATAGGAAGTGTAGCCTTTGGGAAGATAAGGAATCAAGCTGTAAGTTACTAGAAGACTATTTTCCTATATGGATAGTAGTTTAGGCTCTGTGGCATACATAAAGCCAATGTTTAGGATTTTTCTATAAGTATCAATATAGAACATTTTAGAAAACGGACTCCGAACGCACACATATAGATTTCTGTTTCACGGCTTGGGAAGTATTCTCGAGGGTTTTGACCTCGCCTTTAGTTACTTACTCGTACGGTCTTTTTTAAAAGTAGCCATTTTTGTTCACAAGTGCAATCTAAGTAGAAGTGACTCGGGAAGGTTATGCCTTGATAGAGTTAGAAATCCAGACGAATAGGGAAGAAAGTTTAGAATCAAAAGGTGAAGAGGCAGCAAAAAGAACAAGTACGAAAAGGGAAAAGGAAACAAAGAAAAGCTACGAAAAGGAGAAAGTGCGGTCAGAATTTAGTCCCCGCATTACAATAAATTGCGCTGGTGTTTCACCTGTTTCTTCACATACATTTATTTTGGAGCTCAGTTATATCGAAATTTAGAAAGAACAGTTAGTGTACGTTCGTTATTTTGTGCGTAAACATCTTCGAAGAGCGTAAAAATGGATTGGAAAGGAAACTTTAAACGCGGTCGGCCGGGATAATAAAAATTTTTCTATCCAACCGATTGGGCTGAAATTTAGATATCTTATTCTACTCATCAATAGCTCTCGCAGGAACTAGGATCTTTTTTTTTCGTCCCTAACTTACCATTTTACAGCCCGATTTGCACTAAAAAAATCACTTTTTTTTCGAAGCCCACCATTTTGTTATTTTTCAGCAAAATTGTTTAATTCTAGTTCCAACCAGAATGACAAGCAACAATAATTTTTTTGACTTTTTTATTTGAGCGGCGAAATCACCACGGCCAGCTACCTACCTTTTTTTTAAGACGCCATTTCAGTGCTACAAGACTAGACAAAAAATAAATAAAAAAATTTTATACACTCTTAGATACTATTAATAACATTAAAAAATCAAACCGATTGATTTTTATTTCCCACTAAAAAAGCATTAAAAAACGTGCAAATTACCAGCCTACGACCTTAAGGACCTTGAACACTTTTCTCGTACGGATGTGTATTGGCTCTTGTACATATCCACACGGGAAATGCATAACAGATGTTTGTGAAATGCGTAGAAGACAAGAATTTGAAGCGGATCTAGCAGCCAAGATATTAGCTTTATCCGTCGAGTCAACAACCACTATATAGAGGAACTGGTGAAGTGGCTCCTGATGGTTTTGACTAACGACCAGAAACCTTTGCTAGCTTTGTGGCTTACCAAGTCTTTGTCTAATATTCTGGTCAAAAAGAAATTTTTCTCTCTGGATATTTTCTGGATTTATTTTCGTATTGTAATGAATGTGCAGTAATAAATTTTTTTGGGGTTATAAGAATCTGAATTTATATATAATACACCTAATCATGACAAAAAAATTTATCCAATTTTATTTTCAAGTAGTCGAGCCCATCAATGGGAGCGCCCGTGTATAAAATATAAAAATTCATCTTTACCTACATTAGAAAGGTTTTTAACCATCACTTATAGTGTACTACTACTAGCCCTCGGTGACATAAATATGAATTCAGTTAGAGCTTATAACTACCTGTTACCTGGCTGTTAGAAAAAGACGAGGACAAAAATTTCGGTTCGGACAGACACAAATTTCATTTCTCAATATTTTTTCCACGCTTTATGGGCTTGAAAGAACCACTTCATTCGTACACACTTCAATGGGTGCCAAGACACTCGGGAATTGATGGGAATTATAAGACAGACTTACTGACCAAAAAAGGGGCGTCCATGCCCTTAATAGGACCGAAACCATTTTGCGATATTTCTTACAACACCGTGAAACTTACCTTCCAAAACAGGATCCAGGATCAATTATTGGCTCCAGACAAGCCAAAAAAGTTATTGAAGGACCTATATTAAAAAAGAGCCTATCTCCTAAGGCTACCTAGGAATCAACTCAGAATCATAACACGAGTCCTAACCAAACACTGCAAACTAAACGAACACATGCATCGGATTGGTATATCACACTGATGTATGTAAGTTGTGTCTCGACGAAGATGAAACATCGAAGAACGCGAGGCCATTGCACAATGTAGCTTCCAGACTTTTGACTCAACTTTGAGGAAACTTATTAAAAAAAAATACTGCTCTTTCTAGGAAGAGTGGGATTGTTGGATGAGCTGTAAAAAAAGCGGTGCACACTAAGCTAAAGATGGCCGCAGTGCAAAGGCCACTCGCCCCGATTAATTCTAAATCAAATCTAATCTATCATTCGTAAGGATTTGGAAAGAAAATAATAATCAAAGAGAAAAGATAACTTGCTTTTGCCGATTTATTTACTTATCATTTTGAGTTTTTACGATTTTATAATTTTAAATTAGAAGAGACAAATAACTGAATTATAAAAGTAACATACGGGAATTTAATGGGCATTTTAATTTAGCAATAAAATATTACTCCGAACGATTTTCCTCATTCAAATAAAATGTATAATTACAGTGAATGCTTATGAATGAACAATGTTTTAAATAGAATAAAAATAATCTAGTTAAGCTTCATGATATTCAATATTTTACCTGTTTTAAAATTGGCTGACCCGGATAAAATTTATTTTCAACGATTTACTCAATGTTTTTCACATGTAATTCGATTCGAGTACAATTCTTAGCCGTGTTGTTTATATATTAATTTGGCTTTTAAACTCGAAATGGTCTTATTTCTAACAGGAAATCCTACAATTTATATCTCTTTGATTTTAGTCATGTCGTTGAATTTTTGAAAGCGGAAATACTGAAATAATTTTGTTTAATGACATTGTTTTGTTTTCGGCTATAGTACATTATTTTAATTATCCTTTTATTATAAACCACCCCACTGGAGTAAGTGTAAATAATCAAAAACAGCAACGTTAGAAAATCTTCTAAAACAACAATTATGTATATAAAAAAAAATTGTAAAAAGAAATCCTCCTGCAAACCATTCTTCGTTGCTACATGCTTAACGCCTTTTAACATTAGTCCATTCTCCATCATCTCTGTCTCGATTATCTAAACAAAAATATATTTAAAGCCGTAAAAAACAAGTCACATTTATAAAATAAAAGCAGTACCTCGTTCAACTCGAGCAGCAGGAGTTCGCTCTTTCTTCTCTTCCTCTCTTTCACCTCCTCTAGGTTTTTCACTGCGCCAGTTTCCATCCTTAGCGGGCGGACCACGAGCAGCAGGACGATCTCGATCCCTTTCGCGATCTCTGTCAACAGGAGCTGGCCTTCTGGCATCACGATCATCATCTCGCTGTGATGATGGTCGTGCGCGCCAATTATCAGATCCACCACCACTACCACCACCTCCTCCTACTCCACCCCCTCCACGAGGAGCGTCTCTTTCTCTTGGTGCATCACGTCGTGGAGGGACATATTTATCGTCCCTTCTTTCTTTGTCTCGATCATCTTTACGAAATTCGCGGTCGCGATCTTTCACTTCATCTCTTCTGTCATCACGACGAATACGATCATCATCGCGACGAATGCGATCATCGTCACGACGAACGCGATCATCATCGCGTCGAATTCTATCATCATCACGACGATTACGATCATCTCCGCCACGACGCCATTTATCTCCAGCGGACGGAGCAGCTCTTGGAGGTTCATCACGTCGCACACGCCAAGATGACTCTCCGCTAGCTTTAGTTGGCTCAGGAGCTGCAACAGAACCTGCAGCAGCAGTTGGAACTGCACTCGTACCGCTACCCCCACGACCGGAGGTTCGCCAATCGTCGCCTCTCTCTTGAGGTGGCCTCCATGCATCACGATCACGTTCTTTTTCCTTAGATACCATACGAGAAATTTGTTCTCTATCTTCTTGGATTCTTCGTTCTGCCTCCTCTTGTTTTTGGCGCTGCTTTTCAAAGAGAACTCGACGTTTCTCATCTTCAGCCTCTCGCTCCTTTTTACGTTTTTCTTGTTCCTGTCGTTCTTCTTCTTCTTTTTGTTTACGAATTTCTTCCTCGCGACGTCGCAATTCATCTTCTTTCTCTTTTAGCCACTTCTGTCGTCTTTCCTCCCTACGTTGTTCAATTCGTTGAATGAGCCGTTTTTTACGTTCCTCTTCCAGGAATATGTTAAAAGCTGCTAGTTTCTCTACATATAGAGAATTACGCTCGGTTCGTAATTTATCCAAAAATGCATCACGATCGGAATACATACGCTTGAGACGCTCCTGTTGAGTTACCGCATTTTTTCGTTCCGATATCGCATTCTCGATTCTAGATTTCTCTTGCTTCTCCCAAAATTCTTTGTCTTGAACTTGTTTTTCGGCCAAAAATTTTTCTATCAAAGGGATTTCCTCCAAACGTTTTGCTCTTTCGTAGTAATCAATTTTCTTTTCCAGGGACTTCAATTTAGTTTGAAGTTCTTTGCGTTCTTTTATTAATTCTTCAGTTTCACGAGCAGCTATTTGTTCGGCATCAAGTTTCTTGAGACCTTCTTCATCCAATTTTTGAAGCATTTTCTTACCATGAGCGGTTTGAGAAATTTGTTGCATTTTTTCTTTCAAACTTTTCTCTTTAATAGCTTGAATCTCATTCTGATGGCGTTTTCTTTCTCGTTCTTCCATTTCAAGCTCTAGACGCTTCTGCTCTGCTAGTTTTTGTTTCTTGGATAATTCTTCCTGCCGACGTAGCTCTTCTTCCTCACGTGCAATATTCTGTTTCTCAATAAATTCTTTGCGATCTTCAATAATTTTCTGTCGTTCCAGAACACGTCGATGCTCACGATCTTTATTATCGTGATAGTTTTCAATCATTTGAGTTCGTAGTTTCTCACGTTCCGCCTTCTTCCTATTAGGATAGATAGCGGCGATGGCTCGATGTAAAACAACCGACATGTTAACGAGTTGAGAACGAACTTGCTCTGAAGGCATAGATTGCAGATTCGGCCCATCAGGATGATCTTCTCGCTGACTTTCTGTTAGATCAGTACCAAAATGAATGCAACGTCTCTTGTGATCAATGCGTATTTGCATATCATTGTGGCGTACACAATCTACTAAGATTCTTTCAAGATAGAAGATATTGGTGAACGGTGCCAGCTCTATAAGTCTTGTAAATTCTATGCTTTGATACACCTGAGATACTTGTCTTATAAGGCGCATTAACGTAACATCTTGTAGTGACTGGGTGTATTGTTTTAATAAGCTATTTTCATCTGCCTCTATAAAATCAATGACGGTCTGAACACGTTTGCATAAGTTTAGAGGATCAAAATCAACCTCCAACCAAGTGTATAAGTTATGAAATTTCTCAGAAGCTAGTTGAACGACATTTAATCGCACCTGCAACGAAAATTTGTGTTACAAGAGTAAAATATCATAAAAACAAAAATTAAAATAATATCAATTAATTTTGCTAGTTCTCTAATAATACAGTTGTTATTCTTAATCTATAAATTTTTAACTTACCACGTCTTTTAGAAGAGAAATTCTAGTAGGCGGTTGATTAAGGCCCAATAGAATTGCCAATTTCTGAGCTTTTTCCAAAGGACTTTTATCAGTTTCAATAAAACGGTCGAATTCGGGATGTGCAGATGGTAATGGAATTGAAAGAGTCGCGATAAGAACGTGTGAAGCCATTCGCTGCATTTCATCCTTTGTAATATTTTTCTTCATTTCTCTTGTTAACTGAAACAGTTTTAACAAGGCTGCAGCATGGAATAGTTGGTTGCCAGCCTTCCAAAAAACCATTGCTAATTTTTGGTAGTAATTTGCCATTGTTTTGGCGACTGGAGGTTTTTTCGATAAAATCATAAGTCCATGAATATCTTCAATTGCTTTATACGCTTCCTGCCATAATTCCATTTGAATAGCACTATCAAGTTGATGTAGCCTAGTGTCCAAATTAAGTTGCTGCGTTTCAGCTTTTGCAATGCTGACCCCAGTCGTTTGTGTCGAATTTTTACAGATATCCTCTAAATGTTTTCGTAGTTTATCGCACAATCTTCGGAATTCACTTTTTCGATTATACTTTAAGCAAAATTGGAAAGCCATTCGGGCAATATCGTGATATAAAATCTCGCAATGAGTATTCACCCTCAGCAATTCTAAACATTGGCAATAAGATTCCCATAAAAATTTTACCCAAGGTAACAATATAGTTCTATCGGAACGGTCTTGCGCATCTTCTCCACAAACTGCACTCATTAAAATACTTTCGGGTGTAGCAATATCATCCAAATCGTCAACATCAAGAACCGCCTGTGATGACTGCTGTTGCGCCGCTTCTGCTCTTTCTTCTGCCATGCGAAGGTACCCACGAATAACATTTTCCAACGAGACCACATTAACCTGAAAATTAACATTTCTTAATTTAGAGAACAAATTCAAATTCACTAATGTTGATTGAGACAAACCATTTGAAACATGTTTCTATATTGAAAAAGTCCCTCCTTAGCAATATGAGACTTCTTTAGTTCCACACATAAGTACAAGTACTTGAACATTATCGGCTCAATAATAGACTCTGACCAATTGTATGCCCACTTTTTGCTTCGGAATACTTCCTGTAAGGTGTCCAACGCCCGCGCCGGCTTTCCAACATCGATAAATTCTGCAAAAAATTATTTGTTAATTTATGAAATGTAGTTTATATATATTCTATAAAATGTATCTGTATCTTCCCAAGTTTTTGCCATGTTGTTTTTCATTGCATGTACTTACCATTAGCTCTTTTAAGAGCATTCTCTGGTCGCTGCATATATCTCGACATTTTCGTTTAGTTTGTTCAATTCTGAACACAAAAATTAGTCGATTACGATTTTTAATTATATTTGGATTCAACTTATTTGATAAAATTTGTCCGGCACGACCCATATGCTCTTAAATTACACAAAATGGCGAAGTCTGCCTAGGTGGCGGTTGTCAAAATCTGATCCACTGAACTCATATTGAATAAATAACTAAAGCCTGGTATTGTGTTATTTCGCGGATAAATTTTGCATGGAAATTTAGCGGTAGCCTGGTATTGTGTTCATATCGCGGATTAATTTTGTATGGAAATTTAGTTGCGAAATATTTAGCCAAATCGCTAGGGAAAGTGGTATTGTGTTTTATCAGCTAAAAGTTTGTTTAGTTTTGACAAGTAGATGGCAGTAATATCCACAATCACATTTTAACATCAGTTTTATCCGCTCAATACCTTTTTTTTCACTCTAAAATTTTGACATTTGAAGTTAAATGAAATTTGAATACAAGAATGGCGGTGTATTTTTATTATTTTTTTCTGCTAAAAAAAATTCGTCTTCATTTAGACAATTCTTTTGAAAAGAAATTAAAATAGTAAGTATAAATATTATATTCTTACTATTTCGAAATGGGTAAGTGCAATAGCAATCCAAAAGAACACGAAATAATATAACAAATGCACGACAGCTGGTTGTCAAAAACAGTCACCTATAGTTCAAAACAATGAACAATTTTAGCCGTAAAAAAGGTCCCTGCTTGATTGCTGGTAAATATTTATCCGCTAAATGAACACAATACCGGGCTTTAGTTATAGGTTTGTCGGCGCATATTATTCTACAGTACCTCCAAGGTACTTTTAAACTTACCTCCTAGTTATGTATATTATACTTGCGTTGAAAATTTTAATTTATCGGTATCTAATATGAAGGGATTGATCAGATAAAGTTACAGTTATATTTGATACACGCAGAATTTTTTTGGAAAATGAATTTTTATCGTCCTCTAGTGTTAGGAACCACGTAGAACAGTTGGTATTTCAGTTTACTAGTAATACATATAACCAATTTTTTGAATACATACATCCTGAAGGGATTGGTCAGATAAAGTTACTTTTAGAGTTATATTTGATATATATATACATAAAATTTTTCTGAAAAATGAAATTTAGTACCTTTGTGTAAAGGAAATCCCGGACAAATTTTTGGTTCTTTTTGAGACCTTTTGTCAATGATTATTTACAGGAACACAGTGCTCCAGAAGGCCTTCATGGAGTGAAAGCTGTCAATAAGGTAATTATCGGCATTGTTGTCTGGGGTTTGCTTCAAATTATAACAATTTATTTTGAACATTGAAACCAATTGTCGTGGCATTCTTGCTAGTAGTTTCTTTAGCCTAATTAGTTTTTGAAGTTAATAGTAAATAGTGTATACGGTATGAATTTGTATGCTACAGAGATTAAGATAATTATGTATGTACCTAGGATCATCATACTATGTCTATTGCAGTACAATTTGAATAGAGATATTGTAACGTAAAAATGAAGTGCTGAACGCTTTTATTTCTCCTTTCACTTTCCTGGAGCCCTCTCGCATGAAGGTCGTCTAGGTCCACTACGCTCTCTCTTTTCAGGTCTAAAAGGGATACTGTTCAATACCGCCCGCAGTATCGCAGAGTGGTTGTGGCAACGGCGATGGAAGGCAGAGCATCTGCGTCTTCCCACGGGATGTAGGTAAGTGATGTAAGGGTCCCTTCAGGACCGAATGTGCGCCGGCGTTTTTGTTTTTTTGTATGTAGGCACGAATTTTTTTTTTTGTATTTGGCAGGCGGCAGCGGCAGGTTGTCGTGGAGCCCCGCACACTCTCCGCCAATAGCCGAGGTAAGCTAGCGTGCCGCCCTGCAGTTACCATTGTCCGTCGAGTGATCTGTCAGCTCATGCTGGCAGTCGGGACTTCACGTCCAAGCCAAATCACTCAACATAGTTCCACAACATTTTTGAGAACCTTGTGTTAGTTTGTGCTTTTTTGTGCCTTTGAATGTTGGTTTATTTTGTTGTCCCTATTGACTTATATATTGGGCCCTATTCTGTAATTTTTCATAAAATAATATTTTATGTTATTTTATGGCGAAAAAATCCCTTCTTCATAAAATGAAAATAAAATATTTTAAAAATTCGTATTCTGTCGTGGTTCCATAAAATTATTTTATGAATTCTTTTATGAACACGTAACATAAAATATTTAGTACATTCCGCTATGCTTTCTATTACTTTTTGAACAGCTGGTCAATTGACATTTGCGTGATACTCTATCAAATCACCCACTAAATAATATATTTATGAAAGCAGTTGCTGTCTTAATAGCTCTTGAATACTTTGGGTGTAAAAGTTCTAAAATATGACAACTCCTGACGAGTTTGATACGAACCCGTAGAAATGCAAAGCAGCAGAAAGACATCCATTCTGTTCACTTTGAGATTCCTAACTCAAAGTGAACGGAATGGATGCCTTTCCAGTATGAGGCTCTAGTTAGTTAGTTAGTTTTGGGTATAAATTAGAATTATTCATAAGTTTGCAAAATTAGTTTACAAATCATAATATAACAAATTTATTAATTATCCAGTCGGAAAAACTTTTGAAGCCTAAGGTTGAACAATTCACATTGATCGTAGAAATCGTGAAGATATCGTATCCTGTGTTATCTTCTGCATAAAATTAAAACCTATTTAAATATAATCAACTTTTTATATTTTACCATACTGCACCAAGTGCAAATTTCTACAATTTCTGACAAAATTGTAATCTTTATGTATGGCGGTGGACATTTTAGTTTTTAATTAAAACTACTTTCACACCACAAATGTCAATTGACGAATGTAATTTCATAAAATATGTCAAAATACCTTTAAAATGTGCTGCTTAGGTTCTTTTATGTTATGCTCCATAACAGGAAATATTTTATGTTACGATGCGTAAAATAAAATAAAATTTCTGGTACAGAATAGGATTTTAGGGAAATATTTTATTTTAAGGCATAACATAACATAAAATGATAAAATTTTACCGACAGAATAGGGCCCATTAGTCAGTTAGAGGCCTTTTCCCCCTTTTACAGAGCCACTTTTTGTTGTTTTCTAATTTTAAGAGTCATTTTATAACGTTTATTAAAGAATCTATATATACATAAGAACAAAATTATTATTATTAACGAAAAGTGTAGCATGCTTCATTGTGTTGCCCAAAGATAATCATGCTTAAATTTTTTAATTAAAGAATTGTTTTGTGACATTATATTAAAGAAGAACTCGCAAAAACATCTCATTGTTTCTTTTATTGAATCAAAATTAAATTAAAGCTTAACTGAACTGAACTTAAATTAATATTAATTATCTTAAGATGTGAAATTTTCCCTTACTTCCCTCCTATACTGAGTTCAACCATAAAAACAATGACAAAATGGTTCCAACACAATTAGAATTTAATTTTACCGAATACACACATTTATTTGCTAGGTAAGTGGAATCTTCAAAGAAAAACAGCAAACTGCGAGAAGTTTTTCTTGTGTAGAAATTCTTCTATTACGTTTAGCACTAGCCCTTAATATTTGAACGAACGATATACAATAAAATGGCGAAGTACTGCTTTAACTGCAGCAAACTTAAGTCTATTCTCTCTTTCTTCCGGTCAGCAATAATTAGCAAAGTACGTGTTGTCAGACTTTTTTTAAAAAATTAGTATTTTTAGGCTTAATAATCAATTTTTCCGATATATTTTTTGGTAGAATCTGTTGTCACATTTTGTTTAAGTTTGAAGTAACAAATTTTGACCAGAAATGTATAATAATAAACTTGTTTACATGACCAAAAAATTCCGACAATTGAAATTTCTATTTCTTTTGATTTTAGATGCCTGGAGTTACAGTAAAGGACATTGATCAGCATTCTGCAGTAAAAGCAGTTGCAGTCTTCTTAAAAAAGTAAATTCTCTTCCTATTATTTGTGAACATAACCTTCAAAAACAATCTTTCTAAATCACACGTTTACATCAATGAAGTTTTGTTTGAGACTTTTTTTTTATTCTTTCCTTTGAATTTGAGGAAAAAACTTACACCGTTTACTAAATGTGTTTTAATTGTTTTAGGACTGGCAAACTAAAGGTTCCAGAACAAATGGATATTATCAAGACTGCAAAATACAAGGAGTTGGCACCATATGATCCCGACTGGTTCTATATTAGATGCGCTTCAATTCTTCGACATTTATACCACCGAAGTCCAGCTGGCGTTGGATCAATCACTAAAATTTATGGTGGTAGGAAACGAAATGGTGTACATCCAAGTCATTTCTGTCGTGCTGCGGATGGGGCAGCTCGGAAAGCACTTCAAGTCCTTGAAAAGGCTCGATTAATTGAGAAACATCCTGATGGTGGTCGAAAACTGACATCTGTTGGACAACGTGATTTGGATCGCATTGCAAATCAAATTGTCACCAAACAAAGGGATGCGCGCAAAGAAACAGGTCCAATTGTTATTTCGTAAACGATGCAGTCTTAATAAAGTTGGTTTTTAAGATATATTGACAGTAGTTTTTCCTTAAATATTTAAATTTTTGGCAGCTACAATTATAGTTTTATTGCCTTGGCACAGAAGACAGGAAGACGTAGAGGAGATTTGTTGTGGGAACCTTACTTTTCTGAATATAATTTCTACAAGTGATCTCTAAATGCATAGAGGGTAGAGAATGTGGGATTATTCGCATAATAATAGAGCAGATAACGGTTATATATCGAACCGTCTTGATAGCTTTGTATTAACAGAAAATTTCTTCAGTTTTTTGCATTAGAGGATATGTCTTCACGTACTTCTAGGGTAAATTCGTTCTTTGGTAAAAATTATATTGTCAAATTTCGAAAGCACATCAACAACTTCTAATTCTCAAATTTAAATTTTATATTTATGTGACTTGTTACCCCGAGTTTTTCCTTAGGTGGACTTGCCGTGCGTTCGGCCGCACGTTGTCATTTCCCCAGCACATTTTTACACTATGGTCTGTTGGGTCTCAGTACGCTTGTATTGTTGGATCATAATATTGACATTTTTATATCACATTCACTCCTTCGATGAAGATGTTCTTTGCATTTTGGACAATAAATTATAAATTCCAGTTTCTTCGTACAATATGTCACTTTGCATTGATCTATTCATTACGATAGATACTACAAACAGGCTTGTGTATTGAACAAAAACGAATTAAAAAAACTGAAGTAGAGTCAGGTGGAAAGCCTATATGGAATCTATGCTCCAAGGGGAAGTGAAGAAAGAAAAACAAACACTGAACTATTTTGGTTCAGTGTAGAGTTTGAGCTGATTAGAGATAATCAAATTAGGGTCATTTATTTAATACCGATTTCACCTTGGCATATTTATTTCACAGCTAGGTACCTATTTTAGCAGCATTTGGCTCCGACCAATACTTTATGATGTTGAACTTAGTAAACCGAAAAACTCAATTTATTCCACTTTAAAACAAGATTTTTGCTCCAATGAATAATAAAATCCAGGGAAATAGGATAAACTAAGAATTTTACTGAGAAAATAGTATATTTATTTCAGATTTTTTAGAAAATCACAACTTTTATGTTTTATCGGCCGACAAGATCGGTTACAGTTCAGTGTACATTTTAAGCTTGAAAGGGACAAACAGATTTTAACCAAAATTTATTCTATTTTTTTCTATAGGAATTAGATAGGATGGCTCAGTCCATTCTAATTATATGTCAGTACCTATTTCCCATGATTTTATTAATCATTGGAGTAAAAATCTAGTGTTAAAGTGGAATAAATTGAGTTTTTCGATTCTTGTATTTGATGTGAAAGTGCCTTAAGTCTAGTGCAATAAAACTTTTGGCTCACGGTAAAAATTTACTTTAATAATGCATATAATTAAAAATCGACTTTTTGGCAGTTCTTATTTATATATAAACAACTAAAAAAGCTAGTTTCTCTAGACCAATTCTTATGATAGGTACCATAGATGAATGCCCGTATGAAACTTCGTATGGTCACCGATCTATGCAAGTTTACTTTTTGAAGTGGTTTTCCGCATATATTTCTGGAACGGTTCGTCGGACAGAAAAAAAATTATAACCAATTTTATAGGATTTCATATTTTGAAAAACTATAGTACAATAGATACACGGCTAGGACTGATCGTTTTCACACCTTTCGAATTTCTGTTGAGTATCTATCACACATTTATAACAATGGACTGAGCGTCGTATTGCCATTTTTCTATAGGAAAGAATAGCACAAGTTTTATAGTTTTGTTTTTCGCTCTATGACAGAGTTGGAGAAAGAATAAAGTAAAGATAGTGTTTACCATGCTCCGTCCCTCTTGCCAATACGCAGGATTTAGGTAATAATAACTTTTGAAAATTAAAGTGGGAGTGAGTTTAATTCCTTATAAGCGATTAAAATATCACTTAGGCACAAGAAAATACATTTTTTTAATTTAATTCGATTTACGGGTGTAAAATTTCATCTGATTGGTTGAGTTTTACATGTTTTTTATGTAGTAAACGTTTTAAAGGGTGCTCTAAGGATAATATAAAGAAACACAATATTTGTGCCACATGAAATAGCAAATCGCTCAGTCTATGGTTATAAGTCAGTGGTATTAGTGGTGCCTTTGGTAAAACACTTTTTTATCACTAATTAACCGAAATAATTAATTTAAAAGCATTTATTTCGACGAGCTCACTTATTTATTTGTTGTTTTCAGCAAAGTTTACCTAATAATAAGTTAAGAAGCTGTAGAGCAAAATGGGCAAATTTCTGGTGTTTTTTAGAATGAAACAACTAATTTCATATACTTTCGTCTTTTGCATGAATGGGGGAAAAGAACTTGTCTATGCACTACTGTAGTGCAACTGAGACAACGAGTTAAAAACAAAAATCGAGAGAACGTAGAATTACCCGAACGACAAAATCTTATTAAATCCCTCAAAATCCTTTCAACCTATTCATAATAATGTACTTCGGGCCACACTACTTCCCATTTTTAAGAAAAAGATAAATTTCGCTTTGGCTCAGATGCTGAAAGGAGATGTAAAATTCCTCTCAAATGAAATTCTCATTTTTCCCGAAAATATCAGAGAATTCAGCATGAGTTCTCCCACTTAATCTCTTCATAGCAAAACGAATGTAAACAGAAACACATGCTGTTCAAATATCATAAGATTACAGCAACAACATGTGTCCTTCTCTAGTCATTTCACAACAACAACATGTGTCCTAACATTATCAATATTTCATGAAAACCGGTTTTCACAAAAGCGCGGGAGCATTTTATGAGAGTAAAACGTGAAAACTCCGCCCCTTCTCATTTATTTACGAAAATGAAACATTTGCCATTCTGTTTCGGTGCATGCAACTTGCGCTTTCACATTTTTTATCTTTATTCATAAATATTTTAAAGAGAGTTTGATTTTTTTCGATTTTTTTTTCTTTCTTCCTTCCTTTTCTTGCCGTGTGCATTTTAAATGTAAAACACTCGGATATCTCACCAGCTTCTTAACTTATTATTAGGTAAACTTTGGTTTTCAGCTCTCTCTCAGTTTATGCTTGGTGCTTAGACCGAAAGAGAACGCTATATAGAAGTGAGCCCACTTTTTGTAGTGTACTTCTATGGACGTAGTCAGTCCATATTATACATGTCAGTGGTTTTACATAAGAACGCTCCAAATATTTTAGAATGCTAGGAGTTAGTAGTAAGTTAGGCCTCTGATGTGGTAGTGAGGAAGTCTGTTTTGTGTCTTCGGAAGTGTTTCTCGAGGGTTTTGGATCATCCAAAGTTGCGGTCCCAAACTCAAATTCTGTTAAAAACCTATACACATACATCACATGCATACAATAATAATCGTTGAAATAAATTTTTGTTTTTCTAAGTTTTGGAATAAAAATATTTTGTATAATTTTTTGAATTTGAATTATATAAATAAAAAATATGTTTTTTAAAATAACTCATTTAATTAAATATTTTTTACTTTATGTGTGTGTGAGTGGGGGAGAGGTAATGACCCCAGAGCCCCCGACCTATATCCGCCACTGTCCTATGTTATTTTTGAAAATCATAGCCTTGCTCTTTGACAGTATGTCCTTATTTTCCGTTTCATCCTGACCCTTGTCATCTCAATCACGGGTCGTCTGTCTTGGAGCAAGCTTGTTATATTCGCGGCCTTAATCCTACAAATTTGAGCAATGAGAAATGATTGAATGGCTTCGTAGCTGATTGAAAGTGTCCTTAACAATTATCGAACATCATATCAGTTTGTTCTTACATCTGCCCATTGTTATGGGTTATATGTAATCATCGAAATAATTGGACGCTCATATATAAATGATGGTTTGATAGACGACCGGTTATATGGGTTATATGTAATCATCGAAATAATTGGACGCTCATATATAAATGATGGTTTGATAGACGACCGGTTTAATATATTGTTCTAATGGTAAGTGTGACAACAAAGTTGTAAGCTGTTTTAATTTTTTGTGTTGTTAATAAAATTAAATCAATCTGAATTTCATTTATAAATAATAAATAAAGATTCACGATGACCTATTATCAGCATTTAATGCGCCTCCACAGCATATGGTTTATTATTACACATCATATTAGGGGCGATCTGAGTACTGTCTCTTCCAATCCAAATGTATCATTCAAGAACTTTTAACTGTGGATTTACGTTTCTGTGGATGTTTCTGTAGTTAACTTTTTTTCTTTAAATGGCGGAGAATTTCGTTTCCGATTTGTACTATGTGCTTATACCTGTGCTTTTATTGTTTATTCCCTTTCGAGCCCAGCGCTATGCTGCCAGATATAGGCTGCATTCTCTTGTTTGCGCTTTTCTCCGCTTGGGTGTGGGTTACAAAAAAGTAAGCTTTTTCTACGCCCCGGACGGCGGCTGCCGAAACGCGCTGGCATTGGTTTCTGAAAACTTCCTATAGGCGCCGGGCGGTAGAAAATATATTGGTTACAATTAGCGTGGCGAGCTTTTTTGCTTTTCTACGCCCGGAGGGCGGCTGCCGAAACGCGAAGCTGGCGGAAGTGACGCGCAATTTCTACCAGAACTTGGCGCTAGTGTCGCGCACGTAGAGATTTTTTGGCCTTTGTTTTTTCCCGCGTGAGGGCGCCATGCGGTGTCCACCGGAGAGACGTAGCACTATTGGCGCTAGTGTCGCGTACATCTTACCCCACGGTTACACCTGCAAGTACAGCTTGCATGCAAGCCTCCCTTCCAACACGATTTTTAACTTGACAGCGGAAGGCAGTACGGTTGATGTCTTATCAGCTTGCATGCAAGTTCATTTAAAAAATGGCATTGAGACGTAAACTCTTGCGTATATTGGAAAATTATGGCAATAAACGAAGCATCACAATGATAAAAACCCAAGAAAAAAGGAAAATGAAGGTGTTGGTAAATGATGTATTGCAAATAATCCCAGAAAATTGCATTTTCCCGGTATAAATTTATGAATTTCTCTCAAGCATTTCGTTTCCGCCATTTTGAAAACTGTATAAATGTCAAATTACTATCTCCCAGCTGCCATGGTTTTTCAGCATGCAAGTTCGCTGAAAGCTGTACTGCCAGCATGGCAGTAGAGGTTACACGTGCAAGAAGTATGGCAGTGCAAGTTGCATGCAAGCTGTACTTGCAGGTGTAACCTCGGGGTTATCAAAGAAAAGACTCATTTATTCAATGCCTAAATGTTTGTTTCGTTAAGAAAAGTAGAGGTACCAATCTTAAGAATAAAACAACCACGTGGTGTTTTGAATATTTGACAGTTTAACACACAAGCAAAATTTGCCGCATATTTGATTTCGTGTGCGCCGTGCTGTTTTGTATTGTATTAGTTAAAGGTGTAAAATGAAAGAAGAACGGATATTTATGCATTGTGTAAATTCCGTTCAACCGACGTCTCACTGTCATTAGATAATTTATATCTCTCGATTTGCTGTTCCATGTGCTGTTTCAAGTCGCGATTTATAACAGAAATTAAATACATTATAAGGGAAACAAGTAGTCTTTTATCTTACTAGAAAGTGGATCAGACATTTAAGAATAAGTCTAGTGAATAGTGGATATGTGTTAAATGATAATAACTAGTTTAAAAAGTGGACAGATTGTGAGGTTATAATGTAACACGTTTCGATTTCGTCCCTTTAAGTACCTTTCACACAAGATACTTTTAGATATTAAAGTTGCTTTCTTGGATTATCAGAAGGATTTATAACATTGCTGTAAGTTTATTCTGCTTGGATTTAAGTATATATATTTATTATAAATAGATTTAGTGTCGTTTGAGTGTATACAACAATAATGAAAGTACAATAACAAATATGTACTTTGTGCTTTACCTATTGTAATTACTTAATCAAATTCTAATTCTACTCTTATACATTATTAATGCTAAAAGCATTACAATAAATCTTCAGGTTTAATTACGATTACGCATAATTCATGACACATCTAGATGTTTTTCTTTAAAATTTGCCATGTGTCTCACATGCAAAACAAACTTAGTTTTGTTGCTTTCTCTAAATAAACTCGAACCTGTGAATATAAAATTAGAAAGAAAGGTGTAGCCATTCCCAAAATTCGAAACAAATAATAACTTTGTTTAGGTTTTTCGAATTGCAGAGGTTTATTTTTTCGGAATGTTGTTTTATTTACAAATAAGAATTCGTATTTTACTATACAACGTGGCGACACTTGAAAATTGTTGATGCGGCACTTGATGTTAGCATGAAGGTAAAGCGAAAAATTCAATTGGAATTTATCAAATTAGTTGAAGAATGGGGGAAGTAAAGTAACTGGTACCTTGAATATTGATTAAAGTGTAGAATTTTATAGGGAAAAGGATAAAAAAAACGCTAATGTTTAATATTGCAAATTTCATATTAACCACGAGCTAAGAAAAGATTCAGATATCTATATAATTTCTTCTTTCTGATTTGATTGAATACAATATAAAATAAAACTTCATTAAACGATCCTTGTAAAAACGTCGTTCATGAACGGAGGGGGTGGGTAGATACATAGCATTTTTAATTAATAGCAGGCATAAAGCAAACAAGTTATTTACATTACAATACAATACAAAAACATTTTATTCAAATACCCTGGCCAAGGCCACATGCTTAAACGTTGGGTACATAGATCTACAGTAGTAATTTAATTATAAACATAAACTCTAGAGCAAACAATAAAAGTAAGGTAAATGGTGTAACACAAGTACTTAAGAAGGTAGGGAAGACCGCATCTGAAAGTTAGACTTTGGATTTTTTTTTTAATGAAATATGAAAATTAAGAACACAACACTTGGTTTCAAACCCTGACTGTGAAGAAAGTAAAAATGAAATAAAAATATACAAAATCAGATATAAATAGGTACTACAAAAGAAATAAATATTTCCGAAGATGTTTACAACCGAAAAACCTTAAACATAACAAGTGAAATCAGGGAACTCAATCAAGTATCTTTGTATTATTCAAAGTACTTCAACATAAGTCATAAAAAAATATCTAGTCATATATGGGCTGGGACTGGTCGAACAGCCTTAGCTTCATTGAATATTGTCCAAAAGAGCCTTCAAGATCATTGGCGATGTGGCAAAAACTCTTCATATCGACTCACTAGAGCACCGCCGCAATGTTGGATGCCTTTAGCTTCTTTATCACTACATGCATGGTCAATGTTCTGATGAAATATGTAGTCTAATCTTTTGTTGAATGATTCCTGCACACAATATTCGTGCTGCAAACCGCGCATATTCTTTTACCCTTCAAACTACTTTCGCACTCCTCATGTCTCCTAATCATTTATGCCATGCTGTGCTTTGTATCATAGGGTATCTATCCCCGGGGCTTGGCTTACTAACATAAAAAAAAATAAGAGAATAAGAAACTTACACTTAATAGGTATTCAAAAAAGTCAGGTAACTGTACCATTAATAGGAAATCAGCCTTGAATTTCATCAAATCGAATGAGGAATTACTGGATATTTTCCAATTGAATTAAACATATACTGAAAATTGTTACCACAAGATGTTAATTCTTATCCTAATCATTTTTTTAAAAGTTTATTTAGATTTAAAAAGATTCTCTTTTGTACTGCAATAAGAGGTCTCTAGAATGAGAAGTAGTCTGAGAGTCATAGTTATAAATTTGTAAAAAAAAATATTTATTGGAGTAATTTTTTTACATAATAAATAATGTCCAATTTATTTTAATTTTTTTTATCCGTATAAAATTTATTTTTTTATTTACTCCTGCCATTAAGTTCCGTACATAATCAAAATTTCTAGTTTTTGTAACATTTACGTAATTTTTTTTTTCGAGAGCCCTGTTTTCTTCTCTTTTGCAGATTTTGTTTCACATGTGCCCAGTAGCGTTCGATAGCTCCTTCCTTAGGCACAACATTGATGACGTTTTGGCGGTAAAATTTCATTGCTGTCTTGCTATAATGGGATGTTGCCAAATCAGGCCAAAACATTACAGTAAACATTTATTGAAATAAATTTGACCGATGACGCTTACTTTTGTGATGAATGGTCTAGATTTCCAGCCACAGGAACTGACGGCTTTACAGATAAGGTATTTTTGTGGGAACTTTGACGTTCTGCGCACTTTGAACTTTTGGACTACTCCCCGACGTGTGGCAACATAAAACTCCTGATCTGGAATTTGGCTGAAGTCTGCTTTACAATTACTTTCCTCATCCATGATATGTTAAAATCTTTTTGTACAACTTTCGGCCACCTAGAAACTTCTTAGCTTTGCATCATCGCGATCAGGAACCTTGGACACCTTGAAACTTCTTAGCTTTGGAATTTTAAGTTTCTGTGCAGTATCTCTGATCGAGAGGTTTGGATGTCTTTTGAAGAGAAGTTTAATCTTCTCTTCCTTTGTTGCATCACGTAATCCTTTTTCCAATTTTGCTTGACACAAATCTGGGAACTTGTTGTGTTTAGACACAATCAGTTTTCTTTGCTTTTCACTTTTGGATCCCATTGTTGTCACTACAGTGCCAAATGAATGACTAAGAAATATATTTAAAATACCAAGTGTGGGAAAGAAAATGAAGCCGAATGAACGATCGATGAGTTTTTTTTTTTCATTTTGGCAAACTGAAATGTATGACCACTTTTTATTCTGGTCACTTCCTAGAATAGAATAAATATTCATTAGCCCAAAAGCTATAACAATGTTATGCATAATTTTACAAATTCATTAAAGATTAAGTAAATTAATTAATTTTTCACGTCGTTTCTAATTGAATTCTTATATCATAAAAAATTTCTTTTAGTTTTATTTCTTTTTGTAGTCTTTTAAACAATTGCAGTTCCTTACACATAATTCTATATCTATTTCTTTTATATAAGGGCAATCTATAATCTCCTGCATTTCTTAGATTGTAACTAATACCATTCATATAATTTAAGTGGTTTTGCAAGTATTCTGGAAACATGTTATACTTCACATTATACGAAAAATAAGTGCGATATATTTTAACATCTGTTTATCATTTAGCCAATTTAATGTCTTTAACATATACACTACCGGCGTATCTATGCGACAGAAAATTATTATTCCCATGGTCCTATTTTGTGGTTTTTGTAAACGGTCTATTCATTTCTTCCGTGCTGATAAAAACTATAAATCAGTAGTAGTCATAATGCGGTAATACACTGGTGTTATCTACCTATATGTTTTTGAGGCAATTTTCTGGTACTTTACTTTTGATTCTTGCGAGAATATGATTTTTTTTTTTCTTTTCTTAAACATCAGTTCTCATAAAAACACACTCAATATATTATGACCCTACAACACTATTTTATTTACTCTTTTAATTCCATTACAAGACATTTTGTTCGATTTCTATCATTGAAATGCTGTGGTAGGCGATCAGAGATAACCACACTGATTAGACCTCTTAGATATCTGGGTTAAAAATTCGGTTTTTTCTAAATTATCAATGCTTTCTGCAAATTCAGTGAAATTACTCGCAGAGAATTTCAAATTCAAATTCAAAAATTACTTTATTGTGTAACCTTATCTTAAGCCTACTGCATACAATAAAGTTTCTTGGCCCGCGGCTGCGAGGTCATCTTTTAGTAGTAGTAGTATTTATTAGTTTCAAAGAACTTTATAAATAAAATTTCATTTACCACACTTCATAGTTCTTTAGACTTAATTTAATTTAATTGACTGCTAATATAAAAACTTAAATATAATTATTTTTAATAATTTCTGCTAGCTTTATCTTAAATAGGGACATTCTGTTCTCTGCTTTCAGTTCACGTGGTAAATTATTTAAAAACTGTAGTCCCCTATACATCAAAGAATTTTGTGTGCTGCTTTTGTGCCATCGCCTTAGCCTGAAGCTATTATTTTGCCTTAAATTGTACCGCTGCGCTTCAGATACATATACAACATTTCCAGTAGGCCGGAAGTAAATTATATTTGATTTTAAAGATGAAAACCATTGCATTATATGTTAAGCGCTGCTTATATAAAAGTGTTGAACAAATATCACCCCCACTACTAATCACATATTGCTATGAAACCGAAAACTTTACAAATTTTGACGAAACAGAATACTTTTACAATTTTAGAAAGGCTAACTTTTCTGAACTTTTCAGTAGACTTACATCTATTGACTTTAACACATTACTGGCTAGCAATAATGTTGACGAAGACGTTTCAAAATTTTACTTAATTCTTTTCGATTTGTTTTCCTCTCACGTTCCCCGTGAGCGTCAGCGGCTCTCTAAAACATCTCCACCACGGTTCAATAAAGAACTGAAGGGTCTTAAAAATAAAAATGAATAAATCGTGGAAAAGTTATATGAGGGACAAGGACATTATAAGTCACAACAACTTCCTCACATCATATAATGAGTTCAAAGATCTTTCCTCTTCACTCTATGACGAGTATATTTTCAAAGTATGCGTGCGAAATTATTTAGTGACCCACGTAACTTTTTTAAGTTTATTAACATGAAGAAAAAAACGGACAACTACCCCAATACCATGAGGTGCAAGGATTCTGCTAGTGATGATTCGTCTAAGATTTGCGATATGTTTGCTTCTTTTTTTGACAATGCCTTTGTCTCGTCAAATTTTCAACTTCAAAGTAGCAATTTCAGTCATATGAACGACTCTCATAACGTTTCATTCACTATCCCTCCAATTTCAGAAGACGATATACTTGATCATATTAATGGGCTTCCAAATGACTTTACAACGGGTCCTAATGGGTTACCTCCAGCCTTTTTTAAGTCATGTTGCCTCTCCCTGGCAACCCCGCTGAGAATTATTTTCCAAAAATCGCTCGATAGTGGTTGTTTTCCTCAGCTATGGAAAAATTCTTTTATCATACCTGTTTACAAAAAAGGTAGTAAAAACGAAATCTCTAACTATAGGCCTATTGCAAAATTATCTTGCATGCCCAAGTTATTCGAATCTATCATCTATTCTCCGTTATCAATTTTCTGCAAGAATTTGCTATCTTCAAACCAACATGGGTTTATTTCGACACGGTCTACAACCACTAACTTATTGGAATTTGTCTCTGATACCATTCACGGGTTTGTAAAAGGCTACCAGACAGATTGTATTTATACAGACTTTAGTAAAGCTTTCGACAAGCTATCTCACTCCATGATACTGTTCAAAATGGAAAAGTATGGGTTTCCCACAACGTTCCTAAAATGGACGGAGTCATATCTTGATAACAGAACATACCAAATCTATTTCCGCCATTCCATCTCTAGAGTCTTGAAAGCTTCGTCTGGCGTACCTCAAGGGAGTCATTTAGGCCCGTTGCTATTTATTCTATCTATTGACGACATTGTCACCGTAGTGAAACACTGCAAAGTCTTAATTTATGCTGATGGTGCAAAAGCAATAATTTGGTACTCAATATCGACAAATGTGAGGTGATGACTTTCCATAGGAATCTGAATCCTATCTCTTATGTCTATGGGTTCTCGGCTTCCTCGATTCGCCGCGTTAGTTCTGTCTGTGACTTGGGTGTCAAATGTGACCATAGATTGAATTTTAACTCCCACATAAACCACATGGTATTTAAGAGTAGTTCTATGCTGGGCTTTATAAAACGTTGGTCCCGAGATTTCTCGAATCCCTCCATAATATTACTTGCTTTGTGAGACCACTTCTTGAATACGCTAGCCAGGTCTGGTCTCCTTTTTACGGTACACACATCGTCCGTATCGAGTCTGTTCAGCGAAATTTCCTGCGCTTCGCTCTTAGGGACCTACCATGGAATAACTCATTGATTCTTCCACCCTATGAGGATCGCTTGCAGCTCTTGAATATGCACTCGCTTGAGAAACGTCGCATGGTTGCCGACGTAACTTTTGTTCACCAACTCTTAAACGCGAATGTTGATTCCCCGTTATTACTTGACAAAATCTCTTTCCGTGATAATAGGCACAATTTGAGAAGGCTACCTCTGTTACATGTCAACTCCTCAAGGTCTAACTTTGGCATGTATGAACCTATTAATCGCATGTGCATTACTGTTAATAATTTGCCTGAGTATTTTGTTGTTGACGACTCTAAGCATGTCTTAAAAAACGTCTATATAATATAAAATCTTTTGTTAAATTTAATTTAGTTTTTTATCTTTTTGTTCTATGTCGCATTGCATGACATTTCATCTGGTGTTTGGTCTATGTTTAGGGTAACATACTCATACTGACACCGACTAAGTGATGAAACGCATGTAATGTTGACCGTTTATTTATTAAACGTGTCCATGCAGCGAGCTTGTGTTAAGATGGTTCTGATAGTCAATTTAATTTAATATTGAAAATGTGGTAAAACCAATGCATTATACAACATAATTGCATTTCTTATACTTAACATATTTCGTATTCTTCTTAAAAACCCGATTTTTTTTGCGATTTTTCCACAAATATATAGTCTGCATGTTCTTTAAATTTCAGTTTATTATCTAATATAATACCGAGATATTTAAGATTATCCTCACATTCAACATTAATTCGATCTATCCATACCGATATGTTATCAACACAATTAAACTTCATACAGCTAGACTTTGCAAGATTTAACTCTAATTTATTCATCTTTAACAAGTTGTTAACGCTTTCTAAGTCTGCATTTAAATTAGGGCACATACTGGAAATGTTTTACCACTTATAAATATTAAAGTGTCATCCGCGAATAAGGACAATTTACAATGACTAATCACATCCCTAACATCATTAATATATAACAGAAATAGAATAACACCCAGTACTGAACCTTGTGGTACACCAACCTTAACTTCGACTCACTCTGAGAATATGTTATTCACCTTAGTTCTCTGCGATCGTTCTGATAGATAAGATTCAAACCACTTATATTCTACTCCCTCTATTCCATACATTGAAAGCTTTTGTAACAAGATTTGTCTGTCTAAGGTCTCAAAAGCCTGTTTAAAATCTAGAAATACAGCTATAACAGCATTACCGGCATCCAGTTCCTTCTTCCAGTCAAATATTAATTAACAATAGTAATTTTGCTCCTAAAGTCTATCGAGTTTTAGTGCTTTAGTTTCAGTCAATTTCAGTCTTATAGAAGACAAATTTCCACCTACATGTTTTATTTACATTCAGCTTTATTTTTCATGTTCAGCCATATCACAAGTCTTATTAGTGTTAAAATATCCTCTTCAAATATCCTTTAAAAATGTTTGAAAATAAAGCTTGTGTCGCTCTATACTAACTACATAACTGCACCTCCCTTCAAAATGATTAAAATGATGGGTCCAAAATGCATAACACCAATAAAGCTGAATATTATTTCGGTTGAAAGCGCTCAACTCCGTAAGTAGCGCCAAGTAAATTTTTGGAGATATGTACTTTTGACTAAACACCATAGAAATTTAAATAAGATTTAAAAAAATTCTTCTGATATGTAGGTATCTGCTGTCTTTCACAATTGATTTTCCGAAATTGATCCCTCTAAGTGCTCGGTTTTCAACTATGACTAGTTTTTTTTTTTCTGGAATTTTCACATAGCGTGTTAGGCTTCCTTGTTCAAATTTATTCTATTTTTTAATATTCAAACTGGGGAAATTTTTTTTTCGCTTATACATATTTCTGAATTTCTTATATGTGAGCCAGTCGCAAGGGGTGTGTTAATTTTGCTATATAATAGCTATTAACTTTATTTTTCCTTTAGTCCGAAATTCGATTTTCAAACTTTCTGTTTTTACATAGCGCTTTTCTACCTGAAATTTGCGGCTTCTCCTTCACAAGCTCGCTGTAGTGACACAATAAATAAATGGTCAACAATACATACTATCCATCACTCAGTCGGTGTTAGTATTAGTATGTTAAACTAATCATAAACAAAACACTGGATGAAATGATATGCAATGCGACATAGAAACAGAAAACTAAGCCTTATGTAGACGCTTTTTTAAAACGTGCTTAGAAACGTCCAACAAAATGCTCAGCCTTAATAATTAACAGCGATGCACCTGTGATTAATTAGTTCCAATATGCTAAAGGAAACCGATTTTGCTAAGTAGCGGTGGAGAATCAATTTTCACGCTTAAGAGTGATGCATAAAATTTACATCTGCAACCAGCCGTGCGAGGTTTTCAAGCAAGTGAATATTAAACAAATATTAAACAAAATAAAAGTTCTTAAAATTGTTCTTTATCCA
Source organism: Dioctria rufipes (assembly GCA_963924295.1). Taxonomy (NCBI): domain Eukaryota; kingdom Metazoa; phylum Arthropoda; class Insecta; order Diptera; family Asilidae; genus Dioctria; species Dioctria rufipes. Next base: position 265,322,580 of record OZ002741.1, on the reverse strand, counting down.
TCATAGGTTCGATTCCCGTCCGGGAAAAAATAAATAAAAAATTGAATTTACAATTTATTTGTGCGCTTTCATCGTTACTGGTTAATGCCAGCTAAAAGCAAATCGTGGCTTAGTAGGCTAGTAACAAATTGATAAATGAAAGAGGGAAAATCATCTGTCTCGTTAGCTCAGTGGTAAGAGCAGTCGCCCGGCAAGCGGAAGGTCCCGGTTTCAAACCCCGGACGAGGCGGTTGTTTTTTCTTCTTGTATTTATTAATTTGATTTAGAATCGTTAAAAATAAAAGTTCTTAAAATTGTTCTTTATCCATCAAAAATAAATAAATAAAATAAAAAGACTAATCGTTTTTACAGTATAAACTTTTATATGGCAACACCAAGATGGGGCTGCCCGATTTAGTTAATTATTTTAGCTTTATTTACTATTACTATGATAGCACTGTGTTCAAAATATCAGCTTTCTACATCGACACGTTTTCAGGCAGTGTTCACATAATGTATATTGTATAAGTGAAAAACGAAATTTTTGTATGGCAGCGTATGAAGGAGTTGCCCGATTCGTCCCATTTTCGAACTTAAATTTTCATTATATTTAAAAAATCTATGTACAAAATTTCAGCTTACTACGTTGATGCGTTGTCAGGCACTGTCTAAATATATAGTAAAAATGAAAAATTTGTATGACAACCCTACGAAGGAGTTACCCGATTTGTCAAATCCATGCGCAAGATTTCAGCACTCTAAGTGAACGCGTACTCGAGTTATCGTGAGGACGGACGGACAAATAGACTAACGGACAGACGGACATAGAAAATCAAAATAACTTTTAATATTATACGTTGGTGTCCAACCCATTTATCTTTACTAGCATTATTTCTGTGCGTTACAAGCGGAATGACAAACTTAGTATACCCTATGATTTCATCTAAGGTATAAAAAGGTGGAAGAATCAATGAATTATTCCAGGGTAGGTGCCTAAGAACAAAGCATAGGAAGTTCCGCTGAACAGACTCGATATGGTCGATGTGTGTACCGTAAAAGAGAAGAACAGACCTGGCTTTCGTATTAAAGAATTGCTCTAACAAGGTAAGTATACAATCAAATGTTATTGTGGGATTCGAGAACTCTCGAGACCAACGTTTTATAAAGCGCAGCAGAACTACTCTCTGATACCATGTAGTTTATGTGGGAGATAAAATACAATCTTTGGTCCCATTTGACACCCAAGTCGCAGACCGCCCACACGATGAATCGTGAAATCCGAGAACCCATAATCGTAACAAATTTTTTCTTCTGTTTCCTGTGGAAAGTCATAACCTCACTTTTGTCGATATTGAGAGCCAAATGAAATTCTTTCCACACTTTTCATAACACGATCTACTTGATGGCTGCTTTTTAAAGTATTTTCCGTTTTCAGGTGCAGTATTCGACACCGTGAATCTGCAAATCTGTTATCCTGTAACAATTGATTAACGTTGCCTATGTTGTCCCTAGCAATATAAATTAACTCATCGTCCAAAAATAACGCCAGTTTATAGTATTTCACAAATTTTTTTGCATATCATTTATATAAATTAGAAACAGTAAGGTATCTAAGATTGATCCCTGTGGAATTCCATGCGTCCGTCACCTGAACATATTCTGAAAATCTATTGTTCAGTTTTCTCGCTGTTGTTTATTATTTAGGTAGTTTTTAAATCACTCGTTATTCCCATATTCCATATTTTTCCAGTTTGCTTAGTGGTATATTACTGTCGAGTGTCTTAAAATGCCATTTTCATGTCTAAAAATTCACGTGCCACCTAGTTGTTTCGCATGCCATTACTTTTCAAGTTGTTGGTGCACTATTTTTCCAATACCTTCTCGTATACTGGCATTGCATTTATAGACCTGTGATCCTTACATTTCTTTGAACTTTTTCTTTATTCAGCTATTTTCTTCCAGCTATTTGGAAATATACCGGTCGTCGACGACATATTGATTATTTCAGCAATTATGGACCTATCCATTCAAAGGAGTCTAAGAATCCATTGTCCTTCGAAATACCGTCGAGCAATATTGAAAATGAGGTTTTATAGTGACATTGTAGATTTTCATTGCGCTCGCTAGTGAAACTAATTTTCTCAACTTTCCAAAATATGATATTTTGTTAATTTTTACACATATACATAATCCACTTGTTTATTAAAATTTAGTTTGTTGTCCAACATTATACCTAAATATTTGATTTCATCTACTGCTTCAATTGACTCATTCTCAATTGTAATCGACACATCTACCTTGCTATTTAATATCATACATTTCGATTTGTTAGTATTTAATTTCACTCGGTTGCTATCCTGTCATGCTTTAATTTCGTTCAGATCGCTTTCTTATTTTCTTTTAATATCATCAGTTTTTCCTAGTACAAAATATCATTGTATCATCAGCAAACAGCATGAACTTTGAGTGGACTATTGCTAGCTTCAAGTGGTTCATTAAAGCAAGAATAATAGATTTCCTAAGACTGATCTCTGTGGAGCCCCTATTTCAGTTTCAATCGTTGTTGAGCGAGCTTGGTTGATTGTCCTTTGTTCACACCCTTTAATTCCGTTTCAAATTTTTTGTCGTTTCACATGAATGTTTTTTTTTTAAACTGTTCCGGGATTATTATATTATTTCTTTCCAAATATTTTTCCAGCTGAATTTGTACAGTTTTCTTTAATATCTTCTCGAAGACCGTTAACATGTTTATTGGATGAAACTCCTCACACTACCCTCTTCAAAGGACTTATTGACAATATATTTAAGGATTATTCCCATGACATTCCAATTATCTCGAATTATTCTGCGCAATCTTATTAAATCTATCAATATTAATTGGTACATCCTATCATTTTACTTTCGGTTATTTCATATTTTAAGGCAATTATTTTCTTATTTTCCAGAATTTTACTTTGACTTATTCTACAATTATTGTTTCTAGATCGTTTAATATTTCATCAAGCTTGCTTGAGGTTTGACTCTGTTATACTTGTAGCTTCTTTAATTAGGAACTTAGCATTACTCCCCAATACGTTCTATTTTATTTCGATATGTATTTAACACAGAGTAAGGAAACGCACACTCACGTGCGCACACGAAAGACTAATGAGTAATTTACGGCTCATGTGCGCGTTCCATTTTTAAAAACTCATGTGCGCGTGCGTGAGTCGTTTAGTTTATGTTTTAGTTTATGTTAAAGTCGACTACTGTTATGAATTTGTTGTTGTATTTATTTAAAATATCAAAAAGTTCTACCAAATGATCACAAAAGGTCCTTTTAACAACTATACTTTCAATAAGAATTTTAATAACTATCGACCAAATATGAAGTTAATATAGAAATGTTAGCTGAAATTGAGGATATGAACATCGTACAAAAGCATTTGATTGATGCCAAGCTGAAAGGTAATATCAAAGCTTAGAAAAGGGATAAACAGGTGGTATAATAGAGAATTAGCAATACGTATTAAGAGAACATAAGATTAAAGGTTATCAAAGAGATATATCTGTAGTCTATTTTGAAGAGCGTGTAGTGAAATTTAATAGTGAGATACCAACAGTGCAGTATACAGATCTTTTGAATCGCACGGATAAACAATTTCGTTTTAAGATATTAAGTGGTGAACAAATAAAAAATATTTTTAGTGTAATAAACCAAAAAAGAGACTATAACAATTAAGTGCTAAAATGATAATAGAACATTGGTCGGAACTAGGTGCAACTTTGAGTCGTTAATAACTGGACAATTTTTCGACGCTTGAAAGGAATTAGTAGTAATGCCAATTCATAAGGTAAAAAATATGAAGAAATGTGAAGAATTCAGGGAGTTAATATGTTACCACCATGTGGGAAGATTTTGGAAAAAGGAGTACAAATCCAACTAGAAAAATACCAAGAGGAAAATTGTCTTATAGCTAAGGAACAATCAGGGTTTAGAAACCAACATAATTGCGAGAAAGCATTAAATTGGGCAGTAACGGAATGAAAAGAAAAAATTGATAAAGGTAACGGTATTCTGGTAATATTCTTGATTTTAAGAGTGCGTTCGAGACTATAGACAGACAATTTTTTCTATCAAAGCTTGAAAAATATGGTATTTATTTATTTATAAAGTTACAACGATAGTACACAAATACAGTGATTGTTAACACTACTTAGTAAAAAAAGATAAGAAGTTCAGGCTTACAATTATAAAATACAATAATTCTGGAGGAGACTAACGAAGAGATAATATTATAAATACAAAAATAAGAGAAAGGTGAAGGAAGGTGAGTTACAAGGATATGAAAGAAAATTCAGGAACGTGAAAACTATTTGGAATCTATTCAGAAAGAGAGGATACACATACAGGCAACCGTAAATTATAAACACAATATGGAAATGTGGAAATTTACACCGGAAATAAAATGCTGAAAGCTATTTCGCTTAAAATGAAACAAGTGAGGCTGTTATTATTAAACAAATCGACAGTATTAAAGATAGTATTATGATTTTTTTGGATACGGAATATTGGTGATTTATTTCTTAAATTAGTTCTTGCAAATGGAGAATTAAAAGTGTTGAAATTACGCGATTATTAATTCAGGACAGTCCACCATGTTGTTAGTAATCTTATACAGAAAGATTTCATCTAAAATAAGTATACAGGGCAAGGAGTACAGTTGGTTTCGGAGCTATTTAGAGGGAAGAAGACAGAGGGCAAGAGTAAATGTAATGCTTTGATATAAAATTGGGAGTACCACAGGGATTAGTGCTGGGGACCTTATTGTCCTTGGTATATACATATATATATTCATATATTCATATGACAGACGAGCGCTTTATATTTAAATTACTAAATGAGGGAAATAATACAAATTTGAAAAAGCCTCAACCAGAAGAAAGACTAAAACAAACTTAGCCCCAGAATTATAACGGAAAATAGGGAGTTAATATCGGTTATAACCAGAGTACGGAAACGCAATAATAAATTATGTGCGATCAAAGCGCACATACTCATGAGTCGTATGCTATTTTCTTGCGTATTCTACTCACGCACATGAGTGAGTAATTCAATATAAGGAAGTGAACCTTAGAGTGGGCACACGAAATTTTTCAATGCTCATTACTCACGAGTGAGTAATTCAACATAAGGAAGCGCACACTAGCATGTGCACACGAAATCTCTCACTGTGAGTAGTTCAAGGGAAGAAAACGCACACGAAATTTCTCATTTCCAACTTGTGTGCAATTTCATTTATGAAATACCTACATTATGTAGAAAACGTGAATAATTAATATTAAAATTTTTATTCGCGAGTAGGCGCTTTCTTCCCTAGAATTACTCACTCATGAGTAATGAGCAGTGAGAAAATTCGTGTGCGTACGCTAGTATGCGCTTTCTTATATTGAACTACTCACTCGTGAGTAATGAGCAGTGATAAATTTCGTGTGCGCTTTCTTATTTTGAATTACTCACTCACGGGCGTGTGCGCTAATAACAATGACAACAACTCACGCACGCGCACATGAGTTTTTAAAATTGGAACGCGCACGTGAGTCGTAAATTACTCATGAGTCATTCGTGTGTGCACGTGAGTGTGCGTTTCGTTACTCTGGTTATAAATAACTAGCATAGTTAATAAATCTTTATATAGCGAAGTATTTCCGAAATGCTGGAAGGAACCTCTCGTCATTCCAATTGAAAAAATTAGAAACACCTACAACTAACAACTAATTTAGACACAATCTGGTTTTCGTAAGATTTATTCTTGTGAAACGGTGTTAAATTTGGTCATTACAGAGTGGAAAGACGAAGTGGATAAAAAGAAAGTTGTCTTGACAGTGTTTCTAGACGGTTGAACCATGTATATTACTGAATAAGCTAAAAAAATATGGAGTTAACAATAAAGAGTTAAAATGGTTTGTTGATTACTTTAGTGATCGCTGTCAAAGAACAAAAGTTGCTAATATCTTCTCGGAATTATTGTATAACAGATTGGGTGTGTCGCAGGGTTCGGTATTGGGAGCTCTGCTCTTCTTAATATATATAAATGATATTAAATATGCAACAGTATATTGTGAGATTAAGCTCTTCGCAGATGACGCGCTTATATATATTTTTGGGACAAATGTGCAAGACTGTAAGGTAAAATTAGAGCAAGATTTAAAATACCTCAACAAGTGGTTTGAAATTAACAAACTTAAATTGAATTAAAACAACATTTATGGCTATTAATTACAGGCAAGATTTAGATATAAAAATTAACAATGAGACGATTAAAAATGTGACTGATGTGAAATATTTAGGAGTGATAGTGGATAGAGACAAACTGTAAAATCCATATAGAGTATATTTGCAAAAAAAAAAAAAATCAATAAAAAGGTGGGATTCCTTAGAAGAATCTAGAAAAATATGTCAATGAAAAGTGCAATTGACATATAATGTGATTATAAAACCTCATTTCGATTATTGCTCAACGATACTATTCTTGGCCGCACAAGGAATGATTGAGCGTTTACAAAAGCTACAGAAAAAAGCAATGAGGATAATTTTAAGATGCAACAGATATACACCAATACAATGTATGCTCGATATTTCAAAGTGGTTGTCTGTCCCACAGAGACTGCAGTTGAGTAAATTCCTATTTATTTACAAAGTGAAGAATCAAAAACTATCGAACCTAAATGAACTTATACAATATGTATGTCCATCATATCAACTAAGAAGAAACAATAATATAAGACTGCCGAGATGTAACGCACGAACTGGTCAGAACTCACTGATATATAGAGGCTTCTACTCTTCAATGAGTTTCCTAGTGATATAAAAAATGAAACAAGATGGAATTTTTATAAAAAAAAAAATTATAGAAATTGTTATGAATATTAATTACGTGAACACTGAAGAATTATCATGATTATATAGATTACCAAGACTAATATTTACATAATGATAGCTGAAATTTGGTACATGGTGTTTTTATAGTAATAGCAAATAAAAATTTAAAAATGGACTAAATCGGGCAACCCCGTCTTGGTGTTGCCATTTGTAAATTTATGTTTTTTATGAAAACAATCAGTTTTAGACATTTTTATTGTACTAAAAACTTGTTTAGAATATGAAATTCTATAAAATTGGAAATAATCATTTTTTCTGTCCGACGAACAGTTCTAGAAATATATACGAAAAACCATTTCAAAAATCAAAATTGCACAGATGGGTGACCATAGGAAATTTCATACGCGCATTCATCTAGGGTATCATAAGTATTGGTCTTAGACCAAATTTAGATTTTTTACTTGTTAAAAACTAAAAAGGGATGTCTACCGATATACCTACAGGAGAGAATTAGGATGGTATCAGATGTTCAGCCGTATAGCTTGAGAGGAGCAGATGTAAATATTCGATTAGGCTTTTTAATAGAAGTAGGACACAAAATACACTCATATATAAAGGATTTCAAAAATTTAACGAACTAACGTTAGAAATAAAAAGAGATAGTAATTTTAAGATTTTTAAGAGAAAATGTGTGCAATATGTAAAATAAGTAAAAAAGCTAGAATTGGTCTAAGACCAATTCTTATGATACCCTAGATGAATGCCCGTATGAAATTTCGTATTGTCACCCTTATGTGCAAATTTGATTTTTGAAGCAGTTTTTCGCATATATTTCTAGAACGGTTTGTCGGACAGAAAAAATTATTATAACCAATTTTATAGGATTTCGTATTCTGAAAAAGTTATTAGTAGAACAAAAATGTCTTTGACTGACCGTCTTCACAGCATACGTAAAAAACCTAAATTTTTATATGGCAACACCAAGAAGGAGGTTCCCCATTTAGTCCATTTTTGAAATTTTATTTGGTAGTACAATGAAAACACCACGTACCAAATTTCAGCTCTCTACATTGATGCGTTCTCAGGCAGTGTCCAAATATATAGTATAAAATGAAAGTTTTGTATGGCAACCCCACGAAGGAGTTGCCCGATTTGTCTCATTTTCGAACTTAATTTTACTTTTTTTTTTTAAAGTCTGTGCACAAAATTTCAGCTCTCTAAGTATACGCGTTCTCGAGTTATCGTGCGCACAGACAGACGGACGGACGGACGGACATGCAAAAATCAAAATAACTTTTAATATTATGCGTGGGTGTCCAATTCATTTTGCTTACCATCATTATTTCGAGGTGTTACAAACGGAATGACAAACTAGTATACCCCTATAGATTTCATCTAGAGTATAAAAATAGAGATTGCTCTTTAGGATTTTTTATCGGAGTAAACTTGTATTTGTTCAAGAAGGAATTTATTTGGATTCTCCGGTATATAGCAAAAACTAAAAAATGTTTTTAATTTGTTATTTCATCACACAACCCATTATATTTTTGGTGACAAGTTTCAAGTCTTGGACTTGTCATCAAAAATATAATGGGTTGTGTCATGAAATAACAAATTAAAACATTTTTTTAGCTTTTGCTATATACCGAGAAACCAAATAAATTCCTTCTTGAACAAATGCAAAATGTAAAGGATAGTGCTTTTTAAGGAATTGGAATGTAACTTGGAATTGTACTAATAAATAATTATCTTATCTTATCGTATATTTCTGCTCATAACAAATGAATTTAAATCCAAATACTTTTGACATATAAGCTACTCCACCCGTGTATGTTTTTGGTAAAAGCTTCATTGTCATAAATATCTTCATTCTTTCTGTTAACATAATTAAATCAAATTCATTATCATATGTCAGTTTTGCTATATCATCATAATTAACTGATTTCAACGTTTATATTTCAGTTTTACGATGGAATCCGGACTTTTAAATGCTTTCCATGATGACCATTATGATGGAAATTACTCCACTTTTGAAACAGAAACGAATTATTGGCCTCACGGAAACGAGTAAGTTATACCTTAATGATATTACTCTGAATAGATTAAAACCGAAGATTAAACTTACAGCAGTCTAGGACTACAGCTCTCAGAAGCTCTTGACGGTATACTACCGCTTTCACCAGTAGAAGAAAAACCACTTATTGACAATGAGCATGATCGTAAATTTTCCTTTCACTTACATGATACCTATTCGGAACAAACTAATTGTATAATAAATAGTTGGAAACAGGTAAAATAATCTCTTGAACTTCAATTTCCAATAGGAATTCATCTTAGTTAAATGTGTATCAGAAAACTAATTATATATATTTTTTATATTAATATGCAGGATACTATAAATTCGCAATATTTAAAAAATGAATATCAAGAGAGTGCATCATCTCCATCAATAGAAATAATATCTGTTGACCCGAATTGTGATTATACTTCTAGTAGTAATTCTGATGAAGATTCAGAAGAAGAATACGATGAAGATGTAATATCTGTACAGTGTAGTAGTCGGGCAAGCCGAAGAACTCTAAGTTCTTCTATAGGAGATTATGAAAGTCATACAAGTGATGAAATCTATTCTGATGATGATGATGAAGTAGTAAGCAAAAATGGAATTTTCTTTTATGGAACTGATACACTTAAAAAACAACAACAAATTGAATTATCACATAAGTTAGAAAAGGAGGATGAAATCAAAGATCAACAATTGCTCAAAGAGCCTATTACAACTTATCGGGTATGTTCAGAAAGAAAGAATGGACTAAATTTTCTCGAGGCTGAAATCATAGATATGAAAAACTTTGACTTAGCGTCATTTATAACTCAAGATGATTATGGGCTTACACAATATTCTTCAAATCATGCAGAGAAAGGGATTCGAACATCGATTGATCATCAGACTAATTCTATCAAAAATTCTAATTTAGATATAGATTCTGAGGCTGAAAGTATTGTTGATGTAGAAACCGTAGAAAGTGATGTGTTGTTTGAAAATAAATCACATCTAGAAAATAATGAATTTAACAACAATTTTACTACACAAATTGAGGATGATCCTATCAAAGATCCGTCATGGACTCCAGCAACAAAAAACTCAAAATCACAAAAATTACAAAAACCTCGCAGTCGTAATTCTTTTAAAAGTCCTAATCCGGCAAATAATAAGGCTCTTTCGGTAAGTATGTTTGCTTCAGAATTTTTAACGATTAAATATTTTGTTTTTCTTGTGCGCATGCGGTTTATTATTTTTGGTGACAAAATATTTAAGACTCATTAAATATCCGATTATTCTTGGACTAAGCGAAACCAGTGTGTGCTGATGTCAGCTAGTATCATGTTTCTGGTAACAGTATTGTGCTCAGAAAAAAGTTTTTTCATCTCATCCTTCTATGAAGGTGTCTTAAATTTTAGTTTGATAATGGATGGATATCAATTATCAGATGAAAAAAATTTGTAGTGTCAGTGTGTCAATTCTTTTTTAGGCTTTCTTTTGTGTTTTACTCTGTTTATGAAAGAACACAGTTATTTAAAAGGGCTAGGTGAGCTAAAGGCCTCGAAGAAATTTGTCCATGTGCCATGTCATCCCATGTGCATTCTTCTCTTCGCTTACTAATTGACTGTTTTGGCCGTCTCAAAATGCTTTTCATGATTACATCAGCCAACTTGTTTTGCTTGTTGCCCTATAGTCGGTGGAACAAATAACACACTGCAATACTTGAAGCTATATTGATCACATTACTCATAATAGCCAATAAAAAAAAGGTTCGGTTTGAATTTTAAACTGCACTTCATTCCTGCCCCCAACCATAATCTTACCAACAAAGTTCCACCGGCAGATGCAGCATACTAACCCATCTAAACAGGCTTGTTGTTACTCGCGGTGATATACCAGTCAATTGAGAACGAATGACAGATTTATTGAAATCGCCACTATATGGATTTCTAAGAGAACTACTTTCAGGCTCGATATTTCTGAGATGAATCGCAGAAAGCTTTTATATTCCAAACTCATGTACAAAACTCATATAGAAAAAAGGTCTGTACATTGGCTACGTATAAAAGCATTTATTAAAATACAAATGGTAAATTTAACCTTAAAATTTCCAATGATATTGTTTCAGTATCAACCGTTTAGGAGTTATAGGGTGATTAAGAAAAAATGTAGTTTTTCACAAAATACCCTGTGTTTTAAAAAGTACTGGGCGCACGGTCACAGTTAAGAGCTCATTGAATGCAGAACTTCATGGCCTTTCCAACGACTGCTCAACTATCCTTACCTATCTCGGGAGTTACACTGGTCTAAACAAATTATTTCGGATTTTTTTTTACAGGGTGTTTGGTGAAAAACTAGCTTCTAGGTGAGTACTATCACCTCCTGCTCTATTGACCTCCTAAGGGGAAACAACCTGTATAGTATATTTGTTGTAGGTAGTATATACATAATTAACTATACGTACATGTGGTATCGAGGCTTCTCTATAAATGAAAAATGACTTAAGCGAAGAATCGAAACAGTAGCTGTTAGATTAACCGGGATCCAGAAGATCTATTTAATCTCATCTGTAAAAGTCGAGAAAAAAATAAACATAATGCTGCTGATGTTATCTCATACTCACCTTTCGCTACACTTTGCCTTGACGTGGCTCCTGTTTCTAATACTTGGAGCATACTTCTTTTCCAAAGCTATGCATGTGCAATTATATTTGTAAGCATGCCTGAGCTTACATAATTTTAGAATATGCCCAAAAAATACAAACAAAACTAGATTCTTATTTTATATATTTTTACTTTATAGGTGAACAAGTTAAGGAGCTCTATGGTGAAAAAATTACCCTCAACTACCTTAGGAAAAGCTCAATCCCTTATCGAAAATACGAAAAATGTTGGACTTGGACGGGGGAAAAATATTTCAATGTGTTCAAAACCGGACAATGCATGCTCCTCAGAACCAGATCAGGAGTCGCAAATACAAGATAACAAAATTACAAAAGAAATTCTAAAAGATAATCCACAATTTTCTGCAACGAGCCAACATAAGATTAAACCGTCCGTGAATAATAAAGAAATAACAAAAAGGAACATATTGAAAAACAATGTTCACGAAAAAATCTTACCATCAATGCGAAGTATAAAAAGAACTATAGAGGTGGAGATTAAAGGCAACCAAATTATAGAAGTACAACCAAAGGAAACAGCAGCAAAACCAACATTTTTGAAAATCACTAATTCTGCAGAAACTCAAAATCTCGTATCAACTGGAAATTGCATAAAAAATCAGAATGAAATTAATTCCATGAACTCTCAAGGAAATAGTACTTCAACAAAAATCGAAGAAAATCCATCAGAATCTATTTCACCACCTCCGAAGAAGAAATTAAATTTAGAAGAATACAAGATAAGAAGAGGACAGAATCTACCGCTCATTGAAAATGGAAACAGCGCTTCTTCATATCAATCAAAACTTAATCATGTGCAATCAGAAGTTAAAGTGAAAGTTAAAGAAATTTATACTAATTCCAATCAACCACATACATTGAATATGGTACCTATAAAATCTGAATTGAGCCAAAAACGAATAGTTAAGGAGAATATAAAAACTCCTGGTGTACTAGAAAGACAATTCTACGACCCAATAATAGAAGCAAAAAATAAAGTACTGCGCCTTCAAGAACTAAAGAAGGCAGCACAAACTAAGCTAATTGATTCAACGGTGTCCGCGAAAGTCGGACCTGTTACAAAGATTTTGCCACTAGAAGAAATTGTAAAAACTAGTAAAAACAATAAAACTCAAAATAAACAGATTTCATTATTATTAAATGCTGAATATGAAGAAATAATTATTGTTTCCGCAGGCGTTAACACTATTGTAAGCTTGCCTCCTTTTGAAAAAAAGTCAAAACTTGTTAAAAATAGTAATAATTGTGGTAATTCATTGCTCCAATCAAACGCACTTTTATATAATATAAGTAGCACATTGCAAAAGGCAAACTCATCTGAAAATATAAAAATATCTAGTAACTCTTTAATATCGAGTATAAAAGACGTAGTTTTGAAAAAGTCATCACCACCATCATTGAAAGCGAGTATACTACCTTCATTGAGTCCTCCTGAGACTGCCAAATTGCCGTTGATTCAGCTTTCCTCTATAAAGCCTGTAATGCCACAGGACGTGTCATGCAATGGACCAATACCTGTTAAAAACGATGTAGTGTCTGAACACGGAGAAGATAAAATTATAATGCATCTTCGCAAAGATAGAATACGACCGAAAAAACAAACAATTTCGGTTCAGACTAATGTTTTACCAGAATTCCCACCGCTAAGCTTAACAATTCCTAGTAAATCTTTGGTTGAAAAATCCAAATCTGCTGTAAACAAAGAAAGAACTCGTCGGAGACAGTATCGTACTCGCCGAACATCATGTTCTTCAGATGAAAATGATTGCAATTCTCGGAGTATATCTCGTGTGCATTCAATTAGTTCACAAGGCTCTGGAACAGCTTCAAGCATATCTAAACATACTCGTCATCAGTCTCGAAAATATAAGCGCCGTCACTCGAGAAAACATTCGTATAGAAGTCGAAGCCGGTCAAACTCCCGATGTGGTACACCGACACACTTAGATAGCCATTATAAAAAAAGAGATAGGAAAAGAAAAGTCACTTCTACTAGTTGCTCAGAACACAGTTATACTAGCAGCAGTAGAAGTTCATCTCCATCCCGTAGTTCTAGCGATAGCTGTGATTCTTCTAGATCTCGTTCACGATCAAGATCTGAATCGAGATCTCGTTACCTTAGTAACAGATCTCGCTCTGATAAAAGACATTTCGAACGACATAGTTCTCCAGGTAATATTCTAACCATAAAGTATACAATTTTAGCTAAGTATATTTAATTAGCTGTAGAAGAAAGGCGAATTGTGTACGTGGGAAGAATTGAGCCAGAAACTTCTAAAGAGGATTTGAAACGAAAATTTCAATCCTATGGGCCTATACGGCAAGTAACCATACATTACAAGGATACAGGGTAAGCTATTTTCTATAAAGTACACTGTTTGTTTTTTTATATTTAAAACACTTTTAGAATGAAATATGGCTTTGTAACATTCGAAAAGGCACAAGATGCTTTTAAAGCCATTGATAATGGCGCACGTGATGCAAAGATAAACGTTTACGACATTAGCTTTGGAGGAAGGCGAGCATTTTGCAAAGCTACATATTCAGATTTGGGTAAGTTGTTTTTATAAAACGTTGGTCAAAAGAGTTCTCGAATCCTTTCATAACACTGGGATTATATATTTACTTGAATACGTAATTAGGTCTGGTTCCCATATTATGACACGCACGTTGATGGTATTCTTTAGTTTAAGCTTTTTATACCCTAGATGAAATCATAGGGGTATACTAAGTTTGTCATTCCGTTTGTAACACCTCGAAATAATGATGGTAGAGCAAAATGGATTGGACACCCATTCATAATATTAAAAGTTATTTCGATTTTTGCATGTCCGTCCGTCCGTCTGTGCGCACGATAACTTGAGAACGCGTACACTTAGAGAGCTGAAATTTTGTACACAGACTTTAAAAAAAAAAAGTAAAATTAAGTTCGAAAATGAGCCAAATCGGGCAACTCCTTCGTGGGGTTCCCATATAAAAATTTCGTTTTCAGCTATATATTTGGTCACTGCCTGAGAACGCGTCGACGTAGAGAGCTGAAATTTCGCACATGATGTTTTTACTACATTAGCAAATAAAATATCAAAAATGGACTAAATCGGGCAACTCTTTCTTGGTGTTGCCATATAAAAATTTCGGTTTTTTACGTATACTTTGAAAACGATCAGTCCAAGACATTTTTATGGTACTAAAAACTTCTGCAGAATACGAAATCCTATAAAATTGGTTATAATCATTTTGTCTGTGCGACAAACCGTTCTAGAAATATATGCGAAAAACAACTTCAAAATCAATACTTGAATAGATCGGTGACCATACGAAATTTAATACGGGCATTCATCTAGGGTATCCTAAGAATTGGTCTTAGACCAATTCTAGCTTTTTTACTTGTTTTTAAACTGGTTATGACAGTCATTACGTTTGTTGACAGTAAAAGAAAGTTCCAACAAGTTTATACATATAAATATGTATGTACTATTTAATAATGACTATCAGAACCAGCTTAACACAAGCTCGCTGCATGGACACGTTTCATAAAATAAACGGTCAACAATACATGCGTTTCATCACTTAGTCGGTGTTAGTATTACTATGTTAAACTAAACATAGCCCAAATACCGAATAAGATGACATGCAATGCGACATGGAGACAGAAAATTAAGTATTAAATAGACGTTTTTTTAAAACATGCTTGGATATGCCAACGTCAAAATGCTCAGCCTTAATATTAACAACAATGCACATGCGACAGTGGCGGATACAGCGGGGGGCGATCGGGGCGATGGCCCCCCCCAGAGCTTTAATAATAATAAATCAAAATTTATATTCCAATAAAATGAAATAGAAAATACAAAAAAAAAATTTTTAAAAAAGACCGTTTCTAAGCCGGCGTTAAAAAAATAGAAAATAATTTCTCCCTTCATTTCTCCAGAGTTTCCCTTCATTTTGCATTTAATTAAATTTTTAAATTATATTACATTTGTATATAAATTTTAAAATTTTCAAGGTATACAGAGAAAACAAGATCTGGACAGCTCAAATTACACTACAGTGAATAACAATTTCCCGAAATTTAAATTTGGAACTCCTAATGTTTATCAAAATACTTAATTAAATTACTTTCCTTTGAATATGCTTTCTTTGTGTACCATGAAAATTTAAAATTTTTTATACAAATGTAATTTGATTAAAAGGGAAACTCTAGATAGTTATTTGATATATTTATTATTTTTTCCTTTTTAGTCATAAATTATTCTCAAAAAATGTAAAATTATATCACTAATGAATTTTCAGTACAAGCATTGTTGCACTTTTTTGTGATCGAAAGCTCACAAAAGCCGGGTATTTTGATGAAAAGTAGTATGTTGGGAAAATTATCATAGCCGAGGTAATTAATCTCAGATTCAGTTGTCCTGCAAATATTTAATTTAAGGCAAATAGGATAATATATATATTGACCCTACCTAATTAGCATTCCTCGAAAATTTCTTCCACCATTTAAGTTGCAAGAAATTGTAGTCCAGCCCAAGAAATTATGGTGTTTGAGCGAAATGCAAGCGACCTATGTATGAAAAACACCAGTAGCGCAAGCAAGAAGTGTATAATGTCTATTTTATGTGGGATTAAATTTTACTATGCTTACGGGATCAAAAACTTAAATTATATAGATAAAAGAACTCTGGCGATATCTGAATGCTAATGAAATTTTCATGCCAAAACGAAATGAGAAAGCTATACAGAGCAGTCCACAGCTGATGGCAAGTGCGGTTATAGGGGGCGATGGGGGCGATCGCCCCCCCTAGAGCAAACGTCTGGATCCGCCCTTGACATGCGATTGATGGGTTCATACATACTAAAGTTGGATCTTGCGGAGTTAATATGCAACAGAGGTAACCTTCTCAGATTGTGCCCACTATCACGCAAAGAGATTTTACTAAGTAGTAGGGGAGAATCAATATTCGCGTTTAAGAGTTGATGCACAAAAGTTACATCGGCAACCATGCGACGTTTTTCAAGGGAGTGCATATTCAAAAAAGCTTTAAGCGATCCTCATAAGGTAGAAGAATCAAATAAAGACAGCAAAACAAGTTCATTAGGATTTGTTAATGACATTTCTAATATGAATGCCCGAGTAATTCCATTTTACCTGCTATTGTTCTGATGTTTTTTTAGCGAGGCTGAATTTACACAACATTATATTAAGAGTCGAATGTTTTTCAGTGTAGTACTATCATCCTACCTTCAAAAATTGTGTTTCTGATAGTATTAACATGTTGTTGACCGGTCACGAGTTAACTCTTGTTTTCATGCCCAAACGTTGTTGACCAGTCACGAGCTGCTTCGTGATTCATGTTCAAACGTTGTTAATCTCACGAGTTTACTTTTATTTTCATGCCAATAAGTTGTTGACCGATCACGAGATAATTCGAGTTTGTACTTGCATTATCTATTTCATGCTTTATCTGACTGTCCGAGTGATTTATAAATAAATTGTAGTGAAGACTGTTTTTCGGAAAACAGTTATGAATCTGATAGTAGCCGGTGACATGAAACAGCTTGTGTAAAATTGCCGGTCAAGAATGTGTTAATATCAAACCCATATTTATAGATTGGTGTCTCTTTTATAAGGGGGTATTCGCTTATATTTTCTAGCACCTCAATTCAGAGTTCAATTATAAATTGGATTAGGTTCAAGATTCAATTGCACATCATCTGTTGATGCTTCACTTATCGCAGCCCAAATGAGTGTGATGATAACACGGTATTTATTTTTGACAGGCGATTTCAATGTATATAATATATTCTGGTTGATTTATTGAAGTCTTCTGGGAGTCCCTTAATTTTCATCAACTGGTGGATGCATCTAGGGAAAACTTTCTATTTTCTCACTCCCACAAATATACCATCTTGGTCCACCCTTGGCCCTCCTTGTCAATTCATATCACTC
Source organism: Dioctria rufipes (assembly GCA_963924295.1). NCBI lineage: Eukaryota > Metazoa > Arthropoda > Insecta > Diptera > Asilidae > Dioctria > Dioctria rufipes. The sequence goes on along the minus strand of OZ002741.1, from coordinate 265,305,065 downwards.
TTTAATCACGACCCAATTTATCATAACGTCACAATCAAGCAGACTTTCTTGTATTAGAAAAGGTTTGATGGTGTAAGAAGTTATAGAGAGATTCATTGAATCATGAAGAAAAACTTTTAAGTAGGTAAAAATTGCTGTGGTTTTGGCAGGTACCTTATAACCAAAAGATTTTCGAAGCTTCGAACTTTCAAAGTCGAACCCTTCGAAGCATGAACGTCTTGACAAGGCTTCAAAGTATGAATGTGTTACTAATGTTTCGAAGTTCCTAAGCATGCAATTTTTCTGGTATCTGCTTTGCAGTGTTGAGGTTGAATTATAATATTCGAGGTGACTTGAAATAATTTTTGAATAGTTTAAAGAGTGTCTAAGTTCTTCGGGGAATATACGTATTATAAATGTTTTGGTTATAATAAGAAAATATAAATATATTTCATTGTAAGTATGTACATATGATTTGAAACGCAAAGTGGTTCAACACCTTTAACGATAATTTCATACTTTTTTCTTGTGTTGGCTACAGCAAAAATTTGTCACACATCTTGGATGAAAATACACATTTAGAACTTTATATGACATAAAAACAAGACGGCGACTCCAAAATGGTATACGGATTTCATCACTTATGGTCAATTTGGACTAAAAATCGATATCAGTGGGATTTAAGGGTCGCTAATTACGAATTTCTGGTCAAAGTTTAGAAATCAAAATTACGGCTCCTAAATGGCGGTCGAATTTTATTTTATTATTTATTTATTTTTATTTTATTTAAACCTAGCCACAAGTCACATTGTGACCCAATAGTCATAACCGTAGAATTATATTTCTAAATTCCTAAATATGCGAAATGAAGTTCTTTAATATTGTAAATCTCCTTACGAATAATTTCTTATCTCCTCCTATCATAATTCTCACGAAATTGTCTACACTAAGCAAGTAAAGAAGATCATATTGCACCACGAGAATTATGATAACAGAAGGCGAAGTGACAAATTGTTCTGTAGGTAGGTACTGCATGTGTAAAACAAGTAGATCCCATTTCATCGGTAAGAAATAATTTAGAGTGTGCTGTGATTGTGATGTTGTTTTTTAAGACGTGTAGTAAGTAATTACAATTATAAAGGGACAACGTTGAGATAATAAATTTTAGTTGTTCGTCAGAAATCTCGGATGTTATTTTAATTCAATATTCTCGTCGATAACGTATCAAGGTTGTATTAATACATACATTACTATTAAGGTTGACTACCTTAATACACAAATTACTATTGAGGTTGAGTACCTCAATATACTTATTTCATCAATACAGCACCACTTTAAGCTTGAGTACCTTAAGGCAGATTCTATTAAGGTTGAGCACCTTAATATACCGAAACAGCCGTCGCGGGCAAGCAAAAGAGCTTGATCGCAATAGAATTATAATTTGGTGATCCCGACGTGATTTCACGTCATATTAATGCATCAATCGCTAGAAGACAATCTATCATCATGGAACAGCTGCTAAAACAACACAAGGCAACAGAAGATGAGATAGATAGAATCATCTCTAGTCATAAAAAGCAGTCTATTGCTGGCAGAGATCTGCAATTTTATAAGACCAGTTTAAGCCGCCATGGGATCCAATATTGCTGCACTTGCTTTTAAAAAAGGTAGATAAATGAACCCATGTTTTGTATGAGCAAGAATTACAGACACCCAGAGATATACAATCAGTAGAAGAGTTCCTGGAGTTCTTGGAACTTCGGTTTCAGGCTCTAGAGACACTAGGCTCACAGAAAGCAGACGACAGACTCATCAACAAATTATCAGTACTGGTCACAGGAGCCAACTCTTCGCTTTGCAAAACTTGTCAGAAGCAACATGGATTATTTGCATGCCCTAAGTTTTTAAAACTTTCACCTATAGAACGTCGCAAGATTGCATACCAATTAAATGTCTGAACAAATTGCCCGAAAAGTTTCCACCATATAGCAGATTGTCCGGCAAGGGGGTGTTTAAAATATAATCAGACACACAATACATTACTTCATCAACAAATTCAATCTAAGAGATCTGACGATCCGTCAATTAAGAGCATGATCGTTCAACCGACAACAAGCTCCAATGAGCCGTCAGCAAGTTTGGCAGCAAGAACGAAAACACTTAAGAGAAATTACGTTTTGCTTGGAACTGTATTAATAATGGCACCAAATAGCAAGGGCGAAACAATCCGAAGTAGAGCAGTTCTTGACTCAGGTTCGCAGCTAAACTTCATAATAGAACGTTTGTCAAGTAAGTTTGGTTTACGAAAATTATCAGAAACGATGCGCATACAAGGCAAAGGAGAAATCAAGCAACGCACGCAACATAGAATAAACATACAAGTGATGTCACGGATCAACAACTTCACAGCATGAATTGAAGCCTTCATTCTTCCGAAAGTAACTTCCGCACAGCCAACTTATGAAATAGAAACTGAGTCTTGGTCTATTCTTCGCAACATAGAATTAGCGGACCCAAGCTTTAACTGTCTAGGCAAGACCTCTATCATCAACTTTTTTCGGTTGATCAAATAAGACTTGGAAGTGACTTGCCTATTTTACAGAACACAGTTATTGGTTGGGTGGCTTCAGGTACAACACCTCAGTTATCTAGAGACACAAGTGGAAAAATTCTGGCAATTATAATTATTTTAAGGTAATACGTCGGTACTTCATTGGTAAAACGTTCCTGCTTCGAAAGGTTCAACTTCCAAGCCCTAGACGATTTCGAATCCTCTGAGGTCGAATCTTTAAGCAAAACTAATTTTCCCTTTAGTACAATTTTATACTCATACCCAATATAAATTGAATCGAGTAGTAAATTGCAAAATGTTTGAGAGTTATTGGCGCCGCCATATTTAAATTCTAAGTTTTAACCAAATATTTGCAATCTGCGACCCCAACAATCCTAAGATATTGATTTTGACTGGAATCGGAAAATAATGACAATCTTGATTTTATATTATATAAAAGTGTTAAAGTAAATATATTGTCATGCAAGATCAATAAATGTATCAAATCTTAGCTCAATGTCTCAACGGGAAGTGGATCAATTACAAATTTTGAATCACGGTCACATGGTAGCTTTGAAGCTTCGAATAGAATTCGAAGCTTTGAAAATCAATAGCCCTGCCTTGCACCATTGAAGCATTTCTTTTTCATGTCTCTACGTAATATTTCCCAGAAGGTGGAGTGACTTAACGGACTTGGAGATGGTGTTTCCATTGTGGAATTTTTGATAATTTGAAGCAAATTTTTACTAAATTAAAAATTTACAGTTTTCAATTTAATTATCAAAAGTTTTTTTTTTTTTTATAAATCCAATTATAAATTATTATTTTTACGTTCATATTTAAGAGTACATATTTGATTGAACAATCTTTAAAACCGGAGTCAACAAGATATCTGCCTATAATCCTATATTTTTACGCAATACTCTGTATATAATTTTCTTATTAAATAAAATTCGCAATATTCTCCTTCTACATTGTGTATAAAATTGGCCATTTTTCCATTAATTGAATCAACATTTTTTACATTATTTATAGATGGTGCAGCTACAAAACCTTTTCAAGTATGCTCATCATATTCTCCTGTAATAAAAAAGCCTTCTGCAGCAGCAGCAGCAGGATCATTTGAAGATCTACTGAAAGAAGTAAAACAGAGAATGCTCAGTGTAAAATCTGCAGGCTCTTCACGTGTTAAGACTTGACATTTTTTCGTGCGAATTAAAGCATTTTTAGTAAGTTTTAATAACTGTTATGTTAATTATTGCAGTAATTTAATTATAGAAAGAACTGTTATTATATCATGATGACTATAACAACTGAATAAGGAAATAGTAGATGCATCCTCGTTATGTTATGTTTTTCTTTTCTTCTTTTTTAAATTAAATTTATAAAATTCTTATTTAAATTTTTAAATAGTAATTTTCAGTAAAATAATGAATACTACTTACATGAAAATAGCGCTGTTAAATACCGGGATAAACAAATTTAAAGCTTAGAATTTAGCAAAATATTAGTCAATACTATACTGCCTACTTAAAGTAATACGTAAATAGAGTTCTTGCTATAGGAGTGGCATGTATCTATGTACATTTAAGAAAATTTATCATTTTATGCGAGCGAATGAGTAAAGCCTGAGTTAGAATGTGAAGCTGTTGTTGCTGATGCTGACGCGGACGTAGGGACATTGCATATGCTGTTCCAATGATGATGCTCTAGCATGGAGTTAAATTTTCGTTCCATCATTAAATAAAATAATTAAATTGTAAATAAATAAATTAACTAGTAATTAAATACTGTGGCATTACTTAAAACTTACCATCTTCACTCACACTTTGAATTTTCTGCAAAAATAAAATACCTCAACTCCAGCTGTCAAGGAGTTCCGCGGATCAAGTTGAAATGTAACGCGAGAGGCGTCTGCAACACCCTTATATACACACGGTACCTGTGCTTGAGTAATTTCATACATTTTAACTTTTTATAGGTTTAGCTTCCGCGTCTCGCGACAGCGTCACATTGTAACTTAGGCATAATGATAAACGGTATTTCATTTTCTTAACCGATTTTGAATACCATAATTGTGTACTGAAATGTTTTTGAAATGCATAAAATCCCAAAATTGGACTAACTGTAATGTTGCAATATTATTATTTTATAATAGCACAAATATTTGATTTGTGAATTGTACAATTGTAAAAATGTAAGTAAACTAATAGGTCCGATTCGATATTTTTCTTCCTGCTATTTATTATAAATAATATAATTAAGTTAAAACAATGAGAAATTACTTGAAAGACTTTTAGATACCCTTATGTAAATTTTGATGTATATTCTCTCTGCCCCCGAAGTTTTTCGATTAGAATTACTCACAAAACTAAGCAAACGGGTGAATTTCTTATATTTTTAAGGTAAATAAAATTTAGAATGCATTGTTTTCAGATTATTAATAAAATATTCAATATTCCTTTATGTAAAAGGAAAAGCAAAAATTTCATAATTGTATATCTTTCTTTATACAGAGAAATATTTACAAATACGTTAAACTAAGAAACAAAGCTATTAAATTGTCGTGTCCTTTAGAAATGAAATACGTTTTCACGATAATATAATAAAATCTTTGTTCACTAACTTACCAAACTGCCCTATCTCAACAATGTTTATATCAACCCGACACCGCACTCATAACTTGTAATTATTTAATCTATAGCTAACTGAAACTCTACACCAACTGCCGACTATTTTGCTCTGCCAAGTACTTCCAAGCCTCCCTTTTCTCTCTAGACTGCACTATTTGTGGATACGTTCGCGAATCTCACTTGATGCTTCCTGCATACCATTGCTACATGTCCATAGCCTCGGCATCTGGTTCAGAATGGAGGCTGTCGCTCCCAACCTCAATCCTTTGTGAAATGTCCCTCCTTTCCACATCGAAAGCTTTGTTTAGATTCTAGCTGACTGCCTCTAGGTGGAGTTCCTCGGTATTCTCTTAAATTTGACTGGGGAGACCCTGGCTCTTTCTTGACAAATCTGAGGTTCCCATGTAGTCTGATTGATTGCGCCATTATTTTTAAATATTTCTCCTACCCCTCACCATTTTTGGAGATCGGTCTCCGAAAAACATGGGTACGTACTTGGCTACCATATCCATCACTTTATCGTGTATATCCGCCATTTTTATGTGGACTTCGTTTGATTCCGTCTTAATTCCTGATTTTCCTTTATACTAATTACAGTGTTGCTTCCTTGGTTGCTGTACTTCTTGTTCTAGTTGCTTGTACATCTTGTTCTAGCTCAGCCGCAGTCTGCTCTGTTTCCTTCTTTGAATGTTCTTGGTCACAGCTTTTATTTCCTTGCTGCTATCCTCTAGTGCCTTTTCTTTCTGAATAATATCTAATATTATCGTCACCAAAAGATCCAAAACTTCACCTTTCGTGCTTGTTACAGTGACTTAGTTCTTGTAGAAGCTTCTTGAGATCTCCACTTGCCACATGTTTTTCAATTGTTATGTTAAATGCTCTGTGATATATTGCCAGTCCCTCTAATAATTCTGTAGCTTTGTTTGGGATTGCTTCAATTCTTCTGAATTGCTTTTAAATTCCTGTCCCTGTGACTGAAATTGTAACAATTGCTCTATGTTCAATACTTTATTTCTGCTCTCTGACAAATATGTTCCTTGTGCGCTGTCGATATTATTGCAAACACGAGGAAACTTTGACCAAATAAGAGTGGAACTCAACTTTTAAGGGATATAAACGAAAACAGGTTATAATTACAAAAATTTCCACTTCTTACTTTATTTACCATAAAGGAAAAATTCACAGTTTCTCTTGATTTACAAATTTATTATCACACTTCCTATTTATAAAAAATTTATCACACTTTTCATTTATATATAATACAAAAATGAGGCCGACCATGAAAGAACAAAATACTTATTTCTCCCGATTGAACGTAAAATCAATGTAAACAAAAAACCAAACTGAAAGCCCCCGATGAATTAACTATTTAATCTATACTTTAAATTTTATGTCTAGAGCACACGGAAATGAGAGAAAACTTTCAAATCAAACCTTAACATATCGAAAAACGCACATCAATATCACACTCACATAGATTTCTCACAATCACACTCAACTCTAAAAATAAAAAGAAATTAATTTATTGTAATATTTAAGAACAATCAATTTATAATTAAAGAAATTTAAAAAAATTTAACAATACAAAAAAAAAAAAATCTCAAATTTCTTACCTAAGTTTCATCGGCTGCTTCAAATGCCGTAACAAATGAAAAAAAAATTCCACGAAATATTGCAAAGGAAAACAAAACCTGGATATATGCAGCTCTATTTACATTTATTGACGATTTTATTATTTCAGGATTAGGAAATTGTTATGAGGATTTTAATTCAAGACAATCTCTCTTAATTAAATGAAATATTTCTTTGTTCCTCAATTTCCATTAATTCATACTCTAAGAAAGAATTTTTTTTATTTATAAATTTGGAAATTTTGATGGCAGATTCGAAATGAGCGACCCGAAATCCCTTGAAGTTTAACTTTTTCGGTAGTCATTTTAGCTTCGCTATCTTGAATTTTGGTGGATCTTAATTTTGTGATTCCAAAGACGTTTTTTTATTAAATTAATTACTCTGAAAAAAATTCCGTAAATTAAAATATATCTTAAATGAGCTGCTTACACAAAAATCGAGAGTAATATTATTTTCCCAATTACAGAGAATCCCAAAAGAAGGGTTATTTTGCTTAATTTGTTCCGGTAGCATTCGTCTTTGAAGAAAAATAAACAAATCGTCAGAATGGAGATGGTGCATACGAAAAGGGCATACCAGTTGATTGCTGATTCTGCTTAATTTCCTGCTCTCGTGCTGCCTACATTATATTACGTTTGGCGCGCCCATAACTCTCTCTTGCCCGTGCGTGCCGCGAATATCAAAAAGGAAAGAACGCAAAGAGAGCTGCTTTAGCAGAAGGATCCCTACCACTTTCTTCTCTCTTCTTTCTGAGATTGTGGGAGCCACAGAACACGTTGCGAACTTCGACACATTTTTCTTTGATCTGAGTTCTCTATTTATTGTATGCTCAGTGGTATAACAAAGAACGAGACTTACGGCCAAAAAGATACAAAAAACCCAAAAACATCCTTTCCTTTCGTTCGCCGCCACCCATGACATCGCTGGCAGTGGATTGGCGATGTTTCTTTGCGTTCACCTGTTATAGGGAAGAGAGAGTCGGGGAGAGGAAAGAGAAGAGAAACGAGCCGCTTTCTTACTCCATAAGATGCATTTTAATTTTTATATTATGAGACTGAGTACAAAGATTGTTCTTTTTTTTTGAAATCTTAAATTCACCCCCGACGAGCTATTGAATAGGTAGGCATTCCCTTCTATTTTTTTCTGTAAAATTAACTGCCTAAGAATTTATATTAGAATTTGTATTACATGAAATACGACAAGAGAGAACTTATAAAATTATAGCAATAGTATCTCACAAGAATTCTTCAATTTCATAATTCTATCTTATATCCTTATTTTAAACGCACAGTACTTATGCTAGCCTAATATCGAAACAATGATTTAATTAATTTTGACTACATTTTCATGTACATACTGTATACCGGATAAAAACTATGTTCTCACTTACGACAGCTGAACTATTACAAAACCGTTAACAACTCGGGAATAGTTGACCTAACCATCAAAACTTTTACAAGCCTTTATCACTGCGCGTAGTTCTGTAGATAATTCCTTTCGATAAGACAATCACACTGTGCGGATCATCATTCAAATACTATCGGTCTGCACTGCAGCCCTGACTACTTATTTGTTTCCCTAGGGTCTAGGGACTTAGGGTATGCAAACTTATTTCCTTTATTCTATATTGCTTGAGTCTCCATTAAATACTAAGAGTCGTCCCGGGAAGGCCTTCTTGGGTTGGGCCCTACACAATTTCATAGCTTACCTAGCATGTAAATATTGAAATTCTATGCCTGTACCAATGTGACATGTTTATATTCTAATCTGTAACACACATATAAAAACTGAAGATATCTAAAAGGATGCTTCTAACGGCCGACGAACATTCGCATGCCCACGATTAGGCCATTACATTGATAAGTACTATATATCCAAAGAATGTAATCGCCTTCAGCGGCTGACGTGATGTCTTTGCAAAAAGAGTATATTCGCTGGGCCATTCGCTCTAGCCAATGTATTGGGAATTACTATATATAATGAAAATATTTAATATATAATTTATGCCTCCAGCGGCTGACGAAAAGTCTTCTAAAAATTCACTGGGCCATTCTCTTTGGCCAATGTATTGGTAATTACTAAATATAAAGAAAATATTTAATATATAATTTATGCCTCCAGCGGCTGATGAAAAATCTTTAAAAAAAATTACAAATAAAGAAACTCAAAATTTTGCCTGTTGTGAGGGCCATGGCTCGGACACCCTCTTCTTTTCCTGATTCCACGATATTTTCTTCTCCTTATCCCGAGTTAGTTTTCACTATTTTCTGCTTTTTATACCCTAGATGAAATCTATAGGGTATACTAAGTTTGTCATTCCGTTTGTAACACCTCGAAATAATGATGGTAGAGCAAAATGGATTGGACACCCACGCATAATATTAAAAGTTATTTTGATTTTTGCATGTCCGTCCGTCCGTCCGTCTGTCTGTGCGGACGATAACTCGAGAACGCGTATACTTAGAGAGCTGAAATTTCGTACACGGACTTTAAAAAAAAAGTAAAATTAAGTTCGAAAATGAGACAAATCGGGCAACTCCTTCGTGGGGTTGCCATACAAAACTTTCGTCTTCCACTATATATTTGGACACTGCCTGAGAACGCATCGATATAAAGAGCTGAAATTTGGTACATGGTGTTTTCATTGTGCTAGAAAATAAAATTCCAAAAATGGACTAAATCGGGCAACTCCTTCTTAGTGTTGCCATATAAAAATGTAGGTTTTTTACGTATGCTGTGAAAACGATCAGTTCAATACATTTTTATTGTACTAAAAACTTCTTCAGAATACGAAATCCAATAAATTTGGTTATAATCATTTTTTCTGTGCGACAAACCGTTCTAGAAATATATGCGAAAAACCACTTCAAAAATCAAACACATAAGGGTGACAATACAAAATTTCATACGGGCATTCATCTACGGTATCAATTCTAGGTTTTGTTGTTTTTCACATTTCTCGTTTTCTTCACTTGTTCTGCCACCTTCCTCGTTCAATACATGATAGTTAATCATCTATCATCCTTCGTTTTTGCTGGTATCCTTTATTCTCACTTTTTTTTTAATTTCTCATCACTTCCATCCATCACCCCATGTCATGTCCCCGTTCGCATCTGCTACCGCATGGTGTCTTCGTTCGCAGTACTTCCGCTTGGTGCTCATTTTCTTTGGCAGCTTCCGGGTACTAGATGTCAGTGTGGTCACATAGGGGTCGGATGCCATGTTTATACATGGGTGCTTTTATGCTTCCTCCATGCCCACATGTGACCATAACAGTTGGCGTGGGAAGGAGATATGAGAGGATAGGATGTGGATTTTTGGAAGTGTTTAGGAATCGGTTGTTCCTAAGGCATTGGTTTCCTTCAGACACACTCTGTGAGTAATCGTGGCTGAAATGTGATTACCCGTGAAAGTAATCACCTTTATGGTCGTAGAAGCTTATTCTACCATCATCTAGACTAGATGCTAGATGCTTCTAACGTCGGGCTTTGTTAAGAGCAGGGGTGAGAGGTAATTAAAGTTTGTTGGTATGAGAAGGTCCGGCAGGTTGTTTATAAGTGGGTTTGGGTGGTTTGGTGTTTTTTGAATTTGCTTCGCAAGTTCAAATAGGTACTCCTGAATTAGAGTGATGTTGGCTGCCTCGTAGACTACTCTGTTGTGAAAGAATTTTCCACTGGCACGTCTATGGAATCCCGTGCAAGCTCTGAGAATCTTTCTTTCAAGCTTGCTAAGTCTTTCCGTATAGGTGGGAGAAATAGTATGCCAGAAAGAGAAGCAGTAAGTAATAACAGGTCTAATGAGTTGTTTGTACGACAGAAGTTTGGTTTGAGTTGAGAGGTCGTCCTTGAAGTTTATTATTGGACTAAGTAAGCTATATGCGAAATTTGCCTTGCTAATGGTCGCTTTAGCATGGTCATTTAATCTTAGCAGTTCATGGAATTTGATTCCCAGGTATTTCGCACTTTGTGTGGGTTTTTTTTCCTGTTGCAGGTAGCCTGAATGGATTTTGCAGCTTGGCGGTTTCGCCCAGTGCCAGGTTTCCGAATGCAAATCAGTTCGGATCTTTGGACGTGTATTTTGATCCCCCACTTTCTGTGGTAGGAGTCTAATTTGTTAAGGTGCAGGTTGGCTTTATTTGTAGCCAAATTTGGGCAGCGAGATTGGGCATACGTAAAGGAGTCATCAGCGTATAAGAGTGTTGTCCCATTCTCGTTTGGAGGTTGGTCTGAAGTATAGAGATTGGGGGCACCAGCTTCTATTGCCTTGAGTGGTGATTTATGTTCTTCGAGTTCCACATAGAATTTCCTAGAAGTTAGGAAACTGTGGATTAACACATTGAGGTGTGGAGGGAACCGAACTGATTTAACTTGAAAACAAGGCCTGCTGTCCATACTGAGTCGAATGCTTTTTCGATGTCAAGGAAGCAGCCTAGGATACATTCGTTCCTATTTAAGGCTCTGGTTGCATCCGTATGAAACCTTAGTAGTGGATCGAAGGTGGAGTGTTGTGGTTTGAAACCAAATTAGGAGACTTGGTGGATATTTTTTTCTTCACAGGTGTTTATAACCTGTTGCTTGATGACTTTCTCAAAAAGCTTTCCTAAGTTTGAAATTAAGATGGGTCTGAACTCCTTGATGTCTTTTGACGAAGTCTTTTTGGGGGTGGAGACGGTGCGTGAGATTTCCCATTTTTCTGGGAGGTACAAATTATTGAAGACGGTTGCTATTGATGGAAGTTTTTTAATAATTGCATTTGAAATTTTGTTGGGACCACTCGACTTTTTGGAGCTTATTGTCTCGGTTAAGACGAAGAGGTGCAGAGGATTGGTAAAGTATTTTGCTCTTCAGGATAGATTGCGGGATTATCCACGCAGAGGAAGGTTTGTGATATGGAGCCATTTGCGTTCAGGAAAGTATTAACACTGCTGCTTACTTCCAAGGAGAAGGCTGGAGAACTAAGGATTATCCTTAAAGTGTCTTGAAAATATGATGCGAATGCATCACATTTTCCTGTGGGACAACTAGCGTTTCTTGGCTGTTCTTTATGACTAGGGAGTTTTGGCTTCCTGGGGTCGGATTCTGACAGCTTTTGCTACATATGTGGTAAATATTTTCAAAAAATACATCGAAGAAATATTAGCGATATTTCGTAAAACAAGCTCACAAATCATATTTTGGAAAACAGCTTAGGCAGCAGGATAAATATTGGGTGCCGCATATAGTATGTAAAGCTTGTGTGGAGACCAGCTGATACTGGATGCATGGAGAACGCAAAGGACTTAAATTTTGAGTGCCGATGATGTGGAATGAGCCAAGGAATCATATTAATGATTGCTACTTTTGTGCAGTAAATGTGAAAAGTATAAACCGGTAAAGCGCACGTTGGTTTATCCTAATATAACAAGGTATTCCCATTACGAACCACGTTCCGCCATTAGTGATGAAATATTATGAAAATGTATAGAAAAGTACGGTACAGAGAAAACAAAACTCTCTCTCCTCTCTCTGTCTTTCCGATAAAAATGTATATACATTAGTCACAGAATTACGTCACAGGCTATCAACTGGAATGTGCCAAAATTTGATGGTACACAAATCAAATCCATACCATTATAAAGGATTGTAATTTTACAAGCCACGACTCAAACTGAATCTGATGCCTAGACAAGTTTTGTATCAGTTATCGAAAATTTTTTGGGGAACCAAAAAGCAGCGGAATATCCTGAAATAGTCGCCAAAATGCTTGAAAATATTGAAAAATTGGAAGCTAATATGAGTGTGAAACTACATTTTTTAAATAGCCATTTGGAAAAATTCCCTGCCAACCTTAACGATTACAGTGAAAAGCAAGGAGAGTGGTTCCACCAGGAAATGAGGATAATGGTCGAAAGGTACAAATGGCGGTGGGACGGCCATATGATGGACTATTGCTGGACCTTACAAAGGGATTGTCGGGGTCAAAAATACAGTCGATTGTCATATAGAAAACGTTTTGCTCAATTATTTTTGTATTTTAAATTTTCATGCTATATAATACAACATAATTCTTATTTAAAAGTAAAGGTCTCAATATATATTTAATATACTTTTTACATCCTTATGTTATTTATAAGTAGGTTGCTGTTATCTCAAAAATTAGAGCCAATTCAGCAAATCTGATATTATTTTCGTATTAAGCGGACTAAAATTACTTTAAATCGGCTCTGAAACCCCGTGCTGCAGAATCACTGTCCCCCAGTGTAATAAGCAAATACTTACATTTTCTTTAGTATATGTAGTTTCAAAAATGCGGCGCTTGGGGATATCTGTGAGAATTTCTGCCATACATTTTCGGTCTCTATAAATTTTCTTACTCTATGCTCGCATCAAACAGAGGCGATTTAACACAATTGTGGAGAAAGAAAAATTTGGAGATTTAAGAATTAATCAAGAAAGAAAACTTTTTCACTTTTATGCTATGCTACTATTTGATCTAACCTTGGGTAGCCAACATTTTGGATTTAGCAATAGTTAGAATTAATCGTTTTATTTTTCTCTATGGCGGTTCGATATCTGAATATCACATGTCTGTGCCTAAGTTCTTTTCTACTGTGATTCAACAGCCCTATGGACTTGAAGACATTGTTGAACACTTCTTTCAAATCTTCATACAATAAGTTCTTAAAATCGTCACTCTGCTCTCTGTTATCGCCTGAGAGCTAAAAGTCTTAACATTCCTAACATAAAATAAAAATTAAAAAAGAAGAACAATACAAAATAATACTTTCTATTAATTTTATTATCTACAACTTTCCCATTTTCATCTAATGTTTTTCCTCTTTTAAGAGCTTCCATACGACCAATTTCGCGAAGCTCCGCTTTTTTAAGACGCCTTTCAGTCCGAGTTTCTTCACCGTAAGCAAAATATTTTGATCGAAAATCGTCCACCAATACTTCAGCAGAACGCTCATTTAAAGTGTCTTTACTTGGTTCTGATATTTTTTCATATGTTAGTAACCTTCTTGAAGTACATCCACTTAGCAATTGCTCTGAGTTAGCCACTAGTACAAAATTGCTATGTCTTGGAATCAGTTTTTCGGTGTAGTCTTCTCTGGGAATTGTATACTTTGTAACTGAATTTTTATTGATAAAGTAAAATTTCACCTATACACTGGTAACCAGCACACCAATCGCCCTCCAATTCGCAAATGTCTGCTTGAGAATGAAAAAAGGTCTGCATATAGGTTTTGCAATGAATAATGAGATGTCGAGGGATAGTGAGGTACATTATCATCTCTTTTCGACAAATTCACTGATGTTTTGGTCCTAATTTTCTCTGTAGCTTCTCTAATTCCATATGGAGCTGAAATTAATAATATTAAAAGCAGAAATAATAGAAATTAAGGAAAATTACTTACGATCCGTTATAATGCTGTCAAATTCTATTTCATCTCTCCAAATAGAATTCGAGAAATCTGATATCACAGCATCAACATAGAACTGATCGCAGTTATATTGTTTTAAATTAGCTTTAATGCTTTCATCCTTTTCTCTAATTTTTTGTGTGATACGGCTTGGTCGAGTTTTAGCGTGTATCATCATGAAGTCTATATCTGACCCCAAGACATATCCTATATTATAAAAAGAAAAAAATAGGTAGAGATAAGAATTAATTTTTTTTTTAAAGCTCTTTACAGAAAGTTACCACCAAATTTAGCTGCACTAACTAATAACGATCCAGAACCGACAAAAGGATCGAACACGAAATCCCCCGTTTTAATCAATGCTTGATTTGCCATTAGTATACTCAATTGTGCGTCCATACTCGTATTTCCTATAAATTTACGTTTTTTCAGCGAAAGTTCTTTAATAAGATTTCGTCGACCATCGGTAATCTGTTTTTAATCATTTCCAATATTTAAAATGTGGGGAAAATATAAAATTTATATCTTACCCATCTGCCAAACAAAACATCTTTCGGACAATCTGGTACATCTCTTGCATTAAGGCCCCAAAATTCAATATACCACCAATTAACATCGGGATTGTTCAGGTCTACATTTCCTTCATGAGGTAAGTAATTGAAGGCCTCTATTTTATTAACTTTCTCTTTCTGCGTAAAATGCTTGTTGTAAGTTTCAATTGTTATTTTAAAACTCACATCTGGATTAAAAAAGCGATTAAGAGTCTTTGAGTTTTGTTTTATGTAGTTCCGAACGCAATCATGGAGCGATGGTATGGTACTCGAATGATCCCATAATTCCAATATACATCGTAGAGATACTGATCGTGAGCCGATTTGTTTAGCAGCTTCTTCACTCGGAAGTTCAACAATCCAAAATGGTTTCTAGAAATACAAAGATAAAAGCAAGAGGACTTAGACAAAAGTTTTGAATATGCTAATTAAAAAAAATATATTTAATGTTTTAATTTAACGGATAACGCAATAAAAACAAAATTTGTATTTATATCGTTTGAAATTAAGCTAAAGCTTAATTGAAGTTTAACCCACGGTCGAAACACAGCGCGAGCTTTCACGACTTCAACTCAGCCAACTTTTGGATATGTTCGGCGTGGTGAACTTCTTGAACTTTTAGATGAATACAGCGTTGGCAGCTTTGTTTTCTTAATTTCTATAATCTGGGCATTTTAAGTTATAAATTAACCCTGCATCTCGCACCAAACTATCAGCTTTTCTTGAGGCAACATTTCCGAATTCACTAAAAAAAATCAGCTGCTGGCTGTAAACACCGAAAAATAATTGCTAATAAATTCAATGAGCATTTTGTAACCAGTCTCCATGATATTGTGAATTCTATACCATTTGAGCCATACGTTGACAATATCGTGCCAGCTTCAACTGCATTTATTTTCAGTACTTACCAGCACTCGCCATTTATAGCTCGTAGGGAAAATTAATTGTTGGAGACACAGTGTTGATGCTTGTTATGAGGATTTTTTTCAACATAGAGCAAATTTGGAGTATTTATTATTAGAGTATATGGAAGAAAGAAGGATATGATATATGAGACGGATTTGGGACTGCTACGTCGGTTATATATGATTATGTGAAATTGAGTTCATTGGCTTAATAAAATATTTTTGTGTACACCATTTATGCGTCTTAATAATTGTAGTAAACTAGCAAATACTTAAAGGCTGAAAATTTACTGGTACTTACCTGTAATTACTGGTTTTTATAAATTTAGTACCTATTTATAAAAACCAGTAATTACAAGTAGTAAAGGCTCATTCAGACTCGGTAAGTTACTTGCACAAGTAAAGACTCTCTTCACTTCCACTCCTTTCTACTTTTAGAGCAAGTCCACACTTTTAACTTCAATTTTATGTAAATTTTAAACATGGGGGATAGTGTAAATTGTCAGATGATCTAGGTTTGTGAAAGTTGTCAATGTCAACCTTACATCACATTAAAAAAAAAATAGTTAGAGTTTGTATTCCTCAAAATAAGTAGAAAGAGGTTGATTCAAAAAAATATTATGGAAATATTTGAAGTGATGAAAGACAAAATTGCGGACACATTAAAAGAAAGAGAAAATAAACGTGTTTGGATAAGAAAATGATTAAACCGAAGATGTGAATTAGGTGCTTTTAGTACTCTTCTCAAAGAACTAATTCTTGAAGATAGGCAAGCGAATCGGAATCATTTACTGCTATCTCCGGAAAATATTGCTGTTAATGCAATTTTGAAAGGAATGACAGAAATCAAATGTTCCACTTTAGTTCCACTTCAGGCAAATACCTGCAGAAGTAGTTCCACTTCAGGCAGATTCCCGCAAAAGTCCTTGAGGAAAGTGAACATGAACTTGCTCCTGTGTAGCAATCTAATTGTGCAAGTAACTTGCAGAGTCTGAATGGGCCTAAGTACTGGGAAGTACTGGTAGATACTGGGAAGTACTGGGAGATACTGGGAAGTACTGGAAAAGTACGGGCACTGGACATACTAATATTTTTACTGGTAACAAGTAAACAAATTTTACTTTAGACTAAATATTTTTTTTAGTATGAGTACTGGTACTTGACTGGTACTGATACTTAAAATCATACAACTCTGGATATAATAAATGGATCTTTTGAGAACGGTAAGTTTGCAAAGCAATGGATAGAATCTGTTATAGTTCTAATTAGAAAAGTTGGAGGTACCAAAAAATGTGTCGAATTCAGACCAGATACTATGCTTCCGATATATGAAAATGGAATAGAAAAAAATATTAAAAATGCAAATGGAGGAGTACACGGAGACGAATTACTTACTTGTGGAACAGCAATCTGGATTTTGTAAAGCGCATTCTTGTGAGACAGCCTTAGCGTGGCTAACATCGGAAAAAAATGCGTGCATGATGAAAAGGTTATACTAACTATTTTTAAACTTAAAGCGTTTATTCAAGACAGTTGATAGAGATGGCTCGAATCTTTCTTAAAAGGGAGAAAAGAGGGTACGAAGATGGGTGAAATAAAATCATCAAAGCTGGAGATGAATGTGGGGATACCACAAGATCAGTCCTGAGAACGCTTCTGTTCCTGATTGACACATTAACGATATGAGAAGTATTTTGGAACTTGCTAAACTAATGCTTTTCGTGGATGACGCGGTTATATATATTGCAGCAGAGAATATTATGGTTTCTGAGGAAAGCTGCAATTTGATATAAATCGTTTAAATGTGTGGTTGAAGGAAAATAAGCTTCAAGTGAACACTTCAAAGACAAAATGCATGACAATAAATTCTAGTTATGATAGTAAAATTTATACTAATGGTGTGGTAATTGAAAATGTTACTGATATAAAATGCTTAGGTGTGATAACAGATAACAAGTTGAGCTTTAAAGAACATTGTGATCTCTTATTTTAAAAGGATAAGTAAAAAATTTCTATTGCTACCTCAATTACGGTTTTTAACATCATGATAAAGCCGTATTTTGAATATTGTCCTTCAATTTTGTTTACAGCATAAAACAATTTTAAGAAAAGATGACAGGTGCTACAAAATAATGGGATGAAATCTATCCCCAATTCGCTTTCCTTTAGAGTCATTAAAATGGTTAAGCGTAGAGCAAAAGTTGGTATGGGATGTTTTAGAAATTATATTTAAAATAAGATATAATTTATTACCGAACTACTTATTTAAAAATCTTAGGTATGTAGGTATTTACCAAGGATATTTGTTAAAAAATATGGAAAACTTTCGGCTATCTAGATTTAGCAATGCCAAAACACAATATAGTGGTCTAAAAGTTTTTAATGAATTAGAAAGTAGCATTAAAAATTATAGAAATGTAGCCAGTTTTAAGGCAGAAATATATAAGTTTATAAGGGATAAATTTCCGTATAAGTGTTAATCGTTTTTATTAAGAATGTTATACCTACATAATAAATATACTGCTACTATCATGATTATTAAGTTTGCATTTTGCTAATCAGGTTTCGAGTGATTTTAGTCATATTTAGATATTAGCTGTGTATTTTAAGTGTACATTTTTTGTAATGGCTACTCTTTGACTGTGCTAAGCTACTTACCACCTAATGTTTGTCTTACATAACTTTAGTCCTATTTATTATAACGCCAAGGGTGCTCAGTACTCAGTACCTGAATTTTGTAACTTTGATATTTTTGCCTTAATCTTGTATGCAGAGCTTCATGGCCTTTCCTTCGACTGTTCAACCAGCCACGTACTCCTCTCCCCTCAGAAGTTTTTGTGGTCTAAACTAAAAATTTCGGATTTTCTTACAAAAAGATGGCTAACATACCTTTTTTTTACAAAAACTTTAAGCTGTGGACTCTCCTCTTTAATTTAACCTATTATTAGCTCTTAACTCCGTAGAGGAAAGGAGTACGGAGCTGCTTGAACTAGATATTTTCTTAATCACCCTGTAACTCCGAAACGGCTGATATGGCTCCCACACCCTGCCCTACAATTTTTTGTTTGCCTAGGTGAGTACTATACTATCACCTCCTGCTATAAAAAAATAAACTTTAACATTTATTTATTTGAGTACCCGAGCCAAAGGCACGTCATAGCGAGTTACATAGTAGATACATATTATTGCAAAACTAAACATAAACAATTAAAGAGTAGTGGAGGCTTAGATCAGCCATAGTAGCACAAGAAAAATTATACAATAGCAAATCCATAAAAATGAAAATAATAGTAAAAATATAAAAATTTGTAGTATGATATAACATAGCAACGAAAAAATAGATAAAAATAAATAGAATAGCGACAAGTAATAGAGGGTCTTAGCAACTAAACAGTATATATAGTAGAGGTAACCAATGAACACTTAAGCCTGAACTTAAAATTAAACTTTGCTATATACACCAAACAAAATGAATTACCTTTTAGTATAGGTAACCAATGAACACTTAAGCTCGAACTTCAAATTAAACTATTATTTGTTCAATTTTTACGTTGGTTCTAAGAATAACTTGACTTGATTAGGTTTAGCTTGATTATAGCGTTAAACATATCGGACAGAGGATTAAAATATATGGAGGCAAACCGCACTCAAAGCAATTCAGTTCTATTGACGGAACCACACTGTATACAATTCAGTGACTGCATGCTTGATAAACCGGGCAAGAATAAAAAGAAATCTAACAATTAACGCACATGACCAGGATCTTTTATTAACGTTTTTTTTCTTGTATTGTATAGTAACTTCCAAAAAATGATGGGTTTACATACCTCTGTGTTTTCATCAATAGTCTTGACTTTCAAATTGAAGAGTTTTATTATGGAAAATATTTCCTAAAATAAAAACCTGCTTTAAACAAATAAAAAGCATGATTAAATTTAAAATTTACAGCTTTCCTGAAGTCAGTATGCTCTTGAGCAAACCAGAAAATATATTTCTTGTAGATATTTGACATTTTAAAATCATGTCATCAAATTGTCACAAATTTGACACGTTTCGTTTTTCTTCTTATTTGTCTGCCTGGGGGGGAGCAAGGTATATAAAAGACAAGACAAGTTTCCCTTCGAGGAGGGAACAGGAAGCGCCGTAATGAAAAAAGCGTACACCAGCGTACACTATCGTTCTTCTTCTTGTTTTGTCGAGGTGCCAGAGGCGGCGTTAAAAAGTTTTTTTGATGCGCGAAAATTCCATTGAATAAATAACTAGTTATTTATTCAATGGAAAATTCACATTTACTAGAAACTCCGCACAATCTTCCGCACCACCCACTGACATGTATATAAATGGACTGACTGATCTCCTGTTTATATGGCATCAGTTTTGATTACAGCAAGTATGCTCTCACTGACGATATATTTAAATTAATTGCGAATTTACTTATATATGCATGTCACTGGGATTTACCGAATTTACCACAAAAGTGCTTTAAAAGTATTTTCCTCAACACAGCCTGTTGTAATTAAATCTTCGAGCATATATAACTCCTTTTTATATTACTATCACTTAGGGCCGTATTCACCAAGCAAAATTAAAAAAATTTTCAATTAAAGCTATTCACCAACCACACTTATCGAGTCGATTTAATGAAAATTTAATTTTAATTTAATTTTAAGTGAGGCCTTACCCTCTCTTAAATAAATTTAATTTCGATGTCAGCTGATTGAAGTGTCATGCAGTCAAATGTCATATTTTTAATAGTGCTGTTAAAAGTTTGAAGAAGCAAGAATTTAACTGTGTAGATATATTACGATTTCAGTGAATAGAACGACGGGTTTTACTTTCAAGTGCATTAAAAATAAGTATATACAAATTAATTTAATATTAATCACTGCTATGGATTTTTGGTTCAATGACTAGTCCATTTATATACGTGTCAGTGGAAATCATATATGATTCGATTTTGTTTTGATTTTTCTTTTTTAGAAATGCGAGTAGCGCCCACAACAGAGTAATTGTTGCGACAGCTGTTTTAACCAATCTTTTAAGAGACAGGAAAATTCCACCAATCGAAATTGTATTTGACAACCTACAGCAACCTCAAATGAATATAAGGGATACTCAGACCGATTTTTCTGCGCGTAATTCAGTTATTGCAAATTTGTTTAAAATCATTTTTAATATGTGAATTGCTTAATATGGGCTATTTTCAATTAAAACGAATTGCACATATATTATAAATTATATTTAATAATACATAAAAACGTCTTTATTTAAATAATACTAAAAAACTTCTTTAATAATATTTAAATTACATGAACTGTCACGAGAGCTGTCACTTGCCAAATTCGGAAATCTTGCAGCTGATAGTCCGAAATGTCCGAAATTATTTATTTTATTAAGGTTGGTGAATAGCTACAAAAATTTAATTGCGGTCCCTCAATAATAATTAAATTAAAATTAAATTTGTATTAAATGGCTTGGTGAATACGGCCCTTAGTCCAATAGCCATAGTTCTCTCCTCAAAGGTTATTCCCATTAACATTTTGGAACACTGCAGCAGATAGCCTGTGACTAATGTAAATATATACATTTTTATAGGATATTTCGTCACTAATAGCGGAACGGGGTTCGTAATGAGAATTACTTTTATTCTATCATCAAATGGATTTCAATGGTTGAGAGCGATCAGGTCACAGTATATTATCAGGTGCTTGACAGAAAGCAGCACTAACGACCGTGCTGCCGAGTCATGCCAAATCCTAAATTCGCATGAGCGCGACAAGATCTGTTAATCCCCAATTAAATTTATTCTGTTATTTGTGTTCTAAATTAAAAATAGAAAGAATTTCAACAAATAAATTAAAAAGATTATTAAAGTAGTATGTTTGGCCGTTTTGGCTAATGAAGATAAAAAACAGAACCCACTCAGCCGGAGTTGGGTTTCTATTCGGATGCGTGTTTTTTCTTTTTTTTTTGTATAATACGGTGACATTTTACCAACCTCAATAAACTTTTATTCCATTTTTTATTCAACCAACTTTGATATTTTCTCCGGCGGCATTGTTATTTGCTGATATTTTTAATCAAGTCATAAATATGATTGCAATGAACGTATAACAATACATATGAGCGCAACCCAAAATCATAATTTTGCTAAACGGATCCTATAGCCATAGGATTCTGCCCCTTTCTCAGTCAAGAAGTGTTTGGGGGGAGGAAAAATGACGAAATGCCAAGTTTCGATCGCGAATACGGGCAGCATACCAATACTACAGCAAGCCGGCCATTTTGAAATTGCGAAATTTCTGAAATTTCTCATCGGGCGGCTGTACAGATGTTTATTTGCGATTTGACGTGTGAATTTGTGATACAGTTATTGTTTATATCAAAAACTGTGACTTTGAACACGCACAAAATTAATTTCGGTAATCATATAAGGAACTACGCGAAGGAACATTATTGTTTGGCACGTCTGTCAAATTCCTTCCTTCCCTAAAAATTCTCGTCTGGGTCGGCCCATACGGTGCGATTTCAATTTTCATTTACGCCGGTTTTACATTGGACGCGTTCACTGGCACGAATAGCGTCTTCTAGCATTGTATTTAGTTGCATTTTCCATGTAAAGTGAAGGCACGATATCGTTTAGTCATTAGTGTACGCTATTTTGCTGTCGGTGAACATTGCAGTGAAAACCGCCAACACATCATAAAGTTTAAAATGAAAGAATGTCATTTTGCTGAGTCTGTGTGAACCGTACAAAAGTTCTTTCAAATAAAACTAACTTCATTAGGTTCTGTGTTAAATGTCACGGGTACAAGTTTTCTTCCAAAAGTTTAGGATTTGATTTTTAGGATCAAACAACTACATTTCTTATAAAAGTTATTCATAAAAACAACTTAAATGTTAAAATAAATCCAAAGTCTCTGTGGTCGATGTTCTTTCCTAATAAAAATTTTGAAAACCGAAGGTTTGGTTGAGGTAAGTGATGCACCCTATCTAGAGCAAATTTCTAATTTTTCTTTGTTTTATTTTCAGAATATAATTATACATTAATATGCCTAACACAGGAGATGAATCGCCCAGGCGGTCATGGACAAATAACCAAAATTCCTATTTACCTGGTGCTGCTAGAAATGAACCGATGGTCGACACCTCGTTTTTGCAAGGCGAAATATATGGGATGGCTGGAAGATATGCAAACAGAACTACTCTTTCAGAAAACTATACCGTACTTCCTGTTGGCCACGGAAATTTTCTTAAAGTTTATCATAGCAGTGATAATGAGCCCCCGACATTTAACAGTTACGAGTTGTTTTCCAGCAGTTCAATTATTTCTCCAGATACCGTTTTGCCGCATCAAAATTCATTCGACAATTCTTCCCAGTTGCAGAATAATGAAACAACCAACATGATAATAAATCAGCTGGTAACAAACTGGTCTCCAAATTTGACTGGTACTTATTCTCCATTTGGCGAGAACGGAGGAAACAATAATTTTAGTATAAATGGGGAAAATTCGAATAATTCGAACAGTCTACCCCAACCGATTAATAAAACTGTTGGTGTTCACAATTTGAGACCAACAGCTAAAACTAATGGGAGTTTTGAAAATAATTCTTCCAAGATACCAGAGGTAAAAAAGAGAATTGTAGCTGAAGTGAAACCTATGAGAATGTCATATTCTGATGTTTTAAGTAAAAATGTTGCTTTAAATTCCAACAATATTGCGCAAGAAAACCAAAATACTAATTACTTGCCTTCAGATGCAAATCAATCCCGAAATTCTAAAGTGCTTAATGAAAAAGGAAGAGGAATATCTCAAATTATTGATCGAAAAAATGTTGACGATAAGGAAAAAGGTGATCTTAAAACAAGAAAGGATAATCCGATTGCAGCTAAAACCGCGGAGTCAATTCCTGTAAATTTTAATGGCAACCAAAAAGATAAGAAACGGAATAATGTTGAAGATAAGGAATCACCTTTGCCTACACAAAGCAAACAGTCGAAGAAGTCTGCGGAATTTAGTAAAAGTAAAAAAAATGTTCAAACGAACAATTCGAGTTCTAAGAAGAAAAGTAAGCGGGATGGCGAAAATGCGGACGTAAAGGTCAATTCGAAAGGTAACGATAAAGAATATTTCTACAATATTACTAAAAATGAAAATGTCGGAGAAAAATATCAAAAAGCCTTCCAACATGGAAATTTAAAGAAGAAACAACCAAACGGTGGTCAGCGAAACAATTTGCGTACGGAAAAAATTGTATACTCGAAGAGAATTCAAAAACAAAAAGATGTTAAGTACGAAATGGTTGTAAAATTCTTGGAAAAGTGGTATGAGTACACGGCAAAGATCCTTATTTGGCTCTTCTACTTAATCTACGACATAATTGTTCTTGGCTTTAGCATGGTTGTTGATTGGCTTCAAACGTTTTACGGCTGTATGTGTATATTCTTTGTTAATTTCCGCACGGACTTTAAAAACAATTCTGGTAAACCTCATGCTTGGTTGCGAAATATTTTGAAAAAGTTAGATGGCAAATTTATGGAAAATTCTAAGTTTGCGTTTTGGAGAAGTTTTTATAAAAGAAGACAGCAAGAGCCGATAGCAGATTTTTATAAAAATGGACGACTTCCACAAACGGGAGATGAAGCAATGTATTCGTTATTAAATTGTAAAGGGAAAGATGCTTATAGGTATAAAAAAAATTGATAACACTTTTCCTATTCACTTTTATGTTGCTTTACAGTATTCTGGGAGTTGCCTCAGATAGTTCGCAGGAGCAAATTCGTAAGCATTATAAAAAAATTGCCGTGTTGGTTCATCCAGATAAAAACAAACAACCAGGTGCAGAAGAAGCTTTTAAAGTCCTTCAAAGAGCCTTTGAGTTAATTGGAGAGCCTGTAATTATTTATTTTGTTTTTGTATTTTTTTATGTTCGATCGAACTATGTATATATTATTTTTGTTTTTGCAGGAAAATCGTAAGACATACGATCAAAGTTTGGCAGAAGCATTGAATGCAGAAAAGGCCTGGACTGAGCTGCATGATTTATTATCACAACTTCAATCAAAAATTGCCGAAGCGGCAAACACTATAAGGTAATACATATATTTGTTTGAAAACTAACTTAGTTTTGTTTTTAATGGGACGCGCGCAGGCTGATAATTCTCGCCCTGTGCTGATTCTAAAAGCCTTATTGAATCCTGTAATACTAGGCCTGGGTTCATAGCTGAAACCTTTCGGCAAGTTTGTCTGTTTCATTATTTCTTTTCACATTACTGTGGTCTTAAGTACCTGATATAATTTTATATGAGTCACGTAGTCAAGGATAGTAACAGAGTCGGTAGACTAGGAGCGGTCTTGTGTTCGAATTCAATGCTTTGACTATGCTAGAACTTCCACTTGAGAGAAACCAGTAGTTGGGTAAACAGAACGATAATTGTATGTTAAGGCATGCTGAACATATTTGGACTCCAACGGCTACATTTATTTTTGATCCGTCCATGAAGATTAATATTATCCGAGCGACGTGCAAAACGATTATCCATTAACTTCTCTATTTTGATCTCTAGTAATCCAGCAACACAGACACACTAATTTAGTCTGAGAGCACTATATGTATTTATCATGGTTTTCAAGGGGAAGAATTCAAAAGGTTCGCTTTTTTACAGCACTCCACTAAAATGTCACTGTGAAATAGTCCAAAATTGACGTTTTTTAATTCAACTATCAGCGATATTTTTAAAATTCTACACGTTGAAAGATCAAGGTAAAGAAGACCGAATAAACCTGAAATGTATAACTAGAATCATTCTGCTCAAAGATGTAAACAAATACTTTTATTGTAGAATTTTTGTCTTAGAATGCTTGCCAGCTACTTGAAAGTATTGTAATTGCTGTGTTCTAGGAATCTTACAGGCCTTAGAAAATCGGTCGCTCAATTTTCTTCTACATTTTACAGGTGAAGAGATGTATTATCAATCGATATTTTGTGTATTTAACCGTTCTTTTCGAAGAATAGTTGAAGGGTCTGCTTTAATTCTTTAAAGTAAAAAAATTGCTGTTCAGCAAAAAAAAGTGGCAAAGAGGTTTTGAAATTTTTTACATAAATATATCTGTTAACTTCTCGGATGATTCAGTAGTTTTTTCCAATGTAGAAGGATCGGTTGTAGTTCGAATGTAGAATGATCGGCTACATTTTATTTAAGTTCGCAAATCTTGGACATATTCGACAATCCTCTAGATAACAATAGATGGTGGACTGCAAATACGTAACTATAGGTAATCTCTTTGAAAAGGAGAGAATGTTACTGCTAGCAGTTAGGTGACATATTTTAGGAAGGGAAAAATATTATCGGTTTTTGAAAGATTTTACTTGTCTCAGTGACTATCCGTATGTATACAGTTTGATCTGGTTTTACGAACTCCTGTTAATGTTTTAATAGCTTTCATGAACAGTTCTGTACATACATGCGTCGCCATAAATGCTTCAGTTTGTTTAGTTTATTAGTTATTTGCTTGTGTACTTTATAAAATTCTAAAGCTATTTTTACCATCCTTTGTTGAGCATAGATTACAGTAACTATACTGCAGGCACACTGGACATCGTCGCATAAAAATTATAGTCTTCTGATTTATCACAATTTACTCATCATTTACTTATTGCTGATTTCATACACTTGGGTACTAAATGACGATTACTATCTTCCTCTTAATAACTTGTCAACAAAGGAATCACTATTCCTGGACACTATGTCATCTCTTGGTCTCAGCCAAATCAGTAATGTGAAGAATGACGGGGAGGCAGTTGGACCTGATTCTCTCTACTGACGCGGGTAACATATTAGTCGAATCTAGCCCCGTTATAATGTCTACTCTTGACAAATATCACCCCCCTCTACTAATTTCATATTGCTTTGAAACCGAAAACATTACTAATTGTAACGAAACACAATACTTTTTAAATTTTAGAAAGGCTAACTTTTCGGAAGTTTCCAGTAGACTTACCTCTATTGATTTCAACACATTACTGTCTAGCAATAGTGTTGACGAAGACGTCTCTAAGTTTTACATAATTCTTTTCGATTTATTTTCCTCACGTTCCCCGCGAGCGACAGCGGTCCTCTAAAACATCTCCGCCATGGTTCAATAAAGAACTAAAACATCTTAAAAATAGAAAGAAGTAATTGTGGAAAAGTTATATGAGTGATAAAGGCATTATGAGTCACAACAATTTCCTCACATCCTATAATGAGTTCAAAGAACTTTCCTCTACACTTTATGATGAATATATTCAAAGTATGCGTGCGAAATTATTTCGTGACCCACGTATCTTTTTTAAGTTTATTAATATGAAGAAAAAAACGGAACTACCTCAATACCATGAGGTACAAAGATTCTGCTAGTGATGATTCATCCGAAATTTGCAATATGTTTGCTTCATTTTTTGACAATGCATTTTCTTCGTCTAATTTCCTTCCTCGAAATGACAACTTCAGTCATATGAACGATTCTCATAACGTTTCATTCACTATCCCTACAATTGCGAGAGAGGATATACTCGATCATATTAATGGGCTTCCAAATGACTTCACGACGGTTCCTGATGGGATCCCTCCAGCCTTCTTTAAGTCATGCTGTCATGCCCTTGCATCTCCGCTGAGAATTAAATTCCAGAAATCGCTCAATAGCGGTTGTTTCCCACAGCTATGGAAAAATTCTTTTATCATACCTATCCACAAAAAAGGTAGTAAGAGTGAAATTTCTAACTATAGACCTATTGTAAAATTATCTTGTATGCCTAAATTATTCGAATCTATCATTTACTCTCAGCGATCAATTTCCTGCAAGAATTTGCTTTCTTCAAACCAGCATGGATTTATCTCGGGCAGGTCTACAACCACTAAATTGTTAGAATTTGTCTCGCATACCGTTGGCGGGTTTGCAAAAGGCTATCAAGCAGATTGTATTTATACTGACTTCAGTAAAGCGTTCGACAAGTTATCTCACTTCGTGATACTCTTTAAAATGGAAAAGTATGGGTTTCACCCAACATTTATAAAATGGACGGAGTCTTATTTAGATAACAGAACATATCAAATACTATTCCGTTATTCCATCTCTAGAGCCCTGAAAGCTTCGTCCGGCGTACCTCAAGGGAGTCACTTGGGCCCGTTGTTTTTCATTCTATCTATTGACGACATTATCACTGTTGTGAGGCACTGCAAAGTATTGATTTATGCTGACGATATTAAACTTTTTGCTCAGATCAAATCTGTTAACGATTGTGAACTGGTACAAGATGACCTTCACAAATTTTACGTTTGGTGCAAAAACAATAATTTGGCTCTCAATATCTACAAATGTGAGGTTATGACTTTCCACAGGAATCAGAAACCAATCACTTATGATTATGTGTTATCGGATTCCACGATTCGCCGTCGCGAGGGTGCTGTTTGTGGCTTGGGTGTTAAATGTGACCTTAGATTGAATGTTATCTCCCGCATTAACTATATGGTATCTAAGAGTAGTTCTATGCTGGGCTTTATCAAACGTTGGTCCCGAGAGTTCTCGAATCCCACCATAACATTGCGTTTGTACACTTGCTTTGTGCAACCTCTCCTTGAATACGCTAGCCAGGTCTGGTCTCCATTTTACGGTACACACATCGACCGCATCGGGTCTGTTCAGCGGAACTTCCTGCGCTTCGCTCTCAGGCACCTACCCTGGGACAATTCATTGATTCTTCCACCTTATGAGGATCGCTTGAAGCTTTTGAATATGCATTCCCTTGAAAAACGTCGCATGGTCGCCGATGTAACTTTTGTGCATCAACTCTTAAACGCGAATATTGATTCTCCCGTTCTACTTAGCAAAATCTCTTTCCGTGATAGTACGCACAATTTGAGAAGGTTACCTCTGTTGCATGTTAACTTCGCAAGATCCAACTTTAGTATGTATGAACCATCAATCGCATGTGCATTGTTGTTAATATTAAGGCTGAACATTTTGACGTTGACATTTCCAAGCATGTTTTAAAAAAACGTCTATATAATACTTAATTATCTGTTTCCATGTCGCATTGCATGTCATCTCATTCGGTGTTTGGTCTATGTTTAGTTTAACATACTAATACTAACACCGACTAAGTGATAAAATCCATGTATTGTTGACCGTTTATTTATTAAACGTGTCCATGCAGCGTGCTAGTGTTAAGGTGGTTTTGATAGTCATTTATTGTAAATCACTATTTCCTGCCGGCGCCCACTAGATTACTTACTATAAAGCATTTGGGATGCTCTAATATGCAAGCGTTATTTAAATTCGTTGTTTGGAACCTATGGCCAACTACTCCATTATTCAAAAACAAATGATTTTCTCCATTTTAAATTGACCTGAAGGTAAGAATGAATATATTTTTTCTTCTTCTAACAGATGTAGCAGTTGTGGACTCCGACATCCAAGAAAGTTAACGGAAAGGCCTCATTATGCCGCGAGAGAATGTAGTTCTTGCAAAATAAGCCATTCAGCACGAGAAGTATTTATAAAAAAAAACTAAAAGTTTTAATCACTCAATAAATTTCCGATTAAATTTTAGGGTGATATTTGGGCTGAAACAAGCGTATTTGGGTTACGTTGGAAATATTTTGCTTTAATGGAAGGGAAAGTCTATGATATAACTGAATGGGCCAACTGCCAAAAAGGAGCATTATCTCATTTACAACCTAATTCGCATATCGTTCAATATCGAATCGTTCGTGGCGGACAACAAAATCAACAAAATCCCCAACCAGAAAAAGAACGGTCTTCTAATCGAGAAGAGCCTAGGTAAATTTTATATTTTTAATTTGAAAACTGAAGAATATCGACATGGAGGTTTTCTTTCAGTGAACCTTCTCTGGATGATTTTCTCGACAATCTCTATAGCGGACAAAATCCTGCAAACCAACAAAACACTACGCGTCGACGATCCAAAAGAAACTAAAGAGAAGTAGGTACTTTTGTTAACATAGTCTGGTTAAGTACCTCATATAAATAATTGTTCCAAATAATACTTCATTTAATCCTTTTAATGTGTAATGTAATAAATATATTACTTTATTCGATTTCTTTAAATTAATTGTCTTTGGGTTCTCATTTATCTGATAATTCAAAGTCGATATTAGCTAAATGCTACACAATTTGCTAAAGTTTATGCTACATACATGTTTGCTAAAGTATAAAGAGTTTTTCTAATCTATTTTAATTAATTAATAAAATGCACCAATTTCACAGATTGGTTTAGGAGTTTGGTTTATTGAATGATATCATGTCATGAAAAAACCATATTTTTTTCAATCCGTAATATATTGAAAAGGATGGACTTCCTTTTGAAACACTGTATATCCTTTGTAACGAAAAAAAAAAAGAAAAGAAAAGATTAGCTTAAAAAAAAATTTCCTTATAAAGAAAGCTTTTTATACAAAATAAAGAATATCGAGAAAATCCAATTTTAATCATTTCCAGTAATAATATATTTTAGTACAACTTTTGATCAATAGAAGACAATAAGCACTTGAATCTTTTGATATAGATGCTTTGGTTGTTTAGCACAAGATTTTTAAGTCGTATCTGGATGCTGCGGTGAACTACTTTGTGCCACCGTATAATTGGGACTTATAAGCGTATCTAAAACCTTCGTGTGCATAGTTGGTAGATAGAGGGTTTAGAATATATAAAAAACATGTACTTTAATTAAGCCAAGATTACCCCTTTTGGCTCGAAAAGGTTAGTCGTAACGAAGAACGGAAAATGCAGAGCAAAATTAAATGCAAGCAAAAAAAACTTTTAGTGATGAATGAATGGCAGCGTGTAATAATGTCAACAAACTTGCACTCATTACAATAATCTGGCTGCTCCTTAATGAAATCTGCTAGCTGACAATAGAAAAATTGAACTCAACATAAATATTGGTCCGACCCGGCTTCACTTAATTTAGCTTGCCACTATTCCTGTTTGTTTTTAAGGCTGAGGGAGGAAAAAGTCAATTTGGCTATGGAAGGGTAATTTTATTACGTTTGCAAGTTCAAATAATTTTTGACACAAAATTTATTTTTTCAATCGATTTGTCCAGGTTGGTAGTTACGACTCTATTAAAGATTTAGTGCATTATACTTGTGATTGACGTAGGGTAAATTTAACTATGTATTTTAATTAGCCTGCTTTTACTCGGTGTGTGTCCTCAAATGCCCTGAGTATTCTGAAAAATACCTCGAAAAACGAGCGAGTAATTTCAGGGTATTCTATATCCCCAAAAATTACTAGGTAATTGCAATTACTCTGATAACAGCGCTAGAAATATAAAATTTGTGTAAGCACATATTCAGCGATAGATAGTGACAAATCAAACCAAAAATGGAAATGAAAAGTGATATTCGAAAATTACCATCTACATCGTCTGCTGATGCTTCCCTTGAATTATTGCATTTATATATTCATACTCATCACAAGCATTACGTTGCTCAAAGTGAATAAAGTTAAAAAATTACTTGATTAGCAAGTGGATTCAGTTAAACTAGAGTAAAATAACCACATCCAAAATCTGTGAATGTGAATGACTGACGAGGTGCAAAGTTTTTTCCAACCATATGTTAAATAAGTCTCTTTTGAGGTAGTATTTACTTAAATTGTATCTTTTTTAACCTAGTCAAAAATCTTCTTCAAGAATCCGGCTGTATATCCTCTACAACTTTTTCTTTTTTAAAGGAGCACGTCTCATTTGGCTGTTGCTAATTAGATATACGTTTGTCTCTTACTTTACTTTTTATTCCTGACCGATTATAGTTTTAAAGCGTGAGATCTTGATACTCTTTAAAAATATAAAGCCAGTTTGGCTTTTTAATTTTTCTAGCTGAAAATAGCAGGTTTCAAGGCTGGCTTTTTTTTCGATCAAATTATAATATGAGAAGTCAATTTGTATTTTTACTCTATGAAGTGGTTAGTAGCTGGTTGAAAGAACTCTTAAATTTTTTAGCCTATTAAGGATTTCCGTCAAAAACTGACAAATAATGTTTTATTTATTTTTTTGATAAAGAATTTAGCCGAATAAACAATATATTTCGCTAATTTTCTTCCAACAAATTGTAACAGAGATTATTCAAAATAATATTTAGGGCTTAAGGCACTTTCACATCAAAAACAAAAACCGAAATCTGTAAACCGGAAAACTCAATTTATTCCACTTTAAAACAAGATTTTTGTTCCAATGATTAATAAAATCCAGGAAAATAGGATAAAGTAAGAATTTTACTGAGAAAATAGTATATTTATCTTAGATTTGTAAAAAAAAACAACTTTTATGGGGTGAAAAACTTTTTCGAGCGAAGGATTCGGTCGATAAAATATAAAGGTTTTGTTTTTCTTAAAAATCTGAAATAAATGTACTATTTTATTAGTAAAATTATTAGTTTATCCTAATTCCCATGATTTTATTAATCATTGGAGCAAGAATCTTGTTTTAAAGTGGAATAAATTGATTTTTTCGGTTTACATTTTTTCGATTCTTGTTTTTGATGTGAAAGTGCCTTTATACCGTTGCCACGTCGTAGTGCCAACAAAATATTTGAAAAGCGAATAGAGTTTCCATATCCGAATTATTTTTAATGGAAAAGAAATTTATTTTTTCTAGTCAAAAAAATAACTCGGCTGGAAAAAATGGGAAGCGAGCTTGGCTTTTTATACTTCCTTGAAAAAATTAACAGTTTCAAAACCAGCTACTTCCAGCTCGAAAAAATAAGCCTTTCAGCGTAGTTTTTTAAACTTTAAATTATTTTATAATAGAAGTAACAGATTTAGAAAACTTTTTCTTTTTCCCACGAGAAATATTTTGGTATATTTCACTAAATTCCACGATCATAATTTATCCCCGCTTTTTTTATTTAAAATTTTCAAAATACCAGTTATTTTCGGTCCCTGGAATAAATTGCAAATAGCGAATTTGAGTTCAGATTCGGTGGCATGCGATGATATTCATAGCGAACATAGATATACTAGTCCCTTTTACATTACAGTGACACCACCTTGAGATTACAGTTGAGGCAAAACTATGTTTAGTAATTAAATAAATCGTCATAGCAGAAATTTATTATAATGTAATTAAATCCTCCCGTACTTTGTATTTAAATACTTAAATTTTTTGCTTTTTTTTTAATTTCTAGTTTAGTTTGTCCATCGACCTTACCCTTCTTAAAAGTTCATAATTGCTTGAACACCAGTAACTGCGTTAAAGAAAAAAGGAAACTGTTATCATCCAGTCACTCTAGCAGGCCTTCTCAAGAAGCAACAGATGAGCTTTTGATCATATCTTTCTTTATATTTTTGGTACCATAAAGTAGGGTTGAAAAAAAAAACTAGGTTCGGGAATTTTGTGTGGGCATGTAGCAGAAAAGTGTGCTGTTTTGTGTCTTGGTGCAGGCATGCATTGAACAGTTCAAGCAAAGCAAACTTCAGTACGTTTATATGAATACTTGAAGTATACTTGAAATATGCTTGAAGTAATCAAAATATCATGAAAAAGCTCATTCAACGCGTAAATTTCAACTTACGTAATTGGAAAATTAAATTCAAGAAAAATTCAAGTCAAGTAATTGAAATTAATTCAATCAACTGCCCTACCTGAGCTTCAAGTGAATTTCAAGTCAAGTACTTAAGTATTCATGTAAACGTCCTGATTGTTGAGTGTGTAGTGTAATCTTGCACTGTACCCCTGAATATAATTCTATTCGTCAAAAGGGGTAGCTAATATCACTAAAAAGTGTATTGTTTTGAGTTTTTCGAACTATATAACTACGCTTTCCTTTTTCCCTGTTCGAAATTCACTCAAATTAATAATTTTCTTTTTAATTAACAAATTAGATAGATTTTTTTTGCACTTAAATGCATTTTGTAAATTTATTGAAATTATTTTCAATAAATTTCAGTCTGTTTGACGAGAAATCTTCTTCATTCTGTTCTTAGGTAAAATTGACAAAAGTTTGATTTGAATAGGTCCAGGCGCCTTAAACAGAACATACAGAAAAATGGTCTTCTGATAATTCTAGGCTTTTTCTTATCCTCCTAACTGTAATCAAATTTTTATATCTTTCTTAACGAAATTATTTAAAAAAATATATCTTAACCAAATGATCCCCCAAACAAAAACTCTCAGTTGAGTAATAATTGCATATGTAAATGTGCAATGGATTGATGAATTCGAAAACTATTACTCAGTTGAGAGTTATTAAGCGTAAAATGTTAAGGTTCCTGTTTAATTAAAACTATTTTATTTATTTTTATAAGTAAGATATATAGTAAGTGTAGCTTTTGGGGATGTAAGGAGCTTAGTTTAAAAATATAAAATCAATATCTAGTCATTTTTACATAAGTTACAATATAAAACATTTTAGAGAATCGGAATAGCATGTACACATGGATCTCAGCTTGTTAAGTATTTCTCGAGGATTTTGGATGATGACGAAATCCAGAAGTGACAAAATCCACAAACGACAAACGCTAGGTAGTACAAGAATGAGTGTAACTTCAATTTATATTATATTATTACTTAAATATTGACTTTATTTGCTTTTAATAAATACATATGTATAAAGTTGCGTGAAATTTGCTTTATGAGAGTTGCTACGATCAGTTCAGCTCTAAGAAGGGGTCTAACAAATTGCTTCGACTGGAGACGAATTGTCCAGTGTCATGCTACTGGGCTCGATTGGAGTGTATATGGTTTGATATATCAGACACAAAATCTGTATATCCTGTTACATGTGACATTTTCATTAACTTCTACATGTGACCTAAATGTAAAGGATTTAAAATGATGTATTTCAAGCATACTAAATGAATTACGTGTATGTGTCCAGTGATGCATTTAGATGATTTGCAAAGAAATTTTATTTTCAGGAGGAAGTAAATAGAACAGCGAAAGAAATATTTGGCTTGCTGGAGAGCACTTCATATAGGATTCGAAGGAGACCACAATATGCTCAGTGGGTCATGATCTGTTCAGCCTGAAAAACTAACTCAATATGTACGCGCTACTATGAAATGATAATTTGGCTCGATCCCTCACCTCATCTCAGGAGCTTATTTATTTATCACCTAAATTTAAACTAGAGTTAGATTTGAGCGAATTATTAATATTATATTATTAAATATTCATTGCTGTATTTCGGGCAAACGAGATAGTAAATAAGGAACACAGTTCCTGCGTAATAAATGAAGTGGGAGCAATATTCGTGATATGTCATTAAAAGAAACAATACTAGTTTATGATGAGTAATTCACCTGCATTATAATTTGTATGTATGTAAGCGCCTATAAAAAATTCAAGTTTCGCGGCCAACGCAGATAGTTCCCTTCCAGCGAAAATATAATCTTAAAGTCGTTATTTAATAGCAAATAAGCCTATTCCAATTAGCTGGGGTGAAAGCCTTGGCAGCTACGGTAAATAATGGCATAAATGGTGAATGGCTACAGTGGAATTTCTCCTATAGACAACTGAACTGGAACGAATCGCTCTCCTTCTCAGTTTGCTTCTAGTGGTCGGTCTGTTGGAACAACAAGTTTTTTCAGTTTTTTTTTTTAATTGAATTTGAGGAAGACAAATCCATTTAGAATAATTTTAATAAAAGGAGGAAATTTGAAATTCAGAGGTCGTCGAGTTTAAAGTGCAAGTTAAATCAATTTTTGGGGTTCCGTACAACAAAAAAAAAAAAAAAACGTAACCATTACAAGATCGCTTAGGTCTTCATAACGTGCACTTATATCGTTTTTTAATTTTTAATGGGGACACAAAAAAAAAAAACAAATTTTGTTTTGTACCTTGTGAGTTATCGTTTAAAAGAGCTACTTTCAAGGAATCAAAAAATATGTCAAAAATTTTTGGTGAATTGTTTATAACGATATGCCCGAAGTGTGCCAAAAAATTGCTTTTCCCCTCGTGATCTTCTAGGTTTGTAAAGCTCAGGGTTAGTAGGCATTGAGTCAGATAACAGGAAAACTGCAGCTTCTTTCGTCAGTCTCATAGCTGTTGGCAAAAAATGTTTTTTTTTTGTTAACTTATTAAGATAACTTTTCAAAAAGTCAAAGTAAAACTACTTTTATGTCTGTCTGTTTGAATATTATTCAGTTATCATAAGCAAATTTGGATTAGATTTAAATATCGGTCGACTGTTTGTTGATAAAGCTCTGGTTCTGTTGCTCGGTCATTCATTTGCCCTACTATATATTAACGGTCTTGTGAGTTGAGTGAAAATTTAATAAAACAAGGGTATTAGCCTAAGACGATACCCTAGCTTAGAAGAATGCCCGTTGTAATCTCGTATGGTTACCCCTTTATGCAAATTTGATTGTTAAAGTGGTTTTTCGCATATATTTCTAGAATGGTTCACGGGACAGTAAAAATGATTATAACCAATTTCATATAAGATTTTATATTCTCAAGAACTTTTTATTACAATAAAAACGTCTGGGACTGATCAATTTCACAATATACGTAAAAAACCGAAATTTTTGTATGCCAGCACCAAGAAGGGGTTGCCCGATTTAGTCCGTTTTTGAAACTGTATTTGCAATTTTTCTGGAAACGCCGTGTAAAAACTTTCAGTTCTCTACGTCGACGCGTTCACAGGCAGTGTCCAAATATATAATGAAAACGAAATTTTTGTATGGCAACCATACGAAGGAGTTACCCGATTTGTCCCATTTTTAAACTTAAATCTGCAAATCAGCTTTGTAAGTGAACGCGTTCTCGATTTAATGAGAGGAGGGACAGACCGCTGTTCGAACGAGCAAACGTGAAAACGCCTTGAATTAGCTCGCTGAAATTTTTTCACAAAGTAACTTTATTAAAAAAGTAAGAATAAAAGTTCGTAGATGCGGGAAATCGAGCAGTTTCTTCGTAGGATTTTCAGACAAAAATGTGGGTTTCACTATATAATTGAACACTGCTCTGCTTGAGAAGACGTTGAGCTAGAGAACTGTACACGGGGCTCTCGTGATAATTATAGATCTAAGTAGGAATCTTGGTGTGGTGGAATGCTCTAGAGAATGCGACACATCAGAAAAGTCTTACTAAAATACAGAGAGCTGCCTGTCTAGGTATTACGGGTGCACTTCGAAACAACGGTAGGAATGGAGATTATGCTCAGGCTCTTGCTCCTTCATATCTATGAGAAATGTATAGCTGCAAAGTGCACCTTAAGGCTGCTGGATAAGAGGAGACCTTGGGCATAGCAGAACACTGAAGACGTGTCTTGGAACTGTATACGAGAAGCTACCGATTACATAGTCCCGAGATCAGACTTTGAGAAATCGCTCCCAACTAGCATTCCTACTAGAGAGGAGTGGAATGATAATCTTGTGGTACATGACTCTGATATGTGTGTCTTTACGGACGGTTCTAGAATGGATGTGGGAGTGCGAGCCGGGGTGTACTCAGCATTCCCTCAAATACAGAATTCGTATCGTTTACCGGACTATTGTAGTGTGTTCCAAGCGGAGGTTCTGGCTATATGCAAAACAGCAAGGCTGCTGGTTACAACTTATGGAGGTACCTAGCGATCGAGTTGTCAGGATTTGTATTGATAGAAAAGCTGCAATCACAGCTCTGGATTCGAGTACCATTAGATCGCGCATAGTGAAACGCTGTCGCGGTGAGTTCAGGAAACTGGGTTCTAACAACAGGGTTATTCTCTGCTGGATGCCTGGTCATAATCACGTGGCAGCTAATGCTCTGGCCAGAAAGGGTTCCGCTATGAATATATGTCTAGCAGTCGGCATGTCGGCCCC
Source organism: Dioctria rufipes (assembly GCA_963924295.1). Taxonomy (NCBI): domain Eukaryota; kingdom Metazoa; phylum Arthropoda; class Insecta; order Diptera; family Asilidae; genus Dioctria; species Dioctria rufipes. The sequence continues at coordinate 265,267,598 of OZ002741.1, read as the reverse complement.
TAGAATCAGTGAAGAGGATTTTAGATGTACAAGCCTCTAAGCTGGAAAATTTCAGATAGGGAGAACTGACCACATCCGCAATATCAAGACACTTTTGGCTCGAGATATGTCCTGGGAAATCTGAATCTCTGTTGAGGAGGAACGAGAATGACGTGCAAAATCTTACTGCAGTTATCACGAGACACTGCATCTTGGCAAACATGAAGAGCGGCGAAGAAGAGGTTGAGACCGTTCAGCACCTGCTGTGCGAATGCCCTAACCTTGCTTAGCGTAGAAGGAATACGCTTGGTAGCTACATCTTCTACGAAACGTGCAAATTAGCAGACAAAGTTGGGCGACCTGGTTGGGTTTATTAACTCTTGTGACTGGTTTCAGCGCACCCCTTAAATCTGAGGTATCTTTTCCAGGTAGGGTTCCAATAAAGTGGCATGTCTTTACGATGGCCGCCACTCAAACCTAACCTAACCTAACTTAACCTGAGTTGGAAAAATTCTTCCTATACATACATATATGTAAAGCCATACAGAAATTTCAAATCTAGTTAATTTTTCACGCATATTGTGGAAAACGCAAGTCGCAGATGTTTTATTTTTTTGGCATGTAGAAATTTATACCATTACAGGAATGGCTACATTTACTACGAGCAGCTAGAGTATCACCAACATTGGTCTTATATCAGTTATTAATTCTTTTCTAGTTTATTTCTTTTATATAAGCAACAACTTAGGAACAACATTTGATGGATTTGCACGACGCTCGAAGGAAGTGAAGTAAGGTGAGGGAATAGAAACACCCCCTTAGCGCTAACGAAACTTCGAATCGGTCGCTCTATAGAAAACTGAAACTGGCCAATGACAATAGTAGGTGGACGATTTCTCGTCTAAAGACTGAAATTCTATAACAATAGTTATGTACCCAATTACTGCTAATCGAACTTCACCGGTACATAAAAAAAAAAAAAAATAAATTTGCCCAAGCTTCCTGCAATGATGGAGTAGACATTTTTGTGTCTGCAAGTTTACACCAAAATATTAGAGCTAAAATGGGAGGATTCTGTTACTGTGTAGATTATACCTTGCGGACAATTTCGAATATGTGATACCCGTTATGGAAACGAACATTCAAAAGATTAAGCTTAGAATGGTGTCGGATTGAAAAGTGCATTAAGCGAAGTTTTATGAATAGTAAATGTTGCTGGATTAGCTGGCGTCTACACGGAATTAAATTGCTTTGATTTGTTAACAACATTTTTTCTGATTAATTTTTTATTTGAACAAATATTTATCTAAAATAAAATTTAAAAAATATCTTAAAATATATTAATTATAACAATTATTACACAACAGTTATTTACATTTGTAAGACATTTGACTAGGAATTAGTTGCAGTGGTCTTATATAGAAATTCTGTTGAATTTTCTTTCGCAGAATGAATCTAGAGACGCCGACTAGATGCATTCTTCTTGCGAAGTAACGAATCACCGAAATTAAATATTTAAAATTCCTTTTTATTTCTTAACAAAATTTGAAACTTTTTTCATAGTCCTGAGATCTTCTGAGCTTTTAGCTACCATCCATTCGAAACTGCTTCGATCTTTGTCCTTGGAAAGCTTTTATTAGTGAAACCTGATGGAGAAAAGTTCACGTTGATATTTACGGGATGTAGTATGGGCATTGAGCAAAAATTCTTTTCTAATAAATCTATTCCCTGCATGTATGGTAATAGAGCGTCATAGTCTATGTTAAGTGGAACATAATATGTGCCTTGGCCATGCAATGCAAAAATTGGCACTGCAAAATGCCTGCTGCTTCCATTTATATTATTTTTCGTAATTAAAGGTGATTCAGATTTGGATTCATCGATTATTTGATTGCATTGCTTTGAATCATGAATTCCAATTTCCGGATCATCGGCAGGATCTGCTTTCCGTTTCTTGCAGCTGTTATTTTCTGGATCTGATTTCGGACGGTCTAAGGTAATATTTTCACCTTGATTTGGAGCTATACTACTATAATCATTTGTTGAGTCTTCGTGTACATGTGAATCTTGATTGAATCTCTGCTTTATATGGTTTTTATATTTGTAATTATTATTGTTATGCTCAATATCATGAGATGATTCTGAAAAGTTTCTCATTCGCACGGATTTTAAGATGTTTTCAGATGGATGATGTGGAGGAGATGAAATACCATTTTCTTGAAGGTGCGGATGATCTCGCGGCGAATCAAAATCATGATTACTAGAATCATGATGTACTATAGGTGGGGCAGTCGATGTTATAACAGGTGCCTGATGCGGTTGCGTTCGAAAACTTAAATCTTTCACATCATTATGATCATTACTGTTACTGTGATCAATGTCCGATGTTAACATATCACGCAATTGTGATAGCGGTGCAGCTGGATGGTAATTATGTGCTGAAGGACTCCCACTTGAGGCGCTAATAGAGTCTGCATTACATCTATTTTTGAAACAGTCACCTGAAATTAAGAAGTTCCTTTGAGTTTTGTAATTAAAATAAATTTGAATTATGTTTGATTTTTACATACTTTTCATTATTTCGTCGCAATGCTCTTGCAGGTGAGTTATTAAACGGTAACAAAAATCTTGCATATGACTATCATAGAGGAACTTAGCGGCTTCTTTCATGCAATCGGAATAGCCCAGTTTATATTCAATCTCTTTGTGCACGCATTCGTTTTGTAAATGCTTCAGATGTCTTATTGCCATTTCAATTATTTCGGTTTTCTCTATTCGACCTCGACCCTTGCGCTGATACTGCGGTGGTATCAGACGAGATAAGTCTGCCAGACATGAATTCATTCGATCTCGTCTTCGCTTCTCGATAATACGATGTGATAGTGGATCTTGCTATAATATACATATACATATAAATATTATTCATTTAATAAAATCACGTTTGTTTATGAAAATTAATAGATTGTATTGTTTTAAGTGGAATAATTCAATGGTCAGAGATCAGGTATACTGGTATTATGTATGTGGGATAGGATCGAGGCTGGCCCATCAAATGTAAAAGTAAAACTATAAGTTGAAAATCGAAAAAGGATCAGTTGCCACAGTGCCTAAAGCACAGAAATATAAATCATAGTATTAAGGCTCAAATCTCAATCGCCGGTGATCAAATAGCTTTTCCGATTCTTACAATATGGCTGCACAGTCATTCATTTTATAGCGGTGGTAATTAAAGATGTAAAAGACGGACATCTGAGGGCAGATATCATTTCAAGATGACAGAGTTGTGGGATCAAGGCTTGTTTATAAATGAAAAATAAAATAAAAAGATAAGTGCGAAAAGCTTTGGTGACCCAGTGGATAGGGCACACAAGTATAAATCAGATAATTAAGGTTTGAATGTCGATAGCCAGATCCATGGTTCAACTAGTTTTTCCGATTCTCAGATGAATGAATGTATTACATGAACTGGCCAAAATATCGGACTGATAATCATTAATTGTGGCTTGTTTTTATTGCATTGCAATGTTGGAAAATAGGTCTAATTGGAAATTAGGACAATTATATTATGTACTTACTCGGGACGTTTTCCCTCGTCTTCCCGTAGTATATTCAGTATCATCTTCACTGTATGTTGCTGTCGACGTGGAAAAGTTCAGTCCAGATTCTGTGCAATAGGGAAAACCAGACACAGCTGCATCGCTGAAAGGAAGAATAAAAGAAATTGAATTAATATAAAATAACATAAAAATTAATTATAATAATAACTATTGTGTTTGTATTAATTTCGAGATAAATCACGAACGTAGAAGTCGGGAGGCCTAATATCAAACTACGAGACCATCCAGATAAAATGAAGAGAGTTGAAATGAATAGGGGGATTGAAGGCCAGGACAAATAATCATTTAAAATCACTGACATAAAATATTATATGTACAATACTTAATAAAACTGGGGTGAGTTTCATATGAACTTGCTATCGAAAATAATAATAATAAAATTGCTGTGTTTAAGGCTATAGTCGTCTAATGGCTGCGTATTCGTTCCAGCTCGGACAAAAATGTGCCAACAATCCAAAGCAACTGAACTGCATATATAGCGTCGTTCGTTACATACGCATAAATACGTGCGTTTACAAACGAAATGTTGCGAAATGAAAACGATCCAATTTGATTAGGACTTTCACATTAGTCCGTAATCGTATAAGTTTGAGAATTACTCTGTGCTTGAATTGTTTTTTGTTTTTGTATTTTTAATTAGGTAAGGGTTTTAACAATTATATCATCATGATCGGGTGTTCCTTCTATTGCTTTTTGATAGTCATAATATCAAATGAACATTCAACAAGTTGTCCGGCTCGTAATACGCGTTGATTGGATACTTTTTCCCTTCATATTGGTCCAATCTTTGCCACCGGATGTGGTCTCATGAAATAGGTTTAAGACGGGACACTGTAAATATGTGTTCCTGCAGGGTTTTTTTGAATAGTGGCATTTAAGGAGCCTTCTTTCTTCTAGTCTCTTATAGTGGTTCGATAATGAGAAAATTCCACCATTACATTGATTATTTATTTATAGATGTTCCCAGAATCATTGACGTCTTAGAAAGGAGATATCGCTACTTATCTTTCACATGTTATTTCCAACTATAGAACTTTTAATAAAAGAATTTTCAATGACTGGGTATTATTTTTTAATTGGATTTTGACCATTTTTACTTTATATGGTGGAAAAGTGTTATTTGTACTATTACATGTACATTTTTTGCAAGTAGCGACATCTCATTTTTAAGACGTCAATAATTCTGGGTACATCTATATATAAAAATCAATGACCATCACTTTTTTTGCCATATGCTCCTACGTTTATGGCAATAAGCTTATGATGTACGGTCCGGCAACAGCTTGTATTACATACTGTTGAAAAATACTACTTATAAGTGATGCAATTCTCCTACTTTTTTATTTTTACTAGGATTCCGCTGATCCAAGGTGCTCTTGGTTTTTGACGTAAATAGTAAGAACTTAACATGAATAAAATTGTGTGTCCATTTTCTATTACTACATCTGATATTTAACACAGCAAATACTGAAATGATGAAAATGTCGTTTTAGTGTCCTGGATCTTACTCAACTTTTGAAATCGAATAAAATTCGCACGAACACAGCCAGTGGATGTTTAGAATAAGGCATGGTTTTCAAATGCGAAGTTACTGTCCTAAGTACCCTCGTTTTCAACCGTTCATCCTCTTTTGACATACTCACTAGTCTACTTACGCCAGTACGGAGAAGATTTCCGCTCACTTCAACTTATTATTAAATTATTGTATCAAGAAGGGATGAGAAGCTGAAAACGGGTAATTGCGGCAATAACTTCACTTGTGAAAACCATGCTTTAGTAACTATTTTTTTTTACATTTTAATATGGTGGAGAAAATCTATTTCTAAAATGTGTGGCACAAACATATTTTTACTGGACTGCTAAAATAAACTGAGGGCTACATTTTTTGTTACGGATGCAAATATAACGATTTTCATTCATTTGTATGTGAATGTTTATTATTTACATTTTACGCTGAGTACGTAATAGTTATGCCTTGGTTTCCTAGGTTTATGAAATAATACAAATGATTGGAGATGAAATTGTCTTTAATAAACAGCAATTCGAGCTTGCAATAGCTCTGTTTCCTTTCTTTTCTGTCAACACAGAACTAATCGACGACATCATTATGTTGATTGTTGACTCACATTACTGCACTCCTTTTCACGTTCTGAATGAATATCAGAATGAGAAAAGAAACGGAGGTTTGATGTTCTCAAACTAGATATCCAGAAGAAAAACACCTATAATTTTGTCCCAATAAAATCATACATATATAGAAAGAGTTTGTTTTCTGTAACCATATATTTTTTACTACAATCAACACGAGAAAAAAGGGGAATTCCCATTTTAGGCCCGACATCAACAAACATAAAAGATGTCTTAAACGATTCGATGCATTAGGATACTCTGAACATATTTTATTAACAATGCTTATTTCAATTAAGCCGGGGAAGGCTTGCGGGCTCTAAGCGGGGAAAGGCTTGGAGGTGGTGGTCAAAGTTTCATCTAGTACATTTTGAAAAATTTAGTACAGAATCGAGTTGCTTAGTTCCTGAGAAGAAGTTTGAGTAACCACACACCTATACTCGGAGGCTTAAATAGCCATCTCCATACTCACTTTTAGGTACTAGATTTTTTGCACCTTTGATCAGCTTTTACTAAGAAGGGTTATGTTCAATCGGAAAATGGGTTTCACTGTTCGCCTTATCCTATTACCAGCTACATTTCGTAGAAGAAAATTTTTCGCTGCATTTTTCAGATGGCGGGTAGGAATCCCCGGCGGGAGGTGGGTTCCCTTACCGCATATTCCATATCAAATTAAAGGTCTCGCCAAGTACTATCGGTTGGTCAACTTTTTCCCTGATTCAGAAAACTTTCTCGAGACGTTTTTGCTGTTAGAAAGCCCATTTTCATCCACTTGGGTCTAATACAACCTGCTAGTTTAAGAGATCTTATGTCTGTTGATGTCGGACCTAAAGTTGTATGGAAAGTGTGCATTCCCCTTTACGAAGAACTAGAGGATTATGAGTTAACCGTCAGTTGACGGTTTTATTGTAATCAAACCAAATTACTAATTCAATTTTTCGTAGCATACCTTTATTAACCTTTTATACTTTTAATTCATCTTGCTTCTAACACTTCTTTATACATTCTAAACTACAAAATGAGAGATATGAGAGAGACAATTATATGTACATGCATGTACAGTACATAGCAAGAGACTTGTAACAAAAAATATATACTTAGGTAATGCTTCCAAAAACAAATAAGATGAATATTTTTATAAACTAAATTATTACTTAGCTCCTTTTGATTTCAATATAAATGATTAAAACTTGTTTCAAATAGCTTTAACTTCATTGCTCTGCACATGTCTTATTTTTAAGGCTCTCTCTAACTCTTTTTCGTAGGTATTATAATACGTTCATCGAAATTTCAAAAAGCTGTTGCTGTACTGTCCGATAGAAATTTTTGCTCATGTCAGAGTTTCCCATCGTGCAGGAAAATTAAGAATTTCACAGTGTACAGTGCTATGCTTCTCTTTGAGCGCAACTAAGAATCCCGTCGATTATAAGTGATGGGCGCCATGTAATTTTTCATATGGAGGATAATCACAAAGCTGTTGCAACTAGAATGCAACTAGATAATTCGCAGCTTATTAAAGCAAATATCAACTGGGTGAGAGTTAAAAATTCATGTGTTTTTGCACTACCGCGGGTGAGCATCTTAAATAACTCTAATGTTACGAGTTTTAGAAATGTATCTGTGCATCGGCATACGCCAACCAGTCATAAAATTAACAAAGAACACAATGTGGGAACTGCAGTAGATAAAAACATACTTAGCTATAGTTCCAGGATCCGTGCGATTCCTACTTTTCTTGCCCACTTCCGGTTTTTTTCTCTCTTTTACTTTTAATTATTTCTTTACCTTCACTTTGTTTCGTAACCACTCCTATCTAGCCAGTTTCGAAAGGTATAATTTGATTGGTTCGCACTTAGGTCAGCTTAGAGTTTTTATTGAAAGACGCCTTTTGTAATCGAATTTTACTTCCTTTGAAATTTTAATAAATTAATTGGAAAGTCTTATTTGGACGAAATTTGGATGCATTAATCGTGAAATGGGTATGGAAACGAAGGACTCTGTGGCTGAGTGGCTCACTAGCAAAATTTTGAGAAAATCAATTGATGCTCGCCCAGGGTTTAAAAGATAATTACGATGAAGAAGAATATGATCACACAGTAGTGCGTTCATAAGGCTCCAAAATTTAGGACAGCTCAAAGAGCAATAATAGCGCGTAGGTATCTGCAGATGACCAGTAATTTTCACTCGACACAACTGAAAGACCTCCGATCAACGTTGGTCATTTATACAGTCAAAGTTCTCAAACATATTTTTCCTGAAATAAAAATTGCCCACATTATCAACAGCTCATTGACACATAAAACATTCACGTATACCACTTAAACCTATTGTCTTGTGTAACAACATGTAGTTCTGAATTCGTATCCCTTTGGCAGTGGTGATCTTGAGCTGATAATAATGAAGTTGAATAACCTTCAATTATTATCAATGTTGCGGTACTTTGAGAGGTCTGAGGCGGCATTAATCCTAAGCTGACATAAAGAGTCAGTATTGCGGAGCATATAGACTCGCAACAGATAGTTTAGTGATACTTGTCCTTTAGAAATGTTAAAATTTGTTTTTTATTAATATGGAAAGGGGATTGCCCACTGAATTATCTCTACTCATATTATGTTTATTATTCTATTTTTAGAAAAAAAAAAAAAAAAAAAGATAACATGACGCCTCGGTAAAGATTGATTCTTTTGACTGTTATGCATTGATGTCAGAAAATTATTAAATATTTATTACCTACTGACGTGTTTCATATCAATAGCTTCCAGCTAAAAGAAGCTTTGTCTAGCTTGTAATCAAAAGTCGGTTTTTCAGTCGAAATTTCTTTCATTAGTGAGTTCCTGTGGCGTAGACGGTGTTGGGTTCACAAATTGATTTGCTATGGATTCTGTTGTATTGTATGTAAATGATCCCAATAGTAGTTAGCTTAATGAAAAGTTTAAACAATCTCCAATCTATGTTGATTTTTCAGTAATTTTCCGAACCAAAACGCTAATTACTGTATTTTTCTACTTTAGTTTTCTTGTGTTTTTTTTTTTGCACTTCTTATGTCTATTTATGTAATGTGAAATTACACATTGGTATACTTTGATAATGTTTTAGCAGAAGGGATCCATGTTTGCTACCATGACTGCATCTCTAGTGCTGCCTGAATATCATCTATCGCGCTAACTGATCCTTTTTGGTTTACCTCTTGTAAGTCTGCATGCTAGAAATACAAAATTAAAATCAAAAACCTAAAAAGTTATATTGGACACACTTTTGGATTAGTTGGAGATGTTATATGTAACACCGTAGGTCTATAGAACTTATCCCATATGATATTATATGATCAGAATAAAGTCCCACGTTCATTTTACAAACTATGAATAAAGAACGAAAATGATTGATATAACATTAAGTAAAGATTTTTGAGGAGCTTTTGAAAGTGTTTTGTTTTTTATACCTAGGTACATAATTATATAGAGTTTGAATTTAATAGTATATGCATTTTAATTTAAATTAACAGCACGTTGGCAGAGCATGATGTATGGCCAGCGTTAGAAGTTATCAACTTCTTTTGTAATCGGATTAATAATTATGATTAATTAAATCAATCATGATTACATCGAATAATCCTCAGGTCATTATTGATTAATCGCATGTAATCGTAATCATGATTAAATGATTACAATTTTAGATTACAAATGAAAATTTTTAAGAGCTTTTAAAATTGTAGTTGTAAAAAAAATGTGATCGTTAGAATTTTTATTACAGATTAATATTGATTAGAAAGTAATTAACTAAAGATATAGTAATAGGTTATTCTATTTTTATATGTAATATATTTTCCTTCATTATGTTCATATTTACACACCGTTATAATTTACGTTCGATTTCAAGAAAACTCTTTTTTTTTTTTGAAAATGTATGTGACTATTACAGTTCCACAGATCCACAGACATCAGACATTTGCTCACAAATATTAGGTTTATCTGCCACTGTTTGTTTTCTTTTAACTACTACATATTTTAAAATATCTTCAAAATTTTAATTCGTAATTACATTTGATCAATTATTAATTGAAATGATTACTGTTCTGATTAATACTATTAATCTGTAATCATCGTTACAGACGTAATCATCAATCATTTGGACCAACACTATGTGTGGTAGGTAAATATTATGTAAAATTTATTTCAAGAGAAAAAGGTTTTTAGAAAACAGAATTATAAAAAAAACAACTATGGAGTCTACTAAATGCATCCGATCGACATCGTCACGAAATTTTATACAAGGTTTCAAGATTGGGGATTTCGAGAATCGAGTTCGACTCGACTTTTTGGATTTTTTTTAAAAGAAAACAAAACCGTGCAGCATTAATTTTTTTTTACTCCCCTCTTTGGGGAGGGTTGGTAATATTTCACATAATTTAATAAATTTCTTAGTTATAAATCGTAATGAGGAATGAAATAGTATTTTATTCACAATACATTACGGGGTTTCCTATATTCGTTAGAAGTGCGATCAGCACCTTAGTAAGTTCATAAAGATACAAAAGCAGTTCGGCCTCTTCTTTCATTATGGCCACCCAATTTCTCATAGATGCGGAATAATATGTACAATACGGTATTATTCGCATGACGTGCTCGTGGATCTGTGTCAGACTTTTTAGGGATATGTTTGTTACTTAAGATTTTATTTAAGTTAACTCAAGTTAAGTCTGAAGTACAATTGCGAAGAACAGTCATAGGAACATATGTTATTTATATCGTCGATCGCGCTTGACGTTTGAATCATAATTCGACTTAAGGACGCCATTTGGAGTACGATTAGATTTAGCTTTGTTCCGTTCCGTCATGATTTCTGTTTACTGTGAAGCATTCATACTATATAAGCATGGTACACGCTGCAAGCTATATATTATAAGAAGCAGTCACTATTTCACATCTTTATTTGATTTGGTTAATATTACAATTAGGTACCTACACATAGGTACTGATATTAGATAGCATAAAAAGGAAAATTTACTCGTGTCTTATTTCACCTTAATGTGAATTGTTAAAATAGATTATGTGCTTTTAAATTAAATTTTAAATTAAGTTTAAAATATTAACAAAACGAGAATAAAAATCCGGATTTTCAAGATAATTGTGTATGACATAAGCTTTCTTAACGTAGGCTCAATATGGATATATTATATTTTAGGCATTGAAGATGGTCTAAATAAGAGACCGAAATATTTGCAAATAAATTATAAAACTACGGAAATCATGCTGTAGTTTTATTATAATTTCTACGAACCAAGGGTCACTAACCCCATATATGTCTGCAAGTTTAATAAATTTTCTTCCAGTAATTCTATGAGATGAAATAGAGAGCAAGGAAGGAAAGAGACAACATTTTACAGAAGAAGTTTGGCTTTGGATTGGGAAGTTTGGCAAACTTAAGGTAAACAACGCCAAGTTAGACAATTAAAAGTAATAATAAAGCTTATCATGCGATCTATGTTATTTATTACTGTTATACAAGTCAAGCCAGTATGGACTACAGTCAGAGTCGCAGGCAGAAGAAGTGGCATTAAACTATTACGCAGGGATGTAAAGGACTCAAATTTTTACTCAACTCATCGCTCAACAGTTAAGCGGTGGTTCGTTCATCGCTCAAAATTTGAGCGGACTCACTGGTTGACCGGACTCATTGCTTGAGTGGACTTGAGCTGACTCAAGTCTTAAAGGGACCCAAGTCTTGAGCGGACTCACTGCTTGAGCAGACTCATCGTTTGACTCAAATCATGTTTTAACTAACATAGGGAAAATCTGATTTAATTAAAATTGAAACTGAAACTGAAATTTCAATCAAATAAGAAAAGCTCACAAAAAAGTCATTCATTATATTATATTAATTTAGCTTTTGTTAATTTTCTTAGTCAACGTTTCTCTTCCTCTCAATATAAGGTGCAAATACAACAACTTGTAAAACTTGTAAGGAAAATACCATACTTGAAAATGTTATAACTCAATTCAAGGAAATTGTACTTACATTTTTCCATAGAATCAGCGTCTTACTTTATATTTTTTCCATTGATATGTAGCATCACTTGCATTTCAAAATTTTCGTCATTTAGACGACAACTATTAGGAGTTAACGTTAGTTTTCCTATGCTAAATAATCTTTCTACCGAAGCACGACTAGGCAGTGCTGTGTTGTAATCGGTAAAAAGGCTTTTTATCACCGAAAAATGTTCTTTTCAAATACGCTCGAGGTTTTGTGTGTGGAAAAATTATACTCCAAGAACAATCTCTGACCCTCCATTGAAATTTGGTCATCTTCACAATCTGAATCCCAAAATGGGGTAGCTTGATTGTTATTTTTGGATTGCGTATTCATGTCGAAATATTCCAGGCTTTTATTGATTCTGGAAATAGTAAATTTCTCAACCAATTATGCGTGGGTGTTCAATCCATTTTGCTCTACAAGAATTTTTTTTCTACGCGTCACAAACGGAATGATAAGCTTAGTATACAGACCCTATAGATTTTAACTAGGGTATAAAAATCAGACAATGACAATAATAATGGTCATAACAGAAATTTTCAAGTCTGAAGCTAACACTTAAGGAGCGTTTACAATGGCAGAGTAGAGTGGAGTCACCAGATTGCATTTGCTCTCATCATCTCACCAACGTGAGATTAGATATTTTTCAAATCTGACGCTACTCCGTGAAATCCACTCTGGTAGGAAGTGCGAAGGAATTATATTAAAGTGCAAGTTTGAGACAAGGCAAATTTGTAAAATTTAAATACAATTCACAAAACTGAGTTTCCTCATGTACATATTACTTTCCCTTTATATTTCACAAGTATTTCTATGGAAAATTGTAAGTAGAATCACCATAAATGGAATCATATTATTTTCAAGTATGGGAAAATACCATACGGTCTTTACACATTATTGAATAAGTACAGTTGTACATTATATTGAGAGAAAGAAGGAATGTTGGCTAAGAAAATTAGCAAAAGCTAAATTAATATAATATAATGAATGACCTTTTTGTGACTTTTTGGTATCGATTCAGTGCCTCATTACGATGTCATATGAGGAAATATATAAAACTTATAAAGCACATCTGAATTATAATTATTACGTAACCTCCACCATAGACAAACTAATAACATACAAACACTGGACACGTAGAACAAAAATATGGAACGGTTTTCTAGAATATAAAATTATCAATGTCTTGACGATGGATGCCGTGACTTGGAACTTGATGACGTGTCCAAAGGGTAAGACACTCTATGTCCATTATTTCATCTAGATTCTAGGGTATAAAAAATCTACTTGACGTCCGAATCATACAGATAAGCCTCGTACTATGGTCCGCGCTAAGCTAAATTTTATATCAAATTTTAGCACGCTAAAAGTTATTGGCGAAAATTTATCTTATTAAGAGCAGAATAGAACTATAATATATACTGATTGACTTAGTACCTTGTTGTGTTGTAGAGGCCCAGGCAACCGTTGTCGGCCTCCAATAATGAATAACAATTCTAAGGAAAAAGTTTCCAGTAAATTTTTAAGAAAAAATTGCGGCCTTCCCTACATCAGGTCCAGGCATCGTGAATTTTATATTCTATCGAGGCGTTGTCTACTTCCTAGCCTTTGTTTTGTATGTTTTTAGTTTGGCTATGATTACGGCTTATCCCTTGAGCCCCCTATCGAGACTTCAGCGTGAGCAAAGCTGTTCAATATGGTTCAAGTGGAGCTATCTGACATTATAAAAAGGAAGCATTTTCGCAATCACTAGTTCTATACACAAGGGCAGTACTAAGGTCATCAGGTCAACGGGCTAAATTTGGCTTTTGAGGTTTGATTAGAGATGGCACCATCAGTAAGTCTCCAAAAAATGTTGCTTGAATTTATCCGCCGTTCTCAATTTTTGTAGTTAACGTAGTCTTGTACGTCTTTGCTGTAAGTGTACGCATGAATTGGATTTCTTCTAGTGGCCGTATTTTCAATACCATGGTTTTTATTTTTATTATATACATTATACATATTATTTTTGTATTTTTAATATTTCCAAATAATTTTAACTGTTTTTAGAAATATTATGTCCGCGGGTTGTATTTCCTTAAAAAATTTGCAAAATGCTTCTTCTTGCGGATAGCCGTTCGCTTGATTTATAATGGCTTTGTCAATTTGTTCTTTTAGCTATTATAAATAATAATGTATATATAAACATAAAAAAAAATAATAAGTAGTGGCGATGAATAACACACAAAATTAGAATTAAATTATAATCAATTTAAACACAATTTTTAACATTTAGTAGTTTTTACCCTCTTATTTTTCCTTTCATACCTCTGTACCTATGTATATAGACGATAAAATTCTTTGTGTAAATTTCGGAAATTATTATTCCATTTCTCTTCTGATTCGTTTCGATAAGTCTCTTACGAATATCATGCTCGCGAATTTTTATTTACGTGACTTCGTTATGATTTCACTTTCGTGCGGCCTTTCATCACTTTGGCTTGCAGTGTTGTGTTGCAAGAAAACACCTTATAACCTAGATCAATAACAAATCAAAAACTATGATAAAACACACTCGAAAAAACTAATTTCGAAACTGTAGAACAAACATTTTTAAGTTAACTCGATGAAATAAACAAGTTTCTTACGCTTAGCGATTGGAAAATTCCGTGATTGCCGTCGCACAGAAAGAATTCGCTAACAAAGTTTTACAATGCACAAAAACGTGATCCATCTCATTTCCTAAGTTTTTTTTAATCATCAACAGGTCTAAAAATAAATTTATTTAATATCAAATCTGTGGCCCGCTGAAGGTTAATGTAATAATGACGATGATGGTGTGCCGAATAGATTGTTTTCACTTAAGATGTTTTCACATAGAAATTCAATCGACCATTTTTCGGCTGCTATAGCGAGGCAAAAACGACTACCTACCTAACTCTATCTATACGTGGCTGTATTGTTCCGGTGTACACCTTACAGTACAAAATATATCGTTTTGCTTTAGCATTAGGTCGCCTTTTGCTACACATGCTCAGAAAAACACGTTTTGGCGTGATTCTAAATTTATATCAACACGTTTCATAGCCATGCGCCAAAATTTTTTATTAAAGCTATCGTCTCTACGAAAAATGTAACTAGATGCTGGCGAGTCTATTTTTAGATGTCTCTCTTAGTTTAAGGTAGGTTAATAGATACTCTGTTATTCATTTAAATTTTAACTTCTATAACGGTGTTGTTGAAGTTATTTTAAACCTTGTTTCAGTATGTTATAATATACATTTTACAAACATATTGGAAAATTATTGGTTTCGTTGGCATTTTTGATAAGTTTTATCTAAAAAAAAAAAACAAAACTTCATTTATAAAAACTATAGTTATACTGGCAATTAACAGTGAAGGTATTTTATGAATCATATTAGGTAGGTATGTTGTAGGTTTCAATTTAGACATTTCAAAAAAAAAAAAAAAGCTAAGAAGTATATATGATAATTATAAAGATTTTGACCTCTAATAAGCGATTGAGGTGAAGAGAAATTTCAAGAAGAGAGGATTGGTAACAAATATGCATATTATTTATTTTTAATCTATTAATATATACTTACTACATGCAATATAAACCCAGCAGTGAGATTGTTTAGCTTAACAATACATCTAATTATTAGCCTGATTTTCAAAAGGTGGTACGTAATGAGAAAGAATTGAGAAAAAGAATGACGGGAGATAATTTGTAGAGCGACATCTACTAATTGATAGATTGGTAATTATCTTGGATGAATTCGATTTATTTTTATTTTTCTATTTATATATTTATTTTTTTATTTTTTTAATACATATTCAGAGTATTGATTTTTTATTCTAACGAATATTGAATTAACGAAGCTCACCAAGGAAGTATACCTACATATATATATATAAAAAAAAATATGCAATAATAAAGTTTAGGAGGAGATTCTCGAGTATACACCAAAAGCACCAGCAAATCTTATACAGGGTGATTGAGAGAAAAAAAAATATTGGTTAGGTCGGTAAAATGGGTCGCTTGGAAGGCAGGAAGGGTTAAAGAGTTTTCCTTCATAATTTATGAATCATCATAGGTATAAAGGAAATTTTATAAGAAGTGAAAAAAACGGAGAGGGTTTCATTTTAGGTATAAAGTGTGATTAGATTCATTTGTGGCTCTTAAGTTCGATATAAAAAAAACTAGTGTTAATAACATTCCTTTTTAATAAAAATATTAGTTAAATGAAAAATATAAAACTAAGCCGTAATAGTTAAATGAAGCGAAGAAGGGAGAAAATTCAGAAAAAGCTCCGAAGATTATCGATCTAATAATTTTTAAATCATCATATAATGTATTTAGGAGTTATAGGAATTTATAAAATATGACTACAAAAATCTGTAACACTTCATACCTTCTGAATGACGCATTTTATCCTTACATCTTATAAAATTGTTGATCTTCTTGACATCACCTATTTCTACTTGAATTGTGGCAGAATGGAAACCCATCACTTTCGTATTGTAAAAATTCTAGTTGTTAACACATTTTTTTGAAGAACTCTTAAATTCTAAGATGTTATGTTGACATTTTGAAATAAAGAGAGAATGTATAGGTTAAGAAATATTTGACAGTTTGATTTGTTTACTTTTGCATGGTAATCAAAAGTAGTTCGTTTTGGTTTGTTATTGTTCCTGATGTTTCCTGACCAAATATAATAATTTCCAGACATTTATTTCTTAAAATCAAATTGACACAATTTGATTTCCACATCTGTCACGCAGTATAAGAATTAACATTTTTATACCCTAGATCAGTGATGTCCAAAATCACATGACTTAAAATATACATATACCACTTATTTGTCTGCGGTTATAGGACTGGGCAGGACATAACTGTACTAGATTATGAAATCATAGGATATATTAAGTTTGTCATTCCGTTTGTAATGCATAGAAATAATAATGGTAGAGCAAAATGGATTGGACTTCCACGTATAATATTAACAGTTATTTTGATTTTTGTTCATCTGCTCGTTCGCCCGTCTGTCCGTCAGTCCACAGCTCAAAAACGTGTTTACATAAAAGGCTGAAATCTTGCATACGGACTTCTAAAAAAAATGTAGATCTAAGTTCGAAAATGGGACAAATCAGGCATCAAATACTTTGTTTTTCATTATTGGGAACTGCCTGAAAACGCGTCGATGTAGAGAGCTGAAATTTTGTACATGGTGTTTTCGTAGAAATAGTAAATATAATTTCTAAACTCGGCTAAATCGGGCAACCCCTTCTTGATGTTGCCATATAAAAATATACTATGAAAACGATCAGTCCGAGTAACAAATTATGTATAATATTCGAAAATCAATCAGGTTTTCGGAAGAACTACTTAAATGAAACGGCTCTTAAATTGATCATTAACAACAACTGGAACGAACATGTTGCAAATAAAAAGGGTGTGATTACATTTTTCTTTGACTTCAGGAGGGCATACACAAATTAAGAACATACGGATTGTAATTGATACCAAAATTGAAGTTTAATAGTCGTATATTATGTAAATAAAATATATTAAAAAAACTTTTAAAATAAATAACTTTTATAAATAAAATGCACTAAAAAGTAAAAAAATATTTTTTTCTTTCTCAGTGATATACACAAGAAAAGCTTCATTGGAAAATAAGAAATGGTACAACTCAGAATAAATCTTACAAGTTTGGGCAACCATAACATAATCACAATTGTCTAACTGCAACTCATGACCAAACTTTTAAGATTTAATGTGAGTTGTAGCATTTCTAATTTTGCAATGAAACTTTTCTTGTGTATGTATATCACTGAGAAAGAAAAAAAATAATTTTTTACTTTTTAGTGCAATTTATTTACAAAAGTTATTTATTTTAAAAGTTTTTTTAATATATTTTATTTTCTACTTTTTAGTCATAAATTCTATACACTCTCTCAACTCTCGAAATCCGACTTTCGACTTTCGATTCCCGAAGCATGAATCTCTACTCTCGAATCTCGACTCTCAAAACTCGAGTCTCGAATCTTGACTTTCGGCTCTCGAATCTCAAATTCGACAACCCCAAGAGTGGTAGTTACCACCCCCACCTCAAAACCCCCCAAAACGTAAGAAAATTTTACCCCATCGGAAAGGTCACTGATTCTAAATCAAAAAACTCCATGTAAATCCATCCACGCTTACTACCCAAAAACTCTTTCGTCACGAACGGCACTCTCAGGGGCTCAGCCACAAAGTTTTTAGTAAGGGATATGTAAGTTGATAAAATTTATTAAAAAAATAGCAAAAAAAAAAAAAATAGAAATAGAATATTAATAGGATGCACAATACACGTGACTATAGTATTATAATCAAGCCTCACTTTGAATATTGCTCCAATATTGTTTGTGCATGTAATAAAAACAATTATCTCAGTTCAAAGACTTCAGAATAGAGCGATGAGAATCATAGTAAAATTTAATGAGTTATCAATTAGATATAAGAAAATTAAAGAGCATCAAATTATTTGAAAAAACAAGTTGTGAGGTATTTACATCACGAAAAAATAATAATTATTTGTAAATAATTTTTTATGTGCCCAATGATGAGATGGCAAAATATATTAAATAAATAAAACTAACCAACTAACTGTCTTATACCTATAACACACAGGTAGTACAAATAAGTACCATGGTTTGGATACCATTGTATTCTCTTTACCATACTAAATGACAGATTGCATAATACTTTCATTTGGCATATTTTAAAACATGTCACGAAAATGTCAGAAATATTATTAAGTGGGCAAAGTGGATAGTCCTTTATAATAATTTTAAGTTTAATATTTAAATGAAAACGAGAAGATTTTTCTAAGATTAACACTAAAGGCAAGAGTCAGAAGTAGAATTTTTGGGAAATAAAAATGGAAAAATGTCAACCTGCCGTATGTCATAAACTGAATAATTTTGTCACTACCAGAAAGCGTATCAATTTGTTCAACTAGTATATTACTAGTATGTAATGATACAAGTGGATTATCCGTGTATTAGTTATGGTGACTGTACTATCAAAAATCATATAACTTAAATGATTATTGTTACTAGCTTTGTGTCACAGGTATTAGAATAAAGAGGTAAGTGTAATGAAATCCCTGTGGGTTTAGATTGACTTCTGGAGGAGATACCAGGTGAGAAATCACGATATATGTAAGTGCAGAAAGCACACATACATATGTATGTATATATGTATAATATGTAAAGAAGAAACAAAGTGTATAATTTTTCAGCTAGAAATTAAAAAAATTAATGATTTCAACTGAATCATGATCAAATTCAGTGAAAAATCAAAAGTACTTAACTGAATTCAAAACTACTCTTTTCATTTAATTTGGAATAATTGAAAGTGATAATTTCTTTGTAAAAGGGCCATGATAACAATTCCATGCAAATATGACAAATTCTACACACACATACGTATAAGAATTGGGCTACATAATTTTTTTAATCGCTCTACTTCTGTGCCCACACAAATTGGGTCACCAGCGACTGTTCTTAATTCTCTGCTTAACTTTACAATTTCACATATGTAGATGCTTCGATCTCAAATATTAATTAATGCAATTAAAAAAAAATACTATTAACAATATTAAAATATATTATTGATTTGTAAATAAATATAAGGTAAAAACTTGCTTTTAAATATGAAGACGAGTAGCTCAGGTGGTGATACCCGGGTATATTTTACATTATTTTTGTTTATCAAATCGTCTGTGATAACCTCTGAACTTTTGAATAACTTAATTTAACATTTTTTTAAAGCTTGAATAAAGTTTTTTTTTTTTTTGGACTTAATTCTTCACTTGAGAAGAAAATGAAAATGTTTACAAATTTTGAACCTTCGTTTTATTTTTAAATTTTTAAAGCATTTAAAGCGAGTGTGACGGCACGCAACTGAAGTAAAATAAGCAGCAAATCTGATAAACTTGCTTATTTCCTCGATAGAAATTTGTTTTGATCACGGATTTTGGTGTAGAATTCAATCAAGAGTTCGAAAACAAGTGTAATAAAATTATACAGTAATTTATATAATTTATATATTTTATTTGTATTTGTTACACTTTTGAATGCCATTAAATCACTGGACATGATTGACTAACTACCTATATATAGGATTGTTTTATCAATCTAAAAAAAAATATTAAGATTGATGTGTGTCGTCCGTCTACTATGCGCTGGTAGAAAATCACACTCTTTGGTCGTGAAACTTTTCAAATATCGCATCTTAAATGTATTTGATTCTTTTGAATTTGCATACGCATAAGTACAAACATACATGATCTAAACCATGAGTAATTTATTCGTCAGCGTAATGATTACGTCGTCTTGACGCCGTGTTTTTGGCGTTGATTCCAATACTACCGCCTTTGTTATTTCTAAAAATAAACATTTCTTATGTAGTATATCTACTTTAAATAAAAGATACAAACATAAATATGTATGTTATTTTATTTTCAATCAATTCTGAACGATAGATATTGTGAAAATGTCTTTTAACTCCTGAAAAATAATCGAAAGATGAACTAAGGAAAAAAGTTACTCCATAATTAATTTTATCGATAACGAATGTAGCCAGCCACTCTTCTGTTCGATAAAATTTTTTTTTTACCGCAACCTTTTCTATAACTGTTTGTCAGAAAAATGGTAATAATCAGTTACATGTTTTTTTTTCTCGCCAAAACTCAAGGTTGGATTCGAACTGAATGTAGAAATCCAACATATTTAAATATTGTTTCCATATTATTTTCGCAAGGGTGTTAAATCAAATTCCAAAACTTTTCTATTCCATGGTATTTTTTATATAAGTATGTATGTATATGGAATTTCTAAGGATTTCAATACTTTATTCTGTATTTTTAAATAAAGAAATCCAATGGATTTTTAGGTTTATTCCGTGCAATATTTACATGGAATATCTAAGGATATTCAAATTTATATTTTAATTAATATTAATATAATTTATATATGACAATTTACCTAATAGTCATAATGCTTCATTAGTTTGTATATGAAAAATTGTTTCTGTAATTAAATATTACTTTATTTAATAAATATACTGACTGTAATCCAAACTAAAATAATTTGACAGTATAGTGGTGGAGAGAGGATATTAACATGATTGGTGGGTAACAATTTGTAGTATTACTCAATTTTTATGTAGAAATTGAATAATTTATTATTGAAATTTAAAAACACTTCAATTACGTTTCTATTTGGGTATAAAATTTTAAAAATATCTATAAGACGCAAACATTTAATCTATGCCGTCATCTGGCATAAAACAAATAAACACCCACTTGCGACTAATATATTTCTATAGACTATAGGATTTTATTAGGTTTAGTGTCTGGGGTTGAAAGTACAAGAACACTTAAATTAGCGTGATAGACGGAAGAACACTGAAATGATCAAATGAATGGATTTTTTTTTCGGAAATACTATCAGCATTTTTATTCTGAGGTCGGTATTGCGAAAAAATTAAAATTTTACAAACTGATGGGCAACGGCTATAGGAAATTTTGGTTACTTTAGTTTGTACTTCCTTATTTTACACATATTTTTTAGTTTTAGACAATTATTTGAATTGAATTAGAATAAAATAATTTGTGAAGTATATAAGCATACAAATTATTATGACGAGTAATGCGAATATTGGCCGTAAAAATTTCCTGGCAATTCAGGCATTTAGACCTAACCACAATGTCCATAAGCTTGCATATGCAGTCTTGAAAATATGACGAATGCTTCCTTATGCATCATTAACATCATCATTAACTATAAAATTTGCTTATGCAAGGTACGATCATGAGCGTACAGACAGAAATTGACGAAAGGAATGAAAACTTGACGAACGGCTTCTTATTCCTATTGTGGCTTGCCAGTATGAAAAGCACTTGCTCGCCTCTTTGTATATGCTAGCATATAGAACGTAGAACAGCGAATTGTAGACAAAACGAGAAGAGGAAGTAGGTAGAATCGGAATTAATGACGATTAAATTGCGCTACCCATTTTAGCCGTATACAATGTTATGAACTGATTTCTCGTTAACACAACCAGGACGATGTTGCTATACATCTATACATTAACAAAAACTCATTGATTATGCCAATGATTATAAAGTCCCTTTAGCATGTCTTTAATGCATATTTAGCATCGTATTCCTTACCAATGACTTACCTGTTCCTAAATGCCTCTCACCCGCATCGCCAACCGACTTTAGACCAATTAGTCTATTATACTTTCTCTCTATGATCCTGAAGAAATGAATGTACTGACAAAGTCTGGAATACTTGTGTGTTCCGTTCGTATCAATAAGACTTTCGCTCGCATCACAGCTGCGAGACTGCTCTACTTAAAGTATGTAACTACTGACATTCGCTCTTCTCTTGATAGAGATATGATGTCCATCTCACTTTTGTTAGATTTTTCAAAGGCATTTGACAGCATTTATCACGAAGCTCTTGATGAAACTGTCAACGCGATTTGACTCCTCCCATTCTGTCATTCTTTTCGTTAAGCATTTTCGATTTGGTAGATCCCAAACTGTTATATTGAATAGTGGTGATTTCTCAGATATTTTATTCTTTTCTTGTGGTGCGCCTCAGGGCTCTATTCTTCGCTCATTATTATTCACTTTATATATAAATTATTTTTCTGAAATGACTTATGACGTGAAAGTTCACCGATATGCAGATGATGTCCAGACTTATTTGAGTCTTGTCATAGGTGTCATCAAAGTTTGTGTAAGCTGCATTAACTTTGCCCTCCAAAGAATTTACTGCTTATCGATCGACAATGTTCTTAGTCGTAATCCTAATTAATTTGTAGTAAAAAATGTTAACACCTTAAATCCGCAATTGTTTGGAATTAAAGGCGGAATTTATATTCTACGATATAAAGGCCAGATATGTTGGAATTACCATCGTGTGTAATCGTAAATTTTTACGACCAAGGTCTCAAAATTTTGCTATTTAATTTCCCATAAAATTACTACTTTATGTTTCAATTTACCTAGGAATTAAAGTAGTAATTTTTGCGACATTATGTCATATTTTTTGATTTTTACGATGCCAATGTCAACATTATTTCATGGTGCCGAGACTATTATGAATGGTCCGAAAATTCGTAGATGTTTATTGAAATTCAATCACGTGATAGTTAATTGTAAAAATTAATTTTTTTATTATTATTATTTTTATCTTGTGGCGGTAGTATTCAATTTGAATGTGGCTACATAGAGCTAAATTTGTTGATAAAAAAAAACAGCTGCTTTACAACTTTTTATAACAGGTTACATTTTTGGAGATGAAAAATGGTATCCATGGTGTAAAAATTTTGATAAGGAATAACACAGTAAATTTGAACAACATGTTTTTGCAAAAACAGAAAAAAAAATAATAAAAAAAAAAAAAAATTCAAAAAAGAGATTTTAAAAAACGAGAAAAATGAAAAGGATATTTTAATTATTATTTATTTATTTTATTTTGTTATAAAAAAAATTTTATGTATAATTTTCCCTGAAACATATTTGAGTATTTTTCTCTTTAAAATAAGCTACTGACCATGCCTATGTGGTAAGTAGAACGAAAGTTATGATTTTTTGGATATAACTCAGCAAATCAAAAATCGGAAAATTTTAAAGATTTCAAATTTTTTTAATTCTGGCATCGTGCATGGAAGGAGAAAAAAAATTAGTGAAATTCTTATCCTATTATTACTTAACCTTCAGCAAAGGGAAAACTAAATTGGTGATGATCGAGTTAGGAGATTGGGAATTTGATTTGAATTTACTATAGAATGACGCTAATGTAGACGTAATTTTGCAAACGAGTTTTATCGGGGAATCACTGGATCACATACGACAAATATCCAATCAAAATTCACCCAATATTTTATAGTCGTAAATGAAGGAGCAGACTCCACCAGAGTAGCATCTAGCTCCGGTTTTATATTGGTTGGACTGAGGCCTTTTAAATATAAGTATTGTATAATAATATCTGTAGAATTGTCCTGCATCATTTTTCTTCTTAGTTTTTTTTTTCGAGGCAGGACAGCAGCCAAAATTTTTGAAATTTTTCTGTGTATTGGGCATAAAAGGTGGAAATGGCAAAAAGTTATATTTTACAGTTACAGGTTGCATATTTTCAAGCATATTTTGAAGCAATGCTTTGAAAATTCCTGATAACTTTTGTTTTTGGTAGGTTATGAAACCTTTACTTTGAAATTTTCGGCATATCCAAAAAATTGATTTAAAAAATTTAATTATAAAAGGGAAAATAAAAATGTTGCTATGCGTTTGCAATATGATAAAAATTTAATTGAAGAAGCATTTTGTTATTATATTGTATTTTAATATTTTTATTATTTTGAATTGTCATAATTAATTTTATCAATTCCAAATTGATATTATCACTCCAAAAGCTCTAATAAAAAAATCCTTTAAAAAGAAAAAACAAAAAGGAATTAAAAAAAAAATTTCTCCTCGTATTAGCGGAACTGAATACCCATATATTTTGCTATGCAGAAACCGAATTTTTCAAAAAATTCTTTCAACTGTTACGAAAACGGTTGCCTACATATTTATAATAGTTTGAAATTAAAAAAACCTTGACACAACTGCATATACCTAATTTTGATATACGTTAAACAAATCTCAAACACCTATGTATGTATGTCATAATAATTTATATTGCAACAAAATTTACATACCAACAAACAATAATCGGTAAGAAATCATTGACGTGCCTGCAAACATGTTTTCATTTAGTAAACCGCACGCAGTGATGAAATCGACCGGAACTTGAAAGTAAAACGCTTCACATGAATGCCCACAAAGTCACGTGTGGTGCCGCACGCTAGCCAAGAGAGTTGTTTGCACTATTTTGAAATGCATTGCATTATAATCAAATTCTCAAGGCGGTCGTCCGTACAAACACCTATAGAGTAGTAAATATGTATATATAGCGCCAGGTCTTCATAAAAAACAGTACCAGGTGCATACATCCATAAACGAGTATGTAGTAAGTAAGTATGCATGTATGTGTGCATGTAATCAGACAATACTTACTCGTTTTTCTAACGAGATTGTAAATGGGACAGAATTGTTTTATATAATCGATAAAACGTGATGAATCGGTTCAACTACTTAAATTCACTCAAATGTAATTTTTATAGAGGTGAGAGAAAATGTCGATGGCCTAACAATTGTAGAAATAAATCGTGTTTCAAGTCTATTGTTGCTAGTTTTCAACAAATTAGGAGTAATAAAATGACACAATGCGAAAAGTGTGTGGAGAAATTATAACTTACAACTACTTAGGACATAGATTTGCTTTTATTGAAAATTGTGTCCGTTTTACAATTCAAATTCCCTGCAAGAAGTATGTCGAACTGTCCCCGATTTTCGTCATATCACAAATTAAAATAATTTTGATGTAATTCCATAGTGAAATGTATACTTACATGAGTTACTATATGATAAATTTTATATTTCTTAAATTCAACATAAAACAAGAGAATAATTTATAACTGGTATAAGACCATATTATACCCTAGATTAAAATAAAAGTGAAAAATCAAAATTTTGTACGGCATCATTAAGAATGGGTTTCGCTCGATTTAGTTCATTTTTGAAATTTTATATACTACTTTTGTACGACATTCCAGGTCTCTACGTCATCGACGCCCTCTTAGGCAGTGTACAAATATATGGTATAAGGTTTGTTTACCCTTAGAACCGTTCCTTGGGGCATTGAACTGCTAAATTAAATAGCTGTTGAACTGTCAATTATCATAAATGTAATTGCATTCTTGATTTCATTGCAGACTTACATCAAGGGAAGTATTTGGTCTGAGTAATTTATACTATAGTATAGTACACTAAGAAATTGTTTGGGACAAGTCGAATAATATAAAATATTGCTTTGAATACAGAAAGTACAAGTTCCAGTTTACAGCTGTTTTGTTCTAAATTCCCCTATATGGTTCTAAATTATGCTGAATGCACCTGAGGTATTAGGTATTACTACATCGTTTTTGCTGATTAACTACTACATATAAGGTCGTGCTTATGTCGTCAAATGAATGAAAGAGAAGAGACATTTTTGCAAGCATGAATTTTCAAATGCAAAAGTGGGAAGCAAACACAAAAATCCATGTCGTTTTGACGACGTGGTTTAATCATGCATTGTAGATTAGGCATTAGTGCCCGAATATTTCTTCCACACATTTTATATGAGAAACGACTAGAAAGGACTTTTGATCGTGTTTTAATGTGATGTTTTTACCTGACTCAGTTGTTTCCATTTTATTTATCCTTACGGATTTAAAGGAGGCATTTTGGTTTCACTTTGGATTCATTCGTGGCGTGACTTAGTTGTATTTTTCTTCTATTTTTGTGCGTTTGGCAATATAATTTTTGTATTTTCAAAGTATTTTTTTGTGGAATTTGGTTTATTTTGAAAAATTTTGGACAAAATGACAGAGCTCGTTATTTGGCAAATATTCGACGTGTTTTGACCGAAAAAGAAGGACAAGAATTAGCTGATTATTTTTCCAGAGTTAGTGATAACGCTGTTAGTGAAGGCAGGGATAGTGATAGGATTGGTGTTTGTGGGCGCGATCATTCAATAGCTGAAATAGGTTTTGGACTGGCTAAACGTGCAAATGAATCTGTTAATGAGCGTGTTTCGGATTATGTACCAGGTAGCGCCGATTGATGGCGAGGAAAATGAACCGCTTCGAGATCCAGTTTTGGAGGCGCTTGTTCATGATTCCCAAGAATTCGAAACCAATGACAATTGAGGCAAATCGTGGTCAAAAATATATGGGTCAAGGTAAAAATGACTAAACTGTTTGGAGGTCGATGTTGAGTGAAGGAGAAAAACCGAGACTGCAGTCCATTCAGTATTCCACGGAAAATTTCGAAACGAAAATAAAGGCATTCATGCGTATTTTTGTAATTTCAATTGTCGAGAACATTGTTCTCGAAACAAACAAAAAATCTAAGAGAACGTAGCAAGACAATGAACTAAAAGAAACACCGGAAAAATGAGACCAATCAAATGGATTGAAATTTATGCCAATATTGCTGGTGCTGAGAAATCAAATTTGGTGCAAAATAAAGATCTGTTTCACAAGTCGCATATGCCATTTTATAGAGCAGTTATGTCGTTGAAACGATTTGAGCAGTTATGTCGCTTTTTGAGTTTCGAATGGTTCGATTAGAAAAAGACAAGTTGGTTCCGATTCCGCGTCATTATTTCAAGTAAATTTAAGATTGGCTTCGTTCCATCAAAGAACTTACAATTGATAAACAGTTACTGTCAACAAGAAACAGATGCAGCTTTCGCCAATATATACCATTAAAACAAGCAGAGTATGGTATCATATATTGGTATGGCTTGTTGATTCAAAAACGAATTATCCGCTTGTAACTGAAGTGTATTTAGGTATACAATCAAATGAAGATCTTTTAAAAGAAATTGCACATTCTCTTGTAATGTGACTTGCTAAACGCTATTTGGATATTGGTGCGAATATCACAATGGCTAAATTCTTTTACAAGCTATGCATTGGCGAAGGATTTGAGTGAACGAAATTCAACTATAGTGGGACAATCAAAAGTAACAAACGCGAATTGCCGATAGTATTTGCATCACTGGAGGTGCTTAGGTGCTATGTTGTTCAGATGTTTATGAGCCTGTGAGTTTCACAACTGACTCAAAAAACCATGTGCTGCTATTGTCGACTACACATGTCACTGAAGAGATAAGTCCGACAACCCGTAAACCGGTGATAATACATAATTACAACGAGCGCAATGGTGGCGTCGATAGTTTGGTTAAAATGTTGATTTCACATGTAAAAGAAAAACTAACAGCTGGCTAATGGTTTTTTGGTCCATTTTCTGATTTTCGTTTGTACGAATCGAGCCATCCGGCGTGGAACAAAAACGATTCGGATAAAAGAAAAGTATTTCTAAAAAAAACTGGCACTGGAATTGGCGCAGAAACATTTGCAAAATCGCTGCAAAAATTTAGTGAAACCATTAGTCAAGATTGCTATGGGCTTGATCAAAATCAAATCTGTTGTTTCTATAATGCGAAACACAGTAAAATGAATACGGTAATGATATACAATAAAACAATTGCCGTGTGCGACTTGTGTTTGAAGCCAGCGTGTACCAAATACTATTTTCATACTTGTGAAACGTGCTACCTGAATAAATCCAAGGAATCCGATTCAGAACCTGATGAAAAAGAAGATTACGACAGTATTGATGATCAAGCCGGACCAACAACACGAGGAAACCGCCATCAAAAAGACCTCGTACAAGATCACCAATTAATTTATAAAACTTGTGATTTATACTTTTTCCATTTATAACATATTTATATTGCAAAATAAAATAATATGATACAAAATACACTATTTTTCATATAAAATCCACTACGGACACTGAGTGCCCCAAAGGACGGTATTGAGTTCTTGAAAGCATGGACGGCTCTAAGGTTAATGAACTCGAAAAAAGATCAGAGCAGAGCAGCTCAACTTACGTTAACTGTTAAATTGAAAATAGAGCAGAAAAGAGCAGAAAGGAGCAGGCAACTTATGAAACACAAATTTTCAGAGATCTATCACCAAAAAGCATATTTGTTTAAATTAATGCATGATTAATGTAAAGAAAACACAATTATTATTTAAATTATTCCACTAGAATAGTCCAGAAATTTATTTTTTCCACAAAAAACGCAATTATTTGAATTTTTATCAAAACTGTCAACACAATTTACAGTTGTCAAATGCCTGCTCTAACTTACTCCTCCGAAAAAGGTATAGACAGAAAATCTTGCTCTAGGTTACTCCACTTCACTTTAGAGCAGACTCATTAAACACAGTTCAGTTCACTTTAGAGCACTTTAGAGCAGTACTCTGAATACATTAAACACGCTTTTTTGCTCTTTTCTGCTCTAGAGTAACCTAAAGCAGCTCTTTAAACAGACCTATAGTGTAAAACGATATTTTTATATGGCAACCCTACGAAGGAGTTACCTGATTTGTGTCATCTTCGAACTTGAATCTACAATTTTGTTAAAAAGGCCATGTGCAAAATTTTGTTCTACCGTCAATATTTCTATGCGTTACAAAATTAGTATGCCCTAGGTACAGATTTCACCTGAGGTATAAAAATTTGTTTGAAAAAAAAAAAAATGTTATGCTTCGGTTAAGGAGCTCTAATAAAGCTCTAATAAAGCTCTATTCGAACCGAATTCATGTCTATGCCATCGAGCTGTGCTGCTTTTTATAACAATTAAAAGAATTATCTGGTTAGTTTGATTGCTAAGTGGCAAGAATCGAGTTGATTTATTCAAATTTATAATACATACATATATATATATGCACTCTGAAGTTATGTGTGTTCGTTAGCTAGTCGAAATCAAACTAAGCAAACGAATTCGGGCAGGTTAGCTTCATCTTTAATGAAAAAATGGTTAACTCTGACAAAAAATTAATATTGTGCAGGATTTTTATTGTTTTAATTGTTTTAAAAACAATATTATTAGGCTCATATTTATAAAGCAGTCAAAAATTTGGTACTTTAATAGAATTAGCCTTTTTATTTGCACAATAGCTTATCGTATTTTAATCACACAACCAGCAAAATTTAATTTTAAAACTTGATTCCTTAGCACAAATGTCAAAAATATTATATGGGCTCTTAGTACAGTCAGTAGGGGGTTTTTCCCTACAAAAGGTGGGGTAGTTGTGAGTTTCATATATGTTATTCAGTCCCGAGTCTCGATGAAAAATCCAAGCTTAGACCCTTGGTGGGGGGGGGGGGGGTTCCGCGCGGTCCGCCATCTAGGATTAAAGGTACCAAAAGATCCGCCATCTTGGATTAAGGTACCAAAAATTGTCTTTTTTTTTCAAAATAATTCCTCAACGGATGATCCTACGATAAAAATGTGCAAATATAAATTTGAAGAAGACTAAATTCCCTATAGATTTTGTCAGAACACTTTTTTTGTAATTCTCATGTGTAACGAGTTACAGCGGCGGAGACGTGAACATTCTTCCTAAAAAATGTATACATGTAGTACAGGGTGTTTCGTCCATGGTGGTCCATAGGACCGGAAGTGATAGTAGTCACCTAGTCAAATATAAAATTGTAAGGGAAGGGAGGGGAGGCATCTCAACCGTTTAGGAGTTAAAGGGTGATTAACAAAATATGCAAGTCTTTCACAAAGTACTCTGTATCTTAATAAGTTTATGGTGTCCGGTCACTTACATAGCTCATTGCATGCAGAACTTCATGGCCTTTCCAACGACTGCTCGATCAACCCCGTACTCCTCTCCAATCATGAGCTACGGCGGTTTTAACTAAAGATATTTATTCTCTTAGTGACTGAAAGCACGTCATTTAAAAAAAAATAGTTTAATTTCGTTATGACCTGAGTAGATTATAAGCTATTAACTGTTTAATGGCTACATTGAGTACATAGGTGTAATAGGTCTAATTAGAAAGACGAGTTCATAGTTTCCAGTTTTTATAAAAAAAAACTACGTTAAGCACCTTTTTATAAAAGACAGAGGTCAAAGTCAATAAAAAGGTACGAAAAACCGAAATTCTTAGTTTATACCATCATAACTCCTGAGAGGAGAGGAGTACGGAGCTGGTCTAGCTGTCGTTAGAAAGACCATGAAGTTCTGCAGAAATTAAGTAAAGTAAGTGTTCGTACACTCTGTACTTTTTAAAATATAGGGTATTTTGTGAAAGACTACCAAATTTTCTTAATCACCCTGTAACTCCGAAATGGTTGAGATGGGAAGCGCCATCTGAATTACAATTTTCTTTTCGGCTAGGTGACTATTAACACTTCCGGTCCTATGGACCGCCATGGACGAAACACCCTGGAGAAATGGTACTATATGTATATATTTTTTAGGAAGAATGTTCGCCGCTGTAACTCGTTGTACATAAGATTTACAAAAAAGTGTTTTTACAAAAAATTTAGGGCATTCAGTCTTCTTCAAATTTGTATCTTTACATTTTTGTCATATAGGATCAACCGTTGAGGAGTTATTTTGAAAAAAACAATTTTTGGTACCTTGATCCAAGATGGCGGACCGCACGGACCCCCCCCCCCCATGTCTAAACTTGGATTTTTCATCGAGGCCCGAGACTGAATAACATATGTAAAACTCACAACTACACATGTAAAACGATAATCAAGTAAAAGAGCTAGAATTGGTCTATAAGACCAATTCTTACGATATCCTGGCATAGATAAATGCCCGTATGTAATTTTGTATGATCACCCCACCCATCCATCTGTGCTAGTTTGATTTCATTTATTTCGATAAACGGTTACCCGATGCAGTCCATTTTTGAAATTGTATTTACTGTTCAGCTCTCTAAATAAAAATTATTTGGGAAGTTAAAAGTTTTAATTAACACAAAATATAATTTTTAATATTACTCAAAAATGTGCTCCTCTACATCTTTGATGTCAAACAATAATTGAACGTGAAAAAGATACACACAAAATTTGTGCCAGTTTTTACTATAGAAATTAGATAGGAAGGCTCAGTCCATATAATTATATGGCAGTGGCCAGTATTGATAAACAACAATTTACACGAATTTACACTTGATATGTCAAACTCTTGAAATGGCTTTGTTTTGTTCATTTCCTATGTACACAGAACTAAATTATGACAACATTCTGCCGATTCACCCAGATTCATTCAGGTCGAGAAAAAGAACGCAGCAAAAGAAGTAGAAATTATGTGTAAATAAGAATAGGTTTAATGAAATTCAAAAACTGAAATAGAATCACTTCTAATGTTGCTTCCACAATAAATAAAAATCGATAGAACTTAAATTTGCTATTTCAATTTTAATTTGACAGGACACACACTCATAATAATATCAATAACTAATTTTAATTTAGTCCAGAATATTAGCTATAGATAGCAGCTCTCAGTACCATAACTGTCAAAAATAATCTCTGGCTTTGCAGAAATTAGTTGCTCTGGAAAATTTTGATGGGTTAATGTTTAGCTGCATTTAATTAATATTTTGACCGCTTTTCTACTACGTATGTTGTAATGTAATCCAGAGGAAAACTTTGTTTTGTTTTGTGATTTTTTACTTATTCCGCATCAAACTGATTTAAACTTTCGATAAAAAATACAAAATCATTTTAGAATGAAATGTAAAATGTTAATGCTGAGCGTGAAGAGAAACGAATCACACAATAAGAGATTCTTCATGAACGTGTGTAACAATTATTAAAAAAAGGAAAATCGCAAGCTAGAATTCTAAAAAAAAATATATATATATATATATATTAAATCGATAAAATGCTACAAAAAATAGAAGAACATTGTCTAGTCAAGTCACACCCTCATATATGTAGTTGCTTATGCACGCATACAATTTGGATGCGTGAAACCGCCAAGCAGGATGGCGGAACTTATCAACTGAGTTTGTATTAATTTTTATGACATTTTTAAATACAAATAGGTATATAAAGCTTTTATACTATACCACATACATAATGTTGTTTTGTTAAAATCAAGCATATCAGTCAGCTCTCATGAAATTATAAAACTTGGTCTCTCCAATGTCAACTTGTCTCGTTTAATGAACTTATTTTGTTGATGATCATTCGGCGCTTGTTGTCAATATCTACATGCTTTATATACATGTTTATGATGACGCCACGGAACAACAGCAGCTTCAAACGAAATTGGCAAACACAAATTATATTACAACTAAGTATATAGAATTGGGTGTGAGTTCTATTATTCTTATTCTCTTTGATTTTATTAAATAAGTATTGCCTGTATAGTATATAGCTAAGAGCTAAGTATATTTTGTTTGTATTGAGAAAATGAGCAATAAATGCTGATATGATGTGTTTATGTATGTACTTATGCTAAATTTAAGCATATAGATGATAGGAGAATATCTATAGTAGATTAGATTAAACACGACGACCACCCTTTGCTATTTACATAAATACGAGTTTCTAATCTTCTAGCACACATCAATACTCTTTTAAAATTATCGAATTTTTTTGGGGGGGGGGGGGGGGGGGGGCTCAGAAAATTGGCACTAACATCAATTTCAAAATACTTATATTTAAAGATTTTGAAATTAAAATAAAAATTCTATTTATTCATTTATGTATTCATTCATGGCCAGAATGATATTGTACATATAAATTTAGTTGCTTAACAAACTGATTCTCAAATGGTGGACATTTGTATATTTATGGACTTTCCATTTTTGTAGGTATACCTACTAATCTAAAATTAGAATAGTATTTGTCAGTATTGTGGAAATATATCTTTATAGTAATATAAAACTCTTAATAAATATACATACATGCATGCATACTTATAGTTAAGTTAATCGAGTTTCTCATCGCACTATGTATGAACGAACGAACGAGCCACTAATCAGATAATTTAAAATCACAAGAAACAAAATTTCAACTTGTTACCAAGCGCACATAGATTAAACACCCGAGAAACGCCTTAAAAAGTTTACACGTGATCTCGATATTTTGAGATTCTGTTTCATTTCATTTCAGAACAAAAAAGCAAATAACCTTCCTGCTATTGTGTATTATAAAATTTAGGGAAATGCCTATAAGAAAATATGATAAAATGAAAATAGTAACTGGAAGTAGGAAAGTATATGTGATATTTTGCGATGAATCATTCCCTTTTCTGCGATAAGTTCCTACAATACATATGTATGTATGAACAATGAACATATTCTCGTGATGATGATAACTCTACACAAATCCGATGTTGACTTCGAATTGTAATTTTTAATAGTAACTTCTGGATATAGTTAATGACGACATCATTTGTAGATTAATTTATTAAATTAGTAGTCTAAAGAAGACCCAGGTGAATATACTTTCTTTGGTTGTTTGCAAAGATGTTGAAACTGAAAGTACATACGTAGGTACGCATAGATACAAAAAAATTATTAGGTTTCGTACCGGTTCAGATAAAGTGTTGAATTAATTAATATTCTGATTCAGTTTAATTTATAAAAAGAGCCTATCATTAAGCAAACGCCGAAACGAGTTTTGAGGAATTGCTTGATTTTAAACATTTTTTATTTTATTAATTCCAATATTATACAGGGTGTTTCCTCCATGGTAGTCCACAGAGCGGGAGGTGATAGTACTAACCTAGGCAAACAAAAAATTTTATGACAGGGTTGGGGGGGGGGGGGAAGGGTTGGTATCTTAAAAAGTACGGGGTGTACGGTCACCGTCTAAAGCTATTTGTATGGAGAACTTTATGGCCTTTCCAAAGAGCCCCGTACTCCTTTCCCGTCAGGAGTTTTGTGGTCTTAACTAAAAATTTCGGATTTTCTTACATTTTTTTACCTTGACCACTATTTTTTTTTTGCAAAGCCGTCGATAACATAACTTTTTTTACAAAAACTGTAAACTGTAGACCCTCCCCTTTTATTTGACCTAGTACACCATATGTGCTATCTGTAGCCGTTAAAGAGTTATTAGCTTTTAGCCTATTCTCGAATCTATTCTCAAAGATAATTTATTCCCTTAGTGACTGAAAACACGTCATTTAAAAGAAATATTGTCTAATTTCCGTATGACCTGAATAGGTTATAAGCTAATAACTGTTTAACGGCTACAGTTAGCACATAGGTGCAATAGGTTAGATTAAAGAGGAGAGTCTACAGTTTTTATAAAATAAAGTTATGTTAAAGACGTTTTTGAAAAAAAAAATTGAGGTTAAAGTAAAAAAACAAATCTGAAATTTTTAGTTTAGACCACAATTCCTCCTGAGGGGAGAGGAATATGGGGCTGGCTGAGCAGTCGTTGGAAAGATCATGAAGTTCTGCATAAAATTAGCTCAAGACAGTGACCGTATACCATGTACTTTTTAAGATACAGGGTGTTTTGCGAAAACCTAACGTAATATCTTACTCACCCTGTAACTCCGAAACGGTTGATATACCCCATTCCCTTGCAATTTCTTGTTTGTCTAGATGACTAATAACACCTCCTGCTATATAGACCACCATGGAAGAAATACCCTGTATTATTTTTGATTTAAAATGGTTATCTTTTATAAGAGTATTATTTAAAAATTATTACAGCCCGTAATGTAAAAATGGATCTTTTCCCATTTATAACAATTGTTCGCAATTCCGAAGCCGATTTATTTGGCTTTTGCTTTTCGTTCTGTATTTTGTTTTTTGAAAGAAAACGACCACTAAAAAGGAATCCTTAAATTTTTTAATAATTGTAATTAATCTCGTTATAGTTGCACAGATGCTCGTGATCTTAACGAAAATGGGCGTGTTAAGAAAGCCAGCGAAGTTAAAATACACGTTTTTGAAGTTGAGGCTATTGGACCTTCATAATATCTATCTTATAGGAATAGCAATCAATGGAAATTCTGATGTTAACTGACCAAATGAATTAGTTGACAATACTCTAGACTGGACAGAGAGACTCTGTCTCCATAATACCTCAATTTGAAATTCAGTCATTTCAAGAAAATAAAAATGTGACAGACTATGAACATTGAATTAGTTGAATTTGAAATGTCATTGATAGTTCTTCACTGTGAGTATAGATCATGGCAGAGTTCAATACTAATTTAATTAAATGTTATTAAGAAAATTTTAAACTATTTGCTGTAGTTGCAAGTCATTTAGAGAAAAGAATATTTTGAAAGAAACTAAGAAAAGCTGCAAAGAAATTTTATTCAAGATCAGCACCCAAGAAATAATTTTTCCAATTTTGAGGTGACTTAAAGTGATGAGTTGTTTTATAGGGGGTATATAATGGTTACTCGATTATATAAGAATTTGAGTGGTTATATAAGAGTTTTATAATATATATTACCAATTGGTAACGTAGTTATATTAGAGTTTTAAGATTACTAATGGTTATGCTGGATGTAAGTTAGTAAAGTTTTTATAAGTTGGTGATGAAAATGTTTCAATTACCGGTCGATATAGCTTAGAGTAACCATTACTAGAAGATATATAAGACAGTTTTAAACTTGTTTTCATCAGCACGTTATATAACTAATTGATAATTTGTTTTTTTTCGGTATCCTCTCATCTATGCAAGTAAAAAATTGTATAGCAGGGGGTGTGGGGGCAAAATGTCACCCTACCGAGTTACAGTTATGCTCTTTTTTATTAAACACCATATATCTTGAAAAGTACAGGGTATACGGTCTATTTTAAGACGGCCTTGTATGCAAAATTTTGGAGTCTTTCTTATAAATGTTAAACCACCCTCTAAACCTCCC
This sequence comes from Dioctria rufipes, assembly GCA_963924295.1. NCBI lineage: Eukaryota > Metazoa > Arthropoda > Insecta > Diptera > Asilidae > Dioctria > Dioctria rufipes. The sequence goes on along the minus strand of OZ002741.1, from coordinate 265,231,475 downwards.
ATTCCAGAGTTATGACGCCTCAAATTCAAAATTTCAGTTTCTGATATTTTTTTTTATTTTTCCGCTATTTTTTTAAAAATACCCCCAACATACATTATTGTTACACAATTTTGTAAGCCCAGGGTCTCGTCTTTAATTTAACCGATTACACTTATACTCTATCTGTGACGGTTAAGGCAGTTTCACATCAAAAACAAGAATCGAAAAATGTAAACCGGAAAACTCAATTTATTCCACTTTAAAACAAGATTTTTGTTCTAATGTTTAGTAAAATCATGGGAAATAAGATAAACTAAGAATTTTACTGAGAAAATAGTCATATTTATTTCAGATTTTTAAGAAAATCTAACTTTTATGTTTTATCGGGCGAAAAACTTTTTCGGCCGAAGAATTCGGTCGACAAAACATAAAAGTTGTGTTTTTCTTAAAAATCTGAGATAATTATACTATTTTATTAGTAAAATTATTAGTTTATTCTATTTCCCATGATTTTATTAATCATTGGAGCAAAAATCTTACTTTAAACTAGAATAAATTGAGTTTTTCGATTTATAATTTTCGGTTCTTGTTTTTGATGTGAAAGTGCCTTTAAGGAGTTATCAGCTCTTAACATACTGAAATTAGACGATGTTTTTTTTTAAATGACGTGTTTTTAGTTTATCTGTAACCTGAATGGGTTAAGAGCTAATAACTCCTTAACTATGATAGATAGAATATAAGTGTAATAATCCCGAAAGGGGAGACTCTGGGCTTTCGGAATTTTTTAACAAAAATTTATGTTAGTGGGGGTATTTTTAAAAAATAACGGAAAAATAAAAAATTAAAAAAAATTGGTATGCCTTTATAGATCCCCCTGTAACTTCTGAACGTTACACTCTATGATGATGATTTTGGTAGATAGATAATCGTTGGACCTTTCCAACAGTCTATAAATTTTCTTCATCCTCCTCTCCATTTTTAAGTTATGGCTCAACAAAGTTAAAAAATTTTCTTATGTAACTATTATTTTTATCAAAAAACACGTCATCAACACCAGTTTTTCATTTTGAATTCAAGAAGCTCAAAAGCTTCTCTTTGAATTGATCTATTATACTCTGTATCAAAAATGTAACGCTTTCCGCGTTGTTAGAACTTTTTCTTGAACATATCCGTAAAATATTTACACCAATCACCAATAGGTATGGAGATGATAACTTTCCATTAATAGCCATGTTATATCACACGTAAATGGGCTCGGGCACGCACTTTGCACGTAAACTTCACCCCTTCCAGTAAATCGATTTTTGCATAGAGTAATATTTCCGTATCCTCTACATCGATATGTATGATTTAAACCTAATATTGTCTATGGGCATTAATTTTTACGATTTTTTTTAATTATTAATTTTTTAAAATTCTGTCAAAATTTCCACGATTAATCAAATTGTCAGAAGATTGGTTTCCAATAACTTTTCGGTCGATCAAATGTAATGTAACCACGATTGCTACAATTGATATAGACACTTCATTTATAAGAATAATTTTTAAAGCAGGGTATAATTTACCAAAAAAACCTTGATTCATCCACAGACAACTCCAGATCCATTATTTCACAAATCTCTCTAGCTAATAGATATACCTACATATACTTTCTCTTCATATTATTCATAACTGGTGTTTCCTATTTAGTTGTAAAATCTAATTTACTAATTTACGCAGATGACTTAAAACTGTATAAATCTATCGATTCGCATTGCGATTGTCTCAACTCAAATTGCAAGACGATCTGGACAGACTTGTTGAATGGTGTACAAAGAGTTCTCTCTCTTTAAACGTTGATAAATGCAGGGTAACCGCTTTCTCTCGTAAGCGAATCTCTTCGAATGTTGTTTATGTTACGAATGGGTTTTTACTTTCGAAAGTTGATAAAATATGTGACTTGGGGGTAGTGTTTGACTTCAAACTTATCTTTAACTTCCACATGGATGGATGGATGGATGGATTGAAAAGAGGTTGAGTCCCCGGGGGGGGGGGGGGCTATGGTACTTTGGCCACAGCAAGGCCCATTGTTCACCCTCTAGACTTATGAGCAATAGCTCAGCCGGACGCTTTAAATCAGAATTGGCCCCAACCCCCTCTGCCTGCTTCATGTAGTTCTTCCAGAAGGTGTGAGCCAAGGAATCTGTAATGCTTTCCGGAGATAGCCGGACAGTAACACAAGAAGTGAGTCACCGTTTCGGGTTCCTCTCGGCATCCTTTGCATATGAGATCATCAACAAGTCTCATCTTGTGTAGGTGACCCCTAAGAAGGGAGTGCCCAGTGAGAATTGACATTAAGTGTTCTCAGAGTTGGGTTACTTAGTCCCAATATCTTTTTAGTCAAATTTGGGTTAGGTTTATTCCTTAGTAGTTCTGCCCGAGAGATCATCCCGCCGAAGGCGACTGTGTTGGCAGTCAGAAGGACGAAATTTTAGATGTAAGAATCTTTGGTAGAATCCCGATTGTGGAGGATGATTCCTCTGAGGTGGCACCAATACGAGCGAGCTCGTTCGCCCTTTCGATTCCGCTGATATCGCTGTGTGATCTGCCACCCACACAACGAGTACCCAGTTACTCAGCGAGAGGGAATTTAGGGTGGTTTTGCACTTCAGTACCAGTTTGGAGGCCTTTACAGCTGCTTGGCTGTCCGAGCAGATGGCAATCTCCTTGTTCACCGTATTCGTAATTTTCACATAGATCCCATTGTTAATAGGGCGAACTCAATCTTACGTTTTGTAAAGCGCTGAACAAAAGAACTACATAATATCTACATTATACTAAGCTCTTTTTACCACTCTTGTTAGACCCGTTTTGGAATATGCCAGTCCTATCTGGTCTCCTTCTTATAAATATCACTCTGATCGTATTAAGAATGTGCAAAGGAAATTCTTACTTTTTGCCCTAAGAGGTGTCAAATGGAGAGATAGACTTCATCTTCTTCCTTATATCGAAAGATTAAATTTAATACACCTTCCTACTCGTAGAAACTCGTAGGAAAATATGTGATATAAGCTTTATATTTCAACTTGTGAAGGGTGACATCGACATGAATTTGATGCTTGAGAAAATTAATTTCAATTCACGACCTCGACACTTGCGATCTAATGATTACTTACTTTTAATTTAAATTTTCATTCGATTGATTTTCGATTTAAAATAAATAACAATTAAGAAAAATCTTTAATAATTGTTCTGTACTATAGCTTTCACTTAGGTATTGTATTCAAGGAAATAAATAAATGTGATCCTAATTATGAAAGTGGTTTAAAATCATTTTTAGTGAAAACTTACTATATTTGAAAGTAATGACATCTATGTACAAATTTGGATTTTCTAGATAGTATTATATGCTTTCAAAAATGGCTGTAAGTACGTTTTCGCTAAAAATGACTTAGACCACTTTCATAATTAGGGGCACAAAAAATATGACCGACAATGTAATTTAAAGCTAGACTGAATTTAATTGAATTTTATTTAATTCCATGTAGTCGATATTCTCTTTAAATATAATTGTATATTCTGGAAGATCGACAAAAAAAAAACTGAAATCAAACAAACCATACAACCTCAAGTTCAAAAATCAGTAAAATTCGTAGTGACTGTTTTTTTTATAATTTTTACTATTTTCCCGCCAAAATGTTTAATTAAAATATGTTTTTTATTCAATATATTTAAACTAGAAAACTTCAACTTTCATTTAATGTAACACACATTTACCAATTTTAATGCATGCTCTTCATATAATCTCTATTTAGGAATAACCCCTTAGCGCAGTTAACTGCATATTATTTAAATTTATACATACATATAATTATATTCGTAAGTAAAATTCTTAGTTAAGTAATAAAATTCTCAGAAATGTAATTCTGTATGCCTTCAACAGGATGCGTTATAATCGCACAGAAGTCAGGTACCAAATGAAAGATGAAGTTTTTTTTGTTTAAAAATATTGAAAAACAAATATGTTAATCAAACATTTGGCGAGAAAATAGTGGAAATTAAAAAAAAAAATCATTATAAAGTTATGAATTATGATATGTATCTTAACATAAAGAATGTTATTGGATTGCATGGATGAACTTGGTGATTTATTTGTAAGTGTGATAAACGTGCGTTTGAGCATGGGATATTCCCAGACTCATGTTGAAAAGGTGAAAGGAACGATACAGTGTGAGGAATTTCGTCCAATAAATATGTTGCCAGTGTATGAAAAAGTACTTGAGAAGGTTGTACAAACACAGCTTGAGGAATATATTGAAACAAAGAAGGTATTAATAGAACAGCAATCTGGTTTCAGAAAAGGTCACTCTTGCGAAACAGCATTAAATTGGATGATTGTGGAATGGAAGAAAATTATCGAGGAAGGAGACATTATTATAGCTGTATTTCTTGATTTAACAAGTAAAAAAGCTAGAATTGTTCTAAGACCAATTCTTATGATACCCTAGATGAATGCCCGTATTAAATTTCGTATGGTCACCGATCTATTCAAGTATTGATTTTGAAGTTGTTTTTCGCATATATTTCTAGAACAGTTTGTCGCACAGAAAAAATAGTACTAACCAATTTTATAGGATTTCGTATTCTGCAGAAGTTCTTAGTACAATAAAAATGTCTTGGACTGATCGTTTTCAAAGTATACGTAAAACACCGAAATTTTTATATGGCAACACCAAGAAGGAGTTGCCCGATTTAGTCCATTTTTGACATTTTATTTGCTAATGTAGTAAAAACATTATGTACGAAATTTCAGCTCTCTACGTCTATGCGCTCTCAGGCAGTGTCCAAATATATAGCGGAAAACGAAATTTTTATATGGCAACCCCACGAAGGAGTTGCCCGATTTGTCTCATTTTCGAACTTAATTTTACTTTTTTTTTTAAAGTCTGTGTACAAAATTTCAGCTCTCTAAGTATACGCGTTCTCAAGTTATCGTGCGCACAGACGGACGGACGGACGGACGGACATGCAAAAATCGAAATAACTTTTAATATTATGCGTGGGTGTCCAATCCATTTTGCTCTACCATCATTATTTCGAGGTGTTACAAACGGAATGACAAACTTAGTATACGCCTATGATTTCATCTAGGGTATAAAAAGAGCGTTTGAGACAATTGATATGTATATTTTGATTAAGAAATTATCATTTTATGGAATAAGAGGAAGAGAGTTGAGATTTTTTTAATCTTATTTGAAAAATCGTAAACAGCGATCTAGATACGGGAAAGAAATATCAGAAGAAAGCGAAATAAATCTAGGAGTTCCACAAGGATCAATTTTGGGTGTGCTATTATTTGTTCTGTACATAAATGATATCCCAAACGTGTTAAAATATTCCAAGCTTGCTTTGTTTGCTGATGACACATTAATTTACATACAAGGGACAAATACAAGTGAATGTGTAAGATTGATTGAAGAGGATATCTTAAGACTTGTAAATTGGCTGAATATGAATAAGCTAAAATTGAATGTAAATAAAACAAAATGTCTTGTAATGAACAGTAATGAAAGAGTATAGTACAGTAATGAAAGAGTATAGTATAGTGTAGGGTCAGAATATATTGAGTGTGTAAGTGAATTGAAATACTTAGATGTGATCGTGGATAAGTACTTATGTTTTAAAGAAAATGTGGACTATATTTGCAAAAAAATTTCCAAAAAACTTGGTTTTCTCGCAAGAATCAAAAGTAAAGTACCAGAAAATTGCCTGTTAAATATCTATAACACCATTGTATTACCGCACTATGACTACTGCTCATCTATAATTTTTATCAGCACGGAAGAAATGATAGACCGTCTACAAAAACTACAAAATAGAGCAATGAGAATAATACTTTCTTGTCGGATGGATACGCCGGTGGTGTATATGTTAGAGACATTAAATTGGCTAAGTGTTAGACAGAGGTTAAAATATAACGCACTTATTTTTGTGTTTAAAGTGAAGTATAACATGTTTCCAGAATACCTGCAAAAACATCTAAATTATGTGAATGATACTAGATACAATCTAAGAAATGCAGGAGATTTTAGATTGCCGTTATATAGAAGATATAGGACTCAAAATTCAATTATGTATAAGGGACTGCAATTGTTTAATAGACTACCAAATGAAATAAAACTAGAAAGAAATTTTATCCGATTTAAAAATTCAATTAGGTGCTACGTGAAAAATGAATTTTAAATTAATTTTATTAATTAACTTACTTTTTTTTTAATGAATTTCCATTATGAGAGATTTATGAAGTTATGTAACGTTGTTGTTATAGCTTTTGGGCTAATAAATATTTATTCTATTCTATAAAAAAAAACTCATCTTATACAGTTCTCCCATTTGTTGCTGAAATGCTTCCTGAAAAGCTTTGCAAGGTTATCCACCAACAATCCCATCAATATTATTGTAAAAAGTTCTTTCCCAAGCTTCGCTATAAATTAAGAACCTCTAACTAGAACAGCACCTTGAAGACTTTTATAAAGAATGAGCAAAACTTGATTATCCCAGAGGTTAAATATAAAACTCGTCTATATTCCCAAATTAAGGAAGAATAGAAAAAAAAAAATAGCAAAAAGATCAAATGTGTAATAAGAACAGTTTTCAGTTAATGGACATATAATTGATAATTAACAAATAAGACGCAATAATTTGGCAGTAAACAAAAAAATTTTCATTTAAGTCCAACAAAATCACAACAGTGTCCCTGAGTCTATCAAATTTAAGTAGGTATCCAAAATGTTATTCAAAGTCGTGACGGAAAAACATATGTAGGTATGTATGTAGCTACATTGAATACGTAAACAATAATAATAAATAAATTATTTCGAAGTAAACAATATTATTAGGATAAGAAGTTAGCTAAATTAAAAAGGTGATGATGAAAACCTACAATCTGTCTACTTTTTGTTCTTTTGTTTTTCTGTAAATGCTTTTGCTTGATAGATACATATATGTATGTATGTATGTTCATATATTAATTTAATGAGATATCGATTCACACCAAAACTTCCAGACTTATTTTCTATGCGCGACTTATTGTTATTTTTATTTCACGTAATCAATCTCACGACTCACGAAATTCAATAATAGACTCAACCACTCTCCACTTCACAAAACAGAAAAAAAAGAAAAAAAAAATAGTCACATTTTTGAACTGTGATCACTGACCATGGAACACCAGATTACAATTAAGCAAGTCACGTGGGCTATACGGCTATACACATATGGGTGTGTAAATATGTTTATTAATGGATTGTTAAAAACACGATTATATACCGAGAAGCTTTTTCGACGACTTTCTATCATGTGGTAGGACTATTTGGTTTATTCGAATTATACCTACAGATACAGATAACAAATGGTAATTTATTTGATTTTTCTTTTATTGTTAATTATTGTAAATACCGCAAAACTCACATTTCTTAAAAGACTAATAATAGTAATAATAATATAGTGATATAATACATATAAGTGATAATAAGAAGGCCAAATACAACGAGATGACCTTCTACAAATCTAAAGAACACTCAATATTCGACATATTTAACCAAAGTAAAAAAAAAAAAAAAAAAAATCAATTTAAATAAAGTTTTGTAGGTGGTAGATAGCTAGCAAACCGGCATTTCGGCGTAATAATACGACTTAGAAAGAAAAACAAAAGGATATTAATTTCTTTTACTTGTACCTTTCATATTTGACAGGATGTGAAGCATGCCCATTGCTGTCCCAATAAGGTTCCATGTTGATTGAAAGTTCTGCGGGAGCAATGCGGATATGCGGCACGGTGATAATTTGAGCGCTAAATTCAAAATTGCAATTGTGAAAACAGCAGCGATCAAAACCGTGTATCAAAATATTACCAGTAATATCTTTTCGCACATTAATTTTAGATTGATCACTTCTTCTTGATGATTCACAATTTGTTGCCACGTTTGCACCACCGATGAACTTCTCGATTATTATTAGGTGTAACCCAGATACTTGAAAACCCCGTTGTTTGGATTTGGAACTTTTTCAATACACAAAACTCAACACTTAAATTCACCAAGAGAATATATTTATCAATGTACCACACATTCAACAATTGATTAATGAAGGAATTATTATGTATATTTTCGAAACGCACCTTAGCTATATATTTTATTTTTATTTTATTTATTTTTTTATGCAATAATCATAGGTTCACATAATATTTAATAGTAAGAATACATTTTTGCACGTTTTTTTTTCTCACAAAATCGGTGTGGTGACATCAAACAATCAATTGAGAAACTCACTTGTGAATATAATAAAAGAACAACTTTAATGTTTATACGTGGTTGGAGACACTATACTACTCATAAGTAGGTATATATTTGCATACACATATATGTGAACGAGCCTTATGATTGGAATTTTCCATTTAGTGTTAACTCATATTATTAAATGCTGGCGGAAAGTTGCTTTTTCCTGCTTTTTTTTTTGTTTTTTTTTTTTTTTTTTTTTGTAATTATTAGTTTATAAAGTCACGAGTTATTTATCACGTAGCAGCCGGAAAAGAATTTTTTTCTATTTCTTAAAAGTGAGAGTGAACTGGGCAAGTGGGCGAGATAAGATGTATGTAATATTAATGCGCACACACTCACTTAGGAAGGAATGTTAAATGCAGTACTTTTAGTGTTGATTGCGTCTCTCTTAACGTATTTTACTGCTCTGGTAAAACAACTTCAATTAGCCTAACCATTATCAAAATAATAAACTTTGAAGAAAAAAAAAAATAAAACTGAGTGAAACCAACGCAATATTGATAATATTAAAAAATTACAAGTATTCCCACGTACTACATAAATGTAGGTACTTAAAAACGACGATGAGAGAAATTAAAAGCTTTCAAAGCTGTCGTCCGTTCAGTTTCATTATTATTACGTTATTATTATTATTATTCGTGTTTATATGTATATATAGACAATTATAATGTAAGTATGTATATCTCCGCTATCCCGACCTCTAGCTAGCTGTTGCCGAGAAAGACTGAAGCAAAAGAAATTTCTAAATTTAACACGAGACTTCAATATGTATATCAAGAAAGATGATGATGTCTATACGACAGCTGTTTTCTTATGTAGACTTGTTTGCAGGGCAAGCTCTTCTACTCTAAGCTTTTAATGAGAATGTAAATGTCATATATATACATATGTATGTAAGTACGATTACGATACTTAAACTTATCTATATAACTGTTGTACAAATAGAACAGTACGTACATTAGTTCCATATATATTTTGTAGTCTATCATCAAGCAAAAGAAAATAATAAAAGCCTTCTATCTGCGGTGTTATCTGACTCAACATATTACTATATATGTAACGGCGAATGTGAAAATTTTATTAAGCTTAAAAGTTCAAAGGCATGGGCGTACACTTAATTCCGTTTTGTTTTGTTGTTATTGAGTTTACCTTCGATTCAGATTGATTTGGTGAATGATTTGGGCGAGAGATGTTTTCCGGTATTATTTACTTAGATCATCAAGATGTCTTTTTTTTTTTGTTACTAACAATCTATGGAAATTAAAATCGTTATACTTTTCGGGTAATGTTAGTCGAAAAATTCGAACCAACCTGAATTTTTGTACACACATCTTATTATTTATTATTATTATTATTTGTGGGGGGATGCAGACAGAGTCACCAGTCCAGTCACTGCGACCTATAAGATCTTTTGTGACATCACTGCTAAATGCCCATTCAAACTTAAGGGGGGTATAACCGTTTTGGTAAAAAAATTAATTTTTTTTAAATTTTTTTTTATTAAAGTAGAGGAAATTCTGGACATTTTGGTACAAATTTTAAGCAAATCACACTACTACAAGTGGGTCAAATAAATTTTTGAAATCGAACACTCCAGATTGATTTCAGTACCCGATGAGCTTAATTACAAATACATGTCATTTTCTTGTTATATTTACCTCTCATGCATGATGAAACAAATGAACATATCGATATGAAACGATACAAAATCGGCGGTAAACACGAATTTGTCAGAAAAACTGCTCTCCTGAAAAGTCACGTTTTTTTTTATATAAAATGTACCTTTTCTCGGAAACCGTAATAGATATCGTGACATTTTTTTTTTCAGGTGATGCAGCTAACATCTGTGAATATTTTGAGTTCATCACATGTTTAAAAATGTTCACCAAATTTCGAGAAAAAAAAAACGTTTTTACGGAAAAAAGGCTACTTTTTTTTACTTTGTTTTTTTTTTTATGCTTCGATTCAACAAAATTAAATATCGAAAATATAATCAACTCAAATTGTTCCTTAATCCTCTGGGAACAGCTGGAAGCTGGAAAAATTTGAAAATCCAAGTACTAGTTACGGAGAAACGGAACATTCAATGCAAAAAAAAAAAAAAACGTGAAATTTACGTACATTATTCTAACCTTACCATGACCTAAGAACTAATAAAATTAAATCAAGTCTGGTATTAAATTAAAGCTTAGAATCTACTGATCAAAACAATTGTGGTAATTTTTTCACCGGGTGATCACTTTTTACGAAGTAGTTCAAAGATTCTTTTTGGGATTCTCCGGTATGAAAAGTTCGATTATTTCGTTTTTTATATAATTTTTATTTGTTAGGCAACGTTTCGAGTTAGGTTTGACCCATCATCAGGCCATTAGGAATATTAACGATGAGGAGGGAAGATCTTTCGGAGGAAATTGTCACTAACACATAAAAACATTATTGTACGTTAATAATTAAGTAAAAAGATAAATAAATAAAAATAAGCACAAACTAACATAGACAAAATAAATTAAAAAGAAGAAAACATCTATACGAGTCATAAATAAAATTAAAAACAAAGGTCACAGAAACTAAAGCTAGTGTGTTCGACAACAAAACTTTTATTGTTTATTGTTATGTTTTATAAGTTTTGTTGTCGAACACACTAGCTTTAGTTTCTGTGACCTTTGTTTTTAATTTTATTTATGACTCGTATAGATGTTTTCTTCTTTTTAATTTATTATGTTAATTTGTGCTTATTTTTATTTATTTATCTTTTTACTTAATTATTAACGTACAATAATGTTTTTATGTGTTAGTGACAATTTCCTCCGAAAGATCTTCCCTCTTCATCGTTAATATTCCTAATGGCCTGATGATGGGTCAAACCTGACCCGAAACGTTGCCTAACAAATAAAAATTATATAAAAAACGAAATAATCGAACTTTTCATACCGGAGAATCCCAAAAAGAATCTTTGAACTACTTCGTAAAAACTGATCAAAACAAAAAGAAAGTCGCTTCAATTGACAAAATACATCACGAGATAACAAGGAGAGAACGAAGTTCGGGCGTTTTCAGCTACGTCAAAACGGTTATACCTCCCTTAAGGACTTTTTAAAGCCTATGACGTTCCTGATGGTCACTTCTGCAACATCTGCTGGCAGCAGGAATACCTTTCCAGAGATGTCTTAGACTTATGTGGCACAGAGTTACACAGTCATTCAGAACATAGAACTGATCGCTTTCAAAGTATACGTAAAAAACAAAATTTTTTTATGGCAACACCAAGAAATGGTTGCCTGATTTTGTCCAATTTTGAAATTGTATTTATATTTCTATAAAAACGTGTACAAAACTTCAGCTTTTTCCATCGACACGTTCTCAGTCAATGTTCAAATATTTTGTGAAAAATGAAATTTTGGTATGGCAACTTTACGAAGGAAGGAGCTACCTAATTTGTACCATTTTCGAATTTAAATCTAATTTTTTTTTTTAAAAAAGCTGTGTGCAAGATTTCAGCTATCTAAGTGAACGCGCTCTCAAGTTATGGAAAGGACGGACGAAATCAAAATAACTTTGAATATTATGTGCCCAATCAATTTTGCTCTACCAGCATTATTTCTGTGCCTTACAAACGGAATGATAAACTTAGTACATTCCTATAATTTCATCATCTAGGCTAAAAAAAAAAGTAAAAATTCTCAAATTTTTTGAGAAACGTTAAGATTTTCAAAATTCTGCAGAAGTATTTAAGTAAATTAAATTAAATTAAATTAAATCGTTCACCAAATATAATTATGAACAATGGATTATGCTTTCATTTGAAGATGCATGGACCTCCAATCTCGTTACTCCTATCAATGGTTGTGCCGCTTGTAGTAATGAAGTGATAAAGAAAATAAAAAATTAAGGCTTGTAGTAGATTTCCGGAAAGTATGTAAATAAAACTATTGCAAATAATAAATATCCCGTAATAAGAATAGAGGACATTCTTGATAATCTTGATTTAACAAGTAAAATAGCTAGATACACTAGATGAATGCGCGTATGTAATTTCGTATGGTCATCCATCCGTGCAATATCGATTTTTAAAGTGGTTTTTCGCATATATTTCTAGAACCAATTTTATTAAACAAGTTTTTAGTACAATAAAAATGTCTAGAACACAGTATACGTAAAAAAAACTAAATTTTCATATGGCAACAGGGGTTGCCAGATTTAGTCCATTTTTAAATTCTTATTTGCGAAATTTTTGTATGGCAACCCCATGAAGGAGTTGCCCGATTTGTCTAATTTTTTTTTAAAGTCCATGCACAAAATTTCAGCTTTCTAAGTGAACGCGTTCTCGAGTTATGGTGCGCACACAGACGAACGGACATGCAAATATCAAAATAACTTTTAATATTATGCGTGGATGTACAATCCATTTTGCTCTAAAATCATTATTTTGAGGTGTTACAAACGGAATAACAAACTTAGTAGGCCCTTTAGATTTCATCTAGGGTATAAAAAGCTCTTTTGCTCTTTTTCTACAAGTGAAGGACATTATCATTTCAAGAGATTGCCATTTGTCCTAAAAATCTCACTGACACTAGTTGGACTAGAATCAAGAGCAATTTGGTTACCCTTTCTGTTCATTCCATATAAATAGAATCTGAATTGTCCTAACTACTTTACAATTAAGTTCAGTTATACTATATTCTTGCAGTTTTTATGAAAGTAGAACAACCAAAAAAGTTAGGGAGTAGATGTCGTGGGATGATGTATTTGAATTTATTGAGAATAAACTACGAAAATTATTTCGACCAAACATTATACGGGTGGACCAAAAGTTCGTTTACATTTCAAATGATGATTTAAAAGAAAAGTTATGTGAGATAAAAACTGTTTATTTATTATTAAAGTACACAAATAGGAATTTAATTTTTTAAAAATTACATCATCCATATGTAATCCTTGACTATTTTGACACTGTTGCAACCTGGAGCGGACATTTTCAATAACGGCCTCACAAGTGTTTCGTGAAATGTTTTGCATTTCCTCTTGAATATTTTCCTTTAATTCCTCTAGGGAGTCTGGGTTGCTGTTGAAAACTTTACTTTTAAGGTATCCCCAAAGAAAGAAGGCCACTGGGGATAAGCCCGGGCTACGAGGTGGCTAGTTATTGGCACCTCTTTTGGATATCACTTTTTGTCCAAAAATTTCACGAACAGCACTTAATGAGTCGTTGGAAGTGTGGTATGTTGCCCCATCTTGCTGAAACCACGATCGTTGATTAAAACCATCGAAATCCTGTAGCGCTGGTGAAAAAAAGCTCTGTAGCATGGCATTATACCGCTCTGTATTCACTGTTACAGCATTTCCTCGGCGATCTTCAAAAAAGTATGGACCAATAATACCTCTTGCTGACAAAGCTGCCCATACAGTAACCTTGGGTGAATGCAGAAGTTTTTGATGCTTCAATTTAGGATTAGTGTCGCTCCAATAGCTGCAATTTTGCCTATTCACATGCCCCTTTTAGGTGGAAGTGTGCCTCGTCTGAGAAAAAAATGTTGGTGAACATTTCGTTTGCAAATTGGAGCCTGTGAGCGTGATCTTGAGGCTTTAATTCCTGTACCATTTGGATTTTGTACGGATGTAAATGTAAATCTTTGTGAAGAATACGAATCAAGGATTCAAGGATTCATTGTTGAACCTGTCTCCTCGAACTTCTGTACCCATTTTCTAATCAATTGAATCGATGGAGCTTCATTTTTACGCCGTATGTTGTATTTAAAAATATTTTTTTACAAATGTAAACACAAAGCCCTGAATTTTTTGGATTTCATTGTTTAATAAAAACTCAGTATGGGAAATGTGAAATCTTAGAAGAATTTTGCATTGTTTTAATATAAATGTGTAAAAAATATCTCAAACAATCTTCCAAAATATTTAATCCGATTCTTCTTCTGATAATTTTTTCCATTAGCGTGATAAGTACAATTTGTAAAAGTTCTCATACCAAATTATTTTTGTAATTACATTTTCGAAACGCAATTACACAGGAAAATATATTATGACACAGATACAAATGAGGAAATGTTAAGCGGCCAAGAATTGATAACTTCATATATATTAATAATAATAACAACAATAATAGAGTATTTCACCAGGAATATGTGTGTATGTATTCTGGTTTAGCGGCCAGGAACAACCATATCCGTCATCCCTAAGCACATAAGGAACAAGAGAAAAGTTATAATTGATTTAAGACCAATAATATTATACCCTAGATTAAAATCAAAGTTAAATACAGTGAAAACCAAAAGTTTTGTGTAGTAACATCTAGAAACTGTTGGCCGATTTAGTCGACGCGTTCTCAGGCAGTGCCAAAATATATAGTGAAAAACTAAATTTTTGTATGGCAACCCTGCGAAGATGTTGCCCGATTGGTGGTCCCATTTTGAAACTTAAGTTTACTTGTGCAAAATTTCAGCACCCTAAGTGAACGTGTTTTCGAGTTAATGTGAAGATGGACAGACAGTCGGACGGATGGATAGGCGGACGGAAGGATCAAAATAATTTTTACTTTTATGCATGTTCATTCCATTTTGGTTTTCCAGCATTGTGCGTTATAAACAGAATATCAAACACTAAGTACACTTTTTTTTTTTATATTATTAAGCCAAGTTTAGGAGATACGCTATGATCCAAAGCACAGCATGGCAGGAAGAATATAGGGACAGGATTAGAGGACATGAGGAGAGTAACGAAGGTGCTGATGTACATATATTTACTTTTGAGCCTTCGGAGATTGTAAGCCCGCGCAAAAACAGAAGATGGCAGACTGTTCCACATTCGCACAGTTCGGGATAAGGAAGCATCACGAAATTTTACGGTACGGTCGAAAGTAATTTGAAGTGAGTGTGCGGTTTGCAGCGCGAGTATTGCGTGTAGGAATCATTCTACAAGGGATTAGAGATCAGACTAGATATTTGATCGGAACATTGACCATGCATGTAGTGATAAAGGAGCGAAACACATCCAACATTGCGGCGCGGTGCTCGAGTGAGTGGAGATGACATGTTATTGCCAAATCGCTAATTAGCTTGACGGCTCTCATTTGGACAATATCCAATGAAGCTAAGGCTGTACGACCAGCCCCGGCCAAGATGTCAGATTTGTACTCCGTTCTAGGTCTGATATAGTAGGTACTTATATAGAATCGCTAGATTTAACAGGCTGAAATATTTCCTACACCTTTTCAGAAATCAAAGATAATTTCATCTAGGGTGTAAAAATGAAGTAAAAATATTTATGAAAAACCGAATTATTAATCTCTCTTGGGAGCTTGAAGGGAATGCTGCCAAGCGGCTTCTTGGGAGCTGAATGATAGTGCCTCCTAGTGTCTCGTTTGGGAGCTAAAGAGGAGTATGCTCCCTCGCTGTTCCCTTGTTAACTGGAAGGGAGTGTTCCCTTCTGCTGACATGTTAATTAAAATTAGGCTAATTGGAACAGAAAGTCATATGGTTTTACGTAAGCACCTGCTAATTATAGCTTAATCTCACGGCACCAAATGCACGGATTAGTAGACAAGCGACAATCAACGCCCTCAAGAGGCAGAATATATTATATTCTGTTTCAAGAGTACCAGTTTATGTCAGTGCATGCTTGACATTGGACTTACTGGTAGAAGCGAGACCTATCTAAAATCTCTTCCGATCTGTGGGTCACGGCACCCGGTTGATTTAGCGCAACTCCACGCCGAGAGCCAATCCTCTAAGCATACAATAACAAGCGACCACCCTTCAAATTCACGGACGCAGTATGCAATTTTGTCAAGAGAACAAACTACTCTGTTTAGAGAAGAAAGTTCGCATAGTCACGCAGACCCAGACAATCTCTCTCTGCCCGCATATGGGCTACCACAGCCACTACGATGCTCCCACAAGGGGGCCTTCCCATGACGAGGCAAATATCGCTACTAAATGCAGCTCAATTTGGGGCTCCTCATTCCCGTAGTACCAAGTTAGCCAATGTCGGGCCGCCCATTTGGTATGGCTTTCGTAAAGCATAATCAACAGACCATGAATAATTGGAACAATTGGAGATCTCCTCAGCTCCTCAAGGAGCACTCCGGGGACGCGTTCATGAAGTAGGCTGTAGCCTCAGTCGCAGTCAATCCTAGCCATCTCATAGTCAAATATATCTACATATATCTAGCTGCTCCTGACTTTATGGACGTATGTAGCTTATACTCACGATACATAGAATACAAGGTATTCTCATTAAATTTTGACAAACGAGCTGTGACGAAATTTCGTCCACTAAGGTATATACATTTCTATTGAAAAGACAGAGAATGGAGAGAGGGTATTGTGTTCTCTATACCGTTCCTTCCTATACATTATATGACATTTCGTCCATTAATGGTGGAACGTGGTTCGTAATGAGAATATGTACTCGTATTCTCTGTACCGTGGCTTTTGATATAGCCTTAGCTCAGCAATGTCATAACATAACTTAAACTTATAAAACAAATAGCTTTTTTACTTCAGGCCTGTGTAAATAGCCACGAACAGATACATTTACCCTACGTGTATCACCTGCCATGCGCTTTTTATAAAAATGCAAAAGCAAAGGAAATTGAAAGCGTAAGCTGTCAAGTTTCTTAATCTTAAAGAAGAAAGGTGAAATGATGCAACTTAGACACCTGACGCCACTGGTATCTATACACGTAAGTATTTACTATAGCTCCATTTAGTTTGGATATTTCATTTCAAAAGCTCCACTTGTTGGTATTTCTTGAACTCGGTATGGTGGTAAAACACGTGATGAAACTCCCACCGCCGCGGTTATATTTTCCTGTTACTTAATCTGACGTCATGTCTCACGCGATTTCAGCGTGCTCTCTAAACGCTTTTTATTAAGTCACGTGTTAAGAAATGCTGAAAGGTGAGCTTTGTTTGTATGGATCAATGCTTGATACAACTTGAGTTGGAGTGAAGTGTGTCTGCTTGGCTCGCCCGAATTTTATATGAGAATTTGTTCTTATGGCGAGACTCAATTCGCATTATGGAGCTTCTACTTTGTACTGTGTATAGGTTAGGTATGTAGGTACTCGGCGTAGTACGTGCTTGTGTATAGAATGCTCCTCTCTTCGGGTAGGTGCGACAGCATAGCTAAATATACATCTGCCTGTAATTTATATTGAAGAGCTTTACATTCAAAGCGTACGTAGATCCCATGGCGACACCGACAAATTCCTGATTTTTGATAATTCTTTCAATTTCAATCGAAATCGTATTTTCTCTTTTGCTTGTTGTTATGTAACATGTAAGATGTCGGCTGACACAACGGACGCTTTGTAGAGGAGCATTTTTAATTTAATCTCGAAAATTCCCTCCCAACCGAATATTTCATCTGAACGAAAACTTAAGAATGCTTTTCTGTTGAATTTGGTTCTGCACACTGAAATTTCTTGCTGACACCACACCACACAGTGTACACAATGCATAGTTAGTTTAAAATATTTTTTTTTTTTAATATTTTTCTAGATTGTATTCAGTGCTTATAAATGCGTCACAGTTAGGTGGCTGGAAAATTTCCTAAGGAAATTGTTAAATGTTTTGTTTACGATTCTTTTGCAAAAACAGCTTTATCTGTAGGTAGGTATGTATGTATATTTTGGAAACGATTTGATTGATTTTTCATGAGTATTTTTATAACTCTAGCAAATGAATTAGGTACTAACGGAAAGATCCATAAAATAAAGACTTCAAGTGGGATGTGTACATTAGGAGAGCTGAAATGTGAAGGCAATGACTATGTTAACTGAATATGTTAGGTTGTAAGCCTTGGGTTTACAGAAATTTAGGTTTAGGCTAAGTGCACCAGTCGATAGTTAAGTAAATAATATTTGGGCCCTCCAAAATGGAAATAATAAAAAAAAAGAATTAAAAAATAAGTTTGTTAGGTCTCGACAGAGCATAAGAATGATCTGCCGACTAGCTGTAGAGAAAGAGTTGGGTGGTAAATAAAATAAATGTCTCACCTGTAAGGGGCACCTTGGTTAGTGTGAATTCAAGAACATGGAAAAATTATTAAAATTAAAATTGTTAAAAAAAAGCGTTATAAAACTTATTTTTTTTTTTAAATTATGTATATATAAGTATAGCGTTTTTAATTGCTACAAATAATATGTATACTCATACTGAGAATGTGTTCAGAGAAACATGCTTGACTTTGAAAGTGTTTTGAAGTAACTCTGTGAATATATCAAGGGAGTAGCTCTAAAAGCCTCTGCCCTAAACAACTTACAGAATAGCACGCAGATTGATTGAACTGGAACTGGATCGTGGATTGTTTACCATGGTCCATGAGAGCCTTTCTGGACATCGAGGGGCATTTGACAGGATACACTGTGTCAGGCAGCTCGTCGGCATGGAGTTGACAGCACTATCGTGTGATGGATCGGCTAAATGCTAAGACCAAAGTTAACTTGACAACAAGTTAAGAAGTAGGCGACATTTCCGCGTGTGTTTTACATTTAAAGTGCACACGGCAAGAAAAGGAAGAAAGAAAAAAAAAAACTCTTTAAAACTTTTATGAATAAAGATAAAATATGTGAAAGCGCAAATTGCAGGATGGCAAATGTTTCATTTTCGTAAATAAATGAGAAAGGGCGGAGTTTTCACATTTTACTCAAATAAAATGTTCCCGCGCTTTTGTGAAAACCGGTTTTCATGAAATATTGACAATGTTTGGTCCCATGTTGTTGCTGTAAATGGACATATGTTGTTGCTATAATCCTATGATAATTGAACAGCACGTGCTTCTGTTAACATTCGTTTTGCTCTGCAGAGATTAATTGGGAGAACTTATTCTGGATTCCCTGATATTTTCGGGAAAAATGAGAATTTTATTTGAGAGGAACTTTACATCTCCTTTTAGAATCTTGGCCAAAGCGAAATTAATTTTTTTCTTAAAAATAGGAGGTAGTGTGACCCGATCATTATTATGAATAGTTCGATATGATTTTGAGGGATTCAATAAGATTTTGTCGTTCGGGTAATCCTACATTCTCTCGATTTTTGTTTTTAACTCGTTGTCTCAGTTGCACTACAATAGTGAATAGCCAAGTTCTTTTCCCCCATTCATGCAAAAGACGAAAGTATATGAAATTACTTGTTTCTGCTTATTAAATTGGTATTAAGTTAACTTTACTCTGGTGTGGTGTATGCTGTGCTGGTGGACTAACTCATTACGGCACTGAAAAAGTGGGATTCTCATGTGAAGCATACACGAATGATATCCCTCTGTTCATTACCAGGCACAACAAGGTTGCTGCCTGTGCCATCATGATATGACGGTGAATCCTACAAAGACCAGCTGGGTGATCTTCTCCAGGAGATAAAAGCTTGGGCATTTTGTTCTTCCAAAACTCTTTGGACACACCTGCGACTGTTCCTACATATCAAGTACCTCGGTATCTATCTTGACTCGAAGATGACGTGGGGTATTCATGTAAAGAAAAATGGTAATGCGGCTATGAGGGTCTTTGCTCAATGCAGGAGAACCTTTGGCTGCACAGGGCGTGAAACCGAGTATTGTGCACGATTGTAAAACCCATGCTCACATAGGCCTCACGTGTATGGTGGCCGAGAGCACAAGTGCGGACTGCGATCCGGAAGCTGGCGGGCCTGCAAAGGCTTGCTTGCCTGAGAATTATAGGCTCCATGCGATCCACGGCTACTACTGATCAAGAGGTCTTGCTTAATCTGCCATCCCTGGATCTTGTCATTCGGGCAGATGCCAAAAAGGTTGTGTGCAGATTGTACTTATGCGGATGTTGGGAGGGGAGGATGGCTGGACTGGCTCTTCCCATTGCTCTTTGGCGTCAGGGCTGGAATAGTAAAACCATCTGGACTGTATGCCACTTGACGCGATACTTCCAGAGCATCGTTTTGGGTGTCGCTTATCTGTGAGTTTTCCTGAAAGACAATCGTGGGCAGAGGGAAGTGCCTTATCAAGCTTTCCTCGATCCGCTTTAAGAATTTTCACCGACGACTCTATCATTAAGGAACCATCTCAGTGTAAAATTTTTGAAAAATCGATTTATGTTTTATTTTCTCAGCTTGAAGTAGTTCTGCGTGCTCTGCCAAATTCTCAAATCGAAATTCGTATTATTACGGTCGCTATAACCTTTCTTAGAAAAAGGCGACGCGCAGATGGGCCGGCCTACCGGTCCACCGTCATTTCTTCTGTTCCGTCCCTAACGGCACATCCCTACCTAGGGTTCTTACCTGCTCTTCTATAACCGAAATAGAGTGGTCAAATTCGTCAGTTTCGTGTTCGAGCAAGCAGAAGGGATTTTGTATGGAGCTGGGATGGCCGATTGATTGTAAGTAGACAATTTATGTAAAAAAAAAAACCCTCCTTCAAACTTTAAACGCGTTTTTCTCGAAATGCCCTTTTTAAAAACGGTGTCAACTCTCAGAGGGAGAGTTTTCAAGCTATCGATTTGAAATTTTTACAGAATTTTTTTTTACTTCATTCTTTATGTCCCTATAGAAGCTTTTTTTTTGAAATCTTCCTATTTTTTCACACGAAAAACTGTTGAAAAACAGTGCTGAATTTCGTATTTTTCCTCAAGCCGTCCCCATTTTGTCAAATTTAAATAAAAAAACTTCCATAGGGACATAGCGGCTTCCATACAGATTAATAATCAATTTGAGTTTTTTCTTTCAGATGCAAACTGCACCCACAACCGTGGACACCGATTGCACCCATTTTTTAATTCACTTTTTAAAATAATTATTAACAACAAGTAAAAATAAATAAAAACTAATGAAAAAAATATTTTTGTATTGCTAAGAGTGGTCTTATTCGTAAAAAAAAAAATCATCCCCCCCCCTCCTATCTACCCGAAAAAAAATCGCGAAAATTGACAAGTTTTTGGCCAGTTACACTGAGATGGTCCCTTATTGAGGGAGCCGCTCCTGGTGTTTACTTTCTTGAACCTGACATTGGGTTGGAGTACTCATTTGGAAGCCGCACCACTGTCTTCTAGGCTGTAGTCTTCACCATCGCAATGACAGCGAAGATGGCCTTTCAGGGATCGGTCGTTGCTACCCCGTCGGATAGTCAGGCAGCCATGATGGCTCTGAGTGGACGTCGGATAACATCTAAGTTACTATGGGACTCTAGGGCGTCTGTGATAAGCTGTATATCCACAACAAGGTGTCTCTTCTGTGGGTTTTTGGGAACATGGGGATTATGGAGAATGAAAGGGCTGACGTCCTAGCCAGATCTGGCTCTGTTTCTTTCTTCCTTGGATCGGAGCCCGCTGTAAGCTTTACCGTCTTGATGATCAGATGTCTCATAAAAACGGATATTCGCATGAAACATCAGCAGCTATGGGCGTACATGAGCATTAGCAGGTGTATAAAGCTTTTTCTCTTGGAACTCAGAAGGAAACAATGCAGAACTGTGGTTGGCATCATCACTGGCCACAGCTCGCTTCACGCTTATATAACAAGGATGGGAGTTATTCACAGCTCTGAATGCCTGTTCTGCCTGGAAGGAGAATCTGAGAAAACCGAACACTATCTGTGCTTGTCCGGCTTTCGCCCGGAGTAGGCTCCATATTGTTGGGTTTGCTCTTTTATCTGTGGATGAACTGAAAAATTTTTTTTCTATAATAATATAATAATTTTCTGTTTTGCATTCATTTTAGCTTCTTTTTTTATTCAATCTTTGACATTTTACACATTCAAACATGAAAGTGACTATTTTATAGCAGTTCCGAGTGCTATTAAGAAAAGTTACTTTAGAAATACGATTCCGTGCGCTAATAAAAGATTTTTCTCTCAAAAGCAAAGTGAAAAAGTTACCTTTTGGCTGCTCTGAACAGAGAAAAAGTAACTATAGTCATTATCAATCATAATTAATGTACACAAGATGAAGAAATACAGGGCAGTACTTAAATTTTTTTAACCCGTTTCGTTTTCTGTCAATCTTTCATTTGTTAATTTTAATTTTTAACTTTATTTTTTTCTATTAAACTGCTGCCCTACATTTACCAAGGCCGGTTCGAATTTATTAATAATATAATTTTTATTTTGTTTTTTGTGTGAAAATAATCGGGAGAACAGATTCTGTTGGGGTTTTACGTGGACACCTATAGCTCAAAGCTTTAATTCCACGACAGTCTTAATGCACGGATTAGCTTCAACGAGACAATCAGCGCCCTCATGAGACAAAGTATATCCTGTCCCAATGAGTACCAGTATATGCCAGTGTATGCTTGACATTTAACTTACTGGTCGAAGCGAGATCCACCTAAAATCTCTGCTGATCTCTGGGTCATGGCAACCTGTTGATTTATCGCAACCCCACGCCGAAAGCCAAATGTCTAAGCATACATTAATAAGTGACAACTACTAGTTACCATACTTTAAATCCTTAGACGCAATATACAATTATATAAAGGACATACTCTTTTGTTGAAAGAAGAATGTCCGCCTAAGTCATGCAAGGCTTATACATCATCTCTCTGTCCGCATATAAGCTACCACAACTACCACGATACTCCCATCAAAGTTCATGTTGAGGTGAATAGCTCTACCATAGTAGAACTATCCAGGGCTCCTCAACCCCGTGGTACCAAGTTAGCAATGTCGGCTACCCAGTTGGTATGGCTTCGTAGCCCATGACCATAAGGACATGGGTACTCCCAGTGGTATTTTACATGTAGATATTCTTTTATGAAACGGGACTGGTAACTAGCGGGATTACAAACTTATTGGCACATAAATGCCAGCGGGAACCACGAGAAGGTTAAGATATGTTCATTCAAGTCTGGATAGGCTAGAGTTTACAGCTAGTAATCTTATACCATACCATGCATAAGAACTACCATCATACATTTATTAACTTCTCTAATCAGCCAACTCTTTACATCCTCCGTCTCTTGCCAAGAACTATGTTTGAGATTTTATTTATGTTCAATACAATTTTCTCACTAAGCATGAATGATTCATTCTTAATCATCTTTTACTTTGGCAGCTCTACGAGTCACAGACCCCGTTTCCAATCGCCAAAAAATTATTTGTAAATAATATTATTATTTTTTGTGTGAAAATAGTCGGGAGAACAATAAGATTTAACCTGATATATTTGAATATCCTGTTAAAAAATAAATTCGCTTTCGTTGGATATTCATCGATTAAAGCTTTGTTTTGACAGCCAGTTTCACATGATCTTAGATTTCTTAATTATAGTAAATTTTCTTTAATAATATTCACCGATGTTTGCCTTGGGCTGCGAAGAGTTCTATCCATCCTAACTTTAATATTTTCCTTTGTTCTCAGATTTTGTGCGCGGCCTTATTTGCTTCACATCAAAATTCAGAAACTATTCCTAATCTAATTAATTCATGATACTAAATCTAGCCAAACCTAATGTTATCTAATTATAGAACTCATCTACTTTAGTATGGTGTTCAGGAACAAAAAGGTCAGTGCAGTGACTACTTATGTATGGTGAAGTATGACGTATACATTTTATATGTTTGTATGTTCTTTTCAGGTTGTATGATGTGTCCTCGTACGTTTTATGTTGTGTCATTACAATTTATTTATGTTCCAGATTGATTTTTTTACATTCACAATAGCGTTGCTCAAATTCAACCGCCCCGGGCTTTCACATAGTTGAAAACAATCGCTTAGGTTCCACCAATTCCTCTATTCGATTTCTGCAATATACTTACATGTAACAAGCTAAAATTGGTCTAAGACCAATTCTTATGATACCCTAGATGAATGTCCGTTTGTAATTTTGTATGGTCACCTCTCTGTGCAAGTATGATTTTTGGAGTGGTTTTTTTGGTATATATTTCTAAAATGGTTCGTCGGACAGTAAAAATGATTATATATATATTTCATATGATTTCAGATTCTGAAGAAATTTTCAGTGCATTAAAACCGTCTAGAACTGATTGTCTTCACAGTATATATAAAAATCATTAATTTTGATATGGCAACACCAAGAATGGGTTTCCCGATTTAGTCTATTTTCTAAATTTTATTTACTTTATTAACTATTGCTATAAGAACACCATGTACCAAGTTTGAGCTCTCTACGTTGACGCGTTCTCAGGCAGTGCCAATACAGGGTATTTCCGTCTAGGTGGTAGAGCAGGAGGTGATAGTACTCACCTAGATGAAAAAAAAATTGTATGCCAGGGGGGGGGGCAATATCAACCGTTTAAGAGTTACAGGGTGATTAAGAAAAAAGCTAGTTTTTCACAAAATACTCTGTATTTTAAAAATGACCTTTTTGCAAAGAAAATAGTGGTCAAAGTAAAAAAAAGGTAAGAAAATTCGAAATTGTTATTTTAGACCACAATAACTCCTGTGAGGAGAAGGGTACGGGACTGGTTAAGCAGTCGTTAGAAAGGCCATGAAGTTCTGTATGAGTCCATAGTTGTGACCTTACGCTATGTACTTTTTAAGATGCAGGGTGTTTTATGAAAAACTATCTTTTTTTATTAACTTAATCACCCTTTAACTCCCAAACGGTTGATGTGGACCCCCCCCCCCCTGCCCCCCTGCCATACAGTTTTTTATTCATCTAGGTAAGTACTATCACCTCCTGATTTATGGACCACCTAGACGGAAACACCCTGTATAGTGAAAAACGAAATTTTTGTATGGCAACCCTACGAAGGAGTTGCCCGGCTGAACCGAATTCGAACTTAAATTTACTTTTTTTTTTTAAAGCGCGTGTGCACAATTTCAGTCTCTAAGTGAACGCGTTCTAGAGTTATCGTGCGAACGGACTGATGGATACGCAAAAATCAAAATAACTTTTAATATTATGCGTGGGTGTCCAATCCATTTTGCTCTATCATCATTATAACGAAGTGTTACAAACGGAATGACAAGGTATAAGAAGAAATGTTTTGTATCATCGTTCTAGTGGAGAATGAGGACGACACGTTGGACAAGAAGGGCACAAAACTGGTAAGTAACAAGGTAGTTTTCAAGGTTTATTTTTTTTTGGCAAGCTCTTGCTCAATCAAAATTTATCGCACAATTCTCTTTTAATATTTATTAATGTAATCTTAGCACTCCGCATACGAAAATGTCAAAAATAGTATGTTTAAATAGCATGGTAGAAATTTTCGATTAAAATAATCAAGATTTTTATTAAGTTTACTGAAAACATTAATCTCTATTTTAAAACAGTATAGGAAAATGTCTTGGCTTGGCCGCCTCGTAAAGCCGGGAGCCCTAGGTACGTGCCCCATTGCGCTAATTGGTAATCCGTCAACTAGTTTTTCCAATCGAAATTGATTGCACAGCTGTTAGTGGTGTCCTTGAAAGCACAGGAGTAATAATTGCGGTTAGTGTTTTTAGGGCTAATATATGTCACTTCCTTGAATTTTAAAGTTTAATGTTAAAAAAAAATTGAGGATTCTCTGTCGTGATCATAAGTTAGAAAAACAATTACTAAAAAGTAGGCTAAACGGTGTGCACCGGATAATATGTTATGCCTCAATTAGAGCTAGAGCGGTGCACGTTGTTGTGACAATGTAAATTTCAACTCGAACTACTTCTATAGTTCTCGATCACTATCCAGTAATAGAAAGGATACCATCCGAAACACTATTCAGCAAAAGTGATGTATATATGTCCGTATTCAAAAATATTCTCTGACTAGGACTGTTGCACAATATTAAAAATGTGGCTTGCTGATCGTATTGTACAGATTAACTGCGCAGACTTTAGTGAACATTGAATATGTTTCTCACCAAAAATAGCTGTTAAGAAGCCTAAAGTTTTATTCCTTTCTAGACATTACCCAGCTACAAAACCTGAGGATGTGTTGCACCATATATTTACCCGAGGTACTTTTAATAGTACTTCTGACGTAGCCATATCATATGTTAAGGCGAACATGTGAGGAATATTTCGTCGCTTAAAGTTCTTTTGCTATACTGATGACCCATTTTTCTGGCCGGGTGGTGTGATTGTTAAGAAGTTTACGGAGTGTCACCAACCGCATAAAGCCTCAAAAAACCCAGCATAATATGGCATTTCCGAAACTTGCTTATGTTCCACGATAAAGGATGAAGAACTCTTTGGTTCTGATTTTCAAGTATTCAGAAAAGACCGATTCTCTGACCCTAATATTGCCACCATTGATGGAGGTGTACTTGTGGCAATTCGCAGCAGTTTTAACTGCAACTTGCCACCAAATAGTAACAAACTGGCAGTAATTTGTGTGCGTATACAGATGAATAGAAAGAAGCTATTTCTAGTGCATATCTACATCCCACGCTCACCTCAACAAAATCTTGAAACTTACAACAAGCTATCGAATGGATTGCTGACAGATGATATGAATGTCACATTAGTTCCGATCCCAACATTATCTGCAACCTCCTTGCTGAATTCTTTAGTACTAGCTTTACCCATCACAGCTAAGTAATTGATGAATCTTATTTTAGTTCTATTCTTCCGTCCTCAGTAGTGGTGTTTGGCCTTAGTGATCTTACGATATCTGAAGATGTTTTTCTTGAGTATATTGCCAAATTCGATTCCAACCTCAATGCTCCTGGTGGAGTCCCTTCTATCTTTTCAAAATATTGCGGACATAAGCTTGTAAGTCCCTTGTCACATATATTTAGCAGGTTTCTGCGGATCGGTATACCATGGAAACTACCCTATATTATTGCTATATAAAAAAGGCAGTAAAGATGAAATAGCTAATTATACGAATATTGCCCAACTTTTTGTCATTCCTAAGCTATTTGAAGCGATTGTATGTGATGCTGTAAACATTTATTAACTATAAGGCAACACGGTTTTGTGAAGAAGCGATCAACTTCTATTAACCTCCTTGAATTTACTTCGGTTTGTCTCAACTCTATGGAAAATGGAAACCAAGTTGACTGTATCTTCACCGACTTTAGTAAGGCCTTCGATAAAATTTCACAAAAGATTTTGCTCTTCAAGCTTGGTGTCCTCGAATTTACAATTTTTTTAATTAAATGGCTAGAACTATTTTTATCAAATAGGATCCAGCAAGTGCTGTTTATGTCGGCTGTCTATTGTGAAATACCTGTACCTTCCGGTGTTCCGTAAGGCAGTCATCTTGGCTCGCTGCTTTTCATATTATATATTAACAATTTGCCAAACGTTATTAATCTATCTGATATTCTCAAATATGCTGACGATGTCAAAATGTTTAAGATGATCGATGGTTCTATTAGTTGTTGCGCTTTGCAATCAGATATTGACAGTTTCTGCATTTGGTATAGTAAAAATTTAATGGACCTAAATATTGACAAGTGTGAAGCCATTAGCTTTAACCGAAAATAACGAAAATTCTACACTTCTGACTACATACCATATCAATGGTATCGCTCTTGACAAAACCCATATGAAGTCAAAGAGCTTGAAGTACTTTTAGACACCAAACTTAGCTTTTTACTACATATTGACAAGGCAATCAATAAGGTTATTTCCACATTAGGTTTTGTAAGAAGATATATGCCTGATTATAACGATCCTTTAACTTTAAAGATCTTGTACGTAGCTTTTGTGTGACCTCTTATTGAGTATGTTATCCCAAACGGTCCTTTTTATGATATTCATCTAGGGTGCTTGCAATCTATACAGAGGAGATTTATTCGCTTCACACTTAGATGTCTCTAATGGCATAATACTCTCACGCTTCCTTCTTATAAGCAGAGATTAAATATTCTTAAGCTACCTAAGCTCACTAGAAGAAGTGAGGTAACTAAGATAGTCTTCTTCAAAAAATAAATGTTGCCATAGACGCTCTTGAGCTCTTATCTAAAATTAGCTTCAATATACGCCCACAAACTTCGACAAAAGTCTGCTTTACGAATAAAAGTAATTTTTTCTAATTTTGCTTACATCAGATTTTTTGTTTCGCTTCTGTACAGTACTTTTCTCTTTTCATTATTTTGATCTAATTGAGATTTTTATATTTTTTCGCTTTTATTTATATGTACATATTTTGCTGTTTTTCTTTTTTTATGATTTATTATTCTAGTTTTATTTAATTTTTTGTATATTGTTTTTATTTATTATTTTTGCTTCCTTTTCTTTTTCAATAATCAGGTGGAATATTTTTATCCTGTTGGTTCTGTTAAATAAATAAATTCTTTCATACATAAATAGCATGGGAATTAAATTTCAATTTATCTTCCATGATTATTCGCCTAAATATTTCACTTGCTTGACATGTTCTATCTCTATGGTGTCCATCTTCAATTTAACATCTACATTAAAAAGGATATGCTTTTAGTTTTTTCTCACATTTGATTTTAACCGATTTCCTCTCAGTCATGAGCTTACGCTATGTAAGTCTTCTTGAATTGCTTGTAGTGACTTTTTCATATCTTCAAATGTAATAAATAGCAAGGCATCGTGATATATATTATAAATAACAGAGTTTCCAATATAGATCCTTGTAGGATGCCGAATTTGATTTTTATCAGCTCTAAAGTTTGTCTATTCACTCTTGTTCTCTGCAATCAGCACACTTCAATTTCTTCACACCATATTCGTATAATTTATTTAAAAATATGGTCCTGTCCAAGTCCACCCACCGTCTGGAATACTCCTTTCATATCCAAGAAAATAGCTATAACGCTTTGTTTATTCGCGACCTGCTCATAGCCTATAATATTTTTTTTTTTTTTATTTTAATTTCAATTTATTAAAATTTATACAATTAAATTATTCAATTTATAATTTTGCGTAGGTTAATACAACAAAGATCTAACAGCATAAGCAGAAATTATGAAAAAGAAACTATGTAAATTAAGATCGGCTTTATCTGAAAGGAAAATAAACAAGTAAAAGAGGCTAACATCAAAAGAAAATAAGAAAATTTAAAACAGCTTTCTTTATCTGACAGGGATATATATATATACAAAAGAAAAAGGCTAACATTCTTGGAATACACTGCCTAGGGCAATAAATATTCTGGAAATAATCGCATTAATGTGATTAGATCATACACAAGTTTTATATTAAGGATAACATTTAAATTAGCAGTTTCCTTGATATAAGGAATAACATAATCGCTAATTTTAAAGCAAGAGAAAAAAGCTCACGCCTAAACAAAAACTATTGCAGTCATCTTAGAATTATTTGAATTAATATTGTTTCTCCAGATTCAATGATATATGGCCCTCATTTACACAATTCACCTCGTCCTCAACCAAATCCAATGGTCTGGGAATATAGAGTAATCTTCAGCATATAAATAAGAAATATGCAATGATGAAAATAACAATGGTCCTAGAATTGATCCGTGAGGAACACCACTGAAGATTGTGAAGAGATCAGAGGAGGTCTATCATCCACTAACTACTTGTTGATGTCTTCCAGTAAGCTTTCAAGCGGAAAGGAGATATTAAAATATGATACAATTTTCTTAATCAAAAGTTCCTTTTGAAAACAAATAGAATAAATATCGTCATCATATCAGCGCCAATTGCATCACGTATGCTGTCAGATATTTTAATTAAGGCTGTAGTGCGGCTAAGTTTATTTCTAAAACCATATTGAAAATCGGACAAGAGGTTGCTATTTTCAATTAGAGGCGAAATTTGATTGCGAAAGAAATTTTCAAACACTTTGAAGAAAAACGAAATTAATGAAATGGGTACGGTATTCAACCGAGCCAGTGAAAGTTTTTGAGGGATTGGTATATGATTTTAACCGATTTCCGACAATATTTGCATGTATATGGGCGATTTCCAATAGTATTTCCAGCCTTTTTGCGTGCAAGTTACAATTAAAAGTTTGTATTGAGAAATAAGGTTCATTTAGAAGAATATAATAAAGATGAATAGTGAATAGTTGTAGTAAGAGAAATCAAAATCTATGCAGAAAAAAATGTTTACTTCTAAAATTTCGTGCGAATTTTAAGAAATTATAACAATGAAACTTTATACTAATGTCAGAAATAAAAATTTCAGGATTTTGTAAAAATTTTCACAATTCTTTCCATTACTGGAAATTATCTTAATTAAATATTTTACATACATACCTACCGATAAGACCAAGTTTTAATAGACTCCTTAATTTTTGATGAATACAAATTCTCAAAGAAAAATTCATATAGGAATTGCCTTAGAGCTTTTGAATATTTCTATAAAAAAAATTACTGTTTTCTATGAATTCTCATCACTATTACTGAATAGACTAGGTCGGTACTGTAGATAAAAAAAAGGCTTGTACCTTGCTAAACTTATGATCAAGCGAAAATATGTATAAAGTAGTCATAAAGTCATCGTTGTATATTATTTAACTATTCCAGACTAAACATTGATCTAAACACGTGCAGAAATAAACCGGTTAAAAGATGAAATTTATAATTTTGCTGACTTTGACTGAGTTTGAAAAATAATTTACTTTTAAAATGCATGCGCCGACATTCGAAAGAATTTTATTTCCTTAAATTATAAGCACGTGTGACATTCTATAGCGAAGAACATTACGGGCGATGTGTTATTTATGTATATGATTGAATATATATATTCATATATATATATAGTATCCACGTATGTACTTACTGATTACATACATAATATGTAGATATGTATAATATAAGTAGAGTTGAAAGTCTGGAATAAAATATTATCATATGGAGTCAGCCTTTGAATGGTATTTTCCAAACAATTTTGGTGTCTGCGAACATTTTAAATTAGCAAGTTGAGCATGCGCATTTAAACGTGACTAAGGGTATTATGTAATTATGTTTTACATTTGTATAAATTCACCTATAAAACTTGCATTTTAAATATATCTTGCATTATAAACAATACTTTACATAGATATACATACATAAATACATAATACATACATATTTAGTAGAAATTCAGTTATAGTTGGGTATAATTTATAATATATCTAGTACAGTCGTGCACTGGATGTGCGCCCTACTTACATACATCAGTGCATACACATACAAGTATACAAAGATGTTTTTATCGTCTGAATTAAAATATAAATAAATTTTACAAGTTCTGATTATTTCATTAATACAATCAACAAACAATCTTAACCGTCACGTGTGAGATTTTTATTGAGACTTTACTATTAGTTATCTGCAAAATATAATAAATATATTATGCAAATAATATTAAAATTGATGTGCGTAGGTATGTCTAAAACTATAATATATTTAAAATAATTTCCAACATTTTTGACATTTTAAATTCTTTATAAAACGGAAACAAATGTAAGCACGTTTCAAAGCTATTTTAATCACATTAATTGGTGAGATTAGTCACTTATTTACCCTTTAAAAGCTTTCATTTGTATTTATGTATTCAAAAATATGCAAAAAAAAACATATAAATCTACTACACAAGATCATTGAAAACGTGCTTCATACGATATGATGGAGCGTTATTAATTGTATAAAGTACGCACATGGGTGGACAGCTGACTAGTAATATCATAGATAGATTAAGGTTGCTAAATATATAAACCCAGAACGCGAACAAAGGCGGTAGATAAATTTACCGTAACGGTGGGTGTTTGAATGGTCAAAATATTCCGTTTGATAAATACCTTAAGAAAATGAGCATTTTAACAAAGTGCATTTAATTATAAATAGGTATCTTTCCCCATACGGTACTCGAACTCATAATTCTTAGAATCTGTCATAGATGGAATAGAAGAGCTTTTTTTTTACGTTTACATATATGTGGCCTAGAAAATTACTAAATACAATAGGAAAAGGCATCTGCTTTGTTACTCATTTGCAAGAGCGGTCGCCCAGAAAGCGGAAGGTCCCGGTTGGAAAAACCTAACAAGTTGGTTGCTTTCCTCTCTTGTATTTAGGTAATAATTTAATTTAGAATCGTAAAAATAAAAATCAGAAAAATTCTTCTATTCCAAGGGCATTTAATTGACACATTTGAATATCTTGTTCTTCCATTATCAATTCTTTTTTCAGACGTAGGACGTGGTGCGTGTGGGCTTGATCCGAAGTTAATATACCTATTAGTTTTTTTTTTGCTAAAAAAAAAACTCAGTGGAAACTATACGCTAATTTTTCAGATTTGTATTCCGATCCTTTGGACGATAAAGTGAATATCAACGAAAATGTTTGTCATAAAATTCTGTCTGTATAATAATGTTAACTATTTCATATTTATTGAGTTAAAGAGCACAAGTGAGAACAATGCTTATTGATTTACGCATTCATATATTATATAAATAAAAAAAATTAAATTTAAAATTAACAATAAAGTAAAGCATAATAGTAATAAGAAAAAAAAGAGCAAAGAAATTGAATTGAAGAAAATTAGAAATTAATATTAAACTAAATTGAATAACATAAGGCAAATAATAATAATAGGATAAAAATAAAATAATAATTACATGCTACAAAAATGTTGAAATGATAATCTCTTGAAGCTATCAGGGCATTGGGTGGATCTTATTTCAATAGACAGATTATTCTAGAGTTGAACACCATAGACGAAAAATGAACGACTAATGAACGATTACTGAAATGGGACCTGTGTTTCGGTATGAGCAGCAGTTTTGTGCGAGTGGATGCAAGAAATTTTACATTACTATATAGGTAATTGGGGCACATGCGCTTAATATGCGAAATATCATGAGATATATTTTAAATTTAATATAATTGTTCAGTGTACAACCTAAAATAGCTCTTGAAAACTTAGACACATGATCAAGTCGAAGGATGGCGTAAATGTATCTAGTAAAGGAATTATTTGCTACATTTATTTTATCACGACATTTACCACTTTAAGGAGGATTTACATTATGATGGCATGCAAGTTTAACAGAAATTGTGAGGGAGATAGTACATCGTATACGGAAATTTATTTATGAGTGACGAAAGAAGCAAACACGTCCTGCATTTTTTTCAGACCTCGATTTGTTACTGTGTGCGTGTCCGAAACCATAAAAAGACATTGTTATTGGCAACCCTAATTTGTCAATTTCGACTACTCATGCTGCTATATTGTTGTTGTTACTATAATTTTATGGCATATACATATGCATCTGTCAAGTCAAATTATTTCTCGAAATAAACAAAAGTAAGTTTTGAGTTTGTAATTAAATATTGCGAAATTGAAAGTTATTATTAAATATTTCTTTATAGAAAATATTGAAGTTATTTCTGAGGTAGTTTTCTCTCCATAGGCAGGGAGCAGTGCGCGTCCACAGATTCACTGCAGTGTTCCTTTTCCTTTATAAGGCGTGAATTACAATTACGACTGCGACTTCGGCTTCAACTTTGCTCAAATGGTAAATACATGTCACAAGATACAATTGCAACTTCAACTTCGACTGCGACAACGACTGAAACTATACTTTGCTCAAAGTGCAAAGTTGGTGTCGCCTGTGGTCAACTTCAGTTCAATCACAGAAGCCGGGACTGCTGGTTTGTTCAAGCAGTTGAAGCTTTAATTACAAATTCCACCACAGCGTCGACTTCGACTTAAAATCAAGTCGCTGTCGACAGATCAGTCGTAATTGTAATTCACGCTTAATTCGCTAGAATTATTCCGCCTTTGAGATAATTCCGTCATGTGAACATGAACCGAACTGGAATTATCTTCACCGACGTTAGTTCGGAATTATTTTCATTTGAGCACTTGAGTGGATGAAGTGGATTGACGTTTACATTTTAGCAGATTAGTTACTGAAATTTTTGTTTACTACGAAATAAATAATAAATAAAAATTTCGTTATCGTACAAAATGATGATTGTAGAATTGAATTACAGTACCGCCTGATATTTTGCGAGAAAGTTTTTCGATATAATCTCATCCTTTGCTTCGAACTCCTTTGTGCTTTCATGCAATATTTTAGAAATTGTAAAATTATATTTTTTTTTCATGATCCGTATTTGAAAATGTACGAAAAAACGATTAAAAACTTGACAATTTTCAATTAGACAGTTTGCGATTTTTACCATAAAAACTAGAGGAGAGCGTGCATGTGAGGTATTGCAATGATTGCTTCCGCAGCATTTAAATTTCAATTAACTATCTCTCTCACAATTGCATGTCATCATAATGTAAATCCTGCTTATGTCTTCACAGCCATAAGTTATGATTGATAACAATAGAGCTTCTACCAACCGAGTTCCTATTTCTCTGGGGTTATAGGATGCATGATGATACATACCCTTTAAGCCGCCAAATATTTTACCTACTTGTGTATCAGTGTGTTTATTCTAATTTAATGTAGTATCTATAATTATACCAAGGTTACGAACTGATTCAGCAAAAGGGATGGATATACCATTAAGTTTAACACAAGGTTGTTGGGACATATCACCATGATTTTTAAAAATAACAATAACTTCCGATTTTGATGGATTCAGTTTAAGACATTTCAAACTAGCCCAAGATTCAATAATTTCCAAATCCATATAAAATTTGTTTATTCTACTATGAAGATTTATTAAAATTGACGATAGGCACATTTGGACATCATCAGTATATAATTTGAGAGAGCATTGACAAGCTACCTCAATTAGATTGTTTATAGTATATAAATAAAACTACAAAGGACCCAAAGTTTGGTCGCCGAGCTTGAGAAGTTATATTGGAATTTAAGTTTATTGCATAAGATGTCCAAGTTCACGGAATCAAATGCCTTTATAAAATCGAGTAAGCACAAGATTGTAGACTGATTATCTTCAATATTATTCCTGATATCCTCAACTAAGTTAGTTTATCAATGCAGTAATTGTACTATGTCTAGCGTGAAATCTCGATGATACCAACTTAAAGGACCGTGACCTTCGATGTAACTCGTGAGTTGACTTAAAATAAGCCTTTCTAAAGCTTTTGATAAGACAGGCAGGATACTAATAGGTCTATAGTCACAAGGTCTGTCAGTTTTTGAATATTTTTTTTTAACAGGTATAGCCTTTGACAACTTCCATATGTTTGGAAAGCAACCTGTTGTGATTGCCGTACTGGGTAATCCCATCCAATACTTTTGAAATGATTTCCGAAATGGAGGCAATACTATTTATAAAATAATTAAAGGTAAGGAAATAGTATACTGTCCCGATTGCATTCTTTTTGTAACGGACGTCGTAGTTCGATATATGTAGGTAATTAGATAGCTTGTCACCAATCACACAGTAAAGCCCCCTATTCACTTACAGATTATCTACAGATCCGAACTTTAAATATATTTGAATTCCGCCACACAGAGTTCAAGTCTAGGTAATCTGCGTGTGCGTGTATGTTGAAAATTTGTACGACTTGATTATCAACCAGATCGGCAGTTCATGAACTGCAGACTGTAGATCTTTAGATAAATACACCACACATATGCAGTGTCGGTTTCGATATTAAAGTAATCACCAGTCAGACCAGGGTTTAACAATAGATTGGCTTTTAGGTTACGTGAAAATCCTTACTTTTTTATAAATCTCATAAAATATGTATATGCTTGTAGGACGAAATATCTTGGAACATTTCGTATAAGGTTCTTGAATGATGGAAACATTAAAGCCAATACACATATTGACCCCAACCAATTTAACCAATCTGCAGAAAAATTACGTGGTGCATAAGACAAATATGGGTTATGAACTTTAAGAATGTAGCGTCGTTCGATGGACTAATACAAACCATAAATTTATGTTGTACGTAGGCTATGGGGCGATTAAAAAGAGATGCAGGACTATGCAATTATTTCCCTTAAGTCCCGTCTGGAAAATCTATTTTTGATGATAGAATTATAGGACGCATGAGCTATTAGTGAAACCGTTCTGTGTATGGATCATTATAGGAATCAAATTCTATTGTATTCCAATGATTTTAATTCGTCGGAATTGTCACAATATTTCAGAGCTTAAAGAATGTGGAAACCGATTCAGAAGAAAACTATTGCCATAATAGTAAAGCTAGTTGCAGTGGATGACCACATGAAATTTTCGACGTTTTTGAAAGTACTTTCGAAAAGGCTTTATACTTCTTCGGGGCTATATTCCTTTGGATATATATATTTCAAAAATGATAAGAACAAAGTGTGAGTTATGATTGATAACTTTGCGTAGTCAAAAGCATACGACGACTGATAAAAAGGATCGAATCTAATCAATGCTGACCATTAAAGTTTTGAACAAAATCTATGAAGAATTCTCGAAATTTTTTCATCACTAAGTGAGAGAGAAATTTTAAATTAGAAAATGCTTCCAACAGCGGCACACAAGACTGCGGTTAAATATGTTTTGGATTGTACCTATTAATTAATTAATTACCAATCTCCCAGAATTCTCCGACGTTTTGTCTTACTAGTTGTATTTATTTTACCATTAAGGTGTTTAAGTCTTGTCCTAATTAATGGAATTAAAACATATTTAACCATTGCAGTCTTGTGTTCGCAGTCGTCCCACTGACTGATTACTCTGTCAATGATTGGAAGCATTTCTCACTCATATGGTGTTGGAAAATTCTTCATAGATTTTGTCCAAATCCTTTTGAAAATGAATAGTCGGTATTATATTAAATACCGAATCGAGTCTTTTCATCTCAGTCAGCGTATGCTTTTCGCTACGAACAGCATCGTTATCAATCATGTGTCGCAAGCTTTACAGGTACTCGGTTAAAAGATTTGGGGTCAATATGGATATCAGTAAGCCAATGCATAGCTTTAATGCTTCCATTATCAATATCATAAACCTTACGAATTATATTCCAAGATATTTCGCCTCCGTTAGAAATAATATCGCTGTTATACAAATTATTTCTAACGCTCTTGAAGAGATGCGGTACTACATCATAACAAGCATATATTTTCTTGAAATTTAAAAAAAGTAAGGATTTTCGCGTGTGCAACCTAAAAGCCTATAGCACAGTCTATTGCTAGGTCCCTGGTCGCAAGTGATTGTTTTAATATCTATCTAAACCTATATCAATCAATTTTGGTATTAAGTCATTTATGATTAATCTTAAATTATCACCGGAAACGGAACCCGCCACGTATCCTACAACTTGACTCCAATTTTTATTCAATCCTCTTACCATCAACACGAGGATACTGGAAGCTAAGCTGCTTTTGCGGCCTAAAGGACGTAAATCTGTCAATCCATATATAATGTCATCTTTGACATTAAATTCTAATAGAGGTTTAGTTACCATTTCTTCAAATAATAAGAATAACACACAACGTCTGTCAACTTCTGACAACTCAGAAATTTTCTGTATCAGTTCATTTAGGACTATGTTTGAAACACCAGTGTCAAACCTCACCATCGAATCCCATTTAAGGATGATGTTTACCGGAGCCATTAAAAATCATGAGCTCAACATTTTTGTATACAACGCTGGTGATTTACATATAAAAGTTTAACGCTAAGTCTGTTTCCTTAACAGTC
Source organism: Dioctria rufipes (assembly GCA_963924295.1). Taxonomy (NCBI): domain Eukaryota; kingdom Metazoa; phylum Arthropoda; class Insecta; order Diptera; family Asilidae; genus Dioctria; species Dioctria rufipes. The sequence continues at coordinate 265,193,775 of OZ002741.1, read as the reverse complement.
CACTTACTCCAATCTATATACAAAAGCTGCGAGCATACAAATGTCTTTACAGCTTAGCAGGCTTTCCAAATCTTGATTGGAATTGTAAATAGGACTTGTCGTCTCAGTTTCTAAAATTTCTTGTTGAATTTTATATTTTCTCGCATATGTTTTGGGATTCCCAATTTTATTACAACTTGGTCGGCGCAGTCGTCGTTACGGCTATGTGAAGTACTCATCTTTGCTAAACATACTTCGTCCATGCTGGTCTCCGAGCAGGAGCATATATTTGAATCAAATGGCTTTGGGAAGGCTGATTTATTCGAAAGTATTTTTTCACCACCATGTTGCATGTCGGCTTCATAAAAATGCTTTTTACAACGCCTTTTCGTCTTACCACCCGATTGTTGCAAATTGCCACAATGGCGTAGCCAAACACTTCTACGATAATCGTTCGAAATCAAGAAAAAGGATGGGGGGGATCTTCTTCTATATACTTCGAAACAATTTTTGTAGTTGCAACAATAAAAATATATGACATAATGCTGAAACCAGCAATATATGAAACCAAAATTGGTTTTTCAAATGAAACATATTCGAAATTGGTTTTTCAGATAAATTGATTTATAAATTTAAATGAAATTCTCACGCTTGAACGTCCGACTACCGACGAACAATAGTGCGCGAGGCGCGAGGTTTTGAAATTTCTTCAAGATTGGGGAAAACAACATAATTTTGTAGCTTCTCCAACTCCTTGTGGGAGTAGTTCCTTATAGAAATAGTTCCAAAGTAATAATGCATCGTCTTTCAACATAGAATTTCATTGGGTTTTAGTTGAGGATGTGTCCGGGGACTAGTACTGAATTCAATTGCAATTTGTCATTTTTATTATAAAGACCACCAACCCGCACGTTGTTCTATCAAATTCTATTTAAATCATCTTTCAGAAAGGATTAGTTGTTTTCCATTATAAAAACTTGAAATTAGAATCAGGTCTTTTAGCTTTTTCTCTGAAGCAGTAGCAAGTGGAGCAGTGTCCCATAAGCGCAGAGACTAAGGCGGCAGCCTGGTGTATTATCCTGCTTGTTGTACTATCTGGTTGGAACCTTTCTGTTCTGGTAACTCTTGGTATGGGTTGTATTTTAACTCACCTTTTAGGCGTAGACCAAATAAACGCACAGAGCTTTTATCCGGAAGGAAAATTATCTGCACTATTTTTACTAACCGCATTACTACAAAGATACTTCAAAAACTACTATTCTGCTGCAACAAGAGAATTGACTGTATCCTAGTATACGAGGACAAGTAAGACTTGAATGTAGCAGTCAGGATAACGTAATTATATTCCTGTGAATAGTATGTGATAATTCTGTACGCCCAAATGTGTAATTACGTCATGTCAGCACTGAATTCGTAGGAAGTAAGTTTCATACGAACCAACTTCTGTTGATCCTTCTAGAGGAGATTCCGAGGTGAAGACCTATACATGTTTACTAAGCATAGTTGTTAAGAGGCTATGATTATTATTTGTATTCGTTGTCCTGTCATCTACCTAGAAAGCTCAAAAATATTGTATCAAATTGAATGGTAAGTGGGTAGTTTGATTATTCAAATCTTAAGTTTTTCAGTAACCTACAATGATACAATAGATCAAATCTGGCCGCGGGGTCCGCAGGATTCTGAAGGCCTAGTCACCCCTGCTCTTAACCTAACCTAACCTACAAAAAGTTTACACCGTATTCAGGCTCGAGACGGAATTCTCCCTGACGTATTGTAGTTTGCTTGACGCAATTCGCAATCTTATACAAATTATTTGGGATATTGATGTAGTTCGTATGCGTCCAAAATTGTTTTGGTTACACACAGACAATAAATATTTGCATAGCGCCAAAACATTTTTCAAAGCTAGTGCCTAGTAGTCAAAGTCAGTACGATTCACACCATCATACAGTACATTGTTTTTTCTATAGGCTAGCTTACGTCGAATTCTATTCAAAGTCTACACTGGCGCAGTGCATTTTTACGTTGTTTTTGTAATTCAACAACAAAAGCCCCTAATGAGCTATACTCTACTGGTGTAGAACTGTTTTAGAACCCTTTTTTCCTTGCTCATCCGCTATATTTTTTTGCCAGGTACCCAGCGGGGGTTGTGACTGTAGTTTTTGCATAACTAACCTTGGATTTACCATTACACCGTCCAACGCCTTAATAGCCCTCTGGCGTCTATATACTTATATGCAGAAGTCTAGTAGCAGTTGCAAGGCTAATACTTGCACACCCCTCCACAAATCTATATGAAGATGTCTAAATCTAAATTCGACTCTCTCTACTTACATAGATATCCCATTAGCTTGGTGAATTGCTACTAAGTACTAACTTTGCCTGAGAAACATTACAACTACTATCAGTTGCAGACAGTTACAGTATTCTATTAATATGTTTTCTATTTCAATTGCAATTAGCAGGTTATCAGAAAATGTCATTACAGCTTATCTGACAGCTTTACGTAGATATCGCTTTAAATTTTGTATGATAATTATCCGACTGGGTAAGCTTGGAAATATTCTCCCCTTTTTTCGGGCACAATGGACCCGTCAGTGGCTAAGTGATGCAGGCCTGCAGGCCAAGCCTTTCTTGGCGGCATCCTAAGCTAATTTAATCCTTTTTTCATTCCAGTGTCTGCCACATTAAGTATGTTCATTCATAAATTAAACAAAAAATCCTGTTTGTTGGAATATCGAGATCTCAAAACTTAATACTAAAATGAGGTTAGATTGCAATTATTATTTTAAAGTTATCAATCAAATACTCATTATGCACTCCTGCGTAAAGTTGGAATGAATCGCCTTACCCTTAATTGGAAACATTGTAAACTTGTTTGACCCGGTTTTGGACTCTGCTCTAAATCAGGTGAACAAGAAGAATTAATTACGTGTAACATGCAATCTCTTAAGTATCATTTGGTGCATGAAGATGTGGCCCAAAAATAATACCAGCTTTTTAGGCTCCAGTAAATTTCACAATTTTAAATTTAAATATTTTTCATTGGATAGCAAAGCCAAACACCAAAAATCGCGAACGAGTTGTCTTATTTTGCCGTTGGAACGCCCCCCTCTGGTTGTGCTTGAAACTGCGATAGCCTGGCGCCCTCATTCGGATAATTCAAACAACTCGGATTTTAAGGTAAATTGCAGTTTGCAGTTCTGTCAGCTGTCATTTATTGTCGAGGTATTACAGGAATTTGGAAAGCAACAGAATTTTATTTATCGACGTAACGGATATGGAGACCGTTAGCAATCAGCAAAATGTAAAACCGTCATATCCTGAATTGGAAAAAATTTGCCTTCTTTGCCTAGAGGAGAATTCAGGTACAGTACAAATCTTCCAATCAGGAGATGAAAGCATTCCGCTTAGGATTATGGCGTGTACATCTTTAGAGGTAAGAATAAAATATATAAACAAAAATTAAATGTCTTCCTTAAGATTTGAATTTGTAAAATTTTTCGCTAATTCTTATCACGGTTTTCAATGATTCACTTTGGATACATATGAATGTATTTTATTTGATTTTTACCCTGAACTTTTCTGGAGTGATCAGGTGTACAAGTCTCTTGTGCTATCTAATTGGTTTTTTTTTTTTTTAACGCAAGGGCTGGCTTCTGCAAGTCAAGCTTAACTTTATTAGACTTAAATTGTAGGCTCTAATACGGATTATGCTTTCAATAATCTAACCCAATGCTCGGCCCCTCTCCAATTGCTGAGAAATGGTGATCTCAATATCTTCGAATCACGTCATGGTAATGAAAATGTACTTCACATCGAAGCCACACGTTAAGCCCGTGTAAATTTAGTTCAATTTGTTCTTATATCTTATAATAGAATAGAGGTGATGAACGCTGATGGCCGTCGCATTGTTTCCCGCTTAACTTTCGTTATTTGTTTCTATAATCCCTTGCTTGACATAACTCCGCTAATGGAAGCCCCCACCTTCTACTTCAAGAGCCGATAGTCAATTTTGGGATCAAAATTTAATTGAATAAGATTGCTAAATACTTGCAAATTATTTTACATCAAATCTATTTGAACCATTTGTAACACAAGAATCTAGACGTTTTAGTTGCAGCTAAACCTTTGTCACATGTAGTTATACATAGTAATGAAAATGTTCAAAGTCAGAGTTCTGACTAAAACAGTAGAAAAGCACTCAGAGCAAGTTCTTATCTAACTATGAACGAGTGATGTCTCTTGTGCACCATTCGGTTTTGTTTTTCAACTTAGATTCCTTATAATTTCGGCTGAGACTGCCTGCCTGACGTTACTTAACAGTAAATAGACTGAATTATAACGAGTGGAATTCAGAAAAGTAAAAATAAAATTTCTTCTGGTAGGTGCTGTTGGTAGCTCTCATGCTGCTATGGAGGCTCTTAAATTACATGAGGCCAATATGTAATGAGGATAATATCCATGCTAAGACTTACCTTCATTGCTAAATTTTTTATAATATTGCAGTGCTACAAGGTGCTATATCTGCATTAACAGATCTAAAAAAAAAAATTACTCATCTACAAACGAAATTTGATGCCCTCGACGAATCTATTAAGGTACGAAGATAGACTCAGCAGCAGATTAATCAATGCAAAGACCAAATAGATAGTTTTAAAAGGAAGGGGAGAGCCAATACTCAATGAAATACCGGAAAATGAAGATGATAGTCTATATACATTCTTTATAGGATTATATAAGAAGGTGCAGCTGTAACCGTTCAGTCATTGCCAAATTTTCCACCTAATAAAAGTATTTCGTGCTTTGCTTTTCCTTGGTGCGATCAATGTTGATGAAAAAGATAATTTCGTTACTTGTTCAAATGATCTCTAAGATTGATGCAGTACTCAAGATTAATTAGGGATTGATGAAGCACTTGGCTTAATTAGATCGTAAATTTCCTTTTTTTTTTTTCGTTAGCCCAATTCTTGTATATAGTATTATTAACACAAATTTCTTTTTGCTCAAATATTATCTAGTTCGTAATATTTTGTATATTGTTTGATCATTGCTATTGAATACTATTTTTGGTTCTATTTATTTCTTCTGCGTTAATTAGCTCATTTTTGCTGCTACTTTTGTAATACTATGTATGCTAATTCATCATGAGTTGTCTTAGGCTGGGAGACATTGGATAGATATGGTTAAGCTTAGATGTTTGTGATGATCCACTTACTTTACATAACTGCAAAACTTGTCTAGTTCTCCAAAAGTACGAGTTTGTTTGTTTCTGTTGAATTGTTAGCTGAAAAAAATCCTATTGATATCGTGTATAAGCCACCTCACCTAATGTTCTTAATTTCAGCTCCCTTGAGTTCAGACCTTTTTATCAGCCATTAGCCATTCATATTCTCTCTAAATCATATCTTCACGTTTGTTAGCTTAAATAAGAAAGAAATTCATAATAAAAAAAATATGGTAAAAAGGTTGACAGTTTGTTTTTGCGTTTTTTGTTGCAATCTACACTGAGGACATATTAAGAGAACAGTATTACCGGACTGTGACGATAAAATAGATGAAATTCGGTGAAAAATCTGGGTTCATTATTAGCAAATCAACCCTGATTAAGTTTAGAAATAGGCTTCAGTTGTCAATGGCTGAGTGTAAATTTGTAAATAAAGTGGAAGCGAATCTTCTTCCCAGCTGCAATAATAGATATGCTTACACAAGATTAACAGTGATGCAAGGGCAAATTACTATAGCCTAGATTAGATTACATTAGGATTAAGCGGGGCGAGTGACCTTTGCACTGCAGTCATTCATTGGCTTATTGTGCACCGCTTTCTTTATAGTTCATCCAAACTTCCCACTCTTTCTAGGAAGAGCAATATCTTTTTGTGGTGAGGTTTCTTCAAAGTCGGCAGGCTTTAAGAAGTATGTATGAACCAAAACCCTGGAATCTCCAATGTGCAATAGCCTCGTATTCGCAAAAGACGTTCTCCGGTGTTTCATTCTCTTCGAGGCTACTATAACCTAAGTCCATGTTTCTAGTGCAGTTCATATCTTGTTTAGGTATCAAGTGGCAAAGGCCCTTCCATTCTGGGAAATGAAGCAAATCTACGAATAGATGCTCGAGGGACTAACGTGGTAATGCTAGCGAGTGCACTAAGGTCTTTGACGCTGCAATTTGTTGGAACTGTGTCCGCTTAGGAAACCAATATCAGGACAGACATCTGAGGGTAAATGTCATTTTGGTACAGCCGCGCTCTCGGATCAAGGCTTCTCCTTCAATGAAAAATTGGGTGATCGCAAAGGACATAGAATTGTATATTTCATGATCGCCAATGACAAAATTTATTTTTTCCGGTTCCCATTTATATGTTAATCATATCCTTGTCCACTTTCAATTCATTATTTACCGCTCCGGGAGCGTTGGATCAAATAATGCCGATAAAAGTCGATATGCAATTTTTTCAATAAATATAAAATATTTACCTACCTACCCTTATATGGAAACAGCAAAATTTTATTTTATAAATTTCCCATCATAATTTTAGGTTAACTCAACTATACTTATGCCCAAAATGATTTGTCGAAATTGTCGAATTCAACTGGAGAGATTCTATTATTTTCGTAAACGGGCACAATATTCCTATAACAAACTTAAAAAACATATTCGACTGATTGTAGCTGGGAAGAAAAGCCGAATATTTGAGAAGACTGATGAAGACGATGATGAAATCGATTTTACATTTTCATTGGAGTTCTTGAAATCTGTTGAAGAAGAAGAAAAATTAAAACGTAAGCGTGAACTCCTTGAGCTAGAAGAACAGCTAAAAGAACGATTTCGGGTTGAAGAAACAAATCGAATTTTCGAGGAAGCTAGAAATTTTCTTAATAACAAGGCCTCAGAATACCTCAAATCTACATCTATTAAGCTTCCTGAAAAAATCGAAGAGCCCATGGAAGAACCCATTGAAGAAACTATTGAAACATCTCAAGATTCAATTAAGCAATGTATTGAAATAGCTAAAAAGTTGGACGATATAATCAGCTCTGCTAACGATAACCCTGAATTAGAAGTAGATATTGATGATGAACCTTGTGTAAATGATTTATCAGATGATGCTAGCGAAAAACTTTTTAAATTTGCATATTCCAATGCTAATGATGAAGCTATTACAGGCTTTTATTTAATGAAAAATAACGGGGATGAAGACATGGAGGGTATCCCTAGTCAAGATAATATTGAAGAAATCATAGAAGATACAAGCAATGCAAATGCTTTAACCATTATGGAAATGCAGGAGGATGAAGAAGATGATAAAGATTTTGATGAACAAATCGAAACAATAAATCTAGATGAATGCTCACTTGAGAGTAAGTCTCATGAAAATGTCATTTATTTCTAGCTAAAAAAAATATAAACTTTAATTTTATAGATACCCTGGGTAATAGTGTGAATATGACGTTTGAGGACAAAAACGAACAAGATCTAACAGACAGCCTTATTGAGGAGACAGCACCCAGTTTGGATGAGGATGAGAGTTCTAATCAATCTAAGATTGCTTTAGCTACTGTTATTCAGGTAAACTTAAAGATTTTATTCATTTTGAGGAAATTAAAGGTAAAATTGTTCTTCAGAAATCTCTGCTATCACAAGAAAATCTCAAACTTAATGGGAACATTAAGTTTCGAGTAGAGCAAATAGCCGACGGTATCACTCATGTTAAAGTCGTAACTGAAGAGGGAAATGTTATTGATATTGAAGTAAAAAATGATAGCGATACTGAATCTCTCATTGAGAAAAATGTGGCTGCAACAAATGAGGAATTAAAGATATTCAAGTGCAGCTTATGCCCGCAGGCGTTTACAAGGCGAACACTACTGTTGCGACATAAGTCTGTGCATGTAAAAAGTACTGGATATTGCTGTAAATTCTGTAAAAAATGGTTCGCTTGTAAAAGTTCAATGAATAGGCATATTCGGGTTCATACAGGTAATATTTGGTGTTTTATATTTCTATAATTAAGATTATATAAAATCAGATATTTTTAAGTGTTCCATATTATTAGATTTTATAGTCTTTCGAGGTACGTGTGTTCGACTTTGCATTGTTTTCATTCTTTCAGCGTAATCCTCCTACACGTGTTGTCTACGCAACTAGCGTTGGAATCAGTTTTTGTTCCAATAAAAAAAAAATTGGCAATTCAAGTCTTATATTATCTTAAATTGAAAAAAAAAATCCATTGCTGAGCAAATTTACAAACTACCGAATACTCAAGATTCGACGCAGGTTCCAATTGAAAAAAAGTATTTGCAGACCTTCTCAGTGTTTCTTTTTCATCCAACCACCACTCCATCCATCTCTTTAATTCTAGCATGCCTCATAAAATTTACTTATGATATTATGTTAATGTTAAGAGTAGAGACCATGCGATCACCACGACCAGAGTTGATCTATTGTGGTTCCCCTAAGGTGGTTAGGCAAAATCGAGTCTTTTACCAAACTTTATTTGGAGAGATAAGTGTTGCTCGAGTGATTTACAGACTTAGATCTGCAAGCGCTGGACACATATAACATCCATCCACGTTTCATCTTCTTCTTCGCACAGTCGACACAGTTCACTGTCGGATTTGCCTATCTTAGCAAAAAGTCTGAGCGACAGCCTACTAAGTCCAATAATAAAGATATACTATAGAGTAAGAAAAAGGCTACTTATTGTTTCACGAGGTTATTTTAATATATAAACGCGTTTCGACAGCTAAGCTACCATCATCGATAATCTTTATAAACTGAGAAACAATATCAATAGACCAATAGGTTGGCGAGTCTGGAGAAGAGAAGATTTGAAGAATTTCTTCGCTTGCTTCATATCGGGCGCGCTACACCAAAGGAGATCCAGTTGCCTGTTTTCCCACTTAAGCAGTTCCCCATTAAAGTGGCTTTTTGGTAGGACAAGGACCAGTATACGGACAGTCAGCCCCGGTTTCAGTTCGTTCGATTTTTCATTACCGTCCCAAACCAAGGTTACTTGGTTGTCCTTAGACAGTAACTGGAGTTTCGAGTAGTAGTTCCAGGCTAGTTTGGATTCAAAGACTTGAAAGAAAAAAGCTAGGAGCGCAGCTCGAGTATGAGTTCAAATTGAGGAACATTCGTGGGCCTACAAACTTTAAATCCATCAAAGCGTTACAAGATCGGCTGGATGGAGAAGAGCGAGGGGTAACTTCGAAGCCCACGGGGTTTCCCCCAATTACCGACGTAGAGGAAGAATGGGGCAACTGCCAGGCCAAAGCGGCAGCATTGCACCAGCTAGTGAACATTGCAGTAGCGGCTAAAAATAGCATTGAACTGATAGGTGCGGAGTCACGACTGCTACACTTACTGAACAGAATTAGTCTATTGATTGAGGCGGAGCCAACTCCGAACGTTCTCTATACAAACTTGTTGAAGTTTGTTCAAGAAACTTTAGTGCGAGCGAGAGATCAGCTATCCTCCAGTGTACGAGGAATTCTGATGCCCGTCGAACCTCTTCAGAGGGAGACAGCGGATATAGTGGAAGCAGGCTGTGAAGGAGGAGGTACACTAGTCGGGGCGTCAGAACCAATAATAACAGCGGAAGGTAGCTTGATGTCCGCATCCCCAAATATGGCGAACGCATCAAGGTCCGATGCCGTATATGTCATGGCTATCGGGAATAAAGAGGATGTCGCGTCTGTGTCCTCTGGTTGGAATATGAGTACTCCGGTTCGAGCTACTACTGCAGGAGCGATCCCTAGGAGCACGATATGTAGTACAGAACCCCAGCAGTACGCGCGACCGGTTATGACTGCTATGGCATGTCCGTCCAGATTCGAGCGGACAGCTAACCCGAACTGTGGAGGAGCCGCAGTAATCACGTCAGCTCCGTATTGGCCAGAGCAGTACTCTTTGACGAGAACTAGTATTTCTCCGCAAAACCAAACTCAACCCCAACAAGTCATTCAATCCCCAAAGGAGGGCCGTAGAGTAGGCGGTGTACCGGCGGGAAGAACAACCACTCAAGTGAAGTCTTACTGTACGTTATCAAACCCGAATCTTCAGAGTTATGGCGGACCGGTAGCAGACCTGAACCGAAGTCTAAGGCATTCGGAGTACAGTAGAAATAATCAGATTCTAGCGATGCCAGTAGATCCCAGGCGGTCTGGGCAACAACCGTCGCGGCCATCACAGACTCAAAACTCCTTCCCAGCGGCGTACATCGGTGGCCAGGAGGGGACAATACCTGTAGCTCCCTCACCGTGTCCCGAACTGGGACCGGCCGTATGGACAAGAGCTGGTGATTCTCAACGAACCCGTATTCCCCCCAGGAATAATACTCAACCTCTAAATTCGAACCTACGATGTGTTAAGGGGAGAACGAATACCTCAACAATCCAAGATTGCTACCCCCAACCCCTCCAGTGGCCTCGCCCAAATCCAAATGAGCGAATAGTAACCGAACCAAGGAATCCACGGCCAGTGGATCCTATCTTCGGTCCCCCGCGAGTAGAGCCTAATGAGCAACAACAACCACCGCCCTTACACCGGCAGAACCTCTGTCCCTCACCACCGCAAGCACCGCAAGCTTTTCAAGATATACCAGGAAGACGAGTAGGTGGAAATCCCGTCGCTAACTGGCAGATCCGTTTCGATGGTTCCCCTCGCAGTTTGACAGTTGATGATTTCCTATTTAGGGTGGAAACCCTCGCGCGAGCGGACGGAGTGCCGCAAAATAGTTTGATTTATGCCATACACCAATTATTTAGCGGTCGCGCTGCTACGTGGTATTGGCAGTTTTGTAGAAAACATCCGGGTGCAAATTGGCAGCAGCTGTGCTACTATCTAAGGAGAGAATTCGAAGATAATTTAAGTGATTACGACGTCAAGCGACTTATCGAAAGCCGTAGGCAGAAACCGAGAGAGAAGTTTAGCGATTTCAGACTGGAAGTAGAGGGATTAGCGCTCAGAGTAAGAGAGCCTATGAGAGAGGCTGAGTTAATCCAACTGATTAGGCAGAATATGCACCCCGCTTTGCGTAAAGCCCTTATGCTGCAAGATTTTCATAGTCTGGACGAGTTAGACCGCGTGTGTCGCAGAATTGAAAGAACATGGCTTGAAGTGGGCGAAACAGCCGACGACCAAGTCCGAATGAGAAGATCTAACCTGTACGAGATCGATTATGCTTGTGACTATGATTCCACAAGTGTACAGGACCATCCTAATCTTCCCATGCATCCTGACTACGAGATCGCATTGATGCAGACATCAGCAGTCACCGACAAGAACGCCTACCTTATCTGTTGGAACTGCGACGACATAGGTCACTCATATGTTGACTGTCCGGCCGAACAACGTAGAATCTTCTGTTACACTTGTGGTGCAAAGAACATAATAAGGCCCAACTGTATCCGTTGTATGAAGGGAAACAGACGGGCGGGTTTAGGCCTGAGGGGATACCTGAACCCGCCGACCTCCCAACCCGCCCCTCCGCAAATATTATCACAGTTAAATCGACCAGCAAAGATGACGCAGGCGTCTACAAACACCAGCCAAACCCACGCTCGTTAGGACCACACATTGTTAGGCAAAAGGATAGAACGCGGGCCTACCATCAACACCGTAAAGCAATGAAGAAAGTTATAGCTTCACTAACAATTGCGACGGAAGGGGATGGAAGACCGATCGCAAGGGTGAGATTGAAGGGCACGCAAATGGATGGTTTGCTAGACAGCGGCGCGAGCGTTAGTTGTCTGGGCAGTGGCGCTCTTGAACTCTTAGAACAACTTGAGACCCCGTGGTCGCGGTTCCTCACCCATGTCAAAACGGCTGATGGCAATAGACAAGAAGTCCTAGGGTTCGTGTATTTACCTGTTGAATTTAATGACCGGACTCAGGAGTTAAAATTTTTCATTATTCCTAGTATAAAACGACGACTCATTCTGGGCGTGGACTTTTGGTCCGCCTTTAATATATTCCCAACCGTTATCTCTGAAGTCCAACTGGATGCGAGTCCAGATGATAATCACCACCCATTAAGTCTAGATCAAAAACAGCGCCTTGACGAGGTAATAGCGGCATTCCCCTCATTTAGTAAGGAAGGTCTTGGTAGAACGTCCCTCCTCAAGCACACAATAGATGTGGGCAACAGCAAGCCTATCCGGCAGAGGCATTACCCCCTGGCACCCCCCATGCAAAAACTTCTGGACGAGGAGATTGACAGAATGCTAAATCTGAAGGTTATTGAGGAGAGCGAGAGTGAATGGTCATCTCCACTTGTGATGGTGAAGAAGCCGAACGGGAAAGTGCGACTTTGCTTAGATTCGCGGAAGGTTAATGAGGCGACGCGCAAGGATGCTTATCCGTTACCTCAAATTAATGGAATTTTAGGTCGAGTAAGAGGCACAAAGTACATATCGAGTCTAGATCTAAAAGATGCCTTCTGGCAAATAGAGCTGGAACCAGCCTCCCGGGATAAGACAGCTTTCGTAGTACCTGGCAGGGGGTTGTATCAATTCGTAGTCATGCCGTTCGGCCTGACCAACTCCCCGAAAACCATGTGCAAACTGATGGACAAGGTCATTCCTTATGAGTTGCATGAGGATGTCTTTGTATACTTAGATGATCTCCTGATCTTATCCGACGAATTTGATACCCATTTAAAGGTTCTGAGCAAGGTGCAAGACTGTTTGAGGAGAGCTGGATTGACCATTAACGTAGAAAAAAGTAAATTCTGCCGGAAAAGTATTAAATACTTAGGACATATTATTAGTGAGAAAGGAATTCAGACTGACCCAGAGAAGGTTACGGCCATTCTAGAATTTCCGCGACCCAAAACTACGCGACAAATAAGACGGTTCTTAGGAATGGCTGGTTGGTACCGAAGGTTTATCGCTAACTATGCTGGCTTAATTAGCCCTATTACTGATTTGTTAAAGAAAAGGGCTGGCAATCTCTGGACCGAAGAAGCCGAAGTCGCGTTTAATGAAGTCAAAACTCGCCTCACTCAAGCTCCCGTACTATCTAGTCCCGATTTTGAAAAGCCGTTTGTAATCCAGTGTGATGCATCCACTGTAGGAGTTGGCAGCGTCCTCTGTCAAGAAGATAGGGACGGAAACGAGCACCCAATAGCGTTCATGAGTCAGAAGCTGAATTCGGCGCAAAGAAACTATAGCGTCACCGAACTGGAGTGCTTGGCTGCCGTTTTGAGCGTAAAAAAATTCCGACCATATATTGAAGGTTCACGGTTCACTATAATCACAGACCATGCCAGCCTGAAATGGCTCATGACGCAGAAGGACTTATCAGGTCGCTTAGCAAGGTGGAGTCTAAAATTGCAAGGGTTCGATTTTGAGATCCTTCACAGAAAGGGTTCAGAAAATGTGGTCGCAGATGCACTGTCCCGAAGAGACATCGAAGAAGTGGGCGGAATAATCACTCCTAAGGGACTGGATTTAACCCACCCAGCGTTCAAAGGGAGCGAATATTTAAATAGAGTCAAGGTGGTCCAAGACAACCCAAAACGATTTCCAGATCTGCAAGTATCAAATGGGGTGATCTACAGGAAATCCTTAAGCATCAGCACAGACCCCGGGACTGAAGCGTCGTCCTGGAAAATATGGGTCCCCACAGACTTAACCCTCTCATTGATAAAGGATGGTCATGATCCCCCCCTAGCAGCACACAGCGGTATCGCGAAGACAACTGAGAAGCTGCAGCGGTTATTCTATTGGCCTCGAATGGCGCAACAGATCCGGCACTACGTTTTAAATTGTCCGATCTGCAAAGAATGCAAGCCTCCAAATGAGTGCCTGCGCCCACCTATGGGTGCACCCAGTATTCCACAACGGCCATGGCAGCGTATAAACATCGACCTCCTCGGACCTTACCCACGTTCCAAGTCAGGGAATACAACCCTGGTCATAGTGTTGGACCAGTACACGAAATTTGTAGTCCTTAAGGCCATTCGTAAGGCGACATCGAAGGCGATAGTCTCCCTGCTAGAACAGGGCGTTTTCCACCTTTTCGGGGTACCTGAAAGTTTGATGTCCGATAATGGTTCTCAATTCACTGCAGGCGAATTTAAAAGGTTTCTTGAAGCTTATGGAGTTAAGCACCTCAAAACGGCCCTGTACTCTCCTCAAGCTAACGCCTCAGAGCGCGTGAACAGGAGCATACTGGCGGCGGTGCGCGCCTACATATCGGAAGATCATCGAACCTGGGACGAAAATATTTCAGCCATAAGCTGTGCTTTAAGTAATGTCGTTCACCAATCCACCGGATTTACCCCTCATTACCTGAATTTTGGCCGTCACCTGGTTACGCACGGGTCGAACTATGAGCTTTTACGTAACTTAAACGCGATTGAGTGTGGAGACATTCCTATCAGCAGTCCGTACACCTCGCTCGAACTGATTCAGGAGAAGGTAGTCAATAATCTAAGAAAGGCCCAAAAACGACATCAAAGACATTATAACTTACGCTGTAAGGAGAGAAAATATACAGCGGGTCAGGAAGTTTATAGAAGGAATTTTGCACAGAGCGATTCTAGTAAGAAATTTAACGCCAAACTCGCTAAGAAATTCCTGAAGTGCCGAATACGCCGAACGGTAGGTTCTTCTTGCTACGAAGTGGAAGATGGAAGGGGTAGGATCGTTGGAATCTTCCATGCAAAGGACCTTAAGCCCGGCTAGCTTGATTCAGGGTGTGGGGCAGCCCCACGTGGTGCTCCAGTAATGAGGCATAGTATTAGTTCCTGGTAGCCCTAAAAAGGCATCCGGCAAGCTTCACTTGCAACCTATAGGGTATCGTGCACTCCTCCTATTGCCGCGTCAATGGTGGAAGATATACCTGTTGAAGTTCAATAAAATTTTTCCCGCCCTTGTTGACAGTGTGTCAAAACCAACCCCACACGGTGCAGTACGAATAGGAACCTATCGTAGGAATTCCGGTTACAAGTCAGCCTCCGAGAATTGTAAAGACTACTGCCTGAACCTCGACTAGTGATCTCTTATCCTCAGCCTCGGAAATATTACTACTAGGCAATATTCCGAGCCTGCCCTGTAACGAGCGGCTCCCGGACTCAGACAGAGGGAGTGTTAGACTACCACCGCCCACGACACGCGCGACGCAAATATTGGGCGAATTCCCACCTTTCGTCGCGAACGCGTACAATTACCTAACAATTGAGAAATTGTATTGTTGCCGAATAAATTTTTTATTTTTTTTAATGATCCTTCCGCAGGCGGAATTGAATTAGATGACAAGTTTATTGAGAAGTGGATAAATAGAACTAATTCATAACAAAAGTTGAAAACAAATTTGACGAATCTCAAATGTCAACGCGGTTAATCTGTTAGGACATTTTCCCAAGTCGCGCGCGACGCTGGCTCGCATTCAAAATTCCAATCTAACTCTACCTTAACTCTCACAACTAGCCAGGACTCACCGCAATCCAGAATAAATAACCACCCTGTACTGGAATAAACTGTCTGGTCGAATTCGCAGAGTGCCATCTGTTCGCGGCTAGGGACATCCATTCTGCCTCACACTGACAGACGACGAGTTAGCAACAAGTCACAAGTTGGAGAAAAGTAAATTGCGAATTCCGTTGTGGTATTGTTGCAAGCTAACGGGCAAGTCGGCGTCGCCGAAACGCTATCACAACTTTCCGCTCGTTTCCAAGCATTACAAATTAAATTAGTGCGTGGATCACTCGAGTAGAATTAAATTAGTGCGTGGATCACTCGAGTAAAATTAAATTAGTACGTGGATCACGCGAGTAAAAATTAAATTAGTGCGTGGATCCAAAGAAAAAAAGGAAAGAAGAACACGCAAATCACACGGAAAGCGAAATCGCAAAATCAAAGTCTGAAGAGGAGAACCGTAGCTGCATCCCTAAGGGAGCTAACTACAATCGCCGTCACGGCAAGGGACCCCAAAGGAGGAACCTGCTTACGGCCGGTAGAATCGTCAGAATTAGCAAGAACCCCACCCCAGAAGGTTAAGAAGGGAACCACCATACAATACAAGTAGTAACCCGTATTAGTACTGGGCAATAAGGCACCAGGCGCGACATTGAGGTTAGGCAGGTAAAAAAATTTCCGAATTGCTATAAGTTCGATTTGTAAAATTTGTAATACACCTTCATTTTAGCTGTCGGGGGCGCACAATTTCATCCTAGCAGCGCGCCTCCGACACCAATTAGTATCAGAGGCCGGCCAACCAAGGTATAACTTGGTCGTCTCAAACCAGATCGCCGACCACCGTAACATTTCAAGTTCACACTCAACCCTAAGATAATAAAAAAAAAAAAAAAGGGATCCTAAAAGGAAAAGAACCGGCATTATTGAGAGGAAGGCAGTGGAGGCAAATTAAAACTTCTGAGTTAGTTATTGGGGCGATCGCCTCTTAGATTCGTCACAACAATTGCACTAGGATAGCAGTCAGGTCACTCGCCTAGCGTAGCCTATTAATTAATAAAATTTTGTAAAAGGTTCCTACTACTAGTTGCAGCAGAGCAGCATACCGACGGTCACAAATGCGCATTTGGGATGGCGGAATTGCGGTAAGTCAAGTTGTGATTCATTGATTGATCAATTTTATATCATGTCTATAGTGACAAATTTTTTATAGCATTACCTAGTAGTAAGGGCGTTGAATTATAGCCATAGATTATTCCTTTAAGTGAATTATATGGCTAAAGTTTTGTTTATGCTTACAAGTAAGTTATAGAATCACGGTTGTAATGTTTAAATGAGGTTTATAGCCATAGATCATTCCTTTAAGTGAACTATATAGATAAAGTTTATTTATGCGTGCGAGTGAATTATAGAATCACGGTTGTAATGTTTAAATGAGGTTTATAGCCATAGATCATTCCTTTAAGTGAACTATATAGATAAAGTTTTTATATGCGTGCGAGTGAATTATCGAATCACAGTTGTAATGTTTAAATGAGGTTTATAGCCATAGATCATTCCTTTAAGTGAACTATATAGCTAAAGTTTATTTATGCGTGCAAGTGAATTATAGATGCACAGTTGTAATGCTTTAGGTGAGTTTATATCCATAGATTTAGTCCTTTAAGTGAACTATAAGCTAAAGTTTTGTTTATGCTTTAAGTGAATCATATGAGTACGGTTTGAAATTCTTTAGGGGAGCTATATAGCCATAGTCGAAATTTCTTAGAATGTTACAGTGAAGTCTGAAAGTCTCTAAGTAAACTATAGCTAGAGTTTTTTTTTGTGAACTATATAGCCCTAGTTTGGACAGTCCTTAAGAGAATTGTGTAATTACAGGCGGCGGTCCTGTTGGAATCCTTTTGAGAGAATCATATATCTACGATAGAATAAAGTTGTTAGTAGTAAGGCTATTAAGTTCGTTTTCTTGTGTTCTCTCCCTCTTTTCTTCTTGTCGATGGTTATGATCATATTATCGTAGGGATAGTATGGAGTAAGGAGTAATTTAGCTGTTGCGCATCCGATCCGCCGTGCTGAAGCAGGACGTCATGGAAGGAGTGTAGTGTAGTGTACTGTCGTTTTTTTCCTTTCTCGCGCGCATAGAAGCCAGATAGAGTGACTTGATCTCTCCCCCCACGCCCAAGCCGACGAGTCCTAGCCGAACTAATTTAATAATCTAAGGAGGTTCTGGGAGATCAAGGCACTGGCCGCTTGCTCATAGTACAAATGTGGTTCCCGTGCGGGGTTAGCGAAGGTTATCCGACACCCCAGGCACTTCACAGCTGAGGAACTAGTCCTCATGGAACCTGGCGCCCGAATCGATCTACAGTAGTGGCCAGCAGAGTCATTAAGCACCAAGATATATCCAGGATAATGTGCGTTGAAGTTGCTTGTGAACCTCCGATCAAGTAGACCCGGGCGCTCCGTGGAGTCCCGGTGTTACAAAGTGGCGCCCAACGGTGTTGTGGTGTATTAAGGCCTAGGTGTTTAGCTATCGTTGATGCTTAACCAAGCTTCTCTTGGTTAAGTGGCTATTTTCCTAATGGAGAAGTTTTGTTTTTTGTTTTGTTATGAGCATATGGGCCTTGTTGAATTCTCACTTTTGGCAAAATTGCTTATCTTGCGGAGAGTATATGATCTGTTTCAGTAAAATTTTTTGTTTTGGTAGTCGCCTTCCAAGTGGTGCCCAAACTTGAGGTCAAGCGCCTCGCTATCGTTCGATGCTTACCCAAGCGTCTCTTGGTTAAGTGGTGATTCGTCTAATTGTTAGTTTAAAAAATTTTTTTTTTTTTTTTTTTGGAAATTCGTATTTAATTGAGCATTTCGTAAGCCTTAGTTATGTATCTTGTGGAATAGAACAGTATGAAAAAAAAAAAAAAGAAAAAAAAAAAAAACCAATAATAGCATTATATATTATAACCACAACTGTTGGAAATACTCATTCTAGGAAGGGGAATTTTGTAAATTGTGCAGGTCACTTTCTCAACTTGGTTAAGGAAAATTGGTTAGTAACGGAAACTAGAACATGAGTATTACATATTCAGCGGTAGCTAGTTCTATTCTTATTATAGGGAAACAGATTTGGGGGAAATTGTTCCTTGTGCAAGGTGAGCACTTGTGGGTTAGCATAGACGTGCGTGTGTAAAGATGTATAGGTACACATAATACGTATGCGTTGTGTATATTCCTTTAGTTACTGCACTAGATTTAATGCGATTTGTATGATCCAGATAAAAAAAAAAAAAAAAAAAAAAAGGGAAAATAAAAGGTAACTTAGTTGTACCTTGGAAGTGAAATGTAATACGTATTGTATATAGTTAACAAGTGGAGGAAATTCTTCTCGTATGTAGTCCTTAATTGGGATAGTAGGCTTAACGTTGGCTATTCTAAGATGTAGTTACTGAGTACGCGGACCTAGTCAAATTAACGAGGGAGGATATTGTTGTTAAAGTAGAGCCAGGTGCTGGAATTAGAATCTACCAAGACCGCGTCTTCCAGTGGTGTCAGAGTAAGAATTTTGGCTGAGTGGTCTTGGCGAATTTCCTCTGACACGAATACAGAGTCTTCGGGAAGTTAGACCGGCGGATGAGTAGTCTCATTGTCGCGCCTTTCCGGAGGACAGAATCGTATTCGATCAGACAGTGGGTTAAGTAGTCTTGACCAGCTCTCGTTTACGGTCCAGGCTTATGAAGTCAATACCTTCCCGCAGACGCGCCGAGGAAAGATTAATTTCGAGAACTCAGTGTCGGTGGAGGAGAGATGGTGGGTACAAGCTGTACTTAGTTTGTCCCAGTGTTACTAGGCTACAGGGAGTCTCGCGAAGCAAGGAATGGATAGGATGCGCAACACTGCTATGGAATTGGAAAATTTTTTTTTATTTTGAACTATTAACTATTAAGGATTAAAGAGAGCGGAAGAGAGTAATTGAGCGTTACAATTGTTTTGGAGAATTCCTTATAGGAGGTTAGGAATTAGTAGGACCTGTAGTAGTAGATTATAAGCAGCCGCTAGAGTGTCAAAAATTGAAAATTGAAGTACACAAAACATTTCGAATAGGGTTGAGAGTGAGGTGGAGGCTTCGTCTATGTCATTTGATGGGCAGGCAATCGAGTGCCTTGACAATTAACGTTAACACTTACCTTATTGGGACCTTCGAGCCGTAGAATTATAAAATCATAGTAGGATATAAGAGAACTTCTGTCGCAAATTCGAGTGGTCAGACGTATTGCGGTCACTAAACCCGTGCTTACCGGAATAGGCACACACATAGTCATAACAAGTAAAGAAACAAACTCTTGCGCTACCCGGTCATTCTTCCGACCCTTATTGAATTTAATTGCTAGTATGAATGCGCAACTTTTGGAGCCCGATGAGCTCGAGTATGAGTTCAAATTGAGGAACATTCGTGGGCCTACAAACTTTAAATCCATCAAAGCGTTACAAGATCGGCTGGATGGAGAAGAGCGAGGGGTAACTTCGAAGCCCACGGGGTTTCCCCCAATTACCGACGTAGAGGAAGAATGGGGCAACTGCCAGGCCAAAGCGGCAGCATTGCACCAGCTAGTGAACATTGCAGTAGCGGCTAAAAATAGCATTGAACTGATAGGTGCGGAGTCACGACTGCTACACTTACTGAACAGAATTAGTCTATTGATTGAGGCGGAGCCAACTCCGAACGTTCTCTATACAAACTTGTTGAAGTTTGTTCAAGAAACTTTAGTGCGAGCGAGAGATCAGCTATCCTCCAGTGTACGAGGAATTCTGATGCCCGTCGAACCTCTTCAGAGGGAGACAGCGGATATAGTGGAAGCAGGCTGTGAAGGAGGAGGTACACTAGTCGGGGCGTCAGAACCAATAATAACAGCGGAAGGTAGCTTGATGTCCGCATCCCCAAATATGGCGAACGCATCAAGGTCCGATGCCGTATATGTCATGGCTATCGGGAATAAAGAGGATGTCGCGTCTGTGTCCTCTGGTTGGAATATGAGTACTCCGGTTCGAGCTACTACTGCAGGAGCGATCCCTAGGAGCACGATATGTAGTACAGAACCCCAGCAGTACGCGCGACCGGTTATGACTGCTATGGCATGTCCGTCCAGATTCGAGCGGACAGCTAACCCGAACTGTGGAGGAGCCGCAGTAATCACGTCAGCTCCGTATTGGCCAGAGCAGTACTCTTTGACGAGAACTAGTATTTCTCCGCAAAACCAAACTCAACCCCAACAAGTCATTCAATCCCCAAAGGAGGGCCGTAGAGTAGGCGGTGTACCGGCGGGAAGAACAACCACTCAAGTGAAGTCTTACTGTACGTTATCAAACCCGAATCTTCAGAGTTATGGCGGACCGGTAGCAGACCTGAACCGAAGTCTAAGGCATTCGGAGTACAGTAGAAATAATCAGATTCTAGCGATGCCAGTAGATCCCAGGCGGTCTGGGCAACAACCGTCGCGGCCATCACAGACTCAAAACTCCTTCCCAGCGGCGTACATCGGTGGCCAGGAGGGGACAATACCTGTAGCTCCCTCACCGTGTCCCGAACTGGGACCGGCCGTATGGACAAGAGCTGGTGATTCTCAACGAACCCGTATTCCCCCCAGGAATAATACTCAACCTCTAAATTCGAACCTACGATGTGTTAAGGGGAGAACGAATACCTCAACAATCCAAGATTGCTACCCCCAACCCCTCCAGTGGCCTCGCCCAAATCCAAATGAGCGAATAGTAACCGAACCAAGGAATCCACGGCCAGTGGATCCTATCTTCGGTCCCCCGCGAGTAGAGCCTAATGAGCAACAACAACCACCGCCCTTACACCGGCAGAACCTCTGTCCCTCACCACCGCAAGCACCGCAAGCTTTTCAAGATATACCAGGAAGACGAGTAGGTGGAAATCCCGTCGCTAACTGGCAGATCCGTTTCGATGGTTCCCCTCGCAGTTTGACAGTTGATGATTTCCTATTTAGGGTGGAAACCCTCGCGCGAGCGGACGGAGTGCCGCAAAATAGTTTGATTTATGCCATACACCAATTATTTAGCGGTCGCGCTGCTACGTGGTATTGGCAGTTTTGTAGAAAACATCCGGGTGCAAATTGGCAGCAGCTGTGCTACTATCTAAGGAGAGAATTCGAAGATAATTTAAGTGATTACGACGTCAAGCGACTTATCGAAAGCCGTAGGCAGAAACCGAGAGAGAAGTTTAGCGATTTCAGACTGGAAGTAGAGGGATTAGCGCTCAGAGTAAGAGAGCCTATGAGAGAGGCTGAGTTAATCCAACTGATTAGGCAGAATATGCACCCCGCTTTGCGTAAAGCCCTTATGCTGCAAGATTTTCATAGTCTGGACGAGTTAGACCGCGTGTGTCGCAGAATTGAAAGAACATGGCTTGAAGTGGGCGAAACAGCCGACGACCAAGTCCGAATGAGAAGATCTAACCTGTACGAGATCGATTATGCTTGTGACTATGATTCCACAAGTGTACAGGACCATCCTAATCTTCCCATGCATCCTGACTACGAGATCGCATTGATGCAGACATCAGCAGTCACCGACAAGAACGCCTACCTTATCTGTTGGAACTGCGACGACATAGGTCACTCATATGTTGACTGTCCGGCCGAACAACGTAGAATCTTCTGTTACACTTGTGGTGCAAAGAACATAATAAGGCCCAACTGTATCCGTTGTATGAAGGGAAACAGACGGGCGGGTTTAGGCCTGAGGGGATACCTGAACCCGCCGACCTCCCAACCCGCCCCTCCGCAAATATTATCACAGTTAAATCGACCAGCAAAGATGACGCAGGCGTCTACAAACACCAGCCAAACCCACGCTCGTTAGGACCACACATTGTTAGGCAAAAGGATAGAACGCGGGCCTACCATCAACACCGTAAAGCAATGAAGAAAGTTATAGCTTCACTAACAATTGCGACGGAAGGGGATGGAAGACCGATCGCAAGGGTGAGATTGAAGGGCACGCAAATGGATGGTTTGCTAGACAGCGGCGCGAGCGTTAGTTGTCTGGGCAGTGGCGCTCTTGAACTCTTAGAACAACTTGAGACCCCGTGGTCGCGGTTCCTCACCCATGTCAAAACGGCTGATGGCAATAGACAAGAAGTCCTAGGGTTCGTGTATTTACCTGTTGAATTTAATGACCGGACTCAGGAGTTAAAATTTTTCATTATTCCTAGTATAAAACGACGACTCATTCTGGGCGTGGACTTTTGGTCCGCCTTTAATATATTCCCAACCGTTATCTCTGAAGTCCAACTGGATGCGAGTCCAGATGATAATCACCACCCATTAAGTCTAGATCAAAAACAGCGCCTTGACGAGGTAATAGCGGCATTCCCCTCATTTAGTAAGGAAGGTCTTGGTAGAACGTCCCTCCTCAAGCACACAATAGATGTGGGCAACAGCAAGCCTATCCGGCAGAGGCATTACCCCCTGGCACCCCCCATGCAAAAACTTCTGGACGAGGAGATTGACAGAATGCTAAATCTGAAGGTTATTGAGGAGAGCGAGAGTGAATGGTCATCTCCACTTGTGATGGTGAAGAAGCCGAACGGGAAAGTGCGACTTTGCTTAGATTCGCGGAAGGTTAATGAGGCGACGCGCAAGGATGCTTATCCGTTACCTCAAATTAATGGAATTTTAGGTCGAGTAAGAGGCACAAAGTACATATCGAGTCTAGATCTAAAAGATGCCTTCTGGCAAATAGAGCTGGAACCAGCCTCCCGGGATAAGACAGCTTTCGTAGTACCTGGCAGGGGGTTGTATCAATTCGTAGTCATGCCGTTCGGCCTGACCAACTCCCCGAAAACCATGTGCAAACTGATGGACAAGGTCATTCCTTATGAGTTGCATGAGGATGTCTTTGTATACTTAGATGATCTCCTGATCTTATCCGACGAATTTGATACCCATTTAAAGGTTCTGAGCAAGGTGCAAGACTGTTTGAGGAGAGCTGGATTGACCATTAACGTAGAAAAAAGTAAATTCTGCCGGAAAAGTATTAAATACTTAGGACATATTATTAGTGAGAAAGGAATTCAGACTGACCCAGAGAAGGTTACGGCCATTCTAGAATTTCCGCGACCCAAAACTACGCGACAAATAAGACGGTTCTTAGGAATGGCTGGTTGGTACCGAAGGTTTATCGCTAACTATGCTGGCTTAATTAGCCCTATTACTGATTTGTTAAAGAAAAGGGCTGGCAATCTCTGGACCGAAGAAGCCGAAGTCGCGTTTAATGAAGTCAAAACTCGCCTCACTCAAGCTCCCGTACTATCTAGTCCCGATTTTGAAAAGCCGTTTGTAATCCAGTGTGATGCATCCACTGTAGGAGTTGGCAGCGTCCTCTGTCAAGAAGATAGGGACGGAAACGAGCACCCAATAGCGTTCATGAGTCAGAAGCTGAATTCGGCGCAAAGAAACTATAGCGTCACCGAACTGGAGTGCTTGGCTGCCGTTTTGAGCGTAAAAAAATTCCGACCATATATTGAAGGTTCACGGTTCACTATAATCACAGACCATGCCAGCCTGAAATGGCTCATGACGCAGAAGGACTTATCAGGTCGCTTAGCAAGGTGGAGTCTAAAATTGCAAGGGTTCGATTTTGAGATCCTTCACAGAAAGGGTTCAGAAAATGTGGTCGCAGATGCACTGTCCCGAAGAGACATCGAAGAAGTGGGCGGAATAATCACTCCTAAGGGACTGGATTTAACCCACCCAGCGTTCAAAGGGAGCGAATATTTAAATAGAGTCAAGGTGGTCCAAGACAACCCAAAACGATTTCCAGATCTGCAAGTATCAAATGGGGTGATCTACAGGAAATCCTTAAGCATCAGCACAGACCCCGGGACTGAAGCGTCGTCCTGGAAAATATGGGTCCCCACAGACTTAACCCTCTCATTGATAAAGGATGGTCATGATCCCCCCCTAGCAGCACACAGCGGTATCGCGAAGACAACTGAGAAGCTGCAGCGGTTATTCTATTGGCCTCGAATGGCGCAACAGATCCGGCACTACGTTTTAAATTGTCCGATCTGCAAAGAATGCAAGCCTCCAAATGAGTGCCTGCGCCCACCTATGGGTGCACCCAGTATTCCACAACGGCCATGGCAGCGTATAAACATCGACCTCCTCGGACCTTACCCACGTTCCAAGTCAGGGAATACAACCCTGGTCATAGTGTTGGACCAGTACACGAAATTTGTAGTCCTTAAGGCCATTCGTAAGGCGACATCGAAGGCGATAGTCTCCCTGCTAGAACAGGGCGTTTTCCACCTTTTCGGGGTACCTGAAAGTTTGATGTCCGATAATGGTTCTCAATTCACTGCAGGCGAATTTAAAAGGTTTCTTGAAGCTTATGGAGTTAAGCACCTCAAAACGGCCCTGTACTCTCCTCAAGCTAACGCCTCAGAGCGCGTGAACAGGAGCATACTGGCGGCGGTGCGCGCCTACATATCGGAAGATCATCGAACCTGGGACGAAAATATTTCAGCCATAAGCTGTGCTTTAAGTAATGTCGTTCACCAATCCACCGGATTTACCCCTCATTACCTGAATTTTGGCCGTCACCTGGTTACGCACGGGTCGAACTATGAGCTTTTACGTAACTTAAACGCGATTGAGTGTGGAGACATTCCTATCAGCAGTCCGTACACCTCGCTCGAACTGATTCAGGAGAAGGTAGTCAATAATCTAAGAAAGGCCCAAAAACGACATCAAAGACATTATAACTTACGCTGTAAGGAGAGAAAATATACAGCGGGTCAGGAAGTTTATAGAAGGAATTTTGCACAGAGCGATTCTAGTAAGAAATTTAACGCCAAACTCGCTAAGAAATTCCTGAAGTGCCGAATACGCCGAACGGTAGGTTCTTCTTGCTACGAAGTGGAAGATGGAAGGGGTAGGATCGTTGGAATCTTCCATGCAAAGGACCTTAAGCCCGGCTAGCTTGATTCAGGGTGTGGGGCAGCCCCACGTGGTGCTCCAGTAATGAGGCATAGTATTAGTTCCTGGTAGCCCTAAAAAGGCATCCGGCAAGCTTCACTTGCAACCTATAGGGTATCGTGCACTCCTCCTATTGCCGCGTCAATGGTGGAAGATATACCTGTTGAAGTTCAATAAAATTTTTCCCGCCCTTGTTGACAGTGTGTCAAAACCAACCCCACACGGTGCAGTACGAATAGGAACCTATCGTAGGAATTCCGGTTACAAGTCAGCCTCCGAGAATTGTAAAGACTACTGCCTGAACCTCGACTAGTGATCTCTTATCCTCAGCCTCGGAAATATTACTACTAGGCAATATTCCGAGCCTGCCCTGTAACGAGCGGCTCCCGGACTCAGACAGAGGGAGTGTTAGACTACCACCGCCCACGACACGCGCGACGCAAATATTGGGCGAATTCCCACCTTTCGTCGCGAACGCGTACAATTACCTAACAATTGAGAAATTGTATTGTTGCCGAATAAATTTTTTATTTTTTTTAATGATCCTTCCGCAGGCGGAATTGAATTAGATGACAAGTTTATTGAGAAGTGGATAAATAGAACTAATTCATAACAAAAGTTGAAAACAAATTTGACGAATCTCAAATGTCAACGCGGTTAATCTGTTAGGACATTTTCCCAAGTCGCGCGCGACGCTGGCTCGCATTCAAAATTCCAATCTAACTCTACCTTAACTCTCACAACTAGCCAGGACTCACCGCAATCCAGAATAAATAACCACCCTGTACTGGAATAAACTGTCTGGTCGAATTCGCAGAGTGCCATCTGTTCGCGGCTAGGGACATCCATTCTGCCTCACACTGACAGACGACGAGTTAGCAACAAGTCACAAGTTGGAGAAAAGTAAATTGCGAATTCCGTTGTGGTATTGTTGCAAGCTAACGGGCAAGTCGGCGTCGCCGAAACGCTATCACAACTTTCCGCTCGTTTCCAAGCATTACAAATTAAATTAGTGCGTGGATCACTCGAGTAGAATTAAATTAGTGCGTGGATCACTCGAGTAAAATTAAATTAGTACGTGGATCACGCGAGTAAAAATTAAATTAGTGCGTGGATCCAAAGAAAAAAAGGAAAGAAGAACACGCAAATCACACGGAAAGCGAAATCGCAAAATCAAAGTCTGAAGAGGAGAACCGTAGCTGCATCCCTAAGGGAGCTAACTACAATCGCCGTCACGGCAAGGGACCCCAAAGGAGGAACCTGCTTACGGCCGGTAGAATCGTCAGAATTAGCAAGAACCCCACCCCAGAAGGTTAAGAAGGGAACCACCATACAATACAAGTAGTAACCCGTATTAGTACTGGGCAATAAGGCACCAGGCGCGACATTGAGGTTAGGCAGGTAAAAAAATTTCCGAATTGCTATAAGTTCGATTTGTAAAATTTGTAATACACCTTCATTTTAGCTGTCGGGGGCGCACAATTTCATCCTAGCAGCGCGCCTCCGACACCAATTAGTATCAGAGGCCGGCCAACCAAGGTATAACTTGGTCGTCTCAAACCAGATCGCCGACCACCGTAACATTTCAAGTTCACACTCAACCCTAAGATAATAAAAAAAAAAAAAAGGGATCCTAAAAGGAAAAGAACCGGCATTATTGAGAGGAAGGCAGTGGAGGCAAATTAAAACTTCTGAGTTAGTTATTGGGGCGATCGCCTCTTAGATTCGTCACAACAATTGCACTAGGATAGCAGTCAGGTCACTCGCCTAGCGTAGCCTATTAATTAATAAAATTTTGTAAAAGGTTCCTACTACTAGTTGCAGCAGAGCAGCATACCGACGGTCACAAATGCGCATTTGGGATGGCGGAATTGCGGTAAGTCAAGTTGTGATTCATTGATTGATCAATTTTATATCATGTCTATAGTGACAAATTTTTTATAGCATTACCTAGTAGTAAAGGCGTTGAATTATAGCCATAGATTATTCCTTTAAGTGAATTATATGGCTAAAGTTTTGTTTATGCTTACAAGTAAGTTATAGAATCACGGTTGTAATGTTTAAATGAGGTTTATAGCCATAGATCATTCCTTTAAGTGAACTATATAGATAAAGTTTATTTATGCGTGCGAGTGAATTATAGAATCACGGTTGTAATGTTTAAATGAGGTTTATAGCCATAGATCATTCCTTTAAGTGAACTATATAGATAAAGTTTTTATATGCGTGCGAGTGAATTATCGAATCACAGTTGTAATGTTTAAATGAGGTTTATAGCCATAGATCATTCCTTTAAGTGAACTATATAGCTAAAGTTTATTTATGCGTGCAAGTGAATTATAGATGCACAGTTGTAATGCTTTAGGTGAGTTTATATCCATAGATTTAGTCCTTTAAGTGAACTATAAGCTAAAGTTTTGTTTATGCTTTAAGTGAATCATATGAGTACGGTTTGAAATTCTTTAGGGGAGCTATATAGCCATAGTCGAAATTTCTTAGAATGTTACAGTGAAGTCTGAAAGTCTCTAAGTAAACTATAGCTAGAGTTTTTTTTTGTGAACTATATAGCCCTAGTTTGGACAGTCCTTAAGAGAATTGTGTAATTACAGGCGGCGGTCCTGTTGGAATCCTTTTGAGAGAATCATATATCTACGATAGAATAAAGTTGTTAGTAGTAAGGCTATTAAGTTCGTTTTCTTGTGTTCTCTCCCTCTTTTCTTCTTGTCGATGGTTATGATCATATTATCGTAGGGATAGTATGGAGTAAGGAGTAATTTAGCTGTTGCGCATCCGATCCGCCGTGCTGAAGCAGGACGTCATGGAAGGAGTGTAGTGTAGTGTACTGTCGTTTTTTTCCTTTCTCGCGCGCATAGAAGCCAGATAGAGTGACTTGATCTCTCCCCCCACGCCCAAGCCGACGAGTCCTAGCCGAACTAATTTAATAATCTAAGGAGGTTCTGGGAGATCAAGGCACTGGCCGCTTGCTCATAGTACAAATGTGGTTCCCGTGCGGGGTTAGCGAAGGTTATCCGACACCCCAGGCACTTCACAGCTGAGGAACTAGTCCTCATGGAACCTGGCGCCCGAATCGATCTACAGTAGTGGCCAGCAGAGTCATTAAGCACCAAGATATATCCAGGATAATGTGCGTTGAAGTTGCTTGTGAACCTCCGATCAAGTAGACCCGGGCGCTCCGTGGAGTCCCGGTGTTACATATACGGACAGTCAGCCCCGGTTTCAGTTCGTTCGATTTTTCATTACCGTCCCAAACCAAGGTTACTTGGTTGTCCTTAGACAGTAACTGGAGTTTCGAGTAGTAGTTCCAGGCTAGTTTGGATTCAAAGACTTGAAAGAAAAAAGCTAGGAGCGCAGCTTGGCTGTCTGAACAGATGTTGATGTTGGAGTTCTTGCAGCTCTTTTTTAGGCTTTCCTGAGCTTCAACCTCTATAGCATAGACTTCCGCCTGAAAAATGGAAGGTGAGGCACCAAACGAAATGGATAGTTCCACTTCTGAAGCAACCATACCTGCGCTTGTTTTGCCATCCTTCCAGACTTCGGCCGTCGTGGGAACTGGAGCCCTCTGTGTAGTATCTGGCTTCTTTCATTAATGGTTACTTGGTAGCCTCTTTCAAAGGAAAGTCTTTTGGCCGTAGTATCTGCTGGAGCATCTAGGTCGTTAATGTTGACCTGCTCGAAGATATTGAAATGGCCCACATTGGAGGAAGTCTGTTCATCTGGCCTTTTCTTTCAAAGTATACTAGCTTCTGCTTCCCTCTGAACAACGAGGTAGAGTGGCTGTAGGCCAAGAATGGCTTCAAGTGCTTGTTGAGGACACGATGTGTAGGCGCCAGTGGCGCCTAAACATGCCATCCTTTGCACGTTATCATGGGCTCTCTTGGTGGTTGCCTGCAATATTTTAGACCACCAGACGTTTGCTCCGTAAGAAAGTATGGGTCTGACTATGCTCTGGAAGATCCATAAGGTCATTTTGGGGTCAGACCCCATTTTTCCCGAAAAGCCAGTGGCATGAGCTGCACATGGCTTTGTTAGTTATCATTTCAAGATGTCCAGGCAAGCTTGCTGTCTAGGATTACTTCTATGTATATATTTTACTTATTTACTTATATTATACTTGAACCTCTTCTCAGACAATATCCGGCTGGTATAAGAGAAGAGTACTTTATATTAAAATATTATATTTATTTGAGACTATTTCCTATTATTCTGTATGTCATTTGTTCCTACTTGATGGTGGCTTTCAACTTTCGATTATTGATAAGATTTTGCAGGTGTATGTAAAGCTCATTCAATCAATCTCATAGGCAATGTGCAAATCCATAACTAGGCTTTTAACTTAGAATTGAATACATTAAAGCTTGAGCTTGTTTTAATAACTTCAGGAAGCTCGTTATAGATTTTAGTCCTTTTCTGATTTAACTTATTTGTTTTTGGCTGCTGTAATCTTAGTTTTTGTCTATTCGTCGTTCGTTGGATATGAATACTTATGTGCGGGTCGATTCGTATATCTGATGAGTCCACGTGTAATTTTATAAATAAATTTAGCCTTCTCAAAATATATCATTTGATTAATGCTTAGAGTTTTCATTTCTGCATGTAAGTCCGTCGAGGTTGTTCTCAAAGGCATGCTGAATAGTATTTTTAAAGGGTATATATATATATATATATATAGCATGTCCTGTATCATTCTTTAGCATGGAGTCCCTTTGCAAAGTATCTAAAATTCGATTAATTTTGGAAGCTATTTCGTCGACATGCCTGCTCCAGTTGAGTTTCTCATCAATTTTTATACCTAAGTACTTCACCTCTGTTACCCTTTCGGTTTGCTTGGAGTTAATACTTAGTATTGAAAAGATCTCAACCTTGTCTCGCTGTTTAAGCACCATGTTTTTTGTGTTATCTTCATTGAGAGAAAGCTCGATTTAAACTCAATTGTTTGCTCGACAATTATTATCAAGATGTGAAATTATCTTGCCGATTATGACATGGAAGATATCTTTCTCTAGATATAGTTAACATGATTTTAAGGGACTCCATTAATACCTTGAGCCTTTCTGTCCAGTAGACAGTTAATAAAGTTAAGCACTTAAATTAGAACTACATTATGTGAAAATAGAGATTATTTAAATTTTGATATACTATTTTTATTAAGTCGCAGAGAATTCCCGGTAGATGTCTGATATAGTTGAAATTTAAGAGGTTCTTTTTAAATAAACTGGTGATCTGAATGAAATGACTATTTGTGTACGAAAATATTATATATTTGTTTTTGTATAATTCGCAGGAGAAAAACCTTTTGAATGTGATCAGTGTGGTAGAAAATTTATTCAAAAGGAAATTCTTAAACGGCATATGGTGGTTCACACAGGAGTTCGACCCTATCCATGTCCACATTGTGATAAAGCTTTTGTACAAAAACAGCTTCTGCGTCAACACGTTAATCTGAAACATACGGATAATCCTGTTGTAGAGATGCATGAATGCTTCTTATGCCCAAAGGTAAAAGCAAAATAAAAAAGTGATTAATAAGTAAAAATATTTTAATAATGTTTTCTGTTTTTTATTTAAATATCAGTCCTTCTGCCATGCCTCTGGATTGAGTAGACATCTTTTAGTCCATTCTGGAGTAAGCTATCAATGTAAAAAATGCGGGAAGAAATTCAATGATAAAAGTGCTGTGAAGCGACACACTGTAACGGTTCATGCAAAAATAAAAAAAGATCTTAGCAGCAGTTGTGAAGAACCAGAAGAGGAGAAAAGCCAAGAATAGTCAATTTAGCGAATAAAATTATTTACGTACCTACTTAAGTTTTTTTTTTTTTTTTAGCAGCTATCCTCATTTGATTGTAAGTACAATTTCAACTTCAAAGGTGGATGTGAGATGCGGTGTGTTGTACTTACTTCAATTCTTGGTTGGGGTTTTGCATGAAGGTAAATAAGCTCTTTTCGGCTCTATTAATGCGTTGATTTAAAGTCACATACATACACCAAACCCAGAGTTGAGATTTGAGTAAGAAAGACACTTATCGTATTGCCGATATGTCATATTACTGTGTCACATCATATCACCGGATGCGAATTTGCGAAAGAAATTTAGTTTGCTACTACAATAACACACGAAGACAATAGTTTCATTGACATAAACTAGAAGGCAGTAGAAGGTGGGATTCAAGGACGGCATTGATTCTTTCAGTAAGAAATTCACAGTGGGAGCCACTTAGACATAGACATAGAATTTTGTAGATATTTATGTTTCTTTGGGATTGTTTCCGTGTTTATATTCTTAGTGGTAAAAGTGAATGCATTCGAACACCTAGTGTGTATTTTAGGGAGTTATATCTCACTGGATGATTCTTTGAAAGTAATTAACAAGCGAGTTTGATCGGCAATTACTCTGTACGAGGGCAAAAAGCATTGCCAAGCAGAATGCGGAGATTGATAGTAAAACCGACACTAAGGTTAGTAAAGATACTCTTGTCAACTTAAAACGTACTGATTATTATGGTGTGTCACAGAATGGAAATGTTAATGCCGACATCGAAATCGAGATCTATTTAAATTTAACTATCGAGTACTGTAAATCTGGACATAAATTTAAAAAATAATAATAATAGAAATGAGTTTCGCAGAGGTAATCATAGAAAAAGACAACGCAAGTCTGTACTTTTACAGAAAAAATCAGAAAACAATAAATTATATTTTTTATAGTCGGAAAATTCAAAGACAAGTGAATAGTTTAAAAGATATATGCCACTGGGGAGGGCGACGAAGGAGACAGCGTGGATATATCTCTCTGTGATAACCTCCTTGAAGGATGAGCTTACTCAAGATCTGTAACCTTTTCATTTTTCATATATTATGCATGTATGTAGATATACTCGTATTTATTTGTTATATTTTACAGAATTCTGATTAAAACTTGAGAAATTTATTGATACAGGAATAACAGAGCCCGTTGTAATTGAAAACCTTTCAAATAAAGAATTTCAGTCGATTCTGTTTCCAATGCAATCACGGAATTTGTCAAACCATCATGGAATTAATTCGATTTGTCTATCATACAGAAGATGTATATGAACTTCTTTGAAAAAGCAGCCATTTCAATAATGGTTAAGAAAGAGAAAAAGGATTTTGTTCTATTAATGGAAGTCTTCGCATCCTAAATGGACAAAATTGAATAAGTGTATTTGGTGTATTATATTTTGAAAAAATCTCTCGATTTCCATCCCGTTAGCTTTACTAGGCGACTTCAAATATACAGAAGAAACATTCTGTAGAAATTCATTTCATACTAGAATATTCAATCAGACGGTGCCTCACTAGGTTTCGTAGCTCATCAATCGTCCGAAAATATTCTAAAAATATTGCCTAATCATTTCTGAGTCGTTGATAATCTTAATTAAAAAATCTACTTTGTTTCCTATTCAAATCTATCATCCAAGAACTACTTTCGATACCACTTTTTTTTAAATGGAATACACCAATTGTTATCAAACGCGCTTTATGAATTACTTGAAGTTTCTTCAGAATTGTTTTTCCAGTTTATTTTTAGCAAAAGTTGCTTGAAATTAGTTTTTATTTGGCCCGCATAGACTTGAAGTACATTATGTTAAAACACACGCATAAGTGCTATAGAACTTAAGATAATGGAACACTCAATGCCGATCCTGGTATTTTCACGGTGCTGTATGTTGTTAATGCTAGTTGCACTATGAAAACAGTGTCAAAATCTCTTAAATCAAATTTTTTAACAAAGTAAATGCATCATTTTTGCATACAATTTGAATATTTCTATGGAAGTTTATTGAAAATATTTTAAAACTAGGCAAATTAATTTAAATTATCATTCCTTCTTAGTAACAAAATCCAAAATTTGACTAACGGAAGAGAAAGAACTTGAAAGCTGTTATTAAATTTAGAGGAGGACTTCAGAGTTGGAAAGGAAAGCAAGAAAATATTTTTACCACCCAGACGTAGGTATATAAAGTTTACACTAAATTGTCTCGCATTTAGTTCATTCTTTGTTGGCATTATTTCTTCAATTTCCAGTTTTTTTTTTTCATTACAGATTGCTCATAAAGCGCAGTTTCTTTATAATGTCCCGAATGCTTTCTCAATTTTGTATTTTTCTATATGGTTAGATCCGAAACATTATACATACATATATCAAAAATAGGTACGAACTCTAAAATTCACGTAAAGCCGTAGCCATGTTTAATAGTGCCGTAATCATGCTCTACTTGTGATCATACCATAAACCCATAAACCTAACATATTCTAAGAGTCTAAGGCTTTTTCTTAATGTAAACGGAGAGGAATTTTACACTGAATCACCTCATATTGCTAATTACCAGAAAAAAGAAACTATTTGTTACCCAAAGTGCACAATTTACGCTTACCTTGCATTCCACTTTCTTCAAATTTTTATGTCAATAGGGTTTGTGCAGATAAGGTCCAACTAACCAAATTGTAAGCCGACGTTGGTCAAAATAAGGTCTATTGCAGCAATTGGGAGGCATCGAGACCGAAGATATCATCACCCTTATAACTGCAGAACTAGGTCTAGTCATTATCATTTCAAATTACGATCCCACTTATAATTGCATCTGAAACATGGAAGTACAAATAAACTCTAAAGTACTCGATGAATTTGGGCGGATTTTATGACATACACATTAGCGGGATAAAATTAGAACAAGAAGAACACAAAGGAATGCCTTACGAGAGCACGTTTACTTGTCATTAACTACTGAATGACCGAGAACTGATTATTACTAAAAATTGATGTGGAAACGTAGGTATTTTATAAATTTTTTCGACTGTTTGATTAATTGAATTCGGTAATTATTGTCTTGCTTTCGCTTTCAAGTGGAAAATTGCGAAAATGTGAGCAAATAATTATCACATCGCCATATAATTGTCATAGAAGATTTAAATGAAGTGAGCTTTACAATACTCAATAGTTCGATCTTTTGAATCGATAGAACAAGATGTTCTCTCCAATATAAACAGTTATTGAGGTCTGTTCTTGGTTCTGTCGGAATATTCATCCATTCGAAATCGTCTTTAGATTTGTATGGCCATAAAAATATAGTTTTCGAAATTATTTGAAAAATTTGTTTTAAATTTTGATTGAAAATTAAAACTATATATTCAAAATGCAAAGTGTTAATGGATCCTTTACTGACGGGTCTCAATTATGTAATTCTCTTACTATGCTTTTTCAAAAGTTAGTCTGCACGTTTGGATTGCCTTTCAAATAGGCCTTCGCAACAGCGACATTTGATCTTTTTAAAAGACCAACCAGCCTCTCGTGTTGGTTTTTATTTGTTGATTTTAGCACTAATTAGCAAACAAATTATTAAAATACTTTTAAGTACGCATAAATACTTGCATTTCTGTTCCGCAACCTCAGACTGTCGGAGAAATTTTTACTGATGATGAGATTTCGTTCGGAATACAGAATTGCCACAATTTGAACGGATTCATTATTGAATTCAGTCGTAATTAGGGGACCAGACACAACTTGCTCGAATGGTCTTCAATAATGCACACGAATTCTGAAGAAATAGGGTCGATTGAAATTATAAAAAAAAAAAAAAAAACAATGAATTCTTGCTTATATTGAAAAAATGTTTACTGACACGAGCACACGAGTCAATCGAAATAATATACATTTTGATTCATCGTATCCATGATATATATTTATATATTTAGCCGAGATCAGTGATTTATTGAGGTTTGCTACGAGCTCTTCCCACACATCACTTTGTTAGTACAGTCGTCAATATCTGGGTATTTCTTGTTTGTGCTATAAGGCTACAAATAAAAACATTCTATACCATCTATGTCCGATTCTAAAAATTGTGAGTTCGAGTCCCGTATGGGACAAGATATAAATAAAAAGGCATCTATCTCATTAGCTCCGCCTCGAAAGCGGAAGATCTCCCGAACGAGGCAGTTAATTTTAACTCTTGAATCACATAAAAAAAATCTTTTATTGAGCCGTCAAAGTTTTTCGGTATTGGACGAATGTTAAAATAGATGCAGCTTGCTTGATTTCGCATCGAATTCGTGAGAAAATTAGAACAGTAATGTAGGTATGGTTTAATGTAGATGGCATCAATTTATAATTTAAATATTTATTTGATTGTGTGATGTATATATTATAATAATTGGCCTTTAAATTACTTAACTCAGTAAACAGTAAAATATAATGTTAAATCCTTAAAAAATATTAAGCAGTTCTACTAGGTATGAAAGAATAAAACCTAATACCTGTAGCCAAGTTTAATTCGGCAGAAAATGTAATTAAAATAGAAGTTTTTTGTGATTCCCACTCACGAATTGAGTGTCAACCACAATGCTTCCGTTTCATACTGTCAAAACGGAATTTATTATTATTGCATTCAGTTTTGAGTCCACTATAATTTCGTTTATTTATTTCCAATAAAGCCATTTCGTTCATTTTAAGAAAAATTCTTTCCTGTACTTTTATAAATTATTGTAAAATTTAGATTAAGGTTGTTTTACCGTTCCGTAGAATGTTGAGATTTGAGCTATCATTTGCTTTCTGAGCCGATCCATAGCAATATTGGGATGAACAGAACAAACTGGCGAAAAGACGAATATTAAATTGTGGGGACTCAGACGTAATTGGTGTGTCATTTAGTATTTTAGTTGTTAAAGCATTAAAAGAAATAGTAATCATTATTCGGGCTAGTGTTTTTTTTGAGAAGCGGCATACATAAAAATGCATACCTAAACAGATTAAGACGTCTATCTTCCTTCTTTTAGCTAAACTACGAATAGCATTCATATGGAAAAATGGAGTAATTTTTAGTTTTGTTTCTCAACTTCCCAAAGGAACAAAATTATTAAAAAAATTTATTTCAGCAATGAAAACTACGATTACCAGTAAAAAAAATTTAATAAATAAAGACATCTGCGCAGTGTGACTCTGACCTGTAATATGACTCAGTTGAGGGGATTTGATCTAAAATTTGTGGGACTATATATGTATATAGAACCAGATTATTCAATGGATAATTTTGAGAATGTCTATATTTTTGCTTAATTATTAACGAAGATAGAAATTCCAGTATTTCCCAGGTAGTATTAAAAATATCAGTTCAGGTTGGATGAATAAATTTTATATTGAATTGAGGATAATCTTGCTCGATAAATATGATCAGTTATTTCGTTTTAAATAAAACGTTGATACGACCATTTTTATAGGCGAGTCTATAGGGTATACTAAATTTGTTATTCCGTTTGTAACGCATAGAAATAATGGTGGTAGAGCATAATATCAAAAGTTGCCATATAAACCTCGTAAATATAGTTTAAAAAATCGGCAAAATCAGGCCACTCCTTCTTGGTGTTTCCAAATATATTTAGGTTTTTTACGTATACTGTAAAAACGATCAATCGTTTTGATTGTACCGAAAAGTTCTTTAAATATGAACTCCTATGAAATTTGTTATAATTATTTTTACTGTCCGGCGAAGAACCACTTCAAAAATCAAGCTTGCACAGATGGGTGACCATACGAAATTACATACGGGCATTCATCTAAAGTATTATAAGAATTCGTGTTAGACCAATTTTAGCTTTTTTACTTGTTCCAAATGAACTATAGTTTAGGCATTAGTGCAATTTATATTAATCATTAATCACTTTTCAAATAACACAGCCCCATATGTTCATATATGTATATCTTGTACATAATAGCCGGTCAGTTGGTGAAGGCTCGTAAGGTGAAGTCATATTGAAACCATTTTATGAAAAATTGGTTTACGAACACGGGGCAGCATTTGATTACATTATGAATAAAATTTAAACGTACTCGACCAACTGATACAGATAATGGAATGGAATTGTTGTTTTGCTGAGCTCAGTTTGATAACTGTAAAATTGTCACCAAAAATTTGCTGTATATTTAATTTCAATTTTGTCTCTCCTTTTCAAGGGTAATATTAATTTTTGTATGTCAATATATGAGTTTCTTCTGTGAATGCATTTCCAGATGTCGAAATTCCTATCTTATATTCATTTTAGTGAAGTTAAAAAGTGTAAATGCAGTTTATGTGAACTTTCAATGTGCTGTATTAGGGCCGCTGAAGTTATCTTGCATTGGGCTGTTATGTACCATAGTATATGAAGTAATCTTCTGAGATTTAATCCAGAACATCTGATTTTTTCTAGGATAATTCGAGCAAAGTTAATCTAATAATGAAGTTAGGAAACAGGCGAATAAAATTGGAGAAAAAAATTATTTTGAACTAAGGAAAAAATTAAGTCACATACGTTCATATATATATGTGTTGCGTTAATTGGTGCAAACGGTTTAACTAAGGTTGCATTGTACTAGTGCGACTAAGGTAACGAGTTAAAAACAAAAATTGAGAACGTAGGATTACCCGAATAAAAAAATTTTCTTGCATGTCTTCAAAATCCTTTCAAACTATTCATAATAATGATTTTTGTCGCACTAACTCGAATTTTCTTAAGAAAAAGATACATTCCCGTTTCGGTCAACGAACTGAAAGGAAAGTAAAATCTCTGTAAAACAAGTTCTTTTTTCCTCAAAACCATCAGAGAATAAAACCTGAGTAACACTCACTTACTTTTTTTTATAGCACAGCAAAGATAAACAGAAGCACGTGCTATTCAAAATATTATACATAGAATAACAGTAACAACATGGGGATCCAAGTTGGGTGGTATCTATCAACATTTCAGTAAAAATGTCCTTTCGGAAAAGCGCGATTATTATCCGAAAATTCTGCTCTTCTCATTTAATAACCAGAATGAATCATTTGACACTCTTTTTTAGTTGCATGTAATCTGCCCTTTCACATTTCCCGTCTTTATTCGTAGAATTTTTGAAGGGAGTTTGATCTTTTTTCATTCCTTCTCTTTTTTCTCTGCAATTTTGCTTGAAAACTGGCAAAACTTCAACATTTTTTTTAAAGCGAAGATGACGAAAATGGGACATTTTTAATATTTAAAGCTAGCATCAACACAATTTGTGAAAGTTAAAATTGAAAGTAGAAGGGGAAATCAAATTATACGAACTTTTGCAATTAACGAGTGTTTCTGGTATACAGAATCAAAATATGCCAAAAATACTAAAACGTGCCTGTAATCATAGTTGACGTCTGTTAAATCCACAGGAAACACATCACGTGAGGAGACAGAGTAAGCATTCATATTTTTCTTAGCATTTAAGTACTTTAAAAAAGTAAAATTAGACGCATATTAAATTTCGATTTCGAAAAAATCAAATATTATCGCTTTTAAGTTACGTCGACGAAGCTAAATCGTCTGCATTCATTTGCTTGCCTTGATAGCCACAAAAAATATAACCTCACAATGGCGGTTATTTATTTGAATAAGTCAAATCGAAACTTGACTTTAGAGCAAACTAAGTAGATGAGTGTAAGTGTCACGCTCAAGCCAACCAACACTCGAGCTCTTGAGGCCATCTTCAACATACATCCCGTGCAAGCACACATCAAGAACAGGGCGGCAATCGCAATTCGTGCAGTTTATAGCACCTGACATTGACAGGGACATCGACCACCTCCTCGAGACTATGATAAAAAGCAATTTTAAATCAAAAATTCCACTAGGGAAGAATGGTAATCATATCCTGTGTCTCAGCTAACCTTGAGCTCGGGTGTTACTGGGCACTCTTTTCTCAGCGGTCACATACACTGGTTGGAACTTCTGACTGTCTTTCTTTGTCGCTATTCAGCTCTCTCATGAAAGCGTTACAGAT
Source organism: Dioctria rufipes (assembly GCA_963924295.1). NCBI lineage: Eukaryota > Metazoa > Arthropoda > Insecta > Diptera > Asilidae > Dioctria > Dioctria rufipes. Next base: position 265,154,574 of record OZ002741.1, on the reverse strand, counting down.
TTCTTGGCTCACATCTCCTGGATGAGCTACACGCAACCGGTAAGGAGGGTTGGGAGCCAATATTGAATTTCGTAAGAACGTCCGGTTGGGACAGATGAGCAATTGCTCATAAGTTTGCAGGGTGAGAAATGGGCCTTGCTATGACCTATGTTCCAGAGACCTCGCCAGAGCCTCAACCTCATTTGCAATCAATCAATCAATCAAGTAAATATTTAAACTGTTATATCAAGTAGCTAAGCTCGGTGGAGTAGACATGAATTTGGATTAAGATTGACTCAGTGTTACGTTACTAGCAGTTATAGTATAAGAAAAAAAAACAAGGAAGTGAAGTCCATCGAAAATTTGTTGATGGTGGCAAAGTGTACATAAAATGCAACACTCGTGAGTCGTGAACAATTGTGGTCCCAGCGACAACCATGTCCTAGTATATAGTAACATTCTATTTATGGAGGGTTATTCTGACCTTTTGTCGTATATAGAACTCAAAATATACGACAAACGTGGAAGAAAATTTTATTCTGCTGCTTTTGTGTTATTAATCAGCACAACATGCTTGACACGACATAGAATGTACTGAAAATGATAACTTGAATTAAAAATATTATTTAAAGTTTGAGCTCTTCTAATATTGTAAGTGAGTGTTAAGCCTGAAACACAATTGGAGCTCTTCAGCCGGCTTATCGCTAGCTTTTTTCTAAATCCGACTAAAAATGCGGAATTGGACACAACTGACGTTTTTGACATTTGCAACTTGTTTATGGTGAGAACTTTTATTCGTGAGTGACATTAAGGAAAGGCAGAAATGCACCCGACTTTCCTAAAGTACTATAAATTCACACTTTTTTGGACAGTTTTTGAGATGTACCAGGTATATTTAAAAAATAATATTTTTGATAGCTGTTTACTCCTCAACTGTCTCAACAAGTCATTTCATTTACATTTGATATTTAACACTCAGACAGTTAGTAGTGTTGAAAATTTTCTCAATTTGATCAAATCTCAAGCCGGCTTAATGCTAGCAAAAAAGCTAAAGCTCTAATTATGTCCTTCTACACTGATTTACATTATCAAAAAATCTTAAGCTGACTGAAGAGCTTCAATTGTGTTTAAGACCTTAAATATTCACTTACAATAGCTCAAAACTTGTCACAATCTCGGGAACAGTTTGCAAATTTGTCGTATATTGACGTTTATTCATTGCAAATTATTTTAGTTCAGTTTGTGGTGAATGGAAATTATAAATCTAAATGAACTATGGTATGAACGGAAATGCGACAATATTGTAACGATGAAAGATCAGAATCAGCACCTTGGTAAGAAAAATTACTATGAACGGAATGTTACCCTAATCGATTTATCAATGAAGTTCTTTATAGAGCTCATTCCGTTGAATGAAATTCCGATCTTTTTTTGTTTGAACAAAATTTTTGATTTTGTTCTGAATAAATGAGCGCTTAGAAGAATAACTAATTATAGAATTGAAAAAAAAAAAAAAAATATTCTCTTAATCTGACCCTGTAGAACTGCTTTATACACAATTACAATTTTGAAACACTTCAATAGTACATTCACATTATTATAACGATAAATCAACATCAACAAAATAGCTGAGTAATAATTTCGATACATAATTAACATTTAACAAAATCACTTAATGGAAATTTGTTGATTTTTTTTTGTTTTTAAAAACTTTTAAATACTTTACAACCGTAGAAATAATTTTGATAACATTTAAAAGCTAAAAGGAAAGTGTACAATTTCGTTCTTAAGTGTGAAATTTAAATAAAAATGTAAAATAAATAGAGTGCCTTCAAGTCCTTAATATGTATGAAAATATGGTAAAAAAAAGGAAAAACTTTAATCGAAATACATTATATAATATTTTACTTATAGTTCTATCAATTCTTTCCGAAGAAAATTTCATTCTTAAAATTAAGATAACAAAAAGTTAGTGAGTAAGTAAGGTGTGCATTTGAATGCAATGCAACATGGAATTATACGGATACGAGTCTTATGCCATGATAATATGTATTACTTAAACATGATTAGTTATTATCGTTTCTATTTCGAAGAAGACGTGGTTGATTCGATGCAAAATTAGAAAAATCCTTCATGACATCCTTGTAAGTCTCGTCTTCGCCATTTGCTTCATCGCTCATACCGATCTCTTCATTTAAACGAGTCAAACGTAATCTATTGGGTGAAATACGAGATTATTTTAGTTGTAATTTTGTCTTATTTAGGATTCATGTAGCTAGATCTATTCTGTAAAATATATTTTTATATTGTTAGTTACTTCAATTCACTTTTACTAAGTAGCAAACTTGTATTGGAATGTAAAGCCACCCTAAATTCCCTAAATAAGCCAATCCTGAAACTCTAGTGTCAATTCTCACTGGATACTTTCTGCTCAGGGGTCACCTGTATAGGATGGGGCTTATTGAAGATCCGGTATTGTTGTGAAATAAATAAATAAAATCGAAGCTAACTTACATTTGGAAACCTTCTATTGGCCGAAACCGGCAACCGTCCAAATCCAAAACAATAGTTGGTAACAATTAAATCCGCCCAAAAGGCCAAATAGCAAGGTGTCAATTTTCTTGAGTTGTTAAGATTCAATTACCACGCGAAGACGACCATAAACAAAGCAAACCCAATTATGTGTATAGCCTACTGCGCTGAATAATTAATATCTAAACGAAAACAAAATTACTGCTGTACATGGAGTCCATAAGGGCCCATCGACATTGCACGCCACATGAAACTTAAAAGAAAAATTCTTAGAACTTACACGGGGGCCCAGAAAACTGCTAAAAGTACGAGACAGTTAACATCAGTCCAATCAAGGAGTACCCATTTGAACTTGCTGAAAATCAGTTGCAAAAATCCCTTACCACCCACCCTAACCTAACTATAAATAGCTTGCAGAATCTTATCATATCAGCAGACTAGAAATACCTAGTATCATTGCTCTTAGTAAAGCTCGAGGTTGGAGAGAACTACCTCCAGGGGGGAGAATAAGTTTCTACGACAACAAAGGTGATTACTAATAAGCTTACAAATTCCTTCAATCTCTGGAAGAAACCATCTATTTACGAACTTCCCAGTTCTAAGTTTACTAAAAATCCTTAAACCTATCCATTCCTTACTCCTTCCTAGTTATCACAAAAATACTTTGCTCTAGCGAGCTGTAGATGAAAACAAGTCAACGCAACCAGAGATTCATAATCTCAAAGAATAACTATTCAGGCGAAGATTAAAAGAAGACAACTAATCGAATGAGGGCAAAAGATAAGCCCCAACTCCCCAGCCAGATGACCAAACAAGATAATGAGTCATAATGAATAAAGATGATAACAGTGAAAAATTAAAGGCGCATGCAAAACTTGACTTATAGAGATAGAAATCCATTGACCGTCCAAGAACTAAGTTTCTAAAAGAATAATTATAGTCGAATCGGCATACACGTCACATGCACAACGGCCGCATGACATTTTCTTATACATTTTGAAATCATAGCGGAAAATCCGAACAAATATTCAATGGTTTTATAGCTTATGGAATTCCCAACCATAAAATGGAATTTCTTGAATTAACATGAACACGAGCGTATGCCTGCATTTGTCTAAAATAGTTTATGATGTAAAGGTGGAGCAACTGAAGGAAAAAAAAATATTTATCCCGTTAACACAGTAGAGAAGGTTCAATTAACTATTTTTTAGAATTTCGAGAGGAAGACAGAGGGTAGAAAGTGTATGGAGTTAATAAAAATATATTGATATATGTGATGATATATTGATAAATTAATGGAAAGCGCAGATTGAATTTCCCAACAATCTGCCATTAATGGTGCTCGTCGAATTAAACAGTGATTTAAGGCGAAGCACTAGATCGGGTATAGCTCCGCACATAACCACGTAAACATCATAGAAAATCTCTGGTGATGGTTAACAATGAGAATTTAAAGAAATGACCGACAATATGAGAATATTGCAATGCTGAAAGAAGCGATAAAGAAACTTGGACAGAAACTGCTCAAAATATTATACAAAAACTACAGGCTGAATCAAAATTGTATACACAAAACCATATGGCGTGATAGCGTTGGTGGTTTGCTAGAAGCTAAGTTTGGCGTGGAGAAAATATTAATTGATTGTTGTTACAAGCCACCTATATTCGCCCAGTTAACTCCTTTTCATGTCGATATTATCAACATTTGTTCCAGGTAAAATAATATTTTAATAATAGGTGACTTAAATATAGATTTTTTGGTACCTGATAAGTACGTGTTTAATAAAAAAAAAAAAATTAAAGATAAAGCAAGCAGTTAAGAAGTTTTTTGCATTGATATCCAATTTAATAGATTTAAGCATTACACCTCTGGGGTGTTTACGTGTTTACCAAGTGCACGGAACGGTAACCAATATGAGACGAATGAAGTGGAATTACAAAAAGTTGAACTGAAATTCCTATAAATATAATAAAAAGTTGATGATGAAACCAAGGCATAAAATATTATTAATATAGTTCCTATCATTTCTGTATATTGTCTTTAAATCCCTTCTGAATTTCCCTGAAAGCAAGAAAAAACAGGTAAAAAAGCTAGAATCGGTCTAATTGTAAGATCAATTCTTTAGAGTGCAATTTTGATTTTTGAAGTGTTTTTTGGCATATATTTCTAGAACGGTTCGTCGGACAGATTTCATATTCTAAAGAAGTTTTTAGTACAATAAAAATGTCTAGAACTGATCGTTTTTACAGTATACGTAAAAAACCTAAATTTTTATATGGCAACACCGGGAAAGGGTTGCCCGATTTAGTCCATTTTTGATTTTTTTTTGCTATTACATACTATAAAAACATCATGTACCAAATTTCAGCTCTTTATGTTGTCGCGTTCTCAGGCAGTGTCTAAATATATAGTGGAAAACGAAATTTTCGAAGGATTTGCCCGATTTGTCTCGTTTTCGAACTTAATTTTACTTTTTTTTTAAAGTCCGTGTACAAAATTCCAGCTCTCTAAGTATATGGACAGACATGCAAAAATCAAAATAACTTTTAATATTATGCGTGGGTGTCCAATCCATTTTGCTCTACCATCATTATTTCGACGTGTTACAAACGGAATGATAAACTTAGTATACCCTTTAGATTTCATCTAGGGTATAAAAATACTTACAATGTTACGATGTCTGCATTTCTTAAGTCAACTGCAATATCAATGGGCATTTTTCCATCTTTGGCAACAATATCATGTCTAGCTTTATGCTTTAACAGTAAATAAGTTTGCGCAATACAACCTTTCTCCGTAGCTAAATGCAAGGCGCTATAACCTAAGTCATCAACAGTATCGATGGGAACACCATTCAATAAGAGATACTCACAGGCCATCACGGATCCCTGTAAATAATAACTCCGTTTAAAAAACAATTTAAAAATTAAGGCCATTAGTATAAAACATACTGAGAGAGCAGCCTGATGAAGAGGACTTCGATTCAAATCATCTTCATTACACCAAGTCTTATTAGCTCCTAGGGCAAAAGCCATGCACATTACCGGTAAATTATGTACTGCAGCTGCTTTGTATAGTAAGAGATTCGGATTTAGTTTGGCGAATTCTTCTTCTTCGGTGACATTATCTTCGCCTTCAGTGGATTCTTGATCAGATCCTAAAATGCATTCATTTTCATACAAAGTACTATTGAGACTCTCTCCAATGAAAAGTAAATCTTCTCGAGATATGTTCAGTGTCATTGAAGGAATTGTGATGGATTCATCATCATTTTCCGATTTGGAACTGGAATCTCTACGGATCCGCCTTCGAAATCTTTTCACAGCCCATTTTCGAGCAGTGTTCTCATCAGACTCATCATTTTCCATTTCAATTGGTTTTGGCATTTTACAAATAAATTTCTTTTCAACGTATTTCGATTTGATCCAGGCTTCTCGTATTGCTATATCACAATTTTCAGTAGCTGGTTGAATTTCTAAGTTCTCATTTGCCCGTCCTTCGTAAATCTTATTCACAACATTATTTCCGAGTTCCATCATTACTTTAACATTTTCAGGCTCCCATGCATCTAAAGTTAATGAACGAACCTTACTGTAGTGAACACCTAGGCTACGATGTACTCCTGAGCACTCTATGCAGAGTGTTATACCTAAATTTATTGATGCCCAACGAGGATCGGGGCATTTACAATCACAGCAATTTGAGTTTCCAGGAATTTTTAAAAATTGTTCCCAATGACTGAAAAATAATTGATTTTAATGAATATTCCTTTAGAAGTAAAAGAATTAAACGCAATAAAGAATATGCAACTAATGGTTTAAATTTAATAGTGTCCACGATATCTATCTAGGGATGTAAAATAAAAACCGGCATCTTCACAATATTCTAAATTTGGCAGAGATTTCAATGTTACCATCCGAGAGAGACGTGCGTCAAGTTTTTGTACTCAAATTTCTTTTGGGTTTCGATGGTGAATTCGAAGGAAACGTTTGAAATTTTGTTTGGAATTGAGAGATATATTAAGTTAGGTAGAGCTCAATCGAAGTGGTATATTGTAATATAGTAATGAAATACTCACAGTTCTTTGTCAATAACTAAAAAATTTATGAAGTAACAACTTTTCGGAGGAGACAAATCATTTGAAAAAAAAAAAAAAATTACAAGCATAAAGCCATAGATTAGGAGAGGAGCACAGGTACAAACAAGAGTTTTAAAGTAATGTCAGAAATTTTATAAAGGACAGTACCAAGTACAGATTTCAGAGAGAGACGGGGGGGGGGGGGGTAGCATTTATGTATAATAACACTTGTAAAAAAAAGACTGAGGCAAAACTAACACTTTAAATCTGAAATTATTAAAAAGTTTAAACAATAGATAATAGGCCATTGTCCTCAATTTTTCGCAATTTATATTTGACTTTACTCATCATAGCCTGGATGACACTAACGTCAACTTTTAGTGAAAAGTTGATTCGCCGACGCAACTACTTTGCATTATCTGCTTGCCATCCATCTTTGTACACTGGAGTACTTAGTAATGCCCAAAAATCCTCTATAGGCCGTGCTTGAGGAACGTTCGGAGGATTATCCTCCTTCGGTACTAATTTAATGTTCTTCGCATTGAGCCAATCGGTTGTCTTTTTAGCATAATGACAAGATGCTAAGTCCGGCCAAAATAGTGCATCATCTGTAGAATGTTTCTCCTCGCTGAACTTTAACAATTTTGGCAAGCATTTTTCAATCTAACCGTCCGAGTTGATCGCTTGCCCTCGAACAGTGCCAATAAAAGTTCTCGAAACACCAGCTTCGAAAATTGCACTTCAGACTAAAATTTTCGGCTCAAATTTGGCAACACCCCGATATTTTATGTTGTCTGGAGATGAGGCAAAATCGTCAGTGTAAAAACCTCGATTTCCCGCTAAGATTGTGTTCCCAAAAGTAAAATATTTTTCGTCGTCCATAACGATTTTTCTTCCACTTTTGAAATGCCTCAACCGCAAAGCACGGCAACATTTGGACTTTTTTCAAGTTGCTTTTGAGAGTATTTTGGTGCCTTTTTTCTCTTTCTATACGGGACATCATTTTCCTTTAAGCAACGTTGAATGGTCTACGGTTCGTCGGACAGAAAAGATGATTATAACCAATTTTATAGGAATTCATATTCTGAAGTTGTTTTTAGTACAATAAAAATGTCTAGGATTGATGGTCTTCACAGTATCCGCAAAAAACCTAATTTTTTATATGGCAACACCAAGGAGGGGTTGCCCGATTTATTACTTTTGTTTTTTTAAAGCTCTCTAAGTATAGGCGTTCTTGAGCTATCGTGCGCACAGACAGACAGACGGACGGACATGCAAAAATCAAAATAACTTTTAATATTGTGCGTGGGATCCAATCCATTTTTCTCTACCATCATTATTTCTTTGCGTTACAAACGGAATGACAAACTTAGTATACCCTACAGATTTCATCTAGGGTATAAAAAGAAAGTTGCAATAATTCGCGATAGTACTCCGTTCGCTGTGAAAAGTGACCCCGACAACACAATCGTGTAAATTACGGTTGTCTAATTAAGATATTGGCATCAACGAGGCTCTTAAAGGAATTAACAGTACATACATGCTGGTTAGTAGATGGGCGAGCTTTCCAAAAGCACACAATCTGGACAAGATAAGAGTCTTCCATGACTAGCCTAGTAAAAGGAGGAAAACTAACGTTCCTGTTTTGATGTGAATTAGTGAAATTAAACATTTTTCTGAGGTAATATGGTTCATTATTTTTTTGCAGGTTAAAGAAGAACACTAAGGCTCTTTTCGTGAGATATGTAGTAGGCGGGCATCCCGCCAGCTGATCGCGGTAAGGCGAAATATGGTCATGTCTGCGAAGACCGAAAATGAAGCGTAAGCAATCGTTAAACGGGACCTCCATTGTACGGGTAAAAACCGTACCAACACTATCAAGTCAGGGAAAAATTAAACTTCCGTAAATGAAGTAAGGCAGGATTAGTGTCTTGACCAAATTTAAGCGGGTTGCTTTTGGCAACATCCTGGCTTACTGTCAGAGCCTACGGAGTCCGGAGTAAATTTTACTAATTTTAAATTTTGTATTGTCACAGCAGTTCATAATATTGGTCCAACACGATACCCAGATTTTTCACCTTATTACTAACAAGAGATAATGCTTTACCGCCCAGAATTACGGGTGGGATATCAGATCAGCGGACTGTTGTGAAAAATAATATATTGAGACTTAGAGGGATTCAATCTCAATGCATTAATCTCGGACTATGCATTTATTCTGCTCAAATCGTCATTAATACGTGCAATGTCATTTTCGAACAGGCCAATAGGTCTGTTCAGACATAGCTGCACTTCATCTGCCTATAAGTTAATCTTGACATCGCGACCAACTAGAAGAAGGTCAGTGAGGAAGTGAATCCGACAACTTATCATACACTTTAACCCATTGATGGCGTTTGGACAAGAAATTGCCAATAAGAGTAGAATCGGAAGCAGTAAAGACAAGAAAATTAGATAACTTATGCAGTAACAAGCTGTAATTAACAATATCGAATGACTTTGAGAAATCAAGCAAAACTAAAATTGTAGGGTTAGTCAGCTCGACAAGAGTTTGTTACGTTCCAAGTGATCGAAAATCTGGAAACTAATTAGCTTTTCCAGAACTTAAGATACTGATTGGTCTAAAAGTTCTTGCCCCAGCTCCTCTGGACCCCTGCAGCTCATCAAATTAATCTATAATAGGATCTACAGGCACTGCAACATAAAGTAGGCCCACCATAATATCTACAATGCCATTCAAAGTAAAAGTCAAACCTTTTTACCTTTTTCTTAGGATAGAAACAATTTGAGAAGAGCCTACATAAAAAGAAGGATAGTTACAAAACATAAAGACACCAGATATGCTCTTAACTAAGTGACGTAATCTAGTAAATTATAACTTACTAAATTGTTAAAATCAGTTGACGATCAAATATTTGGCTCGATATTTCGCTCATGCTTATTCATAACATTGGAGGTGGAATCAGTGTATTGAATGTGCCTCTTTCGATGACGATCATTATGATGTGTGTACATTTTTCTTTAATGGTGAATTGATTTCTTGTGTTTACGTAATGATTCTGGCAGGGAATAACACAATAGATCAACTCTGGTTGCAGTGTTCGCATGTTAGTGCATTGCGTGTGAATGTGTTGAAAGTAAAACATTGCAATATAAAATATGAATTGCTTCTCTTCTTCTGAAGTCCACGAATCGCCAGTGCTTCTTAGGCTGTGAAGTATAATAACAGTATAAACTTTCTGACAGACAAAAATGTTGTTGGGCATAAAAAACAAACTAAATTCGCCTGTCTGTGGTATTAGCAGAAAATGACGAATGTCATTATCATTAACTGCAAAGTTGCGTTGGTTTTCATCGATAACCACCTAAATTGAACGCACATTTACTGACAATTAGCGCTCTGCCATACATACCCAACCTAAGATATGGGACGAGCTATTTGCACATGTTTACAAGACACTTGTTTTGCATCATCCAATTCTGATAAGATTTTTACGAAATAGAAAGAATTAAGAAGCCCAGCGAATACTTTCTATAGCTTCGAAAATTAAGAGAATATAGAAAATTACTTTAGTTGCATATTCTGTGTGTTATTAATGTTGATTTGATAGAGTTTTGATAATACTTACATTTTCCTCTTACTATTAAATGCATTCGAACTTGGTGATGGAAGTCGTGATGGTGCACTATCATATTGAATTGCAGCTCCAATACTTTTTTGAAGTGCGCCAGTCCATGCTTGTAACATTTCTGCAGAATCAGCTTGCAAAATGTGCGATCTAAAGAAATAAATTTAAAAAAAAACATTCATTGTGATTAATTAAGAAAATTGTTTTTACTTTGTCGGGGATATGACTTCAAAACAAAACCTCCTGTCAGAATCATTAAATGGTCGCACCGTACAAATTCGCAAATCTTCTTCCATAACTGTATATCCATCATCATGGCCCCGTTTCCTGAAACTCATAATATCACTTCAATGACTTGTATACTGTGATTACTGTGGTAAACTTCTCATCCTATAAATTTACCTGTAAACTAACTGATTATCATATAAATAAAACCATCGCCGGCACCATGTTTTGAATCCTTTTGATTTCCTTTTGAACAAGTAACCTTCAATTTTATTCGATGTATTTGTACAGTTATTGTCCTTAAAACTATTAACACTCATATGACGATTTTGCATAGATTTCTCTAATTGTTGAGTATCACAGCGCATATTATTGATCTCTTCAGAGAATCCTTTGAAAAATTCATCAAAATCGTTGCATAAATCTGAACCCTGATGAAAGTAAGTACCACAGGCTTGGTAGTAGTCTAACAACTAAGCAGATAAGGGTAGAAAATTAAACTAAAATTATGCTAAATCCATTGTATTTTTGTATTGTTACCGTAGAGAGAATCGATGGGACTTTTCTAGCTTGTAACATTGTAATATAGTTAACATAGTCCAGAGCTGTATGTCGGAAGCATGATTTTGTTGCTGATAAAATATTCACAGCTTCTGTTACTTCTTGTGGTCTATTTTTGCTGGCCTGCAATAAGTGATTTCGTTAAATATAATCAACCTTAGGATGAAAGGAATGTTATAGGGCTAGTTACTTGAGCATTTTTAATAAGAGCGTTGTCTAAACTTTCTGAAACTTTTAGAAAATGATTTTTGTAGTCTTTTACTTGGTTGATATCATCTTTAACAAATGCACTTAGATTTTTAAGAACAGTCCTGCTTGCCTGATCCAGGAGAATTGTGTGGAATTTATTCATTTCCTGCCAATTAATAAAAAATAGAGAACAGATTAAAAAATATAAAAACAAAAGGTACCTAGCCAAGTTTAATAATGTAAAAAAGATTTTTTTTTTTTTTAGAAACTTTCGAACGTACAAATCGACGGTGTTGGGTTGCGGTTCTATTTTTATTGTTCAAATTGCAGTCAATTTTAGATATTCATTTAATATCAGTTGGGTATGAAATTATAACTATTCATTCGCCCCGTACGAATGCAAAGTCTCTCTTGCCCTATGCAGCCCACAAATGCACGGTAAGGCAGGTTTCCTTGTTAATCCACCGGAGGCATGCCCTATGATAGGCGCCCCTAATGATATTTTCTTTTAAGGCTCGTTTCGTGCGGACTCTGTGCACACAGATGCCAATATTACCACCTGATAAGTCGCTACGAGCTCTGTTTGGAAAACACTGCATTTTTCCGGCAGTCTATGAGAAGACTCGTATCACTGGCAGTCTCCACTGACTCTCACTCCAGCCCCTGTGCCTGCACTCGTCTTGGATGCATAAAAATAGAGATTAGGGTGTTACCACCATTTCCTTCTCATCCCAATCAATCCTGGTGGGCATCATTGGATTGATACCCTCACCAAAAGTTGGGAAAGGTATTTGATAATCACATTCTTCCCTGCAATTACTGCAGTTTATCTTCTGGAGTATATTGGAATGCCCAAAACCCCTTTCCGTCCACCACCCCCCGTTCAGAGCCATACATCGCTAATTGCCACTACACTCATACAGATCTTCAGCGGCAACAAATCAAGCATGACTTCCAGTGCTGTCGTGGGAGTGGAGCGATAAAACCCAGCTATTCCCAGACAAGCGGCCCTCTGAGTTTTTGACAGCACATACAGGTTACATTTCCTTGTTAGTGCCATCCATTGTGGAGCCGTAGCAGAGCATCGGGCGAACTATGGCTGTGTACATCCAATGTACCACCCCGGGTTTTAATCCCCAGTTGCCACCAAAAACTCTCTTGAACGTGTAGAAGGCCATACTGGTCTTCTTAACTCGTTCTTCTAAATTAGCCTTCCCGCTCAGCTTTTGTAGACTTACTCAATGCAAAGATATAATGAACGAAAGTAATCATAGGAAGGTGTACAAAACTGTTTCTTTATGGGCCCAATGGGAATATCTCCGATTTTCTCATGGGGCTCGGAAGGCAACAATGTAGAACTGTGATTTGCATCATCACCGGCCACAGCACACTTCCCGCTCATCTACAAGGATGGGAGTTGTTGAGAGCCCTGAGTGTCTGTCCTGTTTGGAGGAAGAGCCTGAGACAACTGAACACTTTTTGTGTGCGTGTACGGCCTTCGCCCAGAGCAGACAGGGTCTGCCCTTCTATCTGTGGATGAGTTGAAAAACCTTCCTCACCAAGACCTGATGCGCTTCATTAGGAGGACAGGAAAGTTTTGGTGAATGGGCTTCTAGCAGGACAGCACAATTTGCCGCTATGGCATCCGTGCTTGGGATAGGGTCTCCTGTCCCCCTGCCTAAAAAAAAGTAAAAAAAATAGCTATATTGACAGATTATCATCTAACACTCACTTCATATTACTTTTTTTCTCCTGTAGTATCTGACTTCTGTTTTTATTTCTATCTACTTTACAAGCAAATTTTACTGAACTTAATACTTGGCTCTAGTATTGCGATTTACATAATCAATTTGTCTCAAAATTGGAAGTCTGCTATAAAAATTAGATTATTCGTATGAATTACAGCTTACGTAAGGAGCCTACGCAGTTTTGAAGATGTGTGAACTCAAAACAGCTAGAAGCGGCATGAAAAGAAATAAAAGTAAAACTGGATTTAAATATAGACACCTCTAGGAGCTATAATAGCTAATCTAAAATATTTCGTACCTGAGTAGAACCTTTTTTTTTATAAAAAAATTCTCCAACTTAGTTTAGAATTTTTTAAAGTGAACATAATAGTGAAAAGGTGTGATTTTCTCGGATGAATCTAAATTTCATTGGAAAGGGAAGAGTCATGTTAGGCAGTTAAGAAGTCAAAGGCTTAATTCACGAATTACAATTCCTACTACTTGGCATAGTACGCCTTCGTAAAATTCAAAGGATGATGTATTTTATATGATGTATAAAACAATACTAGAAAAGACCTGGCTACACTATGCAAGAATAAAAATGTCTTTAAGGCTAAATGTACATTTCCAATATTGTTTAAGATAATTACCTGAAACTTGTCACAATATTTTAGAAACTTTGATATTCAAATGAAGGTGAGGCTTATTTTTTTGACAAATTTTTAAAAAACCATTGGGAGTTTTCGAGATATGGGTGCGTTTTTATAGATCAAACTGTAACTTCTGTACGGTTACACCCTATGATGATGATTTAAAATATGATACGAGAATAGATAATTGTTAGACCTTTTTAATGGTCTATAAATAGTTCCTCTCCGTTTTGAAGTTATGGCTCAGCAAAGTTAAAATTTTGGAATATTAACTAAGGTTTCTTTATTTAACTACCATTTTTATCTTCTCTTTAAAATTACCTATGACACACTTTGTACCCAAAATGTAACACTTTCTCTCAAGAATATCCATCGAAAAAGGTCAGTAAATACCAGAAAGCAGACAATTATCTTTTGGGAATGAACTTTTTAAGGCATTTTCGCTGGATATGTTCAAGAAAAAGTGCAAAAACGCAGATAGAGTTTCATTTTGGATACAGAATTTGTCAATGTTTGGGCGTAGATAAAATTATTTTCTAAAGAATTTATTCCAAAATTTTTAATAAACTATTGGTAGCTGAAAAAGATCAAAAATAGTTTGATTGATTCTGGTGTCAGCACCGTTAAGGATTTTAATGACCGTAGATAAGCATTCAGATTTCCCTTACTAATCTTCGCAGCCAAGTGGTACTATAATGCGTTCGTTTTTTAAACTAAAAATTGTTCTGTTCCGTTGATGATAAGCTTATATTTGAATTTGAACCTTGATATTCATTTCTTTCTCAATATTCTTCTTTCATATCCATTTATCTTAAATATTTTTTAAGTAGACAAGCCGCTGGACGCTTTTTGTTTTCCTAAATTGTTGAGAAGATTTCAACATTCAGGTTTAATTCGGTAATTCCAACAAGGTTATGACTTCAGTGTTCAGTCTAGTAAAAACTTGCTTTTCTGAAACGAAGGTTAATGTTTTTAAATTGCCAGGCCGATTTACAGATCTCCTACGGGGCAAATGGACAAAAAAGCCGAACACTTCATTTTAGTTCAATTGATGGAAGTGGGAATAGCTTTCCACCATAATTCATATAAAAATTAGTTGAGTGTATGTCGGATAGCTGGACGTGCAAGACTACGATAGATACTACGAAATATCGTTTAGCAAAAGAACAAGATTTGCACTGCATTGTACTGTAGGTCAATTGTTTGTGCTTTACATGAGCGAACAGAGAGTCATATAAAATAATTTCACATGATGTAAGATAGTATAAATTTTAAGCAAATTTGAATAATTTAAAAAAACACTTGGCAATTTTTGTTCCACTTTATAAATATATTTGTCATTTTATTAAAAAAAAAAACACAAAAAACAAAAATATAATAGAATCAATATGATTAAACAAAATAATTTGTTTTTATATGAGAGTCTTGACACACAGCACAGCAATAAGACTAGACTAAAGCTTTGATTTTTTTGTGTTTAGACAGAGCAGAACAAGAAGATAACAAATGAAGTCCTCAGGAAAGCAGCTTTTTATTTTAAACTAGGGTAGTCCGCCGGCGTTGCCCGGCAATAATATAGATAGAGTTTTGCTATGAAAATTCATAGCGAAATAAGTCAATCTGAAATTGACTCAGATTGCTGCTAAGTCTGCAGCTCGAGCATTAAGTGGAAAAAACTTTATGCAAACAAAAAATCTTTGAAAAAAGAAATATCATTGCAAAAAGAGGGCGTTTGTAATGAAATTTCTTTTTTCAAAGATTTTTCGTTTACATAAAGAGTTTTTTCCAATTATATAGATGCCTATATTGGTGGAGATACATAATATCTAAGCTATCATTTGACGGATACATTACCTCCCCCAGACCTAAAACGGCTCATTAACTACTACAAACGTAGAGGAAAGCAATTCATCGTTGGATGCGATGCAAACGCACATCACACGCTACGGGGCAGCACGGATACCAACGCCAGGCGTGAGTACCTTTACGATTTTATGTTGTCTAGCAATTTAGAGATACTAAATCGAGGTAATAAGCCAACCTTTATGAACTCTATTAGACAAGAGGTCCTGGATGTAACACTTGTCAGAATGTTCATAAGTACAAAAATAAGCAGGGGGCATGTATCGAACGAGATTTCCATGTCCGATCACAAACATATCAGGATCGATATAGACGCCACACTTAACACATGTCAAGAGCACCGAATCCCTAAAATAACTAACTGGAAACTCTATCGACAACACCTTAAGGCTGTAGTTGAATCTCCCGGCAGTAGCATTAGCACAACGGATGAGCTTGACTCAGCCACTGCGTAGCTCCAAACGGCTGTATTGACTTCATTCAAACACAATTGCCCTCTGAAGCAAAAGACCTGCAATCGGCAGGTACCTTGGTGGAATAGGGAACTGAGCTTGAAAAGAAAAGAAGTCAGGAAACTACTCAACAGAGCTAAAGTCTCTGGCATCTGGAGGGAATATAAAAAGGCTCTAACGGAATACAATACGGAATTAAGGAGATCCAAAAGAAGAACATGGCGGACCTTCTACGATGGCATAGATCAATTGCCCGCAGCTACCAGGCTCCATAAGGTACTTTCGAAGGATCACTCAAACGGGGATGGGAACTACACCGAGAGTTGTGAGGAAACAGTCAGACTCTTATTAGAAACTCACTTTCACTTTCCCGACTTTCTAACTCCCGATCAAGTAATAGGCTCCAGACCCTATGGAGGTGGACAAGTACAGGGTCTCTAACAGGAGCAAGAGCCTTGCGGGCAGAATCTTCACTCCTAACAAAGTTAGACGAGCCATTGGCACATTTAAGCCCTCAAATCTGCTGGAGGGGACGGCATCTTCCCCGCCCTACTACAGCAAGGTGTTGAAGAAATACTCCTTCCTCTACAAAAGATTTTTCAAGCCAGTTACGCTCTAGGGTACGTTCCCCAATGTTGGAGAGACGCCAGGGTGGTATTTATACCCAAAGCAGGAAAAAGGGCTAGTTGTCTAGCCAAACCTTTCCGACCCATTAGTCTCTCCTCTTACTTACATATTCGAAGTGAAATTTTGACTAAATCACCACTTCATTCTAAGCAGTTCGCTTATCAAGCTGCCAAGTCTACCGAGACTGCCATTCACACATTAGTCAAAGACCTCGAAAAGGCTCTCGAAGCAAAAGAGGTGACCTTATGTGCATTTGCGGACATAGAAGGAGCCTTCGATAATACGTCCTTCGATGCAATTAAATCAGTTGTCGAGGTTAAGGCTTTGAGTCCTTCACGGTAAACTGGATAGACTCCATGCTTAGAAGCAGGAGGATAACCACAGCTCTAGGGAACTGTTCAATCACGATCGTAATTGATAACCTGCTAGAGAAACTGACCAGTTCAGGTTTTAATGTACAAGGCTACGCGAATGACCTAGTAGTCACAATACGGTGCAAGCATGATCAAGTCATATCCGACCTCATGCAAAATGCCCTCTCCAAAGTTCGCACGTGGTGTTTAAACAAAGGTCTTAGCATAAATCCCAATAAGACGGTTATCGTTCCGTTTACAAGAAGATCGAAACTTTCACTAACGGCTCCTCTTCTTGATAACACGGAATTGATATTTTCAGACGAAGTCCAATATCTGAGGGTAACTCTAGATAAGAAACTTACCTGGAATTCGCATCTGTCCAAAGTGACGGATAGAGCGGTGCGATGTCTCTAGACTTGTCGTCGCTTTATTGGCAGAACATGGGGTTTGAAGCCAAAAATTATGTACTGGATGTACACCACGGTTGTTAGACCCATAGTGGCCAAAAACAAATCAAAAAACGGCTGGGAATCTGCTTCAAAAAACCCAGCGGCTTGCCTGTTTAGGCATAACTGGTGCCATGATGAGAACCTGTCTTACAGCAGCCATGGCAGCCTTACTAAACCTTCCATCCCTACATTTGCAAGTGGAAAAGGAAGCAATCTCCAGTGCTATTAGAGTGCAAAAGGAGAAACAGTTGGTTGGTCATTTAAGTATCTTAAAACTGATATTTCGAGCAAATGACGACAATATCTGATACAATCACACCCAGGGTGGATTTTGTATGACCATTCCAAGTGGTTCTGGTAGACCGACAGCAATGGCGTTCCACTAAACCGTCCTTTCAACAAGGATGGATGGTGTGGTATGTAGACGGTTAAAAAACGAACAATGCAGTCGGACTGCCAAATGCCATATATCAAAGGCTCTGGGCTCAACTCCTACCGTATTCCAAGCCGAGGTAATGGCCATAATAGAATGTGCCAATACCTGCATTAAAAGAGCAATAAATGGCTCAACCATTAATATCCTCTCGGACAGTCAAGCTGCCCTTAAGGCCTTAAAGTCCTACACTGTCAAGTCAGGGATAGTCTGGGAATGTCTACAAACCCTCAAAAACCTATCAAGGAGAAACAAAGTTATCCTCATGTGGGTACCTGGACATGAGGGCCACAAAGGCAATGAAATTGCTGATGGCCTAGCCAAAAGAGGAGCGGAAACGGTTTGTTGGACCAGAGCCATTTTGTGGCACTTCAAAATTTTACCTCAGAGCTGCCCTAATAGACTGGGAGAATAAACAAAAATCCCTGTAATGGGAAAGGCTACAAGGACTTCATCAGGCAAAAAAGTTTATCGACACCTCTGGCGGAAAAACATAAGAACTCCTACTCCTTAGAACAGAGCTCAAAATGATTACTGAGCTCTTCTCATTCCATTGCTCCTTAAGGTATCACCTAAACAAGCTGGGCTTGGCTGAGGCTTCATCCTGCCGTTTCTGTCAGGATGCTCACGAAACCTCGGAGCACTTGCTCTGCAACTGCAAAGCATTGGCCAGGCGGAGACTACTCCACCTGGAACATGCTTTTCCTCCACCAACCTACGTGAGGAACCTAAACCCTAGAATGGTTCTAGACTTTATTAACATTCTGAATCTAGAAAGGGAGAAAATGCAACGGGGACTCACAATAGATCTTTCACGTCGCACTGATAGCGAGTCTAACGCCCGCACACCCCTTCACAAATCTAAGCTAATCATCTGACTCGATCGCGCGATTCCGTACTCTAGGGTTTCACTCTGCATGTGTGTGTGCATACGTTCATATGCGTGGGAGAGTGTAGCTCTTTACGTCGACGGGTTCCCAAATATAGTAAAAAACGAAACGTACGAAGAAGTTGCCCGATTCACTCCACATTTGGACCTGTATTTACAAATTTTATGAATGATGAGCTCCATACGTTGACGTTTTCTCAGGCAGCATCCAAGTATGTATATAGTGAAAAACCAAGTTTTGTATGGCAAAACGAAAAAGGGGTAGCCCAATTTAGTCCATTTTTGAAATTTTATTTACCATTGCTATGAAAAACACCTTGCAAAATTTTTGTATGGCAACCCTACGAAGGAGTTGCCCGATTGGTCCTATTTTTGAGCTTAGATTTACATTTTTTTTAAAACGCCGTTTACAAAATTTGAGCTCTCCGTCGATGTATAGTGAAAAGCTAAAGTTATGTATGGCAACAACAAGAAGGGGCTGCCGATTCCAATTTTTCTTTCACCCTAAGAACCTTATTCGGACTATTACGAACATTTAAAAAAAGACTTAGCCAAATCGCTCCAGCCATTCTCAAGTGATGTGATTACCAACGAACAGCATTTCGTTTATATTATATAGATAGCTGGAAATACATACTTTCGATGGTTATTTCTTAAATACATACAACGTGAAAATATTACAAAAATTCACTTGGAAAGATAGCTATTTGGAATTATTGCTATTATTTTATAATATATTAATATACTTCGAACTAACGGGGTTATTACTTAGGAGCAACTAGTGCGCTTTAACAACTCTTGGCATGAAAGTACTGTACTAATCCGATTTATTGAATTTTCTTAGCCTATTTATACAAAATTCTAGCATACACTTACAACTATAAGTTTTCAATTTTTTATCAGAAAAATTTATATTCCTCTGGTCAACAACAGAGATTCCGCTTACATTAATTTCGTTCTGGGTTGATTCATTTATGTGTAATGAGTTTGCCTTGCACATTGCATCGGGCGCCTATTTCTAGCGCTAACATGTTATTTGTTTATTTTTACCTTTTATGCTGATTAAGTGTGCATGCCTTTGCTTGTTTTGCAAGGTAAGTGGCCAGGGAATGAATTTGTTTCTCATAAAAAATGATAAATTGGAAGTGAAAGCTGACCGTATTCGGTGTAAGTCGGAAATTAGTTGTTGCATTTTGTGTACGATTGGACATTGCTAAAGGCTAAAGTCATGTATATAACAAAAACTTTGAATGCTTATGACAGACATGAGTTATCGATATATAGATATTTAGAATACCCGTTTATACACCATTATCAAATACTTCCGATATACCCAGAAAACTGGTGGGTATTGGCTAGTTATTAATACCCTTAAAAGTTACTGGATATTGCTTGATGATCTTCTTACTTGGCGCAACGCTATTTGGTTGTTAGTAATAATATGATAATGTGCCAAATTAAGTCAAAATATGTCTGTGCTCTTCGTAACAAATCATAAAAGAAAAAGAAAAATCCAGCAATTTGTTATTATTTCGCTTCAAATGAGTCTGTTTAAATGTGCCAGTATGCTGCCTCTGCCACACAAAACTTGTTGGTAGAATGATGGTTGGGAGCAGGAATAAAGTGCAACTTAAAATTAGAAGGCAGCACAGGCAGCTTTTGAAGCAGCACGTCTTTTTTTAGCTATTATGAGTCACGTGTGCTCTAGAAAATCTTTTTTATGTCAAAAATATTTTTAACGCTGGCGCTCCTTGCTGTCAATATTCAACATCTAAATCTATTATGAAAAACATGAGAAAATGAAATGATAGTTGATTTTCTGAAAATAAATGATTTCATATTCAAGAAAAGGAAAATAGTGGACTTGAAGGAAAAGATAATAATTTTATTTACTATTATTCAACAATTTTATTGCAAACTCGCAGAGATTATAAGAAAATGACTCAAAAGTCACACTTCTAGGCGCCCCTTATACTGATCTGTCTACATAGGCTCAAATATTGAATTTGTTGTATTTTTACAAATAATTGTGGCCGTTTAAAGCTAATATGTTTGTCACTTCCATTTCCAAATTGTTTACCCTTAAAAATCTGTCAATGTCAACTGAATTGAAATGTTAAAGTACGGTTTTTCACACCAATACCATTTGTCTGTCAGGGGTATTTTAATATCTAGATATGAATATCTAGGTATCAATATCCCATGTCTGTGGTAAGCATAAGATCGAAATTTAAGGAATTGTGGACAAATAACGATTGCGGCGCCTCTAGCTTTACATAGAAGATTAAAAAGAGGGGAAAATAGCAAACACCTATCCCCCGATTTATACAACTTCACAAAATTTGGAAAAAAAAAATGTCCAGTCATTTTTTTTCCGTTCGCTTGGTAACGTTCGTCTCTTGAATTTCTAGTAATTTTTAATTCCATTAATGAAACAAACGATCCTGATGAAGAGCAGTCTGAACCAGTTGCGTTCACAGCAAAAGTTCTCCGTGAAGGACTTGAATTAGGGCGAAAACTTTCTACGAAATGATCCAAATGTTGAACTATTTCAGCGAGATATTATTAAACGCTTAACCCAATATGAGAAAGTCCATAAAGATTTGACCGAAACCCAGGCACAATTGATAATTACGGATTTTATTACCAAGGCTCGCCGATCTGAAATTGTTTCTATGTAATTCACCCAACATAAACGTGCATCACATCAAGTATGTACTTTCGAGGAATAAAAGATTCATAGTCTACGAAAGTGATAACAGTAATTAAAATTTTGACAAATTTTTTTTTGTGTTTCTTGTTTCTATATGTAAAATGAAATACATATAAATTTATTTTTTGTCATTTTATGAATAGACTGTTATTTTTGTTTTTTAAGATAATGAAATAAATTACTGAATTATGCACATTTTAGTCTTCTAAGAAACCTATCTTTAGTGTAAATGGGAGGATAGGTGTAGTTCAATCGATAGAAAAGATTTTCAGAACAAGGCGCACAAAAGAGCACACCTAGTTGCAGATTTGTAACATTAATTGCTATTTATTCCTTACTCGATGCCTTAGCACAGCAGTTAATTAGTATGTTTTTTTCTTCTTATCATCTTCTCAATGTATATGAGCCACACGTATGCCACAGCAAATGTTAATTTTGATTTTTTCTTGAGAGAAAATTTCAATTAAATAACCGCTTAGAGTGATTATTACAGACCGATCTGCTTTGTTGAACTATTTCTAAAATTAAGGACGAATTTCGAGTATTAGAAAATATATTATACAGAGTTTTGCTTAGAGGATTTTGGATTATGTTGGTTGGCTGGAACTTTCAGTGCCGCATTCAGCAAGCGATACTAATATCGCCCTAAGGGATCTTGACTTAAAATAATAACAGTAACTTTCTATAGAATGCTACTTTTCGTTTCTGTATAAATTCAATATTGATTTTAATTAATATCACCTTAACGTAGTTATCATTATTTAACACAATTTACCTTCAGTTATGATAATTAGAGAAAACTTAGGACAAGGGGACATTCTATGCTGCTTACACATACATTGACCAGAAAATATTTGAAAGAATGATATAATCAAATCCGCAATTAATTTTTCAATTCGAGTTATTAAAACCGCTAACACCATGAACTATTGCACACCAATTCCTGTTAAATGAACAGAAAATATGTCAAGTGCAAGTCCCATATTGAATCTGCAGATAAGAAAAGGCAACATACATATCGAACCTACACAGAACCATATGTAAGCAGATTTATTTAATTTGTTTTGAAATTGCATTTCCAAACTCCAATTATAACACAGCAATAACGAACAAAAATGAGATAAGTCATAAGCATCACAACAAGGTGCGACAAGGTTTTGTTTTTCTTTCGCAAATTAACCACTAATCGATTCATGATTACAAGCAGTCATTCACGCCAAATTTGGTTAGACATTTTTATTATCTAGAGAAAACTTTTACGAATTGCTTCGCACCCGTTCCAAGTATTTGCTTGACCGCAGTTTTATTAAATTACCTGGAAACAATGTATAATTTTTCCCAGTGCGTTGTGTGCGTTCTTGTTGTCGGCAAAGTGTTTTTGTAAGTCCCACAAAGATGTAGCGAAAGCACTGTAATCATATTATAATTGTTAATTTTATTGCTACTCTAATAATTATGATTTATCTGCTACCTTTGGTTTTTAACATATTCTTTTCCTGAATCTACAGCTATTGTGCACATTTTGATAATTTTATCCAATCTCTGTTCCAAATGATCAATTTCAGCTTCCTCTTTGGATATGTACTGCCTATAAAAAAACAAAATAAATTAATTCATTACGCATTCTGCTCATTCTGGACCCTTTTATAGCGATTAAGGTCGCATATTCCAACCGATTAAGAATTGTGACTCAGACTCGGCATTTATTACTTGCTACTAACCTGAACTTAGGAGAGTCTTTTAAGCACTCCTCAAATTCGATGGCGGACCTCATTTTGGAACAATCACAGAATCAGCCACGATACGATGTACAAAAGTAGAATATTAAGGTGGGTTTTACTACGAGCACTGTCTATATCATACTTTAAGGAAATAGCACCTTTATAAACACAATTCCTTAAGAATTTACCCAATAAATCTAAACAAAAATCTCGACGCAAGACAAATCGCACACAACACGTAGAGAGATTCACAAATTCTGTTTTGACATTTCATTTTGATGTTTATTACATGATGACGTTTCTGAAAAAAAAACAGCTGTTTTAATTACATGACCGTTAGAAAGTCGTACTTATCTTATAATTAATACATAAAATGTCTTGTTATTTGTATATTTAAGGTTGTCTTTATTAACAATAAAAGAATTTAATAAATGAAAATATAAGTTTCATAGCTGATTCTGCAATATTTTTTTTACATTCTTCTATCGTTTAAGAGATGGAGCTATAAACGTCTAGGAAATGAACTTGAATTAATGGTCTAAATTCAATTCATTTCCACACGCATTTTACACCATTTGAAAATCGTTTTTTCCGTTTTGGGGAGAAGTGAAATTTGTAAGTATTATGAGCGACTAGGTCTACTCATTGAATAAATAACTAATATTAGTTATTTATTCAATGGGTCTACTACTATGTTCGCCTAAAGGGGTTTGGCTAAATCTAGTTTCTTTAAATGTTAACAAGAACAATAAGAAAAACAAGCACTTATTCCAAAAAGAGAAAAGAAGGAAGAAACCAAAAAGTTATTCTAACATAATCAAAAACAAAATTAATAAAAATTCCAATAACATAAAAATAAAAAATGGATCTTAGTAACTAAAGTTGTGTTCCACAATAGAAAAATATTTACCAATTAAAAATTTAGAGCTTTTGTAAAACTTAAATAATTCTAAGGTCGGCTCAAAAATTGTTGTTCTTTCGTGCATTTCTTTAAAAAATATGATAAATATAATTAATTTTTTTTTTAATGTTTGGTGATTTAGTTATAAAGATATAGCTAAAAACGTTCCACTTTTGATCTTCTAGGTAGATAAGACGAAAATGCAGCTTTTTCCGAAAGTCACATACTTAATTACCTAAGGCCAAGTCTTATATAAGATCACTCTTGCGTCCGCCGGTTTTATTATTATTGAAATTTAACAACAAATGTTTAAAACATATGAAATATAGAGCTAACTAAAGGGGAAATAAATCAATAACGTAGTTACTAATGTTCTAGCACAATGTGACACAATTCATTCATTTTTCAGTTATCACTGGCAAATTTGGATTAGATTTAAATTTACTTAAATTCGGTCGATCGACTATTCATTAATAAAGTTCTGATATGGAACTCTGATTGCACCAGCCCGACTCACTCTCGACCGACTTATTTCCTGTTCGGTTGGGATTTTTGAATATTTTTTACTTTTTTAATGTTTCGGTTTACGTCGTTCTGTTACGTCATGAGCTTGTCATTGGCGTAACTAGGTAGGGGCCAAAATTTATACAAGTAGCTGCAAGCAGCTCTGGGAGCTCCTGTCAGCTCAGCCGACTGTGAACTGAGCTTTTCCATCAAGTTAAAACTTGGTTCAGAGCAACTGCTTCAGGAGATGGCACTCATAAACATTGAAAACGAGATAATTAAAAACAAATTAACAGGTGCTAAATAAGGTTCCAGAAAAAAAAAAACTATAAACTAAAGCGTATACAGACTTTAACTATCTCTTTATTAGTACTTAATAAAAACTTTAATAATTGATATAAAATGTGTATCTAACATCAGACCTGTAAAGTACATATTTAAGTACATTGGTAGTTAAGTATTAGTACCAGTACCAGGACCTGAAATTAAATGTTTTTTAAGTACAAGTCCCGATACTGGTACTTAACGCACTTACTATAAATAATACCATAACGCGAAGTACTTCAGATCTTGTAAATTATTTAAATACGCTTTCTAATAATAGAGGTTATCTGCATCTGTATCTCGGCAGTGCCTCAAGAAATCTTACCGCCTTCAGTAAAATAGAAAGAAAATTATCGCAATATATGAGTTACTGTAGGACAGAAATTGACATGCTGGATCGATATCCTTTGTTGAGAGGGTTGGCAGTTAAGTGCCACAATCCGCTCTCTTCCTCCGCACATGTGGAGAGGCAATCATAATCTGATGCGACATTTGTTTTGCTAAAAGCAAACTCGTACTATACTGTATGAACAACTTCCAAAATTAGAAATTAAAATAGCAAAGGCTTATAAGATATTTTATGATATTTCGAAAATGGATACCTCATCCAGTTATTTAACTGGCTATATATTTTTCAAAATTTCTGATTTGAGTTTTCGAAAGTTTTTGAACTTTATAAGTACCAGTACCAGTACTTGGACTTGTACTTGAAAGTTTTTAAGTACCAGTACCGGAGCTTGTACTTAAAAGATTTGAAATATGGGTCCTGGTACTTGAAATAAATGCTGGGCATTAGGCAAGGAATCCCTATCATATCAGTTTCGTGTATGGAACTTGAGGAGTCTGATTTATTTTCCTTAATACGTGAGAAAAGCAAAGAACTGGATGTGGAAAACAAAAGTCTCTGTTAATTAAATGACACCACTTTCTTTTATTTTTCTTTAAAAATCGTGTAAATTATATTTTATTTTTCAAATAAACACTACTTCCTATGATTTAAGAAAAATTTAAATCGCGTTGAATGTTTGGAGTGGACTATAAGGAATAGATGAGTGTCGCTTGGGTTCATTGGAATTAACGAAAAGAATGCACTTTCACTAAATTCACCAATTACATTATGTACTAATCTATTTTCACAATAATTTAAATGACCCGACTAAAACTATTTCATAAATACTCGACTCCGTTGGTCTCGATAAGCAATAAATAAATATTGAAAACTGTTCATTGTTCTTCTGACCTTAACATCGCAACCTCGACAAAAACTGCCATATCTCAAAAGCTTTTCTTATTAAAATAGCCCCGAATGTACACATGTATCTGCATTTGCAGTAGATTAAAAGTGGTGGCTGATCTATTCTTTTTGCTTTCTTGAGAGCGGAGTCAAGGTTCAAAACGTAGGAAGACTACATATTATCAAAATAGTGACGCGATGTCTGTGACTTGTAAAATGAGAGTTATTTTATTTTTTATTTTTGTGAGAATTATTTTATTTTTTGTGTGCAGAGCTATTTTATTGGAAATTATGTTCTAGAATTTAGATTATGTTTCTTGTGGGTTCTGTAACTTATAGGACTCTCTGTACTCTCTGTAACTGTAGAGGCTTTATGGTTTTTTTAATCAATGAAATTTCATTGGCTCTAGGCATTATATCAAAATCTTGTAAGTGCTCAGAGCAATGCATAAAAAAATGTCAGTCAAGAGCTGGGAATACTCATGAGCTGGTATACTCCGAAAATAAAATGTTTGTTAAAACCTACATATGTACGAAAATTGTGGGACTAGGCCCACCCCCAAAAAAATACTAGTTACGCCAATGGAGTTGGCGGAAATAATTAATTGCGTAATTTGTGCGTTTTCTTTATATTTAATAAATCAATTGATTTTAAAATAAATCGTAAGGCAAGGTTATTAAAATAAAAATTTCATTAGTATTCACATATCGTCGTAGTTAATTTATTAATAGAGAACGAAACATAAGTTTCGTGGTAAAAAAAAAAGATTTACTTCACTCAACATTATAAAGTTGGTATCACATGAAGAAATAGGAAATAGGAATATAAAATTCAGGGGTAATATCCGCTGCTCTGGTAGATATTCCTCACAGTTTTACCATATCTCGTTTTATGTAAACCAATCCTAATTTGGCTGAAAAAGCATCAAGGTGTTTGTAATTGTTAAAGAATTGAACAAAAAATTAAGTCTTGATGAGCCTTCCGATGACATTCAGTAAATCTTATCGAAATCATCATTAAATATCATGAAACTCCTCCTTATATACTGAATCAGCAATAAATAAACGTTTCTTCCTTGGCTTGGATTGACATGGTGATAACATTTCAAAAATTATTGAATTTGATATTAATTTTTTAATTTGTTGATTTTAAATTAATTTTGAAATTTGTTCTTCCGGGAGAAACCATCGTCCATATGCTAAACTTGACTTTATTGCAAAAGTTTTACGTTTCAGCGTCCTTGCATCCTGTATCCTAGTCGACATTTCTCAGTAAAATCAGTAGTGAACTGATCGTGATTCTCATTTATGGACTCATCATTATCGTAATACTCATTAATAAGCTCATCTTGGCACTCATTATATATGCACGTCGATATTTTAATATGCACAAAAGTGGCACAGCGTATACATTTCTAGAAACAGTAAAAGAGATGAAGTGTATACACTATTTGTGAACAAGTAAATAAATGATTTTTTCCCGGTCTTTATTCTAACGCGCACAAATATCATCTTAACGTTTATCTGAGTAATCATGGGGAGTTCATTGATGAGCTCATTATATGATTTGTCTACTACGGTGGCGTACGTACATACACATATGCATGTAGATATATATAAAATGATAATACATATTTAAATTTCTTAGAAATGCATACATCTCTTATATTTTCATAACTTTTCAATAAGTAAAAATAACCCCGAAAATAACCGGAAATGTTCCAGGAATCAAATCATCAATCTATGAATACCTACCTATTCTCTACCCATACCGATATCAGGACAATTAAAATTGATTTAATACGGAAGCAGGAACAGTTAATGTATTTACATATTAAAAACAAAATTATGAGCGCCAGCACGCAATATACATACGCAGCGTATTTTTGCATATCGATATTTTCTAGCCACCATTCGAAGGGCTATTTTGATATTGATAAAACTTAATAAAAAAAAAAAAAAATGAAAATGCTTTCACAGCCCCCGAAATACAGATGCAATAAATGGCGAGAATTCCGTGACACATTTGGTCACCCTTAACAACTCGACTTCTGTTTACTCTAAGTTAACTCGACGACCGCACCTACTCCATTAGAAATCATCATTTAAATGAAATGAAATGAAAACCGGGGGAAAACGCGTGTTTGTAATCATGCGGAAAATTGTTATGAGGTACGGAGTGGCTCATCTTTATGAATGTGATTTTGTTGGGAAATGTGTATTCATATTACTTATATGTAAAATTAGTATATCTATGTAGTTGTTTTGTACATCGTCTTTGCTCTTAAATTAAGCTTGACATGCACATAATTATTATAATGAGATCATCACCTCTGCAATAAGATAACAAATTTTAATTTCGTTTTAGTTTAATATAAAAATTTACTGTTGTTTTATATGTTCATGTACATATTTTAGTAGTACTTTATCCAGGCTTACATATAATGATAAAATTGGAGGGATTTTTATAGGATATTGAAGGTGGTAACCTTTATTTGCAGGAATTTAGAACTTATCATACTAACATCTTCGGGATTTAACTTATTTTTAATAGAATTTGATAGATTGAGTAGAATTGAAGCTATCTTACCTATAACTTAACTTTAATTTTTTCTTCGTTTGCTTATAAATCGTATAAATTTTCCTATGTAGGTAGTTGTTGTACATAATTGGAGAACATTCTACAAAAATATAACGTAAACATAGGTATATTAGGGTCTAATAAAATTTTGTTTAGTTGAAGTAAAGGAATAAGAAATTTTAATGTTGTCATTTGAAAATGTAAATGAACCACTTGAATTTTTCCAAAAACCTAAATTTATTCGAATTTATAATTAAAACTACGCGTTTCGTTCTATTTACAGGTTACTAACTAACAGTAATGTACCTGGGCGTCACATATTTTGTGGCGGCATTTTTCTTATATTTCTGCCTAAATTATATAAAAATAAAAATAAATAATATGATAACAGAATAAATCGAATAGAATCAATGATTACAATCAGTATCTATTCAATTTGACGAAAATGCGTGCTGACTCCAGCGGTCCAACTTGACGTTGATATTTTTAAGCTTAATCAGTGAAAAAGATAAACACGTGCGTCATAAATTTGGAGCTGGCAATGACTACCTAAAGATACCTCGTTTGGTGGTAAAAATTAGAACTACTAAATAAAAAAATAGGTACTTTTGGGCCGCTTGTTTCAAAGGAATTATTGCAATGTCAAAAGTAGGCAATACCTAAAACAAACTGATATATTTTTGGTTGCCTTTTAAAAGCGCCTAGTTATATCACCATAATTTTTTTATAACTTTTATCAGTTGCAACTTTAGAAAACTCATTTTTACACTAAGCACAAAATTTCAGTCTAAATACGTGTATAAACAAACAAAAGCTGTTAATACTTTCTTTAGAGCAATTGTTGTTATTGTAAACAGTGCCCCCATCGGTCATGGACATCGCCAATAGGGAACCGAAATAGTCTAGTTATTACATGGTGGTTGAAGCAAAGTTAAATTAAGAACAAGTTAGGGACTAAGAAAAAATCCTACTGTTTTCCATTCAAATGTTAATTAGTAGAAAAACAAAGAAAGAAGAAAAAATAACAAAAAAATTAAACTCTCTGAAATTTTTTAGATTTTACTCTTATATAATGTTCCCGCGCTTTTATGTCTGTACCTGCTCTGCGAGAAGAAGCAAAACGTTGGAAAAACATATCTTTTAACTATGTATGGCCAAATACTGCTAAGACGACGACGAAACTTAACCGTGAAAATGGGTGGCCGAACGACTCTTTCTTATATTAAAAAAAAAATAAAAATAGTTTCAAGTTTTGCAGGTTTTTAAATCCTTACTTATAACACTAATTCTATATTTCTTTTAATGTATTAAAGTATAAAAAGTCTTTCTTAAATAGAATCAGTCCAAAAAGAGATGATTTGGAGGAATGCGGACTTGCAGAAAGAGAAAAAGAACGAGACTTATTTTGCTTTTATAGATAAAATGAAAAAGGTCTTCTTTAAGAAAAAAAGGACCGTGGGACCAAGGAGGAAAAAATGGACCAATTTTGTACCAATTGGATCAAAGTGGCAACTCTGAATGTGGCATGCTCTCCCTGGTACTCTGGTGTATGTTGCAGTGTTTTGTGCTCTGGAGGTGAAGTCAAGGTAGTTTGACGTTTGTTTGTTTAATTTTTGCCGTCAAATAACCAAATAACTTTCAGAAGTTTATTACTGTGTGGATAGCAAACGGCAACATATTTATTGACGGTCAATGATACCCAGCTAAAGGATATAGACGGCTAAAGCCAAAAGTTGAACACACTCTTCGTTGACTCAATCATCACGGTGCTAAAAAATGTGGGATACTCATGTAAAGAGTATGCGGACGAATGACATCCCTCTGGGCTGCTGCCTGTACCCTCATGCAATGAGGCCTCAATACTGTTTAGGACTGGTGCACCCGAAATGATATGACAGTGAACGCTACAAAGACTAGCTTGGTTCTTCTAAAGCTCTTTGGACACAATTCAACTTCAACTTCAACTGTCTCCCCATGTCAAGCACCTCGTTTACCTGTCTATTCTGACTCGAAGCTGTCGTGGAGATGCATATAGAGGAAAAAGTTAATGCGACCATGAGGGTATTTAATCATTGCAGAAGAATCTTTGATTGCACATGGGGCATGAAACCGATTGTTGTGCACTGGCTGTGCGCCTCGATTGTAAGACTCATGCTCCGGAAGTTGGCGGGCTCGCAAAGGCTTCCTTGCTTGGGAATTTCAGGCTAAATGATATCCACGCCTACTGCTACCCAGGAGGTCTTACTCAATCTGCTACCCCTAGATCTTGACATTCAGCTAGATGCCAAATTGGGCTGTGTGTAGATTTCGTTTATGGGGACATTGGATGGAGGGCTGGACTGGTTTTTGCCATTGCTCATTGTCGTGTGGGCTGAACTGGGAAAACACTAGAGTTCGCATTTCCCTTTATGCGATGGTACTAGAGCTTCGTTTTGGGCGTCGCTTCTCTGTTAATTTTCCTGAAAGGGAATCATGGACTGAGAGAAGTGCCTAATCGAGCCTTACCCGGTCCGTTTTAAAAATTTTCACCGACGGTTCCCTAACTAATGAGGAAGCAGCTGTTGGTGTTTACTTTTTTGAACCTGGCATTGGTTTGAGGACTCAGTTGGAAGGCACACCACTGTCTTCCAGGCTGAAGTCTTTGCCATCGCAACAGCAGCGAAGATAGCCCTTGATATGGAAATATCAAAAGAAATGATATTGCTATCCTATCGGATTGGCTTTGAGATAAAATCTAAGTTACTGAGGGATGTCCCTTCAGTAGGTTCCTGGTCACATGGAGATCATGAGGAATGTGAGGACTGATATGCTAGGCAGGTCTGGCTCGGGTTCCCTCTATCCCGTTGTAGTCGTTGCTGCCGCGGGGATCAGGCCATCTGCGATCCTATATATTAATGAGTTGAAAAACTTGCCTTACCCTGATGCGCATGGCTTTAAAAAAATATTGTACAGTTTTATTACACTTAGCATTCAAAGATTATCTATGGCTCTTCTGAAATAGTATATGGTTTTAGCAATTTTGTTACAAATATAATTAAAATTATCTTTGAAATTTAGTGTGAAATTTAGCCAAATAACTCACACCACACTAATTAAAATTCACACTATCAACTGTAATATACAATAATGCATTATCTGCAAAAAGTCTTAATTTACAGTGGTCTAGAATATTATCCACATAATTAATATAGATAAGAAACAGCAATGCGTACATGATAGAACCTTGGGGAACTCTTAAGGCACATTTTATTGCTCCCGTTTAGTTTACTTTAGTTCTCTGCGATCTGTTCATTAGAAACAACCGAAACCAGTTCACTTCCCTTCTTTCACTCTGTACTTAACTAATTTGTCCATGTCTAGGAAAATTGCGATAATAAATTTGTCTTCATCAATAGCTCGTTTCCATTCCATTATTAGCCAGGTGAGAGCTGTCTTACAAGAATGATGCTTTCTAAAGCTTGACTGATATTCAAAAATATTGCTATATTGTTCTACATATTTTATTGGTTATAGTTGAATTACCTTTTTCAAATATTTCCAGGTAAATGAAGCATATTTACTGGCCTAAGGATCTCGCATAAATTCGTATTTTTCACTTTTTGTATAGGTACGATAAGGGACTTCTACAAATCCTCCGGAAATTAACAAGTTGACTATATGTTAAATAAAATAGGCCCAATTAAATTTATCCCATCATGTTAAAGTAGGCGTTCCAATTTATAACCCTAATCAGCCCAGGTGAATTTACTCCTTAATTCGCCCAGGTGGTGATTCAAGGTCACCATGTTAGAAAATTTTTATTCATTACTGCGAATGCAAAGGATTCTTAAAATAACATTTATTTTTATTTACATAAGTGGCAAGAGATTGATTTTCGGAATGTTCGTTGCAGACACTCATCTGCATTTGCAACATGTTTGTTTCGAAGTGCGACCTTTGTCATGAGGGCTCATGTAGCATCGTTTTTTTCCGTGAGGTATTTGCATTATTTTCCCGAGAATCCTGAACTGCAGGCAGATAGTAGGTACTATATCAATAACAACATTTTTTATGGACCGTGATGAATATCTGGTTTTCCGGCGTAAAATGTGTAGAGTTAGTAATCCCACTGCTAAGTCTCTTAAGTACAGTGGTCTTGGTTTATTCTTTTTAGATCTTTTCTAAGCTGGATATGTTTTCATCTAAATGACACATGCAGCGATACCCGCAACATCGATGAGGTTATGGAAAATAACAACGGGTCACCTGTTTGACTTTCGTTTTGCTGAAAATGAATGACACATCTGATCCAAAGTATCACACAGCGTCACATTGCAACTCAGGCCTAAAACTCGAAAAGCATCAATACCACATTCTCTCCTAGATTGCACTCTTTTTTGTTTCCTTCCTTTCCAAGGTAAGGAATACCAAGAAAGAATGGGATGTAGCGGTATCACATATCCATCAGATCTTCATACCACATTTATCTGGTTTTGAAAGTATGTACTGCTTGAATGACACTCTTCCTCAGAAAGGAACCAGTTGCTCTGTAAACCAGGTATCGAGGGGAGCTCTTGGCTTGCATTTATGATGCTGGAAATTGAATTTTTTTTTAGGTTATTTAAAGAATAAGACTTCGTTTTACTTCAACAGAAGTTTTACTAGGATCCAATTTCCTCCAAATCCCTGCATACAATTTACACACTTAAATCTATACTAAACCCTGCGGCCGTCCTTCTACACACCTCTATGTATGTGTATAATCTATCTCATTTCACGAGACTAAAAATCAACATGTAATACTACGTTAGTAAATTTTTTGTTTTATGTTTATTATACTAAAGTTAGATGTTTTTTTTATTAGAAAATGTTTCCTTTTTATTTATTTTTCACTTAGCTTCACGTGATCACTGGGCGATCTCCTGGTGGCGCAGCACTTTCCCTCCTGGATTATAAAAAAAAAATTCTTGGTGAGGTGCACTAGGATTTCCTTTGTGACCTTGTTGAGTTTCCTTGTCGTCTCCTTTTTGGTTAAAAAAAATCTGTTGATTTTGAATGTTTCTTTTTAATTTTTTTTTGCTCCAAGACTTCCAAAAGAAAAACTCGCCCGACAGGCCGTAACTCTTCTCTCCCACCAAAAAAGAAAATGTCTTGCTTCTTCTTCTCATCGCCCCAGTTTCAGAAACTTTTCCCCGCATTTTTAAGATAAGCATGTTTTCCAGTTCAGGCTATGGTTATGCCACCAGTGAGTTTTAATTGGAAAATAAATTCGAAAAAGTTGTTTTAATTTATTTCATTTGATTTTAATTCTAGTATGACGTTTCAATTTTCACAGTTCATTATTTGTATTTCTTACTAATATTGTTATTATTAACTTTTTTTTTATAGTTATATTTAACGTTAGTTTATTAATACCTACATCTCTAAGGAATTTTTAGGAAATATGATTTAATTTTTTGGAATGGAAGTATTATAGGAGGCCTAAACGAGAATTTGATTAAATGTGACAATGTCGCTAGAGCATACATTACAGCTCGTCAATTGTCAGGTTGATACCTGGTACATACGTTTTTCTCAAGTTCATCATAATAGAGTTTCCGAGGTCTCTTATTGGTGCAAATTTGTCGTTTTGTTTTCTTTCCGTTCTAATTGATATATCATCAAAACATGTTCCGAAATTTTGACGAATATAGTTTTTGACATTGTTGCCCTGAACATTGGATGGTCATGAACTGGATCGCAACAAATCGGTAAAATCAAATAGTCCTTGTTTTTTAGTGCCCGAATAAATAAGTAGTCCTATGAAAGCTTTAATTTCGATGCTGTCAGTAAATTTTCATTTTTGACCACCCTTCTCCGCTCCATGGTTATTCGTAAACTCAACTATAAAGTCCATAATTGTCATTTCGAAAAAAAAATGTTCGAACACAACCTCGATGTCATCAATACTCCATTCAGGTAGTAAAACAACCTTGTACAATTGGCAGGCATGTAAAGGAATTTTGACTCATCTCATCAGTCAGCTCAAGCAGTGAGTCCGCACAATCATTGAGTCCACTAAACAATAAGCGGTGGTTCATCGCTCGAAATTTGAGGGGACTCAATCTTGAGCGGATTTGACTCAAATCATGTTTTAACTAACATAGGGAAAATCTAACTTAATTAAAATTTAAACTGAAACTGAATTTTCAATCAAATAAGAAAAGTTCACAAAAAAGTCTATTATATTAATTTTCTTAGTCAACGTTTCTCTTCCTCTCAATATAATGTACAAATTCAACAACTTGTAAAACTTGTAAGGAAAATACCATACTTCAATTCAAGGAAGTTTTTGCAGAGAATCAGCGTCTTACTTTATATTTTTTCCATTGATATGTAGCATCATTTGCATTTCAAAATTTTCAAATGATGAGCTCGCTCAAGCTGCTCAAGCAATGAGTCCGCTCAACCAGTGAGTATGCTCAAGTTTCGAGCGATAAACTACCGCTCAAGTGTTGAGCGGACTCAATTCCTGAGTTGAGCGATGAGTTGATATAACAAATGAGTCCGCTCATTTCCAACCCTGCCAATTGGCATCTAATGATGTTATGACTGGCAGCTCTTCCTTGAACAAGCAGCTCAGCGTTTCATTCAGTTCAAACCTTACCAAAATATTTTTCAGCTATAAATTCAGCATCATTATCATTGGAAGACAACTCAATTTCATCGGGCGATTTCTGAAAAGTTTCTGTAGCATTTTTCTTACTATCATTACTATTCAGATAATCAAAATCACTCTCGGCATTTGCTTCTAAATCATTATCATTGTCCGAGTCGAGTAAGCTTCTATCGCCCTTCTCATTTCCTCATCCGTAAGTATTTGGCTTTGTGCCATTTCTGCATGTATTTCAATTAAATTTATAAATAAGAAAACTTAGTTTTTATACTTTTTCTATAACTTGAAATAGAAAAAAGTTGTTATTCAATAAAATATGAAGACATCAATGCAAATCCAAGCAATTTACTTGAATCAACAAGTGTGAAGGCGCTACCTTTTCAAAAATTCGTAGAAATAATTCTCAAAGCTGAAACAGTGATTCGAAGTCACTGGTTGAGCAGATTAGGGTTAAAGTCCTTTTTCTGATTGATATTTGTGAGCACCTATTTAAGCTCCTCTAAATTAGGCGGTCGAAAAGAAAATTTTCTGATAATCTAAAAGCTTGATTTCTTATCTTTCCACCCGTAATCAAATTTTTATACCTTTCTAAACAAAATTATATAAGAATTTTTTGCTTAACCGAATGACTGCGATGCTGCAAAGAAAAACTCTCAGCTGAGTAATAATTGCATATGTAAATGTGCCATAGTCCGAATGAATTTATGTACTTGCAGATGAGAGTTATTGAACGTAGTAGTATGGTAAGGGTCTTTTTTAATCAAGACTATTGTATTAAGTAAGGTATTTAGTAGGTAAGTGGAGATTTTTAGAAGGTAAGGAGCTAAGATTAAAATTACTGGGCGACTATTTTCCGGATAATAAATAGATTAGGCTCTATAGTATATTTAAGATCAATGTCTAGTCACTTTTCCATATGTATTAATATAAACAATTAAAAAAGCTAGAATTGGTCTAAGACCAATTCTTATGATACCCTAAAAGCCTAAGCACAATTGCGACGACAGAACGACGACGAAATTCCGCTGTAAAACTTCTAAAAGCACAGCGTCTTATCCGAATGCACCAAATTACGACGAACGACGGTAAGCGGTCGACGATGTTGCCGTCGAGATTGATCAAATTCTAATTTTGCCGTCGTCGCTGCAGTGTTACCAACAAAATTAATCGAATGAAATTGTCTTGGCATTCAGCTTGTTATGGAATTATGAAGAGTGATTGGCTTGGACGTAAAGTCCAGACTGACAGCATGACCTGACAGATCACTCGACGGACAGCGTTAACTGCAGTGCGGCACGCTAGCTCGCCTCGGCTCATTGGCGGAGAGTGTGGGGGGGGGGGGGGGGTTCCACGAAAAAATCTGCCGCTCCCCTTCTTTCCAGGTCAGGACATTTATATAAGTAAGCGACGTGAATGTGTACATGAAAAATGTCTGAGTCCTCACAGAAATCTGGGAAGAGTCGGGTTGGAGAAGCTAGAGACTGAAAATGATACTAGAGATTCTTCAGCCAGGCAGTTAGCAGTATACCAACTCCTGATTACTGGAGGTCTCCAGTATCACTTCCATCCTCCAACAACTCTTTCCTTCCTCTTCACCAGATTGTCATGTCCAGCTAACCTTCCAACTGGGCAGAGTCATGAATCTGGTCGACTAGTTAGCTGAAAGCCAAAAAGCCGTCTCACAGATTCACAACTCTGTCCAGCCAGTTGGCCAACAGAGACATGTCTCCGTGAGAGCTCATTCAAAAAATATGTGTGAGGTCACCTACCATTTCCATGACAGAAGGCCAGCGGGAAAGATCATTAAAACAAATTCAAAAAAATTCAAAACTTTCAAAAACTTTAAGACGTTACGTTACTTTACTTTACTCAATTCAACTTTCAAAAATCAAAATATCGAAACTTCACAAATCTTTACTTCACTTTACAAACTTTCAAAACTTTCAAAACATTACGTTACTTTAATCGTTACTAAAAATTCAAAATACCAAAAACTTTACTTTACTTTCCAAAAATTTCTATTAACAAAACAATCAAACCTCAGGTCCACATGTGTTCTTCACTAGATATGAGACTACCGAGTCAGACGATTTAGCTACAAACCAAATGTCCATATCTCAAGTAGCCTCAGACCCCAGTGTCAAACACATTTGAACACCGAAGTTGACTGAGGTGGCCCCACGTTGGGCGCCATTTTTGTTATGGAATTATGAAGAGTGACTGGCTTGGACGTAAAGTCGAGTGATCTGTCAGCTCATGCTGACAGTCTGGACTTTACGTCCAAGCCAGTCACTCTTCATAATTCCATAACAAGTTTTGTCTTTTTGAGGTGGTAGCATGCCGCGGTAAATTTCAAATAATGAGCTTTGAGGAAAAATTTATTGAGGAAGTACGAAATCATAGAAGAATTTATGATTTGCAAGACAGGCAAGACTGGTGGACAAAAAAGACGTGGTTTGGATTGATATTGCGAGGCGCTTAATTTAGTTAATTTCTGTATTTTCAGTTTTTTCTTTTCACACTTTGGTTCATTGCATTCCTTTCAATATAATATAAAATACTCTTATTAAAAATCTCCTTTTAAAACGCTAGAAACATTGAATAAATGAAATTCAGTATCTTCTTCTTTCACAATCGTCGTTCACCGCCTGTCGTTGCAATTGTGCTCCCAATCTTTCGACGGCCTATTTTGACAACCGAATTTCCCGCTGCCGTCTGCCGTTCTCCGTTCTGCCGTTGCAATTGTGCTTAGGCCTTAAGATGAATGCCCTTATGAAATTTCGTATTGTCACCCTTTTGTGCAAGTTTGATTTTTGAAGTGGTTTTTCGTATATATTTCTAGAACGGTTTGTCGGACAGAAAAAATGATTACAACCAATTTTATACGATTTAGTATTCTAAAGAAGTTTTTAGTACAATAAAAATGTCTAGGACTGATCGTTTTCACAGTATATGTAAAAAATCTAAATTTTTATATGACAACACCAAGAAAATGTTGCCCGATTTAGTCCATTTTTGAATTTTTTTTTGTTAGTACAATGAAAACTCCATGTACCAAATTTCAGCTTCTACGTTGACGCGTTCTCAGGCAGTGTCCAAATATATAAAACGAAATATTTGTATGGCAACCCCAAAAAATCAAAATAACTTTTAATATTATTCGTGGGTGTCCAATCCATTTTGCTCTACCATCATTATTTCGAGGTGTTAAAAACGGAATGACAAACTTAGTATACCCTTTAGATTTCATCTAGGGTATAAACATTTAAGAGAATCGGACGGCACGTACCCATATGGATTTCTGTTTCATGGCTTAGGAAGTACTCGAGAGTGCAAAGCTGCGTTTATATAGGGCAGACACTGTTTCGATTATGATGTTAGATGTTCTTTTTAGGGTTATGGGTATTTAAGTATTAGAAATAAACTGCTTTATACGAAAATCAGAGATTGATTAGATATATTTTTGCTTAAATTCATATCACCTTGTTTTGAAGGCCCCATATTTTGATGTAATTGTTCCCCCTGCTCCTCCGTAGATACGCTTCTGTCAGGAAACAAACTTTCATTTTGCGCCATAGGTTCGTTATTTTTTTACATTTGGGGTTGAAAAAAGCTGTAATTTTCAAATCTAATACAATTGAAAATTTTAGAACCGGTAATTTTTTTACACATTAACCTATCTGCAATTAAAAGTACTCATTGATAAATTTGGCATTTCCTTAGATCTTTACCTACATACATATGTATGTCCACTTCTCCACGTGCTAAACGCTTACTTGGTGTGGCTCTGAAATACTACTCCAAACAAATTTATCTTTGGCTTATAAATAAAAACAAACCGAAGTATATTAATTTCCACAAAATATATTAATATTAATGTTTTGTAATCCACTGTTCATTCTTGCCTAAGTTGCATAAATATTATATTTGAACTCTTTCCACCATTTAATTTCAAAACTGAACTCACCTTAAAATGTTGCAAATACATATTTGACTAGAGTTAACGAAGAGGTGAATTCCATGGAGGATTATCGTTCTATATCACGACACGACAATGTGCTTTTTGTATCTACTATGTATGCATTATAATCATGCTGATGCTATATAATGCTAGCATAGCCGGCACCTTAAAGTATATTTTCCTCAGCTGGTTGGCACGATTCCATGACTCATGGTCATGGCAAAGTATATGCCAGTATGTATTTGTATGGTAAAAAAAAAATGCCAAATCAAAGAAGCACCACGGCAATGCTAGATGGATGGCATGGCATGGATATACGTACGTACTTATATAGTAAACCCCACGAAAAGCAACTACTTACGTGAGGGGTCGAATCGAAAGAAAGGAATCATCGCAATGCGTTGCGAGCGCACTACAATACAAGCCACAGCAACAAACTTTAGCAGTTTCTTTAACCTTCTATTCCATTCTGATTGTGGTTCTGTCTGTTCTGTCTTGGCTGTCTGGCGGAGCACCCGGGCATTATAAAAACGAACTGGATTTCTTGAAAGATTTCAGTCCAACTCCATATTTGTTGCATTGCGGACAAATTGACGGAATCCTCTTAATCTTTTCTCTACTTTAAGAAAGTGTACTTTTCTAAAATTACGTGCGACGATTGATTATATTCAGTGTTTTGAGAGCAATAAAATTGAATTTGTGCTCCAGGTGGATCCTTTTTTAAGAAAAATTTTTAAATTGACGCAAAAGGATACTCGGGTTTTTTTGAATATCGTTTTCATATAACAAATCTACAGTAGCAACTTTTTAAAACTCTTAAGAAAAATGGTGAGTTGTTTGCAATATTAATATGTTATTCTTTTGTCTGACAACCATTTACTAGAAAAAGGATAGTGTTTATGTGGTAGCTCTATCGGGCTATTAAATTTTTAAAAACTATTTTTTATGTAAAAATTTCTGTAGCCGGTTGAATTGACATTGAGATTGGCATAGTGATGGGATAGGCAAATAGAGTGCTGTCGAGGGCAAGGTTTATAATTTCTTTTCCAATTCCCTGTGAATTTGCATTTAAAGTAGTTCTGAATATGTAATGTCGGTTATGTGATGTGACATCTTATTGAACGTTATAAAAAAGGGTTGGATTTGATTTTTTTCTTCTGCATTTTAAAGGCAAACATTTTCGATGGTGTATTAATTCAATTGCAATATTCTTTCCACAATTTACCTGTACCCTAAAACCTTCATATCTACCAATATTTTATCATACAAATAACTAATTTAAATATCGATAAATTACTTTTTTGCACAGACTTGATTAGCTAGAATATTCTAATTTAATTCTTTGTGTACAAGAATCAATTTTTCTTTTGGAATTGAATTGATTAATTAAAGAGCCTTTAAGGATACCATTGTATTATTTAAATGTCTATAAAATCTAGTTTTTACGATTGTAAATTGTATTC
The DNA here is from genome assembly GCA_963924295.1 of Dioctria rufipes. NCBI lineage: Eukaryota > Metazoa > Arthropoda > Insecta > Diptera > Asilidae > Dioctria > Dioctria rufipes. The sequence goes on along the minus strand of OZ002741.1, from coordinate 265,113,898 downwards.
TTATATGTATAAAGACATACATATGTATGTAGATCCAAGCAATACTCTTCAAATATATACATACATAATTGCATTTGCATGTCGTACAGAAATCAATATCTTTGCACTTGAATGGCACTTGAATTTCATTTCGTTCGAGCTGCATTAAGAGAATCTAGATTTTTTTTTGTGGTCGTATTTGAATTTGTCTACATATTTTCTTCTTTCCATATTTTATTCTTATCTAGATAGAACTTTTCTCATAAGGTTTTTATAAAACTTTTAGTAAATATACTTTCTACATATTTTTCAAATTGCGAGATGTCGTTTGTATAAATATATAAAAAAAAAAACGTTTTTTTTTGCGAAAGTGAAAATGAACGACAAAGTAATAAGTGAGAGAAATAATTTTTTTATTTAAATTTTTACGCCCGGTTTTTGTTTTTATGTCTTATAGTAGTTTATGATATAAAATCTATTTAAAATCCATCGTGTTTACTATAAAAACAAAATCGTTTTCATTATAATATTTGGACATGGAGACCTGAAAATTTGTATAAGCCTTTTATGTAAAAAGTTTAAATCTGTATTTGAAAATGAACTAAACCAGGCAATTTTTGGATCAGATTTTCATTCGTAATCTCATTTTTCACTATATTTGGATATTGAATGAAAATGCCGACACAGAAACCTCAAATTTTACTGTAGAAAATCCTATTACAATTTGGAAATTTTAATTTCAAAAATAGACTAAATCGGATAAGTTGTAAAATTTCCGAACTGAAATTCTAATTGAAAAATTAAATAGGAATTTGAGAGCTAAGATGAGATATAATTCAAAAATTGGGTAACCCAATCGTAAGATTACCAAATTAAAATTTCAGTTTTGATATCTACTAGGAAGAAAAGTTTTTTGATTAGCCAACATAAATTTTTGTTTCGGAATTGAATAGCAATTTCAGGTCGAGGTTTGGTAATAGTGTGTAAATTTTAATGCATAGAATTAGAAATGATGATGGTATGATAACAATAAAAGGAATTTCGATTTATTTTTATGTTCATCAATTGGCTAGTTCGTACTATAAATTGAGTAGAGAGGTACATTTTACATTCAATGGTCGAAAATGGGCGAAATTGAGATAACCCTTCGAAGCGTTCCCATAAAATAATTTCCTTTATCACTATATATTTGGACAGTGATTGGGAGCATGTTGACGTATTATACTTTGTAGAACTGAAATGTTGTACTATATATGGACATTTTAGAAAAATCTATTATCAAAAATAGATATAATCGGATAATTCCTTCATATGGCTGCCAAATAAAATTTATGATTATTGACGAACTTATGATGTTTTTTACCATTCTATGAATCGTTGTAGAAAGAAATCCGAAAAGAACTTTAACGACGAGCACATTTTCCAAACAGAGGGGATTAAGAATTGTTAAAATTAAGAATCTCAATTTAACCCGCAACATTACTTGCACAGATATTATGCAGTACCGTAGACTTTTTTTTTATATCCTAGATGAAATCTATAGGCTATACTAAGTTTAGAGCATAATATTAAAAGTTATTTTGAATTTTGCATGATAGTCTGCCCGTTTGTCTCTCTGTCTATCCTCATGATAACTCGAGAAAGCAGTCACTTAGGGAAATGAAATTTTGCATGCAAACTTTTTAAAAAAAAAAATTGTAGACTTAAGTTCGGAAAATGGAACAAATCGGACAACTCCTTCGTAAGAATGCCATACGAAAAGTTCGTTTTTTACTATATATTTAGACATTGTCTGGCTATAGGTCGACATAGAAAGCTGCTATTTTTTACACAGCGCTTACATAAAAAAGGCAAATATAATTTCAAAAATGGACTAAATCGGGCAACCTATTATTGGAGTTGCCATATGAAAATGTGAGATTTTTCGGTATACTGTGAAAACGATCAGTCCTAGACGTTTTTATTGTACTAACAACTTCTTCAAAATATGAAATTCTATAAAATTGGTTATAAGCATTTTTTCTACCCAGAATTATATGCGAAAAACCACTTCAAAAATCGAAATTGCACAGATGGGTGACCATACGAAATTTCATACGTGCATTCATTAAGGATAACATAAGAATTAGTCTTAGACCAATTCTAGGTTTTTTATTTTTCTTATTTTGTGATTTCAACGGTCGACTTTTCGGCAGTCACAATCAGGTTTTTGAAATTTGTGTTTCATAATAACTGAAGCGCACGCAGCTATGTATCACAGTTGTTCAATTGTCCACTCTTATTAATAGAAATTTACTTTATTTACGATTTTATTTCTCGCGTAACAATTTCATTTCTTCTTTACAATTAATTTCATTCACATTCTTTTAGATTCCATAGAAGTAGGTACGAGCAAGTTTACGCACTCATGAAATTTAATCGATTTGCGGTTGAATTCTCTCCAATTTCATGTCGTGGTCATACCGCAAGTGTGATAAGAAAATATTTTTTTTTTTGTATTTTGTTTAAATAAATAAATCCATAGGAAGTAGTTCATTGTTCGACTTGGTCATATTACTCAGGTGTATCAGGTGGGTTAATAATCTCGTCGTGATCAAATTTCATAGTCGTCGGTAGCATTATTATAGGTAGTTATCTTGGTTTTTCTTTTTACTTTTTTGTTTGATTTAGCGAGACTGTTGGTTTTATAGTTTTTATGCATTTCTTGTAAGGGGCAACATGGCCCAACTATACAAGGAAAAATGTTTGATCCTTACTATTTCCATCTAATCTATATTTCTTAGACTTCTTTGAATTAATTGGCTTAAACTTCTCAACAGTAAAAACGGATCCTTTAATTTTGTGGCTACACACCTTGGAAAGTTTTTTAGATTATTTTTAGATTTACTAGAGATGAATCATTAAGTCGTCGGAGTCATTTACCTATTCAAGCGATGGAGTAAAGTGATAAACAAAATTACAAGAACAAACATCATGGGCAAAATTTTCATACTAAATACATGTATCTCTTCCTCATTAGTTATAAATATATTGATTTCTACGTGTCCATCTGTCTGTTTGTTCATCTGTCCATCTGTCCGTCTATCTGTAGACAACGAGTTGACTGCTTCTTTGTAGAGCTGCCGTACAAAAAATTTCTAGATTTGCAGATTTTTCTCATATATTGAAATAATGATTAGTTCACACGCATTTTAATGTAGCATTGAAGAGTTTTTTGAAATGTAAAAAACATTTTTACTTTCCGACTAGGCTTTCTAGAAGAGCCCGTTGTCTCCAAAAATAAAATCTTTCCTCAATAAAAGCTTAAAATCAAAAGAAAAAATCATGCAATTTTTGTTAATAATACCTTTATGCACAGACTGAATTTAACAAATTTGTATGTCCCGTTCACTGGTAATAGAAGTGTAGATTAGCTGAAAGCTTGTAATAGTCTTACACCAATTACCAGAAAAAAGACGAAGATGGGGTGGGCGGCTGTTTTTGTTTATAGTTATTTCTTTTTGTTTTGTTAGTTTTTGTAGTTCTTAATTTTTTTTTTTAGTTTAGAGTTGTTTTTCTATTTTGGTTTGAAAAATTTGTATGTTTTTTTATTGTGTTTCAATATTAAAATGCTAATTCGCAGCTGAGTCTGATTTTAGAGCGTCTTTGACCTTTTCTAGCCAAAAGCAAAAACTAAATTCCTTGTTTTTTGTTTTGACTGTGCCTAAGGATTTAATGGGGATTTTGTATTTTGGGGATTTTGCATTTTGGGGATTTCGCAGAGATTTTGTATTTGAGGCAGTTTTGTGATTTGGGGATTTTGTGTTTTTTTGGGGTTTTTACGCTTGGAGGATTTTGTGGGTGGGGAATTTTTTGTTTTGGGGATTTTGTGGTGGTTCTCCTTAAATATTGTCTATGTAATATATATATAAGATATAAATTTTGTAAACTTAAAAATAAAAAAATAGAAGTTTGGCCTGTTTTCTTTTATTGCTAGGCAATCAGTCATGAAAGCGTTTTTCGTTTATTAGGAAAGTTAGTTTCTATCTATCAATGTTTATCAGTATTTTTTTTTCCGTCCATGAGCTTATCAAAATCTGGATCGTTTTTAGTGAATACTTTAATAAAATTTAAGTAAGGGGACTTATATCACGTTTTTTAGTAGTTCTATTATTAAAACACGTGAGCAGCTCTGGGTATTTGCTGAGTTATGGGAACATTTTGTTGTAGTAGTTGTTAGATGATTGCTAGTTCTATTTTGATAATACATTAATGTGTTTTTTTAGCTAGGGTGTGATTATTTTTGAGTCTGAAGATGTAAGATTTAAGAAAATCTAGTTTTTCCATAAAAACTGATCTGATTCCTAAAATCAAGGCAATGTGTAATAGAAATTTTTAGGCTCAGAGGAGGCTAGGAAATCAACTTTTACGTGTTTATGAAATCTTTTTAATGTCTTGATCTATTGTTATTATGCACGGGACATCGTTCGTAGCGAGAAATTCACTAATAAATGGGAGTAATCACTACACTCGGCGAGCATACATTTTTTTAAGCACAATGGCGTTCGGCTAGTGAGAAAGTCGATTTTTCATGGTTAACAGCTAATTATAACCATTAGTTGTTGGCAGTGAACCTAATACCCACACGAATATATGTAGGGATAAGCTATTCCTGGTAATTTTCGCTTTTTAGCACGAAATGCAGGTTTATGCCCACTTATTAATTTTTGTATGCATTATAGACCAAAAGTAATAAAATTCTGCGATTAACTTTCTAGTGGCTGTGATACTATGTAGTTAAGAACTTGAGTAAAAACTGTTCGATGTAAACAATGAGGTATATATTTACGATATAAATTTAGTTTCACCCGAATTGGTTGATTTTATCCAGAGGAATATGTTGTTTAAGCTTACAGGAAGATTTATTTTATAATTCCTTGGACTTTGAAAGTATGTCCGTTAATTTTACGTCATTGTAGAGTGTTGAGATATACCTATTTCAAAAAATTTACACCCATTATTGTGTAATTAATTACTGCAATTACGAACGTTTGATGAAAATATCGCCTGTAGGCTCACATTTAAAGTTAATTGCCCCAAGTCATATGTGGTAATGAGTGTCATTTGAGGAAGATAAATTAAAATCAGATTAGCATGCAAAATTTGTGTATATTTGCTTTGGTATAATGTAAATTTCCGCACCTGTATCCATTAAAAGAAGAATTTTAGAAGATCTACCTTGAAAAATAAGTATGAATACAGGGAGTGCTAGACTTTCTTGCCTCCCGCGATATATTTACATTTTGGTTGTTAATATGTTTCATTTGAATTTTTAGAACAAGGAGGCGTGCATTTTTGTTTTTTTTTGTATTTTACCATAGTGTCGATAATGCCAACATATGTACTGGGCTATTAGATCTTGATTGAGAAAAAGATTTACAACAAAATCAATCAGTAAGAGGTGGAATAAAATATTCTAATGTCTGATCTATTTGGTTGCGAGTTAATTGATACAATTTTCATGATTCAGTATTAATGAGCTCACACTGCCTTTATCATTGTAAGTTTCCTATAGTTCATTGCTTAGTCGTTCGAAGGTAAGCTTAAAAGATTCGGACTTGTATTATATTCTATCGGCAATTACAAATATCTTCGATTTATATGAAAAAAATCAATCAAATATTTTCAAGCAGGAAATAATTTACTAAACTTCTGCCCCTGGCCGAGGCAATTCCGAAGGCTTTCTATCTCCACCTTGTGTATAATAAGCATCCAGAACGCTTTTATCCGAAACCCTGCTTCGAAACAACATAATAGTTTATAAACTCTCATATCTACCTGGTGATGGAGAGTTTAATAAACATTAGCGATAATCTCCATTATTCCAGGAGCTCTACTAATAATCATGGAATCAAAGACCTTCGAAATGATTTGCAATTGGTCGCGCCTTTTTTTTTTTTTTAGTTAGATGAATATGAGCTAGTCTCTAATCGGTTTGAATATATTCTTTTGAATTAAATAAGTAAGCTAAAGAAAAGTCGTAGATTTTGAATTACAGTCTTAAATGACTGCACGGGTCACTTGCAGGGTCAGAGAGAAACATTTCTTTTTGACCAAAGTAAATAATCTGGACAAGCCGCAAAGGCAGCAAAGGGTCTGGTCTCATGTCAAAACAATCAGGAACAACTTCACTAGTTCGTCTATACCGTCAATACTTAACAATGGTGAAGTGACTCTTGACTCCCTCGATAAGGCCAATATTTTGGTTGCTAGATTCGCTTAAAATTCTTGTTTTCCACTTACTTCACAGATACCTGTTTTGCATCTCCCATACGGATGTTTTTTATGGTCCTTAAGGGAATTGACGTCTCCAAAGCCACAAGACCTAATGGTCTATCGCCAATGTTAATTAAAAGCTGTACCCCATCCTTGGCTAATCCTCTGCGCAAACTATTCTATCTATATTATTCGACAGGAATCTGCTTGCAAACTAGCCTTTGTTCAGCCTATTCTCAAAAAAGGAAAGGGTAGCGATCTCTCAAATTATCGACCAATTGCAATCACTTTGATTCTTCCTCATCGTCTATTATAGATTGAATTTTTTTATCCGGTGGCGTAATAGGGGTTGTATTAAATAACGTTACATCTGAATCTCACCCTATAAGTGCCGATTTGCCCCAGGTCTATGTTATCTCTTCGTCTCTCTTCTTAATTTTCAATAATGATCTGCTACACAACCTTTCACCCATTATTATAAATTATATTACTATGCAAATTACTTTCGGTTGTACAGTAAAATTCCATGATGCTTTTTTTTCCGAACTGTGCGAATGAGGAACAGATTACCATCATCTGTTTTTCCTCCGGCATACAAACTGCGAAAGTGAAAAGGGTGACGTACATTAGCACTTCTGTCACTTCCTCACGTTCCCTAATTAATGTCCCTATCTCCTACCTGCCATGCTGCGCTCTGTATCATAGCGTCTTACCTGAGCTTGACTTAATAATAAAGAGAAGAAAAAAAAAGAAATCACAAGACCTTGACGTTAAAGAGGTAATGTGGAATATAATTCTCATTTAACCGAAATTGCAAGACATTTCAAAAGAAAGTTGCTCTAAATTTCACAAAATTATTCAAATCCAAGTGATTGTAAACTTAGTAAAAATTTGCTCGTTTTTGTTACATCTTTTTGCTTGCCCAACCTGTAAACATAAATCACGCTAAAAAATGATAAATGACTTGTCACAGCATATGAACTTGTACTTCAAACCTGTTATCTAGAGGGTAACACCCAAAAAATGTCATTAAAATTTGTGTCGAAGCACCGGAATGAGAATCTTAAGTGCTATGCCACATTTAATTACAAAATATTTTTGATGGTCCCCAAGAAGCAAAAAAAAAAATACTGATGAGACGAACGCCTTTAAGAGCCTACGACGACGTATTTATGAGGTAATCATAATTTTATAAATTTCTTGTATGTATGTAGGTATGTACAACAATTACTACATATATAACTTGCTACAAAACAAACACATGGTATAGAGTATGGTACCCACCGCGCGCCGCCGCCTTGGTCTCAATTTCCAACCAGAGTATTCAGGCTACTTACTTTACAGAATTTCAAAACGACTCACCCAGCTAATTCTCTGTGGGGAAACATTCAATTCAACTGAAAAGCATTCCTCTTCAATTAAGATGACTAATCTGAATCTCTCGTGTATTTTAATAATAAAGACAAAGTAGGCAACTCGCAAAAAAAGTGAATCTGTTGGCAACAATCTATATAAAACTTCGCAGATAAAAAATTTATAAGATTGCAGGGAAACTAAGCAGAAAAAAGTTGTATTAAGAACAATAATAGCCTCAGTAGCTGCCCAGCCATATTGCCTTGCTTACTTTTTTAGGATTGTCCTCTGCGAATATCATAAGAAAATGACACAAAAATGTTATGGCGAGTCATTAAGAAGATTTTATATTTTTTCCTTTGTGGAAACTGCTTAGAGGTGACCAGAGTTCCTAAATTACTGAGGTATAATACTTTTTAGGAGGATATTGATAATCGTATGTCCTCGTGCGCTGATATCCTATCTGGAAATTTTGTAGGGAAATCAACCCATCAGCAGGAATGTTCCTTGGTGGATCGTTGTACTTGCAAAGCTAAGAGTTACTACCAGAATGCTGTCCAACACCGTAAGAAGAGGTGGATTTTGGGAAGCATCTGCAAGAATCGCAACAACCACCAAAGTAAGCAAAAAAAAAAAAACAGTTTGAGGAATTTCTGCTAGAGCGTAATGCCATTGACGTGATTCAGCACGGTTACATAATGTCATCATGAAGCCAACGTTAAGCGAATTGAGAGGCCCTCAAGAAATCACACTGCACTTTTAAACTAAGGAAGGAACTATGGAGAATTTGTTTTCCTGGTACATTAATTGAGAAGGAAGACGTTAGCGATGTATAGCTGCCCATAGCTGCCCAGATGAATTTCCTATAGTCAGGGCTGCCTGTACCTTCACGTACATATATTGCATATCGCATGGGAGATTACGGATGATATTCCTTCGTACCACTTAAATCTCTAGGTGAACCATTTAAATCTCCAGGTGCTGACGGTGTATATCCTGCACTTTTACTAAATCACAGTGGTATACTGATACCACTTCTGTGTAAATTTTTCAGGGCAACAACACCTTTATGCTCTGCTTTGGCTAAGTAAAAAAAAAACAATAAATATATAAGTTCTTCTTCTGAAAACTGATAGAGTTGTAGGTGTTGGATGAACTCTTAGTATACCTTGAAATATATTACTTCCATGCGTAAGACTATACTGACGATATCGTGTCTTTATGCAGAGGCATCTCTGGTATCGGGGTTTCTTGATCTCTTCAACAAGCCTTGAATATATAGTTACGACTTTATATGTCGTGGTTAATCGAACTTTCAACACCGGCAATACTGGTATTTTTTATTTTGAAGAGATTGATAGGCGATACAAACATTACCTAATAATTTAGAACAACCAAAGTTCTTCAGTAATCAGGTGAAATATCTAGTGCTACTGTTAGCCTCTAAGTCATATTGGAATTTACATCTAGGCATATGCATTGTGAGCTTACGACAAAGCTTGCGGACATGAGACGTAATACTCAGGATTGTATTGGATTCATATTGCTATCATAAGACCCACGTTAACATGTGGGGCGATTGCATGCAGGTATAATTGATTGGGCAATATATAGAGAATTGCCTATCTAAGCTTCACTAGTGTCGTCAGTAGCACACTTTCCGACACAGAGGTAGAGGATGTAACAACATACAAGATGAATGTGGCTGGTATTCTATGTAAGAAGCTTACCGAAGCTCAAACTACGATTTGGGGCTCTCCAGGTATTTCCTTAAGCAGTATTTTTATCAGATCATATACCGGTGGGAACTTATCGTCGAAATAGTGATAGAGGATTCAAAAGATTGGACTATCGTTATTGGCGAACTTGTCTGGTACATGCATAGATGGGTTCAAACCTATTCCATTAAAAAAAAAATCCCATGCAAGGCCTTCGATCACTCTAAATCGACTTTGAATAACCTCTAAATTGCTGGGGATTAGGGGGATTGCTACACCACAAGGAATTATGTCAAATGAAATAGCTTATACAGGGTGGGCCAAAAGTCACCATGGGGTTTAAAAATAACTAACTTTTTCGTTTGTACATTGCTCCACACCCTGTTGACCGTTTCTCTTCATTCCTTTTTTACATGATAGCCAACTGTCTGTTCTTCATAGGTAAGCATGTTTCCCCACCCCACCTTACCCCTCCTTTTTTTCATCCTACCATATGTTACCAATTTAATTTTTAAACCCCATGGTGACTTTTGGCCCACCCTGTACATGCTGGAATGAAATATTAGGATCCGATATTAAACCATTCCTTTACGAACCGGAAACGACATTCGTTGATTTTATTTTACTGTTCTGTAGTAGAAAAGTACCTAATGGTCGGCTCATAATTGTCCTGAGCTTGCTTCACGTCTATTTTTGAGTAGAAAACTTAAAACACTTTTTAAATCTCTGTAACTCAGAAGTACGGGGCAGGTGGGTGGAGGAGATGGGGGGGGGGGTTGTAAGAGATAATGTCAACAAGTAGTAGAATTTTATATTCTTCATAACTAATTTCAGTTGAAAAAATACGGCATCATCGATAGATGGCACTATATTTGATATTTCGACTACAAAGACGCTACTGAAATTACTGGCCATTAAAATAAGACAAACATCAGTCAAACAAATCAAATAATGTAATTATTATAGTAACATAAAAAAAGAAGAAAAACAAATAATTTTTGTATCTACGAGTTTGTATACTCCTTCCAGAAATTCCTCAGAATGAAACATGATTATTTTTATCTAGATCTTAAATCACAGATTCACGTTTCATCTGCTCGGAAGTAATTTTGAAGTCATGGTTCATAAAGCGTCTTGATCTGATGACGCTTTGTTTGAATTTTTAATCTTTTTTCTTAGGTTCATGAATCATCCAATCGTTACGATTTCAATTAAACATTTTTTATAGCGGTCATAATCGATTATGCTGGTCCCAATTTCTTAAACGTAATACAAAAAGTCATTGATGCGATAATCATAATAGAGTTATTCTTTTCCAATGTAAAAAGTCATATGATGATTTTAAGTTGCGTACACAAGTTATTTGGTACATTTAATACAGATCTACTATAGTTTCCCTTATAAAAGTAATACTCAATTATCTCTTATTTCTTAGGATCATTATCATAATCGTATGTCACACACTATCATTCAGATAAATCTGATTTTCCTTTCTCTCCAAAAACAGAGTTTTAAATTGACGTAATAATTTTTCGGACATGAAGGAAATTATTTAAATTGAAATTATTTGTTTAAATTCACATCGGAATTCTGCTTGAGATCTAAATGTAGATAATTGGACACGCGACTATTAACAAAGGGAAACAAATTGTATTGCTTTTCATGGAAATTGGTAACCAGGAAATCAAAAATCAATAGCTCATACAGATAATTTAGGTATGAGTAAACTTTAAATAATTTGCTGAGATTTTTTTTTTATATTGTTGATCTTAGTTATTCTGCAATTATTACAATTATTACCAATTCATTCTGAAATAGATAAATATTGGATGTATCTTTTCTATGTTTTATGGTTGTTATCTTTGGATACTTTGAGAAAAAGTCGGGATAACTCTTCTCCGTGTGAAGGAACTAGTTCGCTACCAGACGATAACATTAAGCCCAGTTAAAAAACTTTTCTAATGCTATTCCGGTTAGTTCACTGATCGTCGATAAGAACTTTCTTTAAATAAGGATTTCGTGTAAAATGTAAGACACGATTTCGCACTCAGGACATCTGTTTTTACTCATTCGATATTAAGGAATGTACCCATAGTGTACTCCTAGTTTTCGATTGATTTTTTATGGTATGCTATCGTAGTTTCAACCGATTTACTCTTTAAATAGGTATATTGTGATCTAAAAATATCTAGAAGTGTCCTTTTCTTAAGCAGGTTGTCCATAGATGTCTGTATGAGGCTTTTACAAGTCATCAGAAAAAACGAAATAAGTCTAATAGATCTGATGCATTGCCGGCTTTATGTTCCAGGCCATGACACTAAACGATATTACCTTTTTTTTACTTGCAATAGTACGAAATCGTACTACTCTAATTTGTACATTCAAAGAGCGATTTGGCTTTGCAAAGCTATACGAAATCGAATCGTACTACTCTAATACATTCAAAGATTTTGATGTCACGACTTGGAACATAAAGACGGCAATGTCTGATGTCATCTCCCACCAGCAAACATCACGATACGATATCGAATCGAACACGATTCGTTAAGGTGAACTAAGACTTCGATCTCGAGGTCGTTTTCGATTCGATATCGATCCGAAAAAGAAAAAAAAGGAACGCTATATCGAGTCGTAAAAACGATTCGATTCCGAGTCGTTTTCTCAAAATTATCTCGAACCTTTTGAATGTATTTTGGTTGCATATAAAAGCCTTATATACTCGAGTTTTCTTTGAAAAAATGATTCGATATCGAAACGGGTCAACGAGTTATTTATCTGTTACAATATCTTCATAATGATTTCATTTATCATTTTCTTGAAGTAAAATTAAAGTAAATTGTTGTTGTCTTTAACGGAGATAGCATGATTTTTGCTGACAAAAATAATATCATTTAACCTCTGACAAAAAGCATCAGTATCGATGAAAGTCAGTCAGAAATGAAAGAATTTTCTGAAATGCGCATGAATTTCGTAACGGAATAAATTCTCAGAACTTATAGTTTGCACTTGACTCTTCAGAGTAGGTAAAACTTCGAGTATATTTTGTTAAAATGAAAAATTATCGAAAAATCAGATCTGCAAATTGTTTTAAGTCAAAACTTTGAGCTCATTTTGGAAAAGCGAAGAAATGACGAATTTTATTTCCGAAACTATTTCTTTCCTACTCTTTATTTCTTGGAGAATTCTTCGCAAAAGCAAAACTTCGAGAAATTGTTTGCTGAACTGTAATGTGTATTCTTTGGTTTCCCTTATCAATGGGTGCGTTCACTGCTACCGAAATAGTAATTTTTTGCCGACTACGAGTCACTACCGAGCGTTCACTCTGCCAAATTTTGACTCAAAATGACTACGCTTGACTACGACTATCGTTCACTCCCCACATTGAATGTACCAAATAGTCGACTACATTCGACTATGCTCAGGAGGATAGTCAATCGTAGTCGACAACGATTACGCTACGCAAAGTGGCAGTGAACGCGACCAATGAAGATCACTTTGGTTTGATTCCAATAGCGACAGACAAACTAGTTATATAGCCATATTTCATACTTGGACCACCATGAGCCCTGGAATAACAATTTTCTGTATATTCTGGATAACAAGTTTTGAACCAGAATGGCCATAAAAACTTGTTCAAACATCAACAATTGTCGAGCATTCAGCAAATCTACAATTGCAATTAGTTATCATCATCATACTGGTCATGTCGTCAAGTTTGACAGTAAATAGTGTTTTCACTCCTGTCCTCAACAGGCGCGCAAACTAATTGATCTTAACAGACAATTGTTTTCTTAATGAAGTCAGTGGAGATGTCCAATTCCGTTATTTATCATGCCGAATAAAGTTTGCAAGCTAAGCCCCCAAGGCAGTAATCGAGCTCATAAAAAGGATAGATTTAGCCTAACCACTTTAGATGAGGACAAAATAGATCAACTCTGGTAGCGGTGTCTGCAGGATCCTAGTGGTTTAATCGCCTGATCTTAACGTTAACCTCGGTGTTGATGTTGTTCAGCGAATAGATATTTCCCCCTGAGTATTTCGGTAGCACTTTCAGTTTCCCACTTTTTGCTATACTCTTTAAAATGAGTTTCCTGTATTCAGTTCAAACGAGTTGAGGAAATCAACGGTCATCCGTGGCAGAGGTTTGTATGACACGGAAATGCAAATAAATTAAGAACGGAGGTCGCCTGGTATCCGGGGCGACTAACGCCCCCCCCCCCCCCCCATTGTCATGCAGTCCTCTTTGTATGCTATTTCACCTTGGCTTGGGTGTCTGGTTCGGGAGTCCTGTTAGAGAGCTGATTGTACAGGGAATTCATACTACTATCCACCACCTGTGGAGATCCGGTAGTTGACATCCTATCCGTAGCTTGGATGAGTAGAGGATATACCTGATTTCAAACGCAAACTTTATGACTTAGAGCGTGAAACTTGAATTGCCGTATGTAATTTGAACTGTCGTGACAAGAGGCGACTGTTTGCGTGCACGATTCAGTATTTCATAATAATGAATCACATTTAATAATTTAAGGAAAACATTCTTTCAAGGTTAGTAGTAAAGTAAACAAAGAATCTTCCTCCACTCTTAAGTAAATAGCTCCTGAACGTGATTAAGAGCTGATTTGCTGTTAGAGATTGATTCTTAGAGGGTCCCATGATTATAAGGACTGTGGTGGCTTTTTGAAATAAAATCGAATAGGGAAACCCGGCGTATTATTGTTTTGCCTTTTGCGCAGATCTCATTCCCATTTAATCACTTCAAACAATGAAACCACCCTTCGGAAGGCACTGCTCACAGCTATATGTGGTTTTTTAAATTTTCCTAGTTAAGGAAGCTCTACCTCTTTGCAAGTGCATTGCAGCCGTCTTTCTTGATTGAGTCATTCTCAAATTTCACTACCATGGGCTTATGAATACGCTAGAGCCAAAGGGCTGATAAACCAGCCAGACATGGATTAAAATCAAGCTTGCATGAACCTTTTATAATGCATATTTTCATACTGGCACAGGGTGGATATACATATATGTATATGCATTTACACTGCGCACTTTTAAAAGAACCATCATACATAGTGTATTCTGTATCTACAATCTAAGTACATACACTTGCATATGTATGCCTACCTATTCCGTACGATGCCTTATTGACTCTATTCATGCAATTTGATATGTTGCCAAAAAGCTCGAGGCTACACAGGCATTTTCGACATTAAATTAAAATCAATCAGTTTGGAAAGAAGTTTCATAAAATTTAATTGGATAGTTCCTTGTCCATTTAAGGAGCTCATAGACACGAATACGATAGCGAGTCTGAATTGAACGACCGATCAGAAACCAGCATGCAGTGAACAAAAGATTTAATTGACCGTGGAGAAATGAATTTATTGTAGAGATGCCTAAATCTGTGTAGATCTCTTGCAGAAAATTCTTGGTGATGCACATTGTTCTTGGAATGATTTTTCTTCAAATTTACTGCGGTTAAATAATTGTTAATTGGTTTCGGTAACAAAAGAAAAACAGATGAAGGCGCACGAAATGATGGAATAAAAAAATCTTGGTCAGTGGTTGTCGGTAATTCTTTTGTAAAGTAGCAAAGCGTAGGTTTTTTTTTGTTTCTTTTTTGTTTTATTTGTTTCGGAGGCTATGCTCTGAAAATATTAGTTTTTTTAAAGAGCTTTATGCGATCTTAATTATATTCTTTTCGCCAACTTTATTTTACATTAAGATATTAGCCTGTACCCTGATATGTATTGCGCAGTTAACATTGATTCTAGTGTCTCAATCCTTTTGCGCAGCCATTGATCTCTGAATCTTTTCGGTTTAGTTTTTTTTTTTGTTTTTAAATTGTGTGTGTGATTAAAAAGCTTTACATTTTTTACATATTATACAAGGCAAAATTATATTTAAGTCTCGAGGCTTCCCCGAGGAGCTCTCGATATATTTGGTATATGTTTTTAAATGTGTTAAAATCAAACCAAACCTTGAAGCCCGCTATGCTCAGTATTGTGAATTTGTCGCTCTGAAGACAATTTTTAGCAATGGGAGAAATTGAATAGTAACAAAAATACATAAATAAAAATAAATAGGAGGAGCTATCTTCAAGGTAGCAAAAAAAAAAAAAATCAGAAATAATAATATTAATTTTGCTTAGTGACTTAAACTAAAGTTTTTATTTATTTTTAATCTGGTGTTGCTTTTGTAACTTAATACTGCAAAATTCCTAACGTCTTTCAGTCAATACACAACACAAAAAACTCAATAAAATTAGCTTGTAATAAGATTTCGACAAGTCTTTGATATTTTTGGGAAGTCCATACCAGCTAGATAACATAACACTTGGTGGTATACGAAGTATTATGTTATCTATGGCCATATCTTGTTCATCTTTGTACAGTGGGTGGCATGGCCTATATGATCCTCGGCTTAGACCTGTTCGTCTCCTCGTGGGAAGATCAAAGTGAAAGCCGCACAAAAATATTCTTCTATACAGCATGTCCCGGAAGTCGACGTCAAGCCGGAATCGGGTGATAGGCCAAATCATAATAGTTACCAGCAAAATATAAAAGAAAAATCTAATTCATGTATTTTTTAAATTATAGGTATTTTTTTTTCTTTCGAGAAAATGTACACCCTGTGATAGTTTTTTAGCTCCTGTTGCTACAAATCTTTACTTTTTTTTTCAATTTTATTTAAATTTTCCGTTGTTTATAATTCATAGCTTATTTTTTGAATCAATATTATAAGTAGAGCGATAGAGATTCACTAGATACGTCATCCGACCGTCAACCTCCCACCTGAACGTCCGATGCAAATATTGTACAAGTTGAACTAGCTTCTCCGGGAAATCTAGAATATCTATCGCCATTACGTGAGCAACGGAAGCCACTATTTTAGACTTATATTAGCGAAGTAAGCAATAAAGCAAAAAATGGAACTGAAACCAGCTGATGCCATTTTTGTTTCTCTTACTCCACTGAAGCTAATCAGAGTCAAAGTTCGACGTTTTGCTACCAATCGAACTATTGGCGCCCGAGCAAACCTACGAATACGAAACTAACAGAGAGGCCATTGCGTGTATACAGTGTGTTCCAAACTAATATAACTATATTTTGCCAAATGATTCCAATCGTGAAGACAAATGAAAAATTGTATGGCTGGAAGGGGGGGGGGGGAAATGTCGCCCTACCGAGTTACAGGGTGATTAGTAAAATATGCTGTTTTTTCATTAAACACCATATATCTTGAAAAGTACCCGGTACACCATGGTCTATTTTAAGACGGCAGTATATGTAGAACCTTAAGGTCTTTCCTATGAATGTTAAGCCACCTCCGTAGCCCTCCCCACTCCAGAGTTATAACGCTTCAAATTCCAAATTTCAGTCTCCTCTTTAATTTAACCGATTACACTTATGTTCTATCTGTGACGGTTAATCAGAATTATATTTTGTGGTTGCAGGATATTATGTATTACACTGTAGTCTAATTAACCATAAAATATTGTAGCTATGTACACGTTTTTAATACAGAAATATTCGTGGTTGCTACAACTATGTCTAATATTCGTTTAAAACATATTTGAACTAATCATATTTTTTCTCTGAGGCTAGGACAGTTTTTCAATCGGATTATATAAAATCCCGGAGGATATTAGAAAGATGGCAGCGAATGTAGTATACCCTTACAACTACAAAGCAAAGCGGTCTGATGATTATTTAAAACACTCAAAACACTTTTGATGCTTCAAGTTCTAATAAAATCCTCCTTCCTCACTTAAAAAAATAAAAAAGAAAAGAAAAGGGAACTCGTATACATCTGTCTGTCTGTCTGGTTACAGATGTTTTTCTCGAAAACCACGTTATATAGGAACTAGCAAAGCCAGTATATTATTGTATCCATTTCAAATTCTTTTTGAATAGTTAGTTCTAATCCGAACTACTGTATGAATATACTGTGCTCATGCTATGTTTAAGGTTAAGAGAGTTAATCTATTGCGTCCTTCTGTAGAGTGATTAGGCTAAATCTAGCCTCTTTAAGAGTGCGATTTTTGCCTTCGGGGTTTAGTTTGTAAATCTTATTTTGAGAGATAAATGCGTCTCCAGTTATTTGCAACTTTAAAGCTGCAAGCGCTTGACACTCACATATGATATGCTTCGAACGTTCATCTGCTTTTCGCACAGTTGATACAGTTTGCTGTTGATTAATTAATAGCCTGAGTAATTATTTGCTAAGACCAATTAGTTTGTGCATCTGGAGAGAAGAGAGGATGAAGAAATTCTTTGCTTGCCCCATAGCGGGCACGCTACGGCTACGACAGAGGACATTCATTTGCCTGTCTTCCATTTTTGTAGTTCCCGTGAATTCTTGGCAAGCCAAATGTTTGGTAGGGACCAGTATACGCACTGTCGGTTCTAGTTTTAGCAAAATCGTCCACCTTGTCATTTCCGTCCACTCCTCCATATCCAGCGCTATATGCTTAAGGGATCTGCGTGTTTAGTACTTCTTAGTACTGGACTTATTCTATCAAACAAATTTCACTAGATTTTCGACATTTTTACCATCAAAACTTGGTGGTGGATCGCGAAATGAGTTTTCGAAACTGCAATCAGTTGGCATATCTACATATCTTTTCGAACTGAAAACTTTCCTAACTCAGTGTAGCCGTACAGATATGGATGAGTGTTACTGGGAAAAGCAAAGATGACTGTATCATTACCTGGATAAAACTGACTATTATGGCCATATATTTTTACTCCGGTTTTCTAATTTTTGTTTTTAATTATAGTTAAGACGTGGCAAAATGTATAGTTAATCTCTTTTCTTCTAACCTTATTGCAGAATAATGTGTTTACTGTTCGCGTAAGGCAGAACACCATGAATAAAGACATAAATACTAAAAATATTTTAAGCTGTGATTATATTTATTGTATTCATACTTAACAAAGCGTTCATAGCAATTTCTTAAATCCAATAATACCTTTGTTGGCAATATTGCACCATTCCGATAACGTGCATCACACTGCATTTCAAGCAGAAAAGTAGTTGACATAAAAAATTAAATTGGATTTGTTAGAGCTTTCGAAGAGAATTTAGTTGAAAATACGCGTAAGTGTTGTATGCATGCGTTAAGCCACTTTTTAAATGTATTGAATTTCTGCGTGATAGATATTAATTGCATTGTTGTTTTTTTTTTTTTTATATATACAAGTTACAAATTCATAATTTCAGGATCTAAAGTCTCGCCCAGTATATACTGTTTGTGTATACTGATTGAGTTAATCATCCACTCTCTCATCTCCACTTATATATACATACATATGTAACATATATAATGATACAATTAATTTTTATCCTTTCCTTAAATGACCCTATGGATTTAAGTAATTTTTTATTATTATCATTTAGTTCAAGTGTAATTTTTGGGATCCTGCGGTGTTAACTAATTAAATAACAATGTTAATTTATTACTATTTTTACGACATTTCGAGCTAAATAGGTATGGGAGGTATTGGATTTTTAATTTTTATATTTAAGCCATTCTAGCTAAACTTGTTACTAGGGTTAACCTTTTTACATTAATATGAAAATAAGTTTAAAAATAGGAAATTTTGGATGCATTCCGATAATTTTTCATAATTTTATTTAAACAACTATTTAAAAATCGGATATAGTTAATTCAATAATAATTAATCGACATACATATAAATAAATAAATAAGTAAATAGTGAACGACTCAATTACTTTCTGGGTTTGGTGAATGTGAGAACAATTAAATAATAGTTTCAAATTGCAGACAGAGTGTTGTAATAAGTTTTGGATTTAAAAAATTTACATATTTTTTATTTTATATTTTTCGTACTTACATGTTTAGGCTTGAAATATCGCCCAATGGCAATAAATGGCATTAAATTAATTAACATCGGAGAGTTCCAATAACGACACTTGAACCAAATATTCTGGCATCCTGGAATGTATTCAATATTTCAGATATATGTACATAGCTGCTTTTAGCTGCTTTCGTATGCTTTTGCGTGTCCAAAGTAACTCGGAAGCTGCTTTTTTCTATTTGCATTTGTTCTATCCAAGATTTTAATATAGCCACTATCATAGCAGTAGCTTTTTGCTGCTTACACTCCTGACTCTAAGCAATAAAGCAGCTAGAGTTAATAATATTCATGTATGTGTGGCTGTCATTTTCTGTAAAATGGAGAGATCTGTTACTATTTTGTTGGCACTGAAAAATAATAATAAATTTAAAACTTCTTAAGGTGGTAAGCATTTGCGATAGATACAAAATATTTCTGCTCCCACATTATAATTTAATTAATTCAATATCAAAATTCGCAATTGAATACAAAAAAAGCTTTTGACAGTTCACATATACGTTTATTAAAAAGCATAAAAGCAACTTTTGGATGCCCAAGGTCGCGTAGCCCTTTTTCTTGCTATAGTTAAATTTGACAATTCTCAATGTGTTGCTATCGAAGCAGCTATAGCTCAAATATTGAAAACATCCTTGCCTTAAAAACGCATTTCCGGTATATTTAGTTACTCTGTGGCAAAACTTAGACTTTGTGCTAATTAGTTTTGTTGCTTCACTTGATTCTCATTTTCGAAAAGATTGAGTATTTCCGAGCATACATTTCACTGACGTTAGAGCTGTTTTTCATCTTAATAACATTGATTATTTTCCATTATATAAATTCCATATAATTAAATTTGTTTTTTTTTTCTAAATAGTAGCAATACAGAGATACAATAAATCTGAGTCCCAATTCATCTTTTTATTTCTAAAAGAATAAAGAATAATCAAAGTTTTTCAATGTCAATTAAAATGTCAGTTGAAAATCAAGTGTAAGAGAAATCACGGATTGGAAAATTTTGGAAAGTCTTTAGTAGCCTAGTAAAAATCAAATATCTGAACTATTTCATTTTTAGTTAGAGTTAAATTACAGTTCGTTCGTTAATTCCTCAGGACTAATATTTCTAGATATTTTAACACAACGGATTTTCTAGTAAACAGCCGGCGGTGATTTTTCAACTTATCTAAAAAATTAAAAATTTACTATATAATTGACCTGATAACAATTTTTTCGATATTATGATGCCATGCCGGTTAGATTGTTATTAAAGTTGTTTTTCGCATATCTTTATGGAACGGTACTTCGAAGGGTTAATTCGTTTATCTAATATAATACGTTTTTACTTTCAATAAACATATGTACTAATTGCTTTTTCAGTAAGCGCGAAAATTTGAGTTTTTACATTTGAAATCCTAACGATCATTATTACGTCCAGAAGATCTCTCCCTCAGCATGTGGTCAACCATTATGGCAACCCTATAAATGAATTGTCTGATTTTGAACATTTTCAAACTTAAGTTTAGGACTTTTTAACACAATCCGCATATAAAATTTCAACTCTTATGTTAACACTTTTTCAAGTATACTCACAAACAAAGGTGACAAACGAATTGATTAAAGCATTGATAACAACAATCTCTTTATTTCATCATGTAAGGCTTTTTTTATATACATATACTATTAAGGCAAGTTCGGAATACCCTATTATGAAAAGCAAAGCGGCAGTAGGTAAGGAAATTATTATAAGATATGAGGAGAGTGACAGAGGTACAGATGTAAGTCAATATTGGAACCTACGCAGCTTGTAAGCCCGAGGACAGACAGAAGATGATAGACATTTACACAGTTCGAGATAAAAAAGCATCACAGAATTTTACTGTATGGTCGAAAGTATTTTGAAGGATATCAGGATATGCGCGACTAGTAGCGCGATCAGAAAAGATATTTCGTACATGTAGCGATAAAGGACCAAAAGGCATCTAACATTGCTGTGGCTTTCGAGTGAGTCTATGTATATGACAAGTTATTGCCACATCGCCAATGAGCTGTTTAAAAGCTCTCTTCTGGGACAATATCTTGAAGCTAAGGCTGTGTGACCAGCCCCAGTCAACAAATGAGATTTGTATTCCATTCTAAGTCTGATGTAGGACTTGTTAAGGAGCGCTAGAATCAATGGGCTAAAATATTTCTTATACCTACCTTTTCAGAAAACCAAGACATTTCGATGCTTCTTGGCATCAGAGAAGATGTGATCTGTCCTGCTTAATTTACTGGAAATATTAATGCCAAGAATGCTTAGTAACAGTGAATCGGAAATTAATTCTCCTTCAAATGAAAAGGGATGAAACTGCTTTGGGGCTTAGATGGATTGAATTCGATGCGATTCGTTTTGCCCCAAGCGAGGATATTATCAAGGTCATTATACAATGATCTAATCATGCAGTCTTGTTTGACAGATGTGGCAATACCTATGGAATTCGTGAACGTGCCAAAAGAGTATTCAAAATCAAGGATAGGTACTGTTATAGGCAAAACTGGTGATGGTATTTAAAGTAAGAGAAAGCAGATCAATAATGAAAATTACAAAGAGAGATGGAGAGATAACAGAGCCCTGGGGCACACCGGCATTTATTGACTGAGGTTCGGATGAAACGCCATTTGACAGAATTCAGATTAGGTCGTCGGATAAAAAATTGCAATCCATTATAAAAGAGGGAGGAGGACGAATCACGTTAAGTTTGCCAGACTCTATGAAGTATTATAATTTGAAATATCTGATACAACGGTTTTGCATTTACCAAAATTGTGAAGAGTACAGTTCCAACGTTAAGTAAAAAAAGTCAATAAGTCACAAGATAAGCATCTAAATTAAAAGCCATATTTGCAATCGTTGATGAGTTTATTGGTTTCTAGATACTTCATTAATTTGGAGTTCACGATAGTTTCAAAAACCTTTGAATGAATCGAAGTGATTATCATTGAAATTATTATTAAGTAATATCATTTTTTAGGAATAGGCGTGGGCTAGTTTTCAAGCAGTTGAAAAGTTACCAGTGGAATAATAGAGGTAGAATAGTTTCCGTTATATTACCTTAAATCTTATAATAGATCCAACTTCAAAGTGAAGTAAAATTATTTCAAAATTTGTTTCGTTATCTTAAGAAGTAAAAATAACATTACATTTCCATAGTAGTTATTATATTATTATTATAGCAATATTAATTTTCAAATTGGATCTAAGTAGCTCAAAGCTTTCGCTTCAAAATTACTCATCTGTATACAAAGTGCATTCCGCTTAGCATTTATCGCATTTTAGTTTTTTCTGTGAATGAACTTTTTAAGCGATTTCTGACTGCGGATGGTTACGAAATAAAAATCGAGGCAAAGAATTGGTCATTTAAAAGTAAAGACAGGAAGTTACAGGATGCTT
Source organism: Dioctria rufipes (assembly GCA_963924295.1). Taxonomy (NCBI): domain Eukaryota; kingdom Metazoa; phylum Arthropoda; class Insecta; order Diptera; family Asilidae; genus Dioctria; species Dioctria rufipes. Next base: position 265,091,303 of record OZ002741.1, on the reverse strand, counting down.
CATAAAATTCATTAAAATTGACAATTACCGAGTAATCAGTACTAATTTGAAAACGTCCCTTCTGTGTTGACCTGTAAGCATAAAATATGCGATAAAAAATTCATTGGAAGTGTGTTAGCAGACCGTACTCGCGCAAAAGTAGTATATTGGTCGCGTTCCTTTTATTCTTTATTAAAAGATTTCATTTAAAAATTTCGAATAATTGTCGCCGTTAGAACTGCGAGTAACAGAACAATCGATTCAATCTTAAACTTTTGAACATCATTTTTTTTTATATTATGTAATTATAGAGAATTGTTCCTACAACTTGGTATTGCATACGGGGATGGAAAATTATCCAATTATGTCATAATAACTTATCTAATCTGAGCATTCTCCTATTTAAATTACAACCGTTGACGCTATACACTGATTAGTTACAGAATTTAAAAGTACCTAGAGCCTAAATTTAAGAATTGTCTGAAAATAAATATATTTCAGAAATATTATATGTTCAACATTTACAAGGCTCACTTGTCCGTTTGCATAATGGAGATCCAATTTATTTTTAACGACACTTTCTAAATGCAAAAATCCGTGTGCTCTGCAGCTCTTGAAAAGCTCAGGTGAGTGCAAACCTATTGAGACAAGTTTGTTTCTTTTCCTACTTCTACATAGGTGGTGTAAAAAAAAAAATTTTTTTTAAACGGAACAGGAGATGCTCTTAACCAAATAGTTTAAAGCGCCAACTTTTTTCAAAAGTTGCAATAACCTCCTCTCCATTCCGTATATGTGAGTTATTTATTAAAGAGACCCATTGACAGCTTCTTACTAGAACACGTTATGAAATTAATTATATAAGTATTTGTCCGTAATTAATTCGATTATAAATTTCCATTATTTATGTTTCAAGTGTAATACATTTTGTTATTGCTAAACTCATTAAAAAGGCTACTAAAAAGTATTCAAGCCAAAACGGATTTCCTTTTTTTGTGTAAAACCTTACCTCTTCGCCTGTTTTAGACACGATACAGTTTCTTTAAAGGGGTTTTTGTATATGTAATTTGCATAAAGATTAACTCTTGACATATAGTAGAACGTAACTTCCTACTCCTACATGCTACCGGTAGACAATAATAGAAGCTGCAACCCACTTGCATTTATTGTCTTAACCATTGGTCATTAATGAATTTCAAATAGTTTTTGATATAAAGAGTTCTGAAGTTTATAAGACGAGCTTATTACTCTATCACTCGGCCATGCATTCAGTGTTGTAAAATTATTTTGCTTAAAGTTTATGTGAATTTGTTTCTGTCGATTTCTAGTTAGTGAAAATGGGAGAGTCATATACAAATTTTAAACGAGTTGTAAGTAACACCTTAAGATGAAATCAATATGTAAATAAATGTACAGCAGTTACCCGTTCAATGTTAAGTAATAAAATTGCGTGTTATACGAGTATAATTTGTTCTGATTCGGTAACTGTTCAGTCTGTGAAGTATCCATTGTACTTAAGGGAAGAACACCCCATAATTTTTACTTATCTAGAGTTTTGTGTGTGCTGAATGTGTCATTTCTGTGTATTTATACTCTAATCAGTGTAATTAGTTCCATTTGAAATAATACATTCATTGGGTGAAGGCAATGAACTTTGTACTTGGTTTGTTAAATAAAAGTACTTGGGGTGGGGTGGGCGCCCTTTAAAGGAGCTTATGACCTCGTCCAATAATTTGATCTAGGAGTGCTTTATCAGTTTAATATATATAATTTGTCTACAAATGTACATATATATATATAAAAGTGTGTGCCTGTGAGATATGGAAATATGATTACTTTCACTAATAAATAATAATAGATTATGTGCGTCATATAACTCATATAACTGTTAATTATATAGTGAATAATAGATATCTGTTAGAGCTTTCTGGTAATAATATTCATAGGTCAAAACTACAGTGTGTAGTGAGTAGGATTTCCATAGTTTGAACCAATTATAAATTTTATACTAAAAAAAAAAAAAAAAAATCAAACCAATACGAAATACAACAACATGAATTTTAAGTATATTTTTTTAAGCATCACTAAGGGTGCTTGTTTACACCAGATAAATTTTTCGAAATTTTAATAACATTTTTGAAATAGATGACGCTTGCAGCAAACATATGAAATAGGCAAGTTTTGATATTCGCTAATAAGGACAAAAAAGTTCATTTATTCTAAAAATAAAGTGCTTCCAAGCAAAAAAAAAAAGTATTAAATAAAAATAATTTTTTACAAGAAAACAGCAACAAAAAAAATATAAAAAATATAAAAAAACAAAATACAAAAGTAACAGATAGGTTTTTCAAAAAACAAAAAAAAAAAAAAACAAACGTAGGCCTTAAATTCCTATATGTTTCAGGTTCTTACATCTCGTAATAATTAAAATTTTCTTGACAATTGTTATTCTATATTGCTTGTGCAATAGGTTTTATTTATTTTTGACTTCATTCAGTTAGTTATTCTTGTTTAACTCTTATATCCAGTAAAAGTGGACTTGGATTCATATCAATTATTATTATTATTTTTCTGTTTTGATTGTTGAATGGCATCTGTAAAATTGTTCCTTACCTTACCTATTTCTTTAATGTATATTGCTGATTTATCTTTCCAGATATGTAGTTAAACAATCTCATTTAGTTGATATACAATATACACTTAATGTCATTCTTACTATCGTCGGTTTTCTTCTTATCTCTCTTTCAATTAGTGCGAAAACACGGGCGGCATAAAAGAGTGCTTTAATATTTTTAGAATCATTGAAAGTTAGTCAAAACATAATTAAGCCAAGCATTGTTGAATTCTATTTTGTCCTCCACATCTATGCCATTTACCATATGATTTGATAGTTTCAATTCCCGTCAAGTTCAAATTATTGACTTGATGATATACAGCAGATGAAATTTTCAATAATCATTTTGGTCTTTCGTTTTCTGTCCCAATTTATAAATTCAACTGATTCTTTTAACGCACTTTTGTAAGATCTAACAATAATAATTGATATATGAAAGTATAGCTTCCTACTTTAGTAAGGTACCTGATCTGGAACTTTCGGCAATAGAATATTTTTTGGGAGTCATACAATTAAGTGGATTAAAAGCAGTTTTTTTTTTTTATGGCAAATAAATTCTGTGTGACACACTGAATTGAGAACTATAAAACAAAAGCGTATGTATTGAATTTATATGATGAAAATACACCAGAAATAATACTTAATATTCCTCGTTTCGATATTTTCCGAGAGTAAAAGTTTCAGATAAACTCTCTCGTCAATTGTTAAGTATCATATTTTTTTGGCTAGAACCGATTAAATTGATCAAAAGATGATTTTAAAATGCGACAAAACTATTCAAGTGTGTATTGTGAATATTTTGCACATATATAAGCAACAAACTACTATTTCTCTGCAGTTTTGGAATTAAAAAAAAAATTATTGTCCAGCAAGCATCATTTTCTTATATTTATTTGTTCAAAAGGAAAAGAAACGGAATCGTCATAAGATAGCTTTTGCGGTGTTGCGTGTTTTGACCACAAAAAAAAAATTATTTTTTTATCATCCCACACGTTTGAAAGGGCTACTTTTAAGTATTCCAATTTTTTTTTCAAAATATTTGACGACTCGGTTATAAAAATATCTCTCAAAATATATGAAAAAAATACCGTTCACTATGATCTTCTAGATTTTTAAAGCTAAAATTTTGACATTATCAGGGTTAGTAAGTAATGATTCATAGATAACTGAAAAACTGCTGCTTTTTCGCCAGTCTCATACTTGCTAAAAAAAAAAGTGTTTTTTTTTGTGTTAAAGACCAACACTTATGCGTTCATCTGTTTAAATATGATTGAAAAGTGATAATACAGGTTAATGTTTAAAACATATGAAATATAGAACTAACTCAAGGGGACAAAAAAAATCGATGACGTATTTACTAACTATGACACAATTTATTCATTTTTCAGTTATTAAAGGCAAATTTGGATTAGATTTAAATTTACTGAAATTCGGCCGATCGATTGTTCGTTGATAAATTTCTGGTACGGAACCTTGATTGCGCGAGCCCGACTCGCTCTAGACTGAGTTATTTTATTTTTATTAGGTAGCTTAAAACTATAAGACCTGAACTTATAATTTTTACATCTCCATCAAATCACATTGTAAAGTAATAATCAAGCAAAAATGACTGCTGGCAGTTGCCTAAACGTATGCAAATATATTAGGTGTGAGCCAAGTAAGTAGTCAACTACAGAATCTTCTAAAAATTGTGCTTTGAGACCAAGTATAAGGACACACTGCACAAATACATTTGATCTCATTTGAACGAACGTGCACAATTTTCAAATTTGTTTTCCTATTCAATATGAATAACATGTATTGTACTATGTTTTATAAAAATTGGTATGTTTTCGTATTTTGTTTGTTCTCGTTTGTAATAGATTAATTTCCTTGGGAGTAAATGAATTTGCTACAAATGTGACCTTAACACGGTACAAGAACAAGAGTAATGGTCCCCATTCACTTACAGATTATCTGCAGATTCAGACTGTAGATGGCATATGTTAGTCCAAATCTGTTTTCGTCCACCCACTAGTATCAGATCAGATTGTAAGTTTGAAATTTGACAGATAGAAAACTTAAGATAAACTGACGATTAAGCACACACCTACAAGTTGGGTCTTCAGTCCATATCGTAAGTAATCTGTTCACGATTCTCATGCAATTCGGTTGAATTTTTAAAATGATTTTGTCAAAGAAGAAAATTGCTGCTCTGATACTAATAATTCTTTTATCAGAAGTACCACTGAAGAGTAAAACACGTTTCTGGGTGAAAGATTGGTTGCTTCATAACGCATCTCACATATGAGGTTATTAATTTTATTCCTTTCAGAATCAGTAGTAGCTTTATAAAGTTCTATTTATTCCTGATAAAATTACAATGATTTGTTTGTCGTTGTGTAGTTTCGATAAATTTCTCCAGTTAAGAGTTGTAATTGTTTTATATCGACGACTCATCAATTGGCAGATGTTTTCAATTAAAAAAAACCTTCTATCGCTTTTACCCGAATAAGCTCTGTCCTGCTTCAAACACCCCGAGTAAGGCCATGCTCATGTACAATGAATTTTACAGGTATCAGAACTTCCGGTTTCCTCTATAAGATTTAACAGCCACGACTTAAAGTGGAGCGAGGGCTGAGCCGCTAGCCATAAGGGCTGCGCTCTTGTCAAATTGAACGCTTCCAAAATTTTTTAATATTTTTAACAAAAAGGGCAGTAGAATAGATTTTGATAAGAAAACTTCAGAAGATCGGTTGCAATTTTTTTTAGTGGTCTTCAGGAGCTGGATCTGCCACTTTCTGAATATGAATCAAATTTTACTTTCCATGTTTCCTGTATATTTCAGAATTCATTGAATGTTGTACTTCTATCCATGTTGGGAATGATGAGAAACTACAAATTATCTGACGAAAATATCAAACTGATCTGAAAATAGTGATTGACGATGAAATTGTACACTTTGTATGCAGTTTACAAATCTGCAGTCCTGTTATCTGACGATGAACTGCATGTGTGTGGTGTATTGATCTACAGATCTACAGTCTGCAGTTCATGAACTGCCGATCTGGTTGAAAATCAAATTGTACAAATTTTCAACATACACACTCAGATTACCTAGACTGTAGATCAAATCGTACGATTTGAACTGTTAATGGGTGTAAATATATCTGCAATTCGGATCTGTAGATAATCTGTAAGTGAATGGGGGGCTTAAGCCATACATGCTGGGGATAACTCGCACGTAATCGCGTACGCTCCTAGACTAGAAGCGAAAGCCAATATGTGTATGGACAAATACACGTGCAACGCTTAAATGCTGTTTGGAAAACGGTAGTTTTCCTGTATGATTTTTGCCCATACACGAACGCGATTGTCTATCTGGTTTTATTCAGCGCATGTACTGAGTTAGAAAATATTCGAAAAATATGTAAAATGGTGTGATTTTTGAGTATATGTAGAACAGTGATTTTGAAAATTTAGATACATAAACGAACTATTGCATAAGTTCTCTTCTTTGAAGCCATTTCACTGGTTGACTATATCTATGAAATGATGGGAACGTCTATCTCGACTCTAGAGCGCATACGTTTTGCACACTCCAGAATATGCCATCCTTCTGAAACGAAAACAACAATCTATAAGCGTATAATCTTAAGCTCTGACAATGTACGCGGGGTTGTTAGGGATAGAATGTGTGGTGTATGGGCGAGGAGCTTTTATTAGTGCCGTGCAACACTGCGAGCAATGCTTCGCGCATATTTCGAAGAATTCGGCAGAGAGGAAAAATAAAGCGGTAACAATAAAATATCTGATTGCATCAAAGTATAATCAACTTTCGATAAGGTGAACTACCTTTATCACAATGTTAATAATAATATGGAAAAGTTAGAATATCCAATTAGATTATATATGGATTATATTGGTAAAATAAAGGGAATGATAGGTTCCTAATGCAAAGAGTGCAAAAATGGAACCGAAGAATCAAAACATACTGCTTGAGCTCTAAATCAATTCCTGTTTTACTATATAAAGCTCTTATAACAATTTCTTACATACATATAATATATGTCCATATTATTACCCTATAACCCAATAGCAAAAAAAAAAAATTAATACCAATAAAATTATAGAATTTATGATTCCTCATTTCAAGAGGATTAGGAATGTTAGATTTCTGAGGAGCCCATTTATATCCGGTCATAACTTAATGTTAACACACAAATTATCTCACTACCTGGTGCGATCATTATTTATGTTTGCATACGCATTACTAGTTGACTTGTTCTGGATTTCTTTAAAATTATGAGTCCATACATTATTATGATGCATTAGGAAACTTAAGGAAATTTTCCATGTTATTCTATTAAATTACTTTCGTATATAGATTAAAGTTTGTACATTAACTACAATAGATACATGGTACATAGTATAGTATCTAGTATTACCTCACGTGTGATAAATATTAATAATTGTATAATAGAACTCAATTTATAATATCTTATTGTTTCATTGAATTTCTTTTTAAGGAGTGGAACCATAAAAGACAATCCGTTTTTATTTACCTATGTAGTAAAATTTACATATTTTTTTTTTTTTGAATATCCAATAAACAAAATTTTTCGTACGCAGTATAACGATTACCATGATATTAATATTTTTGCTTCAATATAGATACATATATTTATATACCCTCGTTTTCTAAAAATACGCGTAGATCCTATTAGAAGCGCTCCCAGCAAAAATATCTGCATGCAATAAAAGTAACAATTGACAGAAAATCTATTTTAGTTTCGTCAATTTACGATTATTTCCTTCTAGTGTACCCATAAACAATAAGGAAATCCTATAAACAATAATAAATAATAATAAACAAGGTTGTGTGGATTGATGGCAGTATAGTTTTCTTAATAATTATGTGACTACATGCATATACACAGGGTGTCTCATTCGTGCAGGATTAAACTTCAAGGTTAGAAACTAGAACAAATTTTATCGAAAAAAAAAAAAACTGAAAACTTCCGGGTGTACCTTTCATCGTTTGCGATTTACAGCCTTGAAAATTTTTGATTGACTGATTTTGTACCTGCACACATCAGATTAGTAATTATTTTGTCAAATGTTGTACATGCGGATTTAAAAAAAAATACCCCTATAAAGCTAAAGTTATTGGCTTTCTACTAATAGTAACAGAAAACCCTAAAAACGATAATAAAGTATCTAAAAAAAAAAAATTCACACAGGCAAATGAAATCTTAAAAAAGTTTTCGGTACAGTTCTCGGAAAGTAGATCATTACGGTGGTATGTTCTTTTCATTTTCTGGAACCTGAATACTATTCTTATAAATAATTGTATCATTGTAAGCTTCTATTTCGTTGTTTTGAAGTAGTAAAAATATCCCAAAGATACTTCTTGCCGACAGCTCACCTAATCTTTTTCCTCATTCGCTTCGTAGGTAGGTACAAATTTCTTGGAAATAGGAAAAAAGTGCCTTGAGTTGCATTATCGATTTTTATTTTACAAAATCTTTACAAAGATGTGAATTTAATGCTTCAGACTTATGATTATTTAATTTATTAGGTTTCCGAAATAGCCACAATTATTTTGGAAGCACGGAGTAAGACGTAGTCCTACTGATTGGAGAGTACGTGACAATACCGGAGCGGCCCGAATTTTATTAGCAATATTGTGGATTCGTTCCAAGAGTTGAATACTGTCGCATACACCCTTAATTTCATTGTACCCCATAAAACAAATCGAGCTGGGTGAGGTCGGAAGATCTGGGTGGCCATTTCAGCCTATCCATTGCTAGAAGTCGTTATACAAATGCTCCAGGAAGAACAGCAAAGTGTGCTGGACCACCATTAGTTGTAACAAAATGTTTCGTCTGCTTAATTAGGCTCAAAGTGATTGATTACAGCCACCAATATACAAATCCGCTTCCTCTACCTACCTTTCACTATTTGCAAGTCAAATAATTGAGGTTTTATATTACATGGAATTCCCTCAAGTATCAACAAATAATATTACTATAGTACCAAGTAGAATGGAAGTATTGTTAATAATAGTACTTTTTGAAATTATTAACTTTTAGCCCAGTAGAGACCTCTAGTGAATTTTTTTTACAGTTATTTTGATTTTTGCATGTCCGTCCGTCTGTCCGTGCACACGATAACTCGAGAACGCGTTCACATAGAAAGCTGAAATTTTGTAGACGGACTTTAAAAACAAAAGTAAAATTAAGTTCGAAAATGAGACAAATTGGGCAACTCCTTTGTGGAGCTGCCATACGAAAATTTCATTTTCCACTATACTATATTTGGACGCTGCCTGTGAACACGAAAACATAGGGAGCTAAAGTTTGGTACATGGTGTTTTTATAGTAATAACAAATAAAATTCCAAAAATGGAATAAATCGGGCAACCTCTTGCTATATAAAAGTTTAGCATTTTTACATATACTTTGAAAATGATATGTCCTATGCGGTTTGAATGTGTACTGAAAAGTTCTTCAGAATATGAAATCCTCTAAAATTGGTTATAATAATTTTTCCTGTCCGACGAACCGTTCTAGAAATATATGCGAAAAACCACTCAAAAAATCAAACTTGCATAGTTCGGTGACTATACGAAATTTTATACGGGCATCATAAGCATTGGTCTTAGATCAATTCGAGCTTTTTTACTTGTTCTTTATAATTTTATTTTCAAGTCCTAGACCTATGTATCGACATGAAAAAAAAAATTGGGGATGTATTAGGCTTAGATTTTGAGTTATCTAATTGGAGAATTCACACGTTGCGGTAATTTTAGTATTAAAAGTAATACAAGAAACCGATCACTTTTATTTGAAATTTCTTCAAATCACCGAATAAGAAATTTTTCTACGAATAACAAAAAGTCAATAGTTGAAACATTCGTATAGGCCGAATAAAGCAAAATTCTATTTTGGGGTATATCTCAAAACAAGTATATTTTTTAAATTCATACATAGAACACCGTGATGTAGTCATTGCATCCGAGAGTATAATCATTGATCCATTTCAGACCCTTTGGGCTTAAAACTGATTTGATCAGTTTTCTTATTAGTAAATTTATTTCCAACATTTAACGGCATTAAAAAGTGTTCAGTATAATTTTAAATCCTTTACATATAAGACCATTCCGTGTACCAGAACTGTCAATTCGAAATATACAGAGCAATGCTCAGATTGAATTTAAATTTGAATTTTGTTGTCGGCTGCTGTGATTTGGACATTTGAATAATTCAAAAGTAGACTGAAGGAAATAAAATAATTTAAATGAGAATAAATTTCCGTAAGACTGTTTTTCTCCGCATGTTTTCTATAAACATGTTGCTTAAATAGATAGTTTTGCTATGAAATATATTCACAGTGAATTTGGTCAATATTAAATTGAACAAATTTGCTACTAAGTCCACTGCTCGAGAATTAAGTGAAAAAAACTCTTTTTACATCGAAAAATCTTTGAAAAAGAAATTTGTTTGCAAAAGAGGGCATTTCGTATCGAGAGGAGCGGCTTGGTTTCTGCCTGCCGTGTACGCTAAAGTGAACAGTATCAAAAAGATATTTCGATGTAAAACGAGTTTTTTTCACGTTGCTTAAAGTTCTGCAAAGGCCTATTGCCGACATTTCAGTTCTTATAATAAACATATCTTGTCAGCATTTTGACAGTAAGCAGCATCTGGTGGTGTCTATGTCACGGGGCTGAATTGCCTTAATGAATTATCTCTGTGATTCTATTTCCATTTTTGTGTTTTACTCTACTATAATAATTTACTTTAATATTCCTGAATAAATAACACAATTTTTATTTCCTACAGCTTTCAAAAGTATTAACTACATGTAACACGGAGAAATTTGTCAACTCTGATAATAAAATGTATTGTAAATAATATGTATATCTATAGCAAAAGTTGAAATACATTCGATTTTTATAAAATAGTTTCGAGCACGGAAATTATGAAGAAATCATTTTAACAAAAACAAATTTCTCCATTAATCACTTGAAAAGAAAAATTAAATTTAATTAGACCGGAAAGGCAATTAAATCCACAATGCACACCCACCAAATCATAATCGTGACAATGAGTCTAGCTAAATTCTCATCAAGAGTCAATAGCAGCACTTGAAAACTGAAGTCTTCAGTTCCAGTGGTTGACTTTTCTGAGCTCTATTTAAGTACAGCAATAGCTAAAGTGAATCGTTATAAACCTTTTTAACAACTATCTTTCACTCGATCTCTGATTGTAATTGCATTCCTCTGCTTCAGCTATGAACTAAATAAATCTCTTGGAGATAAGTATGTTTCTAATTTAATGGGGTTAAGAACTATTTTCTATTATATGTAATAGCTCAGCTGATCATTACGGATAGGCGAGCATTACAATGTAATCAAAATTACAATAATCTCTGTAGATCAAGCTTGTGTAGCTTAGTAGTTTGTAGGCGATGTGTACCAGAATATAGAGATTTTGGACCAGCATTCTATGTACAGTACATACATACATCTAATACAGTGTGAGCGTCACTTTCTTTTCATCTGTACTTTCCAGTTAAAGTAAGAGATCAATGTTGCTCAACTTTGTAATGCTTAGTTCAGTTAATATTTAAATTAAACATCACTCACTAAGTTATTCAGCCATTTCCTCATATATGAATAGATTTAAAGGGATCAAGGTTTTTTTTTAATCAACACAATCAGCATTGATGGTATGTAAAAGAATAATTAATGGATTGTATTGATAAAGTTGTTGATTAACAATGGAGAGGTTTTTCGTTATTAATCTTAAGGTCCGTATTCACTAAGACATTTAATTGTGGGACCACAAGTCTATAATTAAATAGTTTTTGGTCGGTTTATTTTATTTGCACGCTTACAGTAAAATTAAAATATTTTTTTTTATGTTAACACATATAAGGTAAATATATATCTAATTTCATTATGCACTTTAATCGTCTTTTGCAAGAGCATCAAAATACAAATTAAATTAAATTTGCACTTTTTTTTTTTTTTGTGAGTGAATATTGCCCTAAAAGTTGCAATATAGTATTTTTATTTAGTTTGTAATGCATAGAAATAATAACCATCCAAGCTCTGTTAATCAAAAGCATATCAAGATAGGCTGACTGTTATATAATACGACTATATTAATTTGAAATTAGGATGAGAAAGTGAAGAAAATTCAGCACTTAATTGGGATGCATTCTGCGAAGAGGCACTTATTTTCTTTAAACTTTCCTTGACTAGTGCTCCTGTTCTTCAGTATCCCGATTTAAATAAGACGTTTCTTTTAGCATTTGATGTCAGAAATTTCGTTATTGGAAGTCTGTGAAAATTTCAACTGTCTACCTATTACGGTTCATGAGATACAACCTGGTGACGGATGGACAGCGAAGTCTAAGTAATAGGGTTCGCATTGTTACCCTTTGGGTACGGAACACTTAAAATGAGCTTTTTGTATGGCAACCCTACGAAGGAGTTATCCGATTTGTTTTATTTTTGAACTTAAATCTAAGTACAATTTTGTTTTTAAAAGTTCGTGTGTAAAACTTCAGATCTCTAAGTGAACGCGTTATCAAGTTAGCCTGCGGAAAGATAGACAGACAGACAGACGGACAGACGGGCAGACGAACAGACAGACATATATAAAAATAACTTTTAATTTTATGCATGGGTGTATACTCCATTTTGCTCTACTAGAATTATTTCTATGCGTTAAAAACGGAATGACAAACTTAGTAATGATAGATTTAATGTGGGGTATAAAGAGGTCATCTAAACACAAACATGGATACATTGCCAGTCGTGCCAAGCCGTTTATGCTGGCTCCCATTCTCATAATATTCTTTTTATTGACATAAACTGCATTTGTTTGGCAGAAATTAGTTTTGCTTTATCAAAGCTAATTTTATTCGACGAAAACTGCATTACTTTGACACGAATTGTATTGCTTTGATAAACAGTGCTTTTTTTTAAGGCAATTGCTTTTATTTGACAGAGGATTCTTTTGACAGGAATGTATTTTTTATCGGAACTGCTTTTATTTTTACAGAAACAGCTTTTAAAGAATATTATTTCATTTGAAATATATTGCTTGCCTTTGAAAGAATTTGCTTTTTTTGAAAAATGCTTATTTTTGATAGAAATATATACATTTTATTGGGATAAAAAACGACTTTTCTTTGATAAGTTATGCTTATTTTTGTTTACGAAAGCTGCAAACTGTTTGATTTTTAATAGAAACTGCTTCTTCCCTGATTTTCCCACAAAACATGTTATTGCACCACGGCAACTACTTTATTTGATAGAAATTTATTAATTATTATTAATTGTTATATCGATTTCCATTGATCACGTTTTCTAGCAGAAGTGTTACACTTTTCATGCAGTGTTACACTTTTCATGCAGTGTTACACTTTTCATGCAGTGTTACACTGAAATTATTCCATTGACCTAAACTGCTAGAAAAAGTGTACGTCAAAATGAACCTGATACTACACTCGAAAAATTGGCCGAATTACACACGCACACATCTATCTCTTGTCGATATCCATTGATATTTTAAGAAAAGTAAAAAACGAGTTCAATGGAACAAGTTTTGACGCGATGAGAATGCAATAGTAGCTCATATCCATGTAATTTGTCAGATTGAAATTTTCTGGAAAAAATAACATCACGAATAACGTAAAAATTATGGAAATTGTTACTTAAAAGATTTTGGCGTGATTGTGGATGAATTTGGTAGAGCAATAGTTGAAGATTGATATGTAATGCTCAATGACATTCAGTTGTGACATTTCTCATGTAGATGTGTGGGTTTTTCGATGTAACACCGCCGATTTTTCCGGTGTAGCACCAGACTCATTTGACGTACACTTTTTCTAGTAGTGCAGGTCAATGGAACAATTTTGGTGTAACGCTGCAAGAAAAGTGTAACACTTTTGCTAGAAAACTTGATCAATGGAAATCGGTATCTGAGAAATGTCTCTGCTGAATGTCAAAACAAATGTCAAGTGAAATTAATTTTAAAGCAAGGCAAAGTTGTAATAACTCATTTAATGCCAATCTGTGACAAATTACACGGATATGAGCAACTATATACATACATTCTCATCGCGTTAAAAGTTGTTCCATTGAACTCGTTTGTCATTGATTGGCGTGCACTTTTTGTAAAATATCAATGGAAATCGTCATTAGAAATTGCAATACTTTTGACAGGAGATGTATTTTTTTTTTTAACAACTGCTTTTACCTTAAATGAGCTGCATTTTTTTTTTGTTGACAAAAACAAGTTTCTAACGAATGCACTTATTATTTGACAAAAGCTCATTTTAGTTGATAGTACTTTTTCTTTTTTACCAAACAAAAATTGCGTATCTTTGGCATGATTGTATTGGTTTGACGAAGAATGTTTATTTTGGAAGGCAATTGCTTTTATTTGGCAGAAAAGGCAGGAACGGCTTTAACTTGCCAGAGGATAATTTTGTTTGACAGCAAAACAGACAATTCTTTAATTTTTCAAACATTGGATTTCTATGTCTCGTTAATTTTTGAAAGAAACTATTTCTTATTTAGATTTTCATAATATTGTCATAATATCGTGAAGTAGCTAACCTAATAATTAACTCTAAAAAAACATAGCTGACCTTGACCCATCTTATTTTTAGTTACTGTCATATACACTATGTTCCTCAAACTAAAAACTCAGTCGACGCTTGTTATAGGTATGTAACATATATGCATGATACAAAGATTAACAAGGTATGGTCGGAAAATCTGTCAATTGATTGCTTGCCTCCTTTGCGACAAATGTCAGAAATTTCAAAAAGTCCTTTCACAGTGAAAAAATTTTCTATTTTTAAATTTCTTTGCTTTCCCACTAGCACATAATTACTTTTCCCGAAGTGATTTAAACGAAGAAACTAATATTTTGTTAAATATTTTAATATATTCAAAACGTATTTCAGTCAATAAAATACGAAAAACTCAAAACAAATTCGCTGGAAATGACAGTAAGCACCTCATGACGTAGCAACACAAAAAATTCCTCTCGAATCGGCCATACCTTGTTATCATGACATATATGTAAGTATGTACTTTCGCTAATGTCAACGTACAATCTAACAAAGCTGGTTGTCAAATTTTAAGTAATTACTTACTATTAATTATTGTCTTCAGTTTTTCATTGAAAATATATTTTGATTTGAATTCTACAATTTTTTTAAAATAATTTTGGAGTGGTGCTATAAGTTAGAGGATCTATCCCAATCCTGACCATTAGTTGTAATAAAAAATGTTTTTAAAAATTCCAAAAAAATTTAAACAATTCGAAAATACAATAATACATAGAGAATGTCTTGTTGTTTTTCTTTTGAATTATTCTTTTAAATAATTAAAGTAAGAAAGAAGTAACTGCAAAGTCCAAAGTATGCGTTTAATTAATTCATAAGAATTTCTTGAAAGTCGAAGAGAAGTAACCATAGCAATTAAGGAATTCAGAGTCAGACAGAACCAAAAATAGCTTTAGAACTCATAAAGGGACTTGGTAAAAACATTCATTTGGCGCATTTCTTTTTATGTCTAATTTTAATTTCAGACCGAACGAACGAACGAATGAAATGTTGAATTCAGAGAGAAAGAAAATGTTTACTAACCGAAATCTTCAAATATTTAGGTCTGATTGGGAAAATATTGAATTTAATACAATTTCTGCAAATTTCTTTAATTTTTAATAATTAATAATAATTATAAGTTTGTTGTGAGCTTTGTTATGATATATATATATATTTATATATAAAATTTTTTCCGCATAATAGAGAAAGCATAGATTTATTATAAGTACAGGGATTAGATAGTCATTGTGAATGAAATTAGGCGAATATGCAATTTTACTTTTATTTTACTTAACAACAAGAAAGCTGATATGATGGAAGTGTTTAATTTTATTCCACTGCTCTACATACTTGAAAAGTATCATGAGTTTTTTTCGATAATCCCTAATTACCTACGCCGGTTACTTCCTGTAAAACAACACTCTCAGCTTCATCGCAATTGGAGACTTTAGTGTGCAAGTGCTTCAAAGGTTTTTGCTGCTCCAGTTAATGCAAACAAAAACAGCATTTATTTAAGAGCTAGAGAAACCTAGAGAAACTGTCCTTATCGTGCATTACAAATACTACACTAAAACTAAAACTGACTTCACTAATGCGTTTGAAAGTATTAGTAATCAAGCATTGAATTCTCATTTAAAAGCTTCCTCAGCTCCTATTTCTAAAAATAATAATTCGGGAACTATTAGGTTGTTGCCTAGAGCAAGGATCTATGATATTATCTAACGGGCTCAAATTTCAGGACATCTTGTGTATTAATTTCATTCTCTTGATATATGATTTAGAACATAATAAATCTTGAAAGCGTGGCGACAAAATAACTATTTAGTTCTGATTTTTACCTACAAATTATTAGTTGAAAAGAACATTACTAAGCTGAAATCTATAATTCTAAAGATCTCAGGAATACTACACAACTGAGATTTACAATTCTGAAATTTTCATCAGAAACACAGATAGTTTTACAATCAGGATTGCACCAAAAATTCTTGCGTCTAAAATTTCGGCCTGGGCTGACTGCCATGGATGGACTGGATGATATTTCGGACAGAACTACTAAGGTACTGTGGGGTAAACCTAATCCAAATCTGACGATAAAGATATTGGGATTAAGCAAGTCAACTCGTGTGTTAATTCTCACTGGGCACTTTTTTCTCAGGGGTCACCTACACAAGATGAAACTTGTTGATGATCCTATATGTAGGGGATGCGGAGAAGAACTGGAGGGTGAACAATGGGCTTTGGTGTGGCCTACGTTCCAGAGCTTATTATAGATTAGATTTGTGCAGATTGGAGCTTGTTTGCTTGCAGATGAGAAATTGCATAATGTGCTAATATCTGTACCTACGAAATCTGTAATTGCAAAATAAGCTCCTGCAATATATTGCCAATATGTATAGACATCAAATTTAATTGTGAAACAACGGCAAAGCGAGAACTTATAATTATAGTAATGGCTGCACTCTAATTTTTTATCATCTTAAAAATTTACTATCGAATTCACAAGTAAAAACCATCTAAATTTGACTCCCTCACATATATACTTAATAAATATTCCTATGGCAACTTTTTAGCTCCAGTGTCCGACTATAGCTTAGAATAGTTTAAATTATGCTGTCGAAAATTGTAAAAAAAACCGCTATGCCTTTGCAGCAGTATGTAGCTTATTTGAGAAAATTGAGCTCAAAGTAGTTACTAATAATAGCTATAATAATTGGCTTTTAATATTGAATAAAAATTGATAACAATATATACTGAATAAACCCTAGATTTAGACAGTAGTGCGTTTCACAATAAATCGAGTAAAAGGAGACAAGGCATACAAAAAATAAGAGAATCGGTTCAACTAAACTTTAATCCAAATCAAAGTCGCAAATATATTCATAATTACAGTACCTATAAAGTGTGGCCAGGATCTGATGCAAAAAAAGATATTGGTTATCTAAATGTTGAGTTTCGAAGTTGATGCTCTTTATTCATCTATCCGCAGCGCATATTCAATGATAAAAATTTTCAACACTATAACAAAAGTAAAATATTAACCGGCCAAGTGCGAGTCGGATTCGCGCACGAAGGGCTCCGTACCATCGTACAAAATTTAACACTATATACTTTTTATGTATTTTTTCATCATTTGAAAAAAAAATGCCTACTTATGATAATAATAATGAATGAGAATAAAACGAGAAAAACCGCCGAAAAAATCACGTTTCGTGTATGGGAACCCGCTTTAATTTTTAATTTTATTTTATTTTTATTATTTGTTGTTATAGCGGCAATAGAAATACGCACTATGTGAAAATTTCAACTGTCTACCTATTACGGTTCATGAGATACAACCTTGTGACGGACGAATGGACAGCGAAGTCTTAGTAATAGGGTTGCCGTTGTTACCCTTTGGGTACGGAACCCTAAAAATGAAAATTAGTACCAATCTTTATTTTTGGTCAGAGCCTTTAAGAAATATAATTCGTTTTTCTTTGGTTTATCAGCATCGCAGCCGGTTACACAAGTTCCGCTAATGGGGGTGTTTTGCTTTTTTAAAAAGGCAGTTTTACCCTACACTAAACTCTTTTTTCCTTCTTTCTATGCTATGTAAACCCGTTTACATGTAAACTCAAAACAAATAGCATTATAACATTTTTAATCCGATCCCTTCCCACAGAGCACAAATGTGTCCATGGTATGTTACTGGGAAATCGTGTTAAGATATATAAATTGTCCATGGGAAATCTCGTCCGGTCCCAGTTAATAACTTAGGACATCTCTGGGAGTAACGAATGTCTCGAGTTGGGATGTCCCTGGTAGATGCCATGCTCTTTCCATAGGATTTCCTGTGGTTGTACTTAGGAACAGTTAACACATTCAATAATGTAAAATTCCCGCTGAAAGTGTACCTAGAACGTCTTACGGAAATTCTAGCTTGTTAGCAGGATGTACGGGGGAATATCTGAGGATATTGTTTAGTATTTTCTGGGATTGTAGATTTTGTACTTATTTTTAGGCATTTTTAAAAAACAAAATAAAAATAAATACTGGCTAGAAAGTACAGGGTGGGCCAAAAGTCACCATGGGGTTTAAAAATAACTAACTTTTTCGTTTGTGCATTGCTCCACACCCTGTTGACCGTTTCTCTTCATTCCTTTTTTACATGATAGCCAACTGTCTGTTCTTCATAGGTAAGCATGTTTCCCCACCCCACCTTACCCCTCCTTTTTTTCATCCTACCATATGTTACCCATGGTGACTTTTGGCCCCCATGGTGACTTTTGGCCCCCATGGTGACTTTTGGCCCACCCTGTATATGCTAGAGGTGTATGCACTTGCCATAAATATAAATCCAATATTGTTAACACAGGCAAATTGAATTCATATGACAAAATTATTAAAAAATCAAGTTCTAGTACAACTAAAAAACTTTGCCAAAACAAGCAGACATTTTCAGAAGCGAATAGATTTCTAATATAGCTGGCTTCAACAACTCAGTTCCCATATGGCTTCCTTCAATACATACTTTTTTATTATATTTTTGTAATCCAAAAATGACACATCCAGCAACAAATTAGTACATTCACCAGAGAGCCACGCTAACCACAAGAATCAGAGAAAAAACCGAAATAAATTCTGGAAGGGGTAAAATGACTTTTCCATGTTTGTCCCAATATTGTCCTGCACATCCCGTATGTATTTGTCTGTAAAATACTGAGAATGTTCCCATACGGAGTAGCTGTGGGATATCCCAGGGAATAACTTATGGGAAATTTTTAATAACTCCTAGAAATAAGGTCCTAAGTATATACTGAATACTTCCTGTTTATCCCGAAAAAGCTATCTGTGGGACAAGAATGGGATATCCGTGGGTAATTTTGTGCTGTATGGGTTAGATTTTTATTTATTTCCATATGTTTTTGACTAATATTTATATGAAGGCCTTTATAAAGGTCTACAACAAGTTTCACTACCTTTTTTTGGTTAAAAATTTTAAAACTGACGTACGCAGGTTGATCAGGAATTTTGGAAAAGCAAATATTTCTCAGACATCAAAAGAGTTATATGCTCTTCTTGATTTTCGTTCAATATACTGAGAACGAAGCTTTGGCACACAATTTTTATACTATTATTTTTTTCTGAAAAAGAGCATTTTTCTTTTGATTTATCATTCTTTTTTTTTTTTTAATTTTTCCGTCAGTTCTATGTACTCAGAACATGTCGCACTTTTGGACTGAAGTATTAATTCTTTTATCTTCATCTCTAGATTCGGATAAAGCATTTTTCTCCTCAAACATTTTCCAACATATTTCCTAATTTATGTTGATCTGTCGTTTCAGAATATTTGTCTTAGAACATATAACTAAGGGAAGCGAAATATTACGTAAAAACCCTGTCGGTATGAAGGAAACTCGATTTTTGCTCAAAGGGGTGGAACGGGAAGAAAAATTTAACTTAGTTTAACTTAATAATGTTAATTGTGTAAATTCAAATTAAACGTCAGATTCGCTTTTTTGCGTCGGGATTTGCATTTTGCATTTTCTTTAATTAAAAAGCTTTAAATTTTTCTGTTAATTTTAAATAAAAACATTTGAAATGGGAATTTAGTAATTAAGCCTTGGTCATAAGTTCATAAACGTGTGAATATTTCAACAATTCATTGTTCTGTGCTGTGCTGTATAAATAATCTCGGAAAGATGTTTTTCAGACAAGTTGAAAACCTGAAATTAAACTAGAAAGTTTCTTTTCTGCAAATGTAACTTGCCAACTTTTTTGTTTTTCAATGTGTCAGTTCACAATTTTGTTTTATTTTAAATAATTACGCCAAACCATCCTTCAAAAATATTTCAGATTTACTACTTCCATGAATTTACCACATATGGGAAACACCGCAATTTTTCAGGCTTATTGTGATATTTTGGATGAAACGTAAAAAAAAAAATTTTCAATTGCCAAAACAGCTGAAATGGTTAATTTACAGCAATTGCCTATATAGAGATTAAGCAACTAAAGTGTAGTGTATAGGATGCTTTTAGAAAAATTGTGTTTGTTTACTAAAAAAAAATTCACCAACCTGAAATATAACAATTAATACATAAGAAGCTAAATATTATCATAAACATATTTGTTGCTATAATTGTAATCTAAATTTGAAACAAAACGCATAAATTAGCACTTATAATTATTTTCAACTTGAAAATTGACAGGATTTTGAATTTATTACATTCTCATAAATATGTATAGCTAACAAGAAAAATCACACCAATATAATTAAAATTAAAATTTCATTAAGCATAGAATTCTCATTAATCAATCAATCTACGAAGTTAGACAGTTTGATCATGGACAAGTCTCAAGTTCAAAAATGTCTTTCTATTACGAACACGAACTGTTAAGTTGAAGTAAACGAACGATGCACTTATTTGGAAGAAACTTATTTCTATTGACTTTTTACAATAATTGCAATCGAAACGAGAAAGGAGATTTCTATACCTACATAAACTATAAATTCTGCGGTTATAGTTATATGATTTATCATATTTTCCTATTTACAATGAACATGAAATGAATAAACAAATGACAGAGTCGCCGATAGAACGTGACGCGAACAAATTGACTTGAACTAATCAGAAATTTCTCCAATTTGCATATTGAGGTAGAATCAAGTATCCATCCATTCCACAGACCATAGAAGCTGATTTCATGTATTTGAACAATATTTTTACTTAAAATCTATTCTTCCTTTGTATAGCTACTTACTACATATTAAATGTCTTACCAGCTGCACTCACGAAAGTTAATAACCTCTTGGCAGACGTCTATGAATCTCAGAATGCTTTTACATTTACATTAGTAATCAGGTTCAGAGGTAGATCTATACTGTGAATGGAATGGAAGGAAAAGATTAAGGCAACAATTAAAAAAGATAAGCCAACATTTTTCTCGCTTGAATAAATTTTTCAAACTCTTTTAAGATCATATTTGATGATGAATCGGCTCTTCCTGCTTAAATTACCGCGACCATTATGATTTACCTATATAAATCCATTTGCTCTGCATCAATGACTTGCTGCATAGATAGGTATACTTAACTTAATAAGAATGCGCAATCTCTTTCCGACGACGACGATGACGACGCACGGTGTGTTGTGGGGCCCCCCGTAGAAAATGTTTTATAATTTTTCAGCATGAGCCACTTTTTGAAAACTCATTTCGAACTTGATTTTTCTGCTTTTATTTCCAGTGAATTTAATTTTTCATAAATGTGTGCCAGACCAAGCAGCTGCATATTAAGTAATGTCGTGAAATATACATAAGTTCACTTTTCGATAGAATTTCCCTGATTATAGACATTATGCCGAGTGGGGATCCTCACTTTAATTTTCTCAGCTCGCAATATGTCTGGTATGTATGTAGATACATATGTATTTACCTTGTACATATAAGTAATGCCCCAGTAGAAGTCATTGACCACAATAGCAACGTTTCTCTTCTAATTCGTGATTCTGAGCTTGTTTCAGTTTATAATTAAAAGTAATTAATTTCTAGCCGTGAAAAGATCTGTTTTGTTTATTTAATCACTGGTAGGTACTAGTTTAAAGATTAAAACTATACAGCGCTGGAATATCTAAATAATGGGCTTAATCCCTCTCTTATGTTAAGGTGGTTCAAATTGCAGTAACAAAAAGCATTCAAGAAAGTTTCGCTTAATTTATCTTGGTGTAAGCTCCGTAAGGCTTATAAAATAATTAACTTTATGATTTCCATATTAAATTATACTTTGATCTGATAGATATCAATCGCACGAATCGATTATAACCGTAATCACGTTAATGAATCTACTGCGAAAATATCTTGAAACAAAGTATGTAAACGTTACGAACTTATTTATAACCCTTTACTTTCTTTCTATTTTCAGAGGGAATGCATTTCTGTACACATTGGGCAAGCTGGTGTTCAAATTGGTAATGCCTGCTGGGAGCTCTATTGCCTTGAACATGGTATCCAGCCTGATGGACAAGTAAGACAGATTTTCCATTTTGTTTTTAATTTTAAAGTAAGCATACTTAAATTAAATTATTTATGTATGTTTGTGTTGATTTTAGATGCCATCAGACAAAACAATCGGAGGCGGTGATGATTCATTTAATACATTCTTCAGTGAAACGGGGTCTGGAAAGCATGTTCCACGAGCTGTTTTTGTTGATTTAGAACCAACAGTAGTAGGTAAGGTCATGAACATTTTTAAATTTGTTTTAATTTTAAAGGT
Source organism: Dioctria rufipes (assembly GCA_963924295.1). Classification (NCBI taxonomy): domain Eukaryota; kingdom Metazoa; phylum Arthropoda; class Insecta; order Diptera; family Asilidae; genus Dioctria; species Dioctria rufipes. Next base: position 265,068,843 of record OZ002741.1, on the reverse strand, counting down.
TGTTTTAATTCGTAATTAAATTTTGGTAGAACAATAGTAAACTTCATTTGGAATTTATGAATTGATTTGTTGCTTTCAAAATAGAGGGGTAGAATGACTGCACTGATCGGATGCAATTTTACACGAATAAATCTTAGTGTTCAAGCTCATTGTAAACCTTAGCAGGTACTCAATATACGTCTTAGTGGTGGCCCGTGATAACAAACTTTAAATATGGGGTAAAAAATTTATTACTTAATGATTGTTCTTGACTGAATACTAGTCCCCTTCTCTCGGAAATAGTGAAGCTGCTAAAAAACTGGTGAATGTATCCTCGGAACACAATAGACCTAACTTTGGCGATCTTAGTTTTTTTTTTCATGAATAACCCGAATTGAATTTTACAACGTTAGAAATACATGGACGAGCAATAAAATGGATGTAGTCTGAAGAAACTTTAACAGATACAACATCACGGTTGCGAGGCTCAGCGAACTTATCTCGTAGTCATCCGAAGGAACAACATGCAGGCAACGGAAATCAGAATTGGTTTTATTAACTTCCAAAAGGATTATACATTTTCCTGAATTTTTTGAATTTATTTATTTTGAAAATACTCTCGTGATAGTCGAGTTATCCTTGTGCATCTGATAGTTCCAATTATGAAAACATTAGATCTACCAATCTGAATACATCTTAGAAATGCACTGTTTGTATACTGTAACTGCGCTGCGTTGGAGCTGTCAAAATGCAATCCAAGCAGTTTATCTCTTATTTTTGGAAACAAATAATCGCACAGTGTCAAGTTGGGACTACAGGTTCAGTGGACAATATTTCTACATTTGAAGCAACTGTATTCGGGAAGAGATTGAAGTCGGGTTGTTGAATTTTTTCAACACAGTCGGTAAACAAATTATACTGTACCATGCAGGCAGCGATCGTACGATGACCTTCAAGTGAAACCGTACATATGTATGTATGTATGTAAACAAATTGACAGAAGTGATTGTTTGACTTTGGTTGGTCTTACTTCACCAGTATAATCTATTAAGCCCATTGGGGTTCACTTTTTGGCTCAAAGTAATATAAGAACTGATTCAGGAAAATCCCGACTATCTATCCCTTCTCACTACTCATCACCAGGTAAACAAAATTAAGCTTTAACTTGTTTGCTAGCTTCAAGCTGACTGGAGATTTGATCAAATTGCAAATTTCAAGTCCAATGGCTGCCAATTTTGAACACTGTCAACTGTGCGAATGTCAAATATCAAATGTGAATGCCTTCTGTTGACATATTTTTGAGATAGTTGAGAAGTAAACAGCTAATAAAAATATTATTTTTTAAATATAACTGGTGCATCTCGAAAGCTATCAAGAAAAGCATGAATTTATCTTACTTTTGGAAAATCAGAAGCATTTCTATCTTTCCTTAATGTCACTCACGAATAAAAGCTCTCAACATAAACAAGTTAAAGTTGCAAATGTCAAAAACGCCAGTTGTGGTCAATTCGGTTTTTTCGTCGGATTTAGAAGAAAGCTGGCGATAAAGCTAACTGAAAGGCTCCAATTGTGTTCAGACCTTAGAGAACGCTGGTAAAATTGCATCTACAAAATGGGATGCACTTAAAATTCCAAGCCATTATGTGCAAAGTTCTTATGCAGTGAATATGAAAGTCAACCAAGAAGAATGTCGCAAATTAATTGTTTCCACACGTATGGAAAATCCGAATATGTCTCAAAGAGACTTCGCTAAAAAGCTAAAAATCTAGAAGGCGACCATCCAAACTGCTCTCAGTAAATTTCGGGAATCTTGTAGTAGCCAGACAAAGTCCCAGTAAGGAAGAAACTCAGGTTCCGCAAACCAAAAATTGGCCCAAAAAGTGGTAGACACTTTAAAAGAAATCCCAACATGTCGTTGAGTGATATGGCTGATAAGGCTGGAGCGTCATCTACTACGGTTCATCGAATAAAAAAAAAAAGAAAGCATACGAAGTTTCCGTATTCAGAAAACACCAGACAGAATATCAGAAAAGAGCCAAGGTATATACTAAATGTAACCTTTGGAAAGATAAGGAGCCAAGCCTTAAATTACTAGACGATTATTTTCATGTATGGATAGCTGTTGAGGCTCTATAGCATATCAAACCTGTCTAGTCACTTTTCCATAAGCATCAATAAAGAAAATTTTAGAGATTCAGACCAGCGTGCACACATATGGATTTCCGTTTCATCCCAGTGGGAAATGGAATTATACCATCATACAAACCGGATTCCTTCCTTGGATGATATGCATTCCTCTATATTGTACACTTCAGAAGACTTTCGTACAGGCATGTCCTAGGGAGGAAACAATTCAAACTTTTTCGTATGATTCGTCCTACTTTATTTCGAACGAAAGAGGATGCATGCCTCTCTATTGAACACTTTAACGAACATTTATTTTACCATGTCCTTGGAAGGAAGCAATTTAAGCTTTTCCTGTGCTTCGTCCTAGCTTCCTTGGAACGAAAGTGGAAGAAAAATGGATTAGATACCCACGCATATTAAAAATAAGTTTCATTTTTGCATATATGAATTATTTAGAATATTGATCTTTCATTTTATTTCTCGTGTAATGTTGTAATTTAGTAAAATTCACAACAATTCACAATTAAATTTACTCCTATGCAAGCGAAAACACAACTGCGTGCAATTGGTTTCACAAACGAAACAAGAATGATCTTGAAAACATTCGTTGCACATTGCAACAAGTTTCTTCTAGGATTAATCTGGAATGGATCAAAAATTGCTCAGCTTTTTCATCTTTTTATACCCTAGATGAAATCTAAATGGTACGCATACTAAGTTTATCATTCCGTTTGTAACACTTCGAAATAATGATGATAGAGCAAAATGGATTGGACACCCACGCATAATATTAAAAGTTATTTTGATTTTTGCATGTCGGTCCGTCTGTCTGTGCGCACGATAACTCAAGAACGCGTTCACTTAAAAAGCTGAAATTTTGCACCCGGATTTAAAAAGTAAAATTAAGTTCGAAAATGAGACAAATCGGGCAACTCCTTCGTGGGGTTGCCATACAAAAATTTCGTTTTCTACTACATATTTGGACACTGCCTGAGCAAAGCGAAAACAAAGAGAACTGAAATTTGGTACATGGTGTTTTTATAGTAATAGAAAAACAAATTCAAAAATAGGCTAAATCTGGCAACTCCTTCTTGGTGTTGCCATATAAAAATTTAAGTTTTTTACGTATACTGTGAAAACGCTCAGTTCTAGACATTTTTATTGTATACTAAAAATTTGTTTAGAATATGAAATCCTATAAAATTGGTTATAATCATTTCTATTACCGGCCATCACTAGTTCCTGGCCAAGCTCAACCAAAATAAATTCATCAATTTACACACCCTCTAGTGCTACAATTCCGTGTCCTTTTGCCTTAAAAATTCACTTTGAACTAATAAATCTGTCAAAGGATCGTAATAGAAGATTTCACAGAAAATCAGTTCATATAATGAAGCTACGGCTACAGTCTGTGCCTAACGGCTAAAGCAAATTAAAATTATTTGTGTGCGGAATAATACATCACAACAGTAATGCTAAAACCCGCTTTGAGGCGGACTGAGGCATTACAGAGTTATGATCTTTTGAAATTTCTCAATAAAACAATTGGTTTGTAGGATTTTATTTGAAAAATAAGCCTTTTAGGTGGATATTTCTCTATCAAATACCTGTTAAGTTAATAAATTGCTCGGCAAGTAACGAAAAATTACATAGTAATAGCAAAATTATCCTGGCCAATTTTTGAAACAGTTTTCTGTTGAATTTTTAATAACCAGCCAGAGATGACCGTCGTTTAAATTTCATGTACTAGTTACCGGTCAATAATTTAAAGAAGAATAATAACTTAATTATACAATTAAAGAAAATTTCGACTCCTGGCCTTTCTACTGTCCTTACTTCGTTAAAAGAAGAAAAATAGTCAAATGGTACGTTAACTAGACCAAATGTGGTTTTCCAATTAAGAGAACAGGTATTCTGGACACAATATAGAAGCTAATCAAGAACCATGGCCGGAAAAGGATGGACCACCAGACAGAACATAGTTGGAGTTATTTTTAAAAGGACATCTTGAAATATCCTTGAAAGCATCACCAAGGTAAGGGGTATGAATACAGAGGCTTCAATTAAATCATTGCTCGAACAATTCAAAGATTGTTTGAAATTAACTAATGCTGAACAAATAGTAAATGATCCCAGAAGAATTTTAAACAGGAATGCAACAGGATTCAGCTTATGTCCAAAAACTGGACGGATATTAGCTTTGAAAGGATACCGGAAGACAGTATTACCGCGTTATTTACCTTAAACGCAAGCGGAGAGATCATTACACCCTGCATAGTTTTCCCCTCTCTGTGTGCGCTCACCCAAAGATTTGATTCCGTTTCTAGATGATGAAGGAAAACATCTTTTTTGAGGCTAAAAAATAACAAAGTTCAGAGGATATTATATGTCCGTCTAATAAATCCCATTTAACAGTGCAGTTAAGTAAATACGGTCATAATAATAAAATTATTTTATATGCCTTACTGCCCAACCCAACGCTATGCAGCCTGCTGATATAAGCGAGTTTAGGCAATTAAAGTTAGAGTGGAAAAAAACTGTGTCGACTTGGAAAAGATCTACAGGAAGTATTGAAAATGTAACTGAACTTCATTCTGTTCCCTGATTTTATTTTCTGCTTTACTTTAGGAATATGAACTAAGTATTGTTTTTCCTGAATAATATATTTTAAAACTTTTTAGTCTTTTCTTTGCACTTTAAAAGATAACTGATTCAGTTTTTCTTTTGGCCGGTAATAGGTGTGCTCTTGACCGGAAATAGAATTTTCGTGGTCGGAAACTAATAAAAGTGATATTTTGTATATTTTTTGATTATAATAATGTTTTAGTAAATAAATATATACTTACAGAGAAAATCATAGCAATAGATAAACAAGAAGTATATTTAATCATATAAATTATAAAATGTTTCCACAAAGCCACTCTCCAGGATCAATTACAAAAAAAGTGTTAGTTGGCCGTTAATAGGTACTCTTACGGCTTATCGTATTCGATGTAAATAGTGAAAAAATTCTAGAGGAAAAAATGACCTTAGATATAATCCACATGTTACCATGTCTTACACCATCTTAGAAGCACAAGTTCTGTTTACATGACTACTTACATATAGTAGGTACTATTGTTTATATCATAAAATTTGGCACAAGCTTAACAAACTATGTTTGATCTCCTCATGTTCTTCAAATTCAAATCAAATTCAAAATATTATATATCGACTAACCATCTACTTTTTTTTTTTTCTTTTTTCCATAGATGAAGTACGTACCGGCACTTACAGACAACTCTTCCATCCGGAACAATTGATCACAGGAAAGGAAGATGCTGCCAATAATTATGCTCGTGGCCATTACACAATTGGCAAGGAAATCGTTGACCTTGTTCTAGATCGAGTCCGTAAATTAGCTGATCAATGTACCGGGCTTCAAGGCTTTTTAGTATTCCATTCCTTCGGTGGTGGTACCGGAAGTGGTTTCACATCACTTCTTATGGAACGTTTATCCGTTGACTATGGAAAAAAATCAAAATTGGAATTTTCAATTTATCCAGCACCACAGGTAAATACATTTCTTATATTATAATACTATAGAATCCTGTTGGGGTTTATTTATTGATGGAAGTAGGGCAGTTGTTGTGGTTTTTTTTTTATTCTGTTCTTGCAACTGACACGCGAAGCTGAACATGGAAAAATTGAAACTACAAAACGAGAATAATTTTCACCTTGCGTTTTAAGATATTCTGATAAGACTAATGACTGGGGTTAGTGTAGTGATTAAATGTAGTTCATTCACCCTGTGGCGGAGAGAAATTGGATCGATAGAGGTGGAAATGAACACTTTTCATGAAGGCTTTCGAATTTTCTGCGGTTAGGTCATTCTAAGAATTTGAATTTCAGTCGATTGAATTTTCTCGTGTTACATAATTAAATGTGTTCATGCAGACATTTCGAAATTAAGGCTAGAAGGCATAAAAGGACAACTAAATCTCGGATTGTATACAAGAACAATGACTGACAATTTTTAAAGGTAAGGGTCGCATGCATTATTAATAAGTATATAGGACTCATGATTTGTATTGTTTTCCAAGGAAATTCATGTTTAGCATAATGAAAGAAGGTCAAACACAGGACGTACGGGGAGAATTTGTTGACCTTTTGTAAGATTTTAGAAAGAAGTAAATAAGAAGGAAACAACATCGATTTTTTTCCTCTAATTAAAATTCTTAAGATACGAAATCGGAGGATCACAGCGTTTAATTAAATGTCACGCAAATTATAATGTTGGATATAATGAATAATTTGGTAAAGCCTCCGACCGGAATTAAGTCAAGTCCTTTAAATAATAATGAGAAAAATGAGGAATTTATTCAGAGCACTCATTGATAAAACAAAATGGCCAGCTTTTTTAGAGCAGAAAGTAATGTACAGTGTTGGGGATGGCATCCTCAAGTATATCTGTATCTTATCACAAGACAAAGTATTTTGGATCATGATTATTGCATCGCTATGCCACAGGATGTAAGATAGAAAGGTAGAAAGATGTATCCTTTGCATTTTCAATCTAATCTCACTTAACTTCTAGTAAACGCAAAATAGATGGATTGAAAAGAGGTCTAGTCTCAGTGGTTCCTAGATGTAAAGGCTAAGTCCATTGTTCACAATTGTAATCAATTCATGTTAGCTCATAAATTAAATTAATAAATTCACTCTCAATTCTCTCTATCTGGTCGATAAACAACCAAAATATGAGAATCAAATACTTCCAAAATACTTCCAAATAATTCTATTCTATATAGGAGCATCAGTTGATAGTTGACATTTATTTGGATCCTTCTCTGTGTAGTGGAGAAGTATTCCACCCCAGTTGGAATTGTTGTTTTGAAATTGGTGGTAAACACAACTTAAAAGGAAGTGTTAACTGGCTTTGGTGATACACTGGCTTTGGTGATACCAGCTTAAATTAATTTGAATTCTTATAGCAAAAGTAATTCCCTCTTCCTTTATATAAATTTATATGAGGAGAAAATTGAGGGTAATTTTTAAAAGTTCATATGATCGTAAAATAAAAACAAACAAAAAACAAAACTAAATAAAAGGTGAAACACAAAGATAACAACATTCATTCAATTTAAACTAGGGACCGAATCAGTTATGACTTTTTACGAAAAAAAGCCTACTTTACTTGTTATTTCTGACCGATAATAGTTAGCTAAAAAAAACTAAGCTGGAAAGGCTTGTTATTTTTCTGGCGTAAATAAAAAGCCAGCTTGGCTAGAAAATTGATTGAATTGCTTCCTTCTGATTATGGGTGCCTGGTAGAAATCTGAAAAAATGGCTTTTTCTGGTCTGGTATTTAGATGTGTTCCATATCGACAAACCGAAAGCACCAACCCAGAAAAGTACTTGACCGGTTTTTTTGTTTTTCACGTACTGGCGGAAGAAAGATAGATACGTATATCGATTGTCGAAGTCGAAGTTGTGCTAATGCATTGCATTCTTTGGATTCGTAAGCCATTTCTCCATCAATGAATAGATCTTCATTTTCGTGTCATCTGCGTCTTTTGGGGCTTTTCTTTGCGCGTCAGGTCGATGATTTCGTAGTTTGCTCCCTCGTTGGTTGTTGTCTCATTGATTTGGCAACTTCTCGCTTCGTTGGCTTTTATTTTATGGTACTATGTTAGGGAAATGGGAATAGGTAGGTTGGGTACATGGGATAGTTTAGGATTGGCAGTTCCTAAGTAGTACGCTCGGTAGTACACTCTAAATTTTTTTTTATATAAAATTACTAGTTCCGTACAGTAAAATTACATTAATCATGAAAATCAATGGCAAAATTACATTTTTTAATAATTTTCTATTACATTGGTTAATTTTTACTAAATGTCCAGAAAATTTACTTTGAGTCAGTAAATTTAAAAATGCCATGGTAAAAATACGCGGTTACCGCTGTAATATCAGTCTAGCATCGGAATAATGCTTTATTCGTATTAATATTAAAACACACAAAAAACTGGAGAATACTATAATAATGCGGTAATTTTGTTCTGCTAACTGTAGTAATTTTGCTGTGGCAACTGGCATTGAAGTTTAGTAATATTCCGACATTATTGAAACAACACTAGAAAAGAAAAGAGGAATGTGAGCGAAATTTCCTCATTTTTAAGTCCATTAAATATTATTATAATTAGATCCAATTGGGCAACAGCTACATATGTGGCAGAGTTTTAATACATACCTTTCTCTAGCCCTATCTAACTATTCCTCAGATCTGGAAGAAATATGTGCGTGGTTTATTACTCATAATAGAGAAAGATTATAAGTGCCATATTAGAAAAATCCTAGTATCAGTGGAACAAGCGATTATTGTTGTGCCGATTTTGGCCGTTATTTATTTCTCTCGCTGATAAAAAATTGTTGCACGTTTAGTACCAAAACTAGTGCGGGCGAAAAATTGCCACAAGATGTTTGATTTAACAACAAAAAGTCAAAAGCAAGAATATGCTGAACAGAATTTATTTCGCCCTTGTGCACCGAAGTAAATTTTTTACCATTTAGTATAGTTCCCAAGCTGCAGCAAAATAGATGGTTTAATGGAAAAATTACGTACGTGGTAAAATTACTAAAGTAGAGGAAAGATAAATTACTATATTTAGCAAAATTCTTCATGGTTAAGTAAGTTTACTTAAAACCAGTAAGGGAAGTAAACTTACTTTTTTGTAAAGCTAGTGTACTCCGATTATAGTAGGCAACTGCGATGGTTCTGTATTTTTTAGTAAATTCCTTCGAAAATTTTTTCGAGTGTAGTTCCTTTGTCGTCGTAGAATATTATTTTTCCAACTTGGAAATAATTATTTTATTAATATCTACTAAAACTTTAGTGCCTCATTTATATTATTGATGTTGAAAAATTTTACTCCTATAAATTTTCCAGCATTTTTTTTTTTAGTAAAAATGGTTCATTACACAATAAGAGAGAATAGTGGAGTCTTGCTCGTCGTTTTCTCTGCTGGTATTAACAGGGTTCTTCGGCTTTTTACAACTAGTTTTTTGAACGATCGACTTCAAGTGTTCTTCCTTGTTGCTCTAATCTATAAAAAAAATAGAACCGTCCCAAAATTCTGAAAACAAAAAAACTATCGTCAACTATACTCATACATACCTCCTAGGTATTAGTAGTCGCTGAGGGTTAAATATATTAAGTACCGTTATTGGTTATAGCCAACAGCAGCTTGGAGAACAAATTGAAATTGATGAGGAAAGTTATTTTTGTATTTATACCCTCGTGTAAGCGGCCACCATTAATTAAACCAAACTTGGTTTATTTTTCCTTGCACAATGCTGGGTTCAAAATTAAATATTACATCACTTTACCCTTTTGAACTCACATAAATCTCTCATGGGACACTGGGGCAGATGAAGAAATTCATCTGTTTCTAAACGAATTTTATAATTGAGCCTGCAGTCTTAGGCAGAATTCCAACCACCGATATATCACTTGCACATTACAAATGACTTCTATAGTGAGTAATTTGTTATCAGCAGAATATCCCAACCACAGGGGGCGACCATATATCTCAAACCCAAACATACAGAACCATAAGCCAATGTGTTATCCATTACACTGCCGACGCATCTTCATAAATTTGTACCAACACCGCAAGTATTTTTGTTCAAAAATGACATTTTGTTGAATGCCTTAATGGCAGTAGAACTGGGGGTATTTCCGCCACTGATACTGCCACTGCTAGCATTCTACAAATTTTTTCCATTCTGTGATAGGTAATAATTGCAAAATAATTATGATGATACTAAATTGATAATGACATCGTACTAATTTCATATTTCATTTAAAATAACGCAAAAAATTGTAAGTCTTAAGTGCCGTTTTACAATCAAATATCCATAAGGCTATCAAGCCATAAGATTATCTATTAGTCGCAATGTAATTTTCTTAAAGCCATTGGAACAACAATAACCTAATTAACCGCCTACAAATAGTTAAGTAGCGTAACGTTGATAATTTTTTTATTTTTGTCCCTTTTTTGATTACTCAAGATCGCCTCCCACAAACTTCTGTCGATTATTCAAAGCGGCTAATTGTTTTCATTTCCTCCGAAGCTCTATAAACTATAATTAATCAATTGAATTTTGTTTTTCTTTTTCTACTTTAGGTATCAACGGCTGTAGTTGAACCATACAACTCAATTTTAACCACCCACACAACCCTGGAACATTCAGATTGCGCTTTTATGGTAGACAATGAAGCTATCTATGACATTTGCCGTCGTAATTTGGATATTGAACGACCAACGTATACAAACTTGAATCGACTTATTGGACAAATTGTTTCTTCAATTACTGCTTCTTTGCGATTTGATGGAGCCTTAAATGTTGACTTGACTGAATTTCAAACTAACTTAGTACCATATCCTCGTATCCATTTCCCATTGGCCACATATGCACCAGTAATTTCAGCAGAAAAGGCATATCATGAACAATTGACCGTTGCTGAAATTACAAATGCATGCTTTGAGCCAGCCAATCAAATGGTAAAATGTGATCCACGTCATGGAAAATACATGGCATGTTGTATGCTGTATCGAGGAGATGTTGTACCCAAAGATGTTAATGCTGCTATTGCCACCATCAAAACTAAACGTTCCATTCAATTTGTGGACTGGTGCCCAACTGGATTTAAGGTTGGCATTAACTATCAGCCACCCACCGTTGTTCCAGGTGGTGATCTTGCCAAAGTACAACGTGCCGTTTGTATGTTGTCAAATACAACTGCCATTGCCGAAGCCTGGGCTCGTTTAGATCATAAATTCGATTTGATGTATGCAAAACGTGCTTTTGTGCATTGGTACGTTGGTGAAGGTATGGAAGAAGGTGAATTCTCAGAAGCTCGTGAAGATTTAGCTGCACTTGAGAAAGATTATGAGGAAGTTGGTGTGGACTCAACTGAGGAGGTTGGTGAAGGAGATGAATATTAAATGAATTTCTTCAAAGTCACAAAACAAAAACAAACAAAGAAGAGATTTCACAACGAACTAACCATTATTCACAGTAATTACATGACTAGTTGAGAGATTCTCTAGTACATACAGTACATAGAATTTAGGGTGCACATCACCTAGACGTTTTTATACCGTTTTATTTTGTTTTATCAAGAGAAAAAGTGATTTTAATTTGTCTTTATCTTATCATATACGATTTAGTTTTTTGTTGCTCACGTATTAAGTTTTTTTTGTACTGCTTTTTATAAGATCTTCTAAAATATTTTCAAAGGAATTGTAATCAGTGATTAACTAATAAAAACAAAACGATTTAAATTATACAATTACTGTTTCAGATTGATTTAATTACCTATACAATACCGCATCCTTTCTATTAAGCACAGTTTGTAAGAATCTGCAATTTTAGTAACGATAGAATTTAGGGTCGAAACATGTAAGCAACGTTATCTTTAATACGCCATAACATTCTCGGAGAGTTAATTGAAACACTTGAGATAGTCCAGAAAGTAATCATGTTTGAACTTCAAACGCGTCTGGAATATCGCAAAAATTTTCGACGAATACAATGTAAAATTACGACAGCAAAACATCATTAGTAACTTCAGTACACTTTATAAGTCGAAACAAGCCCAAGTAAGATCACACAAATTTTTGTTGAATTCCTTTTCTGGTGATTGTTCTCAGTGGGCAAGATTTTTTAATACTTCTAACGCGCAGAAATCAAGTTTTTAAATAAACCGAAAACTTTTATCAGCTTGTGCGCCATCTATTGATGTCTAGTAAAACTGAAATCATGAAATTACACGAAGGAATGTTCTTTTTTAAAATTAATATTAATTTATTTTTAATATTTAAAAAAAACAACCTTTTTTTGACATAATATATAATTATTGCTAATATATATCTAATTCTAAGAATTACTATGAATATGAAAATGCATTCAAAAATAAGAAAATTCGCCTATTTTCAACAATCTTTTACTAACTAATCTGTGAACTTTCATCTTAATTTTATTATTTTAAAACGCAAGATCATGTTATGAAAATCATTCAAATTTTGTTTTGTTAACGTAGCAAACAAAGTTTTTACGATAATGGAATAATGGTAGAAAGTAGAGGGGAATGCTCATATAGGAGAATCATTAGGCAGAAGAACAAAAGGCAATTTACGCGAAAAATGTATATGGGTATTCCATAGGAAATAAACCTTAGCATAATCAATTTCGATCTTCTTTTGCTGAAAGTTAAATAGTTATGAGAGAAGAATACTACTATTTTTTTTTTGTCCTTGCGATGCATATTGCCTGAATTAAAGGACTTTGAATCCTTAAAATTCACTGCTTTTTGGTCTGCTGAGTTATATTAAAAAAATCATAACCTCAGCTCTAATTCTCACAAAGACATAATCTTTAGTTTATTTTAAAGAGGAAAGTATAGTCTTTCAGGAAAAATTATGGAAAGTTCCTTTTAGAAGAAAAATATTAAGGATAATAAATATATCCTTTATTCTTGATTATCTCTCTGTTTTTTTCTAATTTTATTTTGTTTGGTTTAGGGACGAGAATTTTTTTCGTCAATCGAGGTCTGGTCATTTGATGAAATTTTCCAAACAAATACTTATTTCTGCGTTATTTCTTCGATATACATAATTTATTTAATTACTTATAATAAACTATTTTAAAGAAGTTTTGATATGTGGAGCAAAAAAGCGTCAATTAAGCATGCAATAGTGACACTAGCATTTCATTACTTAGTCGGTGTTGTAGGATAAACCAAAACATAAATAAAAAACGTGATGCGGTTACATGCAACATAACAAAAAAAGTTTAAGTTTAAGCTTTATTATTAACATGAACATGCGCTCGCTCAATGATTTCATACATGCAAAAGTTAGACCTTGCGGATTGATGAATAAAAGAAAGTAGCCTAAAGTAGCTACTTCTTCTCAAGTCTGGGGGAACTGCAAAGCAAGGAATTTAGATGAGTCTTGAGTTATCTAAGAGAAGCAGGCTGGATCTAGGTAAAGAGTCTTGGAGATATCTTGAGTTCCTCAAGGGAAGCAGGATTGATCTGGGGCGGCTTAAAAAGGTTATCCCATGGGGCCTAGGGGCACAATGAACCCACTAGAAATCTAAGAGATGCAGGCAATGCAACTATGCGGCACCCCTCTTATCTAACCTAACCTAGACCTTGCGGAGTTTATCTTACATTATGTTACATAGCCTTCAATTGAATTGGAGAAAAGTTTTTGCCTCAATTGCAGTACTATGGATTAATAAGGCCTGGGCTGGGTCTTCATACAAATGACCCCAAAAATCCACAATTATTAGACTGATCTCTCACTGAAGCGAGTACAAGAAGACATTGGCGTAACTAGGTAGGGGGTGCAGAGCTATTTTAGCGGAAATTATGTTCTAGAATTTAGATTATGTTTCTTGTGGGTTTTGTAACTTACAGACTCTCTGTACTCTCTGTAACTGTAGAAGCTTTATGATTTTTTTAATCAATGAAATTTCATTGGCTCTAGGCATTATATCAAAATCTTGTAAGTGCTCAGAGCAATGCATACAAAATGTTGGTCAAAGCTGGAAACACTTGTCAGCTGGTATACTTCGCAAACAAAATGTTTGGTAAAACCTATATACGAAAGTTGGGGGACCTGGCCTACACCCGAAAAAAGTCCTAGTTACGCCAATGCAAGCAGATCACCACAGAGTTTCTTATTCGCACGTCGTTTTTACACTTAGTATGTACGTGTGGCTCATATGGAACTTTTCCCACTGAACCGAGTAGAGCAAATTAAAATGTTTACCAATATAAGAGATGTACATAGATACATGTGTCTAGATTAAGTCCTTACACTAAATGTCAACGTGAGTACCTACAGTGTCCTAGACAAAGTTTGAGTGGAAAAAGCAATAATTTCGATAGTTCTTCCCTTCTCTTGTTCAAATCAATTTTATTCGATTTCGGCGATTATTTTTCATTACAACAAAAGCGGCTACCACGGTGCCAGCAACTCAGTCATCCATGTCGACACACAAACTGACCGTGTGTACCTACTTTCAATAAAAAAGAGTCATGTAGTGTGGTGTGGACTCATGCGATACTTCTTCCGATTATTTGATCTCGGCACAAGTATCCTACACCGCTCAAGCCCCAAAAATTGCGGTACGCGTGGACAAAACTGCAACTGCTCTAGACACAAAATGTTGTCTCTAGGTGGCGTCGTGAATGTGCTGCTCTCCTTCTACCGGAGCCGGAGCGCTCAACCAGAGTGCATGATAAATACGTGTGGCCCGGCGAGCGTTTACTAATAGAGCAATCTCTTGAACAGTTGTTCACTACACCCTTATTCGCCAGTGTGTAAAAAACAACGTGCTTGGTTATTGAAAAATGTAAACATTTACTTTCAGAAAAAAACAAGTATACTTCTCTCTGTCGCACAAATGTTCAATTTCCTTAAATGCTATATGCAATTCTTTCTTTCAAAATTTGGATTCATTTTTTTTATATTTTTTTAAATGACGCCTACTCTGATGGGTAATCTCTTTCTATTGAACAGCTGTTTAAGTGAATTCTCTAGGACCCAGAGACCACCGGCCTCGCCGGTCACTGTTAGGGGACTCGTCACAAGACATTTTTATATACTCTAATAAAATCAGCATGCGGTATTACCTCGAATATGCAGGAAAGGCCTGAACTAGTAATTTTTATTATTTTCTCAAATGGCTTCAACACTTTTACAGACAGCTCCATTGAGTACCACTGTTTTCTGCAAAGTGATCTACATCACATTTACCTCAAGATCATTATTCCTTGGCATCTAAAGCAAGAAAATTTTTTTATTTTTTGTTCTTTGTAAGTTGGTTCAAAATATTTAGGTAGTCCCACGCAGATATTTTTAAATGATAATTAAAATTGCTATACAAAGAAAATAGTTTGGCCGATATCAATCTACATTTCTTTTCATCAATCCTAGATCCTCATGTGTGCCAGACTATTAAATATGTAAACTAATATCGTCATGGTATCCGATATCGTAATAGTAATCTGCTACAGCTGAAATTCAGACCATTCAAACTCATTATTTTTGTTTTTTTTTTATTATTAATCCAAGCTCAAGGGATACCTTACAATGCAAAGCACAGCATGGCAGGAAGGAAAAAGAGAAAGGAATTAGGGAACATGAAGAGAATGGCGGAGGTGCCGATGTGTGTATGTCACCCTTAAACCTTCATGGATATAATGCCGGAGGAAAGATAGAGGATGGTAGACTGTTCCACATTCGCACAGTTCGGGATAAAACAGCATCACGGAATTTTACTATACGGTCGAAAGATAAAAGTAGGTGCGTGGTTTGCAGCGCGAATATTTCATGCAGGAATCATTCGACAAGGGATCAGACTAGATATTTCATTGGATCATTGACCATGCATGTAGCGATAAAGGAGTGAAAGGCATCCAACATTGCGCCGGTCCTCGAATAAAACAATAGGACAAGTTATTGCCAAATCGTCAATGGGCTTGGAGACTTTCTTTTGGACAATATCCAATGAACCTAAGGCTGTGCATCCAGCCCCGATCCAGATATGGGAATTGTATTACATTCTAGATGTAGGACTACACTTTTTCAGAAATCCAAGACATTTCGATGCTTATATAGCAACAGAGAAGAGGTGAGCTGTCCAGTTAATTTACTGGAAATATTTATGCCAAAAATGCATAAAAACGGTTTATCGTAAATAAAAGAATCAAAAGAAACGGGAATGAAAAAATTTTGATCTTACTTTAAAGAGTTGAAACAGCTTTGGAATTTAAATGTATTAAATTCGACGCGAGTGGCTTTGCCCCAAGCAAGGATATTGTCAGGGTCCTTGCTCAATGATATAACCATGCAATCTCGTTTGACCAATGTGGCATTCCCTCTGCAATCCCAAAGAGTGTCAAAGGAGTAAGTGAAAGGAAGGGTACTTTCATCGGCCCCAGGGCACATCGGCATTTATAGGGCGAGGTTCTGATGTAACGCCATCTAGTACAACTCGTATTAGACGAGCAATTAAAAAATTTTCAATCCATATTAAAAGAGGAGGGGAGGAACTAAATGCTTTATGACTACAATCGAAACTTTCCATAAGAAAAGTCGGCAAGTCTTCCGATGAGCATCCAGGCCGGAAGCTATATTAGCGAACATTGATGGGTTTCTAGATACTTCATTAATTTGGAGTTAATGATAATTTGACGGATCTCTGTCATCTCCTTTCTTGAGAATAGGTTGAACGCGATCTAGTTTCCAACCACTAGGAAATTTTCCTGTCCAATAAGAATAGCCAAGGATGAGGCACAGTTTTAATTAACAGGGCCAAGAAATCATCAGGACCTGCGGCTTTGGATGTTAATCTCCTTCAGGATCTTGAGCACATCTTGCGTACGGATATGTATTACCTCCTGTACACACCCACATGGAAACAGGTGACTGTGAAGTTGGTGGAAGACAAGAATTAGCAACGAATCTAGAAAACATTTTCCGTATACCTATACATACTTTTTCGGGAAATACCGAAGTTGCATTTACGAAGATACACACCACACAACACCATACCGATAATACTTAACGGTTTAAATACAATTTCATATTTATTTAAAAATTTTATAATACAAAAGATCAAGTGCAATATAAATTAAAAAAAAAAAAAACAGATTTAAGAAGTCAACTAATTAAATCTTCGTAATTCACTAACTACGTGGAATATAACAAAAATAACAAAGCTCTTAAGCGCTAACCCATAAATTTGTTATCCGATGTATTCACCGTCTTAAGGAAGTTATCTAACCACTTTTCAATAACCGGCAGATTTTCATCACTCCACTTTGTCTCTTCCTTGATATTCCGTAACGATTTCTCAATTATATGCTCCGCGCTGCCGAATTCACCTTGTCTTTGTACGTACAACTGAGAGACCATGTCATATCCTTCTTGTGTTGTGAAAATTCCTGTGGCTGAACTTATTAAATTGTCCCAGAGATTTGTTTTATTTTCAAATCTATATAAAATGAATGTGTGCATCAATAACTAATGAAAATAAATTTTAAGAAAAAAACAAGATTACCTCTGCTTGATTATAACCCAATTACTTGAGAGGAAATTAAAGAGAGTTGTGTAGCCGCTTGAACCTCCAGTTAGCATGCTGAATATTAGGAAAACATCGTTCTCTGTGAAATTGCCATTTTCTTCCAAAATTGTTATATTTAGGAGACGTTCGATTTTTTCTGGTTGCACCGGACATCCGGCCAAGGTTTTCAGCAAATATGTTCTTTCACTTTGAATCCTAGATGGTGGGAAGTTAATGACTCTCTCTAATCCAAATTCCCATTCTTCTTGTGTGCCCCACTTGAATACGGGACAGATATACTGATTTGGTACGCTAAATTAAAAAGTGAAAAGATTTTTGTTTTGAAGATTTAGTCTTAAAGTAGGTAGTTACAAATGTATATATAAAAAGTATATTAATATTTAACGAGAAATAAAATGCTTATTGAAGAAATTTCAAGCGAAAATAACAGAAAGGATTTCCACGCAGAAAAGAAAGTGATAAATACACAGTCAAATGTCTTAAAGCCTTTAGACCGAATCCATTTGAAAATATTCATCAGGTGATAGGTTAATTTAGGTTAGGTTAGAGCAGTGTTGCTGGAATACTACAAATACAGTATCTGTCAGGTAGAATTAGTACCAATTCATCAACCGGCACAGATAGTATCTATGCGAGGGGAATCTAATATGGATATCTACATAGCCTATATAGTGGCATAATTGGACCCTATACTAGATATTGGGGACATAGAGGATGAGCTAAACAAAATTAGCTCTGAAAGGGATAATTTCGAAGCTGTAGCGTACGCGAGAGTCTCGATCAGTGTAATAAACGATGACATCGTCAGTGATGCTTATAATAAGGCGAATCAGTGGTGGGTTAACCGTGATGATTGTTGTTTTGCACAAGGGAACCTCTTGATGGTAACAAAGTCAATATCAGGAACCTAGTAGGGCTTTTAATGGGCCATTGGCCTCTAGGAAATCAACTAAGAGACTGGGTCGAACTGAAAATAATTTCAGTCAAAGCTGTAGAGAATCTGAAACATTGCAGTGCTTCGCCCTAACAATCAAGAGATGAGGGCTACTTAGTAGCTATTTCTTTTTCTGGACTTGGCAGAGTTGCAAAGCAAAGAATTCAGATATATCTTGAAAATCTTCATGCGCACAAACTGGATCTTGAGTAACACAAGTAAAAAGATAGATCCTCATAATCAATAGACCCAATTGTGGTGAATTGCGAAGTTAGGTATTTGGAAGCACTCCTCTAACCTAATCTAAGAAATCAATAACATTTACTCGGGAAATTTTCAAAAATTACATGCAAAGCAGGCGCTTGTCTAGCCGATATCGTTTATCTTATTTAAATTTTTTTTTTTTTTTAAATATTTAAAATAAAAACTCATGCAATACTGTTCTACAATAATTTTATTATATTTGAGTCGTGACGCGTTTCGCCTTCTTAGGGCATTATCAAGCAACTGAAAAGCAGATCGTTAGCTAAACCTGACTAGCGTAATATTTTGGAATTTGAAATTTACTGTGACGGTCATTATAAATCCATACATAAGAGGGGGCTATTATTCATGAAATATAACTGATCGTTTACCAAAAATGAGCCTTTACGACTTTTATTATTAATAAAAATAGAGATTACTCTTTAGGATTTTTTACGGGGGTAAACTTGTATTTGTTCAAGAAGGAATTTATTTGGATTCTCCGGTATATAGCAAAAGTTAAAAAATGTTTTTAATTTGTTATTTCATCACACAATCCATTATATTTTTGGTGGCAAGTTTCAAGTCTTGGTTTTGACTCATCAACAGGTCCCCAATTAGTGAAATTGAGTGACTTGAAAAACAAATGAAAAAATAGAGCAAAGAAAAGAAATCAAAAAATGAAAAAAAGTTGAGAAAATAGAAAAAAAATTATTAAAAAAAATTTAAAAACCCAGATTAAGCTAAAAAAAATAGAAAAAGGAAGAAGAAGAAGTGTTTCGTGTTAGCAGAAAACCTTACATTTATCGGTACAGTTTGGCTTTCTGCTCTTGTAGACGCTTTAAACAGATCAAAATGATCTCCTCTCATATAAACTCAGAATAAATTCTGGGTGTGAATTATATGAGACCAAGACTTGAAACTTGTCACCAAAAATATAATCGGTTCTGTGATGAAATAACAAATTAAAAACATTTTTTAGCTTTTACTATATACCCCGGAGAATCCAAGAGAATCCAAATAAATTCCTTCTTGAACAAATAAATATTTATTATTAATGTAATATATTTCGTATTTATCTTAGACTTTTCCACCATCCACGTTTTTGAAAAGTTGTAATTTATTTAACGATGTGGTATGACCAGTATCAACTAAATGTTTGCTTATGCTTGATGTTGGTCTATTATAGAGTGCCGATGATTCGTGTTCTTTGTATCTAATTTTTAATGAGCGTTTTGTTTTACCACTATCGACTGCATTGCAGTCACTCACTCAATACTATAAATTACGCTCTTATCTATTTTATCAACTTTTGGTTTTAGTTTATTGTTAATGAAATAATTTTTTAAAGTTTTTTTATTATAAAAAGCTGGTGAAACGTTATATTGTTTTAACGTAGATTTGATTTTATTCGAAGTTTCCTTCAAATATGGAATTTTTTTCCAAAATTTTGATATCTTGCGTCCCTTGTGGATAAACAAGGTTAAGTGCATATTTTTTGTCTTTTGACCTTAACATTTTATAAATTAAATTTTCTGAATACCCGTTCTTCATTGCAATTTTTACTATTGTATCGAGTTCCCTTTTAAAATTAATTTTACTCATACGAATCTTAAGTAATCTGTCTAGCATCGAATGGAGGGATGATTTTTTTATAGATTCAAAATATTGAGAATCATTAGGAATTACAACATTTGTGGAAGTAGGTTTCCTAAATATATCAAATTCGAATTTGTTATTAATAATTTTAATGTTAAGGTCAAGGAAATTTAAATTATCATTACCATATTCTAAAGTAAAGTTGTAAATTATCGTCAATAGTATTTAAAATTTTGTTTAAAAACATATACAACTGTCGCTCAGAGACCGTCCATACACAAAAAACATCATCAACATATCGATACTAGCACAATATATTATTAACTAAATCACAGCCTGAATGAAAATTTTTTTGTTCTATTTTATTCATATAGAATTCAGCCATTAAAGGTGATAAGGAAGCATCCATGGCTAAACCATCCATTTGAATATAGAAATTTTCGTTAAAATAAAAGTAATTTTGGTCTAAACATATATCAATCAGCTGTTTAATATGTAATGATTTATCCCTTTCCACGATCTTATCTTCAACTTCAGCATATAAGTAAGTCTTTAGTTTTTTTAATGGAATGGAAGGGAACAAATTACAAACATCATACAACACAAGCTTAGCATTTAATGGAAAATTCAATTTATTAATTTTGTTAACGAGATCAGTACTAACTATTCTTAATGGAGTATTTGTTTTCAAAATTTAACAATTTAGGTAACATTGTGCTTCCTCTTATGTATGTGCCCCCTCTTTTGTATGGATTTATAATGACCGTTACAGTAAATTTCAAATTCCAAAATATTACGATAGACAGGTTTAGCTAATTGTTGTAGAACAGTATTGCATGAGATTTTAATTTAAATATTTTTTTAAAACTTTTTAACATTTTTTTTAAAAAAAAAACATGATTACCAAAGTATTCTACCAAGTACCTAAAAACCCATCAGTTTTATCAATTAAATATATATAAAAAATAAATACTGTTTGTCTCTTTTAGATTTTTTTCAAAATGAAAATATGAAACATATTTTTAGGACACCCTGTACAATAATAATTTCTTAAGTTTTCATGAATAATGGCCTCAATGGATCTCGTTTTTCTGAATTTTACTCTATCTAACTTCTAATTCCTAGCTACAAAATACAAACATCCCTTGGTTAACTACAGAACTTCTATTGACACGTCGTACTTCCATCTGATCATTCCATATGTTGAATCGGTTCGCAATCTTGAGGTAATTTTTAATAAGACCTTGAAGTGGAACGATCAGTTTAAGTTTATAATATGTAAAATCTATGGTGGTCTTCGTTCGCTTTGGGCCATAAGCTTATTTATACCTACTGAGACCAGATTACATTTAGTGCGCACACTACTGGTTCACTTAATAATATATGGGTATGAGATCTATGAAAGGCTTAATTTTGCTTGCTGAAAAATGCTTACAATTACATTTAATTCCATGATTAGAACCTATAACCTTCGTAGATTCGATCATGTCTCACAACATGCTTCTTCAGTCTTCGATTGTACTCTTGAAGCTCACTTGTAGCATCGACTGTTTGCATATGTGGCTATAATTATCAAACTTGCGCAACCTAACTACTTGTTCGATTTACTCACCTTCGCTGGGTCCAGCCGGACAATAACTCTTATTTTGTCTAATGTTAGTTTCCTTATTATTCCGATTAATAAAAAGGCAAAGCCTCAATGTAAGCAAGATTTTCGCTCTATAAGTATTCTCCTTATTGCTCTCGTATTCTTCAGAGACTGTTCTGTGATCAATTGAAGACCTTTGTAACAGATCAATCACTATTATATGATCGGGGTTTCGAACTGGTCACAGTACTGACAACATCAGGTGCAACTTGGATAATCGTCTGGCGTCTTTGTTGGTACTTCTTGATTTTACTAAAGCTTTCGATAATATTAACTTTAATATTCTGTGCAATAAACTAGAAGATAATTTTAATTTTAGTAGTTCTGCAGTAAAACTTATTTACTCTTATCTAAGTGCGAGATATCAAAAAGTTGTTATGAATTCGTTGCATTCCAACTATAAACAGATCTCTTCAGGTGTCCCTCAAGGCACAAATCTGGGACTACTCCTTTTTCTATTGTACATAAATAACCTGGCTAATGTACCGTGAAATGCAAGTTTTTAAATGTATGCTGATGATATTCAATTCTGTCTATCCACTTTTGTCGATGATATTGCACATGGTATCTCCAGTGTGAATGATGATCTCGCAAGAGTCGTCGAATGTTAATAAACTTAAATTTAATGTTAATAAGCCCCAAGCTATCGTATTTTATGATAATTTTGTCAACATAAATGGATTGAATCCTATACTATTTCTAGGTAACGACGTTATTCCCTACTCTGACTCAGTTAATAATTTAGGTGTGATTTTTAGTTCGACTCTATCTTGGTATAGACATATAGTAAGGATGGTAGGAAATTGTGGTCTTACGCGTACTTTACTCCTCCAGATACCCGCCGATGATTAGTTCCTACCTATAATTTTATATCCCTGTCAAATATCGTGTTGTTTAGATAGTGTTAGTCGTAAAAAGCTGAACGTTGCATATAATGCGTGTGCGCAGTATATTTTTAACATAAATCGCTTTAGTCACATCTCGGATCGGAGTTTGCTCGCAGCATCTTGGGTTGCACTCTAGATAATTATTTAAAATATCATATCTCTGTAACTGTTTTTAAAATAGCTAAAAACCCATTACGTGATTATTTATCCAGGAGAATCCAACTTGTCCGATCTGTGCGCAACATTCAGCTTATTCTTCCTCGCAGTAACTGTAGGAAAAGTGACAGATCTCTTTTGATTTTTGGTGTCAAGATTTGAAATTCACTGCCCATTAATATAAAGAGATTGACAACAAACAGCAGCTTTAAAATAGCTGCCTTATTTGGTTTTTGGCACACCTCACTTTATCAACACGATTCCCTTTTCTATTTTAACCTTGCTAAATAATATTGCAATTGTAGTTTTTGAATTAGTGTTCTGTTTTCTTTGTTTTTTTTCTTCTTCTTTTTTTCTATCTCTTCCCTAGTTAAATATAGTTTCTGTATAACTTTTGGAATTCTTATAGAGTAATTTCATATCAAGGAGCACCTGCTCATATGTAATAACTATTAGTAAAGTATTTTTTGTATTATTAGTAGATGCCTGTTTTTC
The DNA here is from genome assembly GCA_963924295.1 of Dioctria rufipes. Taxonomy (NCBI): domain Eukaryota; kingdom Metazoa; phylum Arthropoda; class Insecta; order Diptera; family Asilidae; genus Dioctria; species Dioctria rufipes. The sequence goes on along the minus strand of OZ002741.1, from coordinate 265,045,631 downwards.
ATTTAAGCTATCAACCTATGGAATTCATTGCTAGCTTCGTTGGGAAGATCACAAATTTTTTTAAGGAAAACTGTTTCAAGATCCAACTCTTCACTTTAGAGTTCCAATGCCACAAAAAATGCTACAAACATATACGAGTATTTGCAGACATCTTATGATATCCCCGGTTAAAGAACATACATACCATATACTACTTATGTTCCAAATTGTATTGAGACCAGTTTTGAAGATGTTACATGTTTTCTAAAAAGTGCATTTTATTGTTTGCTAAACGTGTGTGTAAAACCCGCTCTATAAACCCGCAAAAAATGTTTTGTAATAAGCTCACGTGTGCAGAGTTGGGCAATACTTAAGTAAAAAAAGACTTAAGTACTACTTAAAGTACATTTCCGTTACTTAAAACATACTACTCAATACTTTTGAAATACCCCTACTTAGTACTTGAACATAAGTACTTGCTTCTATTTACTTGTACTTAAGACTTAAATTGTACATACTTAAGTACCAAGAATTTTACTTAAGTCTTTCTGAGTCTATTAAGTAGGTACCTACAAATATCTAACTCTTCGTAGAAAATCAAACACAATCTCCAGCGCAACTCCTTCTTTGTTGAGTTTTAAAGCACGCAAAGAACTGTCAAAGTACGTGCCTCACTCACGCGTCAAGGCAGAACCTTAGACAAACTAATAACATACAAACAAGACTGGGCAAGTAGAACAAAAACCAGTAACGTCTCGCTCGAATATAAAATCGACGATGTCTCGACTTGATGACATAACCACTGACATGTATAATATGGACTGACTACATTCATAGAAATACATTGCAGAAAGTGGGCTCACTTCCTGACTCTTTCGGTATAAGCACCAAGTACCAACTGAGAGAGAGCTGAAAACAACAAATAAATTTGTGGATTCGTCGAAATACATAATTTTAAATTAAACATTTAAGGTTATTACTGATAAAAACTGTTTTATAAAAGACAATATATTCATTAAATACGCAGAAGAAATTCTAAATGTTTTATTAAAATCACTTTCCGAGCTGCGTGCTCACTTTTTTAAACTTCCCGCCAATGATATTTTCAATATTGGCACCGATGTAAAAACTCTTTTTGACACAAGCAATTGTGCCCACGTGAAATAGAAAAGTAAGCAGCCCATATTATATAGGTCAGTGAACATAACCAAGGGTAAGTAAGCAATGCTTCGCTCCAATATAAAATCAACGATGCCTCGAACTGATGTAGAGAAGGCCTCAGTTTTTTCTTAGAAAGTTACTGGAATTTTTTTCCTTAGAATTGTTATGCATTATTGGAGGCGATAATGGGTCCTTGGGCGGACCTCTAATATGAAAGGTGAAAGTTTTACTCTGCCTGCAGCGCTGAAAACTATAAAAAACTATAAATAGTAGCCACTGGTTACTATACATATTATAGTTTTCAAAAGGTATTTATTTATTAATATCTATTAACTGAACTCGATAAACTTCATTATATTACTGCCAACGTAAAAATATTCTAAAAAAGTATTTTAAAAAGTACTTCAAAAAGTACTCAGTACTTTTTATAGACTTAGTACTTAGTTACAAACACTTTTCATACATGCGGTACTTGTACTTACGCTGAAGTACTCAGGCCTTCGGTACTTATATTTGTACTTAAGTACTTTTTCTTTGGTACTTTCCCAGCTCTGCACGTGTGGCTCTATAGCTTTCTGTTTCGTGACCCTGAATAGGCCGTTAAGATTATACTGTCCGGAAAGGAGGCATTAACGTTTTAAAAAAAACTAATAGCATGTATGAAGTATGTATTTATTTTGACCAGCCGCATAGAAGCTATTTTGCTTACTTTCTTGAAGCATACGGTAGGAGACAATACGATTTGTCATTTTTCATTCGCAGCTTACATGAAAAAACTAATTAAAAACTATTTTTTCATTGATTTCAGACAAGCGATTCCAGCATAAGAGCGTGCACTGCAGAGACATTGAAGAATTTTATGGTCCAATTCAGGCGGACTTATTTCCATAAGTTATAAAAACTTTTTGAAACATTCTTTATATCTCTAAATTACCAATAATTATACAACAATTGTCTAATTATCTTTGACCGTTCTCGAGGAAACGCTTTCAAAAGTTGCACCATTATTTAAAGGCTCTAGGTATATGTAGCCCCTTAAGCTCATTTATTGACAACACGTATCACCAAAGTGCAGCTTTTATTTTTCCTAAGAAGAAGATCATTTCTTCTGTAACATTTATCATTCATGCAAAATAGGAATGACTAACACTTTAAAATTTTCTTTCTTGCATGCAAATCAGTTAAAAACTATCTTGGTCTCTTTTAAATACACCAGAGAAGTGCAGTAAACTACGAGTCACTTGTAACCTGAGTTCTTTGGATTTTTTAAACATAAAATTTGCACCTGGAGTATTCAGTTCGATACAACTCATTAAACAATTTAAATTAAACTATACTAGATACTTTATTTTCACTTACGGATTTCCTTCATCTGGATTATCGCTTTGCATCCATTTTTTAAAAGCAACTTGAGCTTCTTCAATACACGGTCGATAGCCAGCTCTACATAAGAAAGTTCTAGCCAAAGCCCTTAAATCTGTTTTCCAATTCTCTTCGTCCTCTTGCGGTTGACCCAATTCTTCATAGAGTGGTGTTAGCAGAACTCTCACGTATGTCTTCAAATAGATTCAACATGAAACTTGCTCTATTTATAATTAAAAACCTAAATACCTCGAACTTCTTATGAACTGCAGACATATCAATGTGCCTTCCGATGTGGTCAATAAATGTAAAAACGGGATTCCATACAAGATGATCCCTTTCGAATTTCATAAATAATGTCATATTGAAGGCTGTCGCAAAACTAAGATCACCTGCGTAAGCAAGATTCCATGCATCGTGAAGAAGTTTAGCTCTGTAAGGAAAGCATTTTGTATATTTTCTAATTATGGATAAAACGTTTTTTTGCTTTTTTGTTTTTTTTTTAAAAGAATACCTCGTGTAAATAGGAATTTTCTGTCTTCCGTTTTCAGTTTGAAGATACTCAGCCAAGAGATTCCAATTTCTTTCATCGTAATTAACTGGGAATGGACCAATTTCTTCAGGATTTAGCACGATAAATTTATCTTTATTAGGAAGATCTTTTATTACTAGTTCTCTGGTCTTTTTCATCCATGTGTGTGGAGTTGAATTTGTAAAGTCCAGTTTATCTTGGGTAACAATAACCAATGGAATCCACCACAGCATTTTATCTTGTTCGGGTACATCATGAGGCCTTTCTCGCAGATAAACTTTTTGTGTGACTTTAGCCGTTTTGTGAGCATAATTACGTTCTACATTAAGAACAGGTAGTCGATCTTTAGTTATCCATGAACCTGCGATTTCATTGATTGTATATTCCTTGCATAAAGTTCCATCTTCGTGAGCTTGTTTAGTTAATGCATCCCATAGATCGTCACCGAAAAATGTGCCATAATGTCTGTGAAGGAAATAATCTGTATTAATTTTTTTCTTTTTTAAAACAGGAATAGCAGGAATATATGAGTGTTATGAATTCAAGGAGTAACACAACCCAATGGAGATTTTCAGCTGTTCATCCCAAGGACATTAAAGAGATGGTGGAATTTAAAGATCTAATGGAAAAGTGTATATTGCAAAAAAAAAAAGGTGTTTCGGTCTAACATCCAAACAATTACCGGCCGTCATTTTATTAACCATTTGACTTTGAAAGACTTTTAGTGCGCCTTTTTTATACATCTGCTTTTATTAATTTATATTTTTAGATGATTTTACAACTAATTCTCGATAAAAACCTACCGTGTTGGAACTTGAATCTCAATTTTTCCGGCATATCAATAAACATTTACAAGCCTAAGCATGTTAAATATTATTATATGAATATTAACACCATGATATTCTCATTGACATAGTCTTGATGAAGTATTTTTGATAAATTTTTGGATGTGCTGATTAAATTTCATCAATTTCCAGTCATTTTAGTTTGAACAATGGGAAATGGAAAAAAATTATCGCAGTTTTGTTGCTTCTTAGACACAATAGCGACGAATTTTCCTACACTATTTGCCTTGAGGCTCGTTATCTAGTCCGCGCTATTCTGAGAGATCCTCTGTTTTCTCTATTCACCTGAAATACATATGCAAATTCGAAGCTGCTGGGAAATATGAGTATCTGGAGATCAGGAATAATGGACCCAACTACTGCGCTGAGGTGATAGTCTCCTTGCGAGCCTTGACCATTATTCTAGTTAGGATCATACTCATAGTTGAATACACAATATTTTACACGATTCAAATACACTGACCATCGAAAACTGTTTATCAAATAGACGTCTTTCCTTTCGTTATTATATGAAATAATTTGACGTCAATTAAGACCGTCTAGCTGGGATTGAGACCAGCAATAAATTATATAAGAATGAAGGAACATAACTTGGTGTTTCGGTTGTAGAATAGGTTTATAATTTTGTTTACTTTTTCTCGTAACACATTGTAACTTTCTTATTACTAAGGAGTAATCTTAGGAACCTGATAATTCAAAATCTTGCAAAAATCCTATTTTTATCATGTATATGCATTTCAATTTGAAAAAAATTGGGAAAAGCTTGCCACTAACCGTATAAATTCAAAAAATGTATTAAATATATGTAATTAAAATTGGTTAACGGCGGACCTTAATAGATTTCTATAGAGAAATAATTGATAATGGCGCTCCACAAGCACTAGGTTAAGTAAAGTTAAAATTTTGAGTTGATAATAAATTTGTTCGAAATTCCTCGAATTTCATTGTTATAAACCGATTTGGATGGAATTTTTAAAATTGCTCTATTTATATATCAAACTCCGAATATTGTTGAAACTATAGAAATTTTCACGAAATTTTTGCATTTCCGAAATGGTGGAAAAATTGGGGCTTTCGAGGTATTTTATAACTTGTCAAGGTGGAATATGAAATATGTCTAAGGACATTATATGAAATGACTATATGACTCCGATGACGACATGGAGTTGAAAGCTTGCCCTATCCATTTTTCTAAAGTTTTTGGATATTATTCTACAGACATCTACATTTATACCTAGACCAGATCAGTTCCCTGGTAGACAAAGCATAATGAGCTCCTTATAAGTAAGTTGAAAAAACTCTTTATGCAAACGAGAAATCTTTAAAAAAGAAATTTAATTGCAAAAAAAGGGCGTTTCATATAAGCAGGAACCGTATAATCGTCAGTACGGCTTGGTTCCAGCCCTCTTTTTGCGATGAAATTTCATGAATTTAAAGACTTAGAAGCAAACTGAGTCAATTTTAGATTGACTTATTTCTCTATGAATTTTCATAGTAAAAGTCTCCTTATGAGTAATCGGATGAATGTCCTGATGAAATTTATTCGCATTTGCATCAAAACCGGGAAGAAAATCATTTATTTACTTATTCACAGATAGTACGAATGAGATGATGCATCTCTTTCACTTATTTATAAATGTATATTTTGCTTCTTTTTTGTGCATTTTACAATATTAGAGGAACACTTCGATGAGTACATAATGAGTGTCACGATGAGCTTATTAATGAGCATTTGAATGTGTGTCATGATGAGTTTATAAATGAGAATTTGATTTTGCGATTTATTTCATATATTTTTCCGAATTCAAACTCCGGTTGCAAATCAAACTCTGGGCATAACGTCTTGTTCAGCATATGGGCGACAGTTTTCCGTGGAAATCAAAAAATTAACTTAAAATAAATAATTTTAAAATGTGAATAAATAAATCGCAAAAATCAATTCAAATTTTTTTAGTAGAAATGCCATTTGACACAGGGATGACAAGAATAAATATTTATTTATTTCTAGTTAAGTATACATGGAGCAATTTCATGATATCCAATGAGCCCTTCGATGAGATTTACTGAATCAGCATGCGAAGGCTCATCGGGACTTAATTTGTTATATGTTTCTTCATTAATTGCAAATACCTTGATGCTTTTTAGTGAAATTAGTATTAGTTTACCTACATAATAACTGCCCGTTGCGGGCAAAAGACTAAGTAAAACTGACTGTGAGCAATTTCAATATTAGGGTTATTATGTAAACCAATACTAATTTGACTGAAAATCATCAAGGTGTTTGAAATTCATGAAAAAAAAGGCCTCAGCGTCTCAGGGTTTGATTGCAACCGGAGTTTGAATTCGGAAAAATATATGAAATAAATCGCAAAATCAAATTCTCATTTATGAACTCATCACAACACACATTGAAATGCGCATTAATAAGCTCATCGTGACACTCATTATGTACTCATCGAAATGCACAAACGAGAAGCAAGGTATACATTTCTAAATAAGTGAAAGAGATGCAATATCTCATGCACACTATCTGTGAATAAGTAAATAAATGATTTTTTCCCGGTTTTGATTCAAACGCGAATAAATTTCTTCTTTGATGAGCTCATCATATTTTGTATACCAGGGATTATTTTTACAAAAATTTTGAACTATTTTCGATTGGAATAAATTTCTATAACACAAACAATCAGTGATAAACCGAATACTGTGATCGCATGCACGGCAATCAATAGTTGTTGGTCTAATTGTAAATTCCTTATTACTAATTCTCTGCCATATATGGTAGATCTAACTAGTACTTAAATGGTATGTAACTAAAGATAAAATAATAGCAGTGTGTAAATGAAATATACAGAGTGTCCCGTAAGTCGACGTCAAGCCGGAACCAGGTGATAGACCAAAAAAATGTAAAAAAAAATTTAAGTCATGTATTTTTCAAATTATAGACATTTCTTTTGTTTTCGAGAAAATGTACACCGTGTGATGGTTTTTTAGCTCCTGTTGCTACAAATCTTTACTTTTTTTCAATTTTATTTTTCTTATGTAATCTGGAATAGCGCTGATGTAATCTGTTGCTTTAAACTCTAAGCCAACTGCTCCAGCTTGGAAGAAAATGTCACATTTTGCCGAACCAAGAATAGAAAATTAATATTTCACCCAATTTTAACTGACTGTACTGAAAAAAAAAGTACTACGCCAGTCTGGCAAGTAACGTTAAAAGTTGACGCATTTAATAAGGATTCTAAAATGGTACAACACTTGCTACATTATTTCTTAGATTACGGAAAAAAAAATCTTTTTTCTTCAAGAAACCCAGTTTCGAAAAATTTCTTTTCACCTACTAAAATTAATTCTAGTGTACCCAAAGCTTGCCTTAAGAGCGTAACTATTTATGATATGTACTATAGATCCTTGTGAACGATATGATTGTTAGCTATTTTAATATATTTTATTATAATATTCCCGACATAATAGACACGAAAATAAGAAATCATAAAGCAATAATTTACCTGTCAGCAATAAATTTCCGTATACCCTTCTTGAAAGTCTCACTACCCAAAGTGTAATTCAACATCCTCATCACAAGTTCAGTCTTAAAAGATGTAGTCTCCTGCTTCATTCCGGTGATTCTAGAATGCGGATATCGTTTACTGAACTCATAGTAGAGGGAGTATAGCACAGTCATTGGGTATTTTCCATTAAACTCTAATCCGTTGTCAATCTGAAAGTAATTTTTATTTAGATTTTGCTAACATTAAGATTAATCATTTCTTTTTTTATCTATATATACCTCAACCACAGTATTTGAAGCAAGGAAACTAGCTAAAGCCTTATTAACGTGTGCATCACTCCACCAGTAAGGCGTTATCCATGATCCAAGCCATTGATAAATTAGCTCTTGAGACAAGACATAGTAACCCTTCTTCAGGAGTTCACTTTCTCTAAAAAAAAATTGTTTATATTCATTATTTAATTCACAGAGGTTATCTCGAATTCAATTTATTGAGTTCACAATTTTAATTTAAGTTTATTCATATATATAATCCACAATCGTGTGCACAGGAAATCGAGATATTTTAAGTTGAAAATATACTTTTTTTTTTATATGTACTACATATATACGTAATATTAATTTTTGACATAGGATCTCACGTAAGGCTAAGAGAGAGCAGGCCAGCGAATATTGTGAGTCAGTTATGGTTAATGAACATAATTGTTTGTAATAAGAAGCTAAGGAACTATCTTTCCCGCATGATAACGAAATTACCCGTTGAAAAGGAATAGATGCATGCTTTGAAAATCAAATTCCAAAAACTGTATTTACATTACTTTAATTGGGCTTCTTTAAACCATTATGCCCCCCCCCCCTTCCCTTGTTTCTGCGAGCAAAACGCACATGGTCTTTCAAGCTTTATAAACCCATAATTGCAAAATATCCTCTCTCGAAAGACTAATACGAAGGCAATTAAAGAACAGATTTTCAAGGCAGCTGTAAACCATAAAAAGGCTGGCAAAACGAGACGATATCAAGGCTACTTCGTAGCTCATCTCACCTTTCTAAAATAGTTATGCGATTAGTTTTCAAACAGTCAGAAGAGAATGACTGTAACTCTGAAGGGTTATATGAAGCCACCGAAGAACGATATTTCGAATTATTAGCAAACTTTAATGAAGGGTCAAAGTAGAGAGGCAGCATCCAGTCTAACCATTTCCTCCAGTCCATAAGAAAGTTCGATGGCAATTATAAATCATTGCGATCCTTCTATGTGACAATTTCAAATAATAGCAAATAATTACGACAAAGCATGGGAACTTCTCACCAAAAGATACAACTATAAATGTTCTCTTGTCAATCACCAATTAAAACCCCTCCTCAACCAGTCTCAAATAAAGACAGAAGCATCATCAGTCATCAAATCATTTCTCGATCAAACTGAGGAATGTATACATGTAGTCCAGGCTTTAGAACTAGCTGTGGATAAGTGGGACGCTATTTTGATTCTTATCCTAGTTCAAAAGTTACCCCAAGAAACCCATTATTACTGGGAACAAGAATGCCGCAACAAAACGAAGCTCCCTACCTACAACGAATTTACACGAAGCTCTAAATGAGGGGAAAAAACAACTCCACCTAAACCAACTCTTGGACTTTCGAACAAAAGTTTACCCACCTAATAATACAAAAAAACAAAACCTTTTGCAGCCATCACATAATTTTTCACTCTCCAAATTTTAGAAATTTAACCAGCCGACATGAATTCGTCACATACAAATACTTATGCAGAAATTGCTTATCAACCAACCACACAACATCAAATTACCCAAGGAATGAAAAATGTTACCATTCTAACAAAAATCATAAAACTCTGCTTCATTACGAACAATACCCTTCGGTTATAAAATTAGCAATTCGGCCCGCCCAAAATTCCATTATGGAAACAAATTTAAACAAACTCGCTTAATTATAGGAATGATGAACAAGAAGTCCAAAATTTCTAATTTCCAATATGGAAAGGGCTCTGCTTTCTGCGATCCTAATAAATATTTATAATAGCAGCATCCAGAATTACAATAGTATTCTGAGCGCTAATAGACTCTGGATCTCAAGTTTCCATTATAACCGAAAGAGCATTCAAACGACTACAGCTTAAAGGATCTCCAAACACCCATGGATTAATTGGACTTGGCACGATATTCACCAATATAGCATTAAAACAAGCGACAGTCACAATCAATTGTCTACACTCCAAGTTCAACCCGCCTTCAGTACCGCACTATGGAGGTTTATGGGAATCTGGTATAAAATCGACCAAACGCCATCTATACAAATGATGCAACAGCTTATAATATCCTTACTCCTGGACATTTATACTAACAGGTCGACACAACATCAGTATATCAGAACCTCCCCCACTAAATCTTCACCAACATCCTCTCAAGAGATGGCAGCACATTCAATTGCTCTCGTGCAAAATTTTTGGAATCAATGGTCAAAGAGATTGGGCCCTATTCTGTAATTTTTCATAAAATAATATTTTATGTTATTTTATGACGAAAAAATCCCTTCTTCATAAAATGATAATAAAATATTTTAAAAATTCGTATTCTGTCGTGGTTCCATAAGATTATTTTATGGAATCTTTTATGAACACGTAACATAAAATATTTAATACATTCCGCATTGGTATCTATTACATTTTGAACGGCTGATCGATTGACATTTGCGCAAAATGAATGTATTTACGAAATGGCTGATGGAAAAGTTGTTGGTAAGTAATTGCAGTTTCTTGTTTTTACAAATATGGCAGTTCTTATTATTTTTGTAGAAAAAAGATTGCGGGTAAAGAAGACGTCGAAGGAAAAATATGAAATTTACTGTTCTTTCCTGGAGCAGCATAAGGAGCTCATCTATAAAAAGGATACCGATCTCTCCATCCAGCCCCTATTTGACCAATTGGAAATATTATTAAATTGCACCAATAGCGGCCCATTGAAAGACAAAAAATCTTAGCAAAAGGTATGCTTTGTTGTTTTATTATGCCTGCATTTTATAATATTAATTTCCCATCGTATATAGACTTTTGAGAATTGGCGCAATTCTGTACGCCACAAAAAGAGACAGGAAAAGGTCTACAGGGATGCGACTGGTGGTGGTCCAGAAAAACCTAGTGACCTCAAGAAGATAGAGCTCAGAGCGCTCGCACTTTGGGGCAAGGTTGCTTTGACTGGCGTATTGAAAAGCAAAGCGGAAGTAGGTTCCGGTGCGCCCCCACCTACCAGCAACTTTTATCGCCAATTGTATAGAGGTCATTGCAAGTGAGGAAGGCAGAGTTCAAGACAACGCTGATATTGTGGAGGGCATTATCGATTGTGTCGCAGATACAATGCCTATACCAATTTCCTTAAGCGGTGGCCAAAGAGGAAGAACGAAGAAGAAAGTGCAAGCACCTAGAGGTAAAATTTATTGCATTCATTTTGCAAAGCATATATGAACTCTAGTCTATTTTATTATAGATGTTCAACTAGAAAATATTCTCCAAATATCACACCAATGATATAAATGACAGACTGAAAAAAAAAATTAAAATTGATACTCTCGATCTAATCCCCATAGGCAAATGGCTATAAGGACTAATAATCAAAATTCACACCGGTCATAATAATTTAGCTAACAGTTACCATTCAAACGCCAAAAAATATTAATATTCTTACTCGCATAATTTCAAAGATTTGATCTCTCCCTTCCACCAACATATCCTAACAATAATCAACAATTCCCATGAGGATCTTTCACTCTTTGGCAGCACCAAAATTTGAAAATATCCCATTTTCTTTGAATATAAACGAATCCAAAATAAAAAAAAAAAACCTAATAACCTTATTAGGTTATCTTTGTCCAAAACCGCCCAGAATTCACTTCAGTCAATAATTTTATTATTATTTTTTTTTTAACATGGAGGAACTGTTGGATATTCTTCATTCAGAATCAACAGGTATTGCAGTCCGTAATTGTGCAGCCACTACCAAATAAAGTTTTGCAGATAAAGGAAATTTACAAACCTTTCGAAGTAAGACCAGCGTCAAAGACCACATAAAAGGGACAACTACCTCAAATTCAAACTAAAGCCAAGCCAAGCAAACTTAGCCCCGGGAACTCGAATCCCAACTATGCCATATCGTCTCACTCAACAGGAGTTTCACTTTCACAAATTTGTACAGAAGCAAAGGACAAATATAAGAGGCATGAACCTAAAGGATGTTATTGTTGTTAAATGTGAGTGAAGAATGGTATGGTATGAACTTGAAGTTCAGTCTGTCAGCCGAAGCTAACAGCTCACTTTCCTTACAGAATGGCTCCCCTCAGCTAATGGCGATGAGTATGGGGTGAGTCGAAAGAAGAAAATCCCGTCACTATCACACACCATAAACAAAAATTTCGGGTCCGTAACGGATACCTTACATCAGTTACCTGTATAGATTGTAGTGACGATTAGATGCTAATGATCCTCAGGCATGAATTACAATTACGACTTCTTAATCGACTGCGACTTGATTTTCTCTCAAAATCGACGCTAAGGTGAAATTTGTATTTAAATTCCGACTGATCACTCGACTTCGACTTTGCCCAAATGGTAAATGCAATTGCTGTTTCTGTTAATTGGCGACACCAACTTTGGACTTTGAGCAAAGTTCAGTTTCAGTTGAAGCCGCAGTCGAATTCGAAGTTGCAATTTAATCTTGCCACATTCATTTACCATTTGGGCAAAGTCGAAGTCGACTGAAAAGTTGAAATTGTAATTCGGGCTTCATTGTGTCGTGTCCCAACCTCCATTGGCATCAGTCGGCACTCGATTCTGATGCTTATTTGAATCTGAAAGCTGAAAGAGTAGTGGACCTAGCCAACCTTTATAATCAATGAAAGGGTTCTGGGAGAGAGAAAGAAGAAATAAAAATGCCATTACGTTTATGCATCTTTCTTTTACCAACTGATCTATTAAAGGTATTATAGGGTTCTTACAGAAGCATAATCTTTGCAAATAAAAAGCCTCATTTAGCGCATTTTTCTTTATCGACAAGGGCAAAACTTTCCTAATTCTTAACGAATCAGATTATCTTTTATAAACAAATGATTCATGTGTTTCAGTTCTATTATATTAGTAAAACGCAGAAAGAAATTTAACAAATCAAATAATAAACTATGTTAATTGTTAATTAACGGATTTTTTGTTAATAAGAATGTCTCAATTATTTCAGTTTATTTATGTAAAATAGAAAGAAAGTGCAACCAGAAGATTATCAAATCGAATAATAAACTAGGTTAGTTATTAATAAATCAGATTTTCTTTCATATAAAAATGTTTAAATTAAATTATAAATAATAAAATTGATTTAATTATACTAATAAAAATATAGAAATCTTTCTCATATACCAATAAAAAATAGAAAAAAGGCAACAACTGAACTGTCATCGACATCGAAAGTTTTTAATTTTTAGACTGTGATATTTAAGCTTACTTTTTTTTTTAATTTTGTATAAAATTTTGACGACAAAAAAATTTATTTCTTTTACTTTAATTAGAGTTTTTTTAAACCGGCACCTCCCCCTTTCTGCGAGTAGATCGTACAATATTATTATATCCAATATTATATTACTTCAAAACTGAAGAAAATATTTTCTGGTATCAGGAAAATGCGGAAAAACTGTTAGGCATTAAATACCTTGATAATATCTCAAGATCTTTGGGTCAGATTTTAATGCACCTTCATACATATGGGTGGATATGTACATAGTTAAGTTAACCTTATGTAAATATCATCCTCATACCTCTATGGTCATATATACCATATAGTATACCTCCCATTCAAATTTTGCAAAGGAGATACTGCTTTAGGTAAAACAAAATAAAATAATTATCCATAAAACAATAAGATATAAAAATCTTAATGTGTATTTTATTGAAGAAAAATATGAAAAGTTTTTGCTACTTTTTATTTATAATTCCAAATTTTCCCCATAGTAACACATTCACTTCGGCAGATACTTCTATTAATCTAGAATTTAAAATGTTGTAAACCGCGGTATCTTTTAATATTTCTATATTTTTCATGTTTGTTTATCACAGCGACAGAGTAGAAAAATCAATAAAATATACATTCAAGCCAAAAAGTTTGGTCATTATTTAATATTAATAATTAATTTGACATCTGTAAAGTAATTCAATATTTAAAAAACAAAAGCTTATGAAGCTCTACAATACTATTCTGTCCTGGAACTGAACGACTACATATTATTCAAGATGTAGGCTATGAAAACCTCGACGATAACTCATGAAATATTGAAGAACATATAAAAATCAAAATATCCCCAAAGAGATAGGCATGTTAATTTTTTTTTAAATACATATTTTCTTATGTGTTTACCACGTTTTATGATATAACAGTGTTAAAGGATTACCTGAATCCTCTATTTATGTATTTTCAAAACCTGTATCTATCTGTATTTTTCTCTAATAATTCAAAATGCATTTAGTACAAGACAAGGGCGGATCCAGACGTTAGCATTCAGATATCGCCAGAGTTCTTTTATCTATATAATATAAGTTTCTGTTCCCTTAAGCATAGTAAAATTTAATCCCACATAAAATAGACATTATACACTTCTTGCTTGCCTTACTACTAGTGTTTTTCATACATAGGTCGCTTGCATTTCGCTCAAACACCATAATTTCTTGGTCTGGACTGCAATTTCTTGCAACTTAAATGGTGGAAGAAAATTTCGAGGAATGCTAATTAGGTAGGGTTAATATATATTATCCTATTTGCCTTAAATTAAATATTTGCAGGACAACTGAATCTGAGATTAATTACTCCGGCTATGATAATTTTCCCAACATACTACTTTTCATCAAAATACCCGGCTTTTGTGAGCTTTCGATCACAAAAAAGTGCAACAATGCTTATACTGAAAATTCATTAGTGATATAATTTTACATTTTTTGAGAATAATTTATGACTAAAAAGGAAAAAACAATAAATATATCAAATAACTATCTAGAGTTTTCCATTTAATCAAATTACATTTGTATACAAATTTTTAAATTTTCATGGTACACAAAGAAAGCATATTCAAAGAAAAGTAATTTATTTAGGAGTTCCAAATTTAAATTTCGGGAAATTGTTATTCACTGTAGTGTAATTTGAGCTGTCCAGATCTTGTTTTCTCTGTACACCTTGAAAATTTTAAAATTTACAAATGTAATATGATTTAAAAATTTAATTAAATGCAAAATGAAGGGAAACTCTGGAGAAATGAAGGGAGAAATTATTTTCTATTTTTTAAACGCCGGTTTAGAAACGGTCTTTTTTAAATTTTTTTTTTGTATTTTCTTTTCATTGGGGATTGGAATATAAACTTTGATTTATTTTTATTAGAGCTCTAGGGGGGGGGGGGCGATCACCCCGATCGCCCCCGCTGTATCCGCCACTGGTACAAGATTGTATTTTCTATAATCATACTTGGGTACTACTCGAATATTGAAGAACTTGAAAAAATGAAAAAAATTAAAAATACCGTGTGATACTTTTCTTTAGATGTGAACTGAGTAAAACGGTATAATAATAATGTAATCATTTTAAAACTACTCTTAACTTCATTGCGTACTTATACTCAAAATTTTTCAAGCAAACATTACAGCAACAAAAATAAAAAAAAAGTGTTTTTTTTGCGTAGTAGTCCAGTCAATAGGGACTAAATAAGGCCTTTGCCCTAAAAAGGGGGTAGGTAGTTGTGATTTTTATATATGTTACTTCCAGGCACCGATGAAAAATCGAAGTTTTCACCCTTGCTGCGCAGTCTTGGATTAAAAAGATATCAAAAATTGATTTTTTCAAAATTATTCCTCAACAGTTGATCCTACGACAAAAACAAACAAATTTGAAGAAGACTAAATTCCGTAAATTTTTTGTATTAACATTTTTTTTGTAAGTCTGATGTGTAACGAGTTAGAGGAGCGGAAATGTGAACATTTTTCCAAAAAAGTGTTTATACAAAAAATGTACGGAATTTATATCAAATTTATATCAGCCATTTTTGTCATAGGATCAATCGTTGAGGAATTATTTTGAAAAAATCAATTTTTTGTACCTTTAATCCAAGATGGCAGAATACTCAGACTCCCTCCAAGGGTGAAAACTTTGATTTTTCATCGGAGCCCGGAACTAAATAACAATATAAAAATCACAACTACTTACCCGATCTTTTGTATGGCAAAAATCCCTAACTATTGACTGGACTATAGGTATCTACTTAGACTGCATCCGTTCTATTATATAAGAAAATTCGATCGACTATCTTACAGTTGATGAACCCAAATTAAATTTTTATAAATCGATTTCGAAGTCTCAAACTAACTCATAATCATTAATCTCAAATATTAAGGAGAGTGGTATACTGATATAACTGCAAATAATTACTATCAAAATAACATTAAAAAAAAACTTAAATAACAATTATTCGAGTATTCTAGTTCCTTATCTTACGTGATAAATAACGTCAACCATTTTATAATAGTTATATGGCATAGTATTGCTAGGGATAAGCAAAATTAAATAGTTTTTTTTCCCCATTAATCTTTAAATTTAATTCTTTAAAAAAATTTTTAAAATTTTTTTAATAAATAAAAAAATTGTTTTTCTATTTTTCTCAAACTTTTCATATCTTTATTCTTTTTTCATTTTTTCATTTGTTTTTCAAATCACCCAATTTCGCTATTTGGGACCTGTTGATGAGTCAAACCAAGACTTGAAACTTGTCAAAAATTAATGGGTTGTGTGATGAAATAGCAAATTAGAACATTTTTTAGCTTTTGCTATATACCGGAGATATCCCAAAAAAATTCTTTCTTGAACAAAATTAATCTTTTCGTAATAATCGCTGCTACCGATCACAAATTGTACAAAATGTGGATTCGTCAAAAGATAAACAAAATGATCTTGAAGTATTATTACTATATAAAAACAAATACAATGCAATTAGGCAACTATACACCTCTTTAGCTTTATTTGAAACCGTTGAAAGATTATATATTTTCGTTCACTGCTATTGTTAATTCACCAAAACGGTGATGGATATCAGATAAAATTTCGAAAAATTAACTTTAATGATGACAAATCAAATGTTTCAGTAAAAGTTCATAGCAAGCTATTATTTTTTTACAGTTGGTAAAAAATTCCAAAATCTGAAGATTGAAACAAGCAATTTTTCAATAGGAAACATTGTCAATATTTTTTGCAAGGTGACGCAATAAATATTGATGAATAATTGCAATTTTATTTAAAAAGTTATATTGTTTTTTTTTTATCAGAGAAAAACCAATGGGAATTAATGGAGCTCACTGTGCTTACACTGTTGTATGATTTATATTTAAAGTAATTAACTAGAAACAATTACTAAAAATTGAAATTAGAAAAACAAATAAAATCAAAACTCACTTGAAAACAATAAGACCCCAATTATCCGTTGGTCGAACTGTCGACAATCCAGGTATTGCGATTATATCAATTTTGCAGAGTGGAACTTGTGTATCAAAATATTTCACCAAATGATTGTAGACTCTTAAGATTTTCTCGTATAAGTCCTTAAAATAAAAATTCAACATTATTAGAATATTAGAATATATGAAGAGAGTTTTCTATAAATCATAATTTTATAGCGATTTACTAGTCAACGATTTTAAATTACTTTTACATACCTGAAGATTTTCCTGAATTTCTTCACGTCCATACACTCTGATAACTGGCTTATCGACTGGTCCTTCGGGTAAAGTTTCATTTGTAGCGACTGGTAATTGTGAAATTACAAAGCCAAAAGTGAAAGAAGAAATTGGTGGTGTTATTTGAAAATGATCAACAATATGATCGTCACTGCAAAGATAAAAATAATAGACTTTAAAATACATGAAGAAAGCATTATGTGTGTATTTTTAAATTCCCTAGATGAAATTATATAATTATTTAAATTTTTGCCAGGTCATTCTTCCCGTCTGTCGGTCAATCAATCTCCATGATAACTTTAGAATGGACGAATGTAAGTGGAAAAAATTCATTGTGTCTGTGTGTATGGTCCAACCTGATTAGTAGATTAAACATCCATCGATTAGGAGAAATAGTAGGTATTTGCATTTCAAAGAACATAGGGTGACGGGTAAAATAGTATCCTGTTGCTCTTACGAATATACAAGTGAGTTAGTTTATGGTAGCAAAAAAGATATAACTGAACTCTCTCTGTTATATGTTCTTTGATAGTAGTCTAGAGAGACTCTCGATATAGGCACATTTTCATTTGAACTATGTAAATTTTCTTCTTGAGCAGAAAAGGAAAGATCATGAAGAACTTAGACCATATTTCCCGACTTTCTCTTCACTCAGATCATCTGCTCCTGCCTTCTCTTTGCTACCTTCTATAATCGATTCATTATCTCAGTCATCAACCACTTAAAATCTGTCACCAATTACATCATCATTACCTTCTTCCACATCTGTACGTAACTTGATGTCCTATGCTATTCTCTTCTTATATAATTTAATTTATTTCCAAAGATGGATACTCACTTCGAATTAGCTTTTAAGTGATTTTAATCAATATTGCTAAAAAAAAATGTTCAAATTAAAAAGGATTTAAAATGTTACAAATCATATCAAGCCTATCTTCAATAAACCACCTTTACGAGTAATGCATTTCATCTAAGGTCTTAAAGCAATTATATGTTTTTAAGGTACTTACACTTCATCATGACAGTCCACTGGCGTATTGAATAAAGTTGTATAGTCTTTGGGCCTATGTATGCTGACTGTAAAGGGTACCTATAATAAAAATAAAAATTGTAGTTAAAGCAACTTACTTAGAAAAAAAAAATCTCACTTTAAATCCGGGCTCATCGAAGCAAGGGAACAACCTCCTAGCATTGTGTGGTCTTAAGTATGTTGCCCAGTAATATTTCTTTTCTCCATTACTTTCCAGATAGCTTCCCTTAAATAGTCCTTCGGTTGTGTCCCAAATTTGTCCACTAAAGCTCATTTCCAATTCACATTCCGTTCCTTGTTTAATAGCTTCTTTCAAATAGATAACGAAAATTGTCTTTTTCGGTAGCCGTTCTGCTCTTTGAATTCCAACATTTTCGTATTTTCTGGTTTCACCATCATTTCCGCTATGGAATAGAATTAGATTTTCATTGCGAGATTTTCTTGTTATTTAATTAATTAATTAATTAATTCATTTCATACTTACTCGCTTCTCTGATATTTTCTAAGTTTTATTCCTGTTTCTTCGATATTTAAATCGTAATGGGCATGCAGGGAGATTTTTTTGGTATCATCATTCCAACTAAGATTCATTTTTATATTTCCTGTAAAGGTTCCTTCATCCAAGTTAGGCTTAAGAACCAAAATATAATTTGTTGGGATAACATCTTTAGACAACCGAGCATCAGGTATTAGTGCATGTGATGCTGATAGATCTATGCTACGTTTATGCTTTACCTGCATCGACGAAAATTATTAGTTTATTTTTAGCTGTATTACGTAACGTACGAAGAGATTACTTACGTTTGCAAAGCCATGGGAAAAATTTATAATTGCTCCTAAGACTAGCAACGATCTTAAAATAGTCATTTCTTTTTGGATTCTCTGAAATATTTAGAAATAAAAAATATTTTAAAGACGTATGTTGCTTAAGAAAATAATTATATTAATAAAACTATTGAAACTATCAAAACGCGTACAATCTTAATTTAAGTAAAGTGAAGTTAAAAATATTTTTGCAACTCATGGCATACCAGTAGAGTTATAGTTTGTGAAAATAATCCCTTAAATCGATTCCAATTTAGAGAGTTTACAAACTTCAACAAATTTAAAGTTTCATATGAACTTGCCTAAAAATGTTTCAGTATAAAAAAAAAACTTACTTAAAAAATGAAACAGATCTTTATACCAAGCATTACTTGAATTGTTCAAAAAACCCATTCTAGCTATTAGAGCATTATCTAGATACTGTTTAGTTGAAGATGTCAAACATAACTATCTCTGAGTGAACCTATGCAATAATGGAAGATATACATTCAAGGAAAACTTAAAAATACCTAGAAAGAACTGAAAATTATTAAAATAGAACTTTTAAGGACAAGTTTGGAAATAAAATATGCACATATTATTGGTGTCCTAGAACTATAATTAAAAAGTGTATTACTCTAAGGTCTTAAACTTTTTTGAAATCCAATAATATGTGAGGTATACCAAAAATAAAAGTTCTATTAACCTATAGAGGCTATAAAATATGGCATTTTTGGAATGAATTAAAACTAGTTCGGAAAGTATTAACCCTTGACTCAAGGAATCACCGCTGTACCCCATCAACATGCTTATCAATCAGGATAGTCTATCACAACCGCCCCCCATATATTGGTGCTAGGACTAGATAAGGCAGTGGAAAAAATTTCACCCTCTTATAAATCCATAGAGAATGCAACTACGAACAGACTCGCTGGTAATGGCAATGCTTGGCATTCACTGAGAATCACAGCTAACTTGAGAAATAATTCGGTAACAATGTTGGCTGTCCACGGATATCCACCGGGTAGAATTCTGTCCGCTCTGCCATGTTCTCTAACTAGGATCTCTTAAATTGTACATCGAAGTCCCAAATGGAACGCCATATAAGAGCCGATTTTTTTACTTAATAAGCGATGGGGGCCATTTTCCATTCAGAGATTAACGCCCTAGAACTCTGCACTCGCGAAATCATCTATAACAACATGCACGGAGAAGAAAAAATATATACATACATAATATCAGACAGTCAAGCAACACTCAAAGCGTTAAATTCGTATACCTGCCCTCTGGAAATATCTAATTGTTTTGAAACAACTAGCCGAAACACATAAGGTCAAGCTGATTTGGATATCAGATCATGCAGGCATTAAGGGCAATGAAATTGCGAATCGCCTTGTAAAGGAAGGAGCCAGATCTTTATTTACCGGCAATGAACTTGTTTTGTTTGCGTGTATTTGGATTTTCGGGCTAGACGGTCAGGAGGAAAAACACCTCTTTAGTTTGTGAGAATTTTATTTGTTCTCCGACGTTTCGGCCGATGTCTCGAACCGTTATCAAGGACACAATCTAATTAAAACATCAATGTAACTATTGCTTGATATAAAAATTAAAAAAATTAAAAAACAAAGGCTACTTACGGATTAAAACAACATTGTAAAAATATTAACAGATGACAAACAGCAAACATTAATTAAAAACCACAGTATAAAAAATAAATAAATAAATAAATGACAAAACATGGTAAAATAAACTATAGGCGTTGTGGAAGGTTATCCAACCACTCGTCACGAAAATTAGCTAATTTAAAGGAATCAAAAACTTTTTTGTTAAAATGTCGCACTTACGGACTTGTCCCATAATTTATTATTGATTCAACATTAAATTCACTAAAATTGTTTAGAGGTTGTCCAACAGTCACAAAAGCATTAGAAAGGTGCGTTCGAAGCTACGTCTAGCACCAGTTGTTTTTGACGAGTGGTTGGATAACCTTCCACAACGCCTATAGTTTCTTTTACCATGTTTTGTCATTTATTTATTTATTTATTTTTTATACTGTGGTTTTTAATTAATGTTTGCTGTTTGTCATCTGTTAATATTTTTACAATGTTGTTTTAATCCGTAAGTAGCCTTTGTTTTTTAATTTTTTTAATTTTTATATCAAGCAATAGTTACATTGATGTTTTAATTAGATTGTGTCCTTGATAACGGTTCGAGACATCGGCCGAAACGTCGGAGAACAAATAAAATTCTCACAAACTAAAGAGGTGTTTTTCCTCCTGACCGTCTAGCCCGAAAATCCAAATACACGGAAATTTATAGAAAACGGTCATTATACTCATATCTAACTTGCTTTGTTTGGACACTCAAAGAGTAACCATTTGGTAAAAGTCAGGTCTTCGGAGGACAAAATTAATTGTTCCACTGGAAAAACATCCTAGAGCTAAGATAATCGCAAAATGTATTATGTATTCGTAACAGATGATAAAAATATTCCTCACATTTAGCAGAAAAGAACTAAGACTCAAAACCGGCCTACTTACTCAGATATTTCCTTAAGGTCAATACCAGATCTACCGCTGCTGTATGGAAGACGATAAAATTGTTGAACTTATAATTTTATTTTATTTTATTTTATTATGCAGTTCATCCGATAGTAAACAGTTTAAACCAATTACTTACTACCGACTTAAATTGAAAAAAAAAAATCTACATCTAATTGTTAGAAAAAGCGACTAAACTTAAATTAAAACAAAGAGTAAAACAGAAATACAAAACTAAAACTAAAGCTAATGCAATGTTACTAATAAAAAAGAAATAAAAATTACAAAAAAATTTGAAAAAATAAAAAAAGTAAAAATAAACATTAGAAAACTTAATAATAAAAAATAATAAAAATAAAAAGTTATGCTACAAGTAATTAAATAAATTCAAAATTAAGAAAAAAATGTAAAAAATGGCACAAATAATAAATCAAAAACTGCTAAGGAAATAGAAAATTATGCACAAAACAAAAATAATTTCAATTCAAATTGTAAAAAGGAAAAATGTTTGAGTAAAAAATTTAAAACTACTACTTAATACTTAATAATAATAATAATCTGCGACTATGAAGGTCTTGGCGGCATAACGCTAAAACATCTAGAAACGTCGTATTGCCAGAGGATGTTACAAAGATCATCCCCAAGAATGTTAAAGGTTTTTTAAAAGACCTCAAGTTCGAATTAGCGCCCTAGATCACTTCGGAGTAATATCATTAAAGATCTTATACATATGTCGCTGTAACTAGGTGAAGTGGCGGAATTTCTGTCTACGCCCCTTTAATAATAGTAATAAAATAATAATAAACCCTTGTCAGAAACGAATTAAACCTAGTCTGAAAATTATTAACGTTTAAGAATTAAGGCTCGTTCATCACATGCATCAATCCTTTCTAGCATGTAGCGTTTTCTGCACGACAAATAGACAAATTCTGTTTAGTACAGTGTTCATATACATACAAAGGATTGTAATAGGTTCAACAATTGTCGAGAATCATCAGACTCCGACTTAATAGCTTCATCCAGTCCATCATCTTCTTTTAGTAAAAATAATATTATAGTCCTGTATTTAATGAGAAAACGCTAACACATTTACCTGTACTCACTATAAACAAAGCTTAGTAACGTCAACTGTCAGAAACGCTTGTTTATGATATGAAAAGTCTTTGAAAACGCTACATGTTGGAAAAGATGAATGCATTATGATAACTATGACCGGACCTTTAACTCTTGTACGGAACTAATAAAACTTTAAAAAAGCTACTTTTCAGACCGAAAAAAAAAATTTTTTTTTATAGATGAATCTACGTTTAACCACTTAAGAAGATAGCAAATGCGTTTCCGATTAAATATGGGAGCGCGAATAACTATTTCAACAGTACGCGGTCGTAACGTTACGTAATTACAGCAAGTAACCCTTAAGTAGGAGCATGGGGTGAGAGTAATTTTAACCGCGAAAAAAATGTAAAACGCACTCTCTTTCGACCTTGCGTCTTCCAGTAGCTTCTCACCTTAAAACACTAATTTGAAAACCATCGTACTTGAATCACTGCAACGTACGCATGCTTTTATACTATGTATAGTGAAGTGTGACCTCATGCGCCCACTTACGTAATTTTTTTCGTGAGGTAAGTTTTATTAGGTATATCTTTCGAAATTTCATCATTTTATAATATTTTCGGATGAGTTCCAACGAAAATAAATAAAAAATATGTTGAGATTGTAGTTTTGAGTAAATAGCGTAGCTTTTCTACTCTACTCCGAATACTGGTTCTTAAAAGAGAAGTTAAGCGAGAAACACAGTGCAAGCTTTTCCAACCTCAACCTCAATATAACTTTAAGAACCTCAACCTGATGAGCCTCGCAAATTTTTGCAACTCACAATGCGAACTTTTACAACTTCTGTATGATAGCAGTTAATTGGGCTATTGGCTTGAAAATTGAAATTATTTTGTATTAATTTACTACAACAGGAATAAATTTTCACGTTAAATATGTTTCCCAAACTTTTTTTCAACAAATTTCCCGTAAACAATGCTGGCATCAAATGATAAAAAAAATTAGCTGTCAAAGCTGACAAAGTTTCAGCAGAGTAGAAAGTAGACCTACTCGAGTTCAACCTCACCTGGCCGGCCTCACCAACTTTCCCACTGGGAGCTTGATAACCTGATCTCATATATTCTACAGAACTGTCAAAGTTGGTGAGGCCGTCCAGGTTGGAAAAGCCAGCACTGTGTTTCATGCTTTATTTATTTTTCAGTTTTTGTTAAACCAATAAGATTATTTTGTAGTTTACTTAAATTTCTAGAAAGAAATTGGGGTCATTGCTCACCTAATGCGCCCACTTGTGTGATTTTGCATGAGCGCCTACTCATTTTAATGAGGGCATTATTCATCCCAAAATATTTACTGATTCTAACTGAAATTCTAAGAAATTTTTTATGTTTCTTATAGAATTAATAGACGAAATTGTGAACTTAGAAGGAGCATGGTTGATTATGGATAATGCTAAGATCAAACAAAACAAATGCCGTAAGGGAGATTGTATTTTCAGGAAATATTACACGCCTGCTGCTTGTGGTATGATTAGTACAATCGAATAGGTCTTCTCAAAAATAAAAATATATGCAAGAAATATTTTAGCTAATGCTTCTGTTGACCATACATTACCATTAGTAATTGAAAATAGTATTAATCAAGTATGTACCACACGCTGGGTAAATTATATTATGAGTATGCTAATGCATCTAGGGCCTGCATCGCTTGGTATTTACTAAATTTATCATTATTTAATTTATGTATTTTCATGAATAACAATAATTTTATTAATACATAAGATAATTTTTGAAAATATAAGATATTTTTATGTACTACGTATTATTACAATAAGGTGTAACTCCAATTAATATATATCCGCATCGTTTAAAAAAGTCTTTTAAAGGTTTTATTTGAGTGCAAGGGTGGTTAATTCCTTCAGGATAAGGGTTAATTGTAGGTATATAGGTAATATGACAATCCTATGAAGGGATTACCTGATTTGACTCATTTTCGAAGCTAATTCTTAAGTTTTTTTTCTGAAGAGGTTGTGTGTAAAATTTCAGCTTTCTAATTTAACGCATTCTTATGTTATCATGAGGATGGACGGATGGTCGGACAGATGGATAGATGGACAGATTAACAGACAGACATGCAAAAATCAAAATAACTTTAAATATTATACATTACATTATATATTTTGCTCTACCAACATTGTATCTATGCTTTACAAACGGAATGACAAACTACTAAGTATGAGATTTCATCTAGGGTATAAAAATTTGAAGCCGAGCATCCTTCACTGATGGATGTCATCTATTACCACACATTTTCTTCAATTCGTTCGGCAGACTAAGCTCAACAGCAAAATTAAAGATTTATAGGGTGCTTAAATCAATTGAAATGTTGTTTCTTTCGATAACCATATTTATTTATTTTTTAGTAATATGAAGATATACGAAAAATTTATCATTAAGTACCTTGGAAACTACTAGTTTTAATGATTAAATTGACTAATGAATATATTACTTTTTATGATAGTTTTGGTCGAATGTATGTATCAGAATAAAATCGCTTAAAGGTGCAACAAAATTTGACTCTCTGAAAAATTTACATTAACAAATCACTTTGCCCATTCATTAATCCCACTGGTCTACAAAATTTAAATTTTTTTTTGTCACACGAAAACTTATATGTCAAATTTTGAATGTACTATGGCCACCAAACAATAATATGTATATTAATGAAAAAAAAAAAATTGACACATCAGGTTTCTTTGTGACATCAAAACATATATTTCCATGAAAAGTACAAAAATCTCCTACACTTAAACAAATTATTACTTAATGTGCAATAAATAATTATGATTTTCGTGAGTGTTTGGCTTCTGGCAGGTCCCTTTTAAGTCTCCGACAGTAATTTGCTAACATTCCTGGACTCCATTTCCCTTGATAACGCTTCTCTATTAAGGAAATGCCCTGATGAAACCTCTCGCCTTGTTCGTCACTCACAGCACTCAAGTTTTCGGGAAAGAAATCCAGATGAGAATCCAGCATATATATATTTTCAAGGACATGTTACAACAGCTTTGTATGAGGTTATAAGTTCATTAATTAAATGTTTGTAATTTTCCGCTCTATGGTTTCCTAGAAAATTATGGACGACATTCACAAAACATTTCCAGGCGAATTTTTCCTGATCATTCAGTTCATCTTCAAAGTTCTTATCCTTCAATAGTTCCCATATTTGTGGACCAACAAATATTCCCTCATTAATATTTGCCTCGCTGATTTTAGGGAATTTCTCTTTCAGGTATGCAAATCCACTACCATCTTTATGCATAGCTTTTACAAAATTTTTCCTCAGGCCGAGTTTTATATGCAATGGTGGTAAAAGTATGTCTTCAGGGTTCACTAAAGGTTCATTTTTAACTTTCCTGGAGTAAGTGATTCAAATTTGGGCCATGCTTTCTGTGTGTAGTGACTTTTTCTGTCTCTACTGTCCCATTCAAAAATAAAACAGCAATATTTTGTGTAACCAAGCTGTAGTCCAAGCAAAAGACCAATGACTTTAAAATCTCCACAAATTTTCCAAGCGTGTGCACTGTACTTAATTTTTTCTCTTTCATATCAGAACAATGAGCTATAGGCACTGAAGGAAGTTTATTCCCGCTATATAGCAATACTGCTTTCAAACTAGTTCTTGAGGAGTCAATGAACAACCGCCAGTGACTTGGATCATATCTAAAATTTAATAGATTCATTACTGCAGGAATATCATTACAATACACTAAATCATCAGCTTTAGAAAAAGTACGGTTTCAATTCATCATCACGATGTCGGAAATAAGAAATTTTCGTATCGGGAGAAAGTAAATTCTAATCGTTTTATCTAGACCCCTGTTTTTTAAACAAATTTAAATCACTTACTGAATCGTTGAGATCACTTTGTGTCAATAAGTGGGGTTGTTTTGAAGTAGACGGTTCATAAATTTGATCGCTCTCTTCAGATATCTCACCATACTCACTAAGAACAAATTCCGGTCTAGGAGCAGATTTCTGACTTTCTGGTTGATTTGGAAGCTTTGGCACAGGCAATTTGACACTATGTAGGATTGGTCTTATGGCCGATAACAAGTCTGGGTACTGTGTTTGAACTTTGTTGTAAAGGCTTTTGTTTGAGTCAAACATAAAAAACAATCACTTACATGATCTTTTGGTTCCGTCCAAATCATTGGTTTAGCAAATGACAAATGTCTAGATTCTTCTTTAGCCCAACCCAAAAGAAGTTTCACACACGTTACACAACATATATGTGGAGCCCAGGATTTATTTTGGTGGCGCACAGGAAAACCAAAATAGCTTTAATAACACTCCTCAATTAATGGTGTAAATTTTCGACGCTGAGATACATACAGTTAATTCACCACACACATAATAAAATTTGTCCGGGTTATTTAAACATTTTCGTGGCATATTTATAATGTAACAAATGTCAATAAAATGTAAGTTATGTATTATACTAATATAAAATATAAAAACAAAATCTTTTTAAATTTTACCACACACTTTATTCCTATACTTGCTCGTTGCACAGCCGAAAAAAGACTCATCTTCTCATTTTCCAAGTCGTTCATATCCATACATATCTGACTGGACTAAGGGTTATAAAATTACCTGAAACTATCCCTTGGTATGTACTTTTACCTAAATGAAAATACCTGGCTCGAAAGAGGATAATAAAATGACTAAAAGAATCGGGGTTGTAAAGTAAAGGGTTTTCCAATAAGAGGTGTTATTTTGATATTCAAAGCAAAATGCCATTTTTTGAGATAAATGATCGGATCTTTATTTCATTATAAAGAGGAAGGTATGCCGTTAATAACGGAAAATAACATCAGCCAAATGACCACCATGATCATGCCTGCAGGACCATATCCTTTTCATGAAATTTTCCATAACCAAATCGCAAAAGTGGCTGCCGTATGTCCTCGATAGCCTCACGAATTCCATCTTTCAGGTCTTGAATCGACGCTGGGCTGTTGGCGTAGACCTTCTTTTTCACGTGGCCTCAAAGGAAGAAGTCGCAAGGTGTTAAATCACAAGATCTCGGTGGCCAATTGTGATCACCTCTTCGAGAGATAACACGGTCCGGAAACTTTTCCCGTAAAAGATCAATGGTTTCGTTGCTTGTATGGCATGTAGCGCCGTCTTGTTGAAAGTAAACGTTGTCCAGATCAATACCATCCAATTCCGGAGATAAAAAATCATTAATCATATGTCGATAGCGCAATCCATTCACCGTAACTGTTGCTCCAGCCTCATTTTCGAAAAAGTAAGGTCCAATGACCCCGCGGGACCATAAACCGCACCAAACAGTCACACGTTGAGGATAGAGAGGCTTTTCAACAATAACTCTTGGGTTTTCCGAGCCCCAGATGCGACAATTTTGCTTGTTGACGAAGCCATCGAGGTGGAAATGGGCCTCATCACTCAAGATGAGTTTTCGATGGAATTCCGGATCATTTTCATGCATTTCAAGGACCCAATCAGCAAATACTCGACGTTGTTGATGATCGGCCGGCTTGAGTTCTTGTGTTAACTGAACTTTAAAAGCCTCAAGACCCAAATTTTTATGCAAAATACGGTGTAATGACGTTTGTGGAATGCCTAATTCCAAAGAACGACGAGGAATGGACAAACCTGAGTTTTCTTCAACACTTTCGGCTACAGCAGCAATATTCTCGGCTGTTCTTGAGCGACGTGTACGGGTTTTATTCTTCACATCACTAACTTGTCCCGACAGCTCGAATTTTTCTACCAATTTCTGTATTGCGGTCCGACAAGGTGCTTCACGATGACCCAAAAATGTTCGAGTTTTACGAACCGTCTCTGCCACATTTTCACCATTTTTATAGTGAATTTTAATAATTTCCATGCGTTGTTGAATCGTGTATCGTTACATTTTTATTAATGGCGTAGTTTCTACTTGTCAAATGTCAAAAAATGACAAAAGTGACATCTACCGAAATAGCGGGCTAATTAAAATAACACCTCTTCTTGGAAAACCCTTTATTTATCTTAAAGTGGAGGATTTTAACAAGAATTTCCTTAAGAAATGAGGCTAATAAAATACTCGTAATTATACATTTTCTTAAAACTACGTCGTTTGCTGGTTCGTCTTGTAAATGCAGCTTACAGTTAGTCGAATTTGATAGTTATACAGCCACCTAAATTAAGTTACTCAAACAAACACACGTAAATGATGTCAGAAATGAATATATAGCTGTCACGAAAAAACTGGATGTGACTGGAACAAAATAATATATTGTTTTTAATGACGGTACACTAAACAAAACAAATATCATCACAAAGTTCGTGTGACAAAAACAGTGTTTACCAGTGTTCTTAGAGCTTTGTTCAAGTAAGAAAAGGCTCCCTTTTGCAGAGCACCGATTTTGAAATAGCTTTTATGTTCAATGTTCTTATATAATGAATTAGTCAAATAAATAGTTACTAATAATAATAATAACAAACTAAATGAAAGTGAAATCCACGGTTAGCTTTGCAAGTCCATTGAGTAATGAAATTGGTAATACTCATTCGGTTGTATGGAACCCCAATGGCAGGAAAAACATCGGGAAAGTACGCGAGCCTGTATACAGACCTAGCCATGAACAGGATATCATCCTAATTCACGTTAAAGTTACCACTTATTTACGAACAAACCCTCTTTTAATTTTTAACAGTTTATTTTTATGGACTGAATTTTTATAACTTGGAAAAAAAAACTAAGCGTAGAAGAGATTGGGCATGTTAAGACGTTGAAAGTGGAAATGTATTCTAACAGGCAAATTGTGATTAGAATTGGAAGAATTGTCAACGTCATCAATGATTTCTTTAATGATCCTGAAAATTGGTACGTGAAAATCAAAAAAAGAGGGGCGAACAGCAGCCACCAAGAGGAAGAAATGCAAAATTATAAGGAAAGTTTCCAATTTAGCTCTGACAGTTCTCCAATCTACCTGTATTGCGAATACTTCTGCTAATGTAAGAACTGTCCATAAGACCGCTTCTACCACAGAGATAGTAATAGGATAAACTAGATTTCTATCGATACCATATCAACTGGAATACAGAGTGTAGAAAGGAGACCTTATCGAATGAGAAAAGGTTCTCTTTGCATAAATTAGACAGATTTTTTTTTTGCTTCCACGATCTCCAGAAGAACCGCGATATTGAATGCGATATCACAGCAGACAATTCTCAGGGATGAGTTAGGAAGCCATTTATTACTACAACGGTTCGGTGAATTTTGTTATCTTAGAATGAAGATATACTACCACAAATTACACATATTATCAAAGATTACTGAAATTGAGGCGGTAATGCATTTCTTTATGGTATCGTAGGTGGAGAATAATTACCTGGAATGACTGTTAAAGTGTAAGCATTTACATACGTATTGCTTACAAAAAAAAAAGAAAAGCAAAAGTAGGAAGCCGCGACAGCGTAGAATTATTGAAAGCTGATCCCAAATTAAGCACCGAAATACTAAATCCACTCAGTAAAGAGGCTTGAGATACTAAAAACTTTTCCGGAATCATAATCGAATTATC
This sequence comes from Dioctria rufipes, assembly GCA_963924295.1. Classification (NCBI taxonomy): domain Eukaryota; kingdom Metazoa; phylum Arthropoda; class Insecta; order Diptera; family Asilidae; genus Dioctria; species Dioctria rufipes. The sequence continues at coordinate 265,015,457 of OZ002741.1, read as the reverse complement.
GTCTTCTTGCTGTCGTAACAAAAACTAATTTCAAAGATGATAATAAATACTAGACCGTATTCGTAGGCTATTGAGCGAACACTGAGAAGAGAGTAAACGGCATTTAAGGCCGGCTAATCATACATCAATTATATTAACACCATATGACTCCTGAGTATCATTCTCGAGAAATTAACAGACCTGCGATCTCCCTCGCACATCGCGTTTGCAGACTACGAGAAGATTTTTTAGTCAGCAGATCGCACAGAAATTTGATCGCCTTTAGTGAACAGATATATCTGGTCAGTCTCTATACATGGACTACTTCACGATGGAAAGATGTATTGCGTTTGATATCAAATTTGGTGTCAAACAAGGCTATATTCTGTTTCCAAATATTGTTTCTTATTGGTATCAATGGTGTCCTTGTTAGATCGTGGAGAATGTAGAGGAATAAAGTAGGGTCACAACCAGTTCATTTCAGACTTTGAATATGCGTACGTCATCTATCTCCTTTTTCACAGAGTAGTCAGGTAGTCTAGATGTTACAAAACCTGGGCGGAACAAACACCAGCTTAAATGTTTAAAGGTTAACATCAATAAAATAAGGATTGTGGGCCTCAACGCCACAAACACCAGAAAGTGTGTTGCTTGATAGAGTGATGAAATTTTGCTATGTCGGTAGTATAGTCAAACATACATGGAGGTACAGAAGAAGATGTTAAGGCCGGGAACAAAACTAAAGATATTCAATTCCAACGTCTAGTGCTATACTCTATGGCTGCGAAACATGCAAAGTTACAAGAGCTATTTTCAATCGCCTGCAAGTCTTTGTTAATTGGTGTTGCTTGTGAGAATTTATGGTGAGGAAAAACAACATTTGCATCGCCCCACAATCATTTAAATTGACAGTCCATCCTAGAATTAGTCGCCCATTCAACACGTGGAAGAGGACGGTGTTATCAGAGTACAAGAACTGGATCGTATATGACATAAGCTGAATGCCGACGCTCAAAACAGAGCACGATGGAGACATCACGTTGAGGTTCTAAGTCTCAGAAGGGATATTAGGAACCAGGAAATAATATAATTTCAGGGAGAGCTCATTTTAATCTAGACTGCAGTTCAACTAGTCTCAAATTCCTCTATCGTCTTTTACCATTGGCGTAACTAGGATTTTTGTCTTGGGGGGCCCAGGCCCCCAACTTTCATACATAGGCTTTACGAACATTTTGCTGGCGAAGTAGATCAGCTCATGGGTATTTCCAGATACCAACATTTTTTTATCCATTGCTAATAATACCTAGAGCCAATGAACTTTCATAGATTAAAAAAAAACACCATAAAGTATTTGAGAGTCTCTAAGTTACAGAACACAAGAAACATAATTTAATTCTAAAACAAAATTTCCGCTAAAGTAAATTCTAAACACAAAAACTTCATAAAATAATTCGCATTTTACAAGTCGCAGACATCGCGTCGCTACATTTTTAATAATAATGTTGTCTTCCTACGTGAAACCTTAACTCCGCTCCCAAGAAAGCAAAAAAACTAGGCCAACACTTCTAAACCACTGCAAAAGCAGGTACGTGTATGTATTCGTGGCGATTTTAGTAAGAAAAGCTTTTGAAATAGGGACGTCTTTGCAGAGGTTCCGATGTTGAAGGCCAAAGGAACAACGAACCAATTGTTTCCCATTCTTTATTAAGATGGTTGTTGAATTTTATTGAGCACCCAGAGACAGAAAGCATGTTACGTCTGTTATCGGTTAGTATAAGTCATTAGCATTCAATCAATTTTTGGATAACTAGTCAATCGATATTCGGCGATCAGGCGATAAGCAATAAAATCGTGACCAACGGCGATGAGTATTTACGAAATAAGACTTGATTCCTTTTTCTTTTTTATTGATTTCAGTTTGGTTGGCCATTTAAATTATTGTGAAAATAGATTAGTACATAATGCAATTGGCAAATTTAGGGAAAGTGCATTCTTTTCTTTAATCCCAAAGGACCCAAAAGCGACACTCATCTCTTCCCTACAGTCCACTCCAACATCTGACGCGATTTCAATTTTTTCAAATCATAGGAAGTAGTGTTTATTTGAAAAATAAAATAAAATTTGCACAATTTTAACAGTAAAATAAAAGAAAGTGGTGTCGTTTAATTAACAGACTTTTTTTTCAGTGCCCCTCCTTTCCTTGTCTTACGTATTAAGGAGAATAAATCAGAATCATCAAGTTGTATACATGAGACTGATATGATAGTGACGTGCTGCCAGATGCCCAATATTTATTCCAAGTGCAAGTACCAGTACCAGGACCTGAACTTAAAATCTTTTAAGTACAAGTACAAGTCCCAGTACTGGAACTTAAAAATTGTCAAGCACAAGTGTCGATTCTGGTATGTACAATTCCTGGTACTTATAGGTAAGTCCTACATATCAGCTTTTAAGTATGTCATAAGTACCTAAGTAATGCCAAGTACATACTTACGTTCTTGTTAATTACTTTTTAAAAATAGAGTTTCAAGAGCTTTTGAAAACTCAAATCAGAAATTTTGAAAAATTTATAGCCAGCTGGTGAGGTTTCCATTTACGACATATCATAAAATATTCTGCAAAATGACAGGAAATGATATACAGAATCGTATAAGTTTTCGCTGTTTTAATTTCTAATTTAGGAAGTTGTTTATACAGTATTGAAATTTACCATTAGCAAAATGTCACATCAGATAATGATTGCCTATATGGAGCATTTACAAGACCTGCAAATGAAAATAAATGCTCCTCAGGTGCGGAGGAAGAGAGCGAGGTATTACACTTGACTAAAAACTTCTTTCTCAACAAAGGATATCGATTCAATATGTCAATTTCTGTCCTAATTTCACTCATATATTGCGGGAATTTTCTTTTGATTCTATATTACTGAAGGTGGTAAGATTTCTTGAGCGGTACTGTCGAGATCCATACAACCTCTATTATTAGAAGACACATTAAAATAAGTTACAAGAGCTGAAGTACTTCGCGTTATGGCGGTATTTGTAGTAACTACGTATTTTGGTACTTGAAGGGTACTTAAGCTTATAAGGAGTGGTCCGGAAAAAATTGACCCATTAAGTTATTTTTATACCTGCAAAATTACAATAATCCAGGTCTGGATTTTTTTGTTAAAATATTCCATAAATACTGAACTCTGAATTTATATGAATCATTCGTGTATTGGAAGTGAAATAGTTAAAATGTCTCGAAGCGAAAAAGAAGTGCGTGAAATGATTTTGTGCAAATATTTGGAAAATCCCACAATTTCATTGCTAAAAATGTCAAAGACCTGAATACAAGTTATTCCACGATAAAAAGGACAATAGCCAAGTATAGGCGAGGCTTGTCAATAGAAAGGATACGTGGGTCAGGTAGAAAACCAGGGCTATCCCGTCCAGACGTCATAAAACAGATGAAGGGTACTTATTCTCGGAAACCGGGAACTTCGGAAAGAAATATGAAGACATTGTCAGGAACATCAAAGTCTACAGTGCACAGATATAAAAAAATCTGTGGATTAAGGAGCAATAAGGTTCAAAAAGTGCCGCTGAGGAAGGAAGAAGAAGAGAAAACAGCAAGAAGAAGAGCGAGAAAACTTTATGAGGACTATCTGACGAAATACGATTGTGTCGTTATGGATGATGAAACCTATTGCAAAGCTGACTTTTCGCAGATACCAGCTGACGAATATTTTACTGCAAAAAGTCGGACCGGAGTATCTAGAAAACTTTCAACAAAAGGAATGACAAAACTTCCCAAGAAGTACATGATTTGGCAGGCGATCTGTTCTTGCGGTTTACGAAGCAGTGAATTTCATCAAAGGAACAATAAACTCAGATGTGTACATCAAAGAGTGCCTTCAAAAAAGACTTCTACCTTTTATTCAACAGCATCAAGGGTCTGTTATTTTCTGGCCAGATTTGGCCACCAGTCATTACGCAAAAGCAACGATGGAATGGTACAGAACCAATGAGGTCAATATCGTGCCAAGGGAATCCAATCCAGCAAACTGCCCCCAACTTCGTCCAGTAGAGAGGTACTGGGCATTAATGAAAAAGGAGCTTAGAACAACAAAGAAACTTGCCAAAAATTATGTTTATTTCAGAGATAAATGGAAAGAGCATATAGAAATGTTACTAATATAACTGTTCTAAATCTAATGCGCGGCTTGAATAACAAAGTTAAAACATTCTTCCAAAACAAATAATGGATTAGAAATAACTTTTGTATTTTAAAGTTTAAGTTGTAAGAAACAAAATATAGAAATTTTATAAAAAAATTGCAATTAGTGTTTTTACTGCAAACAAAAATAAATGGGTAAATTTTTTCTGGACCACTCCTTATATGGAACTTATGAGTACCGGGAATTGTACTTGAAAATTTTTTGAGTACCAGTATTGGGAGTTGTACTCAAAAAAAATGTTAAGTCCAGGTCTTGGTGCTTGTACTTGTACTTAAGTACCAATGCACCTAAAGTCACTTTACAGGTCTGATTTTTACCATCTCCACACGTTTCAAAAAATAAAGTTAGATGCATATTTTAAACCAATTATATACGCGTTTTTAGTAAGCACTAATAAAGAGATTTATTATTTTTGTTTCAGCCTTTAAGCTGGAAATATCTACATTGAAAACATTTTTATAATTTTCTACGAATGTCTCTCCATGTGTGAGATCAAAGTTTATAAATGACTCAACTGACTGTGCCAAAGGTAGATTTTCAAACCTATTTTTAAAGTTAGTGATAACTTTGTCCATCACTTGGTTGTAAATATGAGTCTTCTTCAATATTCGGAAGGCCTTATATCTGATGGCAAGTCCACTAAATTAATTTTACCTAGAGTGGACTCTATCACGATGTCCTTTGCTCTCTCCGGTTGCTTCTTTCTTTCGAGACTCGAGTAGGTTCTAAACAAATTTCAACGAATTTTTCGATTCCCTGAAGTATCAATTGTCTAAAGTTGCTAACATGGTTTTATTTTATAATATAACGTAATAAGAATATTATTGAACTTTTTAATTGCGCACTAAATATTTCTTTCTTGTAAAGATAATCAGCCTTGTTATTGAATCCGTTGGGATCGGAATCGAAAAAACTTAAAAAAGGCTTTTTTAAAATTTCATTGACATCAAAGATTATCAATTCAAATTTCCGCACAAACTGTCAAAAATAGTTCAGCATGATTTCTCATACGAAATAAATCTTTGTCAAAATTTTGTGAAATCAGAACAATCTCAGAACAGCTTTTAAAAATTTTAAAAGGATTTCAATATAGATTTGCTTAAAGAAAAGAACTTTTTAGAGCGTTTTCGATTCCGAACGGATTCAATTTAATTAGGCCTAAGATTGTACGAATTGACGAATGTTATATAGGAAACTCTATAATTTCTTGGGGGAGGGCAGTCCGCATTCTTGGGAGAGCCAGGCCCACTCTGGCCCCTACCTAGTTACGTCAATGTCTTTTAACTTATCTATCATACTAGTTTTCATGTTCCTGAAGAGTAAACCTATTTTCCTACAAAGTGTCTATAGCTTTGAGTTTGTCTCCTCGATTATCAGAGGTGATTCTGATGAATTGTTCTCTGGTAAAACAGATATTAAGCCATGAGAGTGGAAGTCCTGAGCACAGAGTTTTGAATTACGCAGAAAAATCATAATCTCAAGCTGCATCAAATTCAAAGCAACAATCTCCAAGCTCAATAGTAATAAATTCAAGTGAATTATACTGGTGAGATTAATAGTTTTTTCCTGCTATAAAGGATGCGTAGATTAGTATGGCGACTATCGAAATACATATACTATATGTACCTACGATCTGCCACACTTAGACCATCAATGGTCGATTGTGATGCCACCTTATTGGGACCCTGCCTGGAGATGATTACTTTATATAGGGGGTGCGGGTGTTAATGAACCTTACTAGGTTCCCAACTCTTTGTCTGAAATTTCCTCCTAATTCGCAGTAAAAGTAGCTAGCAAGCGTGTTCCTTCGACGCTTTGCAAGGCGGGGGAAACCACACAGTAGGTGTTGAACACTCTCGACCTCCATTTCGTCCTCTAAGTCATTGCTAAGAAGAACATGAGGGAGTATGTAGATATCAGTACACATATATGTATATACGAGTACAATTTTCAGAACAGTTAAGAACTTGTTAACATTATTGGACATCAGTTTGATAAGTTCTGTTCGCACTAATTTAAATGTTCTAATCTAGTCAAGGATTAGAATCTCCTGAAAGTAGTGAAGCTAAGTGAAATTTTAATCATTATAATAAAATAATATGGCGAGATATAGCAAGCAAGTCAAATTGACGACCTTGAATATTCCACCAATAACAAAAAAAAATGTTCTCCTTTATTTTCCGGCTTTTTCGTAGCTAAATTGCGCTAATTAAAGTAGGTGGAAATGTTCTTCCAGAGAATCAACATTAATAAATTTGTATTACCTATCCTCAGCAATTTTTACTTCCGACATAAATATGTAAATCTTCATAAGAAAAGAACGGAAAAGTGACGAAGGCAGTTAATAGACAAAATTTATCGTAATGAAATAAACGGTTCTTCATATACACTGAATTTTACATGATGATGCTGTAACATTTTACAATGCGAACATTTTTGAAAATGGCTGCCTAGGGAAGTGCGGAAATAGTTTACTTTAAGATTTAATGCGCATAAGAGCTGCCATGGTTTGCCACAGTTTTTTTTTTTTTGCTTTATTTTAGAGAGAGTAACTTTAAACTTTCTGCTTAAAAATGTAAAGCAAGCAGAAAACTTTTGTGTTAATATGTTCACGTAAGTTTTGAACTTCGAGAATCGTCAAAAGGATAATATGATTTGGTGATTAGTCAGAAGATGACAATTGCTTTATACTCAATTATTAAACTGCATCGTAATCCACATAATATTTAGGTATTTCAATTAGTAACCGAAAATAACCAATTCGTTTTTCTTACATTTTAAAATTTTTCAAAACTCTTCACAGTTCTTGTAGTAGTACAACACACTCCGGTATAACACACTACGCTCCGGATATCGATTTTTCTTATCCTTGGAAATATCACACACTTGCTAAAAGAATTAAATAATTTAAGCGATTCAAGCCGAAACTGCGTTTAGGTACTTTTCAATCCACACGACTATCTTAACCGACCGCTTCGAGCATACTAAATTTTTGATTTAATTGAATCTGATCATTCCAAGCAATAGTTAATCTGACGACGAATTGGTACACAAATTATTTAATCAAGTGAAATAGAATTATTCACAATATATATCAAATGAGGCTGTATTGTATCTGAGATCAGGGATCCGCTGTGTGGTTACTTTATACTTATTCGCTGTTTAGGATCGGATGGCAACTTGAAAAAGATTAACAAACTCAGTTCCAAGTACAAATGGATACACAAAGCGGTGATGACGCTAATTCAGCTCGTGATGGAGGCTCTTTGTACGACATTTTCGTACTCTTCAAAGGCTTTGGCATATAAGAATTTCTTTAACGACTTTGTTATGAAGGCAATTTACATACCCCTCAAATGCATGTACGTATGTACGTAGTTATGATGATTCACAACGACTTGAATTATAACTTCCTGCTGGAAGTGTTAATAGTATGTATTTGGATCCGATCATATTGGATCGTAATACCTCGATGAAGTCAGCAGGTGTATTCTTCTTATACGTTTTCTTCAACTCCCTTAAATCCTTATGGGACATGGGGTAGATCTAGATGTGAAAATTGGAACTACAGTTTTAGGTTGGCTCCGAAGTACACAATACAATATCACTGACATAATTTAATTACTTATAAATGAGAATGAGAATCTTGTTATTTGCAGAATACTTTGAACATTATCCATTATACTACCTTAATTATATATGTGATAACCTTTTTAGCGTCTGTGTCTATTGACATATACATAGGTCGTGTATTAAGTGATTGGAGATATTCACAAATTCTCGCGGTTTATTACGTCAAAACTAAATTAAGTCCTCAACGCATAATGGGTGGATTCTGTTAAATTTGGGGTGGTTTTAACATTATTTCTATAATCAACTTTATCTGGGCTTTCCGTGCTTTCTGAAGCCTCCGGGATTCCTTCTTGCACCATTTGAGAAATTACATTAGTTTAAATACATCAAAGTCTGATCAGCTTTTAGCTCCACATTTACTATAACCTGAATGATCTACATATTGTGAATCTCCGTTTTCAAAATACTCCCATCAGGTTGAGACTATCGATGAAAATTATGAACTTTCTGAAATCAACATTCCATGCAGTTTACATTGCGATTCGCCAAACATGACCAATGTAACACTTCAGCAAATCAAACTTGAGCTTCTTTACAACCTGTAAAATTTAAAAGCCCAATCAACGAAGGGAATTGCTATGTCCAGAACCTGGAAACTTGGAATTTTTCGTAAGACGATGACGCTTAAAATTAATATGTAAGAAATTCTTCTCAACAGAAATTCTTCAATCGTAATTTCACATCAAAAGAATGGAATCCCGTTAAACATTTGAGTATCAAATCAAAAGAATGTTTCAGAAAGCATAAAATCATTCTTTAACAATTTTTGATGAATGTTTACTTCTTGGAAAAATACTAGTCATTCTGGAACATTCCCAGGTACAGTACATCCCGACATGGAAGTCCATTGCGAGTAGTTATGTCTATGTATTGGTTTAGATTGGCAGCCAAAGCGAAAATTTTCTCGGAACTGTAATAAATGCATCTCAGTATAGGAAACCTCCCAATTAAATCTGAGTTTCGTACCGACCAGATGTTAAATAGGCTTGATAAAGTCTGAACAAAATTGAGAAGGAAGGGTAACATCACGAGTCGGGCAAGATGACGAATCGTTAATTACATAAAATCTTACAATATAGAGAGAACAGGAAGTGTTGAAACGTATAAGATTCATGTACATGAGCGTGACTTTTCTTTGGGGTCCTTGAATAGGGGAAATTGGAGAAATTTATGTTCAGCTGCTTACATTTGAGTTAGCTAAGAAACTCCCTGGGTACCTTGGCGCAGTGACAGCAACTAACAGCACGACTAAGAGTACCTACCTACTTTCGGTGGGAGCAACCGCAAAATTTTCAAGCATATATCTTGTTGCCCCACTCTCTATGTTGATTCTATTCTACTTCTACTACTCAGTACTCGTCTGTACTTAGCTCTCACTACAGCGGCAACCAATTCTAACACAACCAAAATTTGACTACGATAAATATCGCTTATCACACTTCCTGGACTCTCTATATTGTAAGTTGCCCCGATAGCGCCAATTCTGTGATTTGTGTAGCATTAAAGCCCTGGTCACACTGGGAGCGGCGCGGCGCGGCACGGCGCGGAACAAATTCTATTATTAGTAGCTCTGCTTGAAGAAAAACAGAGAAAAGTTATGAGGTTCGATTACAAATACTTAAGAATGCAAAAAGCCTCATTTAACGAATTGTGCGGACTTATTTCGAATGGAAAGGAATTTTGCCGCCAACGGCAGCGGCAAAATTATGTTTTTGAGTAATCTCCAAAATTGCCGCGCGGCAACTATTTTACCGTGGTGTGACTTATAGATTTAATTTCGTAAGAACAATCGCGCAGCTGCAACTGAAAAATGCCGCGCCGCGCCGCTCCCGGTGTGTCACCCACTTAAGTCGACCCCGCTTACACAGTAAAAGAGAACCTAACATGAGCGACCATCTTTTATGCAGGCAATAGCGTATCATGTGTTCGGACGTAAGTTAATTGTAAAATTAAGTCCGAAAAAATCAAATTTGGCAAGTCTTTGAACTTCCACCCAAGGGTTTTTTAAATTATATAGTTTTTTCTTTCTTAATAAAGTAAATTTCAAATAAAATTCGTTGCAATATTTTTTACCACTTTAATTTATAAATTGTCGTTTCGGGTAAGCTGACGAGTTCAACTGACGTGCAAGATGACGAACTCGTCATCCTACCCGAATCGTTCACAAAATTTTGCTGTAACCTTACATATGTATTAATAATTTTCAAGCATTTAAACTACTAGGGTAGCGCGTCGGCGTTGCCCGGCAATAATATAGATACCTAGATGGGTCAGGGTGGATGGCGAGAAGGGGGGGGGGCTGGTGGTGGGTTTCAAATGCATAATATCTAAGCTATTATCTGACTCGATCGCGCGATTCCGTACTCTAGGATTTCACTCTTTGTTTGTAAGTGTGTGGGTGTATGTATGAGTGTGCGTGCAAACATTCATATGTGTAGGAGAGTGTAGCTCTCTACGTGCGCCCAACTGAAATAAATTCAGAACTTCTGGAGAAAGGTTTTTTCTGAGTCATTTATGACCCAATCCAAAAGAGGTATGTATTGCTTGTATATGTATATAACTTTCTGAAGTTTCCAAACCTTGCAAGAAACTACTTTCTGTTATGTCTTTTGGCAGAAAATCGTTAAATTTTGATAAAATTATGGTAAATTTTCAATTTTTTTTTTATTTTACCGTCCCATAACTTCTAAAAAGACGGAAATGGAGAAGTAATTGGGAGTGAAGCAACACCAACAACACCAAGAAGGAGTTCCCCGATTTATCCCATTTTCGAACTTATTTTACTTGTTTTTTGTTTTAAAGCCCATGTGCAAAGTTTCACCTCTCTATGTACACGCGTTCTTGAGTTATCATGAGGAGGGTCACTTCCAATTCATTTTGCTCTACCATCATTATTTCTAGGTGTTACAAACGGAAGGACAAACTTAGTACACTTCAGCGTATGGCTTCGTCCTATGATTTCATCATCTACTAGGGTATAAAAAGGGATAAAGGATCCGCGATTTATGGTACAATTGTTTATTTGTACAATTTTTAGCAATAAATTTCAATCGCATAATATTTTTAGTTTACTTACTCGTAAATCTTGCCTTTTGGAAGAGGGATATTGGCCAATTCCCTCACTCATATTTATATATTTTATTGTAAAACTAAAGCAGGTTGCAGTCGCAGCTCGGTCATTATTTGTAGATAAAGTAGATTAACAATTAACGTAACAAAGTGGATTAATGATTAACTGAAATAAAACACATATTTAAATTGTAATTCTTATTTTGGCCCTGCAGGCACTAACCCCTCCGCGGACATAATAAAACACTTTAAATTAAGTCCAAACGAAACTTTTTTTTCAGTATTCATAATTTCCTCCCACACCAACCGCCTAGGAGGATTAAAAAAAAAAAGATGTGTGAATTCCTCAATTTATTTGGATTTTGTTCATATAAAAATATTCCAGAGTAAAAGAATTAAAGACCGAAAAACACGGACCGTGATTGTAATGAAATAATAGTTAAAATTTTTTTGTTTAGTCTTATATAACAGTTATAAAAGACTTCTAAAATTTTAGATCATAATATAAAAGCTATTTATCACATGTATTTGTTTTATATAGTCATAATTGTTATTTAAGACATTAATTTATTTAAATCTTATGACAAGAGTCTAACAGTGTTAGAAAACGTTTATGCTTTTTATTCAGTGCTAATAGTTTTCATATACTTTTATAAATTTAATTTCTCTTCATAAAAATTCCATAAATTTCGAATTTTTTAGTCTCAAGTCTTAGCAGACTTTTATATTTTTCAGTCAATTAGAACGGTTAATTACCAGAGATATTCATTCAATTGATAAAAAGCCTTATATCTATACAATACAATACAATACAAAAATGTTTTTTCAGTGTTCGGTAACAATCTAATTGGACTTTTAAATTTTAAAGCCAGTTATAACAGTTTTAGAAGGTTCTTCTTTATTTGAGTCTTATAATGAATCTGAAACAGATCTCTTATTACAAGACTCGATCTTATGGAGAAATAATTTTATATTCCTTCTAGTAAATTTTCTTATCTATCATCAGATGGTGCAAAAAGTTATGTAGGTATCTTGCTTAAAAGTCATAAAAACATTTCAACTCGACTTATTTTCACAATTCGAAAAACTACGCTTGCACTTCTGCTATAAAATTGGTTTCTGGCAGCACTGCTATGCTAGATATTTTCATTGCATTATGGTCCCTTAAAATTACAATAACTTCTAAACAATTTCATAATTTAGTTCTTTGTACACAGAAAAGAAACGAAGCAGGATACCAGCACAGCTTTATTTTCGAGTATTGTCTGGGCTAAGGCAGTCTTGTGAAGTTTTTAGGCTTGGCTTATCTTTTGTTTGGGTATTAATCTTGGTCAAGTCAAGTTTAACTTTGGCATTTTGGTGCAAATTTGTAATTTTTTGTTACACTTTTTTCAAATCATTAGAAATAAAAATAAAATAAAATAATTTTAGCTGCTTTCAATGAGCAAATGTGTAATTTCGACCAGGTCGTACTATAGACCTGGCGTACACGCTGCACTTGTTGCCGATGAGAGGAAATCAGTGGGGGGGGGGGGATTCAGAAATTCATTGCAAGAAAATAATTTCTGCCATTTTGAAATTGTGAAATTTCTGGTGGGACGGCTGTCCAGTTCTCTACCTGCGATTTGAGGTGATAATATAATAATTAAATTATCATTACGTGCTGTGAATTTGTGATACAGTTATCGTTTATATTAAAAACTATAACTTAATTGAACACGCACACTATTAAACCCGGTAATCATATAAGGAACTATCGTGGATCAAAATTGTTGAAAACATGTCTAAGCACAAAAGTCTAGAAAAATGCACGTGCAGTATGCGACAAGGTGTACGCCGACCCATATTAGCGCCTTGGGGTCACTGGTCATATCATTGAAAACATGCTTCATACGATATGATGGAGCGTTATTAATTGTAGAATGTGCGCACATGGGTGGACAGCTAAAGCTGGTAAAACTAACGATATTTACTCGGTTTGTCGCGATTGTAGCAACGGAGCTTGGATTGTTTCCCAGAATCTGCAGAAAAATTACGTGGAGCATAAGACCAGCAGAGTTTATTGCAATGAACACAATTTTTGACCAGCGAGTGCTTCACAATGCTCTACAGCAGTGAAACACAAGTATGATTGAAAGCAGAAAAGTCATGGATTGAAACATGAGTTGTGAACTTTAAGAATGAAGCATCGTTCGATGGACTAATACAAACCATAAATTTATGTTGTACGTAGGCTATGGGGCGATTAAAAAGAGATGCAGTGCAGGACTATGCAATTACTTCCCTTAAGTTCCGTCTGGAAAATCTATTTTTGATGATAGAATTATAGGACGCATGAGCTATTAGTGAAACCGTTCTGTGTATGGATCATTATAGGAATCAAATTCTATTGTATTCCAATGATTTTAGTCCGTCGGAATTGTCACAATATTTCAGAGCTTAAAGAATGTGGAAATCGATTCAGAAGAAAACTATTGCCATAATAGTAAAGCTAGTTGCAGTGGATGACCACATGAAATTTTCGAAGATTTTGAATACTTCCGAAAAGGTTTTGTACTTCTTCGGGGCTATATTCCTTTGGATATATATCTTTCAAAAATGATAAGAACAAAGTGTGAGTTATGATTGATAACTTTGGGTAGTCAAAAGCATACGCCGACTGATAAAAAGGATCGAATCTAATCAATACTGACCATTAAAGTTTTGAACAAAATCTATGAAGAACTCTCGAAATTTTTTCAGCAGGGTTGTATTTTAACTCATGATCTTTTAGACGTAGACCAAATAAATGCACAGAGCTTTCAGTTTCATCACAGCCAGCCACTTCTTACATGTAGGAAAAATTTGCCGAATGATCAACGAAAACCAATTTTATCCGGAAGGAAAATTATCTGCACTATTTTTACTAACCGCATGTCTGCAAAGATACTTCAAAAACTACTATTCTGCTGCAACAAGAGATGTTATGGTCGTAGCGTATTGCATATAGCAATATGCTACATTGACGATACTGAAGCATGTAGGCCGGCTGCGTTAAACATAAAAAAAATTGAACGCACTCCGACTGAGAGTAATGCTTCCTTCAGCTCGTGTGACATGCGGGTTTGAAAAAGAAGAAGAAGACGTCTCTGTCTTGTCGAAATTTCTGTAGTGAGTGCACGGATGAGAACAAAAACTTATTTTCCAAAAGCATCGTAGAGGACGTAAAACCTGTAAGTAAGTGCAAATAATTTTTCATCCTTACCGGTGAAATATTAGCAATCGGTAAAATCATTTTTCATTTAGATCCGGCATAAAAAGAAAAAACAAAACCCGCACCGGCGAAAAATTTCCCGAAAGCAGCGAAATTCCAGAGGGACAGTCGCGGAACAAAAGAAATTTAAAGTTACGGCTGCCGTGACCTGCCCTTACACCTAGGTTTGGGAAAGTGGATTATCTATTGCTTTTGGTGCTCAGAGCCTTTAAGTGCGACCTCATTAAAGAGGAATTGTGCTTTGGCAAAGTGTGTTCGGCAACTGTGTCTATCCAAAGGACAACGTCGCGTCATAGGCCGCTATCGGTTGGTAGTTCAGAGCAAGTTTTTTTTAAGAAAAACAAAGAAAAAAACTCCACCAGTGTTAGAAATCCAGTAAGATACACTGGCATCAAAATAATTACAATATTGATTGAAAATCACATAAAGTAGTGATCTCAACTTGACATTTTGCGTTAAACTTTTAGTGCCTATATACATCCTTGTATGTTTGACTGCTTCTGAATACAGTGTGTACTCTAAGCGCAATCGATATAAAAGAAGTCGAACATAAATAATAAGAGGTCAGATAGTAAGCTGAACCACGGCCGCCTGGAGACGGGATACAACAGCTAGGGATAAGGAATCAGCTAGTAAATTTTCCAAACGCTAAAAGATATGCCGCACGCGGAAGGAATCAACTCTGTTTCGCACGGAGAACATGTTCGTCCAACTATGATTCAGTCTAGTTAAGTAGATTTGTTCTTTTTATTATTGTATCTTGTGACAAGCGGCAGGTTATTTCGGGATCTCCCCCACACTCTCCGCCACCCTTAGCCGAGGTGCTAGCGTGCCGCTCTGTACTAACGCTGTCATCGAGTGATCTGTCAGCTCATGCTGGCAGTTTGGACTTCACGTCCTGACCATTCACTCTCAACATACATCCATAACAGAGAATTGACTGCATCTTAATATACGAGGACAAGTAAGACTTGAATGCAGCAGTCAGGACAACGTAATTCTATTCCTGTGAATAGAATGTGATAACTCTGTACGCCCAAATGTGTAATTGCATCATGTCCGCACTAAATTCGTACGAACTAAGTTTCGTACGAACCAACTGCTGTTGATCCTTCTAGAGGGGATTCCGAGGTGAAGACCTATACATGTTTTTCTTGTTTAATTATAATCTTTACTAAGCATAGTTGTTAAGAGTTTATGATTATTATTTGCATTCGTTGTCCTGTCATCTACCTAGAAAGCTCAAAAATATTGTTTCAAATTGAATGGTTAGTGATAGTTTGATTATTAAAATCTTAAGTTTTTCAGTAACCTACAAAGATACAATAGATCAAATCTGGTCGCGGGGTTCGCGGGATTCTAAAGGCCTAGTCACCCCATGCTCTTAACCTAACCTAACCTACAAAAAGTTTACAACGTATTCAGGCTCGAGACAGAATTCTCCCTGACGTATTGTGGTTTACTTGACTCAATTCGCAATCTTATACCATTTATTTGGGATATTGATGTAGTTCGCATGCGTCCAGAAGTTTTGGTTACACATAGACAACAAATATTTGCATAGCGCCAAGACATTTTTCAAAGCTAGTGCTTAGTCAGTCCGACTCACACCATCATACAGTACATTGTTTTTTCTATAGGCTAGCTTACGTCGAATTCCATTCAAAGTCTACACTGGCGCAGTGCAGTTTTACGTTGTTTTTGTAACAACAAAAGCCCTCATAACTGGTGTAGAGCTGTTTCAAAGGAATGCTGCAACATTAGACTAGCATGGTTGGAGCTATTCATTTTAGAACCCTTTTTTCCTAGCTCATCCGCTATATTTTTTGGACAGTTACTCAGCGTGGGGTTGGTTACCTTGTGTCGTATGGCTGTAGTATTTGCATAACTAACCTTGAATTTACCATTACACCGTCCAACGCCTTAATAGCCATCTGGCGTCTATTCACTTATATGCAGAAGTCTAGTCGCAGTTAATGCGTGGCTAATAAATAATAAATTCGACTCTCTCCACTTACATTCGCAGTAGCTTGGTGAATTGCTACTAACTTTGCCTGGGAAACAGTTTCAGACAGTTACAGTATTCTATTGATATGTTTTCTATTTCAATTGCAATTAGCAGGTTATCAGAAAATGTCATTACAGCTTATCTGACTTCTTTACATAGATCGCTTTAAATTTTGTATGATAATTATCCGACTGGGTAAGCTTGGAAATATTCTCCCCTTTCTTCAGGCACAATGGACCCGTCAGTGGCTAAGTATGATGCAGGCCTGCAGGCCAAGCCTTTCTTGGCGGCATCCTAAGCTAATTTAAGCCTTTTTTCATCCCAGTGTCTATCACATTAAGTATGTTTATTCATAAAATAAACAAAAAATCCTGTTTGTTGGAATATTGAGATCTCAAATCTTAATACTAAAATGAGGTTAGATTGCAATTATTTTTTAAAGTTATCAATCAAATACTCATTACGCACTCCTGCGTAATGTTGGAATGAATCATCATACCCTTAATTGGAAACATTGTCTAATAATAAACTTGTTTGACCCGATTTTGGACTCTGCTCTAAATCAGGTGAACAAGAAGAATTAATTATGTGTAACATGCAATCTCTAAAGTATCATTTGGTGTACGAAGATGTGGCCCAAAAATAATAGCAACTTTTTAGGCTTCAGTAAATTAATTTCACAATTTTAAATTTAAATTTTTCATAGCCCAAACACCAAAAATCGCGACACTGGCGCGCACAAGTTACCCAGCCGGATATTCTATTTAGATAATTGCTTTTCTCCGCTGGGTTGCAAAAAAAAAAAAAGATTTTTCTACGCCCCGTCGGAGGGCTGCTCAATCGACGTGGGGGCATTAGTTTCATGAAACGGTACAGTTGGCGTGGAGAGCTTTTGTGCTTTTCTACGCCCCTCCGGAGGGCGACTCAATCGACGAGGGTGCGATCTGGCGACTATGTGGACAACCCTAACTGGTTCCTGAATGCATGTAACCCCGGCAACCGCCTTATCGTTTTGTTGTGTTTGTCGTTGACAGAATTTTTGGCTTGACGTTTACTGTGCAATTGCGTTTTATTTATTTTTTTCTATTAAATTATCAAAAATTAAGTCGGTAAGTAAATTTAATTTAGTAAATATGATATAGTTGTTAAAATTTGTAATTTACTTGCACTTTTCGTAGTAATGTTTCCGAATTCACGGCTTACAACTATCCCTGGCTTTCATGTTGACGAGATCCCAACTTGCTGCAATTAAAAGTGAACTTGTTGTAAAACAGGATAAAGAGGCACAGATTTTTTATGCTGATATTGGAAAATATCGTGCTTTTATTCAATATGAAGAAGACGGCAACGTTTTAAGGTTACTGGAGACCAAAGTTCCTGAAGAACTAGAAGGACACGGTATTGGAAAGCAGTTGGCAAAGGTTTGAATAGATCCGTTTCCCCTAGTTGATTAGCATTCCTATTTCGGGGTATTAATATATCATATGTGTCTCTATCTTGCTGTCCTTAACATGGCAAAAACTGAATAAATCAAAAGTATACTCAATCAAAGGAAGTTGAGAAATCTCGTGCTGGACTTGAAAAGTAATGTACATGCCAATATAAATCCGAAAGAAACCGTCAAATTGCTCTGCCTCAATATGCCTTTTACCACTCCTGCACACCAAAGCCCGTCTCCAACATAAACTATCAATCTTGCACTCATCTTGATGTCTCAAGTTTCTTAAAGTAAATCTCCCAAGTCGTCCCAACTTAAATAACATGTACGGTCCTTATAATACATATCCAAGAAATATCACCCTGAATGACCTGTCGATTAGAGGCTAATCAGATCTACTCAGTTGCAGTTAACGCCAATCTCCACGGCCTTATTTTCATATTGTCAATGAAAATCAGCTGTGATTGATTAATGGACTCACTCACTAATGATGCCTCACTTGGCATCCTAATGCAAACCAAATCTGTGCAAGGGTCTATAATAAGCCCCGTTCGCTGTATTCTATCTCCCATAAGCAAGGTTCAAAACTTTGGAAAGTTAACGGAACCAGTTAGAAACCGGCATGTTTAACCAATTTATGACCTTAATCTTATATTGTATTCCTTTGAAACAGTTCTACACCAGTGGAGTGTAGGTTTATGGGTTGTTGCAAAACCCTCGAGAATACTTCATAAGCCATGAAACAGACTCCCTCACTACCACATCAGAGCCCCAACGGAGTCCTAACATTCTAAAATATTTGCAGTGTTTTTATGTAAAACTGACAAAAGTTTGATTTGAATAGCTCCTCCGCCCTACACTACTATTCATACAGAAAAATGGTGTTCCGATAATCTTAAGCTTGCTTTCCTATCTTCTGAACCGAAATAAAATTTTTATAATTTTCCTAACAAAATTATTTATTTTATTTTTATATTTATATTTATATTTATTTTATTTGTTTCAGGAAAGAAGAGAAGAAAAGGCCTTTGAAATTTGAATTAGAAAAATTTAATGGATAACGACCACTGACATGTATAACATTGAGTATTGACTGCTTGATCTTCTATTTCATATGGGTCCACTTTTTTGGGAGGGGTGTGAAAACTATCTTAATTTCAAGTTTCTTTTTCGCTTAAACCGTCATGTTACAAGCTCAACAAAATAAATTCAAAATTATTATTTTTATTGGAAGCTTATCTCCTATAACATCAAATATTCCTTAAACTCGATTTTCAAGCAAATAAAATTAAGCAATCTTTGTCTGCCTATCCCTAAAAGTAGTTATGGGGGACAGAGAAAGGATTACAAATGTTATATTGCCATCTATTTCTATTCTGGATATTCATTTGGAAAATCCACTGAACTGAACCTGAACTATGGTGTATTTCGTATAGAACTTATTATTTCAAGTTCAGTGGAATCTAGTCGTTAAACCAAAAAGAGAAAACTATAAAACAGTGATCCCATGATAATATAAGCGATTTCTGTGGTGTCAGCGGTCAATGTTATACATGTCAGTGATAACGACACATTACTAAATCAGTGAGTTCTTTATCCTATTCCTTTGTAAAAGTCACTCTTTTTGCCATGACTGCGCGATGTAAAGTGCAAACGTCGACTAAAAACGCCGACGTTAATGCGTCGGAATCAAGCAGCTTTCTTTCCAACGCATTAGCGTCCGCAGATGAGAGTGCAACTTCGTCGGGCGTTTTCTTGCCAACCTTTCATATAATTTCCTTCGTGTTTGATTACAGCGCACTTGCGCTGGCGCATTGTAAGGGGTTTGCAGTATTTACAAACTAGATAGATAGATAATATTTATTAACAAAACGGGGAATCCCCACTTCTCATACAACTTTAGGCCCGACACCTCCAGAAATGTCTTAAACGATGCATTATGATACCTCGAACATATTTTACTAACAATGTTTATTTCTATTCACCCTAAAATAATGCAGAGAAAAATTTTCTTCTGTGCATTGTAGCTGGTAATAAGCTGAGGCGAACAGTGAAACCCGTTTTCCAAGAATTGATTTAAGGCGGGGAAAATCTAGTACCTCAGTTCGAATAAAAAAGTGAATATGGGGATGGCCATAAATAGCTATTGAAGCCTCTGAGTATAGGAGTGTTGGTACTCAAACTTCTCAGAAGTTCAGGAACTCGATTCTGTACTAGATTTTCCAAAATGTACTAAATGACCCCCCAAGCATTTCCCCACTTAATTGAAATAAAATATGTTCGGAGTATCACAGTGCATCGTTTAAGACGTATAAGTCTGGACGGGTCGGGCCTAAAATGGGCATTTCTTCCTTTCTTTTTTTTCAATTTTCTAACATATTTAATTACTTGTCTCTTAAAACCATTTATATTTAACACATCTTTAATATGATTTGGCATTTCACTAAAAAGCAATAAACCTTTGTAGAACATTGAATTTCTTGTTCACATTAATCTATAGTTGTTAATTGGTAAGCATCCTTTAATTTTCTATATAAAGAATAGCACATTATAAAGCACTCATCCATTTTAATGTCTTCTTCTTACTGATGTACATATACATATCTACTGCATCGTAATATAGTTCTCACACCCTTGTTCTGTTTTTTCTGTAAACGAGAAAATGCTTATTGTAAACAGAATAGTTACACAATATTCAAAACAAAATAATATAGTAAGGAATTGATTGTGTTAAAAAGCCTTCATACAGTAGCTGCATACGTATTTTGTCATTCTGCATTTTTTATATGAGCAGAAAGTACACATTCTGCAACGGCTATAGCATTTCTCGAAAAGTAACAAGTGTACAACCGCGTTCATTGCCTTTGGGTGATTCATTTTACTAAATTTTAAGGTACTGTGAGGGAGTTCGAAGAACTGGCAGGGGTCGGTAGTCTAATACACGAATATTTATTTATCTATGCATAATGAAGAGAAAGATATCTGTAAAAGCATGAATAAAAAGCTGGACTATAATTCAATTAGTACAGACATGATATTAGACAAATGGTATAATTGGGGTGTTACTTTGGTTGACATAATAAATAAATTGTTGTTGAGTGGATAATTCCGTAGAGTATAGAAACAATCGTTATCCCTATAAAAATGTCAGGAACACAAAAAAGCAGAAGAGAAGAATTCATACCAATAAATGCATTGCTTACATATGGAAAAGTTTTTAGAAACAGTGGTTGGAAAGCATTTGGAACTTGAAAACAAATAAATTGATAATATTGGAACAGTCTGGATTTCGGAGAAAACATTCCTGTGAAACGGAAGGGAAGAAATGGATGTCTCAAATAGTGTTGTTGTTGTGTTTTTTTATCTAAAGCCGGTTCCACAAAATGTGTGCATTTGTCAAATATTTGGCAATACGTCTCATTTGACGAGGTGTGTGTGAGCTACAGAGAGGAATATTTTTCATTCGTAGGCTTTAGCCAAAGTGTGTAATGCGTCCTTTTTTAGCGTCATTTATGTGTGCGTTTATTTCACAAATGTTTTCTGTGTCAATTTGTCGAGGTATGTGGGAGTTAAATGCAGGAAATATTTGTTATGTGTGCGCTTCCCACTGAAAATAGGAAACAAACGATTTGTCCTGTGCGCACTCTGTGGCTTATTAGGCAGAACAATTTATATTGCCCGCAAGAAAATGGAATGGTTAAAAAAATTGACTCTTGAATTTATAGGACTTGGCCTATTATATTTTCATAACAGCTAATATATTTTCCTACAGGAATTTTTTTCCTCCAGTGGGTGTCTGCTTTTCTTATAAATGGGCCAATTTTATTTAATAGAGTTTAGAAATCTGTTGTATACATTCTACAAAAATTTTCGAATTTTCCCGATGACTCTCGTTGCAAGTCTGTTATCATGTCTCTCCCATTGTATAGTATTTTAGTTCTATTTTGTGATAAATAAAGAAAAGGACTTACATACTTGTTTTGGCAATGACAGCATCCATCACCTTTTCTTTCATCTTCTTAGTTTTTTTAATTATAAAAATCCACACATCATCATCTGCACTCTCCATTGTGGAAGGCGAACCACAAACGTAAGAATGAATTCTGTGCAAAGCATAGAGGCATAGCTGCGGGTAGAAATGTGTCGAATAAACGAGTAATGTGGGAAGAAAGAGTATACGCAGAAAATATTTGCCATATACATTTTGTCAAATAGAACGAAAGTGTTTATTATATTGTAAATAAAACAGAGTAGAAATTCTCTAAGATAGTAGTTTTTGTTGTATATAGCACGGAAAGACAACCAAGAATTAAAAATAAAAATGGAACAAGATTTAAAATGATTGTGTGACTGGGGACAGATGAATACAATGAAATTAAATACTATATAAAACAAAAGTTATGGTGGTAATACAGATGTTTGTGCCGAAATGAATGGTGAGCTAATAGAATTCATGTATGAACATAAATACTCTGGAGTGGTTTTTGATTAAAAGTTAAATTTTAAATTATGTAATCTATGTAGCTAAAAAATTAGTAAAATTATTGGATTTTTAAAGAGACTTAGAAAAAAAGTTACGATCGCTACCGCGATAAATATTTACTAGAATACATATTATAAAACCACATTTTGAAAACTGTTCTACTATATTTAGTCTAAGAGCTAGCAACGTTTTCGAGAAATGACTTTAGTTCGCCTAGTTTTTTGATATGCCTTTCCTTACAGCATATCAATACTCATGCGGTCCATCTGGCTGGTGAGGCGCTTTGCGTTTACTTGTGCGCATTCCGTTTTACATTTTAGTTCGATTTTTGTTTTTTTCATCTGTTTTCATAAGCATCGGACAATATAAATTCACTATTCCCAGACAATTACCTCGTTGCTAGCACCGTGCCAGACGTTTTTTTTTGTTTTATTAAAAAAAAATATATATATATTTTATTACGGCTGTAATTTTTATACGAGTTAGTTTAATTATCGAAGCACATGAAATTAATTTTCCAGGCGATAACTCTGTTGCTCATTAGGTACCGGACCAATTTGAGCATGGTAAAGTGGTTTTTTTTCTCACGATGATGTTTTGAGAATATTTCATGAACCCAGCGAGATAGAACAATTTTGTCCTATTCTTTTTTTGTAGAGAATTTCAGGAGCTACAGAAAAGCTTCTGGGCAAAATTGAGATATCTGGCTCAGATTTGAGGATATTTTTGATAAAATACTGGAAGAAAAAATCCTCTATTATACACATCCGCTATTGAATTAGAATTTGGATAGATTTCCATGGAAAAATTAATAAAAGCAATTACTTGGAATGTAAAAAATGACAAGTTTTACTTTGAATACATTGACTTCTGTAGATGTAAGAGATTTAGAGTGAGCATTTCTCCAAAATGTAGTCAGGTATTGGACTCTCAATAAATGCTGCCGTAATTCAGCTCTGCACGGTGGTAAGCTTGATGGATTGAAATTTCTGCCTGCATTTAAATTTCACTGAAATTTTTGACTTATACGTATTATAAAATAAATGAAATCTGTCATCGTTGACGTTGTTAATCTGCCGAGCTGCCGAAACAAATCTTTCCAAGGTAACAAATGCACTCTTCAGTATTTTTTCCTCGTCGGTGGCAATATTTTGAAATGCAAGCTGATAATCTTCCGCGTCTTCTAGTAATTTGAAAGGCCTCAATTTCCCTATGTGAAAAAAAGCTTGAGTGTAATCACAACATGTTATGGCCTAGAATCCTCTAGATATAGATGGAAGAACCCAGTGTTTTGTACAATTCATTGACGTTGATGCAGCATTCATGATTATTCACGCCCATGTAGATCCAAACTTTTAAAGAAGCATTAAAATTGTCCATGATACCAAGGAGTATAATGAGAATATCAGAATCTGAGCATCTTATTACAACTTCAGCGTCGATATCAATTTGGCAAATATGGTAGCTAATCCTCGAATCTGCTTATTCATGTTCTTCACATGATAATGACTATTCCGTCGCTTTAATGACTCTGTTATTTTCAACCCGATAAAAGAAGCATTTGTTGAATTTTAAGTGAATTATTTTATTACCAATAAAAGACGCCATATCATCAGTCGAGTGGTTGATAAAAAATTTAACTAATGCTTCCTTGTACTGAACATTTTTCAGTTGAGCAGTAAAATTATGAAGACGAATTTGATTTAGTCATATTGAAACCTCGCTAGCCAGTTTCTTTCAGTTGAGATACAATTTACTTTTAAAGCTTTTCCAAATTTTCCGTTTAAAATTTCATTGCATAATTATGTATAGCCGCTAAATTTACTCCCATGCAAGCAGGTTTGCTCGGGAGAGATATTTCTTTGCTTCTTTTATCTCTTCCCTAGATAGCCGGCTTGCATACTGCATCAAGAGTACTAGTGTGGGATGGCACATTCCCTATCACACTCGAATCGATCTGGCTATTGATAATCAACCGAATTATCGCTTGGAAAATTAATTTCATCTGGTTCGATAATTAAACTAGCTCGTATAAAAATTACAGCCGTAATAAAATATATTTTTTTTAATGAAAAAAAAAAAACGTCTGGCACGGTGCTAGCAACGAGGTAATTGTCTGGGAATAGTGAATTTATATTTTCCGATGCTTATGAAAACAGATGAAAAAAACAAAAATCGAACTAAAATGATTTTGAAAACTGCTTTTTTTACCTGTAAAACGGAATGCGCACAAGTAAACGCAACGCGTCTCACCAACCAGATGGACCGCATGCCTATTGAGATAGTGAAAGAGCAAAGTATCAGCCGAACTAAAGTTCTTTTTTTCGTGACGTTGCTAGCTCTCGGACTAATTGTTTATATGTAATGAAGGTGATTTGAATAAGTTACAAACATTAAAAAATAAGGTAATGTGTGTAATTTTACGATGCTTCACACCAATATGTAGTATATTCAGCTCATCTAAATAAGAATTGAACTAAATGATAATAATATGATCGCGTTGCTGGCAGTAGTTCAGACCTAAAACCCAAGAGTACACAGTACACAGGATTCACTAGTATAAGAGTTTCAAATAAAAATAAAAATTACAATAAAATATTATTAAAATAATGATTTAATTTTTCCATCTTTCAGGCTACGTTTGACCAGATCACAAGGCAAGAACAGAAAGTGGAAATTCAATGTGATTTTCTTCAGCATTTCGTTGATCATTATGGGAATGAATATAAAAAATTAATTGTTAAATAACTTTCAGAAAATGCTTGGTAAATAAGAAGATTTTGAATATTTTACTATTAAACGAAAAGTAAAACTAACTTTTCAAAATGGATGAACAAGACTACATAAGCTTGATTTTGTACTATGGTCGTTCTAAATTCTATCAATCAATGCAGAAAACAGCTGTGGATGGCTTTGCCAAATATGCCGGAAATCCAGCGTTTCGCTTATTTAATGGTATTGCATTAGCTCTTGGAAATCGTGTTCAAGAAGGAATAAGAGAATTAAATCCTATAAAAAACGAGAATGACTTAGCTATGGCTGCCATATTGGGGCTGATATATGCTCACAAAAGATGTTCGGTGGTGGATAAAGAGGCTGTTCTAAATTTGGATGCAAAGCTTAAAGAAGAAAGAAAAAAATTAACCGCTAGTTCGGCATATTTTGCTGCAATTTTTTTATTTTTAAGTGGAAAAGTTGAAAAATCTCGAGAATACGCAGAGAAAGCATTGCGCATTAATAATGAATTCTCAAACGCGTTAGTATTGAAGGGTTGGACAGAGTTGTACTTGAATCCGAGAGCTAGTAAAACTTTATTAGACATTTTTGAAAATGTATTAATCAAAGGGAAAAATATTGACGCTTCTCTGGGTCAAGTGCGTTATTATCAGGTTAATAATGATTTCGAGAATGCCATTTTGGTGCTCAATAAATTGTCTGTGCGATTTCCTGAACTAAATATTCCATTAATAGAAAAAATGGAAACTCAACTTGCCAGCTGGAATTGGGATCATGCATTCGAAACAGCTTTACGTATTATAAATTTGGAGCCTACTAATATATCCGCTCTACGTGTAAAAGCTCTTTTGCTAATATGTCGTGAAGGAAATATTAAGTTAGGCACTCAAACTTTACAACAACTATTTTCCGCCGTAGAAAGAGTTGAATTTAATA
Source organism: Dioctria rufipes (assembly GCA_963924295.1). Lineage (NCBI taxonomy): Eukaryota > Metazoa > Arthropoda > Insecta > Diptera > Asilidae > Dioctria > Dioctria rufipes. The sequence continues at coordinate 264,989,700 of OZ002741.1, read as the reverse complement.
ATTTAAAGCTTATTGCTCAGATCTGTCAATTGTTTTCTAGGGTTTGTGGACGCAATTTAGAAGTTCTTTCTATAACGTTCAAAAACGTTGAAAAAATTACTCAACTTTCACCTGGAAATGCAGAATTTATTACAGAATTAGGATATCAGAGCCTTTTAATGAGGAATTTCAAGGAAGCTACGAAATATTTTCGGTCAGCTACAAAAGTGGATGATAGCTCAATTTATGCTTTATGTGGCTTAACACTTTGTCAAATGGCTGAGAATGGAGCAACCGAGCAAGTACGACAGCAAATCGAATTCTTGAATGAAATTCAAGGAATTAATAAAATTCCTCTTTTGCTGTATATGACCGGAAAAATAGAGAGCGGGGCTAAGGCGATAGGTCATTTAATAGAAGCATGTGAGATTCATTTTAAAAATTTAAAAACTCTTTCATTCGGATCTGAATATTTGCTTCGATTTGATCCGGATTTCTTGTTACAAGTCGCAAACGAGCTGTTACAACATTCGCCTGTGCAAGTTGTTGTTAAAGTCGGTACGGTTATCTCTAAGGACACCTTACACATTTCATTAAAACATTGCCTAAATATTTTGGAAACTGTGGTTAAGGCCTGCCCTGGAATGGTTCGAGGAATATTTATGTTAGCTAAAGTCGAATTTCTATGTGGTGAAATGACCTTGGCAACTAACACACTAAGCAAGATTTTGAATGATATTGATCCAACTTATACGGATGCTCATTTGTTAATAGCTCAAATTCAGATACAGCAAAAACAATTCCAAAAAGCACTGCAAAGTCTTGAGTTGTGTCTTTCTCACAAGTTTTCGGTAAGAGAAAATCCTATGTATCACCTACTCAACGGAATAGTTCAGAAAAATCAGCAACAATATGAAGACAGTCAAAAAAGTTTTGTTACCGCGATGAGTTTAATTGGAATTAAAAATATAGGGACGGAAAATGTAAAAATTTCTTCACCAATGAAAATCAAAAGTGCAGACAAAGCAACTTTAACTCTCTCCGATAAGGTTACTCTTTTCTTGGAGCTCATTGATACATTCATTCAAATTGGACAACCTCTTGAAGGTGATAAATTAATGCAAAACGCATTAGAAGAGTTCAAAAATACTCCGGAGGAGGGTAGACTTATTATCGCCAATGCTGAGCTGGTTCTACAACATGGAAATATTAATCGTAGTATTGAACTTTTAAAAATCATTCAACCTGGACAATTTTATTATATTCAGGTACTTTATTTTTAATTGTTTAAAAACAAGCTGGATTTATGTTTTTTTTAAGGCTAAAACTCGTCTTGCAAATATTTTTTTGCATCAACGAAAAGATCGTTTGGCTTTCGCACAATGTTTTCAGGAACTTGTTGATAATTGTCCAGAATCGGAGAGCTACTTAATGCTTGGAGACGCTTACATGTCGATTCAAGGTATGTAAAAGAATGCCTAATTATATTAACACAAATATAAGTCGCAGAGATGTTGCTTCCAGGTTAAATCAGTACAACCTTACTAGTCTCTGGTGGATGCGTGCATCTCGATCTCATTCTACCTTAGGGTCCTTCTTTCTGTGTTGACAGGGCTGATCAATTTTATAGTTATTTTATGGGTTTTATGGTAGAAGCTAAAAGATTTAATTTTAATTTTTACATAGTATGAGGTGGTTATGTAGTATCAAATGAAAAGTCTATTTCGGTCAGTCTGTAATAATCGAAGTTACAGACGGAAGTTAAAAGAGAGAGCAATTGGCAATTGAACAGTGTTTTACAGCGAGGTTTTTTAAAGACTTTTACTTATCTTTTATGAAAGTGGACATTTCATATGCATCGACTTATTTGATATTTGCCGTTTCTATAAACAGGTGACATGGTATACACTTTAATGTACTTATTTCCCAGTTGTGGTACGTTTAAAAACCTATAAAATTACGTGAAATATCTTCTAAGCTGTCCCATTTTCTACCAATACATTTAAACTAATTGGAATGATTGCGACAGTTTGAAAATATATTCTCGCCGCTTAACGATAAATTGTTGATTTTTGTTCAGATTATGCCTTTAGTTTAAAATTAAAACTGTAGTTTTTAGTGAACGTATATGTGTGGAATAGGAATAGCAAATTGGTAAGCTTATTCTGTGCATTGAAGTGCAGTTGAGTGATCAACCTTCAATATAAATGCAAAGATGATCAAGATAAGGTAAAATTGGATATTTCAAACTTTTTCAGCGCTCATGAAAATTTTGCTGCCCTTTTAAAATCAGAGACAGAGTCAGTACTATTCATAAGGTGTGTATCGTTTGAACCATATATGGTTGCGCTCCATGAATGTATCAAAAAAGCATCCATACTACTATAAGACAAAAACCAACTTCGGCCAATTCAGAATAACCTTTAGCTTAACGTGAAGCGTAAAACCACCGGTAGAGCACTGGGTAAGTACCTCGATAATATGATCGATGCGCACTTTTGCTTTTTATGTTGGTGGCCGAGGATGGATCTGGTGGACCTGGAAAACAAAATTTTATTCGTCTATCTCATGCTCCATCCGCTCTACGGCTAGGATGCTGGAGCAATAACCACAGACAGGGTAGTATAAGAAAATGAACTGGTCATATTCCACGGTTGAAGATGCGACTTGGTCACCGATTCTATCTGAGTATTCTTGAAAGGAATAAGTAAACTAAAGGCATTGCTCGCACCAGAGTGTTATTGACTTATTGGAGGTACTTTTTTTATACTTTGAAATGACAAAGCTGATGGCTACTTGAGTACTTCTGACACGCTCACAGGAAGCAGAGCGAAGAAGATGTTAGTTCACAGAAAACATACTTGATGAGTGAATTCAATTTGTTTGTGGCACTTGGTAGGGGACAAAAACAGTAATCTGGTTGGCAAGTATGCTTCACATTTAATGACAATCGATGTCTCTGACTATCTAGCATCTCTTTTTTCTCTGGAAATATTACATGATGCACAGAGGCATCTAATTGTGTGATAGTTAGGCAGTTTCCCAATCAAAGTCATTATCCACATAGTTAATGGCGTTACAGCTATTATATAAGTTATATGAATACGAAGTCAACCTATCTCAAATATTTGTTTATCTCGTTATTTACCATAGTAATTTAAGCACCACCTAAAGTTATTTATCTTCAGAAATTATCAGTGGTTGACTTTATAAGCAAAATAACAAGGTCCTAACTATTATAAAGGCAAAAACGATAAGTTAAATTGTGGCGTCATAGTTGCCGAACCTGATGACTTGGAAGAAACTTTCGATTAATATTATTATGAAAAGTAATTTTTTACTAACTAAATTTGCAATTATTTTTCTCATTAATAACTTTTTTGTTTTATCTTTAGAACCCGATCTAGCCATAGATGCATATTCAGAAGCAAGCAGGAAAAATCCCCGTGATTCGTTACTAGCTACCAAATTGGGACGTGCTTATGTCAAAACTCATCAGTATGCTAAAGCTATTAACTATTACCGGGAAGCAATTTTAAATCCTGATCATATGGGGCTAAAATTGGACTTAGCAGAGCTTTACTTAAAATTGAGACAATATTCAAACGCAGAACAAGCACTTGTCGATGAGTTAGATCCAAAGAATATGTAGTCGTGTTTGAAATAAATGCTTGTTTTAAAAATAATAATTAATTCAATATTTCAGAGATGATAGTGATATTTCCGCTTTACAAATTCGTACAAAACAATTACTTCTTTTGGCACGTATTAGGGAAAAGGCTGGAAATCTACCGCTCTCTTTGTCCACTTTAAAGGAAGCAAGGGATAATCAGTATATAGTTCAAAAACGGATTAGTATTGAACAGTCCGCAAATCTTCAGGAACAATATAAAATTTTGTCAAAGTAAGGAATCATATTTGATTACATGCTGCGCAGGTTCGGGATTGTTTTTCTTAATTTACATTTAATTTGTATTTTAAGGATCTGTGTATTAATGGCTGAGCAAAGTATGAGTCTGCGAGACAATGATCAAGCAGTTCAATATTATAAGGAAGCCCTAAAGTTTTCTTCACATGATATAACTATATTAGCTGCAATAGCACGCTTATATATGCAAGTAAGTAGATAATTTCGTAGCATAATAACTATGTCTCAATGCCTTCTAATTTGTTCAGATTAATTTAATGGATCAATGCAGGGAAATATGCAGTCAAATTTTGCAAATTGATGCAAATAATGAAGCTGCATCCGTAATGATGGCAGATTTGTCATTTCGAAAGGTAATATGCAAATTTTGTATTCTTATTTGATTAATTGTAAAAAAAAAAGCAGTTAAATTAAGCACAAAAGTTATTCTCCTCACAGGTTATCTCAAATCAAAAACACTTACATCCCATGACCTCTTACGTACATCATCCATGCCAGTAGTTCATCGAAGGTACTAGGATGGATGATGGCAGAAATGAGATAGGGAAATGATTAGGGGATATGAGGAGAGATGGAGGTGCTGTTGTATGTCGCTTTTAAACTTTTGCAGATTGTAAACAACGAATTCAAGGTTTTAGACAAACATTTACTATTTAACTTAAAATCTGACAATCAAATTTGCTAGCATTGTTATACCCTAGCGGACGGAATCATAGGGTATACATACTAAGTTTGTCATTCCGTTTGTAACGTATAGAGGTAGAGCAAAATGGACTGGACACCTACGTATAATATTAAAATTTATTTTGATTTTTGCGTGCCCGTTTGTCAGTTCGTCTGTCCGTCTGTCCGTCGAAGTGAAATCGATTTTAATTAAACCATTTACTGAATTTTCCATGCAACATCTTTATCTTGAATTTCCTCATAATTATGTATTAGACTTAATCACGCCTACCTGTTATCTTTCGTTAGGATTTACGTATCTGCGAGGGAATAGAACCAGGGCATTGAAACACTTCCTTTCGTTTTACGCACAGGTCGCAATCTTTGAAATTGCTTAAGATAAGACGACTATTAATATTACTTCCAATTATTGCAGAATTACTCCCGTACGGTGTTGGTATAGTCCTCACAAAAGCAACCAGATCCTTCCTCTGCGATGAGAAGTTTCACGACAGTGCAAATTCACGCTCAAGTTGAGGAAGTATAAGACGTATAAGGGTTTTATACGCTCTGAGAGAAGTATTCGATATCATTTCGAAAGGAGATATCGACGTTAAAAACAGCATGAACCATGTACATAATATATAGTTATCAGTCGTAGGTACAGACATATTTAAGTGGATTTCAGATGATTTAAAAGTGCAGCATTAGAAGTGATCAACTTTTTCTAACAAACGTAAGGTTAAAAATTGTCAGAGTATGTATGTGACCGCTAAAGCTTAGTTTAAAGTTTAGGGAACGAAGTAAGGAATTAGGTGCTGGGGTACGTTACGTTTAAACTCCAGAAGCCTGCATAAGAGATCCTGAAAACAGTCGTGCTTTACACAGTACTGTTCGGGTTATAATGGAATCACGATTGTTCATGGTAAAATCACTGGAGAGTGAATTAGTAAGTTTTATGGATGAAATGATCAGAGCAAAGTCGGTAGAAGTAGCAATAAACTATAGAAAGCAAATCACCAATAAGGCTTACATCTTTGTGCGAATTATATTCCAATCTAGGTGTTTTTGTATAAAAGCACAAGATTTGATCTGTTTGTAGTACGGGTACCAAGGTGCTTTTAATAACAAAACTTTTTCTCATATAACTCATCTCTGCTGTTTTTTTATGTGGAAAATCCTTTTGCAATAAGTACTGGGGATTAACGACTCTTAAATGCCTGTATTAGATACAGGCGACTAGAGCGGACATTGAGTCATCTGGAATAGGGTGGGAAAATGTACATTTCCGGTAGATTTCGTTAGAGGCTCTGCACCACTTTGATGTGTGTCCCCTAGTGTCTGGCACTTACAGCGCATTGGGAGTATTTATACCAAGACACCGGGAGATACTTTCCAAGGTATGAAGTAGAAATGCATACATATGTACTTGTGCTAATTTTTGAAATTTCACTCTTGTTTCTTGAGGAAAAACAGCAACTGATTCAAATGTCCCCTGTCCCATTATTATTCATATTGAAAAAAAAAATTATAATTAAAATTATTTTTATATTATTATAATTATAAAAATATTTAAAAAGGTTCTGAAAACTATGATTTGCACACAAAAACTCAAAAAACACGGTAGCGCAGCAGTGTGACTTTGACTTGTGCTATGACTCAACACGAGTTTTTGCTCACAAAGATGTATTGCTTCTGTTCAATTTTGTAAGGAAAGGTACGTAAATTTGGAAAAGTAAGGTTAAAGGTCATATTTCATATAAATGATAGTTTATATTTAATGATTAGTTACAGTTTGGAAGTATCTCCCGGGGATTTTGTCAGTAATATACACCATGATCATCAAATGATTGTTTTCTTTCCTTTATTCCTTTCGGGAAATTTAGTTTTATATTTAGTTCGATGTTGACAGATATGCCATGGATCCATTTGGTTCTAAAAAACTTCAGATCTCACAGCAGAGATTGCAATATTGCTGAAAATGCTAGAATTGCATTGGTTTTTGTAACATACAGTACGTTTACATGTATACTTGACTTGAAATCCACTTGAAGCTCAGGTAGGGCGGTTGATTGAATTAATTCCAATTACTTGATTTGACTTGAATTTAACTTTCCAATTATGAAGATGTTATGATGTTAAGATGTTATTGAAGTAATAAGAGCATAAATTGTAACTCAGTTTGCGTTTGTAAATAGCTGTTTTTTTTCTAAATGACACGGGAAGCGATCTCTGTTTTTTGCGTATTTTTTTTTTTATATACATATGTACATTGTAACGTGTTTGGACTAGTCCTAGGTGCGGGTTAGCTCTAGAGTAAAACCCGGGTAAATGGGTTGTCTAACGATGAAATTATATGAGAGGATGTTAATGTATGTATTTACTCCAATTGGTTATTTATTATAAAAGTAATTTAGACCCTATTTGTCTTTGTTTAACTACTAACAAAAGCTTTACTATAATAATTCATTTCGTTCTTAATTAATTCACATACAGATACGGATTTTGCGTATAACAGTACAATATACGCCTCATTGAACAGAGTACGGATGGTCTCGTATTCACTAGAATAGACGTGGTTGCACATATGTCTCAGTAACCAGAATACGGATGGTCCCGTATTCTCTAGAATAATCTTGTTAGATCATTGAATAAATAATTAATAAGGAAACGGCATATTGGGTGAACACCTAAGCCACTCGGCGAAATGTATCAGTGTGCTGTGTTTGTATTCGTTTCGTCATGGCAGTATGAAATCGTGACATTTTGAAGGGGGACATTTTTTATAATCGAAATTGATATGTAAAATAAACAAATTTTTAGCGTCCCCTTATTTTCAGATAATATTTCTTGGCGTTGCCTTTGTATGGCTTAGATAATTTAATGCCCATGTGACAATTCAATTGTAAACATTGGAAAATGATGTTGAATTTTTTGCAATGGCTGTTTATTATACCCTAGATGAAATCATAGGGGTATACTAAGTTTGTCATTCCGTTTGTAATACCTCGAAATAATGATGGTAGAGCAAAATGGATTGGACACCCATTCATAATATTAAAAGTTATTTCGATTTTTGCATGTCCGTCTGTGCGCACGATAACTCGAAGTAAAATTAAGTTCGAAAATCAGACAAATCGGGCAACTCCTTCGTGGGGTTGCCATATAAAAATTTCGTTTTCCGCTATATATTTGGACACTGCCTGAGAACGCATCGACGTAGGGAGCTGAAATTTCGTACATGATGTTTTTACTACATTAGCAAATAAAATGTCAAAAATGGACTAAATCGGGCACTCCTTCTTGGTGTTGCCATATAAAAATTTCGGTTTTTTACGTATACTTTGAAAACGATCAGTCCAAGACATTTTTATTGTACTAAGAACTTCTGCAGAATACGAAATCCTATAAAATTGGTTATTACCATTGTTTCTGTGCGACAAAGTGTTCTAGAAATATATGCGAAAAACAACTTCAAAATCAATACTTGAATAGATCGGTAACCATACGAAATTTAATACGGGCATTCATTTAGGGTATCATAAGAATTGGTCTTAGACTTTACTTGTTTTTATAAATATTTCACTTTTATTTGTTTCTGCGCACAGCACAGCGCACTGCAACACCATAATTAAAGACTCCGAAGTCTCTATTATATAAAATCTCGTTCAAAAAACAATATTTCATTACTATTAAGCAAAAATCATTTTTAATATGTTATTTATTAGAAAATCGTTAAATCTAACCCGACCTTCTTTTCATAAAATCTGAAATGTAGAAATCAAGCAAAAATTGCAAATAATTCCCAGCCTTCTTGTCAACCCCACCGATCATAGAGTCTGACTGTCATTGAATTGCTTGCACACGTACACCGTATTCGCATGATACCCGGCTTCCGTATTATTTATTGAATGAGTTAGATGGATGGTCTCACTTAACTATCCTGGCGGATGATTGGGAGGATGCTAATTTTCAATGAAAATAGGTCTTGCAAGCTATAGTACTACGAGATCTGATTCGATCGACCCGTGGATTTTGACGGTATTATACGATCCGCGGTTACCGTGAAAAATTTGTTAATAGTTCTTATAGCCCTTATTTTTAGCCTTCAGTTTACTTTTGATATTATTTCACTTTAAAGCACTTTGATTGTTCGACAAGGTAAAACTTTCAATTTCACGATGGCATTACATGAGACAACTACATGTAAATGTGCAAAACTTCACAAAAACGCGGTGCAAAGCAAGCTAATGGTCCTCTAATAGAAAGCTCTACACATTCTCTCCCTCTCTTGCTGTATTATGCCACATAAATTCTTCTCAATGATAGCTTTCTTTGGTTGAATAAAAAGTTAAAGAGCTTTCAAAAAGTGATCCGGGTTTATATGGAGATTTTCTTATCTAGTTGTAAGTTGTCTCAGGCATTACTATAGACCTTATTGCGCGACGGCAATCTGTGAATGGGTCCATAGGTTAGGCTCAGGTGCCTTTTATATAACACTGCCTGCCACCGACACTGTGGCTGTTCACTGAATGTATGTGTATAGCTCGATACATAAATATATATTGATAGATATTTACTTTAGGCGGTCGTATTGCATGATTTATGGAAGGTCAGGTTTGTAATGAAGTGCAAATTGCAAAATTGGACTTCGTTACCATTTGAAAAAATGAACAACTTATGAGTATAGGGTTTATTGAGTATTGCAACACTATACCCATCCAATTCTTCTAATCTTTTAAGAAAAGTAGCCATATAAAGACAATTTATTTCATTTACAAACTTAAAAAAATCTTCTGATGTTATTTTTATCCCTTTTAGTTACTGTTGAAGGTTTTACAACCCCAGAAATCCATAATCCGAGCATTTCCAATTCATCCCACCACTTCCTTGATATTAGAACTGAGTTATCTCATACATTATTTCGGAATCAAAACTTTTTTGTTACTATAAAACAAAATATATATTTTGCAGATGGATTTCGAAAGTGCAGCATATCACTTCTCCCAGTTACTTCTATCTCAACCTACATATTGGACAGCCCTAGCACGCTTAATTGAAGTAATGAGACGATCTGGAACTCTGCAAGAGGCATCCGATTTTTTACTGAGAGCAGAACAGTCATGTACTGATCCAGCAAATAATGCTGGCTTAAATTATTCCAAAGGGCTTTATGAGTGGTATAATGGCAATCCAAATGGAGCTTTACGTTATTTCAATAATGCTAGACGGGATTCTGAATGGGGACAACAGGCAATATTTAATATGATAGAGATTTGCCTAAATCCGGATGGCGATTTACCATGTGAAACTGAAAATTTTGAAGATATTGAATTTAAAGATTCGCGATCAATGGCTTTGCGAACGGCTGAAAGGCTTTTGAAAGAATTACGTCCCAGACCTGGAGGTATGGATAATGAAGCGGTTAATCATCGTTTGTTAAAGAATTTTCTTCAACTTGCTTCACGACAGAAATTTAACATCGAAACAGCTTTGAATGACTTCACTGAAATAGCTTCACAAGATCAATATAAAGATTTGGTTGGTCCGATTTTGGGTATTGCTTCAGCTTATGTAATGCTGAAGCAGACTCAACGGGCTAGAAATCAATTGAAACGAGTGGCTAAAAATGTATGGAACTTTGAAGAAGCAGAATATTTGGAACGTTGTTGGCTGTTTTTAGCTGATCTTTATGTACAAACTGGTAAGTTAGAAATGGCTCAAGAACTCTTAAACAGAGTATTAAAACATAATAAATCGTGCGCAAAGGCATATGAGAGTATAGGCTACATTGCTGAAAAGGAACAGGCCTATAGGGCTGCAGCTATAAATTATGACTCTGCTTGGCGTCTTACTAGTCAATCAAAGCCTCAAATTGGATACAAGCTGGCGTTTAATCACATGAAAACTAAGAGGTATGCAGATGCCATTGATGTCTGTCAGCAAGTTCTTAAAATGCATCCGGATTATCCGTCCATAAAAAAAGATATTTTAGATAAGTGTAGGAATAACTTGAGGTGTTAATTGTATTACGCACTGGATTTATATTTTAAAGGTTTTTAATAAAAACGCCTTAGCGTTTCACTGATATCGATTTAATTCTCAGTGGTTGGTTTTGTTGGTTGGTAGGTTTGTTCAGACGCCTAACAGGCTTTTGTTGGGATCCACTTCTCCCGCCATACAGCATAATAATGCTCAGTGGATGGTGTTTCTTGCAACTTCCATAGAAGTGTAGTGAAGTGAATACTATAACTGGATGATGCCACCTCATTTAATATAATGTCTGCAGTTAAGATTGATTTCAAGATATTTGAAGGTAGATCAGTTAGTAAGCACACAGACTACAAGCGCAGTATCGTGTCGAGGTGAGATTCGAAACACACAGTCCTGCGCTTTTACCTTCTACCCAGTTTCCAGTCGATTTTTATTCTATCCCATATTACGTACTACCTTAACCAAATTCCCTCATCCTTTTATTCCTACAGAAGCGCAATATGTATTGGGTACATGCAAGCTATTCACTCTCATCGTGAACACATGATTTAAGAAACGAAAATAGAGTCTTGGATAAGAGAGTGTCAGGTGGATAGGCTATGTGGACATCCTCTGCTCCCAAGAGGAGTCAAGAAAAGGTAAAAAAAAGCATGGCAGAAAGGAGATAAGGAAAGGATTACGGGACATGAGCATCAGTCTTGAACCTTCGCAGATTGTAAGCCCGAGGAAAGAGCAGATGGTAGACTGTTCCACTTTCATATAGTTTGGGATAAAAAAGCATCATTTTGAATGGTGAAGGAATGTGCGGGGTTTGTAGCTCCTTCAGAACATTTACCATGCATGTAGCGATAAAGGAGAGATAGGTATATAACATTGTGGCGGTGCACGTGCGAGTCGATATGACAAGTGAAATCGCCAATGAGCGTGAAGGCTTATTTTTAGATAATATCTAATGAAGCTACGGCTGTGCGACTACCCCTGACCCAGATATTTAAATTCTATTCCATACTAGGCCTGATATAGGACTTGTAAGAGTAGCGGTAGATTTAATGGGCTGAAATATTGGTTAGACCTTTTCAAAAATCCAAAACATTTCCAGGATTTTTTTGGCAACATCGAAGGTAAGATCTGTCCAGCTTAATTTACTGAAAATATTAATGCCATAATGCTTAGTGACGGTGTATTAATTAAATTTAATCAATGCTCCATTAAAGAAACGGGAGCGGAAAAATGATTATCTTGCGTTCTAGACACATTGATTTCGACGGGATTCGCTTTGCAATCTCGTTTATAACATAGAGTGCGCAAGAATGTTAAAGTAGTAAGCGAATTCAAGGGTACTATCATCGGCAAAACTATTGATGAGATTGAAAGTAAGGGAAAGCAGATCATTAATGAAATTTTTTAAAAGAGACGGAGAAATAAGAGAGCCCTTGGGTACACCGGCATTTACAGGGTGATAGGTTCAGATGTTACACCATCTAATACACGGGGCATGGTTTCAGTGTTATCACCGAATTGTAGCTGTCTATATAGAAGTTACCGCGTATAAAGAGTTGAAGTGCAAGGTGTGGCTCAAATTCTGACCTAGCTACAATTGTGGCCTTAAAGTAGGTGGTTGGCGTTATTTTGAGGAGGCGACTACTGTCCCACCTTCGCTTTGCAGGAGCTGGTATTTATCCTCTTTCTTAAAGTATATATCATATTCTGTTAATTCTGGTTTTCTGTTAAAGCATTAATCCTTGGACATCTTGTATCCTTTGATCCTGATGAATGAAATTTTTGTAATATATAAAAATCTTTCTATTTTCAGACATTCATATTTATTGTTGTTGTTTTCTTATAACATTCTATTTTATTAATTAAGTACACATACCTATTTGCAATTCGTCACTTTTAACATTTCGATCGTCTGTTTCTTGCTAAATCTGTCAATCTTGCAATACTTTATATACATACGAATATTAATGAATTATTTTTTTACAAATCTAAATACATAACTTGTGTAGCTGAAAGGGCACCACAAAAACTAAGAAAACTAGCAACACTGACAACAGCAGTAGTAGTTCCAGACCAAGATACAATGGTTCCCATGCACAAAGAGAGGATAAATTGTGCCAAAAACACCATGCTACTGACGATGGCAATATCCGTTCCTAATCCACGAATTTCTGATCCTAATTTTTCTTCGCCTTCTGCGGTTACCTCGAACTGTTAAATAAAATTTTGAAAATAGATTAAAATAATTAAACGAAAAAAAATTATATGCAGGTACTACGTTATGTAGTATATAAAAAGACAATTATTACCGTCCCCTTTGCATGGTAGTGTGCTATCAGTAGATATGGCATGGTAAATAGTGTGGAATACATAACGCCTGCTGCCCAGCTAAAAATGATAACACTAAACTTGGCCTTCGTTAATGCCATTAAACTCATTCCTATGCAGTAAAATAGAAGGCCACCTACATAAACCTTTTTGGCTCTGAAAGAGATTTGTTTTGTTATTTTTTTTAGCATTATTAATGTACGTCTCATAAATCATCTTCAAATTACCTAAATCTTTCAATAAGCTTTTCGATTATTAGTGAGTAGCAAGCACAAGATAAAGAGTACATAGCCATTCCCCAGCAACCGAACCGTACGCCTTCTTCATATAATATTTGTGTAGTGGTTCCTTCTAGGGCTCGTGGATCACCGCCGAACACAGCTTCACCCACAAAATCGGTAAAATAAAGGGAGTAGCAAACATGTGCCATCCAACAGAAAAGATTCGTCAAACAAACCATACGCATTGAGTGTGGCATAAAAACAATGGAAAGAAGATAATGGGAAAGAGATGCTACTGACTCTCCCGGCAAGGTTTGCTCGTCTCCATCTGGAATTTCAATCCCTTCTACAAAGGTTGTTTCACTGATGTTCTCACCGGGAACTGCCGTGTATTCTGGTCTCATTGGTGCGGTGTAGCGTGGTTTTCTTTCTTGCTGCAAATAAATAAATTAATTTAAAATAACCTTGTGTAATTTGCTCGGACTTTTTCTCCTTGCTAAACTGGCATTAAGGGGAAGTATGCCAATTAACAAAAAAATTATAATATAGTACTAAATTATGATCGATAAAATCAGAAAAAGATAAGATCTAAAAGTAACGCGGTTAGTTTGAAAACCGTAGAAAGAGTAATTTGCGTTCAAAGTTAGACTTTTTTCTTAGGTTTAAACTAAAAAAGTGGTCAAGCGCATTTTAAGGTCATAAAAAGTTAAGCTTCCCAGAGTCTTACGAACTGGGGCACAGGATCAAACCAGTGAAGTTTCTATACCGGTCAATAAGAACGTTCGGTTGGTTTTTCTCGGAAACGGTACCAAACAGTGGCGGATGTAGCATTGAAATTAGGACGGGGGTCCATCTTACAAATTAAATTTTAAAAAAAGTACTGTAGTGAGGTACTAGGAAGGTTTCCGAATTAAGCGGTGTGGATGATGTGTCATTATTTAATATACTTTTTTTAATAGAATAGTAGTTTAGGGTGCAAACTACAGGAGTCATTCAAACCAAAATTTTCTCAGTTTTACACACTGACAGTTATATATGGACTGCTATTTCATGCGGGTACAATTTTTTGTGTCAAAAATAGTTCTTACGTCGATGCCAACATTGACAAAACCATTGGCGGAAAGTTGAAAAGTGATTTTAATAAAACCTTTCGAATTTCTGTTGAGTATCTATGAATATATTGCCTTTGGTAAAATACTTTTTATCACTAATTAACCCAACAAAATAATTTAAAAACATTTATTTCGACGAATCCACTTATTTATTTGTTGTTTACAGTTCTCTCTCAGTTGGTACTTGGCGCTTAGACCAAAAGGGAACGCTATATAGAAGTGAGCCCACTTTCTGCACTGTATTTCTATGGACATAGTCAGTCAATATTATACATGTCAGTTTACATAAGAACCCTTCAAATATTTTTGAATGTTAGGAGTTAGGACTAAGTTAGGGCTTGGTACGTGTTTTTCGAGGGTTTTGGAACACTCAAAGTTTGAGTCCCAAACTCAAATTCTGAGAAAAACCTATACACATACAATAATATTCGTTGAAATAAATTTTTATTTGTTTAAGTTTTGGAATAAAAAATATTTTGTATAATTTTTTGAAGTTGAATTATATAAATAAAAAAAAATATAAAATAAAAAATCTATTTTTTCAAATAACTCAATTGGGATGAGGGGGTCATTACCCCCTAGGACCGCCCCTCCCCCCCCACCTGGATCCGCCACTGGTACCAAATAGAAGATGTTACCCACTATCGAACTTACAGAGATGGAAGGAAAAAACAATTGGTGATTTTGAATGGTGTTCAAGTTTTTGTTTTTATTACTTTTATAAGGCCGCGGAACGAAGGATCCTCCGTGTGTGACATAGGTAAAGTGGGGACATTCCTTCCTGTTAATGATGCGGCTCAGGTCCATGTGATTTAAGTTTTTCAACTCACCTATAGATAGCAGGGCAGACCCAGGGGCGTATCTACAACTATAATAGTTGTAGCAAAATACAGGGTAGCGTAGCGAGCCAGTGACGTAAGTAAGGATGTATGGGCCCGCCCGCAAATAAATGCTACTAGGCCCTCGGCTGATGTTTTTATTTTTGTTTTTTCTACATTGACAAGGTTATCACCCTTATTACAGTTGTCGACTCACCAAAGTGACAAGCTTCGCAGTCACTCTCACTTCACTTTTCGTATTATCGTTGTCGAACGGTGTGACGTGACATTTTTCTTCAAAACCGTATTATAGTTGTCACTTAAAGGGACAGGTAGCATCAGGGCATGTCAGGGTGTAGACAAAAGTGAGGTTTGTCTTATTTCGTGGTGTTGTTGTTATTTTTGAAAGTGTTTAAAAGAAAAAAATATATATAAACGCGATGTATTTTAGCCCTTTAGCTATAACAGGATGCTTCACCATAAAATCTATCATGACTTCAAATTGTTTTTTTGTTGTAATCTTTACACTACAATTGCAAAAAAAAGTAATTTAATTTATAAAAATCTATTGAATTTTATGTTTTAATGAACAACTTAGAAAGCCATTATAAAATTTATCATTTTCTGCTTGCATTTTCCTTTTCCTTACACAAATCTAACATCTGTCACTTACGAAAACCAAGTGAGTAAAATTGTCACTTACATCGACATTTGTCTACTTAATACGACAACAGTAATACGTCCAAAGTCGTATGTTTTCGACAAATATCACTTTAAACGACAACCATAATACCATTTTTGTGTAGTAACGCCATTTCTCACTTAAAGTGACAACGATAATAAGGGTGTATGACTAATGAGTAAATCTTACCTCCTTTACAACTTTCCGAAGCGCCGATCTTTTGATGACAAGAATTCTAAACTATGTAGGTATGCATAAGCAAATTTGTGCATTTGTATTAATTTCTTATTTTCATCAAAGTTCACGATTCTTTTCTATTAAAAAAAAAAATGCTCAAAATTTGAGTTTCACGGCCAGACGCAATTAATTTAACATACTTCCGCAGGAAAATTTTATGTTTTGTGTCAATTGTAAGGAAATATTTTCTGAACGTCGGATGTATGATGTTTCCCATATTTTTTTGCGGGGAGACGACATTATTCCCTTCTCCCCTTTTAATTTTTTTTCATGCCAAAAATTTCCACAATATGGGAAAATATCCACGATCTCCCAACAATTCCTTCACTCCAGTCACTTCAAGCCAGAGTTGAGCCAAAAAATAAAAAGGTTTCGTGGGTACTACGAGAAGTAGTGTTGCCAAGATCTGGATTGCCAAACTTATTTATTTAGATTTACTTCGTGTTCTACATTCATCATTAAACCTATTAAAAAACCACTGGCATGGCAGCCCCAGCATATGCTCACGAAAGCACATTAAAAGGAAAACCGATGAGAATCTGAGAAAAACGCTCAAGCATGCCAAAGCGAAGGGGGAAAAAGCTTCCCACATAAGTAGCCGGAAATATCCGATTACTTAAACTAAGAGCCCGAGTCCACTGATAACCGCACCATACAACAGTGTTGGGAGCTTGAGGGAATTTCAAAACCTTTCACCGTGAAAAATTTGATCCTATATGTACATATTTTAGTTTTCGTTCATTGCTTACTTATCACTCTCTCCAGAAAATAATTTACAGTGTTTCAGTTTCAGGCGTACATTTTTTCTCCGTTTAAATACAAAGAATAAGTAGATAAATTCTCGACTTTTTTATTGTTGTGTCTAGCCAGCATATTTGCAGCTTATCAAAGCCTATGATGGGGCCTCGGGGCCGTTAGTTACGTCATTGTGGCGAGCTAGAAGGGTCCCAACATGCGTAAGCAAAAATTTCGTCAAATGTTATCCATATATTACTAAAATTAAAGAATAAAATTAAATTTACTCTCAATTTAAAAATTCATAAACTGAATATGCTTTTGAAAAGCCCCGAAATTCACACTGAGTTGGAATCTTTTTACGAAAAAACGCGTCTCGATCCCGTATTTTTGTAGATTCATCGAAAAATGTGCAGCAAAACTTTCAATCTATTGATATCATTCATACCAAGCATGATTCAACTGTTTATATAAACATTAGCTATTCAAGCTAGCATGTCGAAGATCGTGCTCCAAAACAGCGGTTTTGCGCATGAGAGGCTTTACAAATTTTGGGACTGTAGTTTCATTGCTTTTTCGTTGATTAATTTTTCGATTTCTCATCTGCAACATGAGTCCATACAGTTCAGTGTTAACATTTTCCCAGTAATTGCTAATCTTATAAACTATTGCTCAGAATTTAGTGCCTTTTGGGATTCGTGATCAAGTGCAGATCTTATTCTTTTACAATTGAGCATCAAATTACTACCGTAGTTCAAAATGGACCATTAATTTCTAATATCTTTGTGTTGAATTAAGTTTAAAGGGAACTTATTTAATATCTTTTCATTTTCCTTAGTGTAAGTTTTATACCATCCTTTTGTAAGACTTTTTATGTGATCAAGTCTATATATATATATAAACTTAAACAAAATGCATCCTTAAGCTGCTGTTCATGTTAATTCTACATTTAATACTAATTCATTACCAATAAGGTAAAATCTCACACGATATACATCCCGCGAGATGTGGAAGTCCCGTTCCCATTACTATATTCCGAAAAAGGTTCATTCAAGAAATTTTGATACAGGACCCACTCAGAGCTAGCTACGCTACTGCCCAAACGTATCCAGATTGTGTTGGACAAGCGCATAGGAAGGTTATGAAGACTTTTTTCAAAGGCAGAGGGATGAGAGATCCACTGCTAACCTGCTAGAAACTTTCTCACCAAAACCTTTCTGTCCTCTTAATGAAGCACATCAGGTCTGGGTGAAGTAAGCTTTTCAGCTCAGGCTTTCAGGCAAGACAGACACGCAGGGCTGTCAACAACTCCCATCCTTGTTAATTTAATTTCGTGATTTTTTGAAAAAATTCACAAATGAAATATATATACATATTAGTTTTCTCGAAACATTACACATTTCTACTTGTTGTTTCCATCATCAACAATTTAGAGATGAATTTTCACATCACATACCACTCATGGCAAGTTGCTTAATAATAGCGAGTCTAACTAGAACCCTGTGGCACACCACGCGAAAGAAATCAAAAGCTAGACAACACCTCATTAATTCTAAGTCTCGATCTAAAAAATTAGTGGAATTCCTTATAAAAAACCAGAAATTAATCTGTGAAGCTTTCATTATCCATGACTAGCTACTCTTATCTCTGAAAATACCTTCAAAACAGCTGTTTCGTGGCTATGAAAAGTTTTGAGAATAAGATTGTCAGCGAGATAACAGACATACTGGGCTGGAATAGAAGACAGGTTCACATAGAGAGATTTCCAGGGAGTCATGATTAACCGCAGTAAAGGTAATTTTAGAAGAATTAAATAGATGCTATCTTTCGTGGGGTAAACATGTTAAGTTTTCATATTTTCCTTGTCTTTGGCACGTGCGTGAATGAATTTCTTATTTTAGTCAGAAATTAAACCTGTATTCACTATATTCTTTATTTCCAAGAAGGGTAACGAAAAATCCCAAGCACGGAAGCCAAGGCTAATCTATATCTATTTCCTTCCATGTAATTATATTTATGTATATGTCAATATTATGAATTTAGAACAAAACATTTAAAAATTCAATACAAACACAGAAGACAAAGAGAAATATACCTTTGGTTGTGCGACTTCATCGACTGTGCAACTTTCATCTAACGTACCATAAGAAACAGGATTTTCAGTTGACTCGATGTAATCAGTCTCCTTACCATCGGCTAGCGGTGTTTTTTCATCAGTTGATTGTTCTTTTGGTTTCTTCTGGGCTATTATCCACAGAGGTACTTCCTTAAAACTCGTCACTGTCGCTGCCACGCATATTACGAAAATAAATGTAATAAAGGTGAAAACGGCTTTAACATGACCTCCAAGACGACGTCCTAAACGGAAGGAATATTAAATTATTTTGTGTACGTATTTCTATTTTTGTTATTGTTTTAATTATACCTATTTCTGTACTGTCCCAATTAATTCCGCCCAGAGAATATCCCATAAATCCTCCAAGTCCTGCCATTATAGTAAACGTTGATAAGCCTTTTGCATGATCTTCCGGTACTGTTACATCTAACAAATAAGCTCTTGATGGACTTTGACATGCATCCGCATCAAAATCTAGAAGGACTGTTCCCAAGATTGTGAACAATATTCCCCAAGGATGAGAAGTCTTGGCAACAATTGCAATTTCAGTATCAGATGCGGTAGAACGATGAGGTGAGACATTTATATTGTTTATAGTTTCATTCGTAGTCAGATTCATTGCTCCAATTTGTAGATGTGGATCGATATCACCAAATGCATAACCCAAATTTTCACCATTAGGAACGAGAAGAAGTCCTTGAAATTAAAGATTTTAATAAATGTACTGTAAAAATGTTTCCGCATAATTTTCAATAGCCTTACCTAAAAATACTCCAATTGATAGCAAAATAATAAACGGTCGACGTCTTCCTAAATTAAGCTTACATCTATCGCTTAAGGATCCCAGGATTGGTGTGAGAAAAAATCCAACTAAAGGCGATAATGCCCAGACGAGGGTCATATGTTTGTGTTCTACGCCAATTTTTAATAATGTCGGGGATACGAATGCCGTCTCTGCTGCATAAGAGAATTCAATACCCATGACAGCTGCTGATACCCTAATCAGCTCTAAGCGGGTTTTCCGTCTGCGAAGTAAATTTATTTAGACTTAAAAGAGGATAAGGGAAATTTTTACGTCCGGATATATGTATGTGCGAAGAATCAGTGCGGAATATCTCCCACTGGGAGCCAATCTATCTATATATGTACACATTTAAATGAAATCAGACTTTATGGGTTTCGTATTGTATTGAATTTAATGTGAAATCATTGCAAAGCTTGTAAACTTAATTTTATTTTTGTTTTTTGTTTTTTTGTTTTTGCAACTAGTTTCCTGATTTTTTAAGGATATAGCTTTTTACAATATTTATTTTTATGACTTATTTCGTTCACTACAATCTTCAGAAAAGGTTTTTATATCTATTTTAATCTTTCCGTTTCTGATGACCAATAGTATTTCGACGCTAATTGTGTTGTTAAATAGCTTCCATGAAATATTTAATTCTAAAAGGATTCTGGTTTTATTTGATGCCTCGTAATTTGGTGAATTTTTAATGTTGGACTGAGAAGATCGGAGCTAGCTAAGTTTAGAAGAAAGATAGAAAATGTGTAAAAAAAAGAGAGGCAAGTAAATGACCGCAGAGACAAACCTTATACAGACTAGATACAAAATATTCAATCTGCAAATCTTAGAGTTACGGATTAAAAGAAAAAAAAGAGGACATATTATAAGATAAGTCTAAAACTAACCAATTCCTACGCTACCCTCTGCATTGATTGTAACTTTGAGGAAAATATTAAAATTGAGTGCCACTTTCTTTTGTTTTAATTAAAAAGAATAAAATAAAATAAAATATAAACATGAAACTCCTTTGTATAACACAAAGAGCAAGTCTTAAATACAAAAGCTAGAGTAGAAGGATCTTATTCCCGAGGCTTCGTCTTAGTCCTAATCAGTTTTTCTTTTACAATCTTCTTTTATAACTTTTTTTTAAGCTAATAATCTTTGTTTTTTTTCTATACTAGTTCCACATTAATATTTTCCGGCACCACGTTTTTCGATTTTGATGTTCAACCCTTAGTATGTGCACCCTTTCTTTTTTCGATACTACCCAAAAGGCTCATTCTACGCAAAATCTTCCAACACTTTCGGTTCGACAATCACGGACAATCATCTCCAGAACGAAGCTGTGCACCTTCGGAATTTTTAGCATATGGATAAATAAGGCTTATGGCTTCAAAATGAAAATACAAAAAAAGTTCTAGAGGTCCTCAACCTCAATAGTAAACAATACTATTATATCTTAACAAACAAACAAACAAATCATTCGGAGTTGTTGATTTTTTTTTGTGAAAAACAATGTATTTAGCTTATTTTGGCATGTGGATCAAAAAAATTGGTTACTCAATTTTCGAGATATAATTTTTGGAAAACTACGTTTCATTTTAAAATTACGAGAATTTTAGCCTCACCTAGCTTTAGAGTGGAGCGTGGTAAGGGTAAACAGAAGAAAAATATGGGTGAGCTATTTTCGTATTCCATAGAAATTCTGAAAGTTTCATTCAAATCGGAAATGTTTGGGCCTAAAATCAATCCAATGTGATCATTTTCGTGTGGAATGGCTGTGCATACATATGCATATATGTTCATGGATACATGGATGGATTGAGTAGAGGTTAAGAAACCTAAGGAGTCTCTAAACCGTAGGTGATCCCTAAAAACTGGGTGTCCAGTAAGAGTTGACACTATGGCTCTCAGGATAGGCTTGTTAATAGTATCTTTGTAGTTCTACCCAAGGGTCATCTAACCAAAGACAACTGTGTTGGCAGGCGGCGCAAGTTAAAATGTTACAAGTAAAGGCGAAAGCCCAATGTACGCTTCACGTCCGGTGGGTTTTCCGCGTCTTTCGCGACAGATGCGTGTAGGTTAGGAGCAAGACCAAATAAACGCGTTCCATTGGTACTTTTAAGATTTGTTTATAAAAAGAAATAGTCATAGAAAAGCTTGAGCTATTAATTAAAAGTGGAATAATGGAAAAACAATCGACAAATAATTAAAAGAATTGTCAGAACCAGTTCCGTCTCGCCAGGCGCTGCAGCCATTTGCTCAACACAAACTTAAACGCGTGTATTCTATTGAAATGTCAAAGCGACGCAACGCCTGCTGCGTTCAGTGGGTTTTCACCATAAATTTTTTTGGTGTAATTGCAATTTTGGAGGGGGATGCCTCCGAGGCTGCACCAAGGCAAGGAATATGTACATATATGTATATAGATATACTCAAATTTTCCCCCCTTATATATTAATTACAATACAATACTTTGGTAACGATAAGAAGACAAATGTAGCAATTTAAAAACAAAAAACAAGTAAAACGCTAGAATTAGTCTAAGACCATTATACTATACAAAATTTCAACACTACGTTGACGCGTTCTCAGGCAATGTCCAAATATATAATGTGAAAAATGAAATTTTTGTATGGCCACCATACGAAGGAGTTACTCGATTTGTCCCATTTTCGAACTTAACTATACTTTTTTTTTAAAAAAACCCATATGCAAAGTTTCAACTCTCTAACTACACGCGTTCACGAGATCGTACAGACGGATGGACAGATGGAGGGACGGACAGACGGACATGCAAAACTTAAAATTACTTTCAATTTTATGGATGCGTGTCCCATCCGTTTTGCTCTACCATCATTAGGTTTTGGGTGCTACAAATGGAATAACCAACTTGGTATACCCTTTAGATTTTATCTAGGGTATATAAAAAAAAAATTGAAGATACGTCTTTTAGGATATTAACTTTTCGGTGAAAATTTCTTTTTCTTCGGTCCATTCAAACATAGATGATAAAAATAAAAAGCTTTAGTAGAGTGCGTATCAGAATAAATTCAATGTAGATATGTATGTTCCGCGAGTTTTGAGATATTCACGATTTACTAATTTTTTGAATTTCTATGACCTGAGCCTTACGATTTTTTCTTTTTTCTTGCTCCACTTTTTTTTTTATTTTTTAGTATAATCTACACCGATATGTCACCTAACAAATAAAAACTGAGACCCTGAACTTGAAAAATGTATAAATTAATTATGCATAAAAATAATACCAGATAAAGTAAATCAAAAGCCTTTTATAAGGAGGTGATTTTTTATTCATGTAAATAGACTCGCGCCGATTCTATGAATACGAGGACATCTGGCTGACGAGTTTGAAAACAGAAGCAGGAGCAGTGCATCCAGGTATTTTATTTTATTTTTAATGACACTAGCGATCATTATGAGAATGGTGCGAAATGATAAATTTCTCACTAATTGAAATTTAAACCTATTTCAGATTATCGAATTTTGTCCAACATTCATTACTGCCATAGTTGGTATCACTTGAACCTTCATCTAAAAAGAGAGGTCCAAACTTTCTACATTAGCCCATTGGCTAATTTGAATCACCTGAAAATCGAATGGCCAGCTTACTTGTCATTTCTACAAAACGATCTGCTGTTTGTACCGAAGAACAAAATCTTGAGCTGCGAACACGGATTTGGTTAGAGTGACGGATGGGCACCCTGCCATTCCATTTCACCTTAATTGTGAGACGATACTTAGGCTACATATCCTCGCTCTCCATTGACTTTATTATTTTTGGATGTGACACTAGGTTTTGCCGAAGTGTGCGGGAAAATGTGATGCGAGCCTTTGTGTAAAGGAACTAGGACGGCATTTTGAGAACATATAACGATTGTGGTAACGCTAATTGTAAAAATATACATTATGGTCAAACATTGAATTTTTAAAACTAAAAATAAAAGAACTATTAGAAATTCACCTTGATTATTTCGCTGTGTATGAGAATCGTAATTTTTTCTTATGATTCTCAGAGTCAAATATTTTTATTTATAAGGTCACTTATCAACGTGTGTTACTAAAAAATAAAAATAATAAAAAAAGTGAAACTATAAAAAATATAGAAAAGTTCAAGGTAGAAACTAAAAAAAATTGAAAAATCATGAAAATCTCAAATACATCTCTACATTTTTTCCCAAAAAGTTTTCTCATAATTGTTTCATTTAAATTACTTTCTAGTTGTCGGGTCATTCCATAGGAAATTGTGTTGTCACGCCCCTTGGTTGATTCGACAAAAAGACCTTGTCGACTGGCTAGCAAGCCTACAGGTTCCTAGTGTAATTCTACTAGATCAGAAATTTGGTTAACATTAGTTTGTTCTTCTTTGCTGAAAATTAAGAATTTACTTATAAGATAAGAACTCATGAGTTTTGTTTGTTCTGCTGTTTGTATTAAATGCCTTGAAAATTCTTAAAATTTGCTGTTTATTGATCTACAGAGTTACTTATGTACTATATTAAAAAAAAATCATAGCTTTGTTTCTAATTGTCACTGAAGCAAGGTCTATGATTTAAATTTAATTAAAACAGTACACACATAGCAATGATTCAGTTAAATCAATGACCTTGAGAGCAGTTCACTGTTGGTTCTATGATATGGGATGTACATTAGATATTTCTTTCAGGTGCAGGTACATTAATCCTGCATATATAATAAACTAAAGAAAAAGTAATATATCGGCAATGTCCCTGGTGCTTGCAAGGATTCAAGACACATGCAAAGACGTCTCTTCGATCCTTGTCAATGGATTTTGTTAAAAATTTTATTTGGTGAATGTTCTTTCAATAGACTCAAGCATATTGGAATTCAAAACTTGGGGCAAATATTCCAGTATTCCATGCGTTGTATAAAGTTTTGAAAGGATATAATGTATCCACAAAGGCTTCAGATTTACCACAAAGAAAGCCAAGATTTCTATTTGTTTTAGCCACTATGTAATCCAAAAGATTGCGGAAAGTAATTTCAAGGTCAAATAATATTCCCATATCCTTAGAACATATAAGAAACGGGAATGTGAGTATCGTATAAAGTTTGTGTACATGAGTGAAGCCGAAACTCCCTCATAATATCTCGAAGAGGTAAGTGATAACGAAGGACAGAAAATACAGAGCAAATGAAATGAACGAAAAAAAAATAAAAATAAAAACTGGGACCTTAATGGTAGCGTGTAGAAATGTCATCAAATTTGTCTGAGGTTCAAACTTAGCAGATTATGACCAACAACGATTTGAGCGTTTGCAATCCATTTCAGATCTTTTGTCATTTTTTTTGCAAGATGGCAGCCAAAAAATCAATTTTAGCTCCATTAATATAAAAAAACAATATGTTACGAGCAATATGAAAAGTTTAAATTGGTACAGCTCACTGACATGTATATACAGGGTGTTTCCCACTAGGAGGTCAGTAGAGCGAGAGGTGATAGTAATCAGATAGATGAAAAAAAAATTGTATGGCAGTGGGGGGGGGGGGGTATATCAACCGTTTGGGAGTTACAGGGTGATTAAGAAAAAAGCTGGTTTTTCACAAAACACCCTGTATCTTAAAAACGACAGGGTGCATGGTCACAGTTAGGAGCTCATTGTATTCAGAACTCCATGGTCTTTCGAAGGACTGCTCCTCTCAAGAATTATGGTTGTCTAAACTCAAAATTTCGGATTTTCTTACCTTTTTTTTAATTTAACTTCTATTATTTTTGCAAAAAGGTCGTTAACATAACTTTTTTTTTATAAAAACTGTAAACTGTAGACTCTCCTCTTTAAGTTGACCTATTACACCCTATGTGTTAACTGTAGCCTTTAAACAGTTATTAACTCATAACCTATTCAGGTCACACCAAAATTAGACAATATTTTGTAAAATGACGTGCTAAGGGAACAAATTATCGTTGAGAATAGGTTTGAAAATAGGTTTAGAGCTAATAACTCTTAAAGGGCTTCATATAGCACATTGGGTGCAATAGGTCATATTAAAGAGGAGAGTCTATTGTTTACAGTTTTTATAAAAAAAAGTTGTGTTAACGACCTTTTTGGAAAAATAATAGAAGTTAAATTAAAAAAAAAAAGGTAAGAAAATCCGAAATTTTGAATTTAGACAACCATAATTCTTGAGAACAGAGGTCTATGGGGCTGATTGAGCAGTCGTTCGAAAGGCCATGGAGTTCTGCATACAATGAGCTCCTAACTGTGATCATGCACCCTGTCGTTTTCGAGATACAGGGTGTTTTGTGAAAAACTAGCTTTTTTTCTTAATCACCCTGTAACTCCCAAACGGTTGATATGCGCCCCCCCCCCCTGCCATACAATTTTTTTGTTCATCTATCTGAGTACTATCACCTCCCGCTCTACTGACCTCCTAGTGGGAAACACCCGTATATGGTCCGACTGATCTCCTGTTTCATGTGGCACCAGTTTTGATTTCAGAAAGTATGCTCTCATTGTCAATGATACCAACTGTCGTAAACTGACGTTATATATTTAAATTATTTGGGAATTTACTTATATGCATGTCAGTGGGATTTACGGAAAGTTTCTGGGACAATTTGTATTGTTAAATTTGAATTATGAGCCGAAGGAAATGTTTATTACAAGGCTGTTTGGTAGGGAAGCTGCCGGCTCTGGAAATACCGCTGAACTTCAAGCAATTTCTCGTTCCAAATCGTTACATTTCAGTGGGAAAATATGCTCTCACGGAAAGAGACAGGAATATGAAAGTGGTGCCATTTGCTTTCAAGCATTTTTAGTTCAACGAGCAGTCCATTGATATACATGTCAGTGGTACAGATGTTCAGGTATGCTGCCACAGTTGCTCAACCGTTTCGCAGGACTTTTGTAATTTTTTGATTAATATTTATAACTAATAGAAACATTATTTTGCAATAAAAACTTAGATTGTGATGGGGGGGGGGGAGTTGAAAATTTAACACATTATGGAAAACATCAGTAAACATTATTTTAAGTTTGTAGGACTTTTTGAATTTTTTTATGGAAGCTATAAGAACTTTTACTTTTCTGCAATTTTGCGCATGTTTTGGGCCTCGGTGATGGTTGCAAAATTAAATTTGTACTTATTTTACCTCACCCAACATTCCATCAAAATTTAAAACTTTTGGAAGTACCTAATGTTAAATTCTGGAATTTAAATGTCTCTATTGACTGGCCTAATTAGAATAAATGCAATTTCCTGATTCTGCTAGTTGCGCTCTCACACTAGAAAGCTTGAACTCAACATAAATATTGGTTCGGCTTCATTTAATTTACCGTATCAGCATTCCAGTTTAGATCCGGTACCTCAAAAACTATTTCAATGTCAGTGTCATAAGTTTTATAAGTCACCGCAGCTGAGGCTCATGAGAGTTATTAATAAGACATAACTATGCACCTGGGAATATTTCAAGGGAACGAGTTTTCACTGAGAAACAGTGTATATTTCTGCTTGAAGTTCCTCAGAATCATCAACGTTTCATATTTGAGAAATAACTAATCGGTTTTTACAGAACGTTTTTTGGGTTCCGTAGTACCCAAAGGGTAGCAACGGGAACCCTATTACTAAGATTTCGCTGTCCGTCCGTCCGTCACCAGGTTGTATCTCATGAATAGTAATAAATAGACAGTTGAAATTTTCACAGACTGTGTATTTCTATTGGCAATATAACAACAAATAATAAAAATAAAATAAAATTATAGGGGGCCCCCATACAAGAAACGTAATTTTTCGGCGATTTTTTCTCGTTTTATTCTCACTCATTATTATTATCATAAGTAGGCATTTTTTTTTTTTCAATTGACAGCATTATTATTATTTTTTCAAATGACAGCATTATGTATTCACATGACGCCTACTCTCATTTGAAAAAATAAATAAAAAGTACATAGTGTTAAATTTTGTATGATGGTACGGAACCCTTTGTGCGCTAGTCCGACTCGCACTTGGCCGGTTATTTGCCATTCCGTTTGTAACATCTCCAAATAATGATGGTAGAGCAAAATGGAGTGGACACCCACGCATAATATTAAAAGTTATTTTGCAAGTCCGTCTATCCGTCCGTCTGTGCGCACGATAACTCGAGAATGCGTTCACTTAGAAAGCTGAAATTTTGTACACAGACTTTAAAAAAAAAGTAAAATTATGTTCGAAAATGAAACAAATCGGGCAACTCCCTCGTGGAGATGGCATACAAAATTTTCGTTTTCCACTATATATTTGGACACTGCCTGAGAACGCGACAACATATAGAGCTGAAATTTAGTGTTTTTATAGTAATAGCAAAAAAAAATCAAAAATGGACTAAATCGAGCAACTCCTTTTTGGTGTTGCCATATAAAAACTTCGGTTTTTTACGTATACTATGAAAACGATCAGTTCTAGACATTTTTATTGTACTGAAAACTTATTTAGAATATAAAATCCTATAAAATTGGTTATAATCATTTTTCCGTCCGACGAACCGTTCTAGAAATATATGCAAAAAATCACTTCAAAAATCAATCTTGCTCAGATGGGTGATCATACGAAATTTCATACGCGCATTCATCTAGGGCAGGCATGGCCAACATACGGCCCGCGTAATGAATTTATGTGGCCCGCGAACAATTTTTCAATATTAGCATTTACTATAATTTGTAGTAATTAATCGAATGAATTCTCGATACTTCTATATTTTTTTAAAAAAGATTCCGTTATAAAAAATTAAAACTCATTATACTCATCTGCACTCGATATGATGTTTGATGTTCGCCTCAGAGGAAAGTGTTGCGCGCGCTGATGTAAAACAAAGATGACTTAAAAAGAAGATAGGAAACAGCCGAACAAAATTGGAAAGTTTTCTTGTTTTCAAGAAAGAAAAAAGAAATAATAGTCATGTACTTTATCTTTTGCATGAATGGGGGAAAAGAGCTTGGCTATGCATTCTGGTAATTCGATTGAGACAACGAGTTAAAAACAAAAATTGATAGAACGTAGGATTATCCGAATAACAAAATCATCTTGAATACATAAATTTCGCTAGGTAATGAAAGGAGATGTAAAATTTCTATCAAATAAAACTCTCATTTCTTGCAAAAATATGAGTCCAGCGTGAGAGCATCCCACTTAACGTCCTCAGAGCAAAACGAATGCAACAAACATTGGGACAATTCTCTAAATTTTGCAGAAAAACGTGTTTTCACAAAAGCGCGGGAACATTTTATGAAAACTCTGCCCCTTCTCATTTATTTACGAAAATGAAACATTTGCCATTCTGTTTCGTTGCATCCAATAAGCGCTTTCACGTTATTTATAAAAGTTTTAAAGAGAGTTTGATTTTCTTTTCTTTCTTCCTTTTTTTTCCGTGTACATTTTAAATGTAAAACAGTCGAAAATCTCGCCTGCTTCCTATCTTCTTACTAGTTAATCTTTACAATTCATTATTTTTATGGTCAGGTGTGATTTAATGAATCAAATTTGTGAAACGTACTTTATTTGCGATATACCTAACTGTCTCAAGCTCTTTTATTTAAATTTAATATTGTTTCAATTAGTTACGAAACAATTTTTGTTTTAATACGGTTGCTATTTTATTATTGTTTTTAAAAAATTGTATATTAAGTAACTTTTTCACTCCAGAGATGGCTTCCAAAAAACGAAAAGTAAATTTAGAATGCCGTGTATTTAAAGAAGAATGGAGGTGGAAATATTTTTGCAATATACAATAATAAGGCAGTTTGTCTTATTTGTAACTAGAGTGTGGCAGTTTTAAAAGAATACAACTTGAGAAGAAAACAACAAAAAACAAAAACCACAGCAAAATATATTTTTAAAGCAAAATCGCTTACAAGAATCTGTTACTGAAGCAAGGTTTTTAGTAGCAAAATAAAATATTGCTCAATGTGGGAAACCTTTTGCTGAAGGAGAATTTGTAAAAATGTGCTTGTTGGAGGTTTGCGATGTGATTTGTCCAGAAGTTAAAAATAAATTTGAAAATATAAGCCTGTTTCGGCAAACCATTGCTAGAAAAATAAAAGATTTAAATGCTAATACAAATAATCAATTATTAAATAATTTAAAATCAGCCAATTTTTATGCAATAGCTCTGGACGAAAGTTGCGATGTGAAAGATACTGCTCAGTTGTTAATATTCATCAGAGCTATCACAGAAGATTTTCAAATTTCGGAAGAACTTTTATCAATTGTTCCAATGAAAGGCACAACAAAGGGGGCAAATCTTTTCCGAGAGATTGAAAAGTGTTTTTTGGAGTACAATGTTGACTGGAAAAAATTGGTGAATGTTGCAACAGATGGATCACCAAACGTGATCGGAAAAAATACTGGGCTCGTCAAACGCATTGCAGATAAACTTTCCGAAATCGATCCAAATCATAAAATTATACCCATACACTGCATTATTTCATCAACACGCTCTATGCAAAAATATTTTAAAAATCGATCACATTACAAATGTAGTTGTGAAATTAGTGAATTTCCTACGATCAAAAGGATTAAATCACAGGTAATTTATTGATCTCCTTGAAGAACTAAATACCAGTCATTTAGATGTACTATATCACAATAAAATCCGTTGGTTAAGTTTGGGTAAAGTTCTAAGACGTGTGAGACCTTCAAGAGGATATAAAAATATTTTTAACGCTTAAAAAATAATGAGGATTTTCCTGAGTTATTAGATCCAAATTGGATTTATGATTTAGCATTTTCTTTGGATATTTTCACACATTCCAACGATTTTTACTCATGTTTACAAAGAAAAACGTTATTTGCTCATGATTTAATACAGGAATTAAAAGCTTTTAAAATGAAGCTTATCCTTTTTTCTACAAACCTGGCTGAATGTAAATTTGATCATTTTCCAACGTTGCAGACCATATCTTTAAATATTGTAAAAAAAGGTTCAAACATTTAATAAAAATATCCTTGCACTAATTAAAGACTTCGAGCAGAGATTCGATTGCTTCAAAAAAATTGATAAAATTTTATCTATGTATTATCCGAAATCCTTTTTCTGTACAAGTTGATGACGTTCCTGTTGATATGCAGTTAGAAATAATTAATTTGCAATATGACGAATTATTACATGAATAATATCGAGATGAGCAAGCAAATTTGTGTAATTTTTATAAGCAATTAAATAATGAAAAATATGGAAATTTAAAAAATCTTTAGCTCAACTCATATTTGTGAACAAACCTTTTCTTTAATGAATCTAAATAAAAGTACAACAAGATGAAGATTGAATGATTTACATTTGGAGGCTGTGTTAAGAATAGCTACTACAAGTATAGAACCAGATATAAAAAAAAATAATAGGCGATGCAAACCATCTCAACACGTCGCATTAGTTATTATGTATGTTTATTTGCTGTACTGATTTTTTTACAATTATTCATAAACAAATTTCATAATAAAATTTTATTTACTTAAAGAAATTAGTGTTTTGCTTAACATTTTTTAATTGTAATATTTCGTCCGGCCCGTGAAAATATTTTATTTTTCAATCCGGCCCAGGGGCAAAAACAGTTGGCCATGCCTGATCTAGGGTATCATAAGAATTGGTCTTAGACCAATTCTAGCTTTATTACTTGTTTTATATTAAATTATATAATGGCTTATTAATGAAGAGTCACTGGAATAGAAGTCTTCTACCTCAGATATATAATGCATTAAATTATCGCCCTCTATAGCTCTAATAATACTAGGTTTCAGGTAATGTTGTTAGGATTCATTGAATTAGCAATTGTTCGCAAGTTACGAAATATTTTTCAAAGTATGAAAAAGTATGGGGAAGGAATTCAGATATCAAGTAAAAGTACCTACTACATATACTATAATTAATATTTGCTTTATTTATACAACAGATTCTATTATTTTACTTCATTCTTCTTCTTTATTCCTACATTTCTGTTTCATACCATGCTCTTAAATTACTATCATATACTAATTTAATATCATGGTATGAAAAAAGAGTAGGAATAAAGAAGAAGAACGACATAAAATAAGAGAATCTGTTGCAGCAATAATTCGTGAAGAAATTCGGTCTTTAGCAAAAGACAATAGTGAATATCATCCAATGAAATGACTGGAGTACTTTATAATTTGGACGATGACATACCATCAACTTTACTACGATATATATTTTTTGGAGCAAATAATGATAAAAAAAAATTAGAACCATTTAAATTAAAACGCGCTTCGATAGTTCATGCTATACTAACTGCAGCGAGACCGAGGACATTTATCTCGATTGCAATTAGCTTTGTCAACATTTTTGCAAAGACGATTCGGGTTTCGGCATACTTTAGATGTGTTAAGTCTACATAGGCTTAGCAGCTTTACATTTCGATACAATGAAGTATAGAGTTTCGACAGTTTATCATCCTTAGCCGTTTATTTTGCAATATAAAAAAAACTTCATGGCTAAAATTAAGAGGATATGCTCAGGATATCACAATAAAGGTCTCCACAAAAATCTAGCTTGTTTGGAATTTTTTCGAAATCAAAATTAAGTTTTACTTGGCTAACATTTCGTAATTGATAAACGGAATATAAATTTTCCTATGCTATCTGGATGGCTTCGTCTTTCATTACATACAAAGCTTTCGCACACCTATTAGCTTAAGATATTTTTACTATACAGGCAACTATGGTTGAACGAATTTTGTACTAATAGATAAAACATTGCCAAAAATGGTTAGCACTTTTCTTACAATACATAATAATGAAAATTTATCTGAAAATGTTCACAAGTTTTTTATATTTTTCCATAATATTGGCCCGGACAGAATTAGAATCATGCTGTTGTAAGGTTCTTACATTCACTGATCAATCAATCGATTTCGAGAAATACATCATTATTTTCCAGTTCGTCAACACATTTGACCAAGATTTTGAAGTTGTAAGCAAGAAAATTAAATGAAAATAAAAGGTATGTACATATACTCCTGAAGGATATGAGAATTTAAAACTTTTCTCATAATTTTTTTCCATGTGTTCTTATGGTAGTTAGTGAAAAATATAAATTTCAAATCTCTACGTACAACCTTTTTTTTTCTCAACACAAGGAATATGTAAGCAATTACCCAAACTTCTGACTACTCATGCATATACAGTACCAATTCCAATGAATTTAAATTGATACAAAGATCTAAAAAAAAAAAAAATATTATTGCAATATATACCGGAAGAACATAAACTTCTTTATCAGAATATTTGTGAATGGCCAACGAAACACGAAGATGATTATAATGAATGAAACGAATTTTTTTCTTCATTACTACATACATGATTAAAGTAAACACTTTTTTGTTAGGTACTTTAAAAATTTTAAATTAATTTTTATCAATTTACTTTTATTATTCTCCGCATGCTGTTAATCAAGTTCGAAAAGGGGTCACCTCCATTATCTTAAAACTTGAGTAATTAATGAGTGAATTTTAAAACTTGTGAGTGCCATACTTATGAGAATTTATGTGCAATCATCACTTCCCGCGGATTAAAGGTTTAACAATAATTATATGTTTTCTGACAAAATTAATCATTTTGAAGTTAATGACCTTTTCAAACTCAATTTAAATATATCTAAAGTAATTCAAATACCAGTAAGTAATTGAAAAACTCTGTAAAGCTCTAATTCGGAAATAAACTCTTCAAATGCTTCTATTTTGCTTTATGAATTCTACCCCAATCTCTGAGGCATTTGTCATTTTAGGATTGGATATATTTTTCTACTACTCGGTGATTTCCAAAAAGTTTTCCTCATTTTCAGATATATAAAATGAAAAATTTACTAAAATACTTATAATGCACTTTAAGAGCTTGAAAAATATATTTGTTTTTTTTTGTTTTTTTGTTTTTGATAAAATTTATAATTACCTACCTAAACGAATCTTTGAATCAAGCTTCAATTTCTTAGATGAATAACGGATAATTAATAATGAAAAATAATTTCTAACCTGTAAATGTGTGAGAAATCTTGTGCAGTACTAGCATTTCCTCTTGTCTGACTAAGTGCAGCATTTTTTGCAAGATCTACTAAGGATTCTGGATGCTCTTCCCGGTAATTTGAAAATCGTTCCTTAACACCATCTCGCCATTCATGAAAGCGTCCCGACCATCCTTGATATTCATGTAATTTTTCCATTGTTTTTCGTAAATTTTCTAAATTCACCTTTCTCTCACTAATGTTAGCACAAAATGTTATTTATTTAATTATTATTATTATTATTTTATCAAAATTTCACAAAACCATTAGAAAAAGTTTTCACGTTAATGGAAAATTCATTTTCTTATTCCGATTATTCACTCTTAATCTAATTAGTGCGAGTATTATCCAACATTTGGCCTTCAGATCTTTTATTGCTCTAATTACTCTTAGAACCCGACTTAAAAATCACAAAATTTAGAAAATCAGTTGATGTCTTGTAGCACTATAGTTCATCTTTGAAATAAGCTTTGGGAGTCTTCGAACAGCCCCGGAATATATGCAATCTGACAATTACACAGCTCCCTTCTAGGTCTTCATTCGCGGAAATCTCAAATCAAACTTGACTGACTGACCAAATGCGAATTACTCCGTTGCCCCTGTTCAGGGGTATTCATGAGGGCATGCGTTAGATTTATGTTTACATGCGGAACTCCAAAGTGTTGTACATACATATATTGGGCTTCTGAGAGTTCTTCTGCTTTTTACTGTTCATAGATTGTACTTTATGTACAACTACTGTATATAATGACCAACTGTTGAATATTATTTATGTACTGATGACTTTTGGGGCACAACAGGTGGAACATATGTTCCAGATTTAGTCATATTTTTTTTTTTTTAGAAAAAAGTAGAGCGTTTTATGCAATGTCATGACCGTGATTCGTGATAAGGGAAGTCACAGTTTTTTATTTTTATGAGAAGTTGGGGGTAACGATAGAAAAAAATTTCTGTTCAGCGGACTTTTAAGAGCTTTGGATATGACTTTCTAGTGGAGAGTTTGTCAAGGTTTTAAAAAGTCACGGTTTGGTCTTTGTATATTATGCATTATGTTTTAAGTATTTTATTGGGTAATATTTATTTATTTTTAATATTTTTTATGTAGACACATTTCTAGTCGTTGGCAATTAGTCAGAGATGATATTGACTTGATCATCAAAAATCTCTGACTTTCTCTCTGCTATATTATTGGGAAGCTACCTATATTCTTAGAAAAGCCACTCAAGTGTAATCCTATATTCCATTTCCTTTCTCACATTATCGTCGACCATTTAAAAATCCTGATATCGAAACTTTAACGTTAATTACTTACCCAACACCTTCAATATCAAATACTCATTCGATTTATAATTTTTATCAGCATCATAGTAATTTGCATACGTTGCACTATATATCTTGTGACCGAGACACAGTCTTCTGTCTTACCTACTTACTTCAAAACGTATGTCCGCAAGCTCTATTATTTAAATAAAAATATATTTTAATACAAAGTTGTATACTTCAAGTTACTTATAATACCTTCAATCTCATCCGCATACAACAGCCATGGCATGATCTCTTAGTTTTGCTCCTTTGAGCCATACAAGAGTCTCAAAATGGCCATTGTGCGTTCCTACTATAATCTTAGATATTCATTCGGTTTGCTAACTTAACTTGTTCATATTTCAATTCTTAAAAATTAAGTTTGTTTTTACTGAAGTTAGAATTGAGAATTGCCTGTAGACTTGTATTTTGTACGGGTGTAGAAAGCGTAAAAAACTCATTACCACTTCCCATTTATTGAAGTTGGTTGTAGTTGTCTGCGCACATATTTCGATAGTCAAAGATTATGATCCTTTTTTTAATATTTTATGGAGGTGAGTTGGGCAGTTTTTATGTATTGTGTGGGGTATTGCTTGAAAAGAATACTAGGTATCAAGGATTTTTTTTTTCTCAAAATTTTTGTTGACTGATTTTACTTAAGTCTAGTTAAAGCCCCAGATTACTTACTTATTTCACTGACACAGCGACCTAAAGTGCATCTTGGTCTCCTGCACTAGAACACATCACTGCTCTTGGTCCTGCGTGATTTCTTACTAGTAGACAGTATCTATATCTAGGTAAGGTCTTCATTTTTTACCCATAATTGTTTTCTAGCTTTTAGTACATCATCTAATGTAAAATAAAATTGCTTAACTTATTTTTTTTTTACCTATTTTATTTTTAAGATTTAGCTCGATTTCTCTAATGGGAACTCTACTTTTGGGCTTGCATATATAACATGTATTTAGTTTAATAATAATTGTATAAAAAAGTTATAGTTTGAGTTGCTATGTACAAAGAACGCAAGGTACTCATCCTTTGCAATTACCTCAGTGACTTTTTTTGCCAAGGCTTCATACCTGCTAATCGGTCACAGTCCAACTCCTCAATTCATAGCCCTTCCAAAAACTTTACTCAGCTCTGGGTCACATAAACTTGGCCGTCCTCAAACAGCCTAGAGCCCAAATAAACTACAGTTTTGTCAACAGTACTACTGTGCAGTCCCCTGCAGTATTAGGATTGAGGCGTTGGAGAACGGATTTCAATGAAAAAGTCTGTAATTGATACCCAAAATATCAATGCAAATTGGCAGATCATTTGTTCTCACGGTTTAGGCGGGTAGTATTTTTGAAGTATCACGATTAAGTAGTAGTTGTAATCTGGAGTTCGCATAATGTTGTATTGTCATGGGGACGAAATACGCATGCGAAGTTCCATAAGAATGGAATTAGTAGAAGTGTTTGAAAAATCTGTCGCAGGATTTGAAACAAACAAAGAGACGAAAGTGAGCTGAGTAAAACTGTTTAAAAATATAACCCAATGTGTGCGAAAAAGTACCGCCCTTCCTCCCCCCCAGATCTTCTACGTTTCTAAAGCTGAAATTTTGATGTTATCAGGTAATCAGGGTTAGTAGTTAGTTAGTGACTCAATACCTACCGCGTCATAGATAACAGAAAACATTCTGTTTTTTCTCGCCGGTCTCATAGTTACTAAAAAACTTATTTTCTGTTAATATCTTAGACAGGTCTTATAATAAAACCAACTCTTATAAAATAACTCTTGCGTCCTCTTGAATATAATTGAAATTTGACAATAATGTAGTAATTAAAGTAATAATCGATAACGCACTTGCTTTGGTTCGAGAACATTGTGGCACAATCCTTTCTTTTTTCAGTTATCGCAGGCAAATTTGGCATAGATTTAAATTTACTTAAATTCGGTCGATTGACTGGTCCTTGATAAAGTTTCTATACGGAACCCTGATTTCGTGAGTCCGACTTGGTCTCGACTGGATTTTTTTGTTTTAAGTTGGGACTTGGGAGTGAATTAAAGTAGGTAACTCGCCGTTTCTGTGGTAAAAATATTGATTTGCGGCCCACTAGGGACTAAAAAATGTCTTTGCCTTACAAAAGTTGGGGTAGAAATGATTTTGATATATGTGACCTGATGAAAAATCCAAGTTTTCGACCTTGGCAGGGTCACCGTGGTCTGCAATCTTGGATTAACTTACAGCAGCCGAAATGTAAACATTCTTCCAAAAAATCGTTCAACTTAATCTTTTTACAGTGAATTTTCTAAAAATTATAATATTAATAATATCCATATCATATCTCAAAAAGCATTGCAATTTTTTGTACTTAGATATAGTGTTTGAAAAAACAAATACTATTATTAACACATTTTCTTTCGTTCATGTTTATGAAAAATATAAAGCATTGAGTTTTATTTAGCATTTGAATTAGAATAATCGGTTACTCCGTTCTCGAGATATCATTTTTTGAAAATGACATTTCACTGTAAAATCATGAAATTTCTAACCCAACCCCGCTATTGGAGGAGTGGGGTGTGATAAGGGGAAATAAAAAAATATATCAGAGCAATTTTGGTATTCCATACAAAATCTGAAAAAAAAATTTTGACCCAAATCGGAATTGGTTGCGTGCCCATTTTAATTGTTTCCGTGTGGAATGGCTGAGATGATAGCTGAAAAAATAATTCTTATTTAAACAGAACAAAGGCGTCGTCACCATCAATTAAAACCCCCATAGTTTCAACTGAACATAAATGGGTGAAATTCGAAAATAATATTATCATGCAGGACTGTAAATCTTACTTAAATAAAAGGCGTCGACTGACTCTGCCTGCTATTATACAACCAACATCACCAGATAAACAGTAACGAGATCTATTATCGTTATACATGATGAAAGAAATCCACTTTAGCACTTATCGAACTCTTTTTTTTAGGCAATGAAATCTATAAAATAATTGATTTAATATAATTTAAAAGGTATTACCAAAGCGTAAAATTGCTATCCAGCAAAAGTTAGAATACTCATTTAAGGAAGAAGGACCACCTTGAAATAGCCCAATCTTACAAATATCATTACAAAGTCAGTAAAATGTTGTAAGTAGAAATTGTTGTTGTTTTTCGGAAGTCTTAAGTTAGGATAGAGGAGTGCCACCAAGGAAAGCTTGACCTGCATCACTTAGACCACAGACAGGTTCATTGTTCGTCTCCGAGCTATGGGAATTTGTCCTACTAGGCACAACCCTAGATCCACTCTGTTCCTCTAAAGAAACTCAGAAGATTTTTACCTTGCAGTTGAAGAAGTAGCCAGCATCTTTTACTCGCCAGAGCAGGACACTCGAAAAGTACATGTTGAACTGATTCGATTTTCTCAGGAGCTTCACACCTACGACAGAACTCATTTAGGTCTAAAGTCTAGACCCTAGTAGACTTGTAAAATTCGAAGTACAAATACCAGTAGACTGCCAGTACCTAGACTTGCAATATTTTAAGTACAAGTACATGTCCTGGTACTGGTACTTAAAAACATTTCAAGTACAAGTCCTGGTACTGGTACTTTCAACTTTTTCAAGTACAAATCCAGTTACTGGTACTGTTACTAGTACTTAAGTACCAATGTATTTAAATACTTTAGAGTTCTGTACCTGTAAAATTCCAAGTACAAGTACCAGTACAGTACCAGTACCTGGACTTGAAATATTTTAAGTACAAGTACAAATCCCGGTACTGGTACTTAAAAATATTTCAAGTACAAGTCCCGGTACTGGTACTTTAAAATTTTTCAAGTACAAGTCCCGGTACTGGTACTTTAAAATTTTTCAAGTACAAGTCCAGGTATTGGTACTGATACTAGTACTTAAGTATCAATGTACTTAAGTACTTTACAGGTCTGCCTCCTAGCATATGGTTACCTATGACTTAAGTCCATTAACACCCCTACTAGTTTTTTAGTCTCACTTCTGCTCTCCCTTAGGAGTTCCATTGGGAAGTCTTAAGTCTACAGCTGGTAATTATTCAGCAAGAGAATTGTTGTTTTTTTACTATCAATGTAAGATTTTTATGCAAAATTTTAAATTCGAAAAAACATGTCGGAAATGTTTGAAAAATTTTAAAATCGTTCTAATTAGTTGAAGTTTTCAACTGATCTTTTTTTAGAGTATAATTTTATTTTAGTGCATATCGTTATTGAAATTGAAAAATTTACCTATATAAGAAAAAAACACTTTAAAAAAACAAGGACCATATCGGTTATTAGATGGCGACGCTGTTAAAAATGATTTTTTTTTTAGGTGTCTTCTTATAGCTTTTCTTATCATGTGCGTTTATTATATGTGCCTACGTATAAGAGCCATTGAACTAAGAACCGATGGTGTGGTATATAGACGGTTCATAAACGAACATTGGAGTCGAACTGGTCGTGTACTGCCCCAGATGTCATATATCAAAGACCGTGGGGTCTACTCCTACCGTATTCCAAGCTGAGGAATTAGCCATAGAAGAATGCAGCAGTACCTGTATTAAAAGAGACATAATTGGCTCAACCATCAATATCCTGTCGGATAGTCAAGCCACTCTCAAGGCCTTAAGGTCCTTCACTATTAAGTAAAGGATAGTCTGGGAGTATCTTCGAACCCTTAAAAATTTATCGAAGCTATGCTCATGTGGGTACCGAGACATGAGGACCATAAGGGCAATAAAATTGGTGACGGCCTAGGCAAACGAGGAGCGGAGCTCCCTTTGTTGAGCCAGATCCAGTTTGTGGCTTAGAGCTACCCTAAATAGCTGGGAGAACAAGCAAAAATTCCTTTATCGGGAAAGGTTAAAAGAAATTCGTCAGGCAAAAAAGTTTATCGATACCTCTGGCGAAAACAACTAAAGAAGTACTTAGGGCAACAGAGCTTCAAATGCTTTAAATGATCGCAGAACTCTTCTCAGGCCACTGCTCCTTACGGTATCACCTAAACAAGATGAGCTTGGTTGAAACTTCATCCTATCGCTTCTGTCAGGGACTCATGAAACTTTAGAGCACCGTTCTGCAATTGCGAAGCATTGGGGAGGTGGAGATTACTCCAACTCGACAGAATAGTTTTGGACTTTATTAACAGTCTAAATCTAGAAAGGGAGTAGATTGAACAGGGATTCACAATTGATCTATCACGCCGTAACGAATGTGAGGCCAACGCCTGCACACCCCTACATAGATCTGAGAACCATTGAAGTATACTAGCATTAAATTAATCCTAATTAATAATTTGCGACAATGGACCTGAAGTCATCATGACAGTCGAGGTTGTAAACATTTAAACCAAATGATAACTTTTTGCAAACAATAACGGGTTTGTATGGCTCCTTATAGTTATCTGAGTCTGTCTTGCGAGTTTTTGGGATTTGGTAAAAATTTGGTACTACTACAGTGAGGTGATAATGATATTACTGTTTTGTTATTCATTCTTTTAATATATTTAATTAGGGGCAATTTGGGTTCTAATTACTTCATCGAATTACAAATTTCTATGGCCACATAACTTTGCAGACAATTTAATTGTTTATCTTGGCTTGTACTTGACTTTAACCAAAGAACACATATGTTATATGCTCTATGCTTTAACTCTACCTTCTGATAGATTTCGTCGAGGGTATCAATCATGTGAAAATCTAGTACGACAATAATGGTTGGAATATTACGCTAAGAAATTACTACGAATAAATTTCACCCATTTTCTATCGATGGATATTCATGGTAGCTTAAGAGCTGCATATATGTTTTATAAATTAACATTATTAATTTGCATAAAATTCTTATACACAGTTAGCACACAATTTAAGTAATTGAGTTCATGTATAAATTCGCAATTAATATTTCGTATGCCTGCCATGAATTCTCTTAAAATTATATAAATTGTTTTATTAAATCTTGATTAGTTACATACAGATGTAGGTTTTGTGCCAATTCAATGCTTAAAGCAAGATTTCTTGATTTTCACTTGCTGCCGATTTTCGAAAGTATTGATTTTTGAGAAATATGAATTTCTGAACATTTCATCTTTTAATAAATATTAATTATTTTCATAATTTTCATCAAGAATCTGATATAGAAAACCCCAGACTCTGTCTGTAACGCAGACGAATCCCAGCATGCTTTCTTTTAATGAAAAAAATATTTAAAAAACTTTAGAAACAAGTTCGAATCCCAGTTTTTTTTTTAAATACAAAATATATTTAAAAAATAAAAAAATTATAAAAAAATATAAAAATTATTAAAAAATAAAAAAATATTAAAATAAATTAAAACGAAAAAAATTCTAAAAAATTTACAAACTTAACAGAAAATCCCGTTCTAGATCTGAATGCAAATTTTTATTTATCTAAAAGCAATTCCAAAAACAATCATAAATTGTCATAGCTGTGGAATTTCAGATCATGAACAGAGACTCGAAACGTTAAAAATTAATTAAAAGATGAATCGTTATTGGACAATTTCACTTAAACAAACAAAAAAGTAACATAATAATAATAATTTCTTACTAGTTTAAAATTTTGATGTTTTTTTATTTTTTTATTTTATTAACATTCAAATATACATTTTCCGTATAATTCTCAAATTTTAAAAAGTTAGACCACTCTTTATTACCTAAATATAGCTGGTCTAAAATTGCAAAATTGCAATGTGGTAGCACTTTTATTCGATATAATCAAATTTTATATAACGGTTTTTACTCAAGTGATAAAGATATAAAAAAAAATGGCAACTACAATGTTGCTGCTGGAATGCAAGTCTAGTTTAGGTTTGCTGCTTGGTTTCATAGGTTTATGGCGCGGAGGCGGATGAATAACATTTTTGTAAAATTTTAATTTTTTATAACTGGAATAGAGAAAAATTATATTCCTTTCAAGTTTATGTAAATAAAAAATTATTTTGTCAGCTATCGCTTTAATCGACAAACAGGTATTGTGATTTTTTAGTGTAATTGATAATTTCCATCTTTCATGAAATGAAACAACAGTTAGAACTGAAATCAATGTGTTAAGCGTGTTGGTGTTTTAAGGTTCTGTACCTCATTGTGAATTTCATAAAAGTTTTGTGTTGCTTTCGCTAATATCTGAAATGATATTCTAAATACTCTTCACTCTTCAGGTAAGGAGAGGTTTTTTAAATTCCAAGGTTTTGTATGAATAATATAATTACTATGCAGGATCTTCTCTCGATGTTACAACTCCGTGAAGGGCATTTGTTATTAATTGCGGTATGATTTGTCGAGAATGAGGCTTTAAGTATTCAGTTGTATGTACCTATATTATAATTAACTATAACTTGGTCGTAATTAATAAGCTATGATAATTGTGAAGCAGGGAACGGCTTTTGTAGCACTACTGTTCTCTTCAGTCGAGTTCACAAATTTCATTTACGCGGATTATTATGTATGTATGTTCATGTGTATGTATGTATGAAAATTGTAAATTTGTTCCAATCGGTCGACAAAATTGTTTTGTGCTGAAATGCCTATGACGATAACAAATTATGAAGTCAAAATCACGCATCAACTTTTTAAGTAGCGGCTACTCCTTAGTACTGATTATTGTAATAGAAAAAAATTTACTAAATATGATTTGGACAAGCATGATAAACTTTTACAACTTTTTGATTTCTATAACTGACATATAAATACTTAAGATATCTATATAACAAAGACTGAGCGATTCTCGAAAGTTCCAATTATAACTAGAATTAATCTAAAGACATCACAAAGACGATTGCAAAACATTAATCTCCCTTTAATTAACTACTATATATAAAAATGATTTTCACTCGCCTTCGCTAACTGGCACTCTACATATATCAAAATTCACGAATAGGTACACTTAATTTCAGTGAATATGCAGAGCCCAATTTCTACTTCTGGTTTTATAATTCATTTAATTTATTTACGGACACAGTTGAATTTGACAACTAATTTGACTAACTTTAAGGAAGATTTACATTATGATGACATGCATTTTTTCACATCTTGTGATGTTCCACATTCGCACAGTTCAAGATAAAAAAGCACCACAGAATTTTATCGTACGGACGAAAGTATTTTGAATTTGAAGGTTGAATGGATATTCGTGCCTTGCAGCGCAAATATTGCGTTCAAGAATAAATCTATAAGGGCTTAAAGTAGATATTGCAGTGATCCGACTATTTTTTTAACTCATCAAAAATGATAGCCAGCCATTTTTATGTGCACCTTCATGATTATGTTTACAATTGGAGCTTTTCTTTAGAAACTAGAAAGTTCTTCAGAACTCAACACTGAGAAAAAATTATTGCAAAATTTCAAAAAAAAAAAAATATCAGATTATTTCAAAGGTTTTCCAATATGAAATTGCTCTATTAGGATTGTTTTTTTACTTTAAAAGGAATTTGGTTTTCATAACAGTGACAAGTTTTAAACGAAAATTAATAGGATGTCTTAATTCAATAGGCTATCTTATTAAAGCCGGCGAGCGTATACTAAAAGATACACCCATATTCGCCAGTGTGTAAAAAACAACTTGCTTGGTTATTGAAAAGAAAAATGTAAACATTTCTCCTTCTTTGTCACATACATGCTCAATTTCCTAAATGCAGTTTCTTGTTTCAAAATTTGCATTAATTTTTTATTTTATTTATTTATTTTTTTCAAATGATGGGTACTATCATAGATGGCATAAGAACTAGATGTCGCATACAGTACCAGAGAAAAGTATACGGATTTTAAATCCCTGGTCCATTCCGGAATAGACCACAACATGTTTCAGAGATGCTGAGAACAAATGTTCCTTTAACAGCAGTTTCGTATACATTTGGTCGACTCCCTCAACGTGATAGATGCGGGAAAATATGAATCACTCGACGTAACTCTCATCATTTTTCTTTTCATGATGCTGTACTGATCAAAAAGGAATGATGCACAGCACAACATATTCGGTGCGATGGGTGGGGCGTAAACGCACTCCCAGCGATCCTCATTCAATAGATGTTGGCATCGGTCCCTGTGGTGACTGGAGACGAGCATAATCTACGAATAGAGAAGTAAGGAAAGGTATCTCTGTTGGTACATTGAGGGAATTCTCCCATATTATGGGAATTTTCACCCACAAAAAATTGTAAAAGGGAAAAGGGAATAATAGCGTCTCCTACAACAAAATCGTGGGAAAAATTATACACAAAAATATTGTCTTAAATTTTACACAAAAAATTGAATTTTTCTGTATAATTAAGACAAAATTGGGCATGGAATATTATTAAAATATAAAAAATTGAGACAATGCTACATATTTCTTGAAATAGCACGTTTAAAAC
This sequence comes from Dioctria rufipes, assembly GCA_963924295.1. Classification (NCBI taxonomy): domain Eukaryota; kingdom Metazoa; phylum Arthropoda; class Insecta; order Diptera; family Asilidae; genus Dioctria; species Dioctria rufipes. Next base: position 264,945,416 of record OZ002741.1, on the reverse strand, counting down.
CATGAATTAAAATATCAAGGACTTATGAAATAAAATCTTTGTGAACTTGAATGGGTATAAGCGACGAGACGAGAAAACAGCAATTTTGAAAGACATACAATTTAAGCGCTTTCGAGGTGTAATTTGGAACTCTACTCAGAAAAATTAGTAAGTAAGTCAAGACCTTCTATAGCCGCCACTTGGAAATTCTATAGAAAATTAGTCTATTGAAGCACTTCTTCGGAAGCATGCACCGCTGCCTTTCTCTATACCCATGTCCTTGCCTCATAGGGATGCTTACGGTTGCAAGCGCTCGGGAAGCAGTATTGAAGGTCTCTTATGAGATTAAGGAAGAAGCACTGCGATGATTATTCAAAATAAAGCTTTTCAAAAGAAATCTTCAAAAATCTGCTTCGCCCATCATAGCATATAGCCTGGAATGCTTCTTTAGAACAGTGAAATGCTTGCCTCTGCGTAGTAAAAAAGTAATGAACTGGGTTAGAGAAGGGAAGCGCTGCAAGATTCTAGGAAAGCGTTTCAGAAAGTTTTTTAGAGTACTCTTTTCCCAAAGGGACTCCAAAATATGTACTACATATAACTAATTTAATGCAATGAAGAATACGAATAGCACAAACATACTTTTATAGAGGAAGAAGTCTTTCTCATTATTGAGCTTTTTGCTTAACTGTTAGATATGTAGTTTATTTGAAAGTGTAATCAGTAAAAATGAATTTGTTTTGAAATATTGCTCTAGTTGTTCCTTCTAGTGTATTTCTATGGCTTTTCGTCCCAGGGAAAAATGTGGGAAATTGCATCATAATCTGTGGGAAAAGTGCCCGGAAATTCCCATTTTGGAGGGAATTTTCATCACAACCACCTACCAACACTCAATGCTTGTGACGAGAATGAAGCATTTTAATTGTGTGCAAATGTATACAAGACGTCGGCAAAGTCGTGCCTCGCTCCAATATAAAATTAACAATGCCTCCACGCGACCTGATGGGAAGGCCGCAATTTTTTCTTAGAAATTTACTAGAATATTTTTTTGCTTATTGCTTGGCTACACGTCTACGCTCATAGCAATTGTTGTCGCCCTCCAAAAGTGCGTATAAATTCTAGGAAAGAATTTTCCATTAAATTTCTAAGAAAAAATTGCGGTCTTCGTTCCATCAGCTCGAGGCATCATTGATTTTATATTAGAGTTCTCGGCAAATGCATGAAAATTCGAAGGAAGAAATTTACAGTAAATTTTTACGACAACATTGTGGCCTTACCTTCATCGGGTCGTGGTAATGGTGATTTTGTATGGAGCGAGGCATTGCTGGCTTACCATTTGTCCACGAAAAGCGTTGCATTTTTGTTTTACGTGTCTAGACTTTGTATGTTATTAGTTTGTCAAAGACAGGGCGAACTGTAAATTTCTAGGAAAATTGTTAAGTACAAAACATTACTCTCAGGGGCAATTGAATTTAATAAAGTTGTTTCTTTTAAATCAAATCAAATCCTAATAACTACAGCAAAACAAAAAGTATTTCCAAAAACGAGACAAGAAAGAAGTAACATTTACGTCCCTCCCACCGCACCGAATATGTTGTGCTCGCATCATTCGTTACTTTAATCAGTACAGCGACATGAAAAGAAAAATGATGAGAGTCGAGTGATTCATATTTTCCCGCATCTACCATGTTGAGGCAGTCGACCAAATGTATACAAAACTGCTGTTAAAGCAACATTTGTTCTCGGTGCCGTAGAAACATGTTGTAGTCTATTCCGGAATGGACCAGCCATTTAAAATATGCATACTTTTCTACGGTATGCTATGCGACATCTAGTTCTTATGCCATCTATGGTACTATTGAACAGCTGTTCAAGAGAAATCTCTTGTTAGTATATGCTCGCCGATTAAAACATAAAGAATTTCGCGCTTTGTTTCAATATGAAATTTTGAAATTTCCCATAATTTAAATTGAGTATAATTTTAAATATTAATGTGTTTTTACAGGGTGTCCCGTGAGCGGTCTGGCATTCGAAACAAAGTCCCTTTTAATACATATATACTAGTAAATTCCTGAGCCATTCACTATACCTGGAAAACTGCAGCATCTGTGTACTTACTTTGTATCTGTATGGGAGATTTTTATTATTATTAATATTGGAGATGCCGCCTCTCATGAGTGACTACTTTGCTCACCATATATATTAAATTCCCATATAATTTTTTTCTGAAAATAAACCAAGAAATATCACCATATAAGTATAATTACTTGTTTGTAAATGAGTTTATCAATCAATTCTATCATATCGTCATTATTTCTATGGATGTTTAAAAATGAAAACGAAATAATGTTGGTACATATATCCTAGGCCTATAAAGATCCGTCTAATTTTCTAAAAAGCTTCAGAACATTACGTCTTTCTTCCATGAAATACAAGGAAATAATCCCAGGTCCATTTAACTTCAAAAAATACCAGAAGTTGTAGAGCTTTAAGTCCCTTTTAATGCTTTTCTATCGTCATAATTCCCTCAAGACCAATTAATTTGAAGAAGCTGGGAACTTGCTGTGACGTTTATTCTCTTTGACTTTAAGTCTGTATTCTATCATTGTCCCTTGTGGATTGCTCTCACATGATTGAGTAATATTTTGCGTTTAAGTTTATTGGTTTAATTTACGAAATAAAGGAATATTTGATGCTGAAATTATTAGCGTTTTATAAAAAACACTTACAAAACGCAGCACAAATTAGGTATATTTAAAAAATAATCACTCCACTTCGGATTAAGTTTACACTCGTAATGAAATATAATAAATTTGTTGGCTTTACATAATAGTAAGATGTTAACTGTGAAATGAATGCAATATTTCTATATAAAAGATCTTAAAAATTTTCAAAAATAAGAAAACTCTATTAGCTTGAAATTATGCGTATAGAATAAGAAGATGGTGCCTGATAACTCAAAGCGGTTCCTTACTTATTTGTTGATGTAATTTCTTTTGGAATATAGTAGGTCAAATAGGACGGTACAACTAGGACCGGAAGTCTTCATTCAAGTTGTGGCTTTGCTGAAGCCCAAATCATACAGTTTCGTTTAGGTGAAAATGATCCTCATCAGATATGAAATAGGTTATGAAAATCTTGCCGTCTTCTTCTGCAATTCTAATGACTTTTAATCGAAATTCAAGACGCTTATATACATAGACCGGTCACTTGGCCATAATTTGCTTAAGAATAATTGCTGGCTTCTATTACTGCTACTAATAGTCCTACACTGTCAAGTCAGGGATAGTCTGGGAATGTCTAGAAACCCTCAAAAACTTATCAAGGAGAAACAAAGTTATCCTTGTGTAGGTACCTAGATATGAGGGTCACAAAGGCAATAAAATTACTGGTGGCCTAGCCAAAAGAGGAGCGGAAGCTCAGTTTGTCGGGCCAGAGTCATTTTGTGGCACATCAAAGAGTTACTTCAAAGCTGCCCTCAATAACTGGGAAAATAAACAAAAATCCCAAGGCTACAAGAACTTCGTCAGGCAAAAAAGTATATCGACACCTCTGGCGGAAAAACAAAAGAGCTCCTTCTCCTTAGAAGAATAGAGTTAAAAATGATTACTGAGCTCTTCTAAGGCCATTGCCACTTGAGGTATCACCTAAATAAGTTAGGCTTGGCTGAGCCTTTATCCTATCGTTTCTCTCAGAATGCTCACGAATTTCGGACACTTGCTCTGCAATTGTGAAGCATTAGTCAGGCGGAGACTACTCCACCTCGAACATTCTTTTCCTCCACCAAACTACGTGTGGAACCTAAACGGTTCTAGACTTTATTAACAGTCTGAACCTAGAAAAGGAGTCAATTTAACGGGGATTAACAATTGATCTTTCAGGTCGCAGTGATTGCGAGGCTAACGCCTGCACATTCCTTCACAAATTTAATCTAATCTTTTGCTACTAATTGCTTCGTGGATATGCTTGAATTTTTGTGAATTGTGCAGCAATGAGTTTAGAATTTCGAACAGGCTGATATCGGTCATAAATTGAAATTGAATTCTTGGTACAATTGAAGAATTCGTATACGAGTGATTTCCTCAAAACTATTTTCGCTAGAAAAAAATTAAATAATTTCTTGTTATTTTAAAAATGAAAAATATAAAAGTAAAAAAAAAAAATACATATTTAATAAAAATATTTAATTTTTACGACAAAAATCGAAATGTGTTGTTAATTTGCGGGAATAGAGCCCCTATTTTTGATATTTGGTATCCTGCTTACTAATTCTGATGTGTTTCTAATGTATGGTAGATAGATTCAGACTTGTTATTAAGGCCATTCTCAATCAAACAATCATTTTTTGGCAAACAATCTTTTTATTTACCTTAGAATAAACATTTTTTTTGTGCTTATAGATAGAATGTCTTAGTTAAATAATTGCTACAGACTAATAAGTGCCTTTACCAGCAATTTACAGTAGTTTGATTTTTTCTATTTGTGGCTTATTTTATGGATGCTTTAAGTACGAATGTTTTATCATTCCTAGAAAATGGCACAAAATTAAAAACTAGGACATCTTATGTTTGCTTATATTTAAAACTTAAAACTATGAAAACATTTACTAATGTTATTTTATATTACAAATAATTATACTCTAAGAATAATTGATAACAACTAAGATTTTGTCAGTTAGTTAGGTGATTAAAAAATTGGCCGGAGTATTAGACCATTCTTATATTAAAACTACGATAAAATTTATTAGGGTTACACAATATTATAATTAGTTGCAGACAAATAGGTTAATGGGGACTTAAACTTATGCAAGTTAAGTGTTGCAGACCATTCATATATTTAATACCTAAGACTAAGCAAACATTTCATTTATTAATGCTATACTATAGTGTAATTTGTCATAATTAAATACAAAATATGTAGGTACAATCAGTTGATACACTGACGTCGTTTACGATTTAGCTTAGTTACGTTAATTGGTCTGTATTGTAGACCATTATGATAGTAGATTAATTTTGAGTTGGTATCATATAGCATGTTTTTGTCGTCTAACCATGTTATAATATGGGAGGCTTTGTGCTTTGGCACATCTTTGTTATTATGTTCGAGTTCAGTCAAGTATTGGGTTGTCTATTTCAGTTAGCCTGTTGAGAAATTTGAGCGCATTAGTAATGAGGTGAGTGTCTATTCTTTTGTAGTTACAAAGTGAGTAGAGTTTCTGCATTTTTAATCCTTTTGTAGTTTATTGGGTTTCTGTAGCATTTACTCTCGAACTTTCTGATTTTGTCCATCTGTGCTGAAGAAATATTAAACCATATTGGAAAAGCATAAGATATAATTGGTCTTATCAGCTGTTTGTGTTCTCAATCAAAAAACACGAGCAGCTCAAAAATGAAAGTAAATAAATATAAAAAGAAATTAATTAAGGAATTAAATTTAAGGCGCAAAAGAGCCCACACATCTTGAGAGATGTTAATTTTCGAATAAGTGAAAATTATTATTTTATGAGACCGTGTAAAAATAAGTAAAAAAGCTAAAATTAGCCTGAGACCAATTCTTATCATACCCTAAATGAATATCCGTATGTAATTTCAAATGGTCACCCATCAGTGCAAGTTTGATCGTTGAAGTGGTTTATCGCATATTTCTAAAACGGTTCGTCAGACAGTAAAAATGGCTATAACGAATTTTATAGGATTTAATATTCTGAAGAACCTTACAAAACAATTAAAACGTATATGACTGATCATTTTCACAGTATACGTAAAAATTCTAAATTTTTACATGGTAACACCGTAACACCAAGAGGGTATTACCCAATTTAGCTTAGTTTTGAAGTTATATTTACAATTTTTATAAAAAATTTCAGCTCTCTACGCTGACGCGTTCTCAGGCAGTGTCCAAATATATAGTGAAAAACGAAATTATTTTATGGCAACCGTACGAAGGAGTTGCCAGATTCGTCCTATTTTTGCACTTAAAATTTCCTTTATTTTTAAAAAATCTGTGTGCAAAATTTCAGCGATTTGTCGCATTTTCGAATTTAAATTTACTTTTGTTTTTAAAAGCCTATATGCAAGATTTCAGCTCTCTAGGTTCACGCGTTCTCGAGTTATCGTGCGGACAGACAGAGGGACGGACGGGCGGACATTCAAAAATCAAAATAACTTTTAATATTATTCGTGGGTGTCCAATACATTTTGCTCTATCATCATTATTTCTATGCGTTAGAAATGGAAAGACAAATTTTGTATACCATACAGATTTCATCTAAGCTATAAAAAGTAAGTAAAGACGGCAAGTAATACTTATATTATATATAAAAACGTAATGTGATGATGGTAAAAACAGTTTATTTTGTGAATATTTTAGGGATGAAAAAGAATAAAGATTTAAGCAGCGAAAAGAAAGATTTATGTACTCTTAAATGGCAGACGTTATTCTTAAAAGGAAAATATGGAGATGGACTTACTACATATTAGTGAAACTGGCGAAAGAGCTGAGCCAGAGAAACACTTTAGAGTGCCAATATATTTGGTATCGGGTTCGTCCTAGAAAAGACGATTCAGACAGAACCCGGAAGAAAATTATTGCAGTAGTAGTTATAGCAACAAAATTCCTCTACGAAGCATAAAAAGCATACTGGAAGACTATGACATTAAATTCAGTTTTCGAATACGAACATTGAAAAATTGCTGAACAGAGGCAAACCTAAAATATAGGCACCCCAAAAAGAACTCTCGTCTTATGCCATTAGTAAAAAAAACATTATCGTTAGTGAAGTAACGTCAAGTGCTGGAAGAAGGTTGAAATAATATAATGCAACCAATCTCCAACACTTACATGATGTTTTTAGTGACGAGTTAAGCTTCTGACAAAGGAAATAATAATAAATAATTATATCGAAAAGGGAGAATTTCAAGCCTGTTTCAGATTGTAGCGCCATCTTCAAAGAAGGAGCTATAAAAGATCCAAATAACTGTACATTTCCATAGCGCTCCTCAATGTATTCAGGAAAATATATGAAAGACTGCTTCATAACCAGCACACACCGTTTATCCAAGGCAATGCTGGATTTGATAAACGGCAATAGGGATTCAAAAAGAACTCGATGCTGGTAATTGTTATATTGGAGTGTGAGTATGTGTTGGTTTTAAGAAGGTTTTTGATACTATAGATCATAATATATTAATAGAAATATTAAGCGATTTGGGAATAGAGAATCAATTATTAAGTAATTAGCTGCATTCGAGAGAGTGTTGTACGAAAGTACAGTGAGACTGTGGTGATGATTACTGGATGGAGCCCCGTAGTGATGAATTTTAGGTCTGCTCCTCTCCTCTTTATACATCGAAAATTTACTGAAAGATGACAAATTAAATGTTGACCTTATAGCAATAGCATGCTGCTATACTCAATGGCGCCGATCGAATTTGTTGCAGTAACCAGAGTTGGGACTTTTTCAACATTTGTCGTCGTTGTCGTCATAATTTGATTTTGACAGTTCAGAGTACATGAGTAAAAAATGTTTTTCGAAAAGCAATTAATTAATATAGAGAGGGAAACGAATTATTTGTATGACAACAGAAATCCCCAATATCGAAATACATATTCAAAAGAAAAAAAATCAAAAAAATTTGACAGAAATTGAAAATAAGTGGTAGGTGATATTTTGTAATCCACATAAACTCAGCGCTAATCATTGTTAATTACACTTTTACAACTTTTTTTTCATATCTTTCCCGTTTTGTTAATAAACTTCAACAAGCAATCTTAGAACGTACATATATTGATATGCCAACGAACATAACAATGTTGTCGATGTCATTTGGGTTAATTCAGCGACATTTACGACAGTGTCATCCTAATTGTCGTGTCGGCCAGAACCGTAGTCGCATTCGTTTGTAAGCTTGGTGTAATCCGGAACTACGCTCAACTGCACCAAATCATTCGTTTGTTTGTAAGGTGTACACTAGAATGAATTACACTAAGTCATTAATTTGCTTTTCAAAATGTGCTGTAGTGTGCACTAAGGGTAACTTTTCGGCACCATCGAAATTATGGGTGTAAGCTAGTGTAATGATTTGAATATTGTCATAGTTATGTAATCGAATGTCATTTTTTTTATTTCATCTTAAACAACTGTGTAATAACTAAAATTAATAAATTGATTTGGGTATAAAACAGGTGCTCTCAGTAATTGTAGATAATCAAAGTGAGAGTAAAAACATAAGTGACCAAGAAACAATTTTTTTATATAGTAGTAACCGTAAGGTTTTCATTACCAAGTTATATAACTTGAGTTATGTAGACTAGTACTCGAAACCTCGTAACCTCGAAACCTTCGTAACCACTATAAACCCCTTATAGAGCTTAAATGGAGGATTACATAAAGATTACTGTGACTTGATTTAGGTAACGTTATATAACTAAAAGTTTTATAAAATGAGTAATAAAAATATTCTGGTTAACTTAATATAACTTCTTATATAACCCTTATATAACCTCGGGTACTCTCGATTAATTTACTTTGGTCACAGCAGTGGTTGCGGTAATGTTCGATTACCTTTATAAACTTTGTTGGTGATGGTAATATTTCCAGAACGCTTGGAATTTTCTCAGACTGATTACTTTTAGTGATTGAAATGTTAGGGAAATTACTTTTCGTTACCTTTATAAAACAATATAAGGCAAATATTTACCCAACCTATCTTGACATAAAATTTCGATATTTTTTTGTACTGCATTTTTATAATGTAAGGGTTTAATATTTTTACATCTTAGAATTAAAAGTTTACTGTGAATATCATTATAGATACTTTTAAAAAATACAGACCGCTCCAGAAAAAAGCAATATTCAATAATTTTAATTAAATATGACAAAATTTAAAATTTTCGCTTAGGTGATATTAATTGATAAAAGTAACATTACATAAGTTAGAAAAATTACGTATCTAAAATTTTATCTGCAATGCACAGATGAAAAAATAGTTTTATAATGGCTCCATTCGATACTAAAAGTCATTTGTGTATATAACGGTCACCATAGTTGCTACAAGGCCACCAAAACATTTTACGATATTTTATAGTGGGTATATGTATTACCGAAAGTTCCCAATTTTTATTAAAGTCACCTAAATTACTGAACGTTGTTGAGTTATATAAGGGTAACCACGGATACCGCAATAAACACTTATTACCAATTAGTTATATAAGGTGGTGATGAAAACAATTATATAACTTCTAGTAATGGTTACTCTAAGTTACATAGACCGGTGATTGAAACATTTTCATCACCAACTTTTAAAACCTTTAGTAACTTACTTCTAGGAGAACCATTAGTAATCTTAAAAAACTCTAATATAACTACGTCACCAATTTTTAATATTATAAAACCCTTGTATAACAACTGATATATATATAGATATATATAAACCTATCCATCACTTTCAGTCACCAAAAATTGGAAAAATTGTTACTTGCTTGCGTTCAGTAATTTAAATAATTAAATTTATTTTTAGTAAAACAACCAAATAAGTGTACTCAAACAATTAAATTGAGTGCTTTTAAACTAAAAAATGAATACAGTGTCATTAGTTGACCCGGTGGATAGCTCTCCGAACCAAAATATTTATATCTAACCTTTTTACCACCACTTCATTCGTTTGTGAGGATAGTACTAAAAGCAGCTGATTTTTGGTCCTGGTGTAGAATTACACTTGACAGCTCTAAAGTTGCACTAAAGCAAAGGAATGAATCTTATATTACCATGCCGCGCCGGTGCAAAACCCACGAGAAGTACTTTTCAATCCATGAAACATGCGTGCCGGTCCAATTCTCTGAAATTATCTATATTGATTCTTATGAAAAAGTGACTAGGCATTGAATTTATATATGATATAAAGCCTAAACTACTATCCACATAGGAAAATAGTCTTCCAGTAATTTTAAGCTTGGCTCCTTACCTTCCCAAAGGCTACACTTACTATACAGGGTGTCCCGAATTAGGATGGCCATATGAAAGGAGGTGATAGATCTCAGTAAGAAACGAAAAAAAAAATATTTGGGAGGGGATGGTTTATCTTCACCCCCTTGGAAGCAAAGGGGTTTGAAATTTTTGTCCAGTGTTGAATAAAAGTGCTTCAACATATTTTCCAATTTTCCAATATCTCCTAAGATATAGGAATGAGTGTTTTTCTAGTCGATGGCTAATCAAATGCCCATTAAGTAAGCGTGAAATGCTTTTCTTGTTGTTATTGTCTTCGGAGTTATAGACCTTCAAAGTCCAAATTTTTAGTCAAAAAATTAAATTTTTCGAATTCATACGCAATATACTTTTCTGTCCCAGTTGCTTTCCTGCCCTCCCAGATTTCAACTCAATAGAAGAAGTATTATATACCTAAGAAAAAGTATGCCCCATAGAATAAAGGAAGTCATTGCAAATAGGAGCCGACTTACTATGTAGGTACTAAGGAAAAATAGTTTTGTTTTGCTCATTATTACAAATGAAGGATCTAAATATATATTCCAACTAATTTTCTCAAACGTGTTTTTTTTTGTAGAGATAACGTAAAAGAAAATTGTAAACATACGAAATTTTTCAGTGATTGTAATTACGTGGCGTACAGTTTTCATAAGAAGTATCTACAGATCAAATAGTTTTGATACAAAAGACATATCAAAACAAAACTATTTGATCTGCAGGTACTTCTTATAAAAATTTGGAATTATTTTCGTTTTCAAAACCTGTCATGCAGATACGTTTACTTACAGCCACATTAAGATAACCAGTATGAGAGAAGGAACTGGATTTTACCCATATCCACGTGCTATAGTATTATACCGAATAAATTATGTAGTATTATTAGTTGCAGTTAGTAAAATTAATATTTCTTTCTATAAATGGGTGCTAACTTGACGGCATATGACTAATGTAGAGTGAATATTTCAATAAGAAAAAAGTCACATACAAATATAATTTAAATCATGCAATAAGCAGTTGAAAATATCTCACCTATTGCCATAAATAACAATGTCAGAAATTTATTTTTAAATCAGTTTTCGTTTCTTTTTACAGCTAATAAATCTATCAAAATATAAATTTTCATAATCTAAGATTTTAACTACGTCTTGCTTCATTCATACTCCATTTGTTTACTCCTCCCCTTGGCATTGTCGTTCGTCAATTGCATGCATTGGAAAACTACGAGGCGCAAATAATGTAAATCATTGCCAAAAATTCCAAAAATGTTTGATTGAGATTAATCGTCGTTGAGTATTCTCTTAAAAATAACCATACAGACGTCAAACGGCACTAACAGCTTCTTACCTTGTTTAGATGAAATTTTTATTATTATCCTAATTTGTTTATGGCACATTGCACAATTCAAACATTCCTCATTGTTGGTTAAGTTTAAATCGCCCACCAAGATTTCATCATGACAACCATCCAATTTGACAGAACATAATCAAATTAATATTACCACCTATCACTTTCTGTTGCAGAAAGAGCATTTATATATGTACGGACATACATAATTATGTAGATATACCTACAATATATAAATAGCAGTCTTTTGCTTACATTTAATTCGTCTAATTTATCGCGCAGAAATGTGACTTCCAATTGTGTCGGAAATAAAGTCAACAGAAGATATTCATGCCAAAAAGCAAATGTCACATACATACGTGCCATGAAATTCTTCAAGATCAAGTTTAATCACGTGCATATGAGGCATATAATTTTACAGGATGATCATTTAGCGTCTTCGAGTTAAAGAAAAAAGTTTTCGCTTAAAACTTTTGTATACAATGGTGGCAGTTAAAGATTTTAATAAGATTTTCGAATGAGAAATCGGAAACAAATAAAGTTTATGCTTGGAACTAATACTTTTTAGAGATACTTTAGGATGACTACGGAAAATCTCCTCCAAAGGAACCTTCTGATTGATTGCTTGGCTTCTTTCATTCCCTAAGCATATTCGGCATTTAATACCGTTGTTATTTTTTTGATCCTGTAATTCAACATCTCACTATTAGAAAGAGAAGACTGATCACCGAAACCTTCATATCCTCTTAATGAAGCACATTAGGCCCAGGTTAGGCAAGCTTTTAGACTTTTGTTTTTTACTATATTATTTCGACACTGCCTGAGAACAGGTCGATGTAGACAGGTGCACAGTGTTTTCATAAAAATAGTACAGAAAATTTCAAAAATGAACTAAATCGGGAAACCAATTCTTTGTGTTGCCATACAAAACAGTTAGTTTTCACTTTATTATACCATAGATGGGTATGCTAAGTTTGTCATTCTACTTGTAACGCGTTGACTTAGAGAGCTGAAATTTCGCACACAGATTTTTTAAAAATAATGCAAATTTAAGTTCGAAAATGGGACGAATCTGGCAACTTCTTATTATGGCTGCACTACAAAAATTTCGCGTTTCACTATATATTTGAACATTGCCTGAGAACGCGTCTTTGTAGAGAACTGAAATTTTCTGCACGGTGTTTTTATAATAAAGCTTCAAAAATGGACTAAATCGGCAACCCACTCTTGGTGTTTCCATATAAAAATTTAGGTTTTTTACGTATACTGTAAAAACGATCAGTCCTAAACGTAGTGCTGAAAAGTTCTTCAGAATAAGAAGTCCTGTGAAATTGGTTATAATGACCGACGAACCGTTCTAGAAATATATGCGAAAAACCACTTCAAAAATGAAACTTGCATAGATGGGTGACCATCACTGTAAAATATGTGCACAATTATTGCCACAAAGCTTAGGTATTTTTCCATAAAATGTAGTGAATATTCCCTACATTTTAGGGAATATTTCCGACATTTTATGGAATATTCCCTACATTTTACGGAAAAATACCTAAGCTTTGTGGCAACAATTGTGCACATTTTTTATAGTGCATACAAAATTACATACGGGCATTCATCTAGGGTCTTAGTTACACCAATTCTAGGTTTTTTAGTTGATCAGCTTTTATTTTCATCTAGGGTATAATATTATTGGTCTTAGGCCAATTATAATTTTTTCTCTTGTTATGAAAAAGCTGTTTATAAAAGCTCAATTTAACAAAATTCCTAAGCGATTTTCTGCCTTAGATTAGATAAGTGTTCTTAGGAAAATTTTCGTTAAATACCTCTCATTACAGAGATTACACCCATTTAACGAAGATTTTGATGACATCTTATCATAGTGTCTCCAAGTATTATGTTTCAAGCCGCAGGATGACAATTTTGCGAGTCATCCTGAAGACAATTTCTACATTTATTAAATATTATGGCTCATCCCTCGTATCTGTTTTGCATTATTTACCTAATTTATTTGTTCTCAGTCCTTTTCCGACCAAATCTAAACTACCTAATCATATTAGATTAGAGGCATTCTAATATGAATGAATGAAGGAATAAAATTATGAATGGTAAATCTACTACGTTTGAAGGTGAGAAGCAAGTCGATCGACTTTTTACAAATTTTAGTAAAGCTTTAAATAAAACTCTAATTCGCTAGCTGTCTGTTCTTGGGTCACCTACTAATTTTGTAATGTGGATTTGTTCTTTTTTGACATATCGTACGCAGTGAGTTATATCTTGTAAAGCACACCTTTTATACATGGGAAAACTATCCAGAAAACTATTTGATTAATTTAATTTTTCCCTGACGGGAATCGCCCCCCCCCCTCGTCCAGGGTTTGAAACTGAGACCTTCCGCTAGCCGGGCGACTGCTCTTACCACTGAGCTAACGAGACAGATAAGGGAGGGAAAATCATTTGTCTCATTAGCTCAGTTGTAAGACTAGTCGCCCGGCCAAGCGGAAGTACCCTGTTTCAAACCCCCAACGAGGCGGTTGTTTTTCTCTTGTATTTATGATTTGATTTAGAATCGTTAAAAATAAAAGTTCTTAAAATTCTTCTATTCTCCCTATTTGATTAATGGTATGAGATAAACTTTCTGAGTCATCTATCTACTTGTCGTGAGAATCGTTTTTGTTCATTATTAAAGTTACTATTTTTATAGCCTATGCATAGTTTATACCTTGGTGGTTATTGGATCTCTCATCAAAGCAGATGTTCGTACGAAACATCAGCAGAGATGAGCAAACCTGAGAACTTGCGGAAACAATGTAGAACTGTAGTTGGCATCATCGACGGCCACAGCTCGGCTCACGCCTATCTAACAAGGATGGGCATTGTTGACAGCCCTGAGTGTCTGTCCTACCTGAAAGGAGGGTTTGAGAAGATAATAGAACATTTACTGTGTGCTTTTCCGGAATAGGCTGAATATGCTTAGATCTGCCCTCCTATCTATGGATGAGCTGAAAAAATTTTATCACCAAGCCCTGATGCGTGTCATTAAGAAGACTGGAAGGGTTTTGGTGAAAGGGTTTCTAGAATAGCATAGCAATGCCCTGCCTTCCGTGCTTGGGATCTCTCGTTCCCCTGGCCTAAAACAAAATAAAAATAGTTTATATCTGTTTACTTTAAACTACTTTATTTTCTTACATTCCTGTACAACTATAGACTCACCCAACTAAATGTGAAATACACGAAAGGCAAACAAAACACAAAACAAATTACCGCTATCAGCACGGAAATAGAACACCACCACAAACTGGACCGACCCTTTCAATAATAGTTTTAGAGAAAAGAGCAATTAAATGAAAAATTCGAAATACAGCATGGGAATAGTTATAAACTCATTGTTCAGTTTTAGTTTTTAGTTTGAGTTAATCTATTAAAATGGATTAATAAAAACATTAATTAAAACACTTCAGTACATAATTTTACAACCATTATTGAGGAACCACTTTTCTTCTGTTGTTATTTCTTACTTTCGCTATGAAAAGCTGAACGCAAGTTTTGTATTTTGTTTTTCATTTTCTTAACACAGCACTCAAACTTAGTACCGAACAGCGTTACCTTATCGTATTTTACTATGTTATTTTCATAACTTGAAATTTGGATAAAATTAAACAAGTTTCAATAATTTTTAATAATTTTTGTTAATTAGTTTTGTCTTTCACAATTTCACATGAAAAACTTATTTCTGCAGGAAAAAAGTCACAAATTCTTGCGTACAAGGATGTGGGTGTGCTGTTGCATCCAAAATCGAAAGATCACTAGGCTTAGTGGATAATTTTATGAAATTAGGTTTACTTCACGTCAAAAATGAGAAATTTTGAGCCTTGCCGTTACGCAAGCGGGTCCGCTAAATTAAAAAATAAGGATCCCAACATGAAATTTACTAAAAGAATTAAGAAACCACTTCTCAACATAAAATGGCTAGAACTAGGTTTACGAAAAAATATATCACCTGGACCAAAGAATGCTATAAAAACTTGTTCAATTTTGATGGATCCGATGGTTTCTAATATAACCGTTACAGTGTACGTATTGCAAGGTACATTGAAGCCAGCGCGCTTTGACAATCAATTTTTGAAGGTTTGGACAACGCCATAAAAAAGGGGCAAACATAATTCCACCGTTTCGATCCGATTCGTATAAATGTCAAATTTGTTTTTATGAGACATACATGCGATTGGACGTATTCCACCGGAATGTTTCGAAATGGATAGAATCAAAACGGAGAAGTTGAGCAAATTTTAATTTTTACGGATGACAAACCTAGAAAAATCATCTACGTAATACATACAGGGTGGGCCAAAAGTCACCATGGGGGCCAAAAGTCACCATGGGGGCCAAAAGTCACCATGGGTAACATATGGTAGGATGAAAAAAAGGAGGGGTAAGGTGGGGTGGGGAAACATGCTTACCTTGAAGAACAGACAGTTGGCTATCATGTAAAAAAGGAATGAAGAAAAACGGTCAACAGGGTGTGGAGCAATGTACAAACGAAAAAGTTAGTTATTTTTAAACCCCATGGTGACTTTTGGCCCACCCTGTATAAGGATTTGTTATACTCAAAGATGGATAAAAAAAAATATATATGAATTATACGAAAAAAAAATTTTTTTTACATGGATGGACAAAATTTGGAATATTTTTAAGTCAAGTCTTTGAACCCGAGCGGAAAAATTGTGTTCATGCATCTGCTGGAGCAAAATGGGCTGGATCGAATCGAATCAGAACGTAGGAATTGTTTTTGGCACTTTACAGCATGCCAATGCACCCAGTCATAAAGCACGAATTGTCAAAGAATAGTTATTGGAAAATAGTATTGAAGATTCTCGATTGGTCCGTCCGAAACTAAATTCTATAGCAAATCTATTGGGAAAATGCTTTCTTGACACCAACGGTCAGCACAGCACAGCATTAGAAGCAATCAAAGAAGGGGTTGACAATAATTGACAATAATTAAGTTAAGTCAAGAAGGTGACGGAATTCATTTCTCGTGAATATGTGGGGGGGGGGGCAGTCGGAGGATGGTAAATCGTTCCACATTCGTTCTGCTTTGAAGAATTTGCAGAAGTTCACGTTACGGCAGAATTTGATTTCTAGGGTGTGGGGTTGAGCGCTAGTTACAGCTCGTGTGCTACGCATAGGAAGAATTTTACAAAGGATCAGGCTAGAGATTTCAGATTTCAAGGGAATTAATTTCATTTGATGTTTTGCAATATTAAAGAAGCTAAAAGGTAGAATTCAGTCAGCTTGGTGGTCCCTGTACCTGGCACAGCTTTGGAATCTTTAATCAAATCAAAGCCAAACTGGGATTGAAGTTATTTTACTAAATGGGGATCTACTCCACAATTTTTTTGAATTATTTTTCTCTTCTTCGTTTTTTTATAAACCATGTCTTTATAAGAATTTCCTTCTTTTTTTCTCTTTTCTTCAATTCTATCTATAATTGGTTCAAAAGCATAATTTTGACTATAATAATTCTTAATACTAAATATCAGATAATGTGAAGATCTATCAAAATTTGTATTAAAATGTTGCTTGCCTTATTTGTCGAAGGCTTACTTAGTGGTAGTAAATATGTAAATATATGTAATGCTAAGTAGGTAAGTATTTTCTACACAGTGCATCACCCTGTGCTTCTTTTAGTTTCGCTCAATTTTTCTAATCACACAATTTTCTATTACTTATCTTCTGCCCTAGGTAGAACTAGACATTTCTCAGCACTTAAATCTGCACGAGTCCATTTATACAGCCTGATGCCAATAAAACTATATGCACAAATGCACCTGAAATTAAATATAAATAAACAACAATGCCAAGTTCTCTGTAGACTCTGTAGAGTTTCGGGCTTGGCTGTCGTTTATTATTTTAATTCGTTGGCGCTCAAAATTTAAAGTGTTTTTTCTTGTTTCAGAGCGCGCGGTCGTCTATGTGACAAATATGATATTTTCAACTATAGTTTTCCCTTGCCCATAGTTATAGTTCAAAAAAGATATTCGCTTGGTAAAGACTTTGATTTTGATTCGTGTTTTACGGTGTTTTGAGAGAAAAGTTTCCTTTATAGCTTATGAAAAATCAATCGTTTAGTGATAGGCTACTTCCTTAGCCTTGATAGAGTGCTAATTGAGTTTTTTAATTAGACGTTTTCCTTCGTGTATTGTAGATGATTTTACCTTTTCTAGTCATAATATTTGTTCGATCTGACGAATTTGAATTGTTTTTATTTTTACGATTGAAAAAAAAAACATGTTATATAACTAGGTTTTTATTTTCCTGTTTTATGGTGTACAAAAGATGTGCAGTGATTTGTAGTTATTTTATTTATAAGTGCAGACATCTTGAACTGTTTACACGATAGTCAATTTTTAAATAATAAATAAAATTAAAAAAAAAAAACTTACTAAATTTTGCCAGTTGAAATATAAACAAGAAAATTCTTGGACAAAAGTGCAATAGAAAAGAAAGTGCAAATAGAAAACATTATCAATTATATAATAGGTGTTTACAGAATTTGTTATATTTGCTTTTAGTTTGTTTTTTTTCAAAACAGTGCTTCTAAGAATTGTGCTGTTTTTGTTTCTGAACTTATATAATACGTGACTGAATATTCTGGCGAATGTTGTTGAAAAAAATTCATCAATAAAATTCGGATTTCACATGATATACGTAAGTACCATAAAATTGTGGAATGCATTATTATCAATTACTCAAAAATTTACATAATTTTACTGAATTTAATGTCAAAAGGTTCATTCAACTTTTATGTTATATATGTATGTACAAAACTTGTTAATTTACAAGGTAATGGCATCGCGTGCTTGGCAATTAGTCTCCGATTGTCTACGCACGTGTTATGTTTCATTTACTGTATCCAACAGCTAATGGGAGATGATGTTGTTATTTATTATTAATGATCATCTGGTCATTTCATTGGCTTGTGTCGGCCTATGGGGTGAGCACAATTTGTCTATCTAGAACTCCAATTATCGGTCGTTGATTTTGCCAGTGTGTTCATATCTCTTCAAAGTATATATATGATAAGGGTAAGAGTCTCCTATTCATGTATAACGATTTCCTAGTATGGCTTTATATTTAACAATTGGCCTGTGATCAAGCGGATATCTGTACTTAGTCTTACTTAAGAGTTCGTTCGTCTTGTTGTTGAAATTTTTCATTTAGAATATGCTATGGATAGAAACTGTATAGGAATATATCCATGTTGAAGATCGCGAACTAACATTCTAAACTATTAATTCGCTAGGTAGTACTGATCGACGACCGTTATTAAATCACTGGACTTCTTACATCCATAACTTTTGATAGAGAGAATATGATATCGGCAAATATGGGATTTCTGGATTTGAATAATATGACTTGTGATAGAGACCTTTTGAATATTTTGCTAGAGGAACTTATTTTATTCACTACTACTGTTGATACTGTGCCTACTACAGCTTTCTCTTTCCATTTTTTTCTCCTCTCTGATTTCAGATTTCTACTCATGAAGGAAACCCATTTTATATAGTTCCATTCTGTTCGATATGACGTAGTACATCAAAATTTGTCTCTGCACGGTGCAGTGTATCGCTCTCGTCATTCATACCAATAGAATTATCAGTAAAGAGATTCTATTAAATATCCCATAGCCCATTAGATGTGAATGTTATCCAATCTTATCTCTCAACAGTGCAGAGGTTTTTCTTTTTCATCTTTTCTCTTAGACATTCTTAATTTTTTTTATCTTGAAAATTCATTCAAACACCTCCGCATAGGACATCTTTGGACATATTTTATCTTTACGTCTCTATCCAACATGATCGCTTTCAGAAAAAGTAATCAAGCTTAAAGACGTAAACACTACGCTTTCAACACCTTTGTTCCTGCTGATGCCTTCCTGGATGTTTTTTTTCCACTGGTTTCTTGAAATTCAATTCAATTCAGTTTATTTAAGATAATATTCTTTTGCAAAGGAATTTTGTTTCCAAGACTTGGACACTATTTACAATATTCATCATAAGTCTCCGTCTCCAATTAATGATCTTTTCTACGCCCTCCTGCACTCAAGTGATATTATCAATTTTGATAACTTCAATTCGAGGCTATTGTTGGTTGGAAAATTTCTTCAGATGAGCATCTGCTGTCGTCTTTTTCAAGTTTTTTACAATATGTTTTATCCTTCATTGATACGTTAGCAGTGAGAAATTATTATTTTTATGCTTCATTTTTCATCAACAGATTCAAACATATACAGAATATAGCGGTAGCTTTCTATATGACTTTTGACTTTCCATGATGGAAGATAATCTCCAAAAACGTCTTTCACCTTTTTGCCTTCAAGCATATTTGTAGAAGGTACCAGATCAACTCTACTTTTGCAAACGATTGACAACCATAATATTGAAAATTATTAATTTTTGGCAAGAAACATTTTGTTGACATAAGAACTTTAAATAAGTTTAGATAGAATGATAAACGTAAAAATATATTAGTTATCAATTATATGACTTTTAAAAACTGTAATATTTAGATTTTTAATATCATATAGAGTTCTTATTTTGCAAAAGTAGGTACTTGAAGGAAAATCCAAGACAGTAATTTTTTTTAGAATATAGATATTAAATTGAATGTTTTAAAAAATTTAAACATAATTCTATAGATGATAAAAAAACATTTGTACATTACCCTGTCCATGTATGTACACTTAGTATTGTTCATCAGTCTCAATCATGTCTAATGTAAACAATTAATAGCCACATTTTTCATCTTCAACTCCAATCTTGTTCTTTAGATCATTAATTGTGATAATTTTTAGAGTTGGACTGGATACTAGCTTTCTACTGACTGACTGGTTAACAAAAACAATCATATCATATATTTGCTACTTATAAATAACAAGAAAAAGTATTTTTTTAGTAATCATATTTTAGGACCACAGTAGCAGGTCCAGGGTGGTCGTGGAGGTCATGCCCTCACCTAAATTTGAAGAAAAAATATTTGATTAATTAGTTATTTGAAAAAAAAAAAATATATTTATTTTATATTTTTTTTCTTTATATAATTCAACTTCAAAAAAAAAACTTACCAAAATCAAAATTTATTTCAATGAATATATTATTATATGTATGTGAAGTATGTGTATAGGTTTTTCTCAGAATTTGCGTTTGGAACCCCAACTTTGGGTGATCCAAATCCCTCCAAACCTTCTCAATCCACGAAACAGACTCCCTCACTAATACATCAGAGCCCTAACTTAGTCCTAACTCCTAACATTCTAAAATATTTACAGCATTCTTATGTAAAACCACTGACATATATAATATTGACAGACTACGTCCATAGAAATACACTGCAGGAAATGGGGTCACTTCTATATAGCGTTCTCTTTTGGTCTAAGCGCCAAGTACCAACTGAGAGAGAACTGTAAACAACAAATAAATAAGTGTGTTCGTCGAAATAAATGTTTTTAAATTAATTACTTGGGTTAATTAATGATAAAAAGTGTTTTACCAATGACAATATATTCATAGATACTCAACATAAATTCGAATGATTTTATTAAAATACCTTTTCAACTTACCGCCAATGGTTTTTTCAATGTTGGCATCGACATATCGAACAGTCCATTATATATGCCAGTGTGTAAAACTGAGAAAAGTTTGGTTTGAATGACTCCTGCGGTTTGCACCCAAAACTACTATTCTATTAAAAAAGTATACAAAAAAATGACACATAACCCACACCGCTTAATGCGGAAACCTTCCTAGTACCTCAGTACAGTACTGCAGTGCCTAAACTGAGCGACTTACGGCGCTGGATGTTTTTTTTCCTCAATTTAATTTGAACTAAACGACTTATGGCGCTAGATGTTTTTTTTTTCTCAGTTTAATTTGTAAGATGAAGATGACTCCCTAATTTCAGATCCGTCACTGTACGACTAGTATTGTAAGATATATACTTTCATTAATATTTAAATTTAGCAAGCAAACTTGTCAAGCTATGATATGAACAATTAGAGCCGGACCTGACTTGCGAGTCCGCCCTCTTATTCCCCATGATTCCCATGCAACGTAGAGATACCGTATTATGGGTACATGCAGCTTATCCAAAAACGTCCTGCAGTCTCCCAGTAACTTAGAATACTAATGACTTACTAGCAACAATTTGTGATTCCATAATTTATAATGTAGTAATGAATAGCTGCGATCTAAACCAATTATTTATTTACGAAGACAGTGACGGGTTAAAAGCCGAATTTTAACTAACTTATTTCTCTATGAGACACAAACTTTTAATTCTAGTTCTATTTGCATGCATCATCAGAACGTGTGTGTATGAAGATGAAAATCTGATGTCCAAATCTATCTATGAACAGCCCTTGATTTGATCGTGGTTTGTATCTATCTATACAGTTTTGAAGAGAATCGAAATGGGGAAGAAAAAGTTTTTTGGGCTCTCGATCGGAATGGGTCCAAGTACAATTGCTTCATATCCCGCATTTTCCAAGTGTTATTTTAAATGACACGCCAATGCTGATTACCTTTAATGGGAAGAATGATGAATCGGTCTATGAAATTATTTGACCATAGCCAAATTTATAGGACATTTCGCAGACTGTGGTTATCATCCGGCATGCTGAACTTCGTAATATGCTTGAATTTAGTTACTAATATTATCATACTACTTCACCCCGTAACAATATCATTTTTCTATTAGAACCATATCTCTCCTTTTCGTGACTCAGTTCTATGTAGTTATAGCCTAGATGAAATCTTAGAGGATGTACTTACTAAGTTTGTCATTCCGGTCGTAACGCATAGAAATAATGCTGGTAGAGCCGAGTGGATTGGACACTCACGCATAGTATTAAATATTATTTTTATTTTTGCATGTCCGTCTGTCCGTGCAGTCTGTACGACCGTCCGTCAGTCTGTCTATCCTCGCGTTACTTAGAGGGCTGAAATGTTGTCTTGCACATAGCCTTTCCAAAAAAATTTTAGAATTCAACTCGAAAATGGGACAAATCAAGTAAGTCCTTTGTAGGGTTGTCATATGCAAATTTCATTTTTCACTACGTATTTGAACACTTCCTAAGAACGAGTCAACGTAGAGTGTTGGAATTTTGTACATAGTGTTTTCATAAAAATAGTAAATATAATTTCAACAAGTAAAAAAGTTAGAATTGGTCTAAGACCAATTCTTATGATACCCTAGATGAATGCCCGTATTAAATTTCATATGGTCACCGATCGCACAGTTTGTCGCACAGAAAAAATGGTTATAACCAATTTTATAGGATTTCGTATTCTGCAAAAGATTTTAGTACAATAAAAATGTCTTGGACTGATCGTTTTCAAAGTATACGTAAAAAACCGGACTTTTTATATGGCAACACCAAGAAGGAGTTGCCCGATTTAGTCCATTTTTGAAATTTTATTTGCTAATGTAGTAAAAACATCATGTACGAAATTTCAGCTCTCTACGTCGATGCGTTCTCAGGCAGTGTCCAAATATATAGCGGAAAACGAAATTTTTATATGGCAACCCCACGAAGGAGTTGCCCGATTTGTCTCATTTTCGAATTTAATTTTACTTTTTTTTTAAAAGTCCGTGTACTCTTTAAGTATACGCGTTCTCGAGGTACTTTGAATAGTAACAGTAGTAGAAGACTAATGAAATTCTATCACGATCAATTTTTATTCAAACGTAGTGGTCTAGTTAGTATGAGACTCCTTTCCTTGTAATGATGGTAGATCAAAATGGATTGGACAACCATGCATAATATTAAAAGTAATTTTGATTTTTGTATGTATGTCCGATCCGTCTGTCTGTTCGTCCTTTCGATAACTCGAGAATGCTGAAATTTTGCACACGGGCTTTTTAAAAAAAAATGTAAATCTAAGTTCGAAAATCTGACAAATCGGGTAACTTTTTCATAGGGATGCCATATAAACATAAATTTTTCACAATGTATTTGTACACTGCCCGTGAATACGTTGACGTAGAAAGCTGAAATTGTACACGTATGGCGTTGTCATAGCAATAGTAAATACAATTTCGAAAATGGACTAAATCGGAAAATCCCTTCTTGGTGTTGCCATACAAAAATCTAGGTTTTTTACATATACTGTTAAAACGATTAATTTTAGACATTTTTATTGTACTGAAAACTTCTTTAGAATATTAAATCATATGAAATTGATTATAATCATTTTTACTGTCCGACAAACTGTTCTAGAAATATTTGCGAAAAATTACCGTAACAAGCAAGCACAGAGGGTTGGGCTTGCAAATTTATAAATGGGCATTCATCTATACTTATTGTAAGAATTGGTTTTAAAATAATTCTAGTTTTTTTTCCTTGTTTTTAAACTAAACTAGAATGGAATCAGGCGATTGGAGTCCTTTGATTAGGCGACAAATAATTTCAAATCAAACTATATCGGTTTTTTTTATGAAAATAAAGTAAATAGATTGAGAATTTATAATTATATAGTACTAGCGATTGCCCGTGGCTCTGGTCACGTGGACTAAATTGTTATTGCTTAGCTTTTCTATGTATATATTATATTAAAAATGAAAAACAATTGATGCGCCAATTTTTACAGTACATAAGAGCTTGAACAGACAGACCTGATGTATTGAGAGAATTTCAAAATTCGGTCGGATAGTGGACTGCATCTTAAAACATATACAGGATTGTTTTATTGGTGTTTTCGACGGTTTTGTGTTTAGAATTTAATATAGCACGCTATTGAAACCAGATTAGAGGGCGTTTAAAAATTCTTTAGATGTCTGGATAAATTTTTTCTTCACTTAGCATACTTTTTGTGGATGGGAGACACTCGGGGTCCGATATTTCTCCATTTCTCCACAAGTAACATTTTACTTAATTAGTATGTAATCTGCGTTTAACAAAGAATTGTCTTTCGAGAGTGCCCTGAATGCAGCAAAAAGTTTGGCGTTAATATTATTTCGTTATTATTTATGAGATCGTTGAGGGTACGATCGATCAAAATAGATGCTACTCTCATTCCAAACTATGAGACTAGACTGATGCATCAATTTTGAAGTAGCACACTTTATTTAAATATTTTGCATACAAAATTCGCATTTGGTGCTATGTTCAAAGGTAATTTAAAGAATATGCTATGCTGCCAGCAGTGTAGCGGGAATTGCCGAAGGTGCAAGTGCTATGTATCCATCTGATCGAAGCTTTGCCAACAAAAGGTTATGTCTTATATTATGTGGATAATTTGTATTTTCAAAAACAAAAGAATATGTATATATGGAAGTAAGCAAATAAACTGAATGGAATTGATGGTGTTTAGATGTTGCTGGAAATTAAAAAAAAAGCGCCATGTAATAAACTGTAGCATAAAACCCTTTTTGTAGGTTACTTTTCAAAAATAGATATATGCTACCACGGAGTTTTTTATAGAATATATTATACCAAAAACATTTTCCATTCAATGTAAAAATATACATTTCTAAGAGTTTAGGCAGCTGGTTTTTATTGACATTTTTCAGTAAAATCGTTACTGCTTATTCTATATACATAATTTCTACCATAACAAAATATATACTTAAACCTGGCCAGAGAACATATACATACGAGTACCTATATAAACTAATAAAAAAATCATTTAAATCAGATCAGTAGTTCTCGAGGTATAAGGCCTTATAACACTGAGTAAACTTCTGTGTAAAGCACTACTAACACATCGTTTCAACTATTCATCATTATTTGAACATAGCGTTAGATTAGGTTAGGTAGGACGGGTGCAGCTATAAGTATCTAGCCTGCTTCACTTAGACCGCCAGTGGGTCCATTGTGCTCTTAGTCCTCATGCATAATGAGTAAAATTCCCTAGATTCATCTTACTTCCCTTAGGAAACTCAGGATGTATCTGAACTCTTTGATTTGCAGCTCCCCCAGACTTAAAAAGAAGTAGCTACCCATTGGCCTAACTCTTTTATTCATTAGAGTGGAGCGCTCGCAGAGTAGATGTATTGAATGGATTCGATTTCCTCCGAGTCCTTACAGCAAAAATTGTTCGTTACTATACCCAGCCTTCTAGTATGATCTCCTATGGCATCATATGCTGGCCACAATTGCCTTGCGGTACAGCAGGTTTCTCTGTTAATCCACCGGAGACTTGCCTTTTGATAGCCGCTCCTGATCATCTCCTCTTTTAAAGCTTCGGTCGGGAGCTTCACATAAGCTACAGCTGCGGAGTTATCCATTTTAGAGCCCATGTTGACTAACTCATCAGCCATCGCATTGCCTGTGGCCAGGTACCCAGCATTGGATCAGCTTGTAGCGTGTACTTAATTCCTCAAGGCTAGTCTTGCAAAACTGCACTAATTTTGATTTAACCAGCACAGCATACAGGGGTTTAATGACTGCCTGGCTGTCAGTGTATATGCAGATGTGCTGTGCGGACTCTCTGGACATAAATGTCAATATTACCGCCTGGTAAATCGCTACGATCTCTGCCTAAAAATCACTACATTTGTCCGGCAGTCTATAAGCCTCGTGTCACTGGCGGTCTCTGGAGTACTTTTCAGCCCCTGTGCTCGCACTCGTTTTGGATGCATCCGTAAAGATAGAGATATGGGATGTTGCCACCATCTCCTTCCAATCCCAATCACTCCTGGTGGGCATCATTGCATTAACACCGCCACGAAGAGTTGGGAATGGTATTTGATAGTCAGTTTCTTCCGTGCAATCAGAGCAGTCTATCTTCTGGAGTATATTGGAATGCCCAAAACCCCTCTCCTTGCACCAACCCCCGCTCTGAGTCTGACAGAGCTAATTGCCGCTATACTCCTGCAGTGGAGGTCTAGCGACAGTAAATCTAGCATGACCTCCGTGGGCGTGGTGTGCAAACACCCAGTTATTCCCAGGTCACATTTTCTCATTCACATATTTAGTATTTTCCGTCATTAAAATTATATTTTCCGGAGACCTATTTCCTTGGGAAAAGGATATCAATGATGTGTTTTACAAGACCTCTTCCAACAATTTACCGGTTTAGTTTCAGATATAAGGACTTCTTTGAATGTTTGTAGTGGTCAGTTCGTTTGAAAACATAGCGAATACTTACAAAAGATATGCATTTGCATGCTTCTGCATGGCTTCAACTGACGCAAGATCTAAAGTCAGTTGACATTCCTAGCGTTGTTTATTTGCCAATTGGATGCTAGACAACAAATAAATTTGAATGTTAATTTAACTTCAGTGTTCAACTTCCTTTTCAACTTATTATGCTTTCATCAACTCACCAAATTGTCGAGTTACACATGCGATGATTCAACAACAACTTATCACTATTTGGAGGATTTTGGGTTGACGTGTGATTAGTGCGTACTTCTTCGAAAATACTGCTGGGGCTAGAACTGCGTTAATTTTGCTTTATGAACGTTTTATCACAAAGCTATTTTATCGTAAATCTGTCACATAAACAAATATTCTACTTTAATAGTTTTAATTACTCTTAATAAAATATCGTCGAAGCAGCTTACCGTAACGGTGGAAAAGTTTCGTTAAAATTCAAATCAACCATGTGTTCCTAAAAGCGTCAACAAGTATACACAGATTTCTCAAATATTTATAAAAGTGGATTTAGCGAACCACAAGTATTAAAGTAGAGCGTTCGAGACAGTGTCATCAACGCCATTGTACAGATTTGCAAAAATGTTTGCAACCTCTTTATTTGCTTTACATACAGAGGTTGCAAACATTCTGGCAAATCTGATATGATATGACCATATCTTCCGTAAATATGATTAAGGATAAATTTGGCATACTAGGGAGATCGGCAGTGTATATATTGTAGAGAATTGGCCCTAATACCGAACCCTGAGGTATTCCTGCAATTCATTGTCTTGGTGTCGAAGAAATTGAACTTAGATAGAAATTCAGGGAAACCTAAATTAA
Source organism: Dioctria rufipes (assembly GCA_963924295.1). NCBI lineage: Eukaryota > Metazoa > Arthropoda > Insecta > Diptera > Asilidae > Dioctria > Dioctria rufipes. The sequence continues at coordinate 264,918,132 of OZ002741.1, read as the reverse complement.
TTATTTATTATTATTTATAAGGTATACCTACAATTCGTGGAAGTATCTTCAGGCACTGTAAGCTTGTAAGCCATGTAATTCAACCTATTCAGGTCGTACAAAAATTAGACGATATTTTTTTAAAATGATGTGTTTTCAGTCACTAAGGGATCAAATTATCGTCGGTTTAGACGACCACAACTCATGAGGGGAGTGTAATATAGGACTGGTCGAGCAACCGTTTGAAAGGCTATGAAGCTTTACATACAATGAGCTCTATAATTGACCGTATACCTTGAACTTTTTAAGATCCAGGGTATTTTGTGAAAGACTTGCGTATTTTCTTTATCACGCTGTAACTACGAAATGGTTGAGATGCCGCCGGCCCCTTGCGATACAATTTTTTGTTCAACTAAGTGACTATTATCACATCCTGTTCTATGGACCATCATGGACGAAACACCCGATATAAGGGGTATTATACGTATAACGTTTTTTGGAAGAATGTTCACGTTTCCGCCGTTGTAACTCGTTACACATCCGACTTACAAAAAAAGTGTTTATACAAAATATATAGAGAATTTAGTCTTCTTCATAGTTGGGGAATTATTTTGAAAAAACCAATTTTTTGTGCCTTTAATCCAAGACGGCAAAACGCGCCCCCCTCGACCCCCCTACATTTGTGAAAGCTTGGATTTTTCATCGGGGCCCGGAACTAAATAACATATATAAAAATCACAACTATCCCATCTTTTGTAGGGCAAGAATCCTTACTGACTGGACTATAAAGCATATTTAAAAACTACGATGCGTTAAAATAGGTACCTTTCGATAAAATCCTTTTGATATAAATTTTTGTATGATAAACTGCTTGTGATCAAATGTTGGTAAGCCGCATTAACTGTCAACTCCATTCGTTATCGTGACATTATAACAAAAATTTTTAAGAGATGAAATGAATGATATCGATTTAAATGACTTGTTGAAGAGGATGACCACCGGTGCCACCTGCCACATAACGTGAGATAATAAATCATATTTACAAAGTTATCGGTATATAACAATTATCCAGGATTGAATCAAAATTTGAAGAAAGCGAATCGATGAGTTATTGGCGAAGCAGAGCCACAATTATGCAAAATTGCCAAGGGTAAAAATATAATGCAGTCCACGTTTAATGTCAATGCTCTTATTCTTTTTGTTGAAATAAAAATATCGTAAATTTCAGACGAAATAATACGCTTTCTTGAAGAATCAAAAAGAGACCCTTTAATTTCAATGCAAAAACTTATTCATGTAATTCTACATAATAAACGATTACATAAAAACGGTCATACCATCACTTTGACGCATCTTTAATAAATCTATATTTAAAACGTTACCTATCGACATTAAGTTGTTTCCTTCTTACACAAACTTCTGGCCTTGGTAATGATTAATGTAGAACGAAAAAAAAAATGTATTCGAAGTATGTACTTCCAGTTAAATATTCACGAATAACCTTCAATTTAATTTTTAATAACCTTCGCGGCACGTTTCACGATGAAAATAATTGTTTATAAATAAACCAAACTATGTATATGTAATATCTACACAGAATAACAGCAAAAACCGAAGTAGTTTCACAATTTTTCAAAAGGACATTTTTTCTGCAATTGGTATGTTACATACATTTGTGTGTATCCACATACCCTGGAATAAATTGAAAAGCTTTTTAGCACTCTTTTTAATTAAAATTGTAAGCCTTGGCAAATTTTTCTTTTATAGTTTTTTATTCTGACAATTTTTTAGTGTTTACACTAATATTTCTGATTACTTTCAAATTCAATTGTCTCGATAATCGAGGATATGATCGCCTGTTATTATTCTAAGCTTCCACCTTGTGCTAGAGTTTAAATTTAATGACTTTCCTTCAAAAATGAGAAACTTTAGTCATAAGATAGGCTAGATAATTCATATTACAGGGTGGTGGTCAAACAAAGGTGTAATGAGGTAGTTTCAGTACATTTGTATCTATGTAGATATTTGTAGTATACAGTTAACTAGTTGATATTGAAATTGAAAAATGAAATCAATAAATTTGAAGTAATGAATGAATTTGAATTAATAATCCTTAATTCCCCTAAATTACTAAATTACTCCGGAGCACTAGTAGAAATTCGTAATTAATACTTTATTATAGCTGTATAAAGAAAGGCATAATATGGTGTCCGCAGAATCCTGGTGAAGGTCATAGTGAACAGCTTAGGTATTTAAATGGACCTCAACCAAGAACCGTCAATCGTGCACCCTATTCTAATTTGTTGACTCTTCCTCCTTCTTCTATTTGCTTTCGGGAGTATTTCGCACACTATCATCATTAAAGCTCAAATAGTAGCTCAGATGTAAGATGAATTCCATAAATTGCATATATATGTATGTCGGTATGAAGCTATATTGGTAGCATTCTTTAACATCAATTTCTTCTTTAATATTTCTAAAATCTTTTGAAGCTTTTCGACAAATGATGCATTTGGAAAATGATTTAGGATTCGCTAAATACTGAGTTACTTTGCCATCTAATATTTAATGAAGTACAGCGAACAAAAGATTAAGTCATTACAAATGAATTAATTTCACTTTTTTTTAAATTCAACTTCACTTTTAACAAGCTCCTTAGTCTCTTTTAGATACTGAAATTTAATAGCTGCAAACGTGTGCTTATAATAGGTGATCATATTTCTACATTAAATTTGCATTTTTAAACGGAGACGAACCAATGATGTTATGAAAATATTACAATAATTATGTTACGTTTTGTCTTCTGAAATATGTATATTACTAATATACAACTAAGCCTGAAGCGCCATCACATCTTCATTTGCTTACTACACTAAACTGGTATCATTCAAGGTCTCAATTTCATCTTTTGTTTTATTTTTTCTTAATCCAAAGTATTAATTTCTTTTTTTGGTTTTCTATTCCCACTTAGCACCACTTTTATACAACACTTTGTTCTTATTAATAATTCACTTTTTTGACAAAAGTGCATTAGACATCAATTGAAGCTATATATAACATTTTAAATACTGGACTCTAATTTTTAAAATAGTAGACCAACAAAGTTGGAAAATTTGTGAAAACTGCTAAAAACTTGATTAGCTCGTGCAATTAGCGCTATAAGGTAGGTAATCATTCCTACCTAATTCCCAATCCTTCGAATTATCATTTTTTTAATTTAATTATTTTTGATTTAGGAATGGAAATGACCAATTTAATTAGCATTCCAATTAATAATGTATTGAATTGAAATTCTATGTTTTCCACCGAGATTGGCAAGGCAAATAAATTGAAAAGTGATTAAAAATGAACTTATCCGATTTTATGGCTAAATTCTTCTTTAATTCCTTTTCTATGAAAACATTCTCAAATTGATTGGTATTTCTCATATTGAGTCAAATTGTTAGTTATAAAATCAGCGCATTTAATATGGAAGCAATAAAAAAACTGCAATATTTACTTGAAATATAATCTTGCCAATTTTATTTCAGAAAAACTCCTTGTTTTCTAAAATAGCCGCTATGCACTTTTATTTATTTCACTGAATGTTAGCTACAATGGTCGCAGGACACAATACTTAAATTAAAGCTAAAGTAATTATTGAGGATTTTTCTAAACTGAGTCTTATTAATATTAAAATCTATCGAATAGAAATTCAAATTAAAAGTACAACACATTCTAGTCATAGTCAAGAGTCCATAGTTGGTGCGATTTGAACACAAATAAATAAAGTCATTAGATCGGAAGTGTCGAGATCGTGAATTGAAATTAATTATCTCAAGCATCAAAGATATGTCGATGTCACTCTTCACAAATTGAAATACAAAATTTATATCACAAATCTCTCTACGAGTCTCATAGGAAGGTGTATTAAATTTAATCTTTCGTATAAGGAGGAAGATGAAGTCTATCCTTCCATTCGAGACCTCTTAGAGCAAAAAGTAAGAATCTCCTATGCACGCTCTCAATACGATCGGAAAGATTTTTGTAAGAGGGAGGCCATATAGAACTGGCATATTCCAAAACGTGTCTAGCAAGAGTAGTAAAAAGAGCTTTAGTAATATAGATATCATCTAATTCTTTTGCCAAGCGCCTTACAAAGCCTAACATAGAGTTTGACCTATTCCTCAATTTAAGAAAAAAATTTATGCTTCTTCCAACAGGCTTTGATAGCAAGTTCCTAAAGAGTCCTTAAGTAATTTGTAGGAAATGCTAATCAATTTGAGATTTTTTCCATAAAATAGGAATTTAAAAAGGAACTAAATCGAGTTTTAAGTTATCTATAAGTCAATTTCAAATTATTTTTCATTCCATTACTGCCAATCTCAGTGGCATATATGAGGAAATTCAATTCAATACATTATTATTTGGGTATATTAATTCCATTGGTTTTTCCTCATTCTTAATTGAAAATTAATCGAATTAAAAAATGCTAACACAAAAAAAATGGAATTCGAATTGAAATGGATGATAAAGCTAACAACTCTATGAAATACAACTATTTATGCGTTAATTTACGATAAAATAATAAATAATTATAAATAAAAAATAATATATATATTAATTATTATTTATTAAGATTATTAAATCAGTAAATATGTTGATTAATATGGTGTTGTTAATTATAAGTCTTTGTTTCGAAATATTGGAGTCCGTTGCTAAAACAAAACTAGGCAATCCCACCGTCGCGTCGTTGGAAAACATCTTCTTGAAAATAAGAGAAGACCTTAGTGCCAAAAGGATGGAAGTGGTTATGTAATGAAACTCACTTTTCATTGCAACTGCCTGGGTGCTTTTCATAGGTTAATTTTCAATACTATGTATTGATTACAAAAATTCTGTTCGCTGCACCTACCTATAACGAAAATAAGGTATATAACGCTGAAACATCTCCCATCACTCGTGTTGTCATTTGAACATTTACGTCTAATTGTTTACGTAATTTTGTTATTGCTCTCTATTATATAGATACGGATCTAAATTATGTTATGGCTGCGTATATAATTTACTTCGTCTTCTGTATACCGATTTTAATGACTTAATATAAAGTCAAATAGCTGTTTCAGCCGATTAGATGTCCTTACTTGATTATACTGCATACTTCTGTGGAAAATTGACACAGTACATGGTGTTTCCGTCTAGGAGATCAACAGAGCAAGAGGTGATAGTACTCACCTAGGCAAAATAAAAAATTGTATGGCAAGGGGGGGGGGGGCATATCAATCGTTTTAGAGTTACACGGTGATTAAGAAAAAAAGCTAGTTTTACACAAAATACCCTATATCTTAAAAACTGCAGGGCTAGGGTCGAAGATAGGAGCTGATTATATGTAGAACTTCATGAGCTTTCCAACAACTCTCAACCAGCCCCATACCCCTCTCCCCTCAAGAACTATGGTTGTCTAAACTAAAAATGTCGGATTTTCTTACCTTTTTTTTTAATTAAACCTTTATTATTTTTGCAAAACGGTCATTCATATAACTTTTCTTTATAAAAATTGTAAACTGTATATTCTCCTCTTTAATTTGACCTCTTACACCCTATGTGTTAACTGTATCGGTTAAACAGTTATTAACTCATAACCTATTCAGGTCACAGCGAAATTAGAAGATATTTTTTTAAATGACGCGCTAAGGGAACAAATTATCGTTGAGAATAAATTTGAAAATAGGTTTGACAATAGGTTAAGAGCTAATAACTCTTAAAGGGCTACAGATAGCTGACAGCGTATAATTGGTCAAATTAAAGAGGAGAGTCTACAGTTTACGGTTTTCATAAAAAAAAAAAAAATTTAATAACCTGTTTACAAAAATAATAGAGGTTTAAAAATAAAAAAGGGAAGTTTAGACAACCATAATTCTTGAGGGACAGGGTTATGGGGCTTGTTGAGCAGTTTTTGGAAAGGCCATGAAGTTCTGCATACACCTAACTGCGGCCGTACGCCCTGAAATTTTTAAGATATAGAGTGTTTTGTGAAAAACTAGCTTTTTTCTTAATCAACCTGTAACTCCTAAACGGTTGATATTGTCCCCCCTGCCATACAATTTTTGGTTCATCTTGGTGAGTGCTATCACATCCTGATCTATTGATTTCCTGCGCGGAAACATGATCATGACAGTTTAGAGGATAATCCTTGCAGTAGTGGACGACCGAAAAGTGCATCAATACCAGAAATAATCGGTAAATTTCACGATATTGCTCTGGAAAGTAAGCGATTAGAAGGTTCAAACATTGCAAAGGCATTTCTAATGGATCAGCATTGAATTCCATAAAATAATTAGGTATGAAAAGCTAGCGCTTTTATTATTAAGCGAACATTCCTGCTCATTTTTCTCAAGAGTGTTTGGACCAACTTAAGAAAAATACAACGGATTTTGTATACGTAGATTTGTTATTACAGTTGAGATTGGATCCACCACTATACTCCAGTACATTATCTTCAAAAAGATAAAACATTAACAGGAAGATACTATGCAAATCTATTAGATAAACTGGATAAAACTAATTTTCCATCATTACAATGCACCTGCCCACACAACCATATCAAAGACAAACATATTAAGGTACAGTTTACAGCCACATGCATCTTATTCACCTGATCTCCATTCCTCTAACTTCCATTTATTCTTGAATAGAAAATAATTTGTTGTTGGAAAAAAAAAATGCATCAACTGAAGAAATAATAGCAGAAGTAGAGGAGTACTTGAGCTTCCGGACTTGAATCACAGATATGGCAGGCATAATGTCATTTGAACATCTTTAGACGAAGAGGAGATTATATTGAAAAAATACAAGTAGTATCAGAAACAAATTTTTGAACAGCGCTCGTAAAATTGAAATAGAAAATAAAACCTCACGTGAATAAACATTAAATGAAACAAAAAGTATCGCCATTTAGTCAATGGTTCGTTAGGAAATGCCAACAAATTCTTTGTTTTTCCTTTCCATCGAAATAATGTATGTCCTAATGTGGCAGTAGTAATTGTAATGAAAGATTGGATTGAAGTGGAGCGCTCTATATGTATTTAGACCGATGTACATATGTATTGTCTATAAGGGGTGGTATTATGAAATTACATATGTACCAATGAAATATTGAATCGAAAAATTTGATTTTATGACTAAATATAGGCACATACTCGTGAGTGTCGTGAGTCGTGTATGTAATTAAAAATTCCTGACCTTAGCCGACAGTAAAGCAAAAGTGAATCAACAAGTAGTTATAAACATTTCCACTTTCAAGTTGGTCTATATATGTATGTAACGTATGTAGCATTTGAAGTAATAATTCAAATTAATTATTTACAAAGATACCCATCAACATTTCGTGCTCGTATTAATATGAGTTTATTTCGGAAGTATAAATTGGATATAAGCTATACTGGAAGTGTTCATAACCATCCACCATTAGTGGATCATCAAATCACCTTTTACTGCGCAAATTAGACAAAGTTTTATTATCATTACTAACGTAGTATAATTGTAGATATATATGTATACATGTATGTATGTATGTATGTATGTATGTATTGACAAGTACATGCGGTGCCCTTAAAAATAAGGAAAAAGTTGATCCGTTACATGATAAATTATTACATCGAAAAAATCGATTGGTTATAACAACTGGCAATAAGTCCTGGAACTATCGAGTCTTAATATAGTTTTCATTATCACAGGTAGTTTTCACAGTCTCAGTCTCGGTTTGTAAATTGAACTGAAAATATGTATACTACATAACTTGGTTGCAAGACACATTTAAGTAGTTCGTATAAAATCGCCGGGAAGTGGATTTCTTTTTGTTAATAATTTGTTTACGTTTTGAAAGCTTTGTGAAATCTTTGGACTATACCAATTATCAATAATTAAGTAAAAACTCCGAAAAGAAGTTTCACTTAAAAGAAAAACTGTAGAAATCTATGCTTTGTCTAAGGTAATGAGATATTCATATGCATAAGAATTGATATGTATTAATACAACTTCAGTTATGGGATTTAATATATTCCAAAGGGGTTAAATTATGATATACGAAATACTGATTATTGCATATTATGCCGAGTGTAAATAAAGTAAAGATAACAATTAAAGTTAATGAACTCTGATAATACGGTCTTAGAGTAAATTGTATGTTTTTTTTTTGCCTTAACATGTACAAATCTGTAAGCTAAAATATCTGAAAAGGCGTAAGAAATATTTCAGCCCGTCCAATCTAGCGGCTCTCTACAAGTCCTACATTAGACCTAGAAAGGAATACAACTCCCATAATTTTTGCAAAATCATTATTGAATTTAATGGATTCTTTTAATATTGCCGATATTTGCTTGATTTGATTAATATTGCAATTTCCAAAAAATAAGGTACGAAACGAGGTCCAAGTTTCTAATCAAAAACTTTTTTTTATAAAAAATTTGAAAGTTCTACACGTTGAAGATTCGTTGTTAATATTTTATTTCTAATTGCTTCTGATACGCTTACTATCCTTTGCACGAGCTGACTCTTGATGCCAATTCGCACAGCATACATACATACCTAATGCTCTTTATCCGTTTCCATAAACAAAATGTAATGGTGTTAAATTTCGGCATTTAGAGTATTAGGAGGGATATGTGGTTCAATTCCAGCCCAGATGTTCACTGTAAGTCTTATTCGAAACAATTTTTCTCGGGAAATATGAGGTTTTGCTTCCAAGAATGAATATTGTGGATACTGAAAGAAACTTGTCCTTGTCCGTGAAAGAGGATTCATATTATATAATCATAAAATTTGTTTCAGGGAGCCCGTCGGTCCTCCTGATATGTATTTGGTAGATCCTATATGGCTCCAGCCAGATTTTAAACTCTTGCAGATTCTAATATTCGAAACATTTCTAGGACTAATCCAACGAAAGCGACACAACAGCCGGTTTGTCTAATTCGTTGGAAAACTGCACTGAATGCTTTTACTGGTGGGTACTAACCTTTTTTCTAATATGCTCCGGAAAGGGCAATTCGCTCTAAATACTTGCTATTTATTCCTCACCACCCACAGAACGAATTACGGTAATCACAAGCCTATTTCCAATTGTTCCTCAATTTTTGATAAATTTTCCTCAATTGTTTATATCACTATGCCAAAAGATATTTTAATTCCGGTATTTTTGATAATCACAGAAGTAGTAACTCTTCAAATCGGTTTGCTAATAGCTCTTTGACAAAACAGATGTTTCACACAAGCAAGCGGATATATCGCATTGTTTATTTTTTCATTGAGTGAGAATATTAATACTATGGGTTTGGAAAGATATAGAAAAGAAACATACAAATTTCAATTTTTTTTTCGATTCAGAAACTTTAGATGCTAAAGACCTTCCATACTTTTTTTTTATTGACAATATTCTTTTAATTCTCATGTGTATTTGCAAAAATTTTCTTTTTACAACTGATGATCTGAAACTTTGCAACTTCATCTCCAACAAACAAAACTTTCTTCCTGTAATATATGTACACCTCTATGTTCGTGGAATATTTTGTTCATCCATTTTAAAACGACTCGAGCATATAAGTGGAACTAAAGGTGGTCTGCTACATATTATTTTTCATAAACATAAATTTCTTTGAGCCAATCTGCAACTTTCTTACCATCTTCAAATAATTTTTTAAAATAAAATGGAATTTCAATTAAACGCTAAGCGCATTTGAATAGCAAATCTTTTCAAATTTTGAATTTTCTCAACTGAACTTAAAAATTATAGGAGTGGCGGAATCAAAGCAAAATTGCATATCCGAGCATTTACATCTATGTACAACATTTATGAATGTGTCTAGCAATCCTGACTTTAGGGATGGTTTTTCAAGGATCTTCGTTGGTCCAGGATTCATTTAAAGGTTTTTTATTCGCTTTAATTAATAGTGCGGAGATATTTAGTGCTGTAATGACAGTTAAATCAAATCTGGTTGGCCTTGATGATCTACATTCAAAGTTTATTGAAATTATATTATATGTATTTGTTTGAGTCTCATTTGATAATGAGGTCATACAATAAGAAAACAGTGAAAAATTTGACCCGTTCCAAAATGGACTTCGAATTCATGAAATTTTCGTCCTATTTTTATCCTACTCTTTCTTTTGAAGATGTCTGAAAAATTTTGCATATGCTACCTAGTCATTGTCTTGTAAGTAGAAACCTATTAATGAACTTATAGCCTGGCTTCAGGGCTAAACGTAGTTGTACTACTACATTAATCATAATCGCCGATGATATAGAAATTAATTTAGATGATAATAAATTAATTTTGTTAACTCCTCTGGATTTCTTGAAAGCGTTTGATAAGGTGAACAATATAATTCTATCTGAGAAACATCGTTCCTATTTCGATTTTTCTATCTCTGCCTACAAAATGACTTGGTCATATATAGGTGCCCCACAACACAAAGTATGACATTTTCTTTGATTTTCTCCCGTATCAACTGAAGTACCGTAAGGATCTGTTCTCGGTCCAATATTGATTGCCAATTATATCAATAATATTTCATGTATTATAAATGAGTGCAACTGCCACATGTATGCGGGCGACGTTCAGCTTTATATGTCGAAACCGCTTTGGTTGGTGGAAGATGTTTTTTGCTGTATAAACGATAATCTTGCGAGAATATCTAGTTGGGCCTCAAGCAATTCTTTCGACCTTAGTGTTACGAAGACGAACGCCATCATTAAATTCAAAAATTTGTTGGACACTTCCTCTTTTTCAACTATTTTGCTCAATATTACCATCAATCCATTTAGTAGTTCTTTCAGGAATCTCGGCTTAACATTTAATAAAACTTTAGAATGGATTGATCATATTAATAGCCTTTATGTACTCTTCAGGAACTATCGATGTCAGCAGCCTTTACATTTATTAATACTCGTATTATGCTTTCCAGTGTGGTTATAGTTCTATTAATGTCATATAAATGTGAGGTCTTCTGTAAATTTAACTCATACGTATCACAAATAATTAATGTACCCTTAATTTACTTTAATCATATGTTTTCTTACACTATCTCAATTGGGCTGTATTTTAGATTGATATATTAACTTTAAAATGAGCACAGATGACCTAGCTACCATGGGCCATTTAAACTTTATTGTATTATGCTAGTAAGGTTGTACAATAAAGAGATTTTTTAATTTCAATTTACTTTTAAAAATGCGATTGTGTTAATTTAATAATAATAATAATAATTAATTTAATTTTAAGTATCTAACTATCTATCTATCTTTTCTGCAAATTAAGTTTTTTGCAATCAGGTAAATAATGTTCCTTAATTCCGCAACTTTTTCGTTCCTCTTATAATGAACGCCAATTTTCCATTTAATCCATTCGAGTCTGGAACTTCCTTGCGGTCAGTTTGAGAAGGCACAGGAGCAAACGAAAAATATTTTTTATTCTTTTTATAGTTGCTTTCTCAAAAAGTAATTGATACAAGTTTTACTCTCAATTCTGAGACGTAATAAATTAGAATAGAATTTGAAAAACTTTATCATGGGTTACATCACTTTTTCCTGTACATAAAGCTAAAGGAAAGGCTTTTGATCAGTCACTTATATTCGTATGTCTAGTGTACAATTGTTTAAATACTGTTAGCACAACTTTTAATATTCCATCCATAATCCAATATTTTTCACAGGATAAGATCTTCATAAAATCCTCATTGGTCACTATAATTTCAATTTCTATTGATTTAATGGATATGCATGAGATATAATCTTTTCAGTATGGACATCTGGAAATTGCTATCGGGAAAAGCTACTCCCAAGTTGTTTGGGAAGAAAAAAATAAATTAAATTAAATAAAAAATAATTTCAATTAAATGATAATAAAATAAAACAAAATAATAAAAAAACAACTAAAGAATCCTCACATATATTTCGTTTGAATATCCCGAAAGGCTCAGTCATTTTAATTTGTTATTCTTGGTCAGTCGCACAGCCTACCTGGATAATATCTTTCTTTTTAAGACGGTAAACTGTCTATTAGATTGTCCTATCATACTGTCTAGAATTGACCTTAACACTCCCACTCGCAAACTACGGAATATACTTTGCTTCAGACTGCCCTCTCGCAGATCAAACATCTAGGAAAAGTCGCGTATCTTCAGAATTCTTAAATCGTATAATATAAATTTCAATTCTATTGATATCTTTAACATCGACCTTCCGACACTTAAAAGATCGACTTTTAATGAGATCAGATATTCTAGCTAAGCATTTCACCCTTCTACCAGGCCTTATTGACTTTTCTCTCTTTTTGTTACTATATACTTCTTCACATAAATGTAGTATTGTACATATTCAATTTCTTTTTTCTTTTTTAGTTAGTTTTAGTTCGCTTTATTTTTATTTTCTTCACTTTTCGCTTTTTTATTTTATATTTTTTTTCTCATTTTTTTTCTCTTATATTATTATTAATATTTACTTCTTCTTACTTTTTTTATTCAATATTATTGTTTATTATTATTATCGTATTAACTTTTCATGTAAATAAAATAAAATGAAAACTGAATCCTATGCATTTTATGTTCATAGGAAGAGAACTCCACACAAGGTATATGAACCAAAATGTCGAAGTCCATTTAGCAAACTTATGCAATTTTTAAGTGAGATCTCTAATTTTCACGAATTTTCAGAATCTAGGGCAGTAAAAATTGGCTTTCATAAGTACATAAAAAATGGTATTAAAAGATCTCTGGCGATCTTAAATTGCACGTTTATAAAAAGCAAATATGCTGAGAGCAGCAGGCGACGAATTCCACCATACACTTTTCCCAACAAGCTTTTTAGATAATCACAGTAGTTCATTCGAGAGCTTAGTATTATGCCAAGATTTCTTATCCGCTCTAAATGAAACAGTGGGGTATTTTCAAGAACAATAGGGAAAAATTTAAAGCATCCAAATCTCTCTGATGTAGTAGCATATATCTAGACTTTTTTAGTATTCATCTTTAATCTTTTGTTAATCGTTTCATCTTTCCACTTATGATCACTATTGACTTTAAAAATGCAATCTTCCGACAGACAGACATCTGTACATCATCCGTTACATTTATATATATATATTATTAGCATAACGAATAACTGTCGGGAAGGACTTACAAAAGTTAACTAAAAGTGGCCATAGTATAGAACCTTGCGATTATTTCTAAAAATACTGTCTCTAATTACATAATTTTCATGTACAGAATTTTTACAACTTGAATAAAATTCTAAAAAAAGATCATCAAGTTCGCTGATGGAATTTTTACATTTGTTTGTTATTTTCTTGATTACCTTACTTATAGTTTTCATTGAAGGTACATACAGGGTGTCCCGTAAATGGTGTGATGCCTAAAGGCTATGGACGAGCAAAAAATTGTATGGGTGGGGGCATAATCCTAACGATTTCTGAGATAACTTAGACTTAAACATATTAGGGTAACTTCTGAATATTACACCCTGTGGTGATGATTTAAACTTTGGTATATAGATAATCGTTGGATCTTTCCAGTACTGTATAAAGTTTTTCTCTCCTCCCCTCTGTTTTGTAGTTCTGGCTCAACAAAGTTGAAATTTCGGAATTTTAGCTCGTTTTTTTTATTTAACTACTATTTTTATCAAAAAAAAACGTCATCAATACTAATTTTTTATATTGGATTTAAGAAGCCCAAAGTCTTAGTTTTAAAATGACTTATCACACTCTCTACCGAAAATGTAACCTTTTCTCCGGTTTTCGCACTTTTTCTTAACCATATCCAGAAAAAAAGGTTGAAAAAGTTCATTTCCAAAAAATAATTGCCTACTTTCACTTATTGAACTTTTTCTCTCATTTTCGCTGGACATGCTTAAGAAAAAGTTCAAAAAACGTAGAAAGGGTTACATTTTCGGTACAGAATGTGATAAGTCATTTTAAAGCTAAGGTTTTGGGCTTCCTAAATCCAATATGAAAAATTAGTACTGATGACGTGTTTTTTGATAAAAATGTACTTAAATAAAAAAAAAACGGCGTGGAGGATAGGAAAAATTTAAACAAAACATCCAACGATTATCTATCTACAAAATTTAAATAATCATTAAAGGGTGTAACGTTAAAAAGTTACAGTTACCCAAATATCTTTAAGTCCCGTTTTCTCGGAATCCGTTAGGATTACCTCCCACCTACCCATACAATTTTTAGCTCGCCCAAGTATGACCTATCCATAGCCTTCGGTTATCACACCACTTACGGGACACCCTATGTATTACATGCTACTTCCTTACGACAAATATCAACTGCTGCGTCTTGAATAACTTATGTATATTTCTCTTCGTAAATTCTCAATTGTAATATTCCTTGAGAAACACAAATTTCTGTTCCTCTAGGCTCATGATTATGTTGGCCACTTTTTATTTTGTATTTTGTAAGGCTCTAATAATCACAAACTCTCAAATCACAGGCCCAATAAAATTTAAATATTTCTGATTCTATTAAAATGAAAGCCTTCAATATTTAATTTATCCTTCCCTTTTATAGATTGGGCAAATTTTGCACAATTTTTTCCGTTACGTTGCAAATTTAGACGAATCGAAATTCGTAATTCATATTGAAAAAATATCAAAAATTACCATAAATGTTCTTAGGAAAAAATTTGTTAGGTTAAGTTTTCAGCTAACCCCTTTGCTGCTGATATTTGCGAATTTAGAAAACTATAATCATACAGTGCAAAATCCATAAACAAAGAAGATGTCCGTATAATCTTCATTCGTGCAGAGAATGTTTTTAAGTTCAGAAATTTCACCTTTTCAAATTGACTACTTCCACTTGTCATCATCATCATTTTTATCTTTAATATTAATTTGATGTCGATGTTTACGTAAAAATTGTGCCTGTTTTTATGGGCAAAAAATTTGTAAATTACACCACTCATATATAAAAGCCGAAAATGATACTTTCTTTCATGAGTCATAAAATTCAATTTGTACGCAGCTATAAAAACATACCTATTACTTGGCGTTTTTATGAAAATTTTTTGGGTTTTTATCAAAATCAAAATTTTTTCAATGTAACGCATCATATAACTTAAGATTTGTTAGAAAGGGTAAAAGGGTTTCTACATTCGGTGCATGCATGATTCTACACTCTCTCTCCCATAGCTACATACAATGGGCTACTGAAAAAAGTTCGATCGTCTTTACCTCCGAGTTTCACATGGGAATGACATTAGGCTGAACCACAATAGAAGTAAATAACTCTACGAAATTAAACGAGACTGAGGTTTACTTACAAAAAATTGATACCTTTGCCCTAAATACATATCACATTCCGTAAGAGTTATTATCTTGATATTTAATGTTTTCAATTTTGAAAAGTGGTAAAAGTGAAAAAATTAACAAATGGAAGTTGATTTAATTGAAGATTTGTGCCTTCTATTTATTCGCAGTGCCATTTTTATTCCATTTTAAGTTTTACATTGCACTTTTAATCATTTAGTAATAATTTAATTGTTTGAACACATCGCGTTCTTACGGAATGAGCGATTCTTACCGCACTATACTTACTGAAAATTGGATATTTAAACTTAAAGAAAGTTCCCCTCACACGAGTTAAAGTTAATTTGTGTACGCCTGTTAAATTAAAGGGCGCGTTCTCTTTACGTAAGTAAATATACTTACGTATACTTCTATTGTAGTTCAGCCTTTTATCAGCATAATATTCCTATTAATAACAAATAGTGGCAATTTATCGCTTGATAAGTTTTTGTAGAATTTCATCTTTGAGAATTGACTTTGGGCATAAAACACCAGTCGAAACCTTTCCTTTGCCGTTTGTTTAAACTTTTTGCTCGATGAGGGACAGTTAGCAGTCTCGGGAATCAACTTTATACGGGACTGGCGAGAAGTTTTGGTTCGAGGGGCCCGCCAACCTTTCGTGTTTCAACTTGGAAAAATCACTATTTTTAGAATAATATAAAAAATCATTTTCGGTTTATGTCGGAATTAAGTTTATTTACATCAAATGTCCTTCTGAATTATGACGGAAACTTTCAGTGCCATGGGCTTTCGTACTATTATTCTTCTAGATTAATCACTAATATAACATAAGAGTTCATTTTTAAAATCTGTAAATAAGTTTGTAGATGTCCCCACATTTATGTTAATTGCATTTACTGTCCACTTAATTTTAAAAATTATCATCAAAACATATGATCCTAAAACAGTCATAACTTTTTTCTTTTTTATTTTTGCAGAGCTTATAAGTTTCAACTTCCTAGACAATAGTAGTACCGATATTATTAACCGGCCAAGAATCAGAAAATTTCAAAAACAATATCTGTAAATCGAGAGCAATATTCCGCCTCTAAAAGCTAGTTCAAATAGCTGACACTCACCTGTTGACCGCTTCAGTATATGTTCATCAGCCACGGATTGTATTCAGCAGAGAACCTTAATAAGCAGCCGAGGATCAAACTCATCGATACAGGATGGGTGAGAATAAAAACAAATTCAGTTAAAACAGTTTTGTTTATTTTTTTAAACATTTGTTTTTTTTTTTTTACATTAAGGTCTTGATTTTATGGACACACATGAAATCGACTACGAAGATGCGCTTATCCTAGCTGGATTTGGAAAATTCCATTATTCGCTACTGTTGGTGTGCGGTCTAATTTACCTAAATACGGCAATTGGAATAACTATCCTCTCATTTGTCCTGCCAGCAGCAACATGTGACTTTGAGATGACATCAACTGATAAAGGATGGTTATCTGCCTCACCAATGCTAGGAATGTTATTCGGATCATATTTTTGGGGATGCTTAGCAGATACAAAGGGTAGAAGAGTTGCTCTCATCGCTACCCTTCTGCTTGACGGTATTTGTGGATTAATATCATCTGTATCCCAAATATACGTAGTATTTCTTCTCTTTCGGTTCTTCAATGGTTTCGGGTGAGCTATTTAAATACTATATTTGTCCAAAAACATTTGGACTACACGAACTCTAATTCGACAATTTCTAGCAACTTGTCTCTAAGTGTTAATTAATGTTTCTAAAATTTCAGAGTTGCTGGAGCTATGGGTATTTGCTTTCCTTATTTGGGTGAATTTCAACCAACAAAGTACCGCGAGAAAATTCTTTGCTGGATGGAAATGTTTTGGACATTCGGAATAATTGCCTTGCCAGGTAAGGAAGGAATGTGTGTTTTTCTTTTTTTTTTGTAAACGTTTCGAGTAAACACATCACTCGTGATGGCTTAATCAAGATTTTTTTTTTAAAGTACGCGTGTAAAATGATTCGTCAACATTTTCAATGCCATGTAGTTTAGCTATGGGATTCTGGGCTTTACAGGCGTGGAAATTGGATCCAATATCTTCTATATTTGTTGACTCCTGTTGATTGTGCTCTTAAAGCGATAATAGATTTTGGGACAAAAAAATATTTGATTATTCGATTATGATGTGCTTGCTTACTGATAGTTGATATTTGCTCACTGTCATGAGGATTAAGATGTCTTAACTGATTGTAAATTTATGTAGCTAAGTATTATGAAGGTAGCTAGATTATAAAATATAATATTCCCTCGTGATCAGTCACTTTCGGTGGGTGGAAATTTTGAACGATAAACACAATTATTTTTCCGCTTTCTATTTTGTTATGTTAAGAAAATAGTTATCACTATGTATACTGGTTATTTCCGCCATGTAGGTCCATAGGGTAGGAGGTTATAGTACTTACCTAGGTAAACAAAAAATTGTATGGCTGGGGGAGGAGGGAGGGTTGCATCTCAACCGTTTCGGAAGTATAATGTAATTAAGAAGAAAATAGTTTTTCACAAAACACCCTGTATCGTAAAAAGTACAGGGTGTACGGTCATTTTGAAGAGTAAGTAAAACCTCATGGTCTTTCCAAAAACTCCTTAACTAGCTCTGTACTCCTCTTCACTCCGGAGGAAATTAAATTCTAGGATTTTCTTACTTTTTTTCTTACTTATTCTCCTGCTTTGACCTCGTCTTTTTTTTTTTTTTGTACAAAAAGCTGATTAACATGACTTTTTTTTACAAAAACTCTAAACTATGGACTCTTACCTTTAAGTTGACATTTACACCTATGTCCTAACTGCAGTCATTAAAAAATTATTAGCTCATAACCTATTCAGGTCATACCGAAACTAGAAGATTAATTTTTTTTAATGACGTGTTTTCAATCACTGAAGTACAAGTTATCTTTGAGCTCAATAGATTAAGAGCTAATAACTCTTTAACGGTTACAGTTAGCCGCAGGGTGTCAAATTGAATAAGAGAGTCCACAGTTCACAGTTTTTGTAAAAAAAAAGTCATGTTAATCAGCGTTATGTAAATGGTAAGAAGGTCATAGTAAAAATTAGAAAAAAATGGTAAGAAAATCCGAAACTTTTATTTTAAACTCCCATAACTCTGGAGTAGTACGGGACTAGTTTAAAGGTCGTTGGAAAGGCCATGATGTTTTTCATACAATTAGCTCTTAACAATGACCGTACGTATACCCTATACTTTTTAAGTTGCAGCGTGTTTTGTGAAAAACTAGCATCTTTTCTTACTCACCCTGTAGCTTCGAAACGGTTGAGATGCGCACCCTCTGCTATACAATTTTTTGTTTGTTAAGGTAAATACTATCTTCTTCTGCACTGTGGACCTCCATGGTGGAAACAGTTTGTATAGTTAGATCTATCATACTATAAGAATCTTCAGCACATTATTTCTGCATGGTTTGTTATTTCGTCTTCAGTAATCAATAACAATTAATATCGGGATTTAGTTTTCCTCTATGTCATCTAAACATGTCATTCTGGGATTTTCTCGAAATAATGTCTGACGCAATTTTATAAATTTTTTCTTAATGGTTGATCGTTTAGTGATAATTTTTGTAAATACAAGGGATAAAAATTTGCTAGCCATTTGTTATTGAAGACCTTGTAACTTTCGAAGTAGTTTTAAGCCGCTCACTTACCAAACCGATTAACTCCATAAAAAGAGAGACTACATGACAAAAGTTTGATGGCCGTTGAATAATAAATATTTTTTTCACAAGAAATTTATGAAAATTTATAAATCTTTTTATTTTTCATTTCCTAATTTGCTAAAATTACTTCTACTAAAACAATTAAAAGAAAAAGAATGACTTTGTGCTTCCTTATAACATACGAGAATCGAACTGACAATTTTTAGACTTTCTTGTATTTAACAATTTAATTTAACATTATCCCACTGCTTAGATTCCTGCGAACGTGGTGCTGTCTCTCCTTCTGTCGATATTTTTCCACGTCTCTTCTATATCCTTTATCTCTTGCTTATAGTTAAAAAACAAACTTCTTTGTCTTTTGCCCGATTTAGCGCGGCCGGCATTCAATTTTACGTACTTATATGATATTTTCAGTTTATCGGTTCATTTTCAAAGAAAAACTCTTTTATTCCTCTATTTCTTTGTGACTTTTCCAAAAAAGAACTCTGTGATGCAATTTCTATTCTTCCCCTTTTTATACCAGAAACCGTTTAATTAGTCTCCAATCTTAGCACTGCAATTCAAAAGTGATTAATGATCGTACGAAATTTAAGTCAAAATGCTATTTTAACAGTTGTATAGGTATGGAGTCCTTTTTATGAAAAGGTAGTCAAAATGTTGTGTTGATAGTTATATATGTATATGGTGTTCTCTTTAGGAGTATGCTGATCAACAGAGTTAAGCTCTATGTTTTTGAACGTGTTATGTAAAATATAATGGATGACATTGCGAATTTAAGGGTAGATGCATGATAGTAACTGTGTATCTCTTAAGTGTGTCCCTCCCGGAAAAAAACATAATGGGAAACTATTGTAAAAGAAATGAAGCTCATGACTGAAAGCTTCCGTAAGATCAAATAGGACCGTAGGGTTATTTTCATCTATTTCTCTATTATTTGAATATATATATGTATATGAATAACAATCTTCACGCCCCTTGGCAGCATAGGGCCTCCACATAACCTCTTCATTTGATTCTGTTTTATCCGTCCGTATGCGAGACTCAGCTGTATATTCTCGCTATCTCAGATGATTAGCCCGCAGTAGCTATCCTTATGACGGGACTGCCATCTGTCGCTAGGTAGCTTGTTGTTGTTTCAGATGTTTTCACGTCATGTCTTTTCTTAAGGTAAAATCCTTTGCGTTATAAATATCACAAGTTTTCAATATCTCTCATAGTATCCATTCCGGTTGTGTTTACTGTTAATAGAGGAGGATGGGGAGGATTATAGGAGTAAGGATGGATAATGGAAAATCTTAGAAATTCGTAGAATCAAATCGAAATAGGCTGAGGATATTTTCTCGGACAAATGTTGTGTTTCGAATTAATTAAAATATTGTTATAATTTTGTTAAGGTAAGAAACTAAACTCATAGTTACTGAAAGACAATTTTTTTTAGTACGAACGATAATTTAGATATTAGAAAACTTTTTATAGAATTTCAGCTTTCTAACTCAACGTCTTCATGAACAATGTCTTTATAATAACTACATATAACAAAAATCAAAGCTTTTGAATAAGTACGAGTATCTTGTTGTTTCAGTCATAACCTTGGAAAGAGAGTTTACATTATTGCGGTTTCGGTTGTTGACCTCCTCATCTTAACATTTGTCGTGTACTTATATGCCCCCATAAAATCATCTCCATTCTATAATTGTGGATATTTTACAACTTTGAAATACCAAATATAAAGTTTCTAGGAAAAATTTCATCATTTATGGAACTTGAGTTAGAAAAGGGTACTTACCACAATAAATGTTGATTATTAGTTGACAGCTAAGGAAAGAAATAACCGAAAAAAGGTTAGGATTATAACGTTTGGAACAACCAAACGCAGGCACTGAGTTTAAAAGAACAATAGAAATATAAAATTCTCCAAAACTAAGCCGAAATTAAGAAGATAGGATTTTCGACTGGAAATCACGTCTACTTTTACTTGTTTGAGTATTACAGAGTTCTTTGCAGACACCTTGTACAATAATTGTGTTACTATGATTTACAAGCTCTTCTTTTTTTCTTTTAGCGAGGTCTTGATAATTTAACTGGTTTACGATTTAAATACTTTTTTCTTTCTTCTCGTATTTCATTGCAGGCATAGCATGGCTAATAATTCCTTTAGAGATACATATTGAGAGACCAGGCTTTATCTTTCATAGTTGGAATTTATTCGTTGCAGTTTGTGCAATTCCAAGGTGAGGTACATACACCCCTAAATTAGCTGGGCTTACATCTCATATGGCTTTTTGTTTTAAATAGTTTACTGCTTGGCCTATGGTTATTTGCATTCCCTGAAAGTCCGAAATTTCTCCTGGAGCGCGGAAGAGCAGATTCAGCCTTAGATGTATTACGTGAAATATATGTGAAAAACACTAAAAAGCCAATGGAATCATATTCGGTATTTCTACAAAAGTTTTCATCGATTTTAGTATGAAATATATATATTTTTTTTATTATTAGGTTATGACGCTAAAAGGAAAACCAGCTCTATCTGTTCGCAAACGAATGCCAGTTGAGCTGAGTCAAGAAGATATTGATTCGAGAAAACCGAAAAAATTAGCAATACTATTACAAGAGGTGTGGAGTCAAACGATGTTTCTATGTAGGAGACCACATCTTCGGAATACGGTACTCACTTGCGCTATTCAATTCGGATTAACGTCAAGGTAATAACGATTTATTTCCACACATTTTGTAATGGTTTTATTTATATTAAAAAAACAAAAACTTTTATTTTTAATTTCGCAGTTACTATACCCTCATGGTATGGTTTCCTGAGCTATTTTCTAGATTTGAAATTTTCGAGAAAATCAATCCACATGAAAGTGTGTCTGTGTGCCAAGTATCATCGATTGTATTAAAGGACTTTAACGGGTAAACTGATGGTTTAATATTCCGCATATAGGAAAAATAATGAATAACTCTTTTATAGGACCATATCTAACAGTACTTACTGTGGTAATGAAGTGCAACAAAACGTCTATATACACACAATTATCATTGGCTTGGCATGCATTCCTACTAGTCTATGGTTGCCATTGTGTATACATAAATTGGGTGCTAAATTTTTTCTAGGTAAGATTTTTCAAAATAATATTTATGGCTCAATACCGACTATCAATAATTTCAAAATTTATATCTTAGATTATTCTAAACTAATTTATACTAAGTTTGATATTCCATATGTATGTACATATAGAAATAATAATGGTACGGCATGGGTTGGATGCGGATGACATTGAAAGCCATTTTCTCTTAAGGGTGATTAGTTTTACAGTTACAGTTTTGAAATGTAATTAAATTTATAGTGTGATGTGATTTTAGCAGAGTATCTCTCATTTCATTACCTGGAAAATGTTGAAAGAAGAAACGTTTTTCAATAAATTCCAAGAATAATGGCCCAAAAAGGACCTCTTTACCTTACCTTCCTAATTGGATGAGAGTAATTAAGTACTAACACTGCACCACACTAAAAATTCATTAAATTTTAAAACTATATAATCGCTCTGTTGAAAAAATTAAATTGAATTTCGCTTTTTAGTCCTTCATTTGAAAAATTTTCATTCCACGCGAAAAGGCTTTTATGCCATGCAAAACGGGTTTTAATTTAACTCGAAAATGGTTTCATATAACCCAAAAATGCTACATTTATTTGGTTACTACTTTTGAGAGGATGCATTACCACAGAGACCACAAAAATTGCATTTAAAAGGAGAACGGTTAGTCCTACATATTTTTAAGGTAACTGAAGAGAACTTCGGAATTTAAAAACCTGTGCGAATGGTGTTGTGTTTTATCGTTTAATGAACCCATTCTAAACAGAAATACGAAAGACAACTTAAACGTTCTATCGACCAGATTTTCAAAACAGATGGAAAGCTTTATTTAATTCATCTAGGCATTAAAATAGATCTTAGTCTTATAATTATAACTTTACCCCTAATTGTCACATATAGTAGATGCTCAGATGAGATTCGATTAGGGACAAATAGACATTACGCTGCTTTGGTGTAGTAAGTCTCACTGTAAATAAAAATTGATCACCTTTGAATTTTTGACAACTGTGATATGGGCATCAAATAATCATGGCATCAATGATGGTATACTAGTGAATTTATAAAAGTGTTTTGTAACTTTCTTTTGTTATATCTTGGGAATCCACGTAACTCGCAGACAACAAATTTAGTGTCATTAAAACGATTTAATTTTTATTGAACGCCTGTCAATATATTGAGGCGGTGTCATTATATATTGTCACGTGTAAGGGTTATGTTACGCAATATAACGTCAGTCGTTGGCAAACCGTTATCTGGAGCAATGTAAGCCGAGAGCTTCAAATTCTCGAAGCTATTCTCTATTGTTAAAAATCGGAGAGTCACGACTGCTAGCTGATTTGCCGGTGAAATGGCCTTAGTCATCATCGTATCGAGATTTTATTAGAACAGTCACTATCTTAAGATTTTTATCTAAAGATCTGGAAAAGCTAATTAGCTTACAGATTTTTGGTGACTTGGAAAGTAAAAAGCTCTTGTCAAGTTGGCAGTCTTATTTCCGGCATTCTTACAGTGACTAGTGGTATAAGAGCAGCTGCAGACCTGAATAACAGTGCTATTCTAGTTCTGCTTGATTTCTCAAAAAACTTCAATAGTGTTAATTACAGCTTGTTACTGCATAAGCTATCTAATCTTTTTCGCTTTACTGCTTCCGCTTTTGTTCTTATTAACAGTTTCTTTCCAGAGCGCAACTAACAACTGGTGTATCTTAGGGTTCAATCATGGGGCCGCTACTATTTATTTTATTTATCAATGACATTCATCTAGTTGATCACGATGTTAGAATTCACTTATACGCAAATAACGTGCAGTTATATCTGAGCAGACCTATGGCCTATTCGAATACGGCATCGCACATATTAATGACAATTTGAGCAGAATCAACGTATGGTCGAAGATTATTGCATTGAGATTGAATCCCACCAAATTTCGATATACTATTTTTCACAACAGTCCACTACATCTGTCTGATATCCCACCGGTAATTCTGGGCGGTAAAGTATTATCCCTTGTTAATAAGGTGAAAAATCTGGGTATCATGTTAAACCAATATGTGAACTGCTGTGACAGTACAAAATTTAAAATGGTCGTCTTTAACAATTGCTCACGCTTCATTTTCGGACTTCGCAGATATTACCATGCTTCGCCTTACTGCGAATAGCTGGTGAGGTGCCCGCTTACTACATACCCCAAGAAAAAGTTCCTTAGCATTCTTATTTAACGTGTAAAGAAACAATGAGCAATATTACCTTAGAAATATGTTTCACATCGTAAGAGAAATGTCAATTTACCTCATTTTCTAGACAATTCATGGAAGACTTTTATCTTCCCCAGATTACACACTTTTGAAATGCTCTTTTATCTAGTATCCAGCATGCACGTACTGTCAATTCCTTTGAGAGCCTCGTTAATATCCATTTCTTAATTAGACGCCCGTAATTTACGTGATTGTGTTGTCAGGATCACTTTTAACAGCGGATTACTATCGCGAATTATTGTAACTTTCTATCTTTTCTATTGATTTAGTAACTTGTGCTAGTAAGGTACCTGCGGCAAATAAGGCCCACCTAATTTGAAAATACAATAAATCAAGTATGTGGTGATATAGAACTACAAGTTTATTTATTTGAACAACTAAATAAATAGAAAAACTATAACAGAAGTGAGTGTTTGAAAAATTTATCAGTTTTATAAAACCTTTTCCAAGGGCCTTATTAAACTACCACAATATAATAAGGCCCAAATTAAAAATTATATTTTTCAAAATCTTAATCAGCGGAATGATTCCGATTAAGCTTTCTAAAACTAAGAAAATCAACAAAATTTGATTATTTTTAATAATTTCGAATAAAAATAAAAATGAGCCCTTTTACCCCCCAGGGGTATAATAAGGTCCCAACAGTTTTAGTTATAAATTTCTTAACGTACAACAGAGTAAATCCAAACAGGCTTCATTCTTTGAAACAAAAATAATGTCACAATTATAATCCTATAGAGGGACATTAGTTTCTTTGAGAATTTAGGTTAGGTAGGGTAATGAAGCCCACGGCCCACATCATTAACTACATTACCTAACGTTCAAACTAAACAAATTACTACATGTGGAAATATCATGTAAACAACAGAACTTATGATTTTGTCTAGGCGATAATTATACCTAATTCCAAGCAGCCCTACTCCTCTCGGTGACGTACCGCTCGCTACTGGCAATATGGCGGCACGAGCTGCCGGACAGGGACACCCCCTCGACGGCTTTCGTGTCGATTTAATGCATGTGCGCATAAAGTATGAGGTTGCTGCGATTCGTTTTAGTAGGAATTTTTAAATGTGGGCCATATTACCCACCGGGATTTATTTGTCACAGGTACCTTATTAGTTCTGTTTTGTAGTTCTTTATAACTTGTTTTATTAGCCTTAATATGCATAATATATTCTCGGATTTTAATTTTATAATTACTAGTACTTCTCATTTGTAATAGATTTGATAATATTCTTTTAAGAACTTCCTTCTCGTTAGTGACCAATTGTTTTAGGTATACTATCGCCCCTAATAAATTATATGTTTATGTTTATCTTGCTTTTTTATTCGTGATGAAACTAATGCAACTAAATGCTGAAAAAGTTAAGGCGGAATTACAATGGACGCAACGGAACGCAACTGAACGGAGAGAAATGTCAAACTGGTTTTCTTTATATGCTTTTCAATTGGAGTTGCGCACAGTGGACGGACGAAAACGCAGTCGTACGCAGCAAGTTTAATAAAATCTGAAATTAACGCAACTGACGGATAAACATAACCTCAAATTAGCTTTGGGATTGTTTATTTTGTTCCGTCAAGTGAAACTGTGCTGCGGTAAGTGTGTAATAAGCAGAGAGGAAATGGAATGAAAAGAGTTTTTTGATTTTACCCATATTTGTTTATAAATTTTGGGTTAAACGTCACTGTCACTTTCAATTAATCATGCGTCCATTGTAAGCAGCTAATTTCGACGTCCGTTTTACTGCGTAAATTTGACATTTCTCTCCGTTCACTTGCGTTCCGTTGCGTCCATTGTAATTCCACCTTTATTCATCCATTTTCAAAAAATTGCGGTCGTTAACCGCCGCCTCTTGAGTGAGTTCTTGGAGTAGTTTCCCATGTCCATGAGTGGAACGATTTTTCAACCAGCTCTTGACTTTTTCTCTGTCTTCTCTGTTTCTTCGCCTTGAATGCCACAGCCAACGTAATTTTGGTATGTTTTTCCCTATGATTCTAAATCTGATATCAACTTTGATCAGTTTGGTTTGGATATACTATTAGCGTAATAATTTCATTACGGAATAATGACTTATCACTTTTTTTTAAATATTAGGCCAAGCATCTCGCGTAAATATACCCACGGCTTGTCTTCAAAACTATATTTGCATTTGCCTCTAGAAAAATTTATTTCGAAGCATTACTTTTGTTACGCTTGGCAAGTGTAACATTAAATTCAGTAGATACTTATTATTTAGAACAAATTTTAACAGCGTAATTTTGAAAAGTTGTTAACAGTCGTATATTGTTATATAAATACATATACATACATATATAAAACAAACTTTCTTTATTGAAAAGCTTAGCCTCATGGAGATTTGCATTCAAAAGTGGACAATTTTTGAATTAATAGAAATTAAAATAGACAATCTGTGCTGTTCAATACACCCTTATTCGCTAGTGTGTAGAAAACAACTTGCTTGAGTTTTGAAAAATGTAGACATTTCTCCTTCAGAAAAAAATAAATATATTTTTCTTTTATGTTAAAATAAATTTTTTCCACATAATAGAATCGAAAATCTCAGAAATACCAGGAAACTCAAATTTATCAATAAACACTATATTTTAAGTTTTATGTTTGTAACTTTCTCTAGTGGATGAAGATAATATGTGACATAGTTTTTTTTTTTTTAATATACAGAAGACGTCAAGTTTTTGGTAAATTAATCCACTTAAATAGATCACTACTCCGAAATTATAAGTACAAAATTTCCTAACGAGAACTTTAACCCTAATTTAATCATGCTTGCAATTAAGAGCTGAAAAATGACGACTGATATTTATTAGTCAGCAGGCTCTACACTAATTATTTCAAGCTGCACCAATAAATTTTCCATGACAATCTTAAGCAAATCATTACCTATCGCGAACATTTATATGAAACACTTCAATATTAGTCCATAATTTTGACCCCCTCATCCTTTCTCCAATCCATATGCGCACATTAATTGGTCTTAGCGGGTAATCGACTCCATCTAAAGGTGTTCATACCATCATAGGATTCGAGAAGCTGCAAATGCGCTGGCTAGACAGAGTAGTGATGATATAACAATAAAAACGTCGAGAATTCTTCCATTTATTCTTTTATTAAAACGGAGAAAAAAGGTACGCCTGAAACTGAAACACTGTAAATAATTTTCTGCGAAATATTTAGCTGACTTCTTTAGGTTAGGCATACACGCAGCTAGCATGCATCACAGTTCGTAGATGAGAGAAGAGTATTATTTTAACTTTGGAATATTAGATAAGTAAGCAATGAACGAAAATTAAAATATGCAGGGTGTCCCGTAAGTCGACGTCAAGCCGGAATCGGGTGATAGACTAAATCATAATAATTACCAGAAAAATATAAAAAAAATCTAAGTCATATATTTTTTAAATTATAGACATTTCTTTTGTTTTTGAGAAAATGTACACCCTGTGATGGTTTTTTAGCTCCTGTTGCTACAAATCTTTACTTTTTTTCAATTTTATTTTTCTTATGTAATCCTGAATAGGGCTGATGTAACATGTTGCTTTAATTTCTAAGCCAACTGCTCTAGCTTAGAAGAAAATGTCACATTTTGCCGATCCAAGAATAGAAAATTAATACTTCACTCAAATTTAACTGACTGTATTGAAAACAAATGTACTACGCCAGTTTGGCAAGTAACTTTAAAAGTTGACGCATTTAATAAGGATTCTGAAATGGTATAACACTTGCTACATTATTTCTTAGATTATGGGGAAAAAAGTTTTCGTCAAGAAACCCAGTTTCGAAAAACTTTTTTTTCGTCTACTAAAAATGATCCTAGTGTACCCCAAAGCTTGCGTTAGGACCGTAATTTAAGATAATATTCTAGTTTGAGTGAGACGGAGAGTCATTGCATGAAGTGTGAGTGAGCTAGATAGTGATGCTAACGAGTCAAATCATCGACTTCCAAACTAAGTACATGGTGATGGAAGAAGTTCCTTAGCTTACGAGGACGTAGTATTTCAAGTAGTTGAAGAAGACCCAAGTACTTCGGTACGTGCAATCCAGGAAAGCAAAGGAGCGCCTAAAAGTATAGCTCACCAAATTTTGCAAAAAACCTGAGCACCAGACTAACGGAAGTAGTTGAATTTGTCAACAACGGAAGATTTGCCCGTCTGATAATTCGATCTTTTTTAAGAAAATGTCAAACTTATATTGCAGCTGGAGTTTGAACAACTTAAGGAAAATTTGTCCTAAATTTAAGAAAAAGTTTCTAACTTGAAAGCGTCATTATGTGTCTCACTCCACTTCATGTAATGACTCTCTATCTCACTCAAAGTAAAATCTTAAAGTTACGATCTTACGACAAGCTTTGGGTACACTAGAATCATTTTTAGTAGGTAAAAAAATATGTTTTGGAACTAAGTTTTTTAAAGGAAAAATTTTTTTTTCTCCGTCATCTAAGAAATAATGTAGCAAGTGTTATACCATTTTAGAATCCTTATTAAATGCGTCAACTTTTAAAGTTACTTGCCAAACTGGCATTAAAATTGGGTGAAATATTAATTTCCTATTCTTGGGTCGGCAAAATGTGACATTTTCTTCCAAACTGGAACAGTTGGCTTAGCATTTAAAGCAACAGGTTACATCAGCCCTATTCCGGATTACATAAGAAAAATAAAATTGAAAACAAAAATAAAAATTTGTAGCAACAGGAGCTAATAAAAAAGAAATGTCTATAAATTAAAAAATACATGACTTAGATTTTTTTATATTTTTCTCGTAACTATTATGATTTGGTCTATCACCCGATTTCAGCTTGACGACGATTTACGGGACACCCTGTATATAAGATTAAATTTATCGTGTTGAAAAGTTTTGAAATTCCCTCAAGCTCCCAACACTGTTGTACGGGTGCGGTGATCAATGGACTCGGGGTCTTCCTTTAAGTAATCGGAAGTAATTGTATTGCCGGCTATTTTTGTGGTAACCTTTTTCCCCTTTCGCTTGCTTAAGTGTTCTTTCAGATATTCACGGGTTTTCCTTTTAATTTGCTTTCGTGAGCATATGCTTGGACTGCCAATGGTTTTTTAACAGGTTTAATGATGAATGTAGATCACGAAGTAAATCTAAGCAAATAATTTGGGCAATTCAGATCTCGGCAACACTGGCTCGTAGTACCCATGAAACCTTTTTATTTTTTTACTCTAATCAAGCTTTGAGTGAGTGGAGTGAAGACGAATGTTGGGATATCGTGGGAATTCTCCCATATTGTTGGAATTTCTGACCTGAAGAAAATTAAAAACGAAGAAGGAAATAATTTCATCTGCCGGTAAAAAATTACGGGAAACATCATACATCCGTAGTTCAGAAAATATTTCCGTACAATTGACACAAAAAATCAAATTTTCCTTCGCGAGTATGTTAATTTGCGGGGGAGCCCATTCATCCTTAGTTACGCCACTGCTGCAAGCTAACCACCAAGTCAATAACCAAGCGCGTAACTTACCCACTTCAGAGGAGGACACAATAAATCAACTTTGGTCGCAATCTGCGAAGAGTTCTAGTAGCTTAGTGGCCCTACTCTTAACCATAAATATATTAATATTAGTCCATTATACATATGTATATTAGAGCCAATAACTTGGACACAGTACAGTATTCCCACCTACCATACTCATTTATTTCTTCTGATTATTTCTTTATTTCCTTACAGTATTTTGCTTACTTGCATCTGGTGCTGTTGCTATGGGCCTATATTTTGTTATAAATTCAACCCAAAATTTAGTGCTGTCATGCATTTTTGAGGCGCTCACATCTTTAAGTATTAGTGTTGTATACACTGTGATGGTAGATCTATTTCCAACAAACTTAAGGTAAACAAGAAATGCTAGTTAAAAATTGTATATTTGTTTTTTTTCCCCTTATTTAATTGATTAAATGTTACACAGTTATACATATATTTACAATAATTTCTATAAATTAATACAGAGTTATGGCAGCAGCTCTTGCTCTAACATTTGGACGACTTGGAGCACTAGTAGGAAATTTAATATTTGGAGCAATGATTGATCTTAATTGTGTCATACCAATAGTATTATTCTCATCTATGTTGATTGGTAAGTAATAAACCGGGTAGCAATATTTTAAAAGCGGAATTGTTTAAAATTTCCACTTCTTCCTTGTAGCTAGTGGACTTTTATGTTTCCTTCTGCCAACAACAGGGCAAACAGCGTTAGACTGAAAAACAAAACTTGAATATTAATGTCGCAATATTAAAAGTTAAAAAAAAGTATATGTATATATAAAATTATAAAAGAAAAACAAAAACGAACGAAAACTGATTCAATTAGTGTGCTGTTTATTTTTATATAGTTAAAAGTAAGTGTAAATGTCATAAAAGAAATTATTGTAAGAATTAATTTATCGCGTAAAATCTATGTAAATGTAAGTGAAAACATCCTAACTCATGTAGAATTTTTGTATTTTTAAGTAGGTTATAATCCGCAAAGACACTATTTCATATTTTTTATGGGAATTTGTACTACTTCAATGTCGTACAATCAATCTATTCATTTCTCGTGTTTAAGTAGTAAAATAATAAAAGGACAGATCTAGAAAGATAGTCAGTTTGACTTTCAGTTTAAAAACAATTTGTCACATTTTACATTTCACTTTATTATTTTTGTCATTAAATTTCAATATTTCATTAGCAATTATTTAATTAAATTTATTTCTTTTTCCTTTATAGTTTTATCAATCACCGGATATGACAATGTGTGTGTGTGCACAGCTTTCATTTCTAGTTCCTCCATAGTTATCCTACTCTTCCCATGAAAAGCCGGCAAGCTTTAGATAGTGTGAGCTAGGTACCTGAAATCAATGTTGTGCAATTGACTCGTATTCAGAGAGTATATGCTTCAATTTTTCATCCTCTACCAGAGATAGTCTACATACATCAGTTGGTGATATGTTTACCCGATGTAGATGTTTCTTAAGTTTACAGTGTCTAAATAAGGTTCGTGTAATAATTCTGAACTGATTCCTAGAAATTCTTAATAGATCCAGGCTCATCATTTATGAGGGTCTTTTGGTGAATTTTTTTGCCTGTCTAGATCCAATCTGGTCCATTTGCTTACGGATCCAATTTGGTAGAGGAAGTTTCAAAGTATTATATGTAGGTGATGCCGCAAAACGGTTCCGGTGCCAATAGAGGCATATATGCTTCATTTTTCACTCTCCACCCAACGTTATAATCGTTTTGAGTTAGATATGACAGTTCACGGTGACTTATAGAAATCCTACCAAAACCAATTGGCAGGAGTTTAACGACTCGCTTACAGAGAGGCTAAACAACTTCTCTGTCACACACTTATCCTCGAGTGCAGACATAGATAGGGGAGTTGAGGAAATTACCACGGCATTGGTCCAGTCCTTTGAGACTTTATGCCCGGTCAGGAGGGCAGGACAGAACGCTGTCCCCCCTTGCTACGTGAACTTATTGATCAGCAAAGAATGGCTATATATATATAGCGCAGTAGGCTATATAACAAAGCCAGAAGATGAAACGGCGTACCCGAACGGTCAGCTTACCAAAACGCTCTACGTCAGTATAAATACTCGATCCGTAGATTCAAGAGAAAATCATGGTAACTCTTCTGCGAGAATGTGAACGGTGTATATGATATGTCAAGGCTGAAAAGATTTCTATCCAAGACTCCCAGTAAACCCGAGCTACTCGTTAATAGTGATGATGTTCGGGTCTCCTCGCTCGGGGAATCCCTAGAAATCTTACTTAATGAGCAGTTCGCTGCCGGTCCTGATGAAGGGTCGTCATCTATGCGAGCCGAAGCCTTTCGCTGTGAATGTGTTTCCGAGGATAGAGACGTAACCTTCATAACGGAATAGTCAATTATATCGGCGGTGAGCTCGTTCAAACCACTCAAGTCCCTGGGGAGTTTTCCGGACCGCCTCCAAAACTCGGGAGAACTTTCGACACATAATCAATCCCTATTCTTCAGGGCATGCATCAAGTTGGGTTACACATCGAAGCTGTGGTAGGAAGTCTGTGTTGTGTTTATCCCCAAGGCTAGTCAAGTAGATTAATCATCAGCCAAGGCATATAAACCGATAAGTCTAACTTTCTTCCTACTGAAAACATTAGAACACATTTGCGATTGGGAACTGTGGCGCTCCGAGAAACAGTACAAAATCAACACGCGTACTTAAAGGGGAGGTCCGTTGAGAAGGCCCTTTATGAGGTCATACACTCAATTGAAAATGGCTTTCACTTTAAACAATCTGCGCAAATTGTTTTCATTGATATAGAAGTTTTCAATAATGTTCTTTTTCATAAGATTACTGTAACGCTAACAAAACATAGCGTGAACCAGTCCTTAAAATACTGGATTACACACATGTTGAACAATAGAACCGTCTTCGCCGATCTGGGTGGGGTAAGTAGAGTGAAAAAAGTCCACAGGGGCAACCCGCAAGGTGGTATCCTATCACCTTTATTGTGGCTGCTCATTATGGACGATCTCTTGCTAACTCTCACCCGGATGGAATACAAAATGATATCTTACGCAGACGACCTGGTGACAGGGGCGGATTTCCCTATAGGCCGAGTAGGCCCGGGCCTAGGGCGGCAGATTTAGGGGGCGGCGATTTTTTCTTGTAGTTGTGGGTATTTCATTACATTTTTATACTTTTTCGTTTTTTTAAATAAAATAATTCGTTGGAAAGTGTTATTTTTAATTCTACTCCATTTTTTTCAAATCTACTCCGATTTATGAGGCAGCCTACTCCGCTAATTCTAGCCTGGGGTCCCTTCACTCTATATCCAGTGAAGGGACCCCAGGCTACGAAATAATATAAACGCCAAACTTTTTGCTGCATTCAGGGCACTCTCGAAAGACAATTCTTGGTTAAACGCAGATTACGTACTAATTAAGTAAAAGGTTACTTGTGGAGAAATGGAGAAATATCGGACCCCAAGTGTCTCCCATCCACAAAAAGTATGCTAAGTGAAGAAAAAATTTATCCAGACAT
Organism: Dioctria rufipes; assembly: GCA_963924295.1. NCBI lineage: Eukaryota > Metazoa > Arthropoda > Insecta > Diptera > Asilidae > Dioctria > Dioctria rufipes. The sequence goes on along the minus strand of OZ002741.1, from coordinate 264,884,760 downwards.
CTAAAGAATTTTTAAACGGCCTCTAATATGGTTTCAATAGCGTGCTATATTAAATTCTAAAAACAAAACCGTCGAAAACACCAATAAAACAATCCTGTACATGTTTTAAGATGCAGTCCACTATCCGACCGAATATTGAAATTCTCTCAATACATCAAGCTCTTACTGTAAAAATTGGCCCACCAATTGTTGTTTTTCTTTTTAATATAATATATACATACAAAAACTAAGCAATAACAATTTAGTCCACGCAACCAGAGCCACGGGCAATCGCTAGTACTATATAATTATAAATTCTCAATCTATCTACTTTATTTTCATAAAAAAAATCGATTTAGTTTGATTTGAAATTACTTGTCGCCTAATCAAAGAACTCCAATCGCCTGATTCCATTCTAGTTTAGTTTAAAAACAAGGGAAAAAAACTAGAATTATTCTAAAACAAATTCTTACAATAAGTATAGATGAATGCCCATTTATAAATTTGCAAACCCAACCCTCTGTGCTTGATTGTTACGGTAATTTTTCGCAAATATTTCTAGAACAGTTTGTCGGACAGTAAAAATGATTATAATCAATTTCATATGATTTAATATTCTAAAGAATATTTCAGTACAATAAAAATGTCTAGAATTAATCGTTTTAACAGTATATGTAAAAAACCTAGATTTTTGCATGGCAACACCAAGAGGGGATTTTTCGATTTAATCCATTTTCGAAATTGTATTTACTATTGCTATGAGAACGCCATACGTGTACAATTTCAGCTTCCTACGTCAACGTGTTCAGAGGCAGTGTACAATTACATAGTGAAAAATTTATATTTATATGGCATTCCTATCAGGGGCGGATTTCCCTATAGGCCGAGTAGGCCCGGGCCTAGGGCTGCAGATTTAGGGGGCGGCGATTTTTTCTTGTAGTTGTGGGTATTTCATTACATTTTTATACTTTTTCGTTTTTTTAAATAAAATAATTCGTTGGAAAGTGTTATTTTTAATTCTACTCCATTTTTTTTCAAATCTACTCCGATTTATGAGGCAGCCTACTCCGCTAATTCTAGCCTGGGGTCCCTTCACTGGATATAGATCATTCAATTTTTCGTGTTTTACAGGGAGTAGGGGGCGGCAATCTTCCATAGGCCTAGGGCGGCCAAGTGATCAAATCCGCCCCTGCCTGGTGAAAACCGACCTATGTGTTTTTACCAAAAAAAGGAACATGCTGAGAATGAACCTGCCCTCCATCGGCTCTACACTGTTAGAGGTTAAGGACAGGGTGAAGATCTAGGTATTATACTACACAAAAAGCTGAACTGGAAGCCACACCTTGAGGACAGAGCAAACAAAGCTCTTAGAGCTTTTGCAATGTGCGGCATAAAATGTCGGTATAAAGTGGGGACTCAAAGATACAAAATACCTTTAGCTACATATTTTTCTTTGAATAATTTAATCGGCTTATAGGGCGAAGTGAATTTTGAATATTTTTTCCTATCTGAATTTTTGGTATAAAACAAAGCGTATATTTTTTTGGTATTATTATTATATTTCAGCTTGAACACGGACGAAGCTTCGATCGCCGCCGAGTAATATTTTCATTCTATGTAAGTAATGTGTAATATGTAAATTACCTTTACCTAGTATAATTTTGAAGTTAATCTCTATCACATTTTTTGTATTTCCGAGTTTAGAGTAAGATTATGTCGATCTTCTTTTTATGTTCCGAATTCGATCGTTCAAAAGAAATAACCACGAAAACAGCGAATGTGAAAATTTGTGAATTTAAATAGATAGCAATTATGAATACGTAATCTAGCAGTTTTAGTTCGGTTGTGGTTGGTCGATGGTCGATTCTTCTAAACAGGCAGTCCATCCCCGCGGAGTTGTGAAGTTGTCTTTAATTGTTAGTGTTAACGTGGCTAGCCCAAAAAAATTAGTACAGAGGGCCCAAAAATAATCCATTGCAGGCCGTGAGCTTGAGCCAGCAATACCTGTGCTGTGTAATGTGAATTCTCAGTCTCTAAGCGTAGTCTGAGTAGTCGAATCAGGCGGGCCCTACTAGCTCACTCCTGGTCTACTGCATGTAATGGCCTTTTGACATAGAGTTATGTTAGACTTGATCCATCTGGAATTTGAAATTTGGAAATTCTGATCTGAGAATTTGACTTGAGGATTCTGGAGCAAACTTCAAGTCGTTGTTGCCGTACTACATATATTCTGTCACAAACATAACACACAGCACCAAAATTATTTCTGAGAAATCACGTTTTAAATTGGTTGTGTACAGATGAATGTTGCAGGTATAATCAGTGTTTCCACTTTGGCCACAATCGTTGCAACGTTTGACTAAACAGGTACCCCCTTAATATATGTATCGCCTACGCTAGAGAGTTTTTGAATACGTGGCCAAAATATTTTGAATAATTTTTATTTATTTTAATTCTCAGTACTGTGCGTGCTTATGTAAGCTCATACAAATTTTTAACTGCCAAAGCAACCAAATCAATCTAATTACAACGAATATTGTCATAGAAGCCGAAGAAAATGAATGCAATTATTGATAGGATATGAAATTAATTCAAGGCCAAGCAAAGCTATATCGTCGGTGATACTACATAACCGCGTAACTGCATAGAGTAGCAAAATCTAATCTGGAAGTTAATAGTGACGCAGCTAAGAAACTGCAACTTTTTTTTTATCAATTTTATGTCTAAAATCCAGAAATACGATAGTTTTCGTCTTATCTTAGAGTTCAGTAGGAATAATTTTGTCATTATAATACAAAAAAAAAATTAGTGTCTGCTTACCTCACGCGGTAGTGATATTAGTAGTTTTGCGGTTATGCAGTATCCCCGACGACATCATATTAGATACTAATAATATACATGTTGGTTAATACCCAGGATATATTTAGGCGCGATCAGTGAGTTATTGAGATTTACTACGAACTCTTTGTTAGTAAGTACAGCCGTCGATATCTGGGTAGGTAGGTATATTTCTTATCTGTGTTTCAGTTGTTTTTAGAAAAAGAGAGTATCTTTTCCTCCCAGCTTCCGATGGTTTCCGTTTTTTTTTTTACAGATTCATCGAGTTTAGCATCTTGGAAGGCTGTACCAGCAGCGGCTACATGACATACTGACAAACCAATAATTTTCCAATGTTGTAGCGAAATTTTATTTAAATACTTTTTTATCCATAGTAGGTACCAACAATTCTAGCACACAGTGAGACTCCACTCAGCCCACACGGAAAAGTACATATGTAAGGTGACTGGTGAGCACAAACAAGACAAGGATTTAAATACCGATAAAGCATAAATTCAAAAGTTACAAACTTTATCAATATCTCTACAAATACAGGAAGAAACTTGCAATCATGCTGATGATAATGAAACTGGTGTGGACTTAATAATATCTGCTCCATCGATGACGCATCTTTATTTTTATAATATTTACTATTATATAACTGAAAATATTAAGTCCAATCTGTTTGGATAATGTACTGCCTCTTCCAGTTAATCAAAAGAAATCTCAACGACAGCGAAATTAATTTTTATTTATTTACCATGTCGTTAAATTTCGCTATAAATTTCGTGGGGGATGCCAGAGCAAGGCATAGTTAATACTCGGTAAAAGTCAAGGACTTAACAACTTTTGATTGCATATACTGGTACTCAGGAGGGGAGGGGGGGCTAGAGATTTGCACTAATCACTTTATTTAATGGGAAGCCTGTATGATATCTCACCAAAAAAGTTCGCCCTATTACTCTAGCCATATTTAAATTAGGTTATGTAATTCAAACCCACTCATAAAGAAAGCACGGTATTGCTCGATAGACTTTTTCAATTACGTGTTCAAATCAGTTTTCTCAATCGCCTCTCTCTCTACATCTCACTTAAACGTAAATCCCACAATTATTGACCATGAATAAAAAAAACACTTCCAAGATCCCCGCCCAGCATTGTATCCAATAAAATGGTTAAGTTATGCTTGTCAGGCTCCAAACGAATGCGCTCATTCGATCGATTGAAATCTTCAATTTCCATAAAAAGCAACCTTTAATCAATTTCTGTCAAATCACAATTTTAACCAGGTTCCCAGAAAAAGACAAAAGCCATTGATTACACATTGACGACGCGACAGATCTTTCTCCACCATGTCCCATGCACAGCGTGCGAGAGACTCTTTAGTCAACTCGCCTCGCCGGCCATGCCAATACCACTGTGTGGTATGACTCCACCAAAGAAGCTCTCAAGCTTCAGATATTTCGTGAGTGTGCCGCGTGCCGCCCCACTGCCCAGGTGAATTTTATTTTTGATAAATAAGAAAGAATAAGCTGCTCGTCAAATGGAGCAATGAATTTCAAGCTACCAGGAGAACATAAGTCGCAGAAAGACCAGCAGTGCTTTTAGTAGGAAGCTGAGAAGCTTGCCCGCCACATTCTATGCCGCTAGTAGATTCTCAAAGCGAACCGAGGTGATACCGCGGCTAAACTAAGAACTTTCAAGTAGAGAATGTCGTTGTTGTGTGAAAACTTGAAAGCGCCATTCGCTTTGGCTCGACTTTTACTGTAGAAGAAAGATTCGTGCGATGGATGCCTGCCGCCGTTTTATGCTAGCCCAGTCGAATTTCATGTGTTCACTTTCAAAACCGACATCTCCACTTTAAAGGTCCACTTAAGAAAGAAAAGTGCTACAGGCAATTTCTTCTCTGCTTGTTAAGAGACTTTGAAAGAGGATTCATTGCTTCTTATGTGCACATAATCTCTGTGGAAGCTTTTTATTTGGCATGTTTATGCAAAATGCTTTCAGATCGGAGATGGTAGTTTAGTAGGAGCTCAACTCGTTAGTCGTTGGTTCTTTATTTTAGGGTTCTTCAATTATTGTGGTGTTGTTAGATTCGATCTGCCCTTATTAGGTTGATACAATATTTATGAGGGCTGTTTTTTTTTTTTTTTTGCAAAGACGGTAAGTGAAAATTTTGAAATTTTCCAGGAAGAACTTTTAAAGGTTTCGAATATACAATCAAGGAGTGCCCACTTTTCATACAACTGTAGCCCTGACATGAGCAAACGTGATAGATGTCTTAAAAAATGCTTTATGTTACTCTGAATATGTATTTTGAGCAAATTCTAAAAAAAATGCATGGAAAAATAAAAACGGCCAAGTGCGAATTGGACTCGCAGACGAAGGGTTCCGGACCATCGTAGAAGATTTAACACTACGTACTTTTTAGATCTAGTAAACACAAAAGTTAATTGTATGGGGAGTTCTTTAATTTCTAATTTAATTTTTATTATTTGGTATTGTAGCGGAAATAGAAATACACACTCTGTGAAAATTTCAGCTGTCTACCTATTACGGCTCATGAGGTACAGCCCGCTGACAGACAGACCGAAGCACGGACGGACAGCGGAGTCTTAGTAATAGCGTCCCGTTGGCACCATTTGTGTACGGAACTCTAAAAAGCATGGAAACCTTCTAATATTTAAAAAAAATCTTCTATGGATTATGAAGGATGTATTTGAATTTTTCGGGTGCTGTTACGCGCTAGTTTTGCGCGCAATCGTTACTCCGGCTAGAGATGGAGAAGGGTTGGGCCTGAAATACCTATGGGCGCCACATGGTTTTAGAGTCCAAGAACTCAAAATGTATAACTGAGAAACAAGGTTAAAAAAAAAAAAGGTGAAAAATTTGAAAAACCAGGATCAGTTAGCAAAGTTATTTTGTTTATAAATTGGCTTAGGTTTCTTTACGAAACTGGCCAGCCAGCGAAGATTACAATGGCTAAACTTAAAATTTGGTATAATAAAAAAAAATTATAAATATACTATCACGCACTTGGTAAAACTTGATAAGTTATTATCACATTGAAATCTAACCACAAAAAACAAACTAAAATAAAACGCAGGACTTTCCTTATTTCTTTTCTTTTTGAGGAATCTTATTCACTCCTCCTTAGTCCAGATCCAACGTGAACTTTTTTTTCTTTCTTCCAATTTTTCAAAATCCAGAGGCAACCTTGATATTTTTATTTTGTCTTTTTAATTTTCAGCAATTTTTTTTCTTTCTTTATCTTTTTTCTTTATAAAAAAAAACTCCAGTTTCGTGTTGTATGTAGCACTCACTTCGTTTACTTCTCGACTACCATCTTTTTAATTGAGCTGTTTGCTTCACCTACCAAAGCCTTCCCCTCTTGAATCGCCAATTATTGCAGCTTCCGATCCATGTTCCCCGTATTTGATATATGATATTTTTTCAATTGGTGAAACAGAGCAGCAATTGAGCTGGGTTTTGAAATTTAATTTTACTCTTTTGATGATACTTCCTTGCGCTCATTTAAAATTGCTTAAGAGGAGTCAGTACCAAGTGCAAGTTTCATACATTTTTCAATACGAATTTCTAGCAAACTATTTGTAGCAGAATAATGATTTATATTGTTACGTGCAATAGAAAGAGACAACTGGTGAAATCTACTGGCAATGGAGAGTAAACAACTGTAGGTTCGGAGAATCGATGATAGAATCTTCAGGAAGGTTCAGGAATAGAATGAATAGAATAGTTAAGAAGATTCTGGAATAGAACACTCCAGAATAATGTGGAGAGTTTCTAGGGTATAAACGAACAGATGTCACCGTCAGAAAAGAGTGTTGTCTTAGACGTTGCAGTGTTAACAAGCGAAAGGAATAAAGAAGCGAAAGTGTTGTAATTAGATTGCGATAATGGAAAGTACATTATTAGCGATAATTAAAATTGAGTTGATTAATTGAAGGTTTATGAATTTTGTATGATCAGAAGTGAAATAAAGAGCTTGTATATTAAATATTTAATATTGTGTAGTAAATAACGAACCAAAGGCCACGCTCGCAACAATATCTTAAATTAAAGGTAACGAAAAGGTCTAGTAAATAACGTCGAGAAAAATAAAAAAATGCATTGGAATGGAGATATTAGCTCGGAAACTTGTAAAAAATGGTAAAAATTGATTTTTTTCAAATCAAATTCCTCTTAGTAGCTATTCTCATTTCTTTATATGGTGACTATTTTAGAGAGATAAAGCCTAAATCTAGCAAGTAACGTCGAGTTTTTTCATTTTTAGTGGCGCATTTTTTAATTGTTTAACTCTAATAGTACTTGTTTTTTCTCTCGATATTTCACCGACGAGAAATTGTAATATTTCGTTGAAAGTCGTAGAAATATAAAGCAAAATAGCATATTTAACAACTATGTCCAAAATAAAATTTAGGAGAGTTAATTCTCTTTAAAAATTTTCAATTTCTTTGAACTGCCAATTTTCATTTTCGTCTTAAACCCAACATTCTGTCTTTTACGCTAGATGTCTCTAATGTGACTTGTGGTCTAGGTCTAGGCTAATTTTATATGTATTTTCATACTTTCAGGACATAAACCTACGTATAGTAAATTTTATTGCGAACAGACTCGCTGGCATCTAAATTGAAATTTTTGCTGAGTACTGACTCCTCTTAATACCATACAGGAATGATGTTTACCTTTTCGAGAAGCTTGCTAAGTTTCATTTTAACGTCTTATGCTTTTGACGGGCGAATGTTTATGTCATTTTCAGTTTTATTGACTGATTAACGCGTTGGGAAGGCTTGGGCTACTAACAACTCGAGAGTAGATAGCTGATGTCACAGGTAAGTGCGAATATGATATGATATCTCTAATTTCTCCCTCAATTTTAGGCTATATAGTAGATCCCGTTTACGAGAGGAAATTGAACCGAGGAGGTAAGATATTGTATCTAATTTTACATATTATTTGACTCATTCTCCTATATATTCATTTTCCTATATATTTGATTTTTCCTCTTTGGAATACCGGTTGCATATTGCATAGTTCACTGCTTGCCGTACATCATCTTAACAAAGAAATTTCATTGTTCCATCTAACTTACTAATTATATATGTAATAATATCTACATCTATCTAATCTATTTACAAATTCATTTTCTATTTGCCTATCTAATCTACCATTTAAATTTATTTCCAGGGAATGGATGACGAACCTTTAGATTCCAGGATGTATCCGGCATGAGTAAAATAAAATAGCTCATAATAAATCCATTCGGTAAGTGTTGGTATAATTTGTTGGTCCATTTTATAAATTTTTCAATTGCAGGTGATGTCTGACAGTAATCCAGAAGTACCAGCAAAGGCCGAGTAAAGGCATAAAGGCTCAATGTATGGCCAGAGCTAAGAAAATGCTGCTCGTGGATCTGAACGATTCTTCCCAGCTACGAAACAGGTAACTCATTATCCTCTTTGCAGTTTCATCTGAAAATTTAAATTCCTTTGCAAAATTCTTCTTATAGGATGCTGAGGGACATGACGACACTCATGCAGAGGACGAAATACATACAAAGAGGACGACACGCATAAAGATAAGTGACTCTTGTTATTATAATTATAAGCTCGCTAATTAGGTATATAGAGTATAAAAATAACTAGCAAATAGAAAACGTTATCTTGCTCTGCTTGTGTTCTGTTCAGTAAGAAATTAGCCTAATAATATGGGCTTTGTGTCGCTTATAGAAAAGTAATTTTTGAAGACCCAAAGGGGCTGGTTTATTGTCATTTTCCCGGGCCGGTTTCAAGACGCAGTCCGGATCTATGTGACACACTGCACATTTGACTCCATTTGATTAAAAATGAAATCATTATGGAGACAGTCTGCCTAGGATATTAAGCCGACTATTTCCAGAAATTTTTTATTCATCAGATGGAAAAAATTTCCGTTGGCATTAGCAGTGACGCCTGTTTTAAATATGCTCACTCCTCCAAATGTTTCAACCTAGATACGCCGCTAGAGCCATAGCACAGAAATTGGCCAACTTTCAGTTTTTAATGCGCCACATGTTGACATTTGTCAGCTGATTAATATTCTGTTTGTTTTAAAGTTTTGTATGCGGAGCATAATAAGTTTCGAAGAAAATTTAATTATGGAAGTAATTAATGAATCATGATTTAGCAAAATTCGTCGGCCATTCTGTTCAGCATCTTGTTGACTGCAATTTTGATACTTCCCCAGAACTAATAGGATATTTCTTAACTTTTTCCAATCTCCGAGAACAATCTCGGAGATTATTTCTAATTCTTATAAGTGCCAAAAGCAAATTTACTCTTTCAATGGACAACTAACATTTCCAAATTGCAAATTTATGTAAATTATATAAAATTACAAATATGTGAAAGTAACACCTCACTTATTCTTAGCACATTAAAGTTTTTTTTTTCTTATCCTTTTCCAAGCAACCTAAATCATTAAAATAATTTTAAATGCAATTAACAATTAGAGATATTAGTCTTTCTAGTCCTCGTAGTTTCCCCACCTTAATTTTCATCATGCGCGAGCGTATGCAGATGTTCACTTGAATAAAAGTCATTGATTCAAAAATCTATACAATTGTGCCGCTCATCTTGACGCCGGCCGAAGTTTACAGAGGGTATCGGTTTGGGATGGCTCTATTTCTTGCTTGCCTTCTCTCTAGGTGTTTTTTGGCAAGCCTGTAAACCGATAATCCGTTGTGGGACTATGTATGTAGGCATTCTACATACACTACCACAGAAATATTCCTTTTGGATTACATAAAGAAAAGAAGGCGGATCCAAAATTTGTTAATCAGCAGTAACGTACGAGTAGATGTGAAATCTTACATTTCAAGGCCGAGCATACTTTTCAAAGTTTGAGCGGCAATCTTTTATCTATATATGAATTTTCCATCCAACCGTAAATGTTGCGGAAGTATGAACTAAAAGAATGCTAATTTGGAGCTTTTCTGCTCCAACAGCTCTTCAAGATTCTCTCAACATTTTCCTATTCAATATAAGTCAGAGGGACATATATACAGTGAACTGCAGTGATTCTCATCTGTGGATACTCATATCACTGCATCGTTTTCTACTAATTTTTAAAGCCATCACGTTATTTTGCCAATATGGAAATATTTTTATACAGGGTGTCCCGTAAGTGGTGTGATACCTGAAGGCTATGGATAGATCATACTTAGACGAGCAAATAATTGTAGGGCTGATGGGTGAGGAATCCTAACGGTCTCCGAGATGACGGGACTTAAAGATATTTGGGTATGTTTTTTCAGATTATCCTGTTAATTCTGAACGTTACACCGTATGATGATGATTTAAATTTTAGTAAATATACAATCGTCGGACCTTTCGAATGGTCTGTAAATGTTTCCTTCCTTCTCTCTGTTTTGAAGGTGTGGCTCAACAAAATTAAAATTTTTGGAATTTCTACTCCTGTTTTTATTTAACTACTATTTTTGTCAAAAACCACGTCATCAATACCAACTTTTTATACATATATAAGAATCCTAAAACCTTAGCTTTAAAATGACCTATCACACTCTGTACTAAAAATGTAACCCTTTCTGCGTTTTTTCACTTTTTCTTAAGCATATCTAGGGAAATGGCTGAAAAAGTTCAATACCAGAAAGTAGGCAATTATCTTCTGGTAATAACCTTTTTCAGGCATTTTCGGTGGATATGCTTAAGGAAAAATGCAACAAACGCCGAAAGTGTTACACTGGTACAAAGTGTTATCGGTCATTTTAAATGGAAGCTTTTGGGCTTCTTAAATCCAATCTAAAAACTTGGTGCTGATAAAAATAGTAGTAAAAGTAGTACAGTTCCGAAATTTTAATTTTGTTGAGCAATGATATGATGTAACGTTCAGGAGTTACAGGGTGATCTATTAAAACATACCCAAATACTTTAAAATCCCGTTATCTTAGAAACCGTTAGGACTTCCCCCCACCACTCATATAATTTTTTGCTTACTTAAGCATAACCTATCCATAGCCTTCGGGTGCAAGACCCCGTATAAAACTTCTGAAATTCGCTCTACAACTCAACCAATAAACGCAAAGGTACCTAAAAGTACATTAAAAACATCTGCAATTAAACGTTGTTCCACTATACGAAAAAAAATCGTAATTTTAAATTTACAAACGGATTGTCCGGTTTAGTCCATTTTTGAAATCATGTACGCAATATGTACTTGCGTTTGCAATTAATGTCCAAATATATAGTTTGTTTTCGAACTTAGATCTTCACCTTATTTAAAAGAGTCATGTACAACATTTCAGAAGTCTAAGTCAATGCGTTCTTGAGTTATTGTGCAGACGGACGGACTTGCAAAAATCAAAATAACTTTTAATATTATGTGTGGTTGTACAATCCATACTGATCTACCAGCATTTTTTTCTAATTATTTCTATGCGTTACAAATCGAATTGGAAACCTAATATGCTAAAAGATTTCATCATCTATTACCAGCTATTCTAAATAGTTTAGTTTTTATTGTCAACTCGTGTCTTACCGTTTCTCAGTTTCCACAAATATGGAAATATGCCGTAACCTTTGGCTAAATTTTCTGCCCCTGTATCCACTAGTGACTACCGGCGAATAAGTTTACTTTGCTTCTTAGAAAGGTTCTTGAAAAGCTAATATATGCTCAAACTCTTCGATATATATCATGTAATAACTTCTTATCCAATTTTCAATCTGGATTTCCTACAGGCCACAGCTGCGAAACCGCAGTGTTCAAAGTGTTCACTGATATTCGCTTCTCTCTTGATAACAATTTAATGACGATTTTAGTATTACTAATAAATAATAAATAAATTTAGTATTACCATAAATTGTGCAAGCATATAATTTTGTTAATTCTGCCATTAAAATTATTGGTGAGTTCCTATTTGGCGGTTTCCAGCAAGTATAGATCGGAACATTAAGTCTAATTAGAAAAGGACCGGCGGCGGAGTTCCGCAAAGCTCCATTCTTGGTCCAATTCTCTTTTTGCTTTTTATAAATTACCTTCCTGATATTATAGAAGACGTGAATATCCATTTATATGCAGACGATGTGCAAATGTATTTATTTAGTAGAGGACTGTATTGACAGAGTCAATATTGATTTAAAGAATATTACCTCGTGGGCAGCTAATAACCAGCTCCTGTTAAATCCTGCTAAATTAATCATCGTGCATGTTTTTCAATACAGCTAACTTAAGCTCGACCGGTATTCCTAATATCTATTTATATGGCGTAGTGTTGCCCTACATAAGTAATGTGAAGAATTTGGAAATAATTTTTAATGGAAAACTGAAATATTGTGACCAAGTGAACTATTCTCTGCAAAAGATTTACGGAGGACTGAAATAGTTATGACTCTCGGATAGTTTATTGTCTGTTAATTTAAAAATAAAACTTGTAAAATTTTTGCTGATATCTCATTTTCAGAACCATATAACCAACTTGACGTCGAATGTGACCGAAAAATAAATATTGCTTTTAACGATTGCGTACGATTTATCTACAATTTAAAGTGTCACGATCATGTACATATCTGCCTATAGCTGCTCTGTCCTCGGAGATCCTATTGTTTTTCCAAAAAATGTTAAGGTCGGGGATTCCTTCATATCTATATAAACGTTTGAATTTTCTGCATTCTACGCGTCAAGAAACTCTACTTATTTCTCGCATGCGATATCTAATTAAGTAATACTATAGTAAGTATACTATATTTAAAAAATGTAAATTTTGTGTAAACGGGCCTAAATAAATTATTATTGTTATTATTATTATTAGTGTCTTTCCTTCTTTTCTAGTCTTTTAAGCCACAAAGACTTTCCGGTGGTACTAACCAGTCTCTATCGTCAAAAATGCATAAATATTTAAATGCAATTTATTTCTTTTTCAATGAAAAAATAATTTATAAATATTTTTAGAACCTAATTGTATAGGTGGAATTTGTGGCTATTTTAAAGATAGCGGTCTAAATTGAATAAATTAGCCTAACATAAAAAGAATAACACAAAGCGATAGCCACAAGCAAGTCCAACTAATTTTTTCGCTACAAATTAATCTGACATATTGATACCGAGCTGCTGGCAACGAAATTCTCAAGAGCTTTCTATCAGGGGTTTTATACCCTAGATAAAATCTATAGGGTACTATAGTGGTCCAGAAAAAATTGACCCATTAAGTTATATTTACACCCGCAAAATTACAATAATCCAGGTTTCGATGTTTTTGTTAAAAGATTCCATAAATACTGAACTCTGAATTTATATGAATCATTCATGTATTGGAAGTGAAATAGTTAAAACGTCTCGAAGCTAAAAAGAAAATGCCTGAGATGATTTTGTCCAAATATTTGAAAAACCCCACAATTTCATTTTTTTAAATTTCAAAATACCTAAATCCAAGATATTCCACAGTAAAAAGGACAATATCCAAGTATAGGCGAGGGTTGTCAATAGAAAGGATATTTGGATCAGGTATAAGACCAGGACCATCCCATCTAGACGTCATAAAATAGATGAAGGGTACTTATTCTCGGAAACCGGAAACTTCGGAAAGAGATATGGCCGCATTGGCAGGAACATCTAAGTCTGCAGTGCGCAGATATAAATAAAAATTTCGGATTAAGGAGCTATAAGATGCAAAAGTGCCGCTGAGGAAGGAGGAAGAAGAGAAAACAGCTAGAAGAAGAGCGAGAAAATTTTATGAGAACTATCTGACGAAATACGATTGTGTCGTTATGGATGATGAAACCTATTGCAAAGAAGACTTTTCGCAGATACCAGCTGACGAATATTTTACTGCAAAAAGTCGGAGCGGAGTATCTAGAAAATTTTCAACAAAAGGAATGACAAAACTTCCCAAGAAGTACAGTAGAGAGGTATTGGGCATTAATGAAAAAATAGCTTAGAAAAACAACATTTTTTTCTGGACCACTCCTTAATGTTGGTAGAACAAAATGGGCTGGACACCCCCCCGCATAAAATTAAAAGTTATTTTGATTTTTGCAAGTCTGTCCGCCTCTTTGTTCTCACAGATAACTCGAGAACGCGTCCACTTAGAGTGCTGAAATATTGCAAATGGGATTTTAGAAAAAAAAGTAAACTTAAGTTCGAAAATAGGACCAATCGGGCAGCTGCTCGTAGGGTTGCCATATAAAAATTTCGTTTTTCACTGTATATTTGGGTACTGCCTGAGAACGACTCGACGTAGAGAGCTAAAATTTGGTACACGCTACTTTTATAGCAATTTTAAATAAAATTTCAAAAATATAAAACTTTGATTTTGCACTATATATTTGGAAACTGCCTGAGAACGCGTCGACGTGGAGAGTTAAAATTTTGTGCACACCGTTTTCATAAAAATAGTAAATAAAATTTCAAAAATAAACTAAATCGGGCAACGCCTTTTCAGTGTTACCATACAAAACTTTTGGCTTTCACTTTTTTTAACTTTTATTTTCATCTAGGGTAGAATATAATTGGTCTTAGACCAAGTATAAGTTTTTGTCTTGGTTTAAAGTAAATCGTTGAAGAAAATAAATTAAACTATTTGAAATTTCTTCATTGATATGATCAAGCATTTGATTTTTATGCAACTTATCGAATATCCGCTCGAATAATAGCTTTAGCAACTTCTAAAATTCTAACATATTAGAATTCGTTTTTCGATCTTCGTACCGGATAATTTTGTCAAAATTTTATGCTTTTCTAGGCTGGATTTCTGTGCCCTGAATGTCTGCATAAACTTTTTAATCAGACACAAAATCAAACGAATTATTGTAGTTATCTAATAAGTTAATTTCCTTACAATACATATGTTTTTTTTTTTATTATTATTTAAATATTTATTATCTGATAATATAATTTTTATTTAGCAAAATTTATAATTTTTTTTTTTTAGTTTGTAAAAGTAAAATATGATTACTGTAATTATTACATACAACACTACAAAAGTCATTCACTAATTAAATTACATCCAAAAAGATTAAATTGTCATTATTAATAAAAACATACGCTGTTTCGAATTAATTAGAGAATGAATGATTATTCTAAAAGAATTTTCATCAAAAATAATCACAGAGAATCATTATCTTGAAAATGGTTTCTATTAATGGAGGGGACGGAAGGGACAAAATAAACCAAAATAAAATTTTAAACAGTTGCTGACTACTGCTTTGTATATTTTTTACTTTTCGACAAGCTGTATACTTATTTGAGATGAACTGATGAAATATAAAACGGAGCTTCAGGCTACATACATACATACATATTTATCTCAGAATATCTTTTTACTGTTCTACTATATATTGATAATAATCTTAGACATATACTTAAGTAGTTGTAAGAATATAAGTATTTACAATTAATAAAATTTTACTGTTATATCGTATGTTAGTTAGATGTACTTGTCGGAGACGTACTATTTTTGGGATCTGTATGCGGACTTACGAAGCATAGCGGCGAGCTATAATAACTTGGAAAAAGTGAATACGGACTGATTCCAGCTGTTAAATAATGATTGGCATATATCCCTTGCCTTTGTGCAATTTTTAGTCTAGATGTTAATTGTTTTTTCCATTTAGTCCTTCTATTTTGAAACCAGGTTTTTATTTGTACTTCTGTTAAATTTAGAGTTTTCGAGAGTTCCATTCGTTTGCTAACACTAAGATATTTGTCCTGTTTGAATTCGTTCTCCAATCTTTCTAGCTGTTTTGCACTGTAGGCTTGTCGAGGCTTTCTATCTAAACCGGGCTTTCGAAATCTTTTTCCTTGAGGTTTGGGAACTAAAATTGAAAATAAAAATTAAATTAGATTAGAATATTGGAAATATTGTTTGTGAAAATTTTTTTGATAAATATTTATTATGTACATACATACAGCAGCCAAAATGTCAAAGAATTTATTTTATTGGATTGCATGGCTTTGTTTGGCTGGAAGGATTGCAGGATGAGTTGAGAGAGAGCTATTAATTGGTGACGAAACGTGGATAAAGTCGGTCATAATTTTAACATGGCGAAATCTATAAATGGGAATTCTATTTGATCTTAATCGAGTGTCATCATGTGTATTTTGGCTAGCCAAACAAAAACGATGGTTGATATTTTAGGGGCTGCACTTTCACAAGTTGATATTATTATATTATGTGACGGAACAAAAACTAAAAGTGATAGGATAAGGTAATGATTAATTCTTCATTCAGTTGGATTTGTGCCTCAGCCGCCCGACGGTTTGCATCAATTAAAGTAAATTTTTACGGATCATGGTTTTTGTTCTTATTTTCATAATAATCGCAGGTTTAACATTATATCTTATTTGTGATAGTCTAAATAACTTATGGGGATAATAATTTGTAAATATTTTATAAGAGGACATAAAAAAGATCACTGTGTGAGTAGTGGAGTTAAAAGTCGCAACCAATATGGGGTAGGCGGGACACAGTAACAACATACTCCTAATTTTTTTTTTATTTTGTGTTATTTATTTATTTTAAAAGTACATCAAATACCAAATTACTAAATCGACATTTCTTTTGTTTTAGAATGAGACATTCAAAAGGGCTAATGCCTTGGCAATACGGACAAAACCAATAAATATTCGTAACGTAACCGGCGCATTCAAGTCTACTATCACTCGAGCTCTTGAGGTTATCCTCAATATGTACCCCGTGCAGATATGTATATATTAAGAATGGGGGCGCTATCGCAGTTCTGAGGTTGAACCTGAATCAGAGCTGGATTCATTCAGGAACCATGGTTCCACACGAGTCCATCCTTGATTTTGTGCGGTCCATCGCACCTGACACCGACAGGGAGAGTTACCATCTCATCGAAACCATACTGATTTGCAAGTTTAAAACGTAAATCCCATCTAGGGTGGAATGGGCAGCACGCTCTGTGCTCAACCCATTGATAGATACTATAACTTATACAGACGGCTCCAAATCTGAAGACAGCACTGAAGCGAACGTCTTCTGTGAGGAGCCTCATTTGGAACTTGTCATACACCTGGAAAACCACGTAACGGTCTTCCAGGCGGAGGTCAAGATAATTTTTTGAAGCGGGAAGATACCCCCTTGCCTCAGACACTGAGAATAAGAAGATTGCCATCAGCTCGGATAGCCAAGCGGCTGTCAAGGCCTTGTCAAAACCCTCCATAGCTTCTAATCTAGTATTGGAGTGTAAGACCACCCTAAACTCCCGCTCTCAGTAAAACAGGGTACTCGTTCTTTGGGTGCCTGGTCACAGAGATGTTAGTGGAAATGAAATAGCGGACGAACTTGCGCGTCTTGGAGCAGCCTTGGAGGCACCTCCCTCCACAATTGGGATCGCACCAGGACACCTGGTCTCTATAATTGCGACTTGGACGGACTGGCAACACAGTTGTCTTTGGTTGGACGACGATTCGGGTAGAACAACAACGGAACTGTGGGGTAAACCTAACCCAAGTTTCACAAAAAAGCTGCTAGTGCTGAGCAAACCTACCATGAGAACTCTGGTGTCTATTTTCACTGGACACTGTTCTCTCAGGGGTCACCTATATAGGATAGGACTGCTTGATAACCCGACACTCAGAGAATGCGGAGAGGAATCCGAAACGTTATAGACTCCTCGGCTCACACCTCCTGGATGAATTGTATGAGGCAGGTAAGAAGGGTTGGGACCTATGAACTTATTCAGGGGTCCTGAGGGTGAACAATGGGCCACGAAGTGGCCTGCGTTGTAGGATTCTCCCCCCAGGGCAACTCAACCTCCTTCCAATCCATCCATTCATCCATTAATTATTCATCCGTAATTAGAATTTTCAAAAATCTCTTCACTTTTGAATTTTAATTTTAATTATTAAAAAAGTGCAGTAAATTACATATAAAAATTGACAAAAATTTCATTTTAGTTCAAACATCTTGGGTAATTCGATTTTTGGCAAACTTAATTACGAATAAATGATCATTGACTTAGTCCATCTGTCTAAGGTATAAGGGGGAACTAGTCAATGGAAATCATACAACTAACTGCACGTGATTGAGTTGTGTTACATGACGCTGTCACGAAATGTAATGTACCCGAAAAGTACACAATAAAGTTGTGATGAATGTTTTTAACAATCAAGAAAAAATTTTGTTGACCAAAGAATATCTTTTCAGATGTTAAATGATCTTTTTTGTTTTCCTTCCTACATAAGTTAGGTAGTTGGTTTTTAAATGTGCTGAAGCAGTTGAGATTGTCAACTTTAAAAAGTCTTTATCATCTATAAACAATACCAGTCCTCCCTATGTGATTTCCGTCAATAGCCTGGATATTTGAGCCTAACTCGAAATTCTCCTATTTCAACTATATCACTGATACATTAAGAAATATAAATGGCTGTATGCGGCAGTTGTGGCTGAGTTCTGGTATACTTTTACTTCATATGCGACCAAAACTGATTAAAGGCCTGGTGATACCTCATATAACAGTTATGGTTGCTTAATATTCTTACTGTTGGTATCAGTTTGTCGCAGCAGACCCTTGGTTGCATGTATGTATGTATTTAAGCTGCCTGTTCTACATAAACTTTTGTATACTGATAGCTGATATCAATGTGATACCAAGTAGTGAGCCAAGTTTTTGATCAGATATAGTTCATCATCTTTCGGGTGACAACATATATGCTAAAGTTACGCGTTAAGAATTTTGAGCCAATTTAGGTTTACAATCTTATAATGAAATATATTTATAACACGCTAATACGCCTATACCCCGAAAAACTCATGAAAACTGATACTTTTTAAACTATTCAAAAATAATTTTACGTCACTTCGATTATTATAATTTGATCTTAACAACACTGCAGACACAGGGAAAAATTCATCCTTCGAAGCTTCAGCAAAGCGTTCATCTTTCGCAGGATTCGACTTCGTGGTTTCAAATAATGTTAAGCTTCGAAATTTCGAATCACCTGCTTCAAAGTCTTTCAACAGTCCTACTCTTGATACCTCGTTGCAAATCGCGGTATGAACAACGTTCTTACTTTTTCCAAAGCTCAATTAGAACTTTACCACTTTCGTTAACTTCAAGTCGGCTTCAAATTTATTCAATGGCTGCCAACTTGAAGGAATTTTGAACACTACCAACTTTACGAATGTCAAATAACAGATGTGAATGGCTTCTGTTGACAAAAAAAGAATGAATTTATCATAATTTTGGAAAATCGGATGCAATTGTGTCTTTCCTTAATGTCACTCACGAATAAAAGTTCTCACTATAAACAAATTAAAGTTGCAAATACGAAAAGCGTCAGTTGTGTTCAAAGCCAACTTTAGATGAAACCTGGCGATAAAGCTGACTGAAAAACCTCGAACTGTATTTTAGGCTTTACACACTTCGAGGAAATACTCTTTACGTTCTCTCGAAACTAATTTCTCACCGGAATTTATTCAAACTTTTCCTAAAGACGGTTCTCGTAAAGTTTCTCTTAAAGCAACAACTATTTTATTGAACTCTGAAGAGAAAAATAAATTCAAAAAGTTAGCAAAAAAAAAAAAAAAACGCATCTTTCAAAGAAAAATCGATTCTTTGCGTCTCAACTCAAAAACTAAGCAAAAATACAACTTTTTTCTAGATTTTAAGAAAAAATACCAAACATAACAGGAATGGATGCAATGCACTCAGTGCAAATAATAGACACATTTAATCCAATTTTCTAACAGAGAACCATGTTATGTGTCATCCTGACAAATGAGCTTGGATATGAAAATATAAACTTTTTTTATCCCGCAAGGATCACCCTGAAATAAATGCGATTATTTGACTAAAATATAATTTCTTGAAATGCCTGAGTTCTCTAAGAGGTTTTTAAAAGACTACGCAGATTACTTAATCTAAAGATTTCTTCAATTACACTCATAACCGATCGATTAAAAAAAAACGTCCCATATTCGGGCTAACTAACTAAACGATTGAAATCATCCAAATGAATCAATTAGCACCTATCACGTGTACACATAACTCTGTCTCCTTAAAAGCATGAAGTGCAAACACAATAAATGGTGCATGCCAGGTCTCACGGATAGATGCCTCTTTAGCATAAAAAGTGAGTTGTCTTTTTGAAATGATGTTGTTTAACTACCCATTTACGGGTTACAGGCTTCGTGTAGGTAAATTATGACTTTTTCAAATAAGTACTATTTGTTCTGGCCCCTCCGCATCACTTGAAGATGAATATTCTCAGACAATTAGCCGCATCTGAATTTCAAATGTGCGTTTTCACACTTTTGTGTTTGGCCTGTTGGTTTTTTGGAAAGCGCCTCGGCCGGCGTGTAAACTCTTTATCCCAGAAATTGTGGGTTATGATTTTTTTTATTAGATACTTGTATTTATTTAAATATTATATTTATACGAGGATATCAGAGCCTATATAATAACTCTGAAATGACTCACCTTGTAATCCTAAAACATAATTTGCATGTGATGGAGATTTCGTGTGAACGCCAATCCAATTGGTATATACAAAATTGGGATGCGCACTAGGAAAGTGAACTTCATTAAATGGATACGGAATTGCAGTAATGCCATTTTTAGTTGCTATACTTTCTGGAGTAGATAATCCTTCAAGTAAATTTGCTGCTTTTGTACTCAAAATTTCTAAAACATTAGGTGCCGTTGCTGAAAAAAAAAAAAAACAATAGAAAATATTATTTTTGGCTAAACATTGACAAAAATATAAATAACTGATTTTTTGAAAAATTTTAATATTATGGGAGAAAGAAGTTATTATAATTTCTCGCGTATAAGATTTGATTGGGATGAGCTTGGCATTCCAGAGCATTATTAAATTCTCTTCATCTGACCGCTTTTCCTTGTGACAGGCATGGGATTACTGGATGTAGGTATTTTCAACGATTCTGATCTTAGGTGAAATGTGTATGGTACTCACAATTCGTGTAAATTCATATTAGGTTGAACCTTAAATTAACAGGAGTGAGAAGCATAAAATTAAAAATGGCAGTTTACACATATTATTGTGATCTTAAAAATCCTAAAATCATACACAGATTTTGCCAAATGCAAAAGTAAAATAAATCTCAAAAGAGAAAAAAAAACTAAAACTCGCCAACAGAAATTTAGACTAAATTAAACAAAACATAATTTGAAAAATTAACATTAAATAATAAAGTGAAAAGTAGTGTTTTTATTGGAGAGAGAGGTGGCAAAAACTAATCAATAATTAATGTAGCAAAAATTATACATAATGGAAGAGCAATAATGGAAGGAATAGAAGTATTAGAGTGAAACATGTGAGCACAATTGAAACAAGGTGAGATTGACGAACAGGTAAGTAGGAGATTGGGTATAAATGAGTTTATGAAGAAAAATCAATGCTCTCCGATCCAAGTATGTTTCTAAAGAGCACCGCAAAACAAAGTATCGAAAAGAAGACACATGATCATAACTTTTCACACCATATATAAATCGGAGGCAATCATTGAACGCAACACCCAGTGGAAAAGTTAGGTAGAAGAAGGGATTTCCCTAATCTCAAACATAAACCGGACAACAAGATACTTTCAGACAGCCAGAGCATCCATAATATACCTTACATTTTACAAATCATCGATTTAACATGGTCACAGCAATTCATAGAATTATTGATTGTTCTGCAAAGGTTACACACGCGATCGCTGTATGCCAAAAGTATATTGTTCAGCAATATATTGGGAAAATCAGAAATGTCAAGCCGTTCACAAGACAGAATCATCCAATTTGATTTCTTTGGAATTAGCTGTATCTCACTCCGATATTTTTGACAAATCCGAATTAATTCTGTCAACACAATTCTCAAGCAAACCAATGTGCCTGTCCAAATAGATCATCCGCATATAATTGTATTTGGGAATACTAAACTGTTTCAGTCAGATCTTTTATATAATTATAAGTAAAATAATAGAGGGCCCAATACATATCCCTGAGGGACACTACACTTTATCGGTAAAAAATCTGAAATGTTATTTTCAATTTTTAGTTGTTGATGCCGATCGGCAAGAAAGTTCCTGATCAGTGTAGCCGAGTATGTTGAATGCCTGAAATATACCATCAGCTTATTCAACAACCTTGAATGATTAATATTATCAAAGTCTTTAGTAAAATTATTCACAACTTGCATTTCTATGAAAACGTCATCATCTCTGACTCTCTCATTTTCAAAAATATTTCAGTCTTGATTTCTAGACGACGTATTGTATGCCGAATATTTTATACGTCTCTGAAAATCGGGCTTTTGTGAACGTGTGAACGTTTTAAATTCTTGACCATTTTTTTTAGTTTCGGTGGATCGTTAAAAAAACTTATGCTACCAAGTCTTCAAAAAGAAACCAATGTTGTCTGGAAAAAGCTTGTAAGCTTTGTCATCAATTGATTGAATAGGGTAAATTGTAAGGATACCTAGGAACTAAATATGGTTCTCGAGGTCGACAAAATTTTAAATAAACTCGACTTACAAACAAAGCCAAATTCTCTATATTTTTTTATCTCCAAAAATGTGAACTGAAACTAATTTTGAAAAAGATGTTTGTAACATTGACTGGATCGAAAGCTCCGGTGACGTAAATATATTGTTAGACCTCCTTTTTAGCAGCAGTAGATGTTTTCATTGACGCTACAAGGCGATACTCTCCTTCACGTTCAGAGCTTTGTAAAGATGATGAACAAAGTTTTGCAGTTTTCTCATAAAAAGACTTGCTCTCTCATCCCTTGTATATATATTTTTTTCCTTAGAAGTTTTTCCTCCACTGGCCTCTTCCTGGTTTATTTTATTGTTACCTTTAAATCATCGCCACTCATATTAGTACATGAAAATACAACTTTTCTTCGCTTCTGGAGAGAAATCTTATCTTCTTTGTTTTTCAAAGAGCCGATTTTTGATAATTTTCTCATCGTAGAAATCTCTGCAAACTCCAAAACATCTACGACTGCTTTGAAAGTCAATTTGTAACGCAGTGTAGCTCTTCGAAGTGGTAATGTTGGACCATCGGGTGCATATCCTCGTAGGTTGGATATGTAGTCTTGTTGTAGATAAATTAGAAATTGGCATTCCAAGAAGCTAATGACTGGGACCAGATCTCAAGACAGATATCGTCATAGTTATTATTGCTATGCGCTACTTGTTTTTCTTCTTGCCTTTATTTTTATAATCGCCTAGCAAGAGATCTGTTTATGACACGTCGGTACTTAGATACCTCAAAGGGCACCATTTGATCTCTCTGTAATATTGAGGCGACGAGCATTTTCTGCTTTTATTGGTCTTAATTTACAATAATTATACACGATAAAAAGCTTGAATAAATTATAGTTTTGAGGGCCCACTAAACTTCGACTGATTAAACTGAAGTGTTGTACACAAGTTACTACATTATAATAGATATGTGGAGGGATGTTCTGGATTCCTGTTATAATATGGACCACCCTGGTTTTTACTTTCTCTTCTAAAGTATTCTATATATATTTTTTTAATTTTCTTTGTTATAAAGTCAATATGTCTTTTGAAATTAAAATTTTTATTTATTACTAAGTATTCCCAGCTATTTCATTTGATGAACATATTCTATTTCCTCATTACCTAGTATTAAGTGACCACTACAACGACCATTGAAATTTTGATTATGTTTCTGGTGGGACTTCCAATTATATCTATTCCATCTTTGGTAAATTTTGGTAATACATTATAACGAAAAGGTTTATTGTATAGCCATATGTTTTTTTCTTTTTCAAAATGAGGCTGATTGAGAATGGTGACAGTATGCACCCATGCATTGTGCATACTGTCACCACTCTCAATCAGCCTCATTTTGACGGTAGCTAAGTCTAAAAATCACTTGCACTACATGAGAGCTATTTCTGGTAATCAAAATATAGTACAATAGCACATAGCAGATAATTGAAAAGTCTTATTTCGTTACCAGGATAAATAGAAGCTGTTACACCTCGAAACCATGGCATCAAATTCAGAAACATTTAACTTCACGGGGCATCTTTGGAATTGCAATAAACGGGGAGGATAAGCGCCCTATCATTAAATTTTTTAATTTTGTGTTTCGGTTCTCTAAAAATCTAAAATTTAGCTAGCGAAATTTCGGAATCACCATTGTTCAGTTCGCATTCTGTAAAGTCTATTTAGCTAAGTCCTTTTATTACTTTGGTTTCGAGGTATAAAGTTTTGAAACTACTTACGGGTTGGGTTAACACTCTTCTTTTAAGCTTAAGAACTGAGATATTGGAACAATTTTTGTAATTTTCGTTTTGCACTTATCGCGCGATTTTACACTGAAAAAATTTCTATTACTGGATATATTACAAAGTGTATCAAGAGCAAATATAAAACATTCTACGATAAAATGTGTTCAAAATTTAAATAATATATAAAATTTTCTTTGAAAATGTGAAAGGAGTTTATATTGTAATATATCTATCTTATTGTCGTAGAACACTTCTTAACAAAATACACGCATTGGAGAGTTCTCTCTATATGTTGGAATTTCTTATATACGGCTATAGTAAATTTCTCATTTTGAAGTCTCTTATCATGTTTGTAAGAAACAGTGAAATTCGTATATATAAATTATGAGCAGCACATTTAATGAGAATTATGGCTATATATATATATGAAAGCGAGGTAAGTGTACAAATAGTACAATTTCATATAAAAATAATAACAATAATTATAAATTTATAAATGTTTCATATTTTGTTTGAGGGATAGTAAGTAACAAGAGTACATTTTTACATTGTACTATGTGGAAGATTTAATTTTTGTTTTGTACCATAGAAGATACATGCATATCTATATATTTATAAGCCAAGATACTTTATCAAATCTGAAAATCTTTAAAAATAAAATTATGCCATCTTACCTCTTAATATTTTACACGATTATGTATTTGAAATACTAAGTAAAATAACGTTTGTATGAATATAAAATTAATTAGTTTTTTTCTTCAGTGAAGCAGGTGGGCGGTGATTTTGAAATGTAAATGCAAAATTATAAAAATATTTCTTCGAAAGCAAATACAGCAAAAAGAGACTATTTACAAAGTAACCTTGCAGTCTAGCGGCCGCTGTACCACGGAGTCCCAGCCAATAGAAAAAGAATATATTTTTTAAATTGTTCTAAAGAAAATATTATCGTAGGTACCCACTTAATAAGAGCACATGTTGGAGTGTTTTTTATTTTCTTTATTATAAAACGTTTACTATAAAATAACAAAATTTCATACGCTACTTTTGAAAATTTTGTTATGCAAATGTGAGTCTTGCATAAATATTTTGATATATTGAAATTTCCTATGTATAGTTGCTATCATGATATGTCATCGTCGTTGGATCTACAAGACCTCCTATACGGACAATGTCCCGATTTATAATTTTTGATACCGTGGGAAAGAGTTAAAAGATAGGTATCTCATGGAAATTTCGTCGATGTAATAAAGGTACCTACTCAGAACGTCGTAAAATTCTAAAAATGAAACCTTTTATATTCTATGTAAAATTTAACAGGAACAAAAATATATCCTATGTGCCATTTATACATAAATGTTATAAATAATGGAAATACATTTATTTCTATTATTTAGATAAGTATTTTATTGTGATGAAACGAGCCCCATTGATATACGCCTATGAAAACAAATAGAGAGATAACCTTTGGATTCTTTGAATCCTCTGGCACAACAGCAAAAACGAAACAAACGAAAAAAATCTTATTTATTATTTCATCATACAGCTCATTTCATTTTTAATTTTGGGTGGAAGTCTTTAAGTTCTGGTTTGACTCATCAGCAGATTCAAAATAGCGAAATTGAGTGACTTGAAAAAACAAATTAAAAATAGAAGAATGTAAAGAAATGAAAAAATTTAAAAATCATATAATTCACAGCCAGAATTCATTCTAAGTTTATATGACGTAGGATCAGTTTGATCTTTTTCAAACGTCTATGGCAGGCAAAAACCAAGCCGCACTGAAGAGTATAAGGTCTTTGCCGATACGAAACGCTTATTTTTCTTATTTTTTTTCTTTATTCACCAAACTGCGGGATTACACAAGTTCGATTCGCTTCGAATTAATCCGATTTTTTCAATTTTTAAATAAATTTTCTTGTTATATTGCTCAAGTTTTTTAATTTTTTCATTTCTTTCCATTCTTCTATTTTTAATTTATTTTTTCGAATCACTCAATTTCGCTATTTGAGACCTTCTGATGAGTCAAACCAATAACCTTTTTGAACAAGAATAAAATTATATACCCGGTAAAAATTCTTGTAATCTTGTAAAATTAATATTTTCATATAAAATGTAGTATATTCTGATATAGATTTTTTCAGTATATTTTTCTTCTTTGTACACTTTTTTTTTTTTTTTTTAATTGTATATTGTTGAGTTTTGTTTTTTATTTTTTGTTTTTTGTATGATTTTTAAAAAGTAAGTGGTGCTACTTTGAAAACGACTAAACATCTACGAAGTTTTAAAAAATATATTTGTTAATCTAAAAATTGTTTATTTTGACATTATTAATTTTATTTTGTCGACCTTTTTGAATTCGTTGTTGACCTTAGAAAATATTACTCTTATATAGGCCGTTAGCGAATTTTAGTCTATTTTGAAAGTAAGATTTATCGCAATATCCACAGTAAAGTCTGCTTATACTAATAAAATAAATATGTATAGAAATGTTACTCAATCTGCAGTAGGTAATCCTTGTGAATATATAGCAGAAAACTTAATCCAATGTTCCTATATTTGAAACATATGTTAATTTACCACTAATAGTAGTAGCATTGACATATTAAAAATGGTACCTAACTACAAAACTACTTATTACCTATTTATTTATAAAAAACTACTCTTTAATTAGTTAAGGTGGCATAGTTTACTATTCATATTTATACTATAATAATATTGTTTTCAAAATAGAGAGGGTCCTACTAGTACACAAAAATATTTACTAATCACTATTAATTATCATTTTAAAATGGTGGATATGGTTACTATTTTTATTTATAGTTAATGTATTTTACTACATTAAAAAGAGGCACACAAATTATACATTTCTATAGCAGGTGCGCACCGACGAGGAGGGAGTGCGAGCGAGATAAATTTAGTGGCATGGATACACATACTCACTTAGGCATATAACGCCCCAGAAGCTATCACTGATCGTCCATAAGACCAAAATATATTTTGTCTTTTTTGGATTGCGGGTGGTTTAAGAAAAATTGCCAATTATATGAAAAAATAAACTCGGAAAATATGATTTTCCACATCAGCAATGTTTTAAATATAATAAAGTATTTATTGAAGTAAACATTTCATTGAAGCTACATTAAAATTTACAAGTAGAGAAAATGTACGGTATAGCGTTAAGAAGGTTATTATGTAAATTTTTATCAGTTTCACACGTACAGTACATGTCGACATTTATAATCGGCACCAATTATGCATTTGTAGGTATGGTTTTAGTTTTTTTTTTATTTTTTAAAAGCGGTACAAATTACATGGGTTGTAAATAAATAAATAAATGGGTTTCATTGTTTATGAAAATATGATTAATTTATTGAAGATAAAGAAACCAGTGGCTTTATGGTCCATTCCGAGATTTTAGCAGATAAAACTTGTAATTCAAGACTCTTAAAAGAGGTAGTTCTTTAGTGATTAGATGACCACATGACGCGACTTTAGAAGCCTGTTTGGATTGGGCACACCTATGCCCCCCCCCCATCCCACCAACCCAAATTCTGGGTGCGCTACTGTGATATAAAATACATTGGTACCAACCTTTGCCCATGTAACCCTCACAGTTATAATAATATTTCCAAAGATTGATTTTTGAGAAAAAGTTTGACCCTTTGTTTTGACCTCTATGAATAATCTCTGCATTAATAACGACTATTAAAATCAAAGTCCTCTAACGGTATATTAAACTGCATAATCCACTTACGAAATTTTTTGCAGTTGTATAAATATCGTAATACTTACAGGTACCACAGATTGCTGCCGGTGAAATGGCGATCGGTTTAAACGGATAATTAACATCGGACCTTCTACTCTCGGATTTTCCAATCTCATTATTTTCCTCACTTTTATTATCATCTAATCCAAGGATATTGTCAATTGTGAATTTCTTCTTCTTAACCGACGACGATAACAAAACACCAGTTTCAGACTCACTACGCGAATCAATTTCTTTGCACTGTAAATTCTTATTTAATAAAATCACCGGAGACTCATCATCACAAATTATTTCAGAGTTACTCGAACACGAATCTCGACTACAATCCGACGAAGACAACAGATGCTCATCATGGTTATGGTGGTCATCCATTTTGGGGCCGTTACGATTGAATAACAATATTCCAAGTATGGCTGCTACTGATGTAGCTCACTTCTTCCGAACGAATGAACCGAGAAAATGAAAACCGACATATATCAACCGTTGTTACTGTTGGGGAGATTAGCCCACCTTTACCACATCTCTAAAGAAACGCCCCTTTTTCACACCTTAAAATGTCTGTGCTTCTTGTTGTTTCCTTAGCGATGGTAGGTTAGGTTACGTGCACGATGGCTTCAGCAGGGGTAAGCATGCTTTCTGTGTAGTACAACCAAAATGGCAGCATATAGGTATGTAACAGAGGTTGCAGCATCTCATCCAGCATCTCTTGTTTTTGAAGTTTTCAGGAAGGCAGGTGTATAAAAATAATTTTTGTAAGTAAACAGTGAAAAGAACATAAAAATATTTATTTTTAAATTCACACCGATTTCAAAAATTAGCTGACCTCTGATTTAATTAGATATAAAATGTCGTAATGAGATGATTTTGTGTCGCTTAACTTTATTTTATGACTAAAGAATTTTAAGTTTTTTGTTATGACACCTACACGTGTAACTGATTTGCTCAGGTGAGATAGGGGTAGATAGACACTGTATTAATTGTTACACATGAATCTTGTTGCGTAGGCATTACATGGTTTTATAGGAGATTTTATTTCAGGAATAAGAACAGAAGTATTTAGAAAGAACAAAATGAAAAATCGCCATTAACCAAAGATATGAAGAAAATAAATAGAACAAAAAAGATCAAGGCATCAGTTTAATTTCAAAAATGAAAATCTAGTGGATCGCAAATTTAGAAGAAAAAAATAAAAGAAGAAAACACAGGGCGATATGTAAAATTAGTGGTCATGACTGAAACAGGTGATAGGTTTAAATGTTAGAAATCAAAAATTGTATGGGAGGTGAGAGAAATATTAACGGTATTCCACGTACAGGTTTAGTCATAACCAAATGTTTTTTAGGTAGATACCTACCTGACATAACGTTTTTATACCCTAGATGAGAAAATAACCTAGGTATTCTATACTACAAATGTGAGTGGAATTTTCACAGAATAGGTACAGCAGTACAATATGAAATATAAATCTAAGACTGCAAATTAATCAATTATTCAATTAAAATTAATATGAATTTGAGAGTGCAATATTATACGATATAATTCAATAATAATAATTCAATAGAAAATATTTAACCATTACTCAAAATTGAAACATGAGAGCTGAGCTGAGCTTAATTCTGCCAGGAAGTAATATAAATGGAACTTCATGTCT
Source organism: Dioctria rufipes (assembly GCA_963924295.1). NCBI lineage: Eukaryota > Metazoa > Arthropoda > Insecta > Diptera > Asilidae > Dioctria > Dioctria rufipes. The sequence continues at coordinate 264,855,296 of OZ002741.1, read as the reverse complement.
AGAATACCGCGAAGGAACGGATAAATTTATGGCTTCAAGAAAATCAGGACACAAAATTGTTCTATTCAAAATTTTGCTAATAGAGGAGGTGGTAGAAATATGAGATATGGTAGCCATTTGAGATACCGGGGTTTTGATCTCCCTACGCTACTGATATCTAAAGCGTAGCTAGGCTACCATTGCTGTTAGTTCTAAGAAGGTTGTGAAACAGCCGGCGGTCATTTCGTTATTAGTCTTGACGCGTGCTGAGCGTTCACAGTTAGGCCATAACTGAATAGTTGTCCTTCACATATTTTGCTTTCCAGTTTATATCTGTATATTTTCCTAGTTTCGAAAAAACGAATACGGTTAGTTAAAGTATATTTACTTTAATTTTAGAAAATAATTATATATTACGCTTGAGTTTTTCTCGCTAATTTTATTGACAAAACCAATTGGTTGCAATATAAAACATTTTTTTGGTAATAATATGAGACTATCTCATATTTCTACCAACTATTAAAAAAGTATTCTACATGATGATGATGACTTTTGTAGGCCTATAATAGAGTTATACAGTTTATTAAAAATGTTATATAATATTAACGAGTTAGTATCACTGATACTGCACATTTTTTCCCAAAATTTTTCGTTTATTTTTGATATTATAATACAGGCTCATATTACTACCCTACTTTAAAAATTTCTAATTTTAATGCTTTTTGTTTAAATAAATAAATTTTGAGCGTGTTGTAGTCTACATTATTTATGTTAATATCACTGATAAGTAAACCAAATTTCCTTACTTTATACCATTTATTTTTTGAATATGTCTATTTTGGAACCTGTTATCATTAAAACTATAATAGAAATCCCATATTTCTAACCCCTGCTCTATACGAATATCCCGATAACCGGATCTGCGGACTATCCGATTCTTGAAATCCTAAATCAAATACCTAGATCTGCAACAATAAAATATCAATCAGTATGTTTACATGAATACTTGAAGTATACTCCAAGTAGAGATCAAGTAGTCAAAATATCATGTAAACGCGCATTGATTTCAAGCACACTTGAGTCAAGTAAGTCACAAAATTGTATTGTATTTGCATGAAAAAATTCATGTAAACGCAACTTCAGTACTTGAACATTTTTCATGTCCGCGAGATATGAAACGGCAAAAAGGAACAACAAGAAGATTATTGCTGACAATTCAGGTAGTGATTTTTAGCAATTTTCTCAAAAATTAATCTAAAAATTCGTACTTATGTACAAAACCTGTAAAAGGTAAAATATCACTTCAAGAAATTTTCAAGTCAAGTACTCAAGTATTCATGTAAACCTACTATGTGATAGATCCATTATAAGATTTAAATAAATAAAAGTATTTTATACATAACTATTATAACTGTCTTATGAAAATTTTATCATGGATCTTAAATGAATAAAAGTCTCTGGAAACTGTTATGAACTGACTGGAATTTATAAAAGTCTTCTAAGATAATTGTCTTCACACTAAAAAATTAAAAGTCTTAACTTAGCACTGAGCTAAAAGTATAAAAGTCTTCTAAGAGTTATTATGCGACCTAAATAAATAAATCTTCGGTAACAGTTATGATTGTCTAAAAAAAATTACACTTCATAAATAAGTATTAACTTATGATATAAAATTTAAAAATCTTTTATAACTTTTACATAGAACTAAAAAATAAAAGTTCAATTTTAACTATGACTTCAAGAATTTTTCAAAAAGTCCCATAACATTTACGGTCGCTACAGAGCACACCTCATGAAAGGGACAATAGATCTGAGGAATCACCATTATTCAATGTGTGATAATAAAAAGAATGAAAGAGGTAGAAAAACCAAAATGCGATGATAACTTCCGCAAAAGGCTCTCGTGCCAACGCTATCAAATGATTTTGAAAAATCGAACAGAAGTAAGATAAACGTCATATCTTTATCAAGAGAAAACCGAATGTTAGTTGTGTATGATGCGAGCGAGGACCTGCTTGACATGAACTGATTACATAATTTTCACACAGGCATACGAGACTAATCTATCTGAAGTCAGTTGGAAATGCTGGTAAGAAATAGGTAAGATGTTGGCAGTTTTTCGACACGTAAAGGATGACGATGCTACACACATATTGAATACATGATGAAGGGGCCTTAAAATCACTTGCAAGAATAATTTGATCAAAATTTCGGCGATAGGTGTATTCGATTTTACAGAAAATCTCACCTTTAACACCTCTTCCTCATTTGCACATCAAGAACTGAAACAATCAGAGTTCGCAGAATCCATCAAATGACAACCACGATTGCACAGGCTGAAAAAGAAATTTCTATACAAAAGCAGGCGTTTCGTAATAGCAGGAACCGTATTACTCATCAGTACGATTTGGTTCCTGTCTGCCATATACGCCAAAGTGCACAGCCAAGCTGACCTCATATATGCACTTTAAATAATTTTTAAGTGGCCGTATTGATGAGTAATACGGTTCCTGCCTACTTTTACATAGAAATTTCTTTCTTTTTTTAAAGATTTTTCGATTGTAAAAGTATTTTTTCCACTAAATTCTCGAGCTGTGGATTTGGCAGCAAACTCGGTCAATTTCATATTGACTAAATTCGCTATGAATTTATTTCATAGCAAAACTTTCTATGAAATGCCATTCCCGCATAGGGCTTATCTTGTTAGGCATTCAAGTAAATACGTAATATTTCGCCTCGTATATAATGCCCACTTACTCTATGATGCAAAGCACAGCATGGCAGGAAGGAGATAGGGAAAGGAATTAGCGAATGTGAGGAAAGCGGCGGAGGTGCTGATGTATGTCGCTCTTGAACTTTCGCAGATTGTATCCCGGAGGAAAGACAGAAGATGGTAGACTGTTCCACCTTCGCACAGTTCGGGATAAAAAAGCATCATGGAATTTTACTGTGCAGCCCAAGGTCATTTTAAGGGTAAAAGGATGTGCGCGTTCTGCAGCGTGTGTATTGGAATCATTCTACAAGGGATAAGACCCGATATTTCATCGAAACACCGACCATGTATTGATAAAGGAACGAAGGGCATCCAACATTGTGGCGGTGCTCGAGTTAGTCGATATGACAAGTTATTGCCAAATCGCCACTGAGCTTGAAGGCTCCCTTTTGGACAATATCCAATGAAGCTAAGGCTATGCGACCAGCCCCGACCCAGATATGAGAATTGTATTCCATTCTAGGTATGATATAGAACTTGTAGAGGAGCGCTAGATTTGACGGGCTGAAATGTGTCTTACGCCTTTTCAGAAATTCAAGACATTTCGATGTTTCTTTGGCAACAGAGAAGATGTGATCTGTCCAGCTTAACAAGCGAGGATATTGGCAAGATCGTTTTTCAATGATCTAATCATACAATCTTATTTAACACATGCTGCATTCCCTCTGGAGTCCGCAAGAGTTTCAAAGGAATAAGCGAAGTCAAGGGTACTATCATCAGCGAAACTATGGATGGTATTGAAAGTAACGGAAAGCAGATCATTAATAAAAATTAAGACGAGATATGGAGAGATAACAGAGCCCTGGGGCTCACCGGAATTTATAAGGTGAGGTTCAGATGAAACTCCATCTAGTACAACTCATATTAGGTGACCAGATAAGAAACTTTCAATCCATAATAGAGGAGGGGAGAGACCAAATGCTTTAAGTTTGGCTAAAAGGGCTGGATGCCAGACTCTATCAAAGGCCTTTGAAATATCTAGAGCAACGATTTTGGACTCACTAAAATTGTGAAGACTACGGTTGCAACATTCCGTAAGAAAAGTCAGCAATTCTCCAGATGAGCGTCCAGCTCGGAAGACATATTGGCGATCGTTGATGAGATGATTAGTTTCTAGATACTTCATTAATTTGGAGTTAATGATAGATTCGAAAACCTATGAAAGAATCAAAGTGATTGCAAGCTAGTTTCCAAGCAGTTGGAAATTTTCCTGTCGAATAAGATAAGTAGAATAGTTGGAGAGAAAAGAGGCACCAAACTGTAACCAGGGACGTGATACTAATTAGTATCATCATCAGAAACGACCTTGGTTTCGTTTAGCTCAAGAATTTCCGGATTTTTAGAGTTAGGTGGCAGTACACCGAAAAATGAGTTGCTCTTGATCCGCGAATGTTACAGAATTCTAAAATAAGATTCTGCATGTTCAAAAGCAAAACAAAAAGCATAAGAACAAGCGACACACAACAACACAGATATTAAGGCGCCACCAACAGTCGACGACATAGCCAGGTAAAAAAAACAACAATAGTGTTTCGCCTATTCCTGCTTTCAATACCTCAGACCGTGCACTTCAATGACCACAGCTGGGAGCATCCGTAGTACAAATCAGTTACAAGTGAAAATGCACTTGCACTGATCTTGGCCGGACAGATGGAAAAAAGAAAACGTTACCGTACTGAGCTGTTGACTTGAGTTAGATCATAGAAAAACCCCTCACTTGGATATAATTAATTATTTTTTTATTGCTTGGATACAAAAACCAAATAAATTCATCTATGTGATCCATCCCCCAAAAATTTATTTTTGTCAACCACAATTAAGTCGTGGGAAACAAATATTTTAATCTCTTTTGATCCGCTAAACGCTTAGTAGATCTTATAAAAACTGTAGTTTTTAGAACCAAATGCCCCGGAAATATATATGTAGTTCGATATACATAATTTTGGTTAAATAACTTAAGCCACTTTTCGGCTGGAGTCTCCATAATGATTGAATTGTGCAGCTTAAACTATTTATGTTTTACCTAAAACTTGATACCAACCGTCGTTATCCTACATTTTTAGCTGAATCCCATAGATGCTCCTAAGGTTGGTACGTGCAGAACGAGGCGAGGCGAGGCTATCTCAAGAGTTTAAGAAATAAAATGATTGCACGCTGTACTATGAGAGTGTTCATAATAACGCTGCGGCAGCGCGCGATGTGGCGAGACACCTCGAGATATCTCGCTCGAGAATGAAATTTTTCATTTTTTCGCGAGGTTGCAGCGCGCTAATTTTGATAGCTACCATATTCTTATAAGTTTTTTTCTTTGATATAATCGAAGGGCTCTTTACTCATTCTCATATACTGAAGGAATGTATGAGGATCAGTAGGTAAATCCTCATATATGTGTAATAACTTCGAACATATTTGGATTTGTTGAACTTATAATATGAATATTAAAGCAAAAATCAAACTTTAAATTAAGATCAATTTCACATCCATAACAAGAAAAAAACATAAACAAAAAATAGTTACACATAAAATAACATATCAAGTAATCCAATGTGGCAGTAGGTGCAGCGTGCTGATTTGGATAACTGGCATATTCTTATAGATTCCTTCGAAGTTGTCGGTCAAGAAAAGAAAAAGTGACGGTTTCTAATACTCTGTAGAAAATCTAATGGCAAGTGCTTATAAACTATATGAGACAAAAAAAATCTAACCATGTAAATCATGTAAAACGTATTGCGCTGGAATAGAAGCATTAGGGAGTGGTTTGTCTTGTGTAATACCCAATTTATTCTCCTAAATTAAATCAAATTGTCCCAAACGGCATCGCCCTCCTACGTCAATCATTATAAATTTATAATTAGCGTCTGCTCTGCTACTCTTTGTAATGAAATGAAAATTCGAACTATTAGGGTGATTAGGGCAATCGGATGTTTTCTTTATCCAGCGAACCGATGTAATTAGAAAAATTCCAAATGTAGTAAAAATCTTCCGCTGAATGTACAAGGCTGTCGTCCGATAGTGCAGCGGTTGTAGAAATTCCCATTATCACTTTCTTTTATTGTTTTGAATACTGTGCTTGCTGCCATTCTAAAAGACATTGCCAGTCCTCTAAACGATATTCCAGTAGATAAGTACCTGTGATATTTTATTAGTGTACAATATTTTTTTTTTCTTTCCAGAAACAATTGCCTGGAATAAATGAAAAGCTTTGCGGTATAAATTTCGACTAGTTAGCGGATCCAGTGAGCACGTATCAATACCCATATTGTCCTTACTTTGAGAGATTTTAAGAGACCAATTTGAATGCAGGAAGTCTTCCGGAAATCTCAGAGGCAATTCAAGCTAAACTTCTTCCGCTAAGTAGTCGTGAAAATAATGTCATTACTGGAGAAGATTGTACTCCTGAAATAAATGTAGAAGTAGAAAATATTTCTAATAATCCGTTTTCCTTCGCAAAACGACGTAGCAAAGGCAATTGTTATGGAAAAAGAAACACAACTTCCCACGACGATATTGGTAATACGCTCATTAAATTGGAAGCAGTAAAGTTGAAATTTCTTCGACATGGGGCTACAAATGATGACGATGTAGATATGGAGTTCTTTCGAAGTATCCCCCCTCAAGATTAGTTCGAGAAAATATCCTTCAGAATGGATGTGATGAGTCTTGTGCAGAAGTACATGCGTAAAAATCAAGGCGTAGCCTGTAGAGTCATTCATGCGAAGAGAAAAGTCTCCAATCAGAGAGAAGATTTTAATAATTATCAACAATACCCTTTGCCACTTTATCTATATGATATGACGGCTGGATCCGATACATCGTGAACAAAGTATTACTCGCAAGTATGAAGAACTATAATTTTATAATTGATACATAATGGTAAAAAACCTAGCTCTGAACTTTGTTTGAATTGTGTGTTTTAATATATATTTACCATAAATAGATATTTTTAATTTCTTAAAAAACTTGAAATTTAAACATGTTACCTTATAGTAATCATCAACCTTTCCTCGACTTCAATCGGTGTAGAATGGAAATTTTGGCAGGATTTTTTAAGTTTATGTTGAACTCTTTCCTTAATATAATCAAAGATTTCTATACTCATTCTCATATATTGGAAGAATCTATCAGGAGCAGTTTATAAATCTTCATATAGATTATGAAATTCGCCAAATCCCATACGTTTAGTATTTATCGGCTGGCAAGTAAGACAGCGGAAAGTACACTTATGTGAAAAATCCCATATATGTAGTTGCACTACTTGACAAACACAAAATTTCTTCTTCAGAATATGATAACATAATTTATGCTCTAATTTATTGTGACCTTCCCTAGAGGCTAAATCTAGTCTAGAATACAAGTGGAAAGTGTTAAACAAAGTGAAGTTATAGTGCAAGTACAAAAACGTTGTTGGATTTGAAAAAATTCTTCCGTCTTCTTCCATTAACTTCAAAATTTTTCAAACCCCCATTTTTGATTAAGAGGGCTCTAAATGTTGATGAGTGTAATAATTATCGTTCTCATTCGCGGTTTGGAAAAAAATATGAAGAGCGTATGCGGGCTTGAGCAGTTTTAATAGTCGTTTCGGGCTGCGTTGCAGTAGGATTGACAAACATTTTCCATTTTGCGCCAAAATTCCAAATGCGTTTTCAATTACCTACTTACAAGGCTGTGTAAATTTAAGTATTGTACTGTTCTTTCTTGGGGGGGGGGGGGGAATCCTTTATCGAAAATTGAGGTTGAGGTGTTCTTTGATATTGATCATTCAAACATTTGGTGGTATTCTTCGAACAAACTGTATTCAAATTTCATCTTTATACCCGAAACATTTAAAACATCTGCGTCTTTACCTTTTCCACATCTTTCAACGTCGATACATATATAAAAATTTATATTCGATATCAACGACAGTCAGTAAAACAAACTTTTTCAAATTGAAACAAATCGAGCCAGTATAAGTCGAGGTGGTATACATTGAATTGACACAATCATAGCGTGTCCACCATCGATACTAGCCAATACAATTGGGAAACTTTAATTTGTCCCATTTTCAGATTTTTTTCAAATGTCTTTATTTGATTCAGGCATATGCATGTAACTGTCGCTGTGATCTATCGAGTTGGTGTGAAAGGAATTGTGTCGCTAGTTTATCGCAATCACTATCGCGGCGGTGTGAATCGGCCTTTATGGTTGCTGAAACTATTTTTCAAGAAACCACTTTTTTGTAGAGACAGTGCCTCTAAATATGTAGTGTAATTGTAAAAAATAAAACAAATTTGTAAGGAGAGAAGTATGAAACGAATGTTAGTGTGGACAAAGTTACCAAATATAGTTGGGTTCATCTATGTACACCATACATCAACCTACTTTTAATGTTGTCTATAACAATATATGTTTATAAAGCCGGTCCCACACAATGAGTTTTACAGGAGTGGGTGAGGTAAGGACACCGACGGAAGGGGACGGTCAGAAACTAGTGGATAAGTGGACCAACAGGAAGGGAGTATCACTATATTACTTTTACAGCTTTTAATTTTTCAGTTTTTCTATTATATTAATTATTCCGCAATATATTTATGTATCCACACTTTTGTTCATATACGTATATATTTAAGTGTTTAAACTTAGTTGCAGCCAGGACTAAGAGGACAGATAAAATTATTAGAATGGAAGCGCTGGGACATTATACTAGATTGCACGGTATACGATATATATTAATGATGGATAAAGACAAGACAATAATCGGTAAGGGCAACAAAAAATTAACAGGAAGGAAAGTTGCCGGGGATGGTAGCTGCCTATTCAACGCGTTAAAATAAGAAACGGAAGAAGAAGTATAACGTATAATATAAAAAAAAATGCATGAATTAAAATCCTTCCTTTCCAATTATTCCTTCCTGAATTAATTTATTATTTTAAATTTTATTTTTATGTGCTGTCTTGTGTGATGTAGTAGTTATATATGAGCTGCTGATGCGGTTATGGCTGGGCCTGGCCGCTAAACCAGGATCGGTATAACGCTGGGCCATATCCTCAATACATACATACATACATACATAATGCCGGTTCCACACAATGCGTGCTACAAAGAGGAATATTTTTCATTCGTACGCTTTAAGAGCGCATTACAAGCTTTGGCTAAAGCGTACGAATAGAAAATATTCCTTTTTGTAGCTCACACACATTTCCTCAAATCAGACGCATGCCAAATATTTGACAAATTCACGCATTATGGGGCCCGACTTAAACGTTTGATTGGATTATGTTACAAACATTCGTGTCATAAGCTCACCAGTACTCTTATACACCTCCGAACTAGTCTATCTGTTTTGGTATACATATTAAGAAGTGACATGACTTTGTAGACCTAATGATAGCTGTGTCAGTTCTTCTAGAATTTCTATCATTAATGCCAGATCTTTTATATAGTTTAAACTTTCAAATCTTATTTTCAATCCACAATTGTTCGCTTCTTATGAAAAATGCTGATAAAGTGCTGGAGAAGCTTCCAGACAGCCTTCGTTGCCCGTGCACTGAACGTAATCCATCAAGGACATAAAACACTTCCAATTTTTAAAATTTTGATCTCCAGTTCTTGGGCAATATTCCTTAATGGAATTTTTAATTTGATTGGTGATAAAAGCAATAAATTTTTTCTATGAAAATTTTGAAATGATTAACTTGGAATATTCCTTTTTAACACGTCAACTAATGCCAATGGCACTCCCTGATTTAAACTGCACCAATTAATAATGCCTGGAAAATTTTCTAAACGGCGACCGGCAACTCTTGATTTGCGTCACTACAACTGGAACCATCCGAACAAATAAAGTCATTTTCATACAAAGTAGACATTAATGTATCAAAAATTGTAATGGTGTCAGTAGATTTAGAGTTAATTTGTTTTTTTTAAGTCAATAAATAAATATAGGTTTTGTAATCTAAAATTTAAGAAATTTTAATTATTTAGCAGCGGTTTGTAGAACTCTGGTTTTTTAGCAAATCGATTTGGTTACATACACACAATGTTTTTGTCCATTTTACAACTTTCAAGCTATTTCAAATAGAATGAAAAGCGAAATAACTCATAACGGTTCATAAAAAATATGTTTTCATTAAGAAAACACTTAAAAGTTACAATAAAGGTAAATATTTAATGAATTTTCTTAAATAAAGAATTACATAAAAAACGTAATGCTCAATTAGTTCAAAAAAAAAAAATATTAAATAACATTACCACTGCTAAACTCATAATTCAATTATACAAATTTGATTGATTGAAGAATTCTTAAATCCATTAGCCAAACCGAAACTATCCAATTAGGAACAATGAGAACCTAAAACATGAACAAATCTTACCTTTACCCTAAAAGTGCAAACACCTTGGCACGAATAACTCATCATCACCAGCAATAATAGCCCATCATCGTTTTATCTAACCATTATCGCGTTACAGAAATTTGACACGGACTTAAATCCTGATAAAAGCCTCTGTGAAGTACTGCTGGTGGTATACCAGTAGGAAAGTAGGTAGCTGTAGTTAGATGCGGAAGAGATGGAGAAGTTGGGCAGCCAGCAGATGTTGATTCCCATTGGTCCATTGTGGAAGGTATTCTTGGTGTCTGCATCTCTGATGATAAATAATCATATTAAGGAAGTTCCAGGAGAAAGACTGCTCTCGAAAGTATTATAAAAACATCCGAAATTGTTGTTGTTGCTCAACACCTACAAATTTTCCCTTAGGTAGCGTTACGCACGCAAGGTAAAGAGCTCGCGTGTATCGCACAAAACCGCTTACTAAATGGGTTTTAATGTAATATTGTGATATAACTGTATAATGACCCTCTTAAGTGATTTTTCACACCTTCATAGCCTGAAAAGGGTCCATTAATCTTGGCATGAGACTGTTTGGTCTTTCGTAGTGTGAAAGAAGTCTTTGGAATTGGGATGTGAAGTGATAAATTCATTTTTTCGGACCTGACAGTGGCAGTTTGTAAGCAATATCGAACGGGAGTCTGGATAGCAAATGGAAAGAATATTTTGCAAGAAACTTTCGTACTTAATCTTTATTGAAATATTTATGTGTGTACTTGGTATGTATACTAAAAAATAACATCATACGAATAGATTGGAGACCGCATTATAATTGTTCTAACAATTTTGTGATCCTATTGTCAGTAATTGGCAAATAAACTTAAATAAATTAATAAATTAGAGACTGTAAATTTCAATGAGTCCAGTAAAACTGAGAGGTGAAATGCTTCCTAAAAATCCAAAAATGGCAGATTAAATTTAAAATTGAAAAATTTACAAACTTTCAGCCCTGATAGCTCTTAATCTTCCTTAATTCTTGCAGATAAGTGATAAAATTCATCTCAAGGAAATATATCTGACTACAGTGCGAGGCATACCACCGATATATAGGTACCATTTATATAACTCAAATACCAAGTTACGTTCAGAGAGGTGGGAGAATGTCTAACCAAACATACAGCTCAAGAAACATACATATATACCAAGAGTTGGTGAATAAATTTATCTCCCAAACCAGGGATTTACACCTATTAGTAGCCCTTGAAAGTTGAAACTCTTGTCGTGTTCACATCGAAGCTATAGGACAACATTGACACTCTGCAGGAAATCTACCGAACAAAATAGAGGCGCTAGAGCAGTTCCAGAAGTAAAAATTCAAATTTCACAAGAAAAGGTTTTTTAGCAACTCTCACCATTGATTTCAATATGGTACACTATTCAAAAATATGTAAGCGTAGGGATATGTTAGGTTAGGTTAGGTTAGAGTGACGGCCATATCGTACAAGCAGATACAACCAGCCACACTTAGACCATCTATGGTCCATTGTGATGCCACCTTGCTGGGACTCTACCTGGAAAAGATACCTCAGATTTAGGGAGGGCGCTGAACCTTGGCAGGTTCCCCAACTCTTTGTCTACTAATTCCCCAGTAGGCAGAAAAAGTAGCTACCAAGCGTATTCCTCCTAAGCTTAGCAAGCACAGCAACTGATGTATATTTTCCAAAGAAGCAGTATCCTGCAATGAGAATGCGTACATCATTCCGGTTCCTCCTCAGAAAAGATTCAGTCTTCCCAGGATAAATCTCAGGCTGCAGCTATCTTGAAATCATGCATGTGGTCAGTTCTCCCCATCTACGATTTGCCAGTTTACAAACCTCTACATGTAGATTCCTCTTCACTAATTCTACGGGCCGACCTATGGATTCCTCAGCTAGACATATATTCATATCAGAACTATTTTTTTCCAGAGTATAAGCTGCCTCGTTTCCATGTATGTCACTATGACCAGGCACTCAAAAGAGAGTAACTCTGTATTAGCATCCAGTTTCCCAAGCTCACTTCGACACCGTTGCACTAGACGTGATCTAATTGTGCTCGAGTCCAGAGCTTTGATTACAGCTTAGCTGTCAATACAATTCCTGATGACACTCAATCGTTAGGTACCTCATAATTTGCAATCAGTAACCTTGCTGCTTCGCAATTAGCCAGAACCTCGCTCTCCACTCCTACATCCATTCTCAAACCGTCCGTAAAAACATATAAGTATATCAGAGTCATTTGCCACACGTTTACCTCTCTACTAGAGATGTATCTGTGTGAAATGAACGGGTCCATAATTAGTGCAACTTTAGTTCACTTGTTCCTTGTTTAAACCAATTTATGCAAAAAACTTGCTGATATGTGCACACTACGCCTTTTCTGATTGCATATTTTAATATCTTAGGAACTTATTTAATTTTACTCATATACCCCTTGGAATATATAAAAAGCATAGGAATACGGGTCTTATATAAAAGTTGTGTAGGTATATAAGTGAAGCCAAAATTACCTCTCTTGACTCAAAGGCTATTAACAAAGGGCGCAAAAGCAGAGAAAAATTAGATGAAAGCAAAAAAACAAACCCAACAATAAGTGGAAACTTAAGTGATGAATGTCGGTAGATTTTCACTCCTAGAATAAAATGTGCTTTTACACTAGTAAATTTAAGTCCAACACAAATATTGGGTCTTACTTAACTTATCTTATGAACGCATCGCCTCTATCATCCCCTTTATCAATTATGTAAAACCAAGTCTGAAAATCCTACAGACTGGCTTTGTTTTTTATTATTTGTTGGTGAAATTGAGGCGTGTTGGTTTTACGTTTAATTTGTTACAATTGATAAAAATGAACCACAATGGATGTAAAGAACTTCACGAATATGAGCGATACTGAGGTTTACTTACGGATGATTGGAATTTTTACCCTAAATAGATGTCACATTCGGAAAGAGTTATTATCATGACATTATATAAATAACAAAAGAAAAATCTGAAGAAAAATCGGCAGTTCTTCCAATATCTCGTTTTCTTACTCCTTCCCAAGCTTTTCTCTTAGAAGAGATCACCTCTTTTAATATTCTTCTTCTATAATAAAATAAAATAAAATAATTAGAGTGTTACCGATTTCATTAAAATTTCATGACCGACTTTACTTACCGAAATTTGACATTTAAACTTAACAAAAGCTTCTTTATTGAAGCTTAAGGTTATTTTGCGTTCGTCTGTTTAATGTAAATGGTGGATTCGCTTTACGTAAATAACTTTGCTTACGTATACATCCATCGTGGTTCAGTCTTATACCAGCAACTTCAGCCCCACGCGAAAGGTTTTGTCCAAAGCTTGTCCAAGTTGATAAGAGGAATCGACAATTTTATAGGGTTATATTTTTAATTGGAAACTATGTTGTTCGTTCTTAATTCTACTATAATAAAAATCAGCAGAACTCACAATATCTATCTTTGAATTGCATTATGAAAGGAATAAACGAACGTGGAATTAGCACCAAATTAGATGATTCGGATCCGGTTCCGAAAATTTCTCGAAACAACACATCTCTACTCTCTACTAGGAATATTATGTTAGCTGAGTATGATTTCTCAAAGTCTAATCTGTAAGCCGTATCTCCCCGTATACAGTCCGCAGGATAAATGTATAAATATATAATTATTCTAACGAGATAGCAGGAATTTTTCAATTCCTCCGCTCTTTGATTATTTTTGTACGGTTATAAGGTTGTGGTTACTTTATTCGCATCTCTTATGCTTTGGTTGGATTAAGTCTAAAACCATTTCTTTATGCTACGTGATTTTTACTCTTTCGTAGGGTTGCCACTACTTAACGTAGAGCTGAAATTTTATACACGGCATTTTCATAAAAATAGTAAATAATATTAAAAAAAAAAAAAACTAAATTGAGCAACCCCTTCTTAGTGTTGCCATACAAAACTTTTAGTTTTCACTTTATTTAACATTTATTTTCATCAAAAGAATAATATTATTGATCTTAAATCAATTATAACTTTTTCTCTTGTCTCTGTTTAATTTTTGAACTTGGATTTACAATTTTTATAGCAGTACTAGGGAGAGCCCGTCGGCGTTGCCCAGCGATAATATAGATACGTAAATGGATGGGGTAGGTGTGTTTAGAGACGCATAATAACTAAGCTATTATCTGACTCGATCGCGCGATTCCGTACTCTAGGGTTTCCCTCTGTGTCTGTATGTGAGTGTGAGTGCGATTTTTATGAAAATGTTATGTACAAAATATGAGCTCTCCACCTCGATGACTTCTCAGGCAGCTACCAAATATATAGAGAAAAACAAAAGTTTTGTATGGCAACACCAAGAAAGGATAACCCGATTTAGTCCATGTTTGAAATTTTATTCACCATTTGTATGAAAACACCACGCACGTGCAATATCTCCTACGAAGGAGTTGCCCGATTGATCCTATATTTGAACTTAATTTATATCTTTTTTTTTAAAACGGCCCGTGTAAAAAATTTCAGCTCTCTACGTCGACGCGTGAGACAGTGTCCAAATATATAGTGAAAACCTAAAGTTTTGTATGGCAACATGAAGAAGGGGTTGCCCGATTTGTTCCATTTTTGAACTTGTATTTGCAATTTTCATGAAAATGCTAAATTTGTGATAACCACGTCGACGCGTTCTCAGGCAGTTTCCAAATATATAGTGAAAACCCAAGCAACATCAAGAAGGGTTCCCGATTCAAACCATTTTTTAAATTTTTTTTACTATTGCTAAGAAAATACCAGGTACCAAATTTCAGCTCTCTACATGTACGCGTTGTTAAGCAGTCTCCAAATATATACTAAAACTAGATTTCGACAACAGCGCTATCTATGATGTCCAAAACTATCCAGTGACACGTGATTTTTATATATTAAGATAGCAAAACTATAAAGGAACTTCAACTTTTTCTAACAAAAAAAAAAACTCCCTTTACAACATATTGTTCCTCGAGTGATTAAATTAAAGTAGCAGTTACTAATTATAAAAGGCGCCTACTTTTAATTTGATTCTAACTGTTGAAAAACTGACGGGACTCTCATAAATTCTTTCTACGTCTAACTTGTGAAGCAATGTATTTTGCCTGAACTCGAATACTAGATACTAATAAGAATTCCCGTCAAACAAATTTGCGTCAAAATATCCATAACTACATACATACATATTTATGAGGGAAAAATCAACAAAATTTGTAAACTAAGAAAAGTGACAACTTTTTCGAAGACCACACTTTCCATGAAAGTAGTGCAATCAACAAACAAATTTCTGAGGTTCAAAGAGGCGCGAAATAAACACCAGAAATGAATACAAATTGATGACAGCGTGTTTATGATAATTTATATTTGCGAAGTGTCTTAAAATAAAATTAACTACTTTCTTAAAGGTGCTTTAAAGTGTTTTAACTTCTTCAGAGCACAGACCTCACGCGAAGTTAACACTCTGTTTAAAAGTGCTAAGCGGAGTTAATAAAGGTAGATTTTCTCGTTTTCTCGTTACATGTATTTTATGTTTTATATATTGAACTAGAAGGTATCCACAACTGTACATAAATGTTCTTCATTCACATTGAATATGCTCTTTATGTTGTAAAAGCATAAAATCTCTTCATCTTCACCTGTGTGAACATTTGATTTTCTTCGCTTTCCGTATCATTTTCTGTTCATATTTATCTGATTTAAAGAAATTAATTGGAGCAAAACGACTCGAAGCAAGGGCAAAATAAGTGACAATTTAAGATATTTACTCACCTAGATATTGCATAATTATATTTTTCGTACCGTTTGAAACATATTTACTAAGTTCAGACACCATGACTCGTACTTCTGAGTAGGAATCCAACAACAATTTAAATAAAATATTCTTTAGTCATATTCAATTCGTCAGTCAATTCGGGCAATAGTTTCCAAGATGTTGCAAAGACTTCAATGTGTTGTTTTAGTGTTCAGTGTTTTTACGCGAAATAATTTTGTTGTAATGGAATTGTTTCATATTGATATCGATGACATTCTGAATGAGAAGTTCATGCCAACCGCTTTATTCCTTCACCAAGACTCTAAACTGGGAATGAACAATACTACAGGAGAACATATGCATACAGACATTAACAAAGCCGATGGGAACTTCAGTCAAGCCTTTTCTACGATGGGATTTCATAGGTAAGTTATATGATAACAGAGTTTTGTTATTTGTTATTTGTTATTGGAGAATCATCAATATCTTTTTATCGCTAGTATAAAGCGGTAACAGTAGCTATCCATCGAATCCAATTTCGTGAGATGGCCTTCAGTTCTCTTCAAGAACTCTCAGTTGATGTGGCCTCTGTGAAAATAGTGCTTCTTTAAGTAACTCTTGATCTTCTTATTCACCGGTTTCCTTTATAATGTTTTTTTAGTCACCACACTTCTTAACATGTAATCAATCCAATTAACCCTGGCACTGCTAATGAAATTTTGCAGACACTTCGTTATGAATTTGATAACCTTCCACATCTCACAACTGAAACCACTGATTTCAATTTAGAATTTAATAATTGAAACTTTGTTCTTTCTTATTGAAATTCTACCAGAATTCTACATATATCCAGGATATCTGGGGAAAAACTCCTTAATTTATTCATTCAGAAAATGTCATCCCTCTTTTGTATCACCAGATTTAATTATGCCATCATTATTGCATTATTGTATGTGAGTTTCGAAAATTGAATACATGTTTATCCTCAATTTCTTCGTTTTTGTTGGATTAAGTCTCAAACCAACTAGACTACTTTTTGCTGCAATATTTTAAATCAAACTGTTCAGGTTTTGATGCAGGTGAGCCAATCAGCTTAATCTAAATCTACAATCAATCTCCATTGTATGTATGCAGCACGGATTACTATAAAGTGTATTAATAACAATAAGAAAAAATAGCTGTAAAAATATACATCCTTGTCGAACTCCAAAATATTTTAAAGCTTCGGATACTCTTCCATTTTGCACTTAGAATTAATGTACGATCCTTTATCAAAACAGCTTTTTTTTTTTTAATTTCATGTTGATTTAGGTAGTAAGTTTCATATTTGAGTCCAGTAAAGAAAGCCAAAGACCTCTTCATAGTAGTCCACAATAGCTAAATAAATTGGAGACTGAAATTCTGTGTACTTCTCCACGATCATCCGCAGGAGCCTGATATCCTGAACCTAGCCTTCTGCATTCTTATTGTATATCTACTGCTGTTTTCAGTAATACACTTGATTTTCAATTTGACAGAACTTTTCACGAATATCTATTATTTGGAATTATCCCACAACTTATCTACATTAACCAGCCCTTCAGCACAGTAATCGTTAAACGTATTTTCCTTATAAACAGGGGGTAATACCAACCGATGTCTGCCCATCTAAAACTCCGGATATCTTCCGTAACATCTTAGTCTAACATGTACATGATCTATTTTATTCCCAGTTCATCCATTCGATGATGCCAAGATCTTTTGGTATTTCTTCTTATTTCAAAAGAAGGGCCGATCTATAACTAATTGACTAAAGCCTAGTACTAAGGTCCGCGCTAAGCTCAATTTTAGCGGGTCTCCAATATCGGACCGTTCTATAGCAGCTAAATAATGACAGCGGAGACTCAGAGAAAAGATATATTAAAAACAAGAAGAAGAAGAATTTTGCAATTTTTTTTTACGGAATACAACTCGCGGTGATAATATTACTAAAAACAGATAGTTAAAATTACTTGGAAATGTTAAAAATATTAAAATAATATGCATAATATATATGATAAAAAAACAAAAAAAAGTTATGATATTGAAAATACGGCCACGAAAAGAAATCTAATTCATCCGTACTTACTGTAAAGACATACAAAACTACGTTAACTACAAAAATCCGGTCAATAAATTTATCACATATCAGAACTTTGACAATAAATATTTTTAGCGCGCTAAAGAATGGCCCGGGCGGATAAATTCAAGCTAAATTTTTTGGAGACTTACTGGTGGTGCCATCTCTAATCAAAACCCAAGGGTAAATTTAGCGCGTGACTTTAGTACCGTTCTCGTAAAATTCAGGATAAATTTCCGCCAATATCTTTTAGCTTGCTAAATTTTCATACAATATTTAGCTTAGCGCGGACCTTAGTAGAATAGAATAGAATAGAATATATTTCTTTAGTTGTACAAAGAAAACAAGATCTTAAACGTACAAAGTGAATTGGAATTATACATAATTAGTAAAATAATTGTGCCACATTAAATTTGGGGAAATACATTAATTTACTAAAAACTAACTTAACTAACTAAGCTTAGCCAAACAAAACTAACGAATACTCATAGGTTTAAGAATAGACTCTATTTTTATTAGTATTATTATGAGGAAAAGAAAAGCAATGAGTTAGCAAAGAAAAAAGTTATCAAATAGCTTTAACAATATGTATCCAAGTCGAGCCCCAAATGTTTAGGATAAGTTTAGTGGCAATATTGATTTGTAAAAGATTCCGTTGGATCCTGTTCTCTGTATATTAGCTGGCAAACGATTCCACAAACGAATGCCCTGGACGAAGTAAGAGCGCTCACCATAGCGTGATTTACAACGGGGGATCGAAAGGTTCATGTGCCGGGATGACTGTAGGAAACTCAATCTCTCAAATAGGTATGAGGGCTTCTCGCTGTATATAAGTCTATGAAGGAATTTCAGTCTGTAATTTATTAGATAAGTTTCTATCGGACAACCAAGCAAGGACGTTACATAAGGAGAGATGTGACTATGTCGCGGCAATTTGAAGACAAATCGGGTTACATCATTGAATGCAACCAAGAGTTTCCTACGACAGACTGAGTCGAGAACTGGAAATATCGTGCAGCCATATGTGAAATAGGGTAGCAAAAGGGATTTAGCTAGTCTTACTCGTAAATGATGCATTAGGCAATCGGAGTTCAACCAAAGCTGCCGCAGGCATCCATATATTTTCCTCAGTGTAACACTGACATGATCACAACATGAAAATTTTGAGTTGAGGTGAAACCCTAGACACTTCACAGAATTTACATATACTAGCCTATTGTCGTTCAAATAAATCGGTGGTAAAGAATTCTCATCAATATCACGTCTATAGATCGCCATACAGTTCGATTTATTATGGTTAAGAGCTAAATTATTTTGCTCAGACCAATCATATACACGTTTGAGATCCTCATTTATCCGACTTATGCAATCTTCCACTAAGCCAATTGGTCTGCTAAGGTATATTTGCACATCATCAGCATACAGATGAACGGAGGCATCTACAATAACATCTGGGAGATCATTGATATAAAGACTAAAAAGCAGGGGACCAAGTATGGATCCCTGGGGCACGCCACAAGAGAGAGATATACTTCTCGAGGCAACATTATTTGTTTTTACAAATTGGCTACGCCCACTTATAAAACTTTTAATGAAGGTTATTGCTGAAGAAGAGAAGAAGAATTTATTACCCAATTTAGCTACCAATTTCGAGTGATCTATGGAGTCGAACGCTTTACTAAAATCA
The DNA here is from genome assembly GCA_963924295.1 of Dioctria rufipes. Lineage (NCBI taxonomy): Eukaryota > Metazoa > Arthropoda > Insecta > Diptera > Asilidae > Dioctria > Dioctria rufipes. The sequence continues at coordinate 264,835,651 of OZ002741.1, read as the reverse complement.
AGTAGCGCAAGAATAGTCAAATGTACTAGGCTTAAGACTGAAAAATTTAATGAAGAGATCGCCATCACTGTTTGCTGTTGGTAACTATGATCATGCCTCGTTTTCCAACAAAGTACTGAAGGCCTATGTTATTGGCGCCTACTTCTATATTCCTACATCCAATTACAAGAGGTACCTAAGGTAAAGACTTGTGTCTCGATAGCTTAGTGGGAAGAGCAGTCGCTCGGCAAGCGGAAGGTCCTGGTTTCAAACCCCGAACGAGTCGATTGTTTTTTCCTCTTGTATTTATGATTTCATTTAGAATCGTTAAAAATAAAAGTTCTTAAAATTCTTCTATTCTCCATCTTTGACCGATTCTAACAAGTGTGGGTTCGATTCCCGTCCGGGAAAAATATATAAAAATCGTTCTACAAAAAAAGGATTAATGAAATAAATGTTTACTGGCTTAAAAGTCCTGGGAAGGTATTAAAAACTACTTAGAAGATAATAAAAATTTCGTATTGTTCAAATTGTTTGTTTTTTTATTTGCTTATTATGAAACTGGCTTAGATTAAATTTTGTTACCACTTTGGCACGTTTTCAAATTTTGAATTAAGTAGATATTGAACACTATCACTAAAAACCTTAACCACGAGCCGTCCATTTTCCTTAAATGTCTCAATTTTAAATCGAGTATTCTTGCTGTAGTCTATCGAGAGTATAACGAGCACATTTTCGAAACAGAAGTGAGTTGGCTATATTTACGGCAATTATCTTGCACCGCCGGAGTCTCAGAAATGATCTTAGATCAATTATAACAATTTTCTCATTTTAACTTTGCTTTTGGTTTCATATTGAATACAGTTTGTGTTATTTTCTGTCAATCAAATTGCTTTGTAGTATAAACTTTAAGGTAACAACATCCAGGTAACGTGTCGAGAAATATTATAAGAATAACCAAAAATGTGATCATTGAATTTTCTAACGAGTGCATTTTTATATTTATAGTATATAAGAAAACAGAAAATACTACGGGTTGAGCCATGTAGCCTAGCCATGTGTACTTCGATACATAAACAAGATCATAGATCAGATTATAATTTAGCGTAGCGTGCAGCCCTTGCACTGCAGCCATTTATTAGCTAATTGTGCACCGCTTTCTTTACAGTTCATCTAATAATCCCACTCTTCCTAGGAAAAGCAGTACTTTTTTGGAAGAAGGCTCGGTAGGCGTAAAGTATGAAGCAAACCACTGGAATCGATATTGTGCAGTGCCCTCGCATTCGAATAAGACGTGTTTCGATGTTTCATCCTCTTTGAGACATAGCCTACGTACATCAGTGAGTGATATGCCTATCCGATGTATGTGTTTATTAAGTTTGGAGTGTCCGGTTAGGACTCCTGTAATGATTTTGAGTTGTTTCCTAGATAGTCTTAAACTTATTTGGTGAAGGTCTTTGTTGTATGTACCAATTCTTTGATAAACGGTCTATGAGAAATGTTGAGTGTCCTCAACAGAAGTAATATGCACATTTGTCTGAGGTAGACAACTTTCCTCCTGAGGGCCACCTATATGTTGTCTTAAAGAACCACTAAGTATATGCTTATCGAAGGGAACTGGAGGCTTCAATAAATGCAACGCAGCCTCGTTGCATCTTGATTCTCTGGTACTAGGCGATCAAGCTGAATGAACAGGTTAAAGCGTTTAGAAGACCCTAGTTTAACTGATGTGAGACTGGGGTTGCGCAGAAGTTCGACATGTCGATCAAGTTAAATATCCAAATTCAGACTATCCATATAACAGCCCACGGGAACGTCCAGATCAAGTCGAACCTATGTCCTCTTGAGGTCTGATTGAATAGATTAGGCTTCCAAATCCAGACTGTTCCTATGACAGCCCAGCTGAGCATCCAGATGAAGTTGAACCTATGATCCTCTTGAGGTCTGCGACCGGTGAGTTGCAATACAGACGGGGGTTGCGGACTAGCAGATGGTACATTAGTCAAGTTAACCCTATGACGAGACGTCGGAATCAATAACAGCTGTAATAGCAGTCTAGCTGCTGGAACCATGAAAAGTGACCTTCGCTTCTTTGGCAGCTCCCTATATGATCTTGGATATATCTAAATACAGTAACTCTTGGATGTACCCAGTACAGAAAACCTCGGATATACCCAAATACGGGAACCTGAGCATTTAACTTCGGGTCTTCTTTTCCTTCAATTAAAATCGAGACCTCTGTCCTTTTTAGAGGTTAGACCTTGATGACAATTGCTTTGTTTTTTTTTTTTTTTTAACTCGAATTACAATAAAATAATAGCTGAATCGAAGTTTGCCAGGATGATAATAATTAATTTAGTTGTTTTTGTTCCGTACATTAAAATCATGACCTAACGGGTTTTCCAATAAGAGGTGTTATTTTGAAATTCAAAGAAAAATGCCATTTTTTGAGACAAATGATCGGATCTTTATTTCATTATAAAGAGGAAGGTATGCCGTTAATAACGGAAAATAACATCAGCCAAATGACTACCACGACCACGCCTACAGGACCATATCCTTTTCATGAAATTTTCCATAACCAAATCGCAAAGTGGCTGCCCTATGTCCTCGATAGCCTCACGAATTCCATCTTTGAGGTCTTGAATCGACGCTGGACTGTTGGCGTAGACCTTCTCTTTCAAGTGGCCCTAAAGGAAGAAGTCGCAAGGTGTTAAGTCACAAGATCTCGGTAGCCAATTGTGATCACCTCTTCGAGAGATAACATGGTCCGGAAACTTTTCCCGTAAAAGATCAATGGTTTCGTTGCTTGTATGGCACGTAGCGCCGTCTTGTTGAAAGTAAACGTTGTCCAGATCAATACCATCCAATTCCGGCCATAAAAAATTATTAATCATCTGTCGATAGCGCAATCCATTCACCGTAACTGTTGCTCCAGCCTCATTTTCGAAAAAGTAAGGTCGAATGACCCCGCGGGACCATAAACTGCACCAAACAGTCACACGTTGAGGAGCCCCAGATGCGACAATTTTGCTTTTTGACGAAGCCATCGAAGTGGAAATGGGCCTCATCACTCAAGATGAGTTTTCGATGGAATTCCGGATCATTTTCATGCATTTCAAGGACCCAATCAGCAAAGACTCGACGTTGTTGATGATCGGCCGGCTTGAGTTATTGTGTTAACTGAACTTTATAAGCCTTAAGACCCAAATCTTTATGCAAAGTACGGTGTAATGACGTTTGTGGAATGCCTAATTCCAAAGAACGACGAGGAATGGACAAACCTGGGTTTTCTTCAACACTTTCGGCTACAGCAGCAATATTCTCGGCTGTTCTTGAGCGACGTGCACGGGTTTTATTCTTCAATCACTAACTTGTCCCGACAGCTCAAATTTTTCTACCAATTTCTGTATTGCGGTCCGACAAGGTGCTTCATGACGACTATAAAAATGTCCGAGTTTTACGAACCGTCTCTGCCACATTTTCACCATTTTTATAGTGAATTTTAATAATTTCAATGCGTTGTTGAATCGTGTATCGTTCTATTTTTTTTAATGGCGTAGTTTCTACTTGTCAAATGTCAAAAACTGACAGCTCCAAAAGTGACATCTACCGAAATAGCGGGTTAATTAAAATAACATCTCTTATTTGAAAACCCTTTACTTACATTACGTTTTCTAATTCTCAAAATGACTTTCGAATTGAATTAACGAAAACCGTACAAATTCGTCATCACTGTCCAATGCCATTTACGACATGCAGATGGCTCTGTCAAGCCACCACAAGGTCCTTTAGTAAATCTTTTGACTTGTCTGATACCTATCTATCATCAGGAGGCAGATACGATCTGTTTGGCGCATGGTGCGATTTGTAATGCGTTTTTTGTGGCCCATATTTAAGTATGTGGTTTATTATTACCTCATCATCTATTTTGTTGGGAGGTGTGCTTTTGTTTCGCTGGTCGGACTTAGGTGCAATTAGTTCGAATCCATATTCGTCCTGTTTAGATCTTAAGAAAGAATTCACAACAGGCTACATTTTTTGTAGGACTAGGAAGTATCTTCAGGAAGCCATTGAGTCAAATTCTTTTTTTGTAATAATCCTGACACTAATAAGAGTTATGAATTGATTCCTTTTTATCTTCGTCGAATATCTCTTCGCATTGGAGATGGTACTTCTTATTGTGTTTCAGTGCGCAAGGCGATATGATCGGATGATCGGATGTTTCTCCTTCTGCTTATCAACTTTGTCTTCAGTGATTTAACTAGTTACGCATAACACATTTACAAAAGCTTCCAATGGCAAAGAAAGTTATGGACTTATAACGGCTTTTTCCTGTGTAAATATTTTAAAAGCTTTCAATGGGGAGACAACTTTAGTTGCTCAAAGTTGTTGTTTACTCAAGTAAAAGATATTTCAATTGACTTGGTTTTAAAAGCAGATAATTGGTTTTTCTTAATTATTAGGGAAATATATCGTTTTTATAACTTTTTTTGCCAGATTTTGTTTTGCATAGAGAGGGCTTAGGGGAAAAGCAGGTTCACAGGTGCATAGAGGACCGAAAAAGGAGTCGAAAAACGATAGAAAGGAAAAAGACGTTATCCAACTTTAAGCTGTTTTGACATGGAGCGGGAGATCTGACAATTCAATTTATGTGGAATGATTTTAATAGCAGCTCCTACCCCGGAGTTTATAAAATCCAAAGAGGATCACATTGCAAAAGTATGTTTAAAACTTACTTTCTACACTCGGCAACTTATTCTCGCCAGTTTATTTTAAACTAAATATTAATTTGTATACTTATGTATATCTTTTCATAAATTCTTTCAGAGTGAACCTGCTCGCAAGGAATATAAAAAGGACATTGAAAATTTTCCGCAGAGTTATTCTATTCTCAGCAGATATGTAGTGCTATTTTTCTTGTTTTCAATGAAAATGAATGCTAAGAGCAAGCACATTTTTGTAATATGGCACGAAACAATCACCTGGAGAAAAAAGGAAGATGTAGCCAGTGCATTTTAACTTTTCTTGCCCTTAATGGAGACACTGTGCATATAATCTTCTGGATTGGCAATTGCACCGGGGTCAAAATAAGACTTTTATTCATATTCCAGTTTTATTGCCTACCTAATTTCAAGAAATAATTCGACAAAATCTATAACGCTAAAGTATCTCACAGTTGGACACATCTTCGTGACAGTGGATACATAGAGCAGACTATACACCACATGAAGAATATCTACGATTTAACTGAGTATACTATTATGGCATGTGAAAAAAGTTCAAAGCGATCCAAAATTATTGAGATGCAATCAAATGATTTGGTCAAAGAAACAATACCTTGACATTGTTGAGCTAAAATTAGAAAAAGGCTCACAGGAACTTCAATGGAAGGGACGATTTGATGAAGAATCCTATAAAGAAACGATTAATTTTATAAACCCCAAGAGTGGTGGATCGGCAACATATGAAAAAAACTGACGGTAAATGGAGAGGGCTCTGTTCCAAAAAAAAACAACGGGCTTATAAAACATTTGATTGACAAATTTTCCTCCAAATAGGCCGGGATTTTGGGTAAATATCTCCATAAACGAGGCTTTCAAAGATCTCTTAGAAGATGGAATATAGAACATTTATATTTTTATCTGAGAGAATTGGATTTATTTTGTTTTATCTTACTTATACCTGAAGTTTATTGTTTTAAAAATTTTATTTTGTTACCTTTTATTTTTACCCGCTTAAAGCGAAAAATGGGGATGTTTGTGAATATATTTTTCTATTATAATATTCTAAAACCTCATTGTACTTAATAATTTGTTGCAGTAATGAAATCATTTCTGGTCCATTTAGTTCTGGATACAGTTTTGAATGGTAAGCTTCATGGTATTGTAAGAGATTCCTCAAAATTATTTTGATCCTATGAGGGAAATGAATGCCCCTTTTTTTCGAGAGTAAGTATCATTTCCATCAATTCTAGAGTGTTCCGGTACCCATTGAAATGTTAGTAAATACACAAGATCTCAAATGCGTCGAAAGCTTATTGTGAATTTTTTTATATATTTATATTTCAGGCTTAAAAATTTTAAAAATTTGTACATATACTTATTAGTCGTAGATTCAAGGATTGCTTTCAATGGTTAATTAATTTATTTAATCTTTCAGAAAAATGATGAATGAATACTTATGCACTAATTTTGTTGCTAACCAAATTCTAACGGAACTTGCCCCACCAAAACCACATTTGGAACGCCGTATAGGAACGACAAATGAAAATGGTAAAATAAAATAAATAAAAAAAAAACATAACAACTAATAAAGCTAGAATCGGTCTAAAACCAATTCTTTAGATGAATGCCCGTATGAAATTTCCTATGGTCGGACAGAGAAAATGATTATAACCAATTTTATAGGATTTCGTGTTCTGAAGAAGTTTTTACTACAATAAAAATATCTAGGACTGATCGTTTTCACAGTTTATGAAAAACCGAAATTTTTATATGGCCACACTAAGGAGGGTTGAGGGGTTGCCCGATTTAGTCCATTTTTTAAATTCTATTTGTTATTACTATAAAAACACCATGTACAAAATTTCAGCTCTCTATGCCGACGCGTTCTCAGGCAGTGTACAAATATATAGTGGAAAACGAAATTTTTGTATAGGAGCCCCACGAAGGAATTGCTCAAATTGTTTCATTTTCGAACTTAATTTTACTTTTTTTTTTAAGTCCACGTACAGACAGACGGGCGGACGAACATGCGAAAATCAAAATAACTTTTAATATTATGCGTTGGTGTCCAATCCATTTTGCTCTATCATCATTATTTCTGTATGTTACAAATGGAAGGACAAACTTAGTATAATTGATTGATTTTTTAGATAACACTTGGTGGAATTGCCTTGATAGCATTTTTTCAAAAACACTTGTTTCTACTTCCACAATTTTTATTTTTTATTAATTATTCGTTTGTTAAACAAACAAAACGAACGCGTTTCGCCTTTTTAGGGCATCCTCAGAGCTACTAACTATGTAAACTAATCTATATGCAAACTTCAAAACCGATCAGCTGCATATTGCAACTGTCGTAACAGATTTTATTATCAACCAATAAGTTTTTCAAATTTCGAACATTAAAAAGTGCTGGTTTAATATTTCCTTTCCTCAAAGGTAGTATTAAATTGGATGATATATTTTGGATGTATGGGATTCTTCTCCACCCTTGCCCATCCATCTTCTCAAATAGTGAGAACACTTCATATAAATTCATCCTTCGTTGTTTTCTAATAAGCAGTTTATAAATAATTCTAGTATCATACCCGTTATTTCTTGCAATTATTTTTATAAAATTTAATTCTTTCTTATGGCTGATTTACATTACTCGAACATGCGATTTTACTGTGAAAGTGAGTGAGAGGATCTTATTACTTTGCACTGTTAGAAAAAAAGGAAGAGGTGAGTGATCGACTGTCAAAGCATTATTTCCCAATCTTTTATAGCGAAGTGTCACTTGTGGCATTTCATCAATTTGTCAATTGCATAAATTAGTTTGACGTTTTTGCTGAAGTTCAAAATCGGATAAAAAAAAGGCACTATTTTCAAGAACAATACAGATACAGAATACAATAGAGAATACAAAATATTCCCTAATATTCCCTTTAAAATTTTGACACATTGCATATTTATAAAATTTTTGAATAAAAACCTTATAATAACTTTATAAAAAAATGTTTAACAATTTTTTTAAAAAATTTTAAATTTTTTTAAAAAATGTTTAAAAATTTTAATAAACTTTGACACATTCCAGCTGATATGCTGTGACTTTCTTCAAATATTTTTAATTTGTGTGCGTGTAAACAATTATATTCGTACCCGCTTGTAGTTATATGTAAGAGTTTGCTGCCATAATAGCAAAATTTACTGCCATAAAATATACTTCTGGCTAAAACTTTTTATGGCTAATTATGGCAGTAAAAATTTCCCCTTCGTCGGGGAATTTGACATTTAACTCAGTAAAATTTTGCTGGATTATCTTTTGTCCTTATCGTTCTAAAGTATTTTCAGATAAGGGGAAACTACTTACTCTGTTTTCTAGCAATGTTCGAGTAATGTAAATCACTCCATTAAAGGCGTCATTTTTTAAGGGGACATTCAATAGTTTATTTATTAAGGAATGAAAAACTGCAATTTTGTTTATTTCAAGTATGGCAAGAATGACTAGGATTAACCACGTCAGAATATCTATCTTTTCTAAAGATATTAAAGCTTAAGCTTTGGTCATTTTTTATCTTAATGGATAAGTCAAGAAAATTTAAAGTTTTATTGCCAACCTCCACAGTAAATTGAATATTGCTATCAATTCTGTTTAGGAAAGAATTTAAAAACAACGAAAGTTGTCCATCAGAACCAGTCCAGATGCAGAAAATATCGTCAATATAACGATACCATCTGAAAATGTGTTTAATTTGTTGATTACCTGAAGAAAACATTAGTTCCTCAAAGTAATCCATGAAAAAATCTGCACAAAAGGGTGAGAACGCAGAAACCAAGCTATCACTCTGTTCATAAAATTTACCGTCAAATGAAAAAAATAATTTTGTTTTATACATAAAATTATTAAATCGATTAGCTGTGAAAAGAAACCAACTTAGAATTAAAAGGTTTAATGATTAATTCAAGAGAGTTCTTAAGAGGAGTCAGTACTCAGCAAAAATTTCAATTTAGATGCCAGCGAGCCTGTAGGTAATAAAATTTACTATACGTGGGTTTGTGTCCTGAAAGTATGAAAATACATATAAAATTAGCCTAGACCTAGACCACAAGTCACATTAGAGACATCTAGCGTAAAAGACAGAAACTCAACATGCCACCATTTAAGACGAAAATGAAAATTTTCAGTTCAAAGAAATTGAAAATTTTTAAAGAGAATTAACTCTCCTAAATTTTATTTTGCACATATTTGTTAAATATGCTATTTTGCTTTATATTTCTAAAACTTTCAACGAAATATTGGAATTTCTCGTCGATGAAATATCGAGAGAAAAAACAAGTACTATTAGAGTTTAACAATTAAAAAATGCGCCACTAAAAATGAAAAAACTCGTCGTTATTTGCTAGATTTAGGCTTTATCTCTCTAAAATAGTCACAATATAAAGAAATGAGAATACCTACTAAGAGGAATTTGATTTGAAAAAAATCAATTTTTACCATTTTTTACAAGTTTCCGAGCTAATATCTCCATTCCAATGCATTTTTTTTATTTTTCTAGACGTTATTTACTAGAACTTTTCGTTACCTTTAATTTAAGATATTGTTGCGAGCGTGGCCTTTGGTTCGTTATTTACTACACAATATTAAATATTTAATATACAAGCTCTTTATTTCACTTCTGATCATACAAAATTCATAAACCTTCAATTAATCAACTCAATTTTAATTATCGCTAATAATGTACTTTCCATTATCGCAATCTAATTACAACACTTTCGCTTCTTTATTCCTTTCGCTTGTTAACACTGCAACGTCTAAGACAACACTCTTTTCTGACGGTGACATTTGTTCGTTTATACCCTAGAAACTCTCCACATTATTCTGGAGTGTTCTATTCCAGAATCTTCTTAACTATTCTATTCATTCTATTCCTGAACCTTCCTGAAGATTCTATCATCGATTCTCCGAACCTACAGTTGTTAACTCTCCATTGCCAATAGATTTCACCAGTTGTCTCTTTCTATTGCACGTAACAATATAAATCATTATTCTGCTACAAATACTACAAATCTTGGTACTGACTCCTCTTAATTGAAAATTAGCCTTTGAAATTGATCATCGCCGGCACTACACTACTTAACTTTTTACACAAGTATTGAGAAGAAGCACAGCATGCAGAAACAACGGGGCGGATCGGTATATTTTCTTTATGCAACTTTGGTAATCCATATAAAGCTGGTACCGACGGATTACTATTTTTCAATGAAAACTTTTAGATCAGTTTTGTTTATAGCACTAATGATACCTCGGTTAAATCTTTCTGTTGGATCAGACTTTATCTGCCTAACCTTCATCGTATCAAGACACTGATTAACTTTATCGAAATAGACATCTTTACTTAAAAATGGTAATAGAATTGCCGTTATCAGCCTTACATAAAATTAATTCTTTATCTTTAAGTTTTTTCTTAATAGAACCTAACTAAATTCTTTTTTTCCGCTATTAATTTCACTTGAACATTCAAATTAAATAAACCTACCTCTGGCTTAGCAAAACATTTAATTGACACAGGACATTGCAAGGTAGAAAATTTAGAGTTGATGCATAGATTGCACGGCGGACGTGTATTAGATAAATTCGAAATTTATGTAGTCAAAACATCCAAAAGTGATGACGGGATCTTGCTGAACGATCAGATAGACTTTACTAATAAAAGTCCACTTCTTGAGCCAGATTTAATGAAATTGTAATTGTGTGTGTTTTGTTCTTTATTTATTCATTTATCTATTTATTTATTTATTTATTTATTCATTTATTTATTTGTGTACAGTAGTTCGTTACATTGTCACATACATATCTGTTGTTAATTTGTTATGATCCGTTACGACAGTTGCAATATGCAGCTGATCGTTTTTGAAGTTTACACATGGATTAGTTTCCATAGTTATTAGCTCTGAGGATGCCCTAAGAAGGCGAAACGCGTCAGCTTTATTTGTTTAACAAATGAATAATTAATAAAAAATAAAAATTGTGCAACTAGAAATAAGTGTTTTTGAAAAAATGTTAAACTTAGTGTACCCTATAGATTTCATCTTGGGTATAAAAATATGTTTATGGGTTTAATTGCAGCGTCTTTAAAATCTGTTATAGAAATACTTGGATTTTCGCACATATTATTCTCTGTGGCATTGTTCAAAAGCATTTGAAATACTTTTATATAAATTTCTTCACTTTGCCTAAACAAAACGCAAATCCTATGGAAAAGGCTTCCGAGTTTCCAATATTGGAATAAATTGTGTATGTTGCATCCATCATCCAATATTTGGTCCAAATACAAATTTAAACAAACTGCAAATCTCATTTTCTTCAACGCAACATAAATCCAATTCAAATCATAAAGATCTTTTAATAATTTTTAAATATTCTTTAAACTTTTGCCTTAAAGCGAACCATGAAACCAGATTTCTAGAGACTTGCAAGCTACTTTTCGTGATTATTTGCCGAATGATGTAACACGGCCGTTTTTTTTTTTTTTGTATCTTGTGCAAAATCTTTTTTTATCGAATTATGATTGTGGTACCCATTTTCGGATTTTAATTTTTTCTCTCCGCTATTATGGAGGCAATTAATATAATATCTCTGGACAGTTACATATATGACTCTATCAAGCGATTGTCACATCCCCAATAAAATGTTACATTTTTTCTAATAGTTTTGCTGTAAAAAAATCCGTTTACATTTATTAAATAACTTTTATCAATTGAATTAGAATGAGTGAATGGGGAGCTTTCCGATGGGGTAAAATTTTCTGACGTTTTGGGGGGTTGGGGTGGTATCTACCACTCTTGGGGTCGTCCAATTTGGGCCGTTTGTGATATGAGTGGAGATTCGAGATTCGAGATTTCCAATTCAAAATACGGGATTCAAGAATAAATAACTTGTTACTTCCCTCGTGGAGTAACAAGGCTACGAGTAGTTCAGGAAAAGGGGGTTTCGATGTTTATACACACTTCTTCTGGACGCCAAGTGGTCTTTGAGTCCACCAACTCGTGCATTAAATATAGATAAAGACAATGGGAATTATTATAAAAAAAAAACAATTAAAACGTTATAAAATTTATTCCGAAACAAAACCACAAAAAGGATTAAACTAAGATAGGGAAAAAAAACAAGAATTTAGCGAGGCCGCGCACAAAAAGCAATTACAATATTTAAAAAAGAAAAAAGGAAAAGGCAGTCAAAACTTATCTTTCGTTAACTATCCAACTCCTTTCCTCTTTCCGGTCTCCTTCAGATTTTTCCTTTTTGTTTTTATTTTATTTCATTTAAAATTAATTACTATCCTGGTACTTGCTGAACTTGTAATTTTTGACAAAATACTGAACCCTCGGCTCACTTCGGGTCGCGATTTATAGACCTTTTTCCCCTATTTGGAAATCACTTCCAATTTTATTTCCAATCATGGCAATATTTCCATGTCATTTTCCAATCAGTTCAATTTAATATTATTCTTATTTTTCTTGTGTTTTAAAAGGGTCTCTCCCATTTATTAATTATTCTAAGTAAACAAAAAAGATTATTAGGCACTTAGAAACTTAGATATATTTGACCGACGGAAGTACTTGACAGTTGCCTACAAGATTGGATTTACTTTTTTTTCAGGGTTTTGGCATCTTTCTTTTATAAAACGCAGACCTCGGAGTGAGGGAACTTTTATTTTACTATTGGCGCCCTCGGAAATATAAAGTTCTTTGCTCAATTTAAAATTTTTTTTGTAACCCAACCTATACACCTATACGCATTGAAGGTGACTTTTTAGATTGAGGAAAGGAGTCTTAGATAATTCTTCCTTCACTAGAATTATATTTTAAGATATTCACCAGCCCAATAAATGCTGCTGCCTCAGTTGAGGGCACTTATTCAACAATACCTCTGCCAATTGCACTAATATATTTCTATTGAAAGGCTTTTCGTGAGCCTCCCCGTTCTACCGTACATAAATCGATATAATCATGTGTTATGTTTAGTGTTGCGTGTGAATCTTCCGGTAGTGCTATGGAAATATCCTGGACTGTACTATGGGCTTGGATGATCCAATCCAACGTGACAGTGCTCCAACCGTTTATTTTTTTTTTTGTGTACCCGCGAAAAAACTCTGGTTATCAACCTCATACGTAACCTAAAATAAAGATTTTGGAGTATCTTATCTTTGTGTTATTAAAAACAAAAAAAAAATCAGGAATTGATTTTTCTCGTTATTTTCGTGAATGCTGCATGGATTTTGGGAACGTAACAAACATTCGTAAAAAAAGTGAAAATATTTTTTTCTTTCTCAGTGATATAGACAAAAAAAACTTTCGTTGTAAAATAAGAAATGCTACAACTTAAATTAAATCTTAAAATTTTGGACTTGAGTTCCAGTTAGACAATTGTGATTATAGATTAAGATTTAATCTAAGTTGTAGCATTTCTTATTTTACAACAAAACTTTTCTTATGTAGGTATATCATTGAGGCAGAAAAAACTATTTTTTACTTTTTAGTGGAATTGAAGCTTTTCTATTGTCTCTGCTTGCAAACGTCTTGAGCTGACAATTCTCCGTTTTAAAAACAAAAGATCTTTGCATAATGAGTTGAAAATTTGTACAGAGTAATTTTATGAAAAAACCAAGGTCTATTTTATAGATAACTAGGTGAAACCGGGTAATTCCTCTAGAGGCTCACCATACAAAAATTTCATTTTTCATTATATTTTTAGATAATACTTGAGAAGACGTTGTTGAGCTAGAGAATGGTACAGCCATCTCGTACTAGATCTGAGTGTGGAAAAGGGCTCCTTCATACAGAAGGTTTCAGATTTGCAAATTGCTCACGTATGCTGGAAAAACGGTGAGCATATTTGCGGGAATTCGTCTAGGGTCTTAGAATATATTTTTCCCTAATTTAAATATATATTTTACATTTTATAAATATAGAAACATAACTTTTATTTTCGCACTCAGCTTCTTCAGAATTAGAATTCTATTCACTTTTTTCTATATTATCCTTTTATTTTTAAATTAAACATTCAAAAAATCTCAATTTTAGGAAAAACGATCAAACAATCATTAAATCACAGATTAGAAAAGAGTTTACCTCAAGACGTCTTTTTATCCGATCAAGGGTCTTCTGAATATACGAAATGGTTATCAAAGTAAGTTTACTTATATTTTTTCGAACTATGCCTCCTAAAAAGATTTCTTGACTTATGCTAGAACAACAACTCTAGAAGACATCCAAAAACAAATTGGTGCAAATCTCTCCAGCAGCGGTAATAAAAGCAACAAGAAGGAAAATCAAGAAAAAATAAATTCCATTAACAGACGCCATGGATTCGAAAATGATGAAAACCAGGACGAGTACTATGACGAAGGTGATATAACGGGTTATGCGCTGAACAAACCTTTAACGGTAATTATTACATTTTTTATCCTTGTTCTATAGGTCCTATGTAGACCTCGTAGAATTCACTATGAAAACTATAGTGGATTAGGGACAACAACCATAATTTATGTCTACTTTTAATCAAAATTTCAACAAATTTTCCTATAACTAGTTTGCATTGCAAGTGGGTTGCAAGAGGTTATTTCGAGGGATTTTGGTTATCTTGTATTACCACAGACAAGTAATAACAGATATTCAACGCCTATGGGCGAAAGTGATGTTCTGCAGTATTCAAGAAGAAGGATTCAAAAAGCGCTCTAGCGTCGTTTGCTTTAGAAGTTTTTGTCTTTACTATGAAATGAAACTAATTGTATTGCTAAATATAAAATCAAAGATGCCTCGACCTGGCGTCAGATTCTGTAACACGGAGAGTTTCTTAAGTTGTTCGGAGATGAGAGTACTTTTGACATTTAACTCTCCAATGGGAACTCTTTAACTCAGCGAATTTGTTTTGAGAATTACAAAAGTCTCTATTCCACTCGACAAAACTCTCGGCTGTTTTAGTTGCGGAGAAATAAAAAGAAGAGTTCTCAACTAAAAGTATTGTATGGCTTAAAGAGGACTTACATTATGATGGCACGCTTTTTTTTTCAGATATTATGAGGGAGCAAGGTATATAGAAGACAAGGTATTCCCATGAGAATTTTGACACATTGCAGCGATAGCCTGTGACGTAATTCTGTGACTAATGTATATACATTTTTATAGGAAAGACAGAGAGAGGAGAGCGGGTATTATGTCCTCTGTACCGTGCTTTTTTATACATTTTCACGATAATTCGTCACTATTGGCAAAGTGTGGTTCGTAATGGGAATACCTTGTATTCTATATACCATGATGAGGGAGATAGTACATCGTATACGGAAATTTATTTATGAGTGACTGGGGAAGCAACCGCCTTCTACCTTTTTCAAGAAATCGCCTTGTCAGTGTGTGCATATCTGGAAAACCTTATTCCCATAAAAACTTCTCAAGCATACAGAGTCTTTATGGATACTAGAACTAAAACATTGTTACAGACAATACTAATCTGTCAATTTTGGCTACTGGCAACACGTTTTACCATAATTGTCAATATGAAAGAAAATATGAACACGGTTTTAATTTGTAATTAAACATTGTCAAATTAAAAGTTTTAAATATTCTTTTATAGAAAGGATTTAGGTTATTTCGGAGGTATTCCCTCGTCTACAAACGCGAAGACGCACCCACAGTTTCGTAGCGGTTGACTTTCTCGAAACTCATGTCAGATGATTTGGAAATAAATATTCCATTTCAACAATTTGACTGCTTCAGAGTTTGCGATTTTACCCATAAAATCTAATGGAGAGTGTATGTGTGAGGTATTGCAATGATTGCTTTGGTAGCATTTAAATTTCAATAAGCTATCTCCCTGACAATATCTGGAAAAAATGCATGCCATCCCTCCTTTAGTTGTGTCTTGTATGTACGTAGGATTTTTAAATTTAATTATACATTCACTGGCTACATTTAAAAAAATAAAATAAATATAACAAGGGAAAAAGCTAGAATCGGTCTAAGACGATTTCTATTGAACCCTAGATGAATGCCCGTATAAAATTTCGTATGGTCACCGATCTATGCATGTTTGATTTCTGAACTGGTTTTTCGCATATATTTGATTTCTGAACTGGTTTTTCGCATATATTTCTAGAACGGTTCGTCAGACAGAAAAAATTATTATTACCAATCTTATAGGATTTCGTGATTTCGTGTTCTGAAGAAGTTTTTAGTACAATAAAAATGTCTAAGACTGATCGTTTTCACAGTATATGTAAAAAACATAAATTTTTATATACTCCAAGAAGGGGTTGCCCGATTTAGTCCACTTTTGAAATTTTATTTGTTATTACTATAAAAACAACATTTACTAAATTTCAGCTCTCTATGTCGACGCGCTTTCGGGCAATGTCCAAATATAAAAAAATGAAATTTTTGTATGATAACCCCACGAAGGAGTTGCCCGATTTATCTCATTTTCGAACTTAATTTTACTTTTTTTTTAAGTCTAAGTGAACGCCCTTACGAGTTATCATGCGCACAGACGGACGGACTGACATGCAAAAATCAAAATAACTTCATATTATTTATTTATCATTATTTCGAGGTGCTACAAACGGAACGACAAAATTAGATTTTAGATTTTAGATTTCATCTAGGGTATAAAAATATAATATCTAAGTATAAGTTTAAGAGCTAATAAATCTTTTGCGGTTACAGTTAAAATATAGCTGTCATAGGTCAAAATAAAGAGCGGAGCCTACTGTTTACAGTTTTTATAACAAAAAGGTCAATCAGCTTTTCGTAAAAAAGACGAGGTCAAATTAAAAGAAAGAGGTAAGAAAAACCGAAACTTGTATTTTAGACCGTCATAGCTCCATAGAAGAGAAGAGTACGGGGGCTGGTTGAGGTTCTTCATACAAAAAAAATCTTAACGATGACCGTACATACCGTGCACTTTTAAAGATACAGGGTGTTTTGTGAAAACTTAGCATACTTTATTAATCTCCCTGTAACTCCGAAACGGTTGACATTCCTCTCCCCCCTGCCAATACAATTATTTGTTCGTCTAGTAGAGTACTATCATCTCGTGCCTTTTGGAACTTTATGGCGGAAATACAAAAAGTCCAACCCCCAGCGATTCGCACTTCTTGCGTTTTTTAGAACTCTCCAAGTATATTGGAGAATTTTGCAAATGATTATCTCGAAATGTTACATCGCATACAATACCAGAATTTTATATGGCTGGGTGGTCCATTCCGGGGTGGACCACAACATTTGAAACGATGTATTAGGATACGTCGAGGGATTCATATTTTCTTGCATCTATCGCGTTGAGGATGTCGATAAAATGAATGCAAAACTGCTGTTAAAGAAACATTTGCTCTCGGCACGCTCTAAAATATGTTAGGATCCCTTCCGGAATGGTATACTATCCTCTGGTATACCATCAATCTATCAAGGAGAAACAAAGTTATCCTCATGGGGATACCTGGACATGAGGGCCACAAAGGCAATGAAATTGTGGATGGCCTATCCAAAAGAGGAGCCTAAACTAAGTTTGTCGGACCAGAGCCATTTTGTGGCACTTCAAAGTGTTACCTCAAAGCTACCCTAAATAACTGGGAGAATAAACAAAAATCCCTGTATTGGGAAAGGCTACAAGGACTTCGTCAGGCAAAAAAGTTTATCGACACCTCTGGGGGAAGAACAAAAGAACTCCTACTCCTTAGAAGAACAGAGCTCAAAGTGATCACTGAGCTCTTCTCAGGCCATTGCCCCTTGAGGTATCACCTAAACAAGCTGGGTTTAGCTGAGACTTCATCCTGCCGCTTCTGTCAGGATGCTCACGAAACCTCGGAGCACTTGCTCTGCAACTGCGAAGCATTGGCCAGGCGGAGATTACTCCACCTTGAACATGCTTTTCCTCCACCAAGTTACGTATGGAACCTCAAGCCCAGAATGGTTCTAGACTTTATTAACAGTCTAAACCTATAAATGGAGCAAATTTAACGGGGACTCACAATAGATCTTTCAGGTCGCAGTGATTGCGAGGCTAACGCCTATACACCCCTTCACAAATCTAATCTAATCTAATACCATCACCATGCGATATCTAGTTCTTGTGCTGTCTATGGTGTTACATAGTCCGACCCCTAATGTAGGGAAGCCCTCAATTTTTTTAGAAATTTACTGAACATTTTTTCTTTATAATCTCTATGCATTATTGGAGGACAACAACGAATACTTGGACCGCCAACCATTTTTATGAGCGTAGACAAGTAGATCCGAAAAAAACTCCTCTGATGTTCTGACGGCCACCAGGAGTAATAAAAATTCTGTAAATTTTCCGAAAAAATTTGGGGCTTCTCTACATCAAGTCGAGGCCTCCTTTAATTTATATTGGAGCGAGGCGCCCATATCCATTGCACCATTGTATAGAGAAAAGTCTATCCAACCAATGCGCCCAATCTATACACCCATCCGTTTCTTTCACTCCAACGATATCAACAATTTACTCAGCTGAAACAAAAATTGCTTCGTTTACGTCAGTTTATAAACGAAAATGAGTTAAAGAAAAAGTGTTGTCGGTTCATTTCATTGTTTTACTAAAGTTAGCCAAAACTTGTCAGTTAATCTTGTCGGTTAATATGAACTGTATAAACTGAGTGGCGTCACATTTGACAATGGGCCTTGCTTATTGTTTATAATTGGTTTTTATGTACAAGATTTAACAAACAGCTTCGACAAAAATATATAACAAAGAGGATTCGCTTCGAGCTTTAAAATTGCCACTTGGAGTATCTCAAACTCAGCAGCAGATAGCTACAAATTAGTAGAAATTTTTGCATAGGCACGTCGAACATCTAAGAAATTCATGGCTCTAATTTTTCAAGAAATTCTTTGGGAATTCAGTCTGATTCTTGTCATGTAGGTTGAGTTTACCTGAATTATTTGAAACTTTATCCGGTGTGTGAATTATTTGAATTTCAAAACTTTCGAGCATAAATGTACTCAACTTTAACGAAAATAATGAGCCTTTTCCTAATCCTAATCAATAATAGCATTCACATATCACTACATATATTGAGTTTTGTTTTTCTTTTATCTAGACCAAAAGGAAGAGGGTAAAATGGAAAATGTGTTAGCTCTGACGAAATATATCGGCCAAGGTTTAGGGAATATATCTCCTTAGCATAGATGGCGCACTCAAGTTGAATAGTACTCAGACGCCTGATATTATCCTTAACAAACAGCCCCGTATAAACTCATATCAAAAAGGTGGCATCAATCGCTATTTTGAGACTGCATCTTATTCAAAGCTGGATTCACCTTCGAACAAGAGTTTCACAGGATTCGATCTTTGAATTCAATCAATAGATCGTGCATGATATCAACTGAAACAGCGATTACATCCTCAATACTATGGCAACTTTACCCGACTTCAAAGCAAAAATCTCATTTAGGACAGAATGGGAGTCACATTATGTGCGTCAACTATTGACACCATTTTTTACACAGATGAATCCAAATGACAGGAAAATACTAGTGTGGGTGTATTCTGCGAGGATCCTTGTGTGGAATAGATATTCATTATGAAAACCGTGTCAAGCAATTTTGGAAGCGGGGAGGTATCTTCTCAACCCTTATACAGAGAACAAGGAGATTGTCATCTGGGCGAACAGCCAAGCTGCTGTCAAAGCCTTGATAAAGTTCTTCGAAATTTCCAAACTGAGGTAAGAAAAAAGGTAAAGAGGTAAATCGCCTCCTTCACCTCTAATATTTTGGTTTGGACTGAATTCCAACCCAACACAACCGTCTTTGGTTATATGACCCCAGCGGGAAATATGTCAAGCGCTTGTCAGGGGAAGCGCTTCCACAACATAGCCAGAAAATATCTTTTCCGAAGCAATCTTTGACCATAGCCAACGAATCTTTTCGGAAGCAGATCTCTTCCCTTAGTTTAGGCTTATTCGTTTTTTGTTGTGAAAAGATGAATATGCATCTGAAAGCGCAGCAGAATTCTCATCCTTTAGTAGTCAGTTGAAGTGTGAAGTTAATTGAAAATTAATTTATTTTAAAATTAAACGGATCGCATTCAAAAAAAAAAAAACTGAAATTTTTAATAAAGTCCTTATCTTGATTGGCTCTGTGCTACCATACAAGCGCTCCTAGAGAGCTTACCAAGAATCTGCACTTGAGCGCTTCACTTTGCGGATAGGCTCACGTTAAAACGATATGAACAAGGATACAGTTGGGTAGCGCTGCGAGCTTCCAAAGAAACGCTCTTGCATTCCTTTTTGAGCGGGACCCCACAGGTAGAACAACAAAAGAACTGTGCGAAATCCAAACCCAAGCTCTACGTAAAATCCTTGAGAACTCTCGTATCCATTCTCACTGGACAATCCTCTCTCAGGGGTCACCTCTGGAAGATATCACCGAAGAGACCGACGTGGAGGTAACTCACTTTCTCTTTCATATCTCCTAAATAGACTACAACCAGAAGGGAGTGTTGGCTGGCCTGTTTCAAACTTAGTTAAAGCATCCGGCCGGGATTTATGAGCAATAACTTGTAAATCTTGAGAATGAACTCCACTTTTCCGGAATAGATTTTATTTTTTCTGGAGTTTTTTTTGTTTAATATTTTTCATTGTTAGAGACACTCGGATTGTGAAAGCAATAAATAGAAGAATTTTGTTAGTTGAGGAGGGAAAGTGAAATAGATAAAATCTTTATTATTCCGGGAAAAAATTCATAAACTCAAAAGAAAACGGAAGAAGTCCCTAAAAAGATCATTTCCATTAAATATTTAATAGCGATAATTTCTTTATGCACCAACACGGATATGCATTTATGAAAAAATTATCTACTCGACATGATCGTGAGAAATGGTCATTTTCTGCGTCCTTCAGGATTTTGATTCCGGAAAATCTGTTCCAGGTGGTCCTCTCTCCTGAGATATGGCTCCACAATTCTATTGTGCGTGAACTTATTCCAAAGGGGCACTCTGGATCTTCTGCTAAGGCAGAAAGCTTGTTGGCGAAATCTCCGTCCACTATGCCAATGTAACTGGTCTTCGTTCTAAGACGACTCACCTTTTTACAAGCTCGACGAACTCCTGTTTTGTCGTGGTCTGCTTGACCGAGACATGGCTATGTGGAAAGATTGCAGATGCAGAGCTTTTTGGTCCCGAGTTCTTGGTTGTGCGCCGTGACCGCCATCGTCTGTCTTTGGATGCTCCTGTTGGAGGTGTAGTGCTTTTTGCCGTTCGTCGCAACCTTCCATGTACGTTAATCGATTTTGTTGAGTCCGGCGATCTGGAGTTCATATGTGTAGCTCTCAAGCTCTCACACAAAAACGCATAGTTCACATCCCTCCATGCTTATCAGCCGAGGCTTACTGAAGTTTTGCTGCCTGTACATCAATTATTGCTTTTTGGTGACTTTAACTTGCCTAATGTTAACTGGGAACACTCTCTGGACGATGAGGGCTTGCTGCCTTCATTCTCGGCGACTCATCAACATGCCATATATTTTATTGACAACATTATTTCTTCAGGCCTAATGCAATCTAGCGGCGTTATTAATGACTCTGGAAAATCTCTTGACCTGGTATTTTCTTCCGATTCGAATGGGAGTCTCGTTAAGCGTTGTTTAACTCCTGGTTCCTGAAACAAGTCATCATCCGGCATTACATGTAGTTTTGTTTTTTGATCCTGTAACTTCATCATTTAATGCTTCTCGTAACTACTGTTATAACTTTAACAAAGCAGATTTTGATAAAATTAATTAATGGTTATCCGCTTGTGATTGGACCAGTGTGCTAGGTGAACGTGACATTGACATAGCTGCTAACTCGTTTTATGACAAATTATTTCTTTGTTTTACTCACTGTGTACCATTTGTTCGTTCGAGTCGTGATTCATATTGTCAACCGTGGTTTAAGGGCTCTTTGAAGCATCTTAAAAATTTAAAGAATAAAGCTTGGAGGAGGTACTGTTCCGCAAGAAGTGATGCTTATTACATAATTTATTCTAATTCGCGTGTTCAGTACATTTCATGTTTGACTGACTCGTGTGGATCCCTTAGAGACTGCCAATCTTTTTTGTGACTTCTTCAAAACTGCCTTCTGTGATAATCACTTTGATATTAGTTATAATGATTTTACCCATTTGACGAAGTTTCCGCTGAATTCTCTTCAACCTAAGGATCTGTTTTTCGATGAAGCGTCTTTCTCCAAGTATATTTCAAGCATAGCTGATAGTTTTTCTGGTGGTCCGGATGGCGTTCCTTCCACATTCATAAAGCATTGTGCTACGTCTATCGTTTCTGTTTTGTGTTATATATTTAATTTTTCTTTAACTTGTGGTGTTTTTCCGAAACAGTGGAAGCTTTCTTTGATTATTCCTTTACACAACAAGGACCATAAGTGCGATATTTCTAACTACATACCTGTCGCTAATTTTAGTTGTATTGGTAAGATATTTGAAGCCCTGGTTTGTGATGTTTTGTACTTCCACTGCAAGCCCTTCCTGTGGTCATTTTAGTATGGTTTTATGAAGGGAAAATCCACTATGACTAATTTGTTGGAGTTTACTAATTTCTGCATTTCTGCTATTGAAAACGGTAAGCAAGTGGATTGCATTTTCATGGATTTCAGCAAAGCTTTTGACAGAATTAATCATAAAATTTTAATTCACAAGTTTACTATACTTGGTTTTCCTACTGTCTTTGTCAATTGGCTCCATTCTTATTTATCTAACCGTACGCAGCGAGTTATATTCCGCGCAGCTCTTTCTAACGAAATAGATAATACTTCTGGCGTACCTCAAAGTAGCCATCTTGGACCACTCCTTTTTATAATTTACATCAATGATGTATCTCTGATTTTGGCTAATTCAAGAATGCTGACGATGCCAAAATCTTCCGCATAGTTTCAAATGAAAACGAGTGTGGATTTTTAAACTCGGACTTAGACACTGTAAGGGTTTTCTTTTGTCAGAAAGCCGAAATAAACCTCACAAATCAAAGATGACAAAATATTTATTCTGCTAGCAATATACTGGACAAAATTATGACAGGCAGCTTATTAACTAGTTCTACTTCCATACTCGTTTCCTACTTTTACACGACTGCCCAGTTCTATCATTCTATCGATTGTACCTTACGATACAAAAATAAATTTTCTTGTTGTGAAGAACCTAGCGCCATCTAGGATTCCGGTAATGTACAATACAAAATTATTACTCATTCTTACAACACCTTTCATAAATGGTGTGCTATTAACTGTCTTCCTCTTAATATTAGCAAATGTCCTTTTCTCGTAAAAGAAGGCCATTGGAATTTAATTATACTTTAGATGGATGCTTATTAACTAGACTCGACAAAACCAAAGATTTTGGTGTCTACCTTAATACTCGTCTTTCCTTCGAGCATAATATTAATTCAATCGCGGCCAGGGCTAATGCTACTCTGGGGTTTATAAAGAGATGGTCAAAAGAGTTTAATGATCCATTCATAACGAAGATCTTTTACTACACATTCGTTAGACCGATTTTGTAGTATGCCAGTCCTGTCTGGTCTCCCTTCTATGCTGTATACATAAATCGCATCAAAACTGTGCAGCGGAGATTAGGCTTAAACTCTTTCCAATAGATTCTCTTGAGAATAGACGTAAAACTTCCAGAGTTGTCTTTGCATTTCAGTGAATACAAGGAGTGATAAACTCCCCTGAGCTTTTAAATACTTTCAATATATCTGTTCCTGTGCGCTCCTTGAGGAACTGTGACTTCTTCATTGTTCCTCAGCATAGTACAAATTATGGCATGCACGAGCCGGTTTTATCAATGTCTCCTCTCTTTAACCGCCAGTTTGATTGCATTGACTTTCATCTTTCAAAAAGTCAAATAAGAGATCAGCTTAGTTAAAGGTACTTTTTTTCATTATTATTGTTATGTATACTTTCGTTATTTTATGGTTATATTTCACTTTTGTAAAGTCAGTAATCAGATCGTTGATGAAGTTCTAAAAAAATAATAAATAAATGGAGCTCCGAATATCATTGCAAAATTGGTTGGGTAAGCAATTCCCCCGGGCCCAAAAACTGTCGTAATAAATTTGATGTTTGGATGAATTTGACATCCAGAAATCGCCTGCAGTGTAGAATGCTCTTGGCAACATCGAAAGCTTAAGTGATTTCTGTTTGTTGTATATTATGAGGGATGTGTCTGGATACATCCATTCTGATAATGTTGCAATACCAACTATATATCATAAGTGAAGCATCATTGATCATATTGGTTTTGAATTTCTTTCTAGGAAAAACCATAACAGGCTCTTATTTCCCTATTTATATACTTTTCTTACTTGCCTGGTACCCTTCCGCACTTTAGAGATTTATGCAGCTTTTGTACAATCATAGTGATACTGTTATCTTTTTTATAGATTCTTTTGCTTGATGAAAATCTCTTTAAGCTTTGTAGAACACCTTTCAATTTGACAAAGAATATATAAGTGTTGAAAGACGCAGCTCACGTTTCTAGAGAGGTATGTTTGGGTGGCATCTACCAATGCTACGTAGCCAAAACTAAAATATTTTTCGTATTTTAATAATGGATGCCACATCACAAGTTTCACACATGAAAAATCACTTTAATTATATAGGTAGGTACACAGTTTGTAATTTTCTTCTTTACTTTTAGTCAGACTTCAAAGATATACCACCCGAATCTTATGCAGAGACCAACATGGATACTGTTCAAGAACCGTATCCACCGCAACGCTCAGTAACAATAAATAATAAAAATGGTTGGTTTTTTTTTTCCAGAAAATTTTATTCTTCTTTATATTCTTAAAAGATATTCTTCAGTTCCATATTATTATTATCACTCCCGTGGGTACCCTGGATATCCTCATCATTATGAGCACTCTCCAAACTACCATCATCCAAGTTATGAAAATGCTGAAGGAAATTATATGTCAACACATTCTGAAGGTTTGTGCTTAATGATTTTTATTAACTTCTTTTTTTTTCAATTTTACTCATTTTTAAGGATTCTATCCAAGTGCGCATGAATCATACGATGAACACGGCCACTATGGTGGTCATACATATCCCGTACAACAAGATAACGCAAAAAGTAAAGAGTTGGGAATTAAAGATTTTATTGACATTGCGCTAACAACTTTGGCTTTTCTATCCTTCGGAATGTTTATTCTCCAAGTACTCATGTGCATTACAATGGTAAATATCATAGCAAATGCCCGAATGTGTATTGAAAAAAAGAAATGAGTAATGCGATTCTTGCTACATATGTATTCGTAGTTCCACTCCTGTATCTATTATTATTTCTATAAAAACAAAAAATCTTTTCATTTGTAGAATAAGCCGAACAATAATCTAATGATGATGCCAATGGAAGGTGATGGAGCTGCCGATGAAATTACGGAGGAGATAAGACGAAAAAGATCGCTTGATAATAATTTGGATTCAGAACGGATTAGAAAAGTAAGTGGAAAGAATAGATAAAAATTCAACACACTTCATGTTTCGTAAATTACAGGTTAACGAAATTGCACGACGTGTCCTTATATCCATTGAGTATGTACTTCATGCTAAGGTAGATGAGGGCAATTGTCTACAACAAATTATTTGTGAAAATAATAAGTACGCTCGGCAACAAAAGGATGGACAGAAAATGTGGATACCCGTGTGGAGGTAACTATACAGTAGTGGCCAAAAACCTCAGGCATTTAGTGCTAAGTCTAACTAAAGACTGTCTACTAGTATTCCAATATATTTTTGCGAATGTGGGCTTAGATTTAGATTTAGGGAGATTAAGCGGGGCGAGTGACCTTTGCACTGCAGCCATTCATGTGCACCGCTTTCTTTATAGTTCATCCAACAGTCCCACACTTCCTAAGTAGAGCAGTATTTTTTTAAGTGAAATTTTTTCGATGTTGGCAGGCTTAATGGCTGGAACAGAATGAACGGAT
The DNA here is from genome assembly GCA_963924295.1 of Dioctria rufipes. Classification (NCBI taxonomy): domain Eukaryota; kingdom Metazoa; phylum Arthropoda; class Insecta; order Diptera; family Asilidae; genus Dioctria; species Dioctria rufipes. Next base: position 264,809,967 of record OZ002741.1, on the reverse strand, counting down.
CAATGCCGGAGTAAACACGCAGCTAACTGTCAAACAACGCAACAAATAAAGTGCTGCCCAAAACAAAATTGCCGCGACTGCGTTTAATGACAATTCAATGGAATTTTCATATTTTCAATATTGTGCTTGTGGATATTTTTATATTGCTAAAACTTGTGCGAATAATAAGAGTAACATTTGAAACATCCCGCAGCTCAATAATTAATTTTACATTACAAATTTCATTCAAAACAAACGTTTGGTTCAGCTGTCAAAAATTTTCAATCCGCCACTTGCGTAAAAGTTGAAAGTTGACCAACTTTCTTGCGGCAAATGCGGTAACTGCATTCACTGTGTGCGCATTAATGTATTTCAAATGCATTCAACTTTTGCGTGACATTTCCATCCGGCATTGATCCGTTCATTTTGTTCCAGCGGTTAAGAAGTATATGCTAAAACTGCAGAATCTACAGTGTGCAATGACATCGCATTCGAATACAACGTGCTCCGTTGTTTGATCAACTTCGGGACATAGGTAGTCTACATACATCCGTCGGTAATATATCTATCCGATGCATGGGTTTATTTAGTTTGCAGTGTCCGGTTAGGACTACTGTAATGATTCTGAATAAATTCCTAGATAACCCTCAAAGATTCAGGCTCTTCTTTGGTGAAGATCCTTTAATGAATCTTTTGATTTGGTTGAAGCCCATCATTGAAGTCCATTTCTGATCTATTCAGTTTTGAATCCAGTTTTGAACGGTAAGCTTTACGTAGTCGTAAGAGATACCGCAAAATAGTTCTGGTGCTATGAGGGGCATGGATGCTGCATTTCTGGTCAGTACATCTGCAGTCTGCACTATCATTTTAATCAATTTTTGAGTATCCTCGCACCCATTGAAATATTAGGTGGCTCTTTCTACCAAGCTTTTTTAATGCTTGACTGCGTTCCCACATTAATTTCGTTTTGACCTCAAGTGATGAGATGGCTTTCAATGCCGCTTAGCTGTATAGATATATATGTATTTAGTGTAGGATTGGCTGGGATTTTCATATGACTGCTCAAACAGCTCGATACTTCCTTCATCTCAAAAGTTATTGTGGTCTAAATTAAAAATTTCGGATTTTCTTAACTGTTTTGTTAATTTGACCTCCATTTTTTTTTTTTTTTTTTTGCAAAAAGGTCATTAATATAACTTGTTTTATAAAAGCTGTCAACTGTAGACTCTCCTCTTTAATTTGACCTTGTACACCCTATGTGCTATCTGTATGCGTTAAAGAGTTATTAGCTCACAACCTACTCAGTTCATACTGAAATTAGGGGATATATTTTTAAAATGACGTGTTTGCAGGAAGGAAGCAAATTATCTTTGAAAATAGGTTTCAGAATTGCTTTGAGAATAGGTTAAGAGCCAGTAGCACTTTAACGGTTGTAGATAGCGCACATAGGATGTAATAAGTCAAAATAAAGAGGAGAGTCCACAGTTTACAGTTTTTATATAAAAAAGTTATGTTAATGACCTTTTTGCAAAAAAAAAAATAGAGGTCAAATTAAGAAAAAAGTTAAGAAAATCCAAAATTTTTACTTTAGATAATTCTTGAAAGGGTTGAGCAGTCGTTGGAAAGGCCATGAAGCTCTGCAAACAATAAGCTGTTAACTGTGACCGTATGCCCTGTACCTTTTAAGATGCAGGGTATTTTGTGAAAAACTAGCTTTTTTTTTTAATCACCCTGTAACTCCTAAACACCCTACCTCTGCCTTACAATTTTTTTTTGTCTAGGTGAGTACTATCACCTCCTACTCTATTGACCTCTTAGGTGAAACACCCGATAGATATTCTTTTATCAATAGCAACTTCGCTCTAATGACGCTACATATTAAGTGTCCTTCAGATAACATTTGATTTTCTGGGGACAATATAATTACAAAACGGAATTGCCGTGCTTGCCAAATCTAGTTCTAACATTCCATTTCTTAGAGCTTTTATGAAAGAATTTGTTTACGCAGCTTCAACAGCTTCAACAGTTTTGGGAGAGTTCACAGAATTACCAATAATTCGAATCTCAAATTCCATGTAAGCGGGCAACAGGAAAAAATTAATTTCCACCGTGATGTTTCAATTACATTTCTGGTAAATGAAGATATCTTTTATTTCACACAGAAATGTGATGCAAAATATTCTTTTGTGCATAGAAATATTTGGATTGCGGTGGCATTTTGTTAACTTCTCCAATGGAGGAAGAAGTATCTACGTAACGTCTAATAAAATTTAAAAGTTTTTTGAATTGTGTGCAGCGGAAAGTACCCCAAATAATAATAAAATTGTTATTTTCAATATGTATTTTTGAAAAAGATTATAGTAAAATTGTTAACTTTTCGTATGCTACCATCTATGGAAAAAATAGCAAAACTCTAATTTGCCAAAACATACACCAAAGCACATCGCGACACTAGCGCCGTTGGAACGCCACAACTTAGTTGATTCCCAATTCCACCTGTTGCTTTCAAATGTGCGTACCTCAAAATATGATATTCGCAAAGAAAACCAAACCAAACAAAATTAAAGAAACTCAAAACTCAAGAAACTCGCTAAATAAATTGTTGGTTTCAAATCAAAATATGATAATTCGTAGGAAAATCAAACAAAATTAAGGAAACTCAAGAAAACACTTATACCACCTTCTTACACTTCACAAAAACTTGTTATTCTAAATAAATTGTTGCTTTCAAATCAAAATCAAATGCGCGTACCTCAAAATATGATATTCGTAAAGAAAACCAAACCAAACAAAATTGAGGAAACTCAAAACTCAAGAAACCCGCTAAATAAATTGTTGGTTTCAAATCAAAATATGATAATTCGTAGAAAAATCAAACAAAATTAAGGAAACTCAAGAGAAAACTTATACCACCTTCTTACACTTCACAAAAACTTTTTATTCTAAATAAATTATTGCTTTCAATGCGCGACCTCAAAATATGATTTTGAAAAAAAACGGCAACTTAACTTACCGAATACCGAATACGGAATGGGGCCCCATACACCATCAGTTTTGCCGTGGTTTTAAAAACCACGTTCTAGTCGAGATAAGAACCTAAAACGTGGTCAAGAAAAAGCCCCACACACCATCCAACTTGACAGCAACAACATGTGACCAAACATTGTGATTATTTCATGAAAATCGGTTTTCACAGAAGCGCGGGAACATTTTATGAGAGTAAAACGTGAAAACTCCGCCACTTCTCATTTATTTACGAAAAAGAAATATTTTCCATTCTGTTTCGTTGCATGCAATTTGCGCTTTCACATTTTTTATCTTTATTCATAAAAATTTTAAAGAGAGTTTGATTTTTTTTTTATTATTTTTTTCTTTATTTCTTCCTTTTTTTGCCGTGTACATTTAAATGTAAAACACTCAGAAATGTCGCCTACTTCTTAGCTTATTATTAAGTTAACTTGTATTATGAACGAGCAAAACAGTAAAACCACGGCAAAACTGATGGTGTATGGCCTTGCCCACGTCTTGCCCACGTTTTGAGAAAAATATTTCTGGCATGACCTGAATTCTGGTTTTAGTAGATATCCGAACCTCAAAACGTGGGGTTCGCCATACACCATCGGTTTTGCCGTGGTTTTACAGTAAAACCACGGCAAAACTGATGGTGTATGGCCTGCTTAATAATTAAACTATTGGCGTTAGTGTCGATCGTTTAAACCGGATATTCTATTTAGATAATTGCTTTTCTCCGCTGGGTGTGCAAAAAAAATAAGCTTTTTCTACGCCCCGAAAGGCGGCCGGCGAAAATCGAAGCTGGCGGAAGTGACGCATTGGTTTATGTAAGCGCCGGGCGGTGGAAAATCTATTGGTTACAGTTGGCGTGGCGACCGTTTTTGCTTTTCTACGCCCCGAAAGGCGGCCGACGAAACACGAAGCTGGCGGAAGTGACGTCTTTCTAGCAGAACTCCAAACCACCTTTAGCAGTGATACAAGCCGAAAAAACTGAAAAATCTATTGGCTACAGTTGGCGTGGCGAGCTTTTGTGCTTTTCTACGTCCCGCCGGAGGGCGAATCACTCGACCCGAGGGTGCTACCCGCCTGGCGGCCATCATCGGAACTAAAAATAATTATTTCCGGATTTTAATGGTTTTACACTATAATAATTTTCTTTTAGTTTAGGGCTCAGTTGGTTGTCAGCTCGGTTTGTTCCACCAAAGACTTCAACCCGTACAACACTGAATAGTCTAAAAGCAGCAGCGGTTGGATTAGGTGGTGGAAATTGCTATCGAAGTTGTGATTTTGGACAAGTTCAGAATGAGAAGAAGAAAATGCCGAGAAAGGCAGCAGCAGATAAAAATAGAAATTTTAATTTCGAGTGGAGTGTTTAAAATGGATTTTGTTATTTAAGTGTACGAAATTTTCACAAATAATATTTTGTCAACGAATTTATTAAAGTGCGTACTTTGTTTTTTGTTTTTACCCTGCAACGAATACGACAAAAATCTCTCTCTAATACCGTTAGGCAGACGGACAAAATCAACGATTGTTCATTCGTAATTGATTTTTCCAAAAATCAAGCTACCCAGGATTTCGTGAATTAAAACGAAAGTCCTGTCAATTTTTTTATGTAATTGACAGCACATTTTTAATAATGAAAATTCAAATTCAATGGTAAAGCGATTTTTGAAAAACTAATGGTGAATTCTTTTCAGCGACTCGGTGTACCCACCGCCTCCGAACCTGTCTTTTCCCGACTCTTTTCTTCCCAACATGTCAGTAGGGAAGAAAAGAGCACGAGAATGACAGATTTGGTGGCAGTGTTAATACCGAACCGTTGAAAAGAATTCACGATCAATTACGAACGAAGGATCATTGATTGTTAAAATCTAGGCGTACACTCTGCACTTGTTGATGCCTATTGACACTAATGGGAGGGGGGAAAATTTTCCACCACCGAAGACATTACGTTGAAGTATACGGCAACGTGGACGTCTAGGCTAATAAAATATAATGAATTTTGTACATAAGGGTAAGATAAGGGAATTTGTGTATTTTACATAGCAATTTGGATTATAAAAAATGTCCCCCTTCAAAATTTCACGGTTTCACTACTGCAATGACAAAACGAATACAAACACAGCACACTAATACATTTCGCCGAGTGGCTTAGGTTTTAACCCGATATGCCGTTTCCTTATTAGTTATCAAATCCAAATTTGATTGTGGTCAAAATGTCGGAAATTTAGAAAGAACTGAGTATTGGTTTTGAAATTGTATGAAGGCCATTTAAGCTATCAAGGTTTTATTGTTTTCTTGCCAAGGTACGATTTAGTGTACACGCGTCAATAGAACCGACTGTCTATTTTACTACCTGCAAACTAGATGTGCAAAACATCTCAAAAACGCAGTCCAACGAGCTAATGGCTCTCTAATAGAACGCTCTACACATTCTCTCTCTCTCTTACTACATTATGCCACATAAGTTCTTCCCAATGATAGTGTTTCGGATTTATATGGAGTTCTGCCGTAACCCCCGGAATATAATACAAGCCATGAAGTCGCCGAAGGCACCGACACATTAAAAGGCCTTAACGTGCCGGGTACAGCATGCAGTAAGAGCTCACTTTCACTGCTTTTTGTATCTCGTCATGGAGGAAAAACTAAAATTTCATTTTAAACAGGTCCTAAAGCCCAAAACCGTCGCTCCCACAGCAAAATGAAGTTAAAACAAATTGCAGCCAAATATGTTTTCTTTCTAATAGTTAAAAAAAAAATAGCACGTAAAACAAATTTATATAAATTATAGCGTTTGAACAAAATACAAGCAACTTTTATATGAAAAATTCCTGCAGTAAGACAAGGCAAGAAGACCGTGGATGTCGCCTGCTGACTGGCCCGCTGCTCTCTTTTTTCGACTTTGTTCATGGCTTGTATATTCCGGGGGTTACGGTTTTGCACATCTAGTTATAAGTTGTCTCAGGTGCAAATGTTCTCGATCAACTAATTAGTCAGTTCATTTCAAAAATGGAGTTAAACGGTATAGACATTCCTCTTCTGTATGCAATGCTGATGACTTCTTTCTTATTCAAACTCTTTTCATTAATTTTTATCCAACAAATAAAGATTACAATATATATAGAACTTTTCCCAGTCAAAGAGTCAAAACACACGCTTCAGCATGAATCAAAAGTATTTTGCTTCATTTGAGCCACCCACACGAGAAGTTTTTAGGGAAGTAAGTATTTTCTTCTCCTTTTACTTAGACGTACCAGCACAATAATATTGCTACGCGTAGTTCCTTATATGATTACGAAATTAATTGTGTGCGTGTGTAGTTAAGTTACAGTTTTTTTATATAAACAATAACTGTATCAGAAATTCACAGCACGTAATGATAACAACAGACAAAAAATCAGCTACTTGCTGTAAACAATGAAAATCATGTTACCAAATGTCAAAAGTTGCTCAGCCGACTTCACCATTACACCTTGCACAACTTCTTCTCGTGTATTGGACAGTACGGCACAGAGAATACAATACTTTCTCTCATCTCTCTGTCTTTTCAACAGAAATATATATATTAGTAGACGAAATTTTGTCACAGCTCATGTGTCAAAATTTAAAGCTAATGGGCACTCCCAGACGAGAAGGCTTTAGAGAAGGAAGGAATTGCCTTTTCTTGTGATTAGACGTGCCAGCACAATAATGTTGTTCCGCGTAATTCCTTATATGATTACCGAAATTAATTGTGTGCGTGTTCAATTAAGTCACAGTTTTTGATATACACAATAACTGTATCACAAATTCACAACACATATGATTATTAAATTATTATATTGTAACCTCAAATCGCCCGTTAACATCTGTACAGCCGTCCGATCAGAAATTTCGCAATTTCAAAATTTTCTTGCAGTAATATTAGTATGCTGCCTGTACTCCCGATCGAAACTTGGTAGCACGGAATTTTTCCTACCCCCGAACACTAATCACCTGTAAAAACTTCCACGTGTGGGCTATGGCAATACTTGTATTCTCTGTAGCGTATTTTACAGGAACTTGCAAAAGTCGGCTGAGCTCGCGCTCGCACTGTGTTTCGAACTTTACCTTTTATTTTCGGCCATTTTAATTAAACTTTTGGAGTAGCCCGAATTACAATTACGACTACTTCGTAAACTTCGACTTGATTTTCAGTGAGCTGAAGTGAAATTTGGAATTATATTACGACCTCGACCTTGCCGATTTCCTTCCACACTTATTCCTTAGCATCCAAATCCACCTAGCGGAAAATTCTTGTGAAACTACTTAGCTCATCTGCTCGCGATCAGCACGCGTAAATTGCTTCACTTGTATACCTAGGTATGCAACCACAATAATTTTGCTACGCTGTAAATTCCTTATATGAATACAAATTTTATTGTATGTGTGTTCAATTAAGTAACAGATTTTGATATAATTAATAACTGCATCACAAATTGATAGCACGTAATGAGAATTTAATTATTATATTATCACCTCAAATCGCAGGCAAATGACTGTACAGCTGTCCGATCAGAAATCCCATAATTTCAAAATGGCCGAAACTATTTGCTTGCAGTAGGATTGGTAAAAAAGTACAGCACCGAAGTTATCCCCCCCCCCCAATGAGTTTCTTCGACGAAAACTGAAGCGTGCTGCAAGCTGTTATCCCTAGGAATGCGTAAAATTCTGCCACAGATGCTTTAATGGTCGTCGTACACGCTGCATTTTTTGCCAATGAGCGACACTCTGGGGTGGAAATTTTCTTCTCCCTGTTAGCGACGTAAAATTTTACAGAAACACAAAAGCCTTGTGTATTTGAAAGTTACTGCTCCCATCTGTTGAAATGGTAAAAGCAGCCCGCCATCGTGGCTGCGAGAAGTTTGAGGCGTGGTTGCCATGATTAGTCTTGAATAAGAAGAAGAGTTGAATTTGACATAAGAGTTTTATTATTTTTTAAAATAAGTGAAGTAGAGTGGAAAAAGCCGTAAAGACACCCTAGACGCAACGAAAAAGTGCCTAAGGTTGTGTCAGCTTAGAGGGCGCGATGGCGGGTTCGCTGAGCAGTGTGTGTCTCTTACTCCCCCGACTGTCACTCATCGGTAAAAAGTGACATAAGCGTGCAGTATGTGACAAAGTGTACGACGGCCCTAAGCTAGAAACACAGTGCAGCTTTTCCAACCTCGACCTCAGTATAATTTTAACAACCTCCAAATTTGTGAACTCTGCGAATTTTCGCAACTCACAATAATATTTTTGACAGTTCTAATTGCGATGGCAGTTCATTTGGTTGTTAGTTTAAGAATTTCATTTGCATTGTAATAAGGAACAAGTTTTGACTGTAAAAAATTTTCCCATATTTATTAAAGAAATCTTTCCGGAAAATGCATTCTTTCTTTCATGATAACAAAAAGTTGCCGTTCAAAACTGTCAAAGTTCAACAAAGTACGAAGTAGAACAATTGCAGTTCAACCGCAACCGAGCCGACCTCACCTACTCTGCATTACGTTCTACATAACCTGATCTCATATATTCTACCGAACTGTCAAAGTTTTTGAGGTCGGCTAGGTTGGTAAATCTAGCACTGTCTTTCTCACATTAATGTGTTTCAGATTTTGTTTGTGGATTTAAAACTGTCTAATACTGTATAAAGATAAAATGTTTGCTCACACCTTTTACCCATTTACCACATTTTACGGTGAATAATTGGCCATTAGATGTCAGTGTGGTTGCCGACTAATGTCGCCTCCATCTTGATTCTATAACCTGGCTTCTTCCTTACAATACAAAAATCATCTAAACGGCACGCGGAAAACTAATTATATCATTAAATTAACAGAAAATAGAACGTTTCTAGTAGTTAAAATATATTCAGTTCATACAATCAAATTAAGTTTTTTAGTTAGTATATAAATTTTTCGGACGTTCCGGGTTAATAAGAAAAAAAAGCGGAGGAAAAATTTTTTTTTGAAGTGTGGCCGACGAGTTGTCTCAGATTAGTGGCGAGGCGGGCGCACCAGCAGCGGCAAAAGTACGGAGAGGTTTTTCATCGTTGGATATATGTCTCCTTTGGTCATCAAAAGGAATTCCTGCAACATTTGCCATCGCTGCAATTTTTAAGGTTGAGTACAAGTAGGTAGCTGTAGTAGTCGTAAATTTTGTCATAATTCAATATTAACAGCTAAAAACGTGAGAATGACATTGCCGAGTGCTGCCCGAGTCTATACGGACGTGAATTCACACAAACCAGATGAATATTGGGACTATGAGAATTATGTTGTCGATTGGGGGAATCAGGATGATTATCAGCTTGTTCGGAAATTAGGACGCGGTAAATATAGTGAAGTATTTGAGGCGATTAATATTACCAACAATGAGAAAGTTGTTGTGAAAATTTTAAAGCCAGTTAAAAAGAAGAAAATTAAGCGAGAGATAAAAATTTTGGAAAATTTACGTGGTGGTACTAACATTATCACACTCCTGGCTGTCGTCAAGGATCCCGTTACAAGAACGCCAGCTTTAATTTTTGAACATGTCAACAACAAAGATTTTAAGCAGTTGTATACAACGCTAACGGATTTCGAGATTCGCTATTACCTATTTGAGCTATTAAAAGCCCTTGATTATTGTCATAGTATGGGCATTATGCATCGAGATGTTAAACCACACAATGTTATGATCGATCATGAAAATCGCATCTTACGTCTAATCGATTGGGGATTGGCAGAATTTTATCATCCGGGTCAAGAGTATAATGTACGTGTGGCATCACGTTACTTCAAGGGACCAGAACTTCTCGTTGATTATCAGATGTATGACTATTCATTGGATATGTGGTCACTTGGATGTATGTTAGCGTCAATGATTTTCCGAAAAGAGCCATTCTTTCATGGTCATGATAACTATGATCAACTAGTACGTATAGCTAAGGTGCTGGGCACCGAAGAATTGTATGCCTATTTAGACAAATATAATATTGAACTTGATCCAAGATTCCATGATATACTGCAGAGGCATTCACGTAAGCGATGGGAACGATTTGTACATTCTGATAATCAACATTTAGTCTCCCCGGAATCATTGGATTTCCTCGATAAACTTTTACGCTATGATCACGCCGAAAGGTTAACAGCACGTGAAGGAATGGCACATCCATATTTCGTGCCAATTGTTAATGGACAAATGAATATGATAAATTCATCATCGAAATCGAGTAACCAATAATAATAGTAAACTGAGAGACACCGTAATTATTACTATACCTACTACTACTACAAAAAAAAGAAAAAAAACAGAGTGGATAAGTGAATTATAATATTTGTAGGAAGAGAGGAGGAAATGAGGTGGAGTTATGAAATGATAATTTCATTTTTAATGCGACTGCTGTGGCGATCCAATACAACTGAAACTAAATTTGTCATCAACAAGCAATCCAACAGCAAGAACAGCGTTTAGCAACTGTTCAACAACAGCATCAATCATCAAGAAAAAACAAAATTTTTACAAAAGCAAGAAAGAAAACAAACTTTTCCAAATCTCTACTAAAAAGTATATAAATATCAGGCGCAACAACAACAACATCATCAACATTCACAGCAAAATATTTGTAGAGACCACTTTTTTTTTTTTTAGTTATATATATATATATATTTCAGCTAAAAATTCAAAAAAAAATATTTAAAAAGGACATTTTCTGTTAATTGTAATGACTTACATTCTTTAGCAAAGAAAATTAAATTTAAGGGAAATATATAAAAATTTTTTAAAAACTTATTTATGTTCACATTCATTTCACCAAACTTACGGATAAAATTATACAATTAGTAAGAACGCCGAAACATTTTTATTGAAGTAAATTAACTTGAGAAAAAAGAAACTATACATAGGCTTAAAAGCTAGGAGAATAAAGTAATAAAACGAAAAACAAAAGGTAATTATTTGATACAACGCCGAAAGGAGAACTGCTCTTAGAAAATCTCCACCTTTATATATAATATATATATTTAAAAAGAAAAAAAAAAAATAGAAAACTTGTAATTTTTGTTTTTATTATTTTTACTTTAGTTAAAACTCACAAGCGATTTAGTGAGAATAGACAGTTTTAAATAATTAATTAAATTAATTACCTAATTAGTGTTTATTATTTCACTCTATAGAATTTATGTAATAGAAGCGCTATATACAAATTGGCATATACTGACCAGAACGGATAGGTACAGCAAGACGTTTAAGTTTTAAATAAGAACAAAAAAAAAACATCAAAAGGGAAGCGAAATTCATTTATTTTTCCTTTTCTTCTCTATACTTGTTAATTATTTGATATAATTATTAAAAAGGATGACACAAATTATAAAAACCGTATATCTTTTCTAAGTGTGTAAAATGTTTGGTGTTAAGAAAACCAAGAATCATGAATTGATCAAGATTTCATTGTATAGAGATGAGGGGGGAATCTTCTGGAAAATATATATTTTCACTAGGATTTTCGTAATTCATTGCACTGTGATATTTTCTCTCACTGGAAAGTATACTTACTACTAACAGACAGAAATATTCAATAAATTATCGATTTTAAATTTAGCATTTTATAAATTGCTACCTTAGGTCATAATTAAATTAAAATTCTTAGTTTGCTATCACTGACCAGTAGAAAAGTAAATTACAAAAGAAAATTTTGTCGACAGTATTTTATGTACACTGAATGCTATGATTTCTATAAAGAATTTCTGCCTTTTAAAGAACTTAATTTATTTCCGGTTTCCTATTTTACAAAAAATTATATAGGAGGAAATGAGGGAAATTTTTGGACCTGAGGTGATTGGGAGGTCACAGATTTTAAGATGAAGATTAATTTTTTCCATAATTTATATTCGATGTGTACTGTTGTTTGCTTAATGATTCTACCTAGTAAATATATTTTTCGTGTTATTCCAAACCTCATTCAAATTGCTAACAAAAATATTTGTAAAGCATACTGAAAGCTAATGATAATTCCTATGCTTGGTTTTGATAAAAAACAAAACCAGGTTTGATGGGCTTTCTAAGAAACATAATATAAAAATTGTATAGTATTTTTCTTTATTATACAATTTACAAAACTTCAATGCTAGTACAGAATAGGGCTTTTTCTAAAAATAAAGGTTTGTTTAAAGTTTTATGACAGAAGAGTTGTGAACAAAACTTTAGGTCATATAATCGGAGATATGTATGAGGTCGGATAGCAACAGAAAAATCGTGAAGTCGCATAAGATAAGTAGAACACTAAAAAAGTAAAAGTAAGTAAGATAGAAGAATATTTCGTAGCTTTGAAAGTCTCCTTATTTCTCGGCTGTAATTATAAGTTTTTCTTGTAAAGTTTCTGTTTTTTTCTAAGAAAAACTCTCCATTACGATTGTATTTCAAAGTTTTATATCTGTAACCACCACGCCTGTAGGCGTGTAGCGTGTAGCGTGAAAGACAGAAACCCAACGTGCAAAAAATTATACAATTTAAGACGAAAATTTGCAGTTCAAAGAAATTGAAAATTTAAATCTTATATTTTTTCGCAAAATTGTTAAACATCCCATTTAACTTTGTATTCCAACAACTTTCAATGAAATATTATAATTTCTCGTCGGTGAAATATCGCGAGAAAAAACAAGTACTATTAGAGCCAAGTAATTAAAGCACTAGATCTATGCTTTACCTTTCTAAAATAGTCACAATCTAAAGAAATGAGAATACGTAATAACAGGAATTTGATTTAAAAAACTTAAATTTTTACAATTTTTTAGAAGTTTCAGTATCTCCATTCCAATACATTTTTTTTATTTTTTCTTACGTTATTCACTAGACTTCTTCGTTATCTTTGATTTAAGGTATAAATCATTATTCTGCTACAAATAGTTTGCCAGGAATTCGTATTGACTCCTCTTAACTCGTTCCCTACCAGGGTCTCATGAAAAAATGTTTACCACAGCCCATGATTTTTTGGGATTATATGACACCAATTGGAATAGACTTTACGTATTTATATTAGAACATTATAAAAAAGTAAAATGAACATTACTGGCACACATGTGTCGCTGGGGCTATAGGTTTCATATATTTCACGGTTTTAGAAACTTAACGATTCTGTTCAAAACATAACGGGTTCAACATATCTTCATAAATTGAACAAAAATGTCTGTCATATATGTGACGACAGGCTCTGATCATTGAATAAATAACTAATAATTAGGCAGCAAATCTAGTGGTGGAAACTTAGCCACTCACTGACATATTTTAAATGTATTAGTGCGTAATAATTTTACAAAACTAAAATTGAATGAAAATATATATTTCAAGCTTTAGAAACAACGCTATTTAAAATTCCTAATGTTTATTAACAATAAATATTAAACTTGAAAATGCCTCTGAACTCCCGGAACTATGAAATATTTTAAATTACTTAAAGTTGTAGTTCAATCCGACTGTTAGCGAGTGGCTTATTCACGTACACTGTATTCATTCGATATGTCGTTTCCTGTTTGTTATTTATTCAATGGCTCTGATAACAAACCGAGGTGTCACACATATATGGCGGCTGGCTGGTAGCGAACGAGTTAAAACTAAGTGTTTTCTGAATTTCTGAATAATAAGTACAACATTTTGTTTACAAAAATTTTACACAAACATTCGATTTAATGAGTTTACAGAGTGTACAGTAGTGCACTTTTGGAATTTCAACTGTGATGTCCGCTTGATTGTTTGATGGGAGAATCGACGAACCTCAATAGTTGTATTCTATGACTAACAAATAAATAAAAATAAGTATTTTCAGATTATTACTGGCCGGATATTTTGTTGTCATTCATAATTATGAGGTGATCATTAACGCATCAGATGCATAATGCGTTGATGCATGCTGGAAGAGTTTGGAAAATTTCAAATTTTGATGCATGCTGCAACAGTTCTGCCAACATACTGAGGTAAAAAATAAATTTCAAATCGTATTTATCTAATATTTCCTCCGGATCTATTTTTTTTTAAAGAAAAACGAGTAGATTAAAACTATGCACAAAAGAAAAACTAGTAAGGTGTTATGTTTGCAAACAAATGTGAATTATAAAAAAAGTTAGCATTACAAAGTTTTCTATAGCTTGCTGCGCCGATAGTGAATTGGACGGCACAGTCTTTGCAGCATGCATCATGATGCAAACTGCGTCGATTTTGAATTGACCTCGACGTTTGACAGTTTATTTCAGTACTGACTGGACAGAAACCTAGTCAGTAGGGGTTACACGAGGCTGTGTCTGCCAGGCTCTGTCAGTGTAAGTTATACTGAGTCGGATCTCCATTTCTCGGTGTATGAATTTTCTGTGTTACCCGCATGGTTTGATGATGTAATTAAAGGGTAAGCCAGCAATGCCTCCCTTCAATACAAAATCAAATAACCCTCGGCCTGAAGTAAGGAAGCCTATTTTTTCTTGAAATATACTGGAAATGCATTATTGGAGGCCTACTAAGATAACGGATGCTTGAACGTAGACATGTAGATAAGCAATAAATATTCATTTTTTTTTTAGAAATTTACAGAAATTTTTTCGGCAGAACTTTTATTCACTCCTGCCTGTTGACCGAAAGGAGCTATTTTCAGATACATTTCTAGGAAAAAGTTGAGGGCTTCTCTACATTAGGTCACGGCATCGTTGACATGAACAAGCTATAGAATTAGGTAGACAGACAAATGTTCGCTGCGCTAACTACCTACATACATATTTATATAGTTGTTATGTTCAAATGTACTAAAATATCTGTCTGCCGGCAAGAGAATAAAAATTCTCTCGAAACATTTTCTATATATTTCTAAAAAAAAACAATGCTCTTTGCTTATTTACGCGTCTACGCTCATTAAAATTGTTAGCGGCCCAAGCACTGGTTGTCCTTGTTGGCCTTCATCTCAAATAATGCATAAAAATTCTAAAGAAACAAGGAAAAAAGCTAGAATTGAGATAAGGCGAATTCTTACGAACCCTCTGTGCAAGATTGATTGTTGAAATAGTTTTTCGCATTTACTATTCCTAGAATGGTTCGTCAAACAGTAAATTATAACCATTTTTATAGGATTTTGTATCCTGAATAACTTTTCAGTACAATATTGGCTTGTTCGTGAGCGCGATATATCGCATGCGACAGAACTTTGATTGGCTGCTGCAATATGATCGTTGATAAGCATACTTATTATATCTATCTTATCGCACGAAACGATAATTGGTGCGATTTTCACCTAAACCTCAACATTTATGTTTGTTTCTTTTCTAATCGGGTGCTAAAGTTCCGCAGTGATGTAGAAATTTGCTATAATATGCTAATATAAAAATATAAATATATTTAAATTTTACACTAATCTCCTTTCAATCACAAAACTAAACAAATTATGTTGTAGCCGCTGTCAATCTTGTGAATGAACATCTCGCGCGATGAAAAACAGTTGCAAATAGAAAGAGATCTATAGGAAAGGAGGACGTTACCAAAATATCACGCTCGTGAGCAAGGGTGGTCGTGTTCATAGTACACAGCCCTGGTTCATATGCTTCAACATTCAAGTCTTTTCGTTGATGAGAGACAATCAAGGGGAGGGATTTTTTCACCCCACAAGTGTCTCTCATATACGAAAAGAATTGAATGTTGAAGCGTGTGGGCCAAGCCATATAGACATACGTAAAAAACTTACATTTGTCTGACAGCACCAACAAGGGACTGGCCGCCTTAGTCTTTTATACCCTATACGTATAGGAATAATAATGGTAAAGGAAACGGGCTGGGTACCACCCATAATATTAAAAATTATTTGTATTTTCAGGTGTCCGTTTGGCCGTCCTCACGATAATGCGTTCAATTTTGCACGCGAGCTTTTTAAAACAAAGTTAATTTTAAGTTAGAAAATGGGACCAATCGGGCAACCATTTCGTAAGGTTACCATACAAAAATTTCGTTTTTCACTATATATTTGGGCACTGCCTGAGAACGCGTCGACGTAGACGTATTTGGTAGGTACATGGTGTTTTCATAGCAATAGTAAATGAAATTTCAAAAATGAACCAAATCGGGCAATCCCTTGGTGTATCCATACGAAATTGTTTGACCAACCTTTTCTCTTGTTTTATATAGGCCATTTAAGAAACTTCCAATTTCTGACAAACTTAGAATACCCTATAAGATATCATTTAGTCTAGGTTATAGGTTATAAAAATTGAGGGCCTCCCTACAATAGGTCGAGGCATTGTATACTTTATTTTCAGCGAGGCATTGCTGGTTTACGCTTTGGGATTTATATTCGAGCGTGGCGTTACTGCTTTTTACCCTACATGACCTGCTCAGCTTTTACCCCGTCGTACATGCCGCTAGCATGCATCACTGAGATGCAAGTTTTCGTTGATGAGTGACTCCAAAGGGGGGGGGGGGGGGTCCCGAATTTTTCCTCTCGCCGAGTGTCTCATCAATGAAAACTTGCATCACAGTGATGCATACTAGCGGCGTATACGACGGGGGGTTTGTTTTTCGTTATTAGTTTGTTTATGACGTTCAAACAGTTTTGCAGGGTTACCAAATGTCAAGTTCTTTTTCATGTGAAACAATTCTATTATGTACGGCTACATGTTACGCTACAGCATGATGGAGCCAGTGCAATATCTGTATGCCTGCTTGTTGGGAGAAAAGTGGTGATGATGTTACTGCTTTTCGTAAATTATCTATTGATGATTGGGTGAGGGATTCTGCTGATAATATTTAACATATCCGCAATAAATTTCCGATAAACTTTTCTGATATCTGGAATTAAAAACTTTTGCCTGTAGGTATATTCGCGTATATTCGCTGCATATTGGACTTAGTATGAGTAAGACAGTTATGGAATGTGGCGTATGATAATGGGTGATTTATATTAAAATTGTAGTTTAAGTGTCTGATTCAGAATATCCTCATCAAGAAAAAGATTCAGTTTTTTTAATGGACTGCTTCGAGGAATGGATCAATTTGATTTTAACTTGCTAATTTAGTTAGAAAATGAGGTCCTTTGAATTATCCCTATAAACAGAATTGTTGCTTGATTAATTTTCTTTGCAGTTGTCAGGATGAATTTCTTGCCTTGGTTGGTGAGCCCTGACTTGTGTCACGGCTTCAATTAGAACATAGAAGCGTCGCTTTTAAACTCGCGGTTGTGGAATTGTTGATTATTGTCTCTTGATGCAAAAATACCCTGGGGAATGAAACCCAACCCGTGGAGTTTAAAAAAATGGAATATCTTTTTTCCCTTTGTTTTAGTCATATTAAAGACACCCTTGCTCTAGAAATGATTGTTTAACAGTCAGTAATCAATAACGCGCAAGTGCTTTTATTCGTCTCCATATTTGCCTTTTGGGCGATTTGATCCTAGTCATGCTACTGTAGCCATAGCTATTGGAAACACTTTCTTTACAGATATTAGCACTGGTTCGGACCATTCTAGAGGGTCACCAGCTAGTAATTTCTTTTGATGTAATTCAAGAGACTATGAGTGAAAATGTGTTCAAATGGATTCCAAGGATCCATTGGAGATATAAGACCTATTCTCATTATTTTAGCCATGAGTTTTACAATAATTAATTGCTGCTGTTCCGTTTAAGAATTATTTAACCAATCAAAAGCTACCAGCGAGATTTCAATAGGCTGGCTTTGAATCTCAGTATCCTCTGATGGCGAGCATGATTTGAAAAAGTTATCTACATTACAAAGTGTTTGAGAATTACCAAAGGAGCCCTTGTAATTCTTCATTTCTTTTCGGCACCAATTTGGGGCAGTACCTGGTAAAAGCAGATAATATGCCAAATATGCCATATTTAACTGTATTAAGTTACATCATTGATAATGGCTAAAAAATGCGCTAATCTCTATCGAGTTGAGTTTACTTGCTTAATTAAATTTTATCTTCTTTTTAAAGTGCAATGCGACTACATAACGAAAATAAATAAATTTCTTTTGGTTTGACTTTTTGCTTAACTGAGTCTGACAAAAGATCTGCAGAGTTGTATCCTGATCTGGGAACAGCTTTAAGTGCATATCAACCGAAGAATGCTGTTCCATATTGATTTTAATTAACATAATGTCATCATATTGTTTATTAGGTTACAAGGTAATATGTTCTGGTTTGAATTGTATCTATTGAACTGAATGGAATATAGGACAATAAATCATCAAAGATAAAAGCTTTATTCCGTTATGATGATTCCAATTTGAAAAAGTTCAATATGTTTCCTTCGTTCCAACCGAAGTTGAAGAAAGCACAGCCCGCTAATAGAAAGCAGGAATTTTTCTCTTTAATCCAAGACATCGATGTAAATATTAAGAAACAATGTAAGCCTTTAATAAGTTGTCTGTCTTATTTGTTTTTTGCTCCTTTATTGCCAGACAATCAGTAATCTCATTACCTTTGATCTTAGTGCCTTCATCGGAGCTTGGCTGCTGGAGTTTATATATATATATGTATATATATCTATTTGCATATCAATAACATCTTTTTATGTAAATTCTAGGGACTTGTTTAGCTCCCGACTTTATGAAGCGGCCAATTATTATATAACACTAACACATGCTAAGCCCACCATTCTTTTTAATGGAAACATGATTGTCCCAATATAATTAATAATTGTGTTATCGAACGTCGCTTCTATGTTAACGAAATCATAGACTGTAGTCTCCTTTTGCGAGATATCGTTTTTAATCCTAAAGACAAGATTATGTAACGCATGTGTCGTTGATTTTCCAGATATGTAGCCGTACTGATGACTTTGATTGGGTAATAGGTGTGTAGAATTTCGTCGCAGATACTTATCTTAGCCCCGGTTATCACATATAAATGACGAATACTACATTTTTCGTTCATAGCACCCATTATAAAATCTCTAGGATTATATTGGATGCGAATTTTGTTGTCAGGCTTTAATTGTTGACAGGTTTGGAAGTAGGACAAGCTTATCTCTCTAAAATATGTTGGTCGGTAGTTATGGGATCATTTTCACATCCTGAAGTTCATTACAGATTGGAATATTCGTCGGTCGGATGGTAAAAATAAGTTTTCATTTCCATGAGTTTTTCAGTAATTAGTCAATCGCCTGAATGCGCATTTTTCATTCTCTGCACTGCGACTTTTTGATGAATGTAGACGACTCAACATGTACATATGTATTTATAGCAAGAACGTTATAAGATATAGCTTCGTGTACATACAGCCGACAAACTAACAAGAAATCAATGAAATAATATGTAATTTAAAAGCAAGAGTACTAGAAACCGACTGAATCATAAGTAGGGTCATAATAGATGTAATGGAGGTATGTATGTAATTGCTTATGAAATATTAACCACTGGACTCTTTTATGATTGTTTAAAAGAAACAATCATAGCTCTAGTATACAAAGGGGATAGTATTACGAATCCGGGGAGCTTCAGATCAATTAATCTCCTCAAAACATTTGCTAAAATATAGGAAAGAGTTATAGATTCTATATTATGGAGTTTTATAGCACAGTTGGATTTGATAAACGCCACTACGGATAAAAAACAGTGAGATCGAATCAGCTCTGAGCACTGCAGTAAGTGAAATTAAGGCCGCGCTGGACAAGGCCAGGTATGTTTGTGCGATTTTTTTTATACTTATCCAATGCTTTTGAGTAATTTCTATTACCACTAGGAATCAAAGGAATATGTAATTTAATTCAGAAGCAATCTGGTAAGCAGAAAGGTCTCAAACAATGTAGAAAACTATACCGATTGGTTAGCCACAATAAGTTAGTTAATAAATTTGTACATATTCGTATATAGTATTTCAGCAGAAAAATAAGTAGCCTATAAGTCTAGTGTGTTCAAATTGAATGGTAAGTTGCTTTGTAGAACTCAAGATTTATAATTAGATGACAAGTTAACCTGTAAACCTCATGCGAAAATGCACGTTGATGGCGAGTCTTAAAACATGCAAGCAAACTAAAGAAGGGAACATATTTTAAGCGGATAACGTCCTTAGAATTACTCAATATTATACCGGACATATTTTAACTAAATGCTACAATCAGGCTGGATCAGTTTGACCCTGACATAAATAAAATTAACAATGACTTGAAAAAAAGTTCTAAATTGTTTTGGTTGATTGCAATATGTAAATTTTATATTTAATTAAGTGATTCTATCTTTTTTACTGATGAAGTTTCTAGAAAATATTTATTTGCAAATGCCGAACTGTTAATTTGTATGGAAAAAAGTGTTTTGATTAATTGATAAATAAAATGTATGAATTAAAACCGCTAGATATATATGTATGTATGTACAACTTTGTAAATTTTTTTTAGCAGAGATTTTTTCCGTCTGAAGGAAACGCTACGCTAGTCCATTAGCAATTTGTTAGTGCAGACTTAAATCTGATATTGAAAATCCCATTCACGTAAAAGCAAACATATCTATAACAGTGATCTGTCACTGGAGTTCAGGAATTGTTTTGATAACATTTGGATGGGATGCTTGATAGTATTATTTAATACTGCAAGAATTGATCAAATGTGGGTTTTTAATCCTATGCTTATCCAGAAGATGATATATCTAGCATGATCGATTCCAGTCAGTGACAATATGTACATTGGCGGGGGTGTCTCGATGGAGAGATGATGGGATTATTATTAATTGATTTTAACCAATAAGGTCGAATTTTGTTTGGAAGAAGATCGTTGATGAACCTTACACATAATTTTAGTACGATTTTTTGTTCACTAAACGAAGATCTCTTTGTGTTTCCTCGACGGTACTTTTCCTCGTTGCTTTTGTGATTTGGTCAAGAGTAGAAACCTCCGAATCTTCATTGTCGCTTTTAGGTTATTTTTTATTAACGTTATCTCTGCTGAGATTATCGGCTATTTTTAAGGTGAGTATGGCAGGATGTACAGAAGAATTTTTTCCAGTTTTATTGGAGCAGTCTGTAATGGTTTCTTTAAGATAGTCTCGAGGTGTTTCCCTTTCGACGACTAGATTTCTTCCGCAGATATGCACCTATATCGATGATTTTTTTTTATCATCAATGTTTCTTTTTCTAGGCGGGCGTAGTGTAGCTCTTATTCCCACAATTACAATTTTTTTTCCTGATATTAAACTTACTAGAATGTGCAAAATTTATAAGATAGGTAATTTAGCTTGATTTATTTCGAATTTTATATCACAAAATTGCTCCAATAAATCTTTAATTTTTTTCTCAGATAGGAACAACTTCACCTCCTTTTTTAGCTCCTACAATGTTCCAGTCATGTTTCCTTTTCAAAACAAACGAATTTCAGTAAGAAAAAGTAGTGTTTCATATTCGCAGTGTATGTAGGGAGTAGAATATTTTGTAAAGTGGTCATTCTACGTGAACGGGAGGGGACATTTACATCAAGTTATATAAAATAAAAATTGAATTGAACATTCTTACCAAGTTAGATTTGTAACCCTATTGCATGTGAAAAAAACATTTCATTTGTAATAATTTGAATGTTTTATGAACGGGATAAGGAATAGAATTAAGTGAGATTGGGTTTCAAAACTGTTTTTCTACTATTTTTGACAAAATTATGAACAAATTCAGAATGCATCACTGATTTATTGATACAAAATTTAGCATAGTACAATCAAACTGAGGTCATCAAGAAGGTGATTTTTGTATTGCTGTCGAAGTGATGGGTTTTTGTCTTCACCTGTTTACGAACGGGCACACATTAGTCCAAAGCAATACCTTACAGCTTTATAAGTCAGAATACGTCTCAAGTTTAATTTTAATGTAAAATATTACATACTATTATTTAATGACTTCGACATCGCCTTCAAAAATGGGAGTACTTGTTTTTATTTACGAAACTTTTGAAAACTTCATTTAAAACGAGAGGGCGGATTTCTTCAGGTGAATATATGATTCACCTATAATAATATGACAATATTGTTTGGCATTGTTGACAGTTTCATCGAAGTTGGGAGTTGACCTCTCTCTGGTAGCATCATCGGCAATGTTAAATTTAGTTGATAGTCATGCCCAGCTGTAAACTTCTGTAAACCTATGTATTATGAATGGCTTATTGCGATGGCCTGAGTGAACCCAGTTGAACAAACCTTTGACTGTGTTATGTTGGAGGATCGAGTAAAGTTGTTGGTAATTTAAAGCGTGCTGCAGGTTGTTTTAATAGCATATACAATAAGTGAAGCTGGGCGTCTACTGATTTTAGCTGTTCACAACGCGATTGAGCAAACCTCAGATAAGGTAATTTTCGGAAGGGAGATGCGTTTACCTAGCGAACTCAGATTTGGTACACCCATAATTGAACAAAAGCTACCAGAAGATCACGTATTGGAGCACAGACTAACCGTCGTCTGCTGATGATGTGCACGAAGCAACGTGAGAAAAATTACCAGTAAATATTGATCGGATGAAGACCCGCTATGACTTAGGTGCTAATTCAGCAGGATTTAATGCAGGTGATCCTGTTTAGCGTACAACTCGAAACGAAGTAAGGGATGTTCTCCAACAACAGCATTGGGAGGGACCTTATTGGGCCATCCCACACGAGTATTCTTGATGTAGTATGCAAACCAGTTTTTTAGGGAAGAGGTGAAAAGAAGCAAAGAGATCTCC
Organism: Dioctria rufipes; assembly: GCA_963924295.1. Taxonomy (NCBI): domain Eukaryota; kingdom Metazoa; phylum Arthropoda; class Insecta; order Diptera; family Asilidae; genus Dioctria; species Dioctria rufipes. Next base: position 264,787,337 of record OZ002741.1, on the reverse strand, counting down.
AAAGTGTAGAGATATCTCTTTGCTTCGTTTCATCTCTCCCTACATAACTGAGTTTACAGACTACATGCAAGAATACTCGTGTGGGATGGCCCATTCAGAATTAATGACGCAGTGTGGCACAGGAGCAACGAAAAACCGTTCATCTGGACCGCTTGTGTTAATACTACGAGCATCAAGACTGTGCACTACCTTTTGTTCGGAACGAACAAGCTTAAGGAGGGGCACTGTTACGTGCAATAGAAAGGGGTAAGTGACATCTATTGGAGATGGAAACGTCGCGTAAAATGAGTTATAAGGTGTGAACACTAAACAAGTTTAGGAGTGGGGAATCGATTTTTCTTGAGTGGAATCTGTGAGAAGGTTTTGGAAAATTTGTAGAGTATAAGTACAGCACTTTGTCAACGGTCGGCGCGAGTCTTGCCTCAGATAGTGATCTGAACGCGTATAAATAGGCGAACGTGTTCTAATTGGATTGGCGATAATTTGAAGTACCTACATTGCTAGTGATAATTAAAGTAGAGTTGATTGTGACTATAAAATTAAAGAGTATAGTAAAATAAAAAGACCTTGCGACTTATATGTGAAATACTGTGCTTTGAATTACGAACCTTTAGCGTAAGACCCACAATTGATACAACTTTCGGCCCAACTGTTGTACCAATTCATGTCGGTTGCAAGGTTGGATGTGCATCACTAATTTCATTTACTCTTAAATTCTTTAAGAGAAAATTCTTCCCTTTTAGTAACCAATCTTTTTACCACTTTGGTTTTTTCTCTTTATTATTTTTAGCCAGCTGAAAATTAAATGCACAATTTCTTTTTTATAACTTATGACACTAATATAAAAAGTTATATAAAACTCATACAGAAAAATCGCCCCAACAGTTGTATCGTGCGTGGATTACTATAAAACAATTGGTCCAATGGTTGTACAACAATAGTTGGCCCGACAATTGTATAGTGTGCGGACAGCTTTAAATGCCACGCAAGCAACAATTTTATAGCTTATTCCTATTTCTGGTTTACGATTTCCATGTGGAACGGGAAGGAGTAAGTAAGTAAAATAGTTTTAAAGTAATGGGTAAGGGCAGGTAGAAATATGGGAGAAATAATTTTAATTTAAGATAAAAAACATTCAGCACAAAATCACTTTGTATACATTTGTCTCATTCACAAGAATAAAGAAAAAGTAGAAGTTCTTGGTGTTGAAAGGATTCTGGTAGGCCGTCGGTGTATGAAAGAAGGATGTAGAAGGAAAAAGTGAAAGTCTAATTCTGTGGGTAATCTCACATTGATTCGAAGGATTTAATATCTAGAACTGATGACTTTACAATTCCTTGGGATTCCTTAATATGCGAATATCTTTCCACAGTTTTTGTGTATGAAAACGTTTTGATCTGCTTTACGGCATGTTGTTATTATCTGTTATCAAATCATTGATCATAGAAACAAGCTAAGGGTAATTTGAATCAATGATTCACTCAAGTCTTGTTAGGTACATATTTAGCATAGACATATTTAACGACAATTGCAATAACCTCTACTTGTCCACAAACAGAAGGAAGAAGGTAAAGAAAAGTTCATTGAATTACGGAAGCTTCCGTAAAGGCACTTTCACATTAAAAACAAGAACAGAAAAATGTAAACCGAAAAGCTCAATTTATTCCACTTTATAACAAGATTTTTGTTCCAATGATTAATAAAATCCAAGGAAATAGGATAAACTAAGAATTTTACTGAGAAATTAGTCATATTTATTTCAGATTTTGAAGAAAAACACAACTTTATGTTTTATTACGGCCGAAAAACTTTTTCGGCGGAAAGATTCGGCCGACAAAACATAAAAGTTGTGTTTTTCTTAAAAATCTTATATAAATATGACTAATTTCTCAGTAAAATTCTTAATTTATCCTATTTCCCTGGATTTTATTAATCATTGGAGCCAAAATTTTGTTTTAAAGTGAAACAAATTGAGTTCTTCGGTTTACATTTTTCTCTTCTTTTTTTTTGATGTGAAAGTGCCTTAAGTAGTTTTCAATTCATGATCATATTACATGATAAGTAGTGCATTCTTCGGGCTTATGAGGATGAAAAAAATACTAATAGTTATGGTTTTAAAAAATTTCACTCTATATATATATAATATAATATATAATTTAGCGAAAGTAGTTTTGAAAAATGCAACAAAAAAGGAATTTTTCTTTTTTCATTTAAGAACTATTTTGTAGATTAAGAATGCAGTAAAATAGGAAGGACTTCAAAAATTAGTTTTGTACATAAAAAATATGAAAGTAAGTATTCTATGCATTTTGAAAAATAGAGAAATATGTTTTTTGGTTTTGGCCATTTACATTTTTCGCGCAAAATATTTTGTTTTTTTACTAAGCTACATATGTGTTGAAGTCCTTAAGATCTATTTTATAACATTTATATCCAACAAAATGATCATGAAATTTCGGTTATGGAAAAGTTTATTTATTTTTAGTTTTGTATTTTCGGGTTCGAAATTAAAATGCGAGATGCATTCTTCGGGACAGAATTTCAATGGCCTTTAAGGAATTATTTCAGGTCGCATGATATTGTTCTGGCTTGGTATTTCCATCAATATTTTCTTGAACTATACAAACTTTTATAAATTATGAGAGGCAACATCCTCAAGGATCTATTAATAGAGACAAAGTTTTGTTTGAACTAACATTCCTTCCACCGTTCATTGAACTTTTTCATCTCTTTGAAATACTCATTAAAATAAATTCATAAGGATGATTAAGTTCTGTCTTGTATCTTTTACAACTACGAATATGTCTTTCAAAGGATAGAAGCAATTTGAATTAGATATATATAGGTACATCTACAGAGTGGGTTAAAAATTTTCTTCCTTCATTATTCCACGACAACAATCACTTTAGCAACGATTTGGTTTATTCAAGTCTTTCCCCTAAGTTTATGCGCTATAAATAAGAACTCGATATTAATATTATTGATTAATGTGTTTACTTGTTGTCTTTCTTTGTAATTTTAATAGTGCTTTGAGGTTTGAATATTTCTGCAAGCAAAATAGAACAAGCTTTATATGACTTTTTGTTTGACTTGTAGAACTATAAATGGGATGTTATGTTATGGGTTAATTCTTCCACATTTAAATTATTTATTCCGTGGAAGTAATACCTAATAATATATAAGAGTTAAGAAGTCTTCCATTATTTCCATGTGTATTTCTAATCCGTCCTAAATATTATCAAAGGCTTTGAAAGTATCCAACAGTTTGTAAACTGAAGCTCATTACCGCAACGTTCTGTGAGTTAGGGAAATCTTCTAGTGATGAATTAAATGGATGTTAGGACGGACGCGGGAAGGAAGTTCAAGAAGATAAAACAGTAACAATACCTATTGATTATTAAATACACTTTGTCAGAGCGTCCGATTGAGAGTTCTAGAGAATACTTAGAATTCTCAATCTCCTTACAATCCGTCCAATCCAAATACACTTTATTTGTGAGCTAATTAGTAACTGCGACGAATTCTTAGTAACTCGTGCAAGTTGTGTTTTTTTCTATGCAAGGGTTTGAACTATTCCAAACTCGTAGATCAAGGCTGCATATTGTGCTAACCTGATAAACAGGAGAAGCTATAACGTTATAAAAGTCGAAAGGAAACTAGGTAAATATGAAAAAGTGCAGGGTCGCGTCGAGGTGGGATTCGAGCCGACCCAGGGATGTCTACTACTCGACTGCGTGTATTATTTTCGGGTATTAAAATGTTCTTTATTTTTGGATACAGTTTTGTACGTGACTAGAATTGCTACGGAGGAGAAGTTTTATCAAACTTTTTCACATTTTAATTAATTTATTTTGGTAATAATTCGTGATAAAATCAAAAATTTAAAAAATGCGGACACAAGGATAAAAGCGAAGATAACGAGGCGTGATAGGATATACACATTTGATGTGCTGTTGGATATCTAATATCACATTTTTTGCTTTCGAATAAAATACATACAAATATAATTTAAGCACTTCTTATAGGAATGAGTATAAAAAAGATTGATAAAATAACTCATCCGGATTGTCTTTTCATTGTGGTAAGATTAGCTACAGAGTTAATTCGAATTATTAACGTACTTTTCGACATCTTGTGTACTAAATTCAGCGAAACGAAAAAGTTATCCAAGTAAAATGAAGATTGAAATTTTCCAATTTCTCCTACACGCGGTTTAAAAAAATACGCAGAATTTTGGTTTTTATAAAAAAAAAAAAATCTTTATCAATATTTATTTATTTTGTTCCCTTTGGAATTATCTCCATCAGAAATAATTATTCACGCGTGACAATGCTTTTTCCAGTCTTTGTATCTTTATGTCTTCAATGCCCTGGTCACACCGGGAGCGGCGCGGCGCAATAGCACGCGCCAAAATAGAGTGCTCACACCAGGAACGGCGGATATTTATTGAAATATATTCTAGTTCCGATGAAGAAGTTCTGTTATTATTAGATCTGGTTGAAAAACAACAGGGAAAAGTTATGAGATTCGATTACAAATAACTTTAAAATGCCAAAAGCATCATTTAATGAATTGCGCGGACTTATTGCGAATGAATAAGCCAGCGGCAGCGGCAAAATTGTGTTTTTGAGTAATCTCCAAAATCTCTGCGTGGCTAATATTTTTTAATTGTGTACACCCACTTAATGTTGGCAAAACGTCGTCGGTTAGGGCGATTGGGCCTTAGTTTCAATATCATACCCAAACATCCATGTTTTATCACCAGTTGTGACCGGCTTGAGCAGCAATGGATTTGCTGTTGACTTCATTCAGCATTCAGCAACACCTGAGCAATCTATCTTCGGTACTGCTTTTGGTTGATTTTCGGAACAAATTTTGCTGCCGCATGTCTCATGCCCAAAATATTGACAAAATTGTTTGGTATGAACTAAATAATATGCCAACATCATCAGCAACCTCTCTGATAGCTATTTTCGTAATTTTTTTGATGTTGTCATTGGTTGTTGATATGCTGGCGCTCGTCATCTTCAACGTTCTGACGGTCCTCTTGGAAACATTTTCCCCTGTAAATGCATGTTTTATTCATAGATGACTCCCAAAAGTAACATTCAATATTTCCAATAAAATGCTGCACTTTATTCCATTCTTACAGCAAAATTTGAATGCATATTTTTTGTTCCATTTTTTACACAACTAAAAAACAATACAGATGTAACCTTTCAACAGCCAATATTGCTACTAATTTCAAGATACATCAGGGATAAGTGTACAAATATAAAATTTAATGCAGCTATGAGGATCTTTGCTCAATGCAGAAGAAACTGTGGCTGCATATAGGGCAGAAACACAGAATGTTGTGCACTGGCTAAAACCGTCGAGAATATTTCCCAAGCCATCAAATAGGAATCCATATGTGTGCGGACGAGTCCACTCTCTAAAATGTTCTATATTGATACTTATGGAAAAATGCAGACCTGTAAAGTACTTAAGTACATTGGTACTTAAGTACTAGTACCAGTACCTGGACTTGTACTTGAAAAATTTTAAAGTACCAGTACCGGGACTTGTACTTGAAATGTTTTTAAGTACCAGTACCGGGATTTGTACTTGTACTTAAAATATTTCAAGTCCAGGTACTGGTACTGTACTGGTACTTGTACTTGAAATTTTACAGGTCTGGAAAAATGACAGCATTGATTTTATATAAGCTATAGAGCCTAAATTACTATCCGTACAGGGAAATAGTCTTCTAGTAATTTAAAGCTTGGTTTTTTACCTTCCCAAAGGCTACACTTACTATAAGTATATACCTTACTTAACAAAATAATAAAATAGTTTTGATTTAATAGTAACCTTATCATTTTACGGTCAATACTCTCAGCTGAGTAATAGTAGGCAGACTGAATCGATTTCAGCAGACCACAGCATGCTACGGCACAGCGACATATACAATTATTACTCAACTGAGAGGTTTTGTTTGAGGAATCATAGTCATTTGGTTAAGATAAATTGTTTTAAATAATTTTGTTAAGAAAGGTATAAAAATTTAATTTCGGTTCGGAAGATTATCAGAACACCAATTTTCTGCATGAATAGTAGTTTAAGAGCTATTCAAATCAAACTTTTCTCAGTTTTACATAAGAATACTACAGATATTTTGGAATTTTAGGACTCAGTTGCGACTCTCATGTGGTAGTGAGGGAGTCTGTTTCATGGCTTCTGAGAATTACATGCTCTATGCAATCTACGGCTACTGCTGTTCTTGAGGTCTTACTTAATCTGCCACCCGTGGATCTTGTCATTCAGGCAGATTCCAAAAGGAGTGTGTGCAGATTGCGCTCATGGGGATGTTCGGAGGATGGCTGGACTGGTTCGATCTATTGCTCTTTGGCGTGTGGGCTGCAACGCGAAAACCCTCTGTCTCGCATGCAACTTGATGTGATGGTTCCAGAACTTCGTTTTGGGCGCCGCTTTACTGTGGGTATTCCTGAAGAGGAATTGTGGGATGATGGAAGTGCCTTATTGAGCCCTGCCCAGTCCACTCTCAAAATTTTCACCGACGGTTCTCTCACTAATGAGGGAGTTGAGTTGGTGTTAGCGTTTAATTTTTTGAGCCTAAAATTGGGTTGGAGTACTCATTAAATTTTTATAAATCAAATCGGAGCATCACACCTAACTACAACTGGTGGTGTTAGGTAGGTGACATTATTTAATATTTTTTCCTGTTTCTGTGTTAATTTAGTTTCTATAAATAGAAGAAATATATAGTAGCTATGTAAGTACATTCTTATACATAGTAATATTTACGGACATTTCAAGTTGTGTATGTCTGTCCGTTGATCCATCTGCACGATAACTTGAGAACGAGTTGCCTTAGAGAGCAGAAATTTTGTAAAAGCGGTTTTGTTTATTTATAAGATTATAGACAAAACTAAAAAATGTATCATATCGAGTAACACGTTCGTAGGATTCCAACAAAAATTCGTTTTACATTATTTGGACATCAGAAAAAAGCGCGTTGACATGGAGAGCTAAAATTATGATATTTTCGTAAAAAAGGTAGACTTAAATCTAATTTATTTTTACCATATCTTTTGAAAATGGTTGAGAGTGCGTTGACCTTAAGTGTTGCCATTTTGTACGGTGCTATCATATACAAATTTTAAATGTGATTTTGAATATTTGCGACATCGGGTAACGGCTTCGTAGAGTTGTTATACGAAATTTCGATTTGTGTTAAGAGCGCGCTGACACACAAACCTGATATTTTGGATAACAGTAAGGGGCTGTCCATAAAATAAGCCATGGTTTCTAAAATCTATCTATCTAAAATAAAAATTAAGTGTTCTTAATATTAAAAATAATCAATAGAAATCAAATAAAATTACTATAAAAAAAAAGTAATGCAACCAATTTTAAACCGGTGTTCTACAATCGACAGTATTGCTACCAGAATTTTTGAATTTTATTATTATTTGATTTAGTTTTCTACTAGCTAGCATACATATATGTACATATCATCGTGCCTTTAAAACAACCGCAATTAATTCTGAATAATTTATTCATTTTTATTTCGTGGAATATGAAGCTACGCAAAAATGCATGAAAAAAGGATCAGTTTTACATTGAAGAATTCCGAAGTGATACTAGTGATTGTGATCCTTTAAAGCAAACTTTTCTTAACATTTTGAAATCACCAAAAGGCAGGTGTCTGAAAATAGTTCCAAAATATTCTTGAAAAGTTATATGGGTTAAAAACTTATCGGTATCATTGAATTTTTGCATCGAGTTACATACATACTCACAGCACTGGAATGTAATCAGTAAAGGCACCTTCACATCAAAAACAAGAACCGAAAAACTCAATTTATTTCATTTTAAAATAAGATTTTCGCTCTAATGATTAATAAAATCATGGGAAATAAGATAAACTAATAATTTTACTAATCAAATATTATATTTAGCTCATATTTTTAAGAAAAACACAACTTTTATGTTTTATCGACCGTAATTTTTTTTTTGGTCCGTAAAACATAAAAGTTGTGTTTATCTTAAAAATCCGAAATAAATATAATATTTGATTAGTAAAATTATTAGTTTATCCTATTTCCCTGGATTTTATTAATCATTGGAGCAAAAAGCTTGTTTTAGAGTGGAATAAATTGAGTTCTTCGGTTTACATTTTTCTGTTCTTTTTTTTATGTGATAGTGCCTTAATATTGTTGCGAGCGTGGCTTTTAGTTCGTTATTTAAAACACAATATTAAATACTTATTATACAAGTTCTTTATTTCACTCTAATATACAAAATCATAAACTTTCTATTAATCAACTCAACTCTAATTATCGCTTAATACTGTACTTTCAATTATCGCAATCTAATTACAACACTTCCGCACGTTATTACTTTCGCTTGTTAACTCTGCAACGTCTAAGACAAGACTCTTATTCTGGCTATGACAACTGTTATATTTATACCCTAGAAACTCACCAGATTATTCTCGAGTGTTCTATTTTCCAGAAGCTTCTTGACTGTTCTATTCATTCTCTTCATTCTATTCCTGAACCTTCCTGTAGATACCATAATCAATTCTCCGAACCTATAGTCGTTTACCATTGCCAGTAGATGTCACCAGTTATCTCTTTCTATAGCACGTAACAATATCAAATTTAGTAGCATTAATAGTAATTAATAATATATATTAGGGCTTGTTTCTCCGATAGTAGAACCTCATGAAAATTGACTTGACTTAAATAAATATTTCTATAAGATTTATTACAAGTAGCGACATCTTCTATACAACATGGAAATGATTCTGGAGACATTTATGTATTGCAGTCTATAAATCAAAGTTATGCAATAGTTTCCTCCTTTCGTAGGTATGCAACTTTGAGGAGGGAGCAAAAGGATACGACATCTGATGAAAAAAGCGTAGCAACTTTCGTTCTTCTTCTTGTTTTTGTCGAGGTGCCAGAGGCGGCGTTAAAAATTGTTGATGTCTTAAATGTCACAAGTAATTAATGAGACGAAAGTGCAAACACATTTCTTGGAAACTCCGAACAATCTTCCGCACCACCCAAGAGGTATTGTACGCATGCCCGTTAGCTGTTTTATTTTATATGGCCGCTTCCCCAGTAAGCCTATATATATCATATTTTGAATTGCAAACTAAAAGCATTTTCCTCGATTGTTTTAGAATAATTTTATATACACGATTGTATTTGTTGGCTTACCCCAAGCTTTTCTGCTGGATTTCTAACATTATACTTGAAAGTACAGGAACCTCATTTCTCGCAAGGACCGTTTTGTTTTTAAAAAAAAAAAAAAAAAAAAATAGATCCTTAAAGATAATGGCTCGGGCATATATAACTAATTCTTTTTATAGATCTATCACTTAGTCCAATAGCCATTATTCATTTCCTTCTTAAAATTTCATCTCGAGGTAGCCTATAAAAGTACATTATCCCTTTTGTAAATACGTCTCTGCGTCAAACACCCCAATAAATTGACAGTTGTAAACAAAACCAATTACTCGAAATATTGAGTTGAATTTTCAGCAATAATTTTACTTATAATCGTGCTGAAGTAGGTATTTCACTAAAAAAATGTAAAATTTATACTTACACGTGAAAAGATACCCCGCAGGTTTTCGAGTTGTTTCGCAAAAACTAACTAGGCACTTCATTTTCTATTTTCTTTAAAATAACTTATTGTCAGGCCATATAATACTATCTATTAAAAACTAGAAATAAATATATGTACATAAAAATTGATCCATTATTTCACTTAAAAATATTTTCTTGCGAAACAATTAATAAAAACTCACTTCACTGCTTTTTGTTTACAAAAAAGTGACAGTCAAGCACCATGCCAAAACCAAGATGACGAAATTTTTTGGTTTTGCTGTCATACATATACATACTAAAGGCCACGCTCGCATCAATACTTTACGCCTCCTTTCGTTCCCTTCTCAAAGGTAGGCAATCATTTTCGTCGTAATTAAGGCTAGGAATCACATCGGTAATTGCTGATTTACATTACTCGAACATGCTCACTGGCATTGCATCAGATCAAGGTATGGTAGGTATATTTGCACTCATATAAATAAAAATATAAAATATATCATTGGCTTCTTCTTTTATTTGTGCCCTGATAGCACTCCATGTATAATCTAAATCCGCCCTGAATTCTTTAAATTTAAATTAACCCCCCCAAAATATACAGCATTGGACGGTTAGAGAAAACAAAATATTCTCATTAAAATTTTGACACATTCCAGCTGATGTGCTGTGACTTGCTTCAAATATTTTTATTTTGTGTGCGTGTAAACAATTATATTCGTACACGCTTGTAGTTATATGTATGAGTTTACTGCCATAATAGCAAAATTTACTGCCATAAAATATACTTCTGGCTAGAACTTTTTATGGCTAATTATGGCAGTAAAAAATTCCCCTTCGTAGGGGAATTTGACATTTAACTCAGTAAAATTTTGCTGGATTATGTTTTGTCCTTATCGTTCTAAAATATTTTCAGATAAGGGGAAACTACTTACTCTGTTTTCTAGCAATGTTCTAGTAATGTAAATCAGCCATAAGGAAGGTAACAAAAAGTGGAAGAGAAAGACCAAGGTATATAGAAGACAAGGTATTCCCATTAAAATTTTGACACATTGCAGCTGATATAACCTGTGACGTAATTCTTTGACTAATGTATATACATTTTTATAGGAAAGACAGAGAGAGGAGAGAGAGTATTGTGTTCTCTGTACCGTACTTTCCTATACATTTCACAATATTACGTGCCCTAATAGGGGAACATGGTTCGTAATGGGAATACTTGTATTCTATATACCTTGGGAAGACAACATCATGAGTGTTAGAAAATGTTTCAAATTGAACAAATTAATTATAACAGTGGTTAATAAAATCAAAACCTACGAGATGTCCCTCTGATCCACATTTAATTGTTTTAAAAGGTGATACTTCTTATGCAGATATTATTCCTGTTGTATTTACGTATTTGTGTCTGTATAACGTGCTTCTTCTCATTTTCTAAATGCTGACGTTCGCACCCTAAAGCTGAAATGTTCTTCTTTCGAGACTTGTGGGAATCTTACAATACCTGAAATGGTCGGTTTTTCCTATAGCCGTAGTTATATATCTGTTTACTGTAGTTGCAGATTTAGTCATCATTTTTAACATCAATGGAAATTGCTTCCATTTGCTGAATGAAAATCTTTTGGAAATGGTCGCCTTAATACCTTAGACAGACTGTCTCCATAATAATTTGCGGTGAGTCAAGCAAATGAAGAGCATCAAGGACCCTTTTGAAACATTTCGGTTCAATTTCAAATGGAGAAAATTTTACTCCAGATTAGTGAAATTGCAGTAATATTGCACCTACCGCTATTAAAATGAACTAAAGTTATTGGAAAGTGGAAACATTTTCTAATATAATCAGCAGTGACAGCCATCAGTATATCATGAAATATCTTTTTTGCAGCCTTTTCCTCTTTATTTGGCCTCTTTCAACAAAAACAAATTTTCTTCTGTCTAAATGCTTTACATCTTACAGCAAATACTCGCAAATTTTATTGATAGCATATAATTAAATAATTGAACTCTGTCATGATATTCACTCACAGTGAGGAACTATCAATACCTACATATTTCAAATGAAGTACTTTTGTGTGCACAGTCTGTCACATGTTCATTTCATTGAAATGATTGAATTTCAGTCAGATTGTCTCCGTATAGTATTAGTAGCAAGATTAATTCTACTTTCAATTTCTGTGTAATTTTCTGTTTTCGGGCCATCATACCATAGCCAACACATACAAATTATGACGAAAATTTTTCGAAAAAATTCCTGGGAAAATGATCATTTTAGCAGTAAATTAGCAATGTTAATAAATTCATTGCAGGCCAGAGACCCGAATCAATTCAACTGTTTTTTTTGCTGTTCCGTTGGCCACCAACAGCGCATACAAGTTCTGAAGAAAAACTTCCAAGAAAATTCGCAGGAAAAAAATTATTGTAAATGAAGAGGATTTCTTTTCTTTTCCATGAAGTGGTTGCAATATTTAAGAGGGACATATTAAAAACGGTCAAGAATTCTGTACTGTTTTAATTATGATAAAATAAAATTATATAAGTTGTTTTTATACATAGATAAAATCTATAGGTTAGGTATAGGTATACATACTAAGTTTGCATACCGTTTGTAACGCATAAAAATAATGCTAGTAGAGCAAAATAGATTAAACACCGACTCATAATATGGAAAGTTATTTTGATTTTTGAATATTGCATTTTTAAAAAAATTTCAGATATAAGTTCGAAAATTGGTTTGCTAGGAAAGTTGGTGTTAAATAATTGTCATAGCCGACGCGACATTATTAAGCATGAATATGATCTCTCTATGCTAATTGTTAACTAACTATGGAACTACACACATAACCTAACTACTGGATTACGAGACATACGAAAAAATATGCAAATAAATTCTAGAGCGTTTAATTTCGCAAGACATGAGAAATTTTATAAAATGAAGAACTCCTTATCGTGAAGTTTCTGGATGCATGATTATACATAGCTATGTACATATTCAATAACATTTTCTATGCGTCTATGGTTACCTTGTATAAATAGAATTTATTCATTCAGTCGTTTACCCGTTCTTGAAATGGAAATATTCTGAGTACATAGAAGTGGGTCGTTAGATATCGCGCGCTCTTTAAAAATCCTGTGAATAAGGAATAGAATCCCATACGGAGGGGTTAACTAGTTGATTATTCTTGTAAGCATCTATGTAGGTTTAACTACTATCGTGGTGTTGTTGAACTTTAGTGAAGGAGCTCTGTTAAAAATAAATACTATGTACCTATTTCAAAATAATTGAATCCAATTCAATCTTGTTTGGGTTTTTAGTGATTGTTCAATACTTATTTGCACAGTCTGTTGTTATTCTCGTATGAGGTTTCTGTATTAAGATATGTATTAATTACAACATAATTATATTCAAATTAAGGACTTTACACGTTGCTGTGTAGAGACCAAGCTGTAGGGCGGTGCCAGTGCTGTTGGCAGTCTGTGCACAAAACTATTTTTGACCGCAATTAATTAAAAAAATTATCCTATTGTATATTTTGTTATAAAAATACATGGTATTATGTAAGTATGTTGGGTTAGGTGAGGTAAGAGGGGTGCCGCTCGTGGTGCCTAGCTTGCTTCGCTTAGACTTCCAGTGCGTCCATTGTGCAACTTAATATCATCGGGATAACCTTTAAGACCGCCCTAGATCCATCCTTATTTCCTTAGGAAGCTTACATCTTTTATTCATCAGAGCGGGGCACTCGAAAAGAACGTGTTGAACGGATTTTCTCGGAATTCTTACAGCTCCTGCAGAAATCGTTCGCAATGTAAGTAAGTTTTTTACAAAAATATTGAGTTCTGCGCTTTACGCATTGCAGATTTGGATATCTGTAATTTCAGATATATTCATCTAATTCTATTTTTACACCTTCCAGAAAATATCGTGTAAAAAAGACATCGTGTTGATACATAGAAAAATAGAAGATTGGTTCCATTTCCTTAAAACCTGTAAAAACTAGCTAAAATAAAAGGGTTCATACAAAAAACTTTATTAAAAGTCTTTATAAAAAGCCAAATTTGAGTTCAGGTATAGTTTATTTTATAAATAAATTATGAATTAAAAATGGAAGACTGAGATAGTGATGAAAAACAAAAACAACATAACTTTATTTGCTGCCTTCATCGGATATCATACGCGTTTGCTTACATAAGACTGGTTCAGAATAACTATCATCCCTTGATATAGTTTGTAAGTCATTATTACGTTCCAATTTTTAGGATCTCCCTATGGTATCTATCTTTTACAAGATTAGGATTTTCTTGCCCTCATTGCATTTGATAGCGAGTTCGGTTCGGTTGTGATCCAGTTTTGGAAAGCTCTTTATAGTATAATATTGTTTATAACAATCCATGCAAAACTTTAGATTACTTTGGAATTGTGCAGATCTTTCGACAAGGGGATCGTTTAGGATGACATTTTTTTTCCCTAAAAATTTAACTTGCAATGAGTTGCGCTAATTCATCAATATCGCTGCTTTCTGTAGCATCAAGAGTCTCTAAGGCAACTTGTATTATTTCGGCTTCGCTAAAAACTTTATTCACCGGTCATCTATATCTTCAAATGTAAAGTCATTTAAGCCCTCTCCGCCAATTGCGTATGCCAAAGTGATCATAGAGGAATATTGGTTTGTATTTGGAGCCACATAATTTTTAGTTTTGACACATTCTGGTTAAATTGCTTTAATGTGCGTTTAAAGTTTATGAACGTAGTTCATATAATGCCAAGCAGTAATGAGACGCAATTCTTAATGGAAACTTGTTATATGCATCAATTATCGTAAGTGTTTTATCATTATACATATTGTTAAAAAAATACTGGAATGTTTACTTAATATAATAAGTTTTGAATGCCGCAATGATCAAGTGGTTAGATCAGGGATGTTGAATTCGGTAGCAGGAAAAACAATCAGAAGAATTTTGAATTCCAGACCTTTTTCATCCATATACTATATTCTGGAACAAAGCATATATTGAACCATTCAGTGAATATTGACTGTTGACACCCATGGTTTTTTTTTTTCACCATGTATAAAACCTTTAATTTATCGAAGTCGACACCTTTCATTGATCGAGACTTGAGTGCACGATTGACAAGCAATGACTTCAACATACGATCTTCTGAAGCATTTCTGCAGAATAAAAATGTGTGTCGAATAGAAGTTTCACTCCTCTTATTGTAGCTTCGTTCAGACCAAAAATCTTACCTACAAACGTTGAACGTTCTCCATTTTTAACGCGATTTTCTTATCATCTTTAATTTTTTTTTCCAAAGGTAGCTTCGCTTTTATCAACAGATAAAGGGAAATGTTTTTATTTTAAGAGGTCCTTTTTGGTCTCTTTTCGACTATGTATCTCATCAATTTCTTAAAATTATCGCTTTTTAGGTCTATAAGTTTACAGACATATAAACTGAATGTTACATATCGAGAAAGTAATATGCATTGCGCAAAAAGCTAAGAGCAAACTTTTTGGTTTAACGTTGTAATGTTTGTTGACATGTATGAAAATAATTGTCATTCAAATTTAAATCAAACTTTTTTAATTGTGCTAAATTGAATGTAAACGTGTAAAAAAGAAATTGAATTAATTTATCTAGACCGTCTTAAATCAAAACTGTGCAAAAAAATACCATGCAAAGAAGAATTGAGTGTATCAAGATTATCTAACATTTTGTGTTCAGTAGAAATTATTGACAAACTCTTGATTCATTGTAGATCGTCAATATTTCCACCTACATCTGATTCATTCTGATTTTCACTAGAAAGTTTGTTTTGGAAATCTTTAATAAATACAAAATACAATACAAAAAGTTATACTTTTTTGGATTTGAAAACTAAAATTTGTTCTTTTCATTTTTTGTTTGAAATTAGTAGAAAATTTTGACCCGACCTACAATACACTAGCGAGTTCATTGGCACCTTAATAGAATATCCGAAAATTAGTTCGAAATGTTTTTAGTCTACTTAACCATTTGGAATCATTTAAATTGCCAATTTACATTACAACCAATTTTAGAAGTTTGGAAGTCAAAAAATCAAAAATTAATCATGACATTTTTTTTTAATTTTTTTTTGCTACATATAGGCTTAAACACAATTCCGACGACAGACGACAAACGACGACGATATATCGCTGTCAAACTTCTAAAAACACAGCATCTTATGCGAATGCACCAAATTGCGACGTCCGACGTTGAGCGATCGACGACATTATCGCCGGGATTGATCAGTTTCTAATTTTGCCGTCGTCGCTGCAGTCCTACCAACAAAATTAATCGATTGAAATGGTTGTGGCATTCACTTTTGTCTTTTTTAGGTGGTAGCATGCCGCGGTAATTTTAAAATAATGGGCTTTGAGGAAAAATTGATCGAGGAAATGCGAAATCCATAAAATAATTTATAGTTTACAAGATAGGCAAGATAAGTGGACAAAAAAGACGTGGGTTGGATGGATATTTTAAAGAGTTTAATTTACTTAATTTCCGCATTTTCAGTTTTTTTCCACGCTTTGGTTCATTGCATTTCTTTCAATATAATATAAATTATTCTTGATAAAAATCTCCTTTTAAAACGCTCGAAACATTTAATAAATGAAATTTCAATATCTTCTTCTTTCACAATCGTCGCTCATCGCCTGTCGTTGCAATTGTGTTCCAAATTTTTCGACTGCCTGTTTCGCAGCGAAATTTTCACTGTCGTCTGTCGTTCTGTCGCTCTGTCGTCGCAATTGTGTTTAAGCCTTATATTTGGGCAACTGCGCGGTCCTGATCAGCTAGATTAATCTCGATGACTATCGAGTAATTTGCTAGGCATTTTAGATGCTAATGGTGCTAATTAGCAATAATAGTTAGTGGTATTGCTGCTACATTCCATCTTTTTGATTATATACCAACTGTATGTCTTTGGCAACTATCATCGTTCCATTTTAGTAGGAAAACTTCGATCAATTTTACACAGGATGTCCAAGGCACTGTAGTGATGTCTTTCTGCAGGAGTAAATATCGAAGAAAACGTTCATGAATAATCATCAAAAAAATGTTCGGTGAATAATATTAGTCTGAGTACCGAAATGTATTATGACCATCTGGATGCAATAATTATATAGATGAATTGCTTTTCTCGTTTGCTACTGATAGTAATAAGTATATCATTGTATAGTACCATTGCTTTTCTTTAGACGGCTTATCAGGAATAAATATGTTAACTACGCACAAAATTGTTGCAAAATGAACTCAATTACTTCAAAATTTTATCCCAGAATTAAATTTAAGGTAAAAGAAATACTGCAGCGAATTTTACGCAGGTAAGGCAATATCCAATCTGATAGAAAAATCCAACCATTTTTCCTAGTATGCTTGTCTCAACATGATTTGCTCTGCAAAATTGAGTATCGCTACTTTTCTGTAGGACTTCTACACCTACAGATGTTTTTCATTAGTACCTGTGTCATTACTGACATATAATAAGAATTGACTGAGTGTTCTTGCTTCAAAAATGGCACAAATATTGAACAGGCTGTGTTATTTCGTACAATTGCACACTGATTTATAATTAGTTATTATTTGTCGATTGGAAACACTAAAGATGTTGAAAAATAGTATTGCATTAAATGAAAATTGTTTAGGAAGTTAAACTCGTTTTAATTAACACAAAACTTAATTTTTAATATTACTGAAAAATGTGTTCCTCTGCAGATTTCATGTCAAATATGCTTGAGCTTGTAAGAGATAGACGTATATAAATAATATATTTGTCTGCATTTTTATGTCAATTCCGATGCATTCCAATCAATACAGCCGTACTATTTCCAAAATTGGTTACAGTTCAGTGTACATTTTGAGCTTGAAAGAGTCAAATAGATTTTAGCCAAAATTTGTGCCATTTTTCACTATAAGAATTAGATAGGATGGCTCAGTCCATTCTTATTATATGTCAGTGTGTGTCATGCACCTTTTAATTTCCAGCTTCCAGTTTCTGTGCAATATTTTGCTTATTTTGCTTAGATATGACAAGATTAAGTTTGCTTTGCGAACCAATATTTGAAATCTCAATCTGAAAGTTTGAATGCAATCGGAAAAGCTTTTATTGCAGAGTTTGCATCTTCTGTATTGAATTTACAGCCCACTGTATCAACAGGCATCACATAAATCAAGGCATGATGTATTGAATGGAGTAAATGCAACACTACCAAATCTTACCATGGTAGATATTAGCTGCGTTTTTTTTTATACTGTACTGGTTCATTGGAAATTTAAATTAATTTCATTCTATAAAACGACTAAAAGTAGCCATGAATTTTTTATGGGGCAAATTATCAAATTGCATTTCAATTTTCACAAAATGCCAAAATAGATCTAAAATTTGGTGCTAATTCTGAAGTTTTAATTCTTCAAAAGTTGGCAATTTGATGATTTTTTAACCATTTATAAATCCGTGTATCTCCTTTTACATGGATCAGCAAAAAAGACCTCAGCATTGTAATCGTAATAGTATTGCAAATTATATACAAGCAAATATTTTAAAAGACGATTTTTTTTTCACAGTTGTATACAGTGTTTTTATCTTACAGACGTAGGTAAATATAATGCAATAGTTGATGATTAATTCTAACAGCTCGAAATGAATTTTCGAAAATATAAACAACATTTTTACAAATTCATCAATTATTTTTTCCTCTACGTCGATGTACTTCATATTGTGATCGTCTGATATTAAAATTGTAGGTACTATGAGCGGAGTGAGAGCAACCTAGAAATCAATTTATTATACTTTTTAGTTTGCTATTTTTGATTGATGAAGCTGAAAATTTGAACACAATTATATTTTTTAAATCCCCATCGATTTACGTTCCAAAAATATTTTAACAAATTTTTTAATTTTATAAACTCATGATTTTTATACCTTAGATGAAGTCTCATAGGGTATGCTAAGTTTGTCATTCTGTTTGTAACGTATAGAAACAATGCTGAAAAAAGCCAAATGGATTGGATACCCACACATATACATATGTATATTATAGATTATTTAGATTTTTGCATATCCGTCCGCCGATTTTTTATTTTTAAAATAAAAATCAATTTTTAATTCTTATTTCTGATTTTTAAATATAAATCCAAAAAGAAAGTTACTTTTTATAATTTCAAATAAAAATCGTAAATTTAAAAAGTATAGTCCTATAACTGCTGACAAAATGGGGAAGGAGACTTGGAGAAATGAATGGACATTTATTGGAAATTTTAGACATGACAGTTATCTTCACAGAATTCGCAACAAAAAAGTTACAGGAGGTTAAACGCACATTCACATCAAAAACAAGAACAGAAAAATGTAAACCGAAAAACTCAATTTATTCCACTTTAAAACAAGATTTTTATTCCAATGATTAATAAAATCCAAGGAAATAGGATAAACTAAGAATTTTACTGAGAAAATAGTTATATTTATTTCAGATTTTGAAGAAAAACACAACTTTTATGTTTTATCGGCCGAAAAACTTTTTCGGCGGAAAGATTCGGCCGATAAAACATCAAAGTTGTGTTTATCTTAAAAATCTGAAATACATATACTATTTTATTAGTAAAACTATTAGCTTATCCTATTTTCCATCATTTTGTTAATCATTGGAGAAAAAATCTTGTTTCAAAGTGGAATAAATTGAGTTTTTCGGTTTACATTTTTTCGATTCTTGTGTTTGATGTGAAAGTGCCTTGGAGAAAGTATCTAAGCCACAAAACCTCCCTTCTACTGTTCAAAAGAAGCATCAAAAATCAATTTTGTCCATATCAATTTCCTTAACCTATGGTCGAATTTAATTGCACTTAAAAATTTTATTGCAAATGTATTACCAATAGATAATGGTGTTTTATACGGGCTGTGAAAGGATACATATTTAACATTAAAAATATCGAATAAGCTGTGCAATTTTTCGAAACTGTTTTGCGAACTGTGCAGTTGATTTAGTTTTATGAGTAATATTATCATTATGTAATTTTTTCAACTTATTTAAAGTACGGATGACTGATGCTATAGACCAACTTAATATTTATATAGCGGGAAACTGTCCCTTTTTCGCCAGCCTCGTAGCTGCGGAAAAATAAGGTTTTTTGAGTTAACTTTTAAGAACGCTCTTAATAATAAGACCAACTCTTGTGAATTACTCTTGCGTCTTTGAATATTACATATTGAGTTATCACAGGCCATTATGGATTAGATTTAAATATGCTTAAATGAAGTCGATCGACTGTTCGTTCATAAATTTCTGATACGGAAACCTGATTGTCTGAGCCCAACTCGCCTTTAACCGATTTTTTTTTATATAGTATTAACCGTCAGATTGAATACGAATTTCATCGAAAACGAGAACAGCATTTTTATATGAATCATTAGAACTATCAAATCTCGGGCTTATTTGTTGCAATAAATAAGCGCTTAGCATATCTAGCCACAGTAAATTAAACATTAAATTTTACATTGTATAAATTTGAGGACTTATAATAAAATGAATGGACCAGCATGGCCTCTTTTCTCGGTCGTCGGGATGTTTTATGCTGTTTTCTTAGTAACATACTGAGAATAGTTTTTGGTTTACATGATTTAATCATTTAAAATTCGTTATTATATCTGTTTTTTAATCTCTTAGTCTCTAATTAGTCTTTCAAGTGTACATATTTGCATTTTTTTTACATCATTCAGGTTTCTTTCATAATGAAGGAGAAGCTGAACAAGATAACCGACTGGTACCAAAATCAGTTTTATTTAATTGATTTTGGCCAATACAATGTCGCCCTCCTTTCAAGGAGAGTCTTGTAATTTTACACCATTCATTGAATCTTTTAAAACCCTATAAAGCTAGCAAATAAATTTCATTTGCAGATCGCATTATAATGATGACTCACACGCATTGAAGCACATTTTCAAAAAATACATATTATGGTACATGTACATATGCAAGGGTGTTTAGTAAGTAATATCTAAAGAAAATTGTGGTTTGATGCGTCGTTTGGGCAAGAGAGGGGAGGTTTTGTGACTTTAGATACCTTCTCCATTAACCCCCTGTATCTTTCTTCTTGCGCATTCTCTGAAGATAACTGTCATGTGTAAAATTTCCAATAAATGTCCGTTCTAAATGTATCACTTACACCCCTGTTAGACAAACTTTTCAGATAGAACTTTGTCCTCTAAATTATATGAACAAAATCTTTCTGTCCTTTCTATCAGAATAATAGCGTGTTCTTGTAAGTAGTTATAACTTTAGTTGTCAGTGCTTTATCTAGTCTTGTAAAGAGCGGTTGTTCAGCAATGTTTTAAAAATTGTAGTGAAAAATGGCCTTAAAGGAAATTCAGATATTGGAGGAATTATCTGGTAAGTATTATTTATTTTAATTAAATTCACGAAGCAACGTCTGTCTCATTTTAAGGCAATCATGATGTAAGTGAGGTCCCTGTTGGACAATTACTAAAACGGAAATATGATAGATCTCCTGAGCCTGGTATAAAGCAAGCTACATGTGATAAATAATTAAAATTTTGCTATTGAGATAAACCTGACTTTAATAACGTTTATTTATAATTTAAAGACACGAATAATCCGTCACCTGAACGTCATTCACTGTTCAGCAGTGAGTCAGAGCCAAGCTTGCTCAACGCTAGCAGCGATGTAGACAGTACGTATATCCCAGTATCCGAGTTTAGCGAAGAATTTGAACCGGCGTAAAAGAAAGAAAAACTGTTCAGAAAAGAGTTGCCAGACCCAACCAGCGGAAAGAAAATATGAGGAAAAAACTAAGCCAGTCCGGAAAGGAGTATATAAGCCGTCGCGGAAAATCCGTCCCTTATAGAAAAATCGTGAACGTTACTGGCTGCCAGACATGCAAGTTTAAGTGCACTTTTCACATCACAGAAGAAAAGCGAAAGTCCATTTTTCAAACCAATTCTGATTTAAGACTTAATGAGAAAAGTCACTTCTTGATACAAAATTCGGATCGTATTTTAACGGTACGAGCAACTGAGTCGTCCTTACTTTCTAGAAGACATCACTTTCCGTTATTTTTTTATCATCAAAAACGAAAAAGTGCAGGTATGTAAAATCTTTTTCCTTGATATCTTCACTGCGCTTTGCAATAAGAGTGCATGTGGCACACCCAAACCTTCCGAATGACTCACTTCAAAAAGTACGTGATCATATTAATTCATTTACGCAAGTAGAATCAAATTACTGCCGAGAGAACACTAAAAGAAAGTATTTATATTGAACCTTGAATGTTGTTAAGATGTATGAATTGTACACTGATTATTGTAGGGACGAAAATATGAAGCGCCTATTTATCGTAGAATTTTTAATACTGAGTATAACTTAGGATTTCATATACCAAAAAGCGATAGATGTGATTTGTGCGAAACATACACAAATGCAGGAAAATATGACTTGATCACATCCGACCAAAGACTCCAGTACGAAAATCATATAACTGCCAAGGAAAATATGAGGCGAGAAAGACAGATGAACAAGGAAGGTAGCATACCAGTTTTGCCTTTTCATTTACAAAATGTAATTTTTTGTCCTAGAGCCGAAATAAGTTCATTTTTTTACCACAGAAAAATTAACGTCTATAATTTGACAACAACTAACAAAAGTGTCTATTGTGCACTACGGCCGGAGATTTTATCGGGAAGATCTGGGATTTATTTGGCCAGCGCGATGAAAAAAATAATGAAACGCATAATTGAATAAAATGAAATTTCCGATTTAATAACATGGTGCGACTCATGTGTACTGTCGTGTCCCAATGCAATCACTCAATAAAAACCAACAATTAACCGGACAAAACTTTCTTTACATAAAACACTCGAATTTCTTTGCACGTTATAAATCTTTATTTTACTAATTTCTTTTACTTAACTGACCTATCCTAATAATCTTTAAGTAGTCCGAACCGAAACTTGACACTCTAAAACAAAGTCGCGACTGAACGATAAAAGACACTCGCCAGACCAGTCATTGGTCTCTTATGCACCAATATTCGGAAGTAAACTTTACTAACAACGCGGATGTAAACAAACGACAACAACCTTGTCGTTTGTTCTACCGGTTGCAGTACCTGAGTTGCTTAGTAGTAAACAATCGCCTTACATAATAATTACCATGCGAGGTTAATTATTATTGTAATCGTCGATTGCTCCACTAAGCGCTCATCGCAGCCAGCTGTTGGGCTAATCAGCAAAACAACCGACAGTTGCAGAACAATACCATGCGAGGTTATTGTTTAGCAATTGCTGATTATTTCGCTGTAATACCTTTGGCTGCTGGAAGAATCTTCCGTATGTTGGGCCATCACATCCCTCCCCCCTTGGAAAAACTAGTTTCCGCAGGGAACCAAATCTGGAGAGAGCAACAGTCTTAATTAACAATTGAGAATATTTTAATCCTCGTTCGGTTCAGATTCCTTTACATAATTATTTTCAAATTTTCTTACTTTCCTATTTTACATATTTCATTGACTTTAATTGGATTTTGTGATTTCTATTACATTTCAATTTTCTTGTTTTCCTTTTTTTTATATTTCATCTCTTATATGTTCTTTTGTTTTCATTTAACTAATTAACGGCCGTAACAACAATAACTGCATACTTTCTTTTTAACTTTTCTTATTTCCATACCACAATTTTTATACAATATATTTCCTTATACCATTATCATCTAACATTTTTCCAATGGCTATTTTCTTTCCTTACTTTCTACATTATTTACCATTTTATAATTTCCCTTCTATAGCAAAACATTGATCAAAGCTTTCCTCCATTATCTATTATATATATGTAAATGTATCATATCTTTTTCATCAATTACACGCACTTGTAATTCTTACCATCTCTAATCATGAATTTTTACAACTTTTGTTTCTATAGCCTAGTACTAAGTTCCGCGCTAAGCTAAATTTTAGCGGGTCTCCAATATCGGGCCGTTCTTTAGCAGCTAAATTATGACAGCGGAGACTCACAGAAAAGATATATTAAAAACAAGAAGAAGAAGAATTTTGCAATTTGTTTACGGAAATACAACGCGCGGTGATAATATTTCTAAAAACAGGTAGGTAAAATTATTTGGAAATACCTATTAAAAATATAAACATAATATGCATTATGTATACAATAAAAAAAAATTAACAATTGATATTGAAAATACGGCCACCAAAAGAAATCTAATTCATCCGTACTTACAGCAAAGATGTACAAAACTACGTTAACTACAAAAATCCGGTCAATAAATTTATTAAATATCAGAACTCTGAAAATAAATATTTTTAGCGTGCTAAAGAACGGCCCGGGCGGATAAATTCAAGCTAAATTTTTTGGAGACTTACCGGTGGTGCCATCTATAATCAAAACCCAAAAGCAAATTTAGCGCGTTGACCTTAGTACCGCTTTCGCTAAAATTCAAGATAAATTTTCGCCAATATCTTTTAGCTTGCTAAATTTTCATACAAAATTTAGCTTAGCGCGGACCTTAGTACTAGGCTTATTTGATACTTCTATTTTATTTACTTTTGTCCTGCCTACAGGTCTATAGAACGTACCTATTTACAATAATCGCTAACACTGCTGCATGCTATTGTGGCTAATCCAGCTATTCGATTAACTTTTAAACTATGGTGGACTCGTTTGGTTGTGGGGATTAACTTGATGCTAGTTGGGTCCTTTGTTCCATGTGCTGTTATAATTGCTTTGTTCTGTGTTCGTAGTTGTCCTCAGAACAATCTGCAACGCCAATGTACAGTAGAAGCTCACGGGTGTTTGACTCATCTCAGGTAGACCGCGCTTATGCAACTATCAGCTTGTGGGGCTATACTCTTCGGAAGCTGTAAAGGGTATTTCTAATATTTCAGTTTACTGTTAAGCCTTTTGCTTATAACGCTCATTGGCTGCTGAACGTCTCTACACGCCTTTGTTTACTCTAATTGATCTTTGAATCTTTTTATTGTTTTTTTTTTTTTTGTATTACTTCCATATGCATGATGGAGTTCTCCCAATTACATATATTACTGAGAGTCCACCCATACATAAAAAAGATACATTTGCTCTATTGAAAGTTTGGTAACGTGCTTTCTAAAACGGCATAGAATTCTGCATGATTCCTAGTTCTTATAACTGATTGGGCTATCTGTTTTAGATTTGCCTTTATATAACCTTCACTTTGGTCTTCAATCACATCTTTAACATACACATTGCCATGATCTTCGGTACTTGAACTTCTTGGAAACTCTCATATATCCCAGTGATTGTGTATGTGGGTTCCTGATGAGTAGACGATGCTTTATCGTGAAGTCTAATTTCTGATTCTTCCAGTGGCTTTTTTGTTTTTTAAGTTCATCAGCGCTTTCCTTCTTTTCATCAATCTTCACAGTTCGGACACTGTGTGCGTAGTTAGGACAGTCGTCGGCAGATAATTTTTGTCATTTTCCCACCAATAGTATTATTCTGATGATCAACTTGCTCCACGTAAATTATGCAAAAATGTTTCTGGAACTGATGTAGCCAATTCTGCTTCAGTCTTCTTGGGGTTGCTTCAACTTCTACCTATGGTTAGCGACTATTTTTAAATTCTATGCTTAAACGTAGGATTTCAATTACTAATTTATGTAATTATCTTTTTTTTTTACATCCAAATGTTAACTTAGGTTATTTATGTTTCCTTATTTCCATAAATTTTTTAAGAGTCTAAGCTTTAATCATTTGTTACATATTTTATACATTTACTCTTTCAAAGTAAGGAATATTGTTCTAACCTGTCTTATATCTTTTTTCAATGAGTTTATAAGATTTTTTTTTTATACGTAGGTAATATTTTTCCCCTTTAACTAACTTTTTTTTCTTATACATCTTTACGACTTTTTTTCTTTTTATTTCTTCTCAAGTAATATTCCTATTTTTGTTTTTTTAAAAAAAAACAGCCAAGGGCAATACTT
This sequence comes from Dioctria rufipes, assembly GCA_963924295.1. Classification (NCBI taxonomy): domain Eukaryota; kingdom Metazoa; phylum Arthropoda; class Insecta; order Diptera; family Asilidae; genus Dioctria; species Dioctria rufipes. The sequence goes on along the minus strand of OZ002741.1, from coordinate 264,761,720 downwards.
AAATTTTCTACATTTTTCTTTTATTTAGAAATCTTCATCTTTGTTATATATTTCAATTCTTTTCTTTCCTTTTAGTTTTTTTTTTTGTTTTTGCAATCTTTATTTTTCTTACACTTTATTTCTTCAACTCTTTCTGTTTCTTTTTACTAGAGAACTTTTTTTTTTTTACTTTAAATTTCTAAGCCTCCTTTTTTCTTTTTAAAATCTCTTAAAAAATTCTTTTAATAACATTTTCTTACCTTTTAATCTAAAAATTTACCTTACCGATTGGATCCACTGGGTTATCTTGGTACCGCATTTCCATCTCTTTCCGGCTAGAGACTGTCAAACTCCACTCATCAAATTTCTTCTGAAATTGGAGGGAATTTGTTGGAAATCTCTTTGGTTACGTCCACCGATTCCCGGGTCATAACCGTTACCTACCTCGTACAGCCCGATCAAATTTGGCGTAAGATTTATCCTATTAATCTTATGTTGGACCGGCGATGCTGCTATACCTGTTTGATAACTATGTTTTGGTATCTTTAGCTTACCCTTTTGCTTAAGCCCCTGTCCTTTCCCCAGTTGAGGATAGATATTGTTCCTACAGTTATAGCGCCATGCAGATCGTCTGTCAAATTTGTGAGGTTTCGTCTGTCCATGGAAAGAATTAGGACTTTTTACGAAATAAGCTGTTGCATTGGCGATTCTTACGAATGCACGTTCATCCCCCAGCCTATTTCCACTGTACCCATAATACCTGTAAGGCCTCCTTCTTGAACCATTGGCTTCTTCATTTCTTACTTTATTAAGTTCCGCACTGTCGTAAGCTATGGTCCAAGTCTTCTCCCCTTGTTGTGGCTGAACTGGCTCATCCAATATAGGTATACCTTTCTCCCCCTGTCCTGAAGCTTCCTTTACATTACATGTTATATTCTTCTGGTTGCTTTCTGGATTACTGATACCTGGTCTGATGTTTTCTGCCACGTTCCTATGAGCCTCCTCTATTCTGGATTGTAAAGGATTTCCTTGACTATACCAATGTAAAGAATTGGACCCCACTTGACCACTAGCTGTTACATTTCTAAAAACAGAACTTTCTTTCTGCGCTTCATTGGCATCTTGAATCCACAATTTCCTATTTACGCAATCAATAACAGCTTTGTCACTGAGGAAATCCATTCCAAGTATACCGTCGGCTGGAATTGAATCGGTATCACCAATGACGTTAAATTTGCAGGCCTGCTGACCGTTATCTATCAGTAACTTTGACTCACAAGTACCTATGGAGCTCCTAGCAAATCCGAACAGTCCTCCAATTCGTATTTTTTGTTGCGTATTTATGGGTGTATCTCTTTTTATTCTATTGAATTTAAGTAAACTACACGTGGACCCAGTGTCAATTAAAAGCCTAAACTTACCTTCTAAAGCTATGTTCGATGGCACTGTGATGATAAACTTACTCCTGGAATTCAATTTTTGCTTTTTCTTCTCTGCTAAATATTTCTGTACGCAGATATCCGTGTAATGGTCATGCGTTCTGCAGAACTGGCAATAAAGCCCCTCCCTTCCTGAATGGAATTCATCTTGTATGCCAGCTGCACAGTTTGTTACTCTAACGTGATGAATTCGGCAATTGGCCACCTCGTGCCATACTCCTGACATCCAGTACAGTAATGTGGCTGCTTTCTCCACTGGCATTCTTTAGCAAAGTGCCCTGGCTGTCCGCATTTGAAGCATTTGACCGCTTTAGGCTGCTGTGTTGCTCTGATCGGAGTTTCCCAGTTCATTGCTTGTCTTTGCACAGCTTGGAAATACTTCTGGGGTTGTTTCTGCTTCACATCACTCAAATTTTCGCTCTTCCACCTTTCCTGTGGTAATTCTGTGGTGTAATCCGGTATTTTTTCCAGGAGCTTGGTGCCATAGCTTGGAGCCTTTCCAAATCTTTTTCGAAGTACTGCGCTTCCTCTCGAACTTCTTCTAGTGCTCCAAACTTTCTTCCAGTAAGATATACCCATGTGGCCTGACTGCCGACACCAGCTTTAAAAGTAGCTACCGCGTCGACCTCTAGTTCGGCTAACAGACCTCCATCCTTATTGGGGTATTTGGCTGATACCGCAGACTTAATCTGGTCCAGCAGCTCCACCATCCTATTCGCAAACTCTCTAACATCTTCATCTGGCCTCTGCCTACATGCTAACATTTCAGTGCGTAACTCACTGAAAGATTTCCGTGGCATGTAGGCTGTTTTAATCGCCTGTTGCAAAGATGCGAAGTCCTTTGGCTCATGTGAACTTATTATGTAATAAGCGTCATCGGATAAGCGGTACTTTATGCATTTAATAAAAATGCTTTGCTCTGCTGGTTCCAGACGGTCGTGCAAGTCTTTGCTGCAACTAAGGAATCGAAATACTTCCTTTGCCAACTTCGGTGACCTTTCTCCTGAAAACATCGGCACATATTTAGAAACCAGGTCCATAATCTTCTCGTACGAATCTGCCATCTTGTACACAGTTGGTGATTTTCTATTTATTTTGATTCCTCTTGTTTTCTTACTGGTTTTCTTAATTATAGTTACTTCAAAATTTCACTTTTAAATGAAATAACTTCTACCGTCTATACTTCATATACATGGAACCGCAAATTTTATACAACTTACTCTAGAAAAGATCTTTTGCACCACTCATATCTTTATTATAGGTGCTAGCAGAATACCAACACTCGTATCTAACGCTAAACATTCAAAACTCTAATATAATCACACTCAATTACTCTGAATTCATCTATTAAGCATCTATACAACACAATCGTGCTCTCTCATTATTATTTTTTTATTCAGATGCACACGTCACACAATAAAAAAAATACAATAACCATACTTTAACTAAAACTTTCTACCTATTTAACCGCGTGGAACCCAAACACATTTTCCAAATGCGCCTACCAAGATTATTCCCGTAAAATAAAACGACTCCAGTAAAGCAACTCTAAAAAAACGTGATAAATAAATGCGCGTACGATCAATGCCTAAACCGAAACTCGATATTGAAAAAATTTCTAATTCTAACATAGCTAGAACCCATGTATTACAATTCTCTTAAAAATATTCCACCTTACAACATTATTTTATTTTAACTTTAACACTTTTTATCTGCAAGAAAGAAGCATTATCCTAAACTCAATCAATCAATCAATTACTTTGAGCTGAAAACTAAATGGAGCAGCTAAAAAATAATGTTAAATAAATGGCGAAGCTAAATGAGGCTTTGCACCAATTTAATTAACGTACAACTTGTTTAAGAAAAAATGGAGCAGCTAAAAAGCGTTAACTCCCAGAATAACAAAAATTAATTTCGAAAATTACAATACCTAAAAACCGCTAAAAAAAAATTAATTATATTAAAAAACACCAAAAACAAAAATCACCATACCTCACTTAAACTTTTACCGGCTGCGCCAAATTGTCGTGTCCCAATGCAATCACTCAATAAAAACCAACAATTAACCGGACAAAACTTTCTTTACATAAAACACTCGAATTTCTTTGCACGTTATAAATCTTTATTTTACTAATTTCTTTTACTTAACTGACCTATCCTAATAATCTTTAAGTAGTCCGAACCGAAACTTGACACTCTAGAGCAAGGAAAGGATTCTATACCAGTATCGGAAGTAAGACCAAAGTTATCCGCAAAAAGCCGACGATTTCTACAGAAAAAGTAAACGATCTGAAGCAGATGTTACAATTCATGCCGCCATAAGATCAGCAATATTATAAAACGATATTAAAAATTTACAGAGTTCAAAAGATTATACCATGAATTTACTTATATAATCTCTTTTTGAAATTAATATGCTCGCGTTTTTCTTATATTTTGAAAGAATATTGCTATATTTAAAATAAAGATATAATTTTTCAGTTATTTAATCTTAAAGTTTGTTCGTGCTTTTCCCTTCTCTTGCTGTTGTTCGTAAATTTTGCTAAATTGCTTCACATTAATTTCTTTACATATCATTAAAAGTTCCAAAATTTTTAAATGAATCATTCTGAAATAGTTCTATTCGCACTTAGAACTATTTCAATTAATTATTGTGTCGTATTCAGTCGACTATGGTTCTAACTGCAAAACCGGAATTGATTTAATTCTTAAACTTGATTGGATTCAATTGATTTGAAGAAATTCCTAAGTTCTTCTGAGATGAAGATAGTGTTATGGAAAGTCACAATGACTTCAAGATATTGCAGCAAAAGTTATCAGCAATGAAAACTTTAAAACCTTCTTACGCCAAACTAACTAACTATCAGTTAAGACCTAGTCATTTTAAGGTCGCGATATTTCAACACAGATTTAATATCAACCATCAAAGCATTTTTCACCTGAAAAACAATTTTGTGAAACGAAAATCATTTTACGCTTTTTATTTTTGATTTTTAAAATAAAAATCAGTTTTTAATTTTTGGTTTTGATTATTAGAAAAAAAAATCAGAAAATAATCCTTTTCATATAATTTTTTTTTTTAAACCTTCATAACCGTTACGATGCCAGTCGATGCAGTACAGTAGCTCTCCAGTCATCACGACAAAAGCAAGGTACAAATATTTTCATTAGAAAGACAGATTTAAATACATTTGCATGCACACGATCAAGCTTCGCATGAAGTAGGTACTTCTCTATAAACTAAAGAGCTTTCAAAGTTCCATGTCAAAATACACACAACTGCATAGGGAACCAATATACCTATAGAGATGGGCAGCAAGATGACGGTAATCAGGATAAGCAAATACATTTGCTTAAGTATAGTTTAAAAAATACGGCGCTGTTAGATTCGCCACTTGTGGACAAAATCTATGAGAATTTCAGCCATACATTTTCGGTCTCTATAGATTTCTTTGCTCTATGTCAATGTCCAATCCATTATCAAATGGCAGCTCAATCACAATGAAGAAGAATCGGTTTTCAGTGTAAAGAGAAGGTTTTCTTCGTAAAAATCTATAAAATAATTCACAACGACGAAACGGTCACAATGAATAAATGCTTTTACGCGCTTGACTTCGTCTACTTACACCACCTATTTTGACACTACTGCATAATGCATACATCTGTCTCTCTTTCTCGCACTACCTGTGTATCTCGCTTTAAGTAATATCAAAGATGCTTATTTTTTGCAACTTACTAAAATTACAGAATTACTAATTTAATAATATATGATAAATTTTGTATGAAAATTTAGCAAGCTAAAAGATATTGGCGAAAATTTATCCAGAATTTTAGCGAGAGCGGTACTAAGGTCAACGCGCTAAATTGCCTTTAGGTTTTGATTAGAGATGGCACCACCAGTAAGTCTCCAAAAAATTTAGCTTGAATTTATCCATCCGGGCCGTTCTTTAGCGTGTCAGAGTTCTGATATTTGATAAATTTATTGACCGGATTTTTGTAGTTAACGTAGTTTTGTACGTCTTTGCTGTCAGTACGGAATTTTAGATTTCTTTTCGTGGCCGTATTTTTAATATCATTTTTATTTTGTTTTTTATTGTATACATTATACATATTATTTTTATATTTTTAATATTTCCAAATAATTTTAACTACCTGTTTTAAGAAATACTATCACCACTCGCTGTATTTCCGTAAAAAAAATTGTAAAATTCTTCTTCTGCTTGTGTGGAGATTGTTTTGTGAATATTGACTGAGGTTGATTATGTTTAGTGTCGCACAGCCGGAAGCAATTTTCATGTCATTTTTGAATTTGTCACTAAAATGTTTATAACTTCACAACATTTGCAAATAAAGATCCTTTTATCATTGTTATCAAATATTATATATAAAAAAGAGAAAACTTCTGTCCTAGAAAGAAGTAATCTATGTAAGCTCATTTCGGAGCTATGGTAATTTGTGCGACTAAAATATAGTTAATTGTACGTTAATAATATTTGAAAAATATTTATAAACAGGCTATTCGAAAACTAGCATTAGAAAATTAGATAATCGCTTTTTCCTAGGGAATTTACTTCTGCACCTTACGAAAATAATGTTCTGATTCCGTTCGTAAACAAGAAAATAGGAGAAATCTTAAGTTTTACCACATTGGCGCTACATTTCGGATACAACGTATATATGTGCAAATATCTGCTTTCAGCACTTATAAGATCTCCAGGGCCTTAAATATAATCTAAAAAATAAAAAAAAATAATTGGAAAATATGTATCTATATGTATATATACATAAAAGGTGAATAATTTGAGAAAACAATTCTGTGAGAAATAATTGCTCAAAATATAATTGCAGTGTCTTTTAATAAATAATATTAAAAAAAAAAAAAATACTATGAAAACTATGTATAAATAAAAAGGAAACTAGGGTAAAACCGTATTTTATAATTAGTATTTAGAGAAATAACAGAGTTGAACCAATTTCTTTTTTTCATAAATGACATATAGTTATACCTATGTACCTAGAGGAAGTAATTATTAATATTCGCACCAATTCGCGCCCATTTAAGAAAATGCCATCCTTACAAGAAGGGTTTTTAATAGAATTTACTTAATGTCGATATTTAAACTTTTGTAGTACAATAGTAAGTTGAATCTAAATCTAAATCACCAGTTTGGGTCCATTCTAAGCCAATTTGCGTCCACCAAGGTGCCAATTCGCGTCCAGGTTAAAAACAAGTTATAGAAACTGCTACTATATGGGCGTGTTAAATAAATGTTGTCTTGAAAGATACGACTTTATTATGTTTTCGTTATTCCTGACTTGAAAATCCATTAAAAAATAATATGTTGTGATAAAATTCACAGTTACAACATTCTTCAGATTAAAACTAATTCAATTCAAATTGTGTTGTTTTACATAACAGAATGTTTTAAATTTTATTAAATTCAAAGGAACAAATCAAGAAGGAATTATATAACATAATGGACTTCAATGTTTTATAAATTAGAATAATAAAGCAAATTTTTACCTTAAAGCTATATTTAGTTCAACGTGCTTTTTAGTCAAACTTGAAGTTCTCCATCTCTCCTCTCCACTTTTATTATGGATTGAAAGTTTTTGATCTCATCGCCTAAATGGTGTTATATCTGAAGCTCACCCTACAAAGGCCGGTCTGCCCCAGGGCTCTATTATCTCTCCGTCTTTCCTCTTAATTTCTTACTTTCTTACTTTCAGTCCCATCCATAGTTTTGCCGATGACAGTACCCTGATTTCGCTTACTCCTTTTATACTGACTCCTAATGAACTAAGCTCCGACGGCTCAGATTTAACTTAACGATCTCATTGCTCACTTTAGGAGTAGCAGACACATACACGAACATGAGGATATAAAAATATCTGCATTGTAAGGAAAATACGTCGTTTTATGGCATGTTATAAAATGAAGTGGACGCGAATTGGTGCATTTACCCTATAAAAATAGACTTGTTAATTTTTGTATTTTAATTAATAAAAATGTTTGGGTGAAAAAACTGAAATATCTAGTAACATTTTTTAATTAAATTATATATTAGGAGTTTTCTATGGAAGCATGTTTTTTTGCCCTAATATAAACTAAAAAAAATATAGAAAGGGACTAAACATTCTTGTAAAATTTACATTCAATGTATACTATCAGTTGAATTTATTTTTTTATAGATCTTAATGACTGAAAATTTTGATATTGTAAGAAAAAAATAAAATGAAACGTGTGTCATGCACGACCCTGTTTACTCCATTTTTAAAGCATTCATTATTATGTTAGAATTGAAGTGCGGAAAGCTAGAAAATCCTACATTTATATTTAATAATGTTGTAATATTTTATTTTTCAATTAAATAAAAACAAAACAAAAAAACACATTATACCTATTATGTAGTTTACTGCAATTATTTTTCAATATTAGATGTGATTTCCTTTTTATATGCTTTTATAAACATAAACACAAAGGACTCTTATAGGTTTGTTTTCCTTCTTTTAAAAACTTGTTTTTTATGTAATGTTCTTGTTAGGAATAAACAAATTACAAGAAAAATTTAAAACAAAACAAGAAAACAACCTCACTAAAAAGCAAGAGAAACTTAAATCCAATGAATCGTATATTAACTGTATTGTAATAATTATAATTTTAAACAATGAGAATAAATTAGCCTTATGCAGTTCTATAATTTTTTTTTAAATTTTTATTATTAAAATATTTTTTTTCTTTATATTTGTATATTTACATAAAGTTTGTTTTTACGATTTTAATTACAGAATTTACTAAAACAATTGTTTATATATTATTAATAGGATAATAAAATGATTAAACAATATTTTACGAGTGTTTGCATTTTTTTCGGGTTTTTAGTTTGAAATTTTACTTTTTTTTAGCGTACTCAAAACTGGTACCCAAAAGATGTTCGAGAGTAGTTTTATATGGCTCTTTCTTAATTATTTCAAGTGCATATGTTTCGTACATCAAAGTTAAATAAGTCATACCAAAGAGTTATAAATTAAGGTGAGAATACTAACCACCCATATTTCGAAAAATATATAGACATGTATGTATCTTAAGTTCTTCTTAATTTAGCATAATTAGAAAAGTTAAAATCAAATTTTAAATTCAAGTGATCCTTAGTTTTACTTCGCAAGCCAATATATCAAATTAAATTGTCTTTTATATTTTAAATCAATAATGTGACGTTATCTAGTCTTTAACATAACACTGATAAAATAAACTTCATCCTCTTCTCAAATCTGAAACACGGTCTGAGTGAGCTTTAATTATGAATGACTATAGTCAACTACAGCTGGCTTTCATTGGTCAGAAAGAGCAATAACCATCTGTATAAAGTAAATTTTAATAGTTTGCTATAACAACGATCTGGAATTAGTTGACTATGACTGCGACTACAGTTACTTTGCCGAAAGTGCTCACGACCAGATGCAAATGCCTCTTGAAACCTTTCTTACTATCATATCTGCCAACTATGTAAGCTAAAAACTGAAATGCCGGAGCGAGTTTATTTCTTTTTACAAGTAGTGCCAACTAAATTTCGTGGGTTTTTGAATTGTTACAATCTAATAGGATAGTTATTTTGAGTCGGAGGTTAGTTTTATTTAATAGGTCTATATATAAAGAAAGATGATCAACAGTCAACCTTTTTTATACATGTTCTAACTATAATGTAATTTAATAAAATACAATACTTTTTCATCAGTTTAGAGATCAGTCAGTATTCTATTTTTATGTAGCTCTTTTCATGTTTAATTCAAATAAACAATAGCGAATTTAATGTTTTATCTTTTCTTTTTTAACTCAGTGTGAACCAAAATTGGTCTACATATCCTATCTTTCACAGTGAACCAAACTCATATTTCACATATTTTCTTTATATTAAATAAAAACTAAATAAAACAAATAAAACAAAATAAAAATTAATTAAAAAACACAATTCAAAATTAGTACATGGGAATAATTGAGAAAAAATATTACCATTAAATGCCAGTCAGTCATGTTTAAAAGGGAAAAATTATTTTCAAAGTTAAAAATGTGTTTATTTTTGTTAGTATGATTTGAGGAGATGAAAGATTAAGTTTGATATTGGATCCTTTTACATCAGATACATAAATCAGGTTCTCGAGGAAATATGAGACTTTCATAATCCTTTTTTTCATTTTCAGAAAAGATACACATGACTTTCATACCATTCCACAGCTTTTGTAGTATAATAAACAACAAACTTTTCTGATTCTAGCAAATCTAACATGAAGTCGTCTTTCATAGTCGTCTTTCGTTGCAAGTGAGCGAAGTTTTCATTCAATAGCATCATATTTTCTTCATCTGATTCTCTGAATCATTGACTAGCAGAAGAACTATGTATTAGGTACTATTCTGGATAATTTTTTCACTTGCCTCAGTTTCCGATTCATCTACGTTCATCTTCCAGAACGCTATTTGTATTTGTCATCCTTCTTCTTAGTGGTTTCAGTTTGGGTTTGAGGAAGAGCTATAGTATCTATCTTTGTATCGGTCGCTATAATGTTTTTTCAAAACTTTTTGATCTTCCTTTTCTCCGTTCGAGGTCCTGCTTTAATGGGTGGGCGAGATATTTGTAGTGTCTGAAGTTGACTTGGTGAGGGTTTGGGCTAGGCACCATTTTTCTTAAATTAGATGTTAGTTATATTGAAATTTAACGATTAAAAACGAAAATTCCACATTTAGAAAATTCTCCAATTTTGACGGGCCTCAGTATTCTTGATTATGCATGGCTAATAAACTCAGCTATTTGGGAAATAGTAACCGATTTTCTCGGTAAATATAACATCCATGATTCTAGAGCAGAATAAGTATAGTAAACTTGATGTGTGGTGATGTAGTGTGAGAATGGTAACACAAGATTTTTTCCGGTAAATCTAAGTCTTTTAAGCTAAGATGTGATTCATGATTATCCATGATTAATAAGCAAGGATTTTCCTGTGTCGATGATGAATGAGATATAAAATGCTTGTAACGTAGTTACATACATTCTAGCTAGACACCAGTAAAAATGAATCGTCCAGCAGCAGCCGCAATAAAGTAAGCCAGTCGCCAAGAGAGGAGCACACTACTGATCAGAAGCTTAGTGGTGTCCCGTGTTGGTGGCGTGATAGTAGAACAAATATTCTACACCCGCCACTAGCAGACAGACTGCCTAAAAGTAGCCGGCCGCCAGTGGGGAGATCACTCAGTTGATCACCGAGCATCCAAGTGGACACAAGTTGAAATCACAACCACCGATCGCGCAAAATATCTGTCATCAGACAGAAGTTAACTCCGATCCAAAGTAATAAGACTTGACCTCCACCAGTGGACTACCAGAAGACTGGCTATAAAAGTCAGTCAGCCCTGATAGATTGGTCAATTGTATCCCAGCAGCTCGACCAGACACAGCTCCCGTCCAGCCCTATCTGCAAGTCGTGCTAGCTAATTCAACGGGAAGCGCACGTTAATCGTGCTGAGACGAGAATTAGCAAGCGCACGCATACCGTCCCGTAACCCCCATGTTGGCCACTCTGTACTCTGACGATAAGCGCACGTTAATTCGTGTTGGTCAGAAGAAGTAAGCGTACACATATATTCCGTCCCCGTACCGTGTTGTCTAATTCAACGGCAAGCGCACGTTAATCGTGCTGTCTCGAGAATTAGCGAGAACACGCATACCGTCCCGTACCACCGTGTTGGCTAGTTTGACGACAGGCGTACGTTAATAGTGTTGGTCAAAAGCGTAGTAAGCGCACGCATATATCCCCCGTGTTGGCTACTCCAAACGACAGGTTAATCTTGTTGGTCTAAGGAATAGTAAGCGCCGCTCGTACCCCTCACCTACGCCGCGTAGTTGTATAAGTTAGTGAGTGAGTGAGTTAGTGTAAACTAGGTAGTGTAAAGTCCCTTTTCACCGCTTGTAAGTTTACTCACGTTTGAAAATACGGTAGGTTAGGTGGTGTAACCTTTTGAGGGTTTTTTTGTAGTTGATAAATCGGTTTCATCAAGATAGTATATCCTTGTACCATTGAAGTATTTTATCTCTTAACTTAGGACTTTTGCTAAAAAATCACGTTACAGTTTCTTTATTAAATGGCTACATGACTCCGGCTTCCTTAATGAAATATCCAAATGCCTCTTTCGGAAACACAAAAACTACTGCAAACCAGCTAATCCATTTCTTCTCCACGACTCTGGCCTCTTTATTTTATTCCATATTGACATATCATAGGCAACTTGTATACAGTCTTTTATTGTTAGCCGGTAAAAAATTACCATATACATCTTATAATAATCAATAAGGACTTTTTTTTGCTCCAATTCCTATTTACCCCGTAATTCAGAAAGAAATAACATTTTTTTAACGTAACGCCGAAGAGTGGGATACAGAATGTTCCCGTCTGTGCCCAATAAAAAGTATCGTCAATTATTAATAAACAAGATTAGTAGTAAAGTTATTGACAAAATCTAACTGAATGAATACGTAAGATTAGTGAATATAAGTTTTAATCAAAATTATTTTCATTTTATTGATAAAATATATATGGTGGTTGAAGCGCGTAAGGTTATTCTAAAATTTTTTGGAATAAGTTACATTTATTGTGAAACGTAACATGTGTTTATATCACTTGAAATTATACAAAACAAAACAAAAAAAAAAAAAATTTGCACTATTATGAAAGTAACGAGGAACTTCCCCAGATGATATGTAGTGAGTTTATAACTGCATTTAATTTACGTGAAGTTTATCGATTCGACCAATCTTCAATTGCAGTCAGAGAGTCGAATACTGAACGAAAGAGCTCTATGGAATCTTCCATATTGTATTTCTTATGTGTGTGCCCCCTTTAAATCCGCCACCGCCACCTCTAACATTGAAAACTGCATGCGCGTCATATTGCCATGTTGAGTCTTAATACATAGTACACCCAAGTATGTTTTTACGCGAATTTTTTTTACGCGAGTTTGATTTAACACGAATACAAGAAGCAATAATCTTATTTTTACACGATTTGGTTTGGATAACCCACGTTCTAAGAAAACCTTTTTTGGCAAATTAAATTTGTAGGGAACTTTGTCCTCATGCGGCAAAGTAAAAGATTTTTAAAAAAAATTTATACCCTAGACTCCTGCAGGTACGCTAATGGTTATTTATAATTTCATAAGATGTGTACAATCGCACTAACATTAGTAAATTTTGGATGCTGGTGTTTGTACTTTGTTTACAGAGCCGTAGAAAAGATTTGCGCGAATGCATAAAACCAGGTATTGTGTGGAAATTTAGTGCTGAAATTTAGTTGCTATAAATATTTAGTCAAATCGCTGGGGAAAGTGGTATTGTGTTTTATCAGCTAAAAGTTTGTTTGGTTTTGACAAGTAGATGGCAGTAATTTCCACAATCTTATGTTTAAGCTTCAGATTTATCCCCTCAATATCTTTCTTCCACGCTAAAATTTTGACGTTTGAAGTTGAATGAAGTTAAATACAAGAGTAGCAGTGTATTTTTATTATTATGTTTTTACTAAACAAAATCCGTTTTGTTGATTTAAACAATTCTTTTGAAAAGAAGGATGAGAGTTATTTATTCTACCGTTATACTTAAAACATTTATTAATAAGCTTCATTCTAGTCGTGAATTCCAACCAGTAAAGAAATAAAAAAAAAAAAAAAAAAAATTGCTGCACAAGCTCTAGTAGCATGGATAGAAAATAATGTACAAAAAAAGCATGTCAGCAGATGCAAATTTCATCAAGCAAACAGCAATATATATATTAAACAAATGGAGCCAGGCTTTATCTCGAACAGATTGTATGAATTTTGTGCAAGTACAGGGTGGATGAGAAGGCTTCTGAAAAGGCATGCTGTACATAATTTAAAAATTAAAGATGTAACTGCATCTGCCGATGAGTCGGCTGCTAAAGAAAATCCTTAAAAACTACCTAAAAAAAATTGAAGATGGAGGCTATACTCCTGATAAAATTTAGAATATGGATGAAACTGGTCTGTTTTGGAAAAACAAAAAAAATACCAAAATCAGTAACAAAGGATCGTATAACACTTCTATCTTGCTCCAACGCTTAAGGAGATTTTATATTGAAACCTCTGCTTGTAAATTGATTCCTAGATCACGATTAATGAAATGCGTTAATTTCAATAGATCGTCAGTTCACTGTATGGCAAACAAAGAAGCCTGGGTGAAAGCTGACAGTTTTTCTAAGTGGTTCTATAAATGTTTCATTCTAGAAGCTAGAGACTATATGACAGATATAGGTCTCGTAATTTTAATTTTTTTTGATTCTGGACAATGTAATCGGCCATTCTGTCTTGGAATACCCAAACGTACAATTTCGTTTCCTACCAGGTAATAGTACATCCTTGATACAACTCTCTTAGATCAAGGTATAATTGCTACATTTAAAACACACTACATAACTAAAACGAAGATTCCAATACGAACAAAATGAATGATGAAGAAACATTAGTAGTTATGGATGTGTGGAAGAACTTTTTAATTATAGATGATATCAATCAAATTGGATTAGCGTTACCTCAAATACGACCAACTACTTTGAATCCATATTGGAAAGCTATTTGGCCAGAATGTGTTAAGAGCAGAAATCCGGTCCTTTCTAAAACCACCGAATTTCTCAACATCGTAACATTGGCACATTCAATTGGTAGAATAGGATTTGATGATCTATCGCATGATGCAGATATTGAAGAATTGGTAGCTGGCAAACCCCTTAATGAAGATGAAATAATATATACTATTGGTCATAAAGAACATAGTGATAATGACGAGGAGGAATCTATTCTTAGTGCAGATATAATTAAAAAAGGTCTAAAACTGGCAAATAAATTGGATAACCATTTCGCCAAACATGATCCAAAGAAAAAATAAGCTGGGAAGTTCTAACGTAAAGCTGAATTTATTAATGGCTGCTAAAAGCTCCCTTTTAAAGGACTAGCCAAAACATGAACGGAACGATAACCAACAAAAATAGTCATTTCTTTTGATTCCTGTGGTATTGCAGTTTAACTTAACACAAACACAAACGTTTGATGTTATTATCAGAAAGTGATAGGAATAAAATATTGTTACACATATAAATTAATGCCATTTCTTTTCCTTTTTAAATTAAAATTTACTTTATATATTTATAACACATTTATATACACATGGGTAATGCAGCATTCCTTATGAAGTAAAATGTTCAAGCACATAGAATCGATAACATGATAACATGAATTTTCATATGGTTTATTGTTTTATTTTACTGATTTATTAGGTTTGGAACCAATCTCTATCGGAACGTATCTATCGTGTAAAAACATACTCGCGTATATTATATAACAAATATTCTAAAATTAAAAAAAAAAAACATTTTTAATCATCCTTTTCTGTGCTTTAAGTAATGCTCTAGCCAACAAGAGAACTTTTAATAATTAATACCTACTTATACATGACATATTAAGGAAATACAACACTTTTGGTGTAGAAAAGAGTCGTTGTGGCAAAATACATATAGTCGTTTAAATCATTGCTTTATTCTAAGTCTGGAAGCAAAATTCAAAGATTCATGAATATACGAGCAGTTTCCTCCAAAATAAAACAAAACCAAAACTACTTCACTTAGATACAAATCTAGAAAAGTTCATTTGCAGTTAACCTAAAAAAATTTTTTATTTACAAAATAGCATCCTTGAATCTCTGGGTAATCTTCAAGCAGTAAAATTAAGAATTTTCTTTCGTATTTGCATTGTGATTTCTTATAAACCGATGAGTAAACAAATTTCTCGCGGAAACTTATACAAGTCCCACTCAAGCCTTTATTAACCTTACCTGAACCGTGTACACTGTATCTAAGTAAGTATATAGCAAATTATGAAAATACAAAACTCGTAAAAAAGTCACGGAACTCCTCCCCATTTACATGCAAATTTTTGTTGCCCACAATTTTATTGTTCAGCTTTAATATGGAGTATTTTCCCTATGTATGTATGAATGTAGCTATATTCCACTATGTTCTCATATGTGTCAAGATAGATAGATACAAAGGAGACAATCTCCTCCACAACAACCGATAGTAGATTTTGACTACAGACGCTCAAAAGTGTCATAAACATAGGTCTGTATGCCTGGGAAATAATATGGTTTCTTCACTTAATTTATAGAAAGTTTAATGACTGACAAAACTGCCGTGCTACCGACCTGTCGAACCTATTATAACTTCAACTATTTTCGACAATGGATAACGAATGATGTAAGTAGTTACGTACGTGCCTCTAATCCGGTATGCCACAATCAAAAGCGCCACGTCTAACTCCATTATGTGTGTCCACCCATCATATCCCATTTCGTGCCTGTCAGGCTCCTAGTTCCTCTTTAGGTTGGAAGAAAATAAACGGAGCATTGTAAATTGTGTCTACGGGTCACTTTTTTAGATGAGATCTGATTGTACCACACATGTGTCGCTTCTGTTTGCATGCAGTGGTGTTCCGAAATCACAGCACTGAGCGCACAGAAGGACAAAAGCTGCAAAGATGCACAGTGGATAGTATGGCCTTAGCTTTTGAAATCCATTTTCAAATTTTCCAAGTATGCACGCTGACATTATGTTGGGTTTTACTATTCATAGAGCAAAAAAAGAAAAAACCGAGAGCGAGGATAAACGACTTCATATTAGAAATGAGACATCCAAAAACCTAGCCGTACTTTCTCCGCGCTCGCTGCCAGAAAAAATATATTTCTGCAAAAAGAAAAGGAAAAAAAAACACAACATAGCTTTCTCTGATAACGTATTGATCCACGCGAAGAGGAGAAAGTAAAAGCTTCCTGGAGTTGTGGATCAAAATTGAATGAATTGTGGAACAAGGTCCATATTGCGCACTGCGTAGAGTGTATCCGGTATTGAGAGAAAATTATGCTGCACTTGCTGTACATAAATCTTATAGTCTCTCTCTCTTTGGATACATTAGCACCACGTGTCTGCAGATCTTTAAGTTATGACACTTATGATTAAAGTTGAGAAATTTTGTGCAGAAAATTATACTTGAATGATTTAACCCCGTTCAGCATCGTGTTAAAGCACTTAAGTATATGAGTCAGAGAGTCTGAGTATTCGAGAAATGGCACATAAAATGAAATCCTTAGAGGCCAATTTGCGGTTGTTTAATTGCTAGAAATTGGTCAACCAATTAAACGGTTTTAGATTTACTATATCCAAGGGACATGGAAATGCAAAAGTTGAGCCTAATATTGTGATTCGTTGTTGTTTACTAATTAATCTGGATTTTATAAGTTCAGGAAAATTAAATTTCCGTTACCTAGAAATATGACGATATTAATTCTGTAAAGTGGTGGTAGGTATATGACCTTAACTTGATTTATGCTTCGTGAATATTAGATAGGCGGCTAGGGTGAGAAAAAATATCCTGAAATGGGGTATGCAAATACTTGTAAAAATGACAACTAGATTTTTAGGCAGGGTCATCGGGTTTATGAACAGCCCGCTCTTTTTAGCTGTAAAGTCAGTGCAATATTTATATTTTAAAGAAGAAAATATAGTCATATTCATAGTCAACAAATATGGAGCAACTTATAAAAAAAAAAACGTTTCCTTGGTTACCATTTCAACAATTTTCAGTCACTCACTCTTTCAACAATTATTCGCTTATTACCAATACATTTTGTGGCCATAATTACAGCTTCAGTTAACTGTGTTTTTCCACTTAAAAAAGGGCGGAATGTTTAAAGCATTCTTAAAGTTTCTCCTCAAGTATATCTAAAAAAGGCTAAAACCGCGATCAGCCATAACAATATCGCCCTCCTTAATATGTTTAATAATATTGCTTTTTACAAATATTTCAAGATCACTGATGGAGCCAACAAACGTATCTGACACAAACAAGACCAAACCGTTCTCATCAACTGCAACTAAGAGCCTAAATGTTGGTATATTTTTGTATGAAGAGAAGGTAAGCTGATGAAAGTCCGGATTTTCAGATTTCGTACACCAAATTCCGCATGTTTTTCTCGAATTTTTTTGGAGCACCCTGAGGTACACCACAATTCATGAACATTATTAATTTTACTTTTAACGAATTAAATTGGAAGCACAAGCAAATAAATGTCATTCAAGGCAAGCAAGTATTAGATATAAAGTTACTGCTATCCATAAACGCAGTGGTCATGCCGTCTACATTTCAACATCAGAAAGTAGTGCTCCGCACGCCCTATTGAACAAATTATAATAGGAATTGCATACAAGTTGAAATCTGGAAAAAATGACTATGGTCACCGACGAGTTTTTATAATCTAAATTGATACTTTTGTGTCATATCAACTGGACCATTAGTCACTAGTCATTTTTTCCAGATTTCAAGGCGTTAGTGCATAGTTCGATTCTTCTTTTAAGTTTACTTTTTATGATGGAGAATTGTTGAGCCTACAACAAAATCACTAGTGTAAGATTAACGTCAGTCTCTATTCCCTAATATGGGAATTGGGGAGATTCGTACCTCCATACTTTACATAATTACTTTAATTCTATTGGAAGCGAACCAATTTTATCATACGCGTCACTGTTTAATATAGTTAACTCATTCTCAGATCCAATCAAGCAAAAGTAGAAAATATATAGAATATACAAAATGCTGGCTAACTAAGTTAGTGGTAAGCACAATATTAAAGGGAACCAAAGCAAAAAAAAAAATAAAATAAAATAAGAACTGCGTAAAAGAAACAATATATTAAGAGAAAACTAAAAAAGTGACAACTGATAGCAAAATCAAGGTAAAGAATTCAGAAATCCAGAAAAGTGATGTGCAGGTATATTTACAATTTATATTAAATCAAAGGTGGTTAGTGCACCTGAAGGTATGCGAACCAAAGTAAGAATCCTCAGAATACCACCACAGAATTATTCCTTTGAGCACAGACTGGTAGACTATCACATTTTCGTATGACCTGCACAAAGTAAGAATGCTTTTGAATTTAAGTTTGGAAGTTCTTTAGCAAGAGATTATGATGTCGAGTTGAACTGAGAGATAAAGGTGCCCTCGTTTATTAGAGTGGAGAAGATTATATAAAATTTGTTTATATATATATGTGTGTGTGTATGTATGTATAAGATATTTACATATATATATTCCTAATGAGCATTGACGATAAAAGTCGATATTTGAAGAAACACAAGATGATATGAACAAACTATTGATAAACAGACTACTAATTGAACAGAGCCATTGAAAGCGACATATTGTTTCAACTAACAATGAAAATAAAGGAGAAATTTAGCATTTAAAGAAAAAGCGTGATAATATAAGGACTTTGGTTTATTTAAAAGGCATGTGACAGAATATCCTGTTGGCGGATAATCTCAGCCATCTTATCACAATCAAATCGGAGACATGATTACATCAAGTAAACTTTCCATTCAGCTATATGCTCTAATTTCTCAAAAAATTAGCATAAGATATAACGGTATTATTAATAATGACCGGTGGTAGTTATTCTAAATAGTATTTCTGTCTATACATGAAGATATCGGTAGACTTGCTTATTCTATCCAAGTTTTTATTGATCTAAACAGTACAATAATCATCAGTACTAAGCCTATGCGCCTATTCAAATAAATCATTTATATAAAGAAAAGAGGACCGGTTAAAGAGTTGAGCCCTTTGGTATACCATAACTGAGAGTTGAGAGAGCTGAAAATCCCTTACATACGTGGCAGAAATTTGTAATAAGGGACAGCTATATTGCAAAAATTGAGAAATCTCTGTAACTTAATAAAAAGACGGTCATTATTGATCAAATGGAATATTTTATTGAAATCAAGGTGGATCTTAAACGATATATGTCGACTGCAGCAGTATGAGGCTAGATAACCTGTTAAAACCCAAAGGCATCATAATCACCTAAATTAGAATTTAAAAAGATCATAGCACAATTTCTCAATTTCCTGTACCATCCCTGTAAGCCAGTGACTTCAATAAGAAATTGTTTTTCTTGATTTTCATATTGCCAAGCAAAATTTCTTTCATAAAATTGAAATATAATTCAAGTTAAATTTTTTTTGATAAATTCTCGAAATATTATGATGATACAGGAAATTTTTGTTAAGCTTCTTATTATGTATTGAGAATTATAAATCCATTTTATCAATTTGATTATTTAGCAATTTTTTTTAATTATAAATGTATAAACGATTGGCAATAAAAGAAAAGACACAGTCATTATTTTTAATCTGAAAAGTGATCGTTTGAATTTCTCTTCTTCAGAATAGTGCATAAGTATTGTACCTATAAAAATATAGGTTTTACACAAAAACGTCGAGAATACTTCACAAGGCATGAAGCATACTCTCTCTCTACCACATAAAGAGCCCCAACGGAGTCCTCACATTCTAAAATATTTGCAGTGATCTTATGTAAAACTGACAAAATTTTGATTTGAATAGCTCCTCCGCTCTAAACTACTATTCATACAGAAAAATGGTGTTCTGATAATCTTAAGCTTGTTTTCTTATCTTCCGAATCGTGGTTCTACACAAAACCCTTGAGAATACTTTCTAAGCCATGAAACAGAAATCTATATGTGTGCGTTGGGAGTCCGTTCTCTAAAATATTCTATATTGATACTTATGGAAAAGTACCAAACATTGATTTTATATATGCTATAAGCCTAAACTACTATCCATACAGGAAAATACATTCGATAACATCAGCCCACGGCATGCCATGATGGCGCAGCGTCACATAAAATGATTAGCTGAGATTTTTTGTTTGAGGAATCGTAGTCATTTCGTTCTGATGAATTTTTTTAAATAATTTTGTTAGGAAAGGTATTAAGATTTCATTTCGGTTCGGAAGATAAGAAAGCAAACTTAAAATTATCAGAACACCAGTTTTTGGTATGAATAGTTGTTTAGAGCAGAGGAGCTATTCAAATCACAATTTTGTAAGTTTTACATAAGAGCATTGCAAATATTTTACAATGTTAGAGCTCCGTTGGGGCTCTCATGTAGTGGGGAGAGAGTCTGTTTCATGGCTTGAGAAGTATTCTTGAAGGCTTTTGTGCTACACCTAAAGTGCTGAGTACATAGCGCTCGTTCCATTACATTCTGTTTCGGTACGTTTCGACTTAACTATGAAGTGATTACAACGCCCCGGACCGTCACGTTATTTGACTGTTATCTAACTGTTATCTTAACTTTGTTTTTAAAGAAGTTTGTGAAATAATATCAGCTAAATGAAGGAATTATTTGAATTATTTCAAATTTTACATTGAATATAAAAATGTTTTCGAGAGGCAGAAGGAGAAGGCGGTGGGTAAAACAATTGAACATGGACAGGGATATTTCTGGGTATTGCGTAGCAACTTATCATGGGATGAAGGAAACAAAAGTCACAATTAATAAAAGTCTCAATTCGGCCCACAAAGATTTCGAATGCAGACTGTCGATAATGTTATCGTATTACAGGTTTTTATCACAAGGTAGAATATACTGTGCCCAAGGTGTCGGCCCTAATTTTTATCATGGAGTTTTAAAATGGGCAAAAGAATCGGCAGAAATATCATACTAGAAACATATGATATTATCCATTTTGTCCATTTTATATAAATCACTCATTATAAGTTAAGTTATTTAATTTAAATTCGATCAAGTAGCACCACAGTCTGCAATTGTAAACAAACAAAATTCGAAATTTGGAGGTTATGTCTTCCGCCGAAATTGAAATTTGCTCAAATTCTCCGTTCCGTTTCGATCCGTTTTTTACAATATGAGCAATTACACAGCATTGGGTAAGCTAAAATTTGATAGCTTTAACTGACGGAATGGAATGGGCGCTATGTAATCAGCACTGATTTCTCTAAACAACAACCTACGCGCTGCATAGAATAAAACTTTCAGCAGATTACTTGTGCGGGAAAATCATCCACTTTCAGCAATTGTATCGTCTAAAATCTGACTGGTAGCAGTATACATTTTTTCTATAAAAAGTAGTGATTTGAGAATTTATATTTTTTTTTTGTACTTTACTAAAACAAACAGAGTAACTTGCAAAAATTCGTCATTTTGGAATATTCTTGTTCTTCCAAAGACGAACGATGGATATTGCAAGTCCTGAGAATTAAAAGGCAAGCAATTTTTATTAAAGAATAGGCGAGATATCATCAGGTCTAATACCAGACGATTTTACACTAATTTATTCCAGATTTTTTAAGAGAAATATCTTGTTTGAGCTAGCAAATGATGTTAAACTCTAACTGACATATTAAATAAGTATAGCTAGCCAAATTCAACTGAGATACGTTAAGCTCACCTTGCCGCAATTAACGGATCACATATATTTCAATGCATCCAACCTTTACTTCTACGTTACTTTTATTTCTTACTATTTGAGGTTATTAAAAAAAATATTCATAAATTGCTTTATGAATTTTTACACGAGAGATATGTAATGAAACCTTTTTCTGCTCCTGCCAGGAAATTAGGTTAGAATGCTTATTTACAGCGAGTTGTACCACCTCCGATAGCAGTCTTCTTGAATACACAAACTTTTTTAACTTAAACCATTCCTAATTCATCAAACCAGTTTCTAATTTCCAATTAGTATTTTCCAAAAATTTGCAATTACGCATTGGAAATATCCGGAAAGGACAACCTTCTTGCTTACATGGGTCTATGTTAACTTTCGCGAGATGCATTTAGTAGCTTTCCACGTTCTAATAACAAAGAAGAACAATAAATGACATTTTCATCCTTTTCATTGCTACAGTATAAACATACATATGTACGTGCAGTACTACATTAACAAGCAAATAATTACCAGATATGTATTTACCTAACAAAAAATTCACCCCCAATTTTGTCACCAGAAAAATATTTACAGTTGAGTAAAAGTACGTGTGATGTGAGCTATTGGTTATTGCAAAATTGAGTGTACATTTTTTATAAGGATGTTCTGGATTTGTTATTTATTTTTGTATGCTACAAGTTAATTACATACGTGAAAATTTCGATTTTGCTTTAAATGTAAACGAATTTCGTAGTCAAAATCGAGCGTAGCTACACAGCATTAAAAGAATTTGTAAAATTGAATGAAATTGAAAACTTTTACTGCAAAGTTTATACTTTATTTATTTTAGTATTTCTACAAATGAAAACTTTTATAACTTTATAATATTTTAATATTTCTACCGTTAAAATTATAATTACTAAGGCGAGGATGTAAATTTCATTATGCCTCCGTTATCGTGCATTGTATTTTCCCGACCAGTAATGGAGAAAGGGCGGACGGAGTTTTCGCAAACTATCATTTTACGAAGCGTGACTAAAATATCTGTTGAGCGGTGTGTGATATTTGAGTTCACGAACTCAAGAAAAATGTAAATATAAAACATTCTATTATTTTAATAACAAAAAAAAAACTGTAATTGAAGTCACTTCAAAACCTAGATTTTCACAATAATGAGAGAAGTTCGAGCTTGGCATAGAAAGGCCGCCAAGGAGTGGCAACACATACGAGGGTCACTATTTATATTTTGAGCCTAACAATAATACAAAACATTAATTTGTCAACAAAAATGGCTTTATTGCTTTTCAAAGTATTCGCTACGCTGATTGATACACTTTTGCACGCGTTTGAACCAATCGGCAAAACATTTTTTCCATTCCGTTTGAGATATCTCCAAAACATGGATTTTGAACGCATAAACAGCTTCTTCGGGCGTCAAAAATCGTTGTCCACGTAATTTGTTTTTGATGTGTGGGAACAAAAAGAAATCGTTAGATGCCAAATTAGGACTGTACGGAGGAGGATGCATTAATTCGATTTTTTCACTGGTCAAATAATCAGTTGTTTGATGAGATGTGTGAGAGCTCGCATTGTTATAGTGAAGAACGATTCGTCAACGTTTGTTTGTTTTCCTCAATTCACCAAACACTTCTGGCAAACAAATGGTGGTGTACTATTCAGAATTGACTGTTCTTTGTTGCTCCAACGGTACAGGTGCCATATGACCTGTTAGTCAAAGAAAATCAGCAACAATTTGCTTCGCAGTGCTTCGACCGGGAACAATTTTGTTGGATTTGGTTCATCTTGGAAGACCCGTACAGTCGATTGCTATTTAGTTTCGGACTCATATGTATAGATCCATGATTCGTCACCCGTCACGACTTTTTTGAACATCTTCTGAAGCACCATGACTATATTTCTTGAGCATTTGTTTACACCAATCGACACGAGCCTTTTTTGAACGATTATCAAGTTATGCGGGATCCAACGTGAACAAATCTTTTTCGCTGCTAAGTGTTCATTCAATATCTTATATACGCTGGTGGAACTAATGTCTAAGGTTGCCTCAATCTCACAGTATGTCACATGACGATCTTTCATTATTAGTTTTTGCACAGCATTAATGTTTTGTGGCTCAACAACAGATTTTGGACGACCTTTACGAAATTCGTCGGTGAGCGAACGGCGGCCACGATTGATTTCGTTTAACCAGCGTTTTACAGTGGCGAAGGAAGGGGCCTCATCTCCAAAAGTGCAAGTAAGTTGATCGATGCACTCTTGTCTTGATAATCCACGTCGAAAATTGTAATATATCATCGTACGAAAATGTTCACGTGTTAATTCCTTAATTTAGAGAAAAAAAAAAAAACGTTTATTGTTAGTCAAAAGGTTCTGAGAACGTTTATGGTAAAAAATGTCAAACTTTACGAATATGACAATGGTTTGCATAGGGAAACACTAGTGTTGCCAAGGCTCTTAATATAAATAGTGACCTACGAACTTCAATATCCCGAATTCACGCGTACAAGGAGAACTTAGTATGTAAATGTTAAAATGCCAGTAAATATATATATATATAAAAAATCATACTTTAAATGCAGTAGGTACTTAACTTTTTGGCTTTGTCTCCTAAATCAAATTTTCCTCGTTTAAATTTTCTGCTTTTTAAATTTTAAGAAAAAACTTCCATTGACTACTGTCGTTAAAAGCTCGGCGGGAACTGTTTGCTTCAGCTACCCAAATGGTTTTTTTTATAAGAAATTTAATCCTATTTAAAGTTTAAGTTTCATGCGAACAACCGCTTTGATACCAGAACACATTGACGGCAACGCCTACAACGGGTTTCGTTCTAAGGATGGAAGATCCAGAGACAGATCTGGCAACAAGATCTGCCCATTCATTCCATATGATCCCGATGTGTATAGGAATCCACTGCAGGGACACTTTGCTGTAGATACACAACTTATCCACAGACGTCCTGTAGTGTCCACTTAGATGTTATCCGAGGGCCACTCAGATCCATCAAGGCTGCCTGACTATCCGAGATGATAACAATAACCTTTCCCCTGTTTTCAGCATCAAGGGCTATCTTCGGTGCCATTGCGAACGCGAAGACTTCAGCCTGGACCTGGAAGACGGTGGTATGCCTTTCAAGTGAGTATTCCAACCCGATATCAGATTCAAGAAAGTAAGCACCAGTACGGGCACTCTTATTGGACCGGAAAAGGCTTTCAGGAAAACATACAGAGAAGTAATTCCCAAAACGAAGCTCTGGAACCATCGCATGATGTAGCATGTGGGCCGGAGGGCCTCCGCGTTCCAGCCCACACGCCAAGAGTTATAGGAAGAACTAGTTCAGCCGTCTTCCCAACATCCCCATGAGCGCAATCTACACACAGCCCTTTTGGCATCTGCCGACAGACAGACATGCAAAAATCAAAACAACTTTTAATATTATGCATGCGTGTCCAATCCATTTTGCTCTACTAGCATTATTTCTGTGCATTACAAAAGAAGTGGGAAAGCTCCCTTTCTCTGCGCAACGATTTCGAAAGAGCTTTTTTCTTCAGTGGTTTTGACCAAGCTCTATCACGAAGTTAAGAAACGAGCTAACAATCTATTCTAATTCGTTTGCTTAAATTAATGCTTAGCATATTTCGTTTACTACGCTTAATTGTTGTACTCAGGCAGATTAATACAGCCCACCCTCCACATTCTATCATCATTGCATACATTACATATCTGAACTCTTTTATTATCCTTGTAAATTTTTATCTTATTAAATAGGTTTTTATAAGGACTTGCAAAGATAGAGAATTCAAATTAAATTAAATTTATTTAAATAGTTTCCATCCGACTGGCTTTTTTTTTTTCATATTTTGAATAAACACAAAAAAATACCAAAGTTAAGCGTTTCATAAAATATTCACTTCAAGGCGAACTTTTCTCAACTAATTTAAAAATTAAATTAATACTGTGGTGCCTGCTTTTTCGTTCATTACAAGGAATGCTGCTGGTGGTTAAACTTATTCAAGTGAAATTTTTCCCTTTATTGGTGAAATAACTTAAATCAATTGCTCCGTAGAAAAGTAAATTTGGAGCTCTGGTTTTTCATAGGAAAGTTCAAAACTGAGTTTAAATAGTTAAAATGCTGATTATATCTACAAAATTATATTTCACTGGCCGGTTGCTTGCTATGTATATAAAATCCTGATTATTGTGTATGCATAGGAAGCAGGTGATTACCGGAGGTAATAAAACTTCTTTGAATTAATCTGAAATATCGATTGGTCTTGTTTTAGTGGTGCATAATTCCGCCCGCATGGAGGAAATTATTTCTGCGGTTTGTTTAAAGTTTAATTTGAAATATTTTCACATATGCATATGTTGGTATATATGTACTTAGTTAGATATGCAGGAATTTTTGAATTGTTGAATTAGCTATGGAAAAATTATGACTTTGTTTTTTTTTTCTGGTAAGTTCTCTGTTAAATCACATAAATAAAAGAGAAGGTGCCAGAAATCACAAGACTAATAGTACAACGTTGTAAACTTTATTCAATTTCAACACAAACAATTCAAATCAAACATTAAGCTTAAACTATGAGTTCAACTGTGTAAAATAGAAATATTCATTAATATAAAGAACAAACAAGTAAAAAAGGTAATATTTCTCTAAGACCAATTTTTATTATATTAGATGAATGTCCGTATGAAATTTCATATGGGCACCCATTTGAGCAATATTGATTTTTGCAGTGGTTTTTCGCATATATCTAAAACGGTTCGTCGGACAGAAAAAATGATTATTACCAATTTTATAAAATTTCATATTCTGAAGAAGTTTTTAGTACAATAGAAATGTTTGGGACTGATCGTTTTCACACTATCCGTAAAAACCAAAATTTTTATATGGCAACACCAAGAAGGAGTTGCCCGATTTAGTCCATTTTTAAATTTTATTTGCTAGTACAATGAAAACACTATGTACAAAATTTCAGCTCTCTACGTCGACGCGTTCTCATGCAGTGTCCAAATATATAGTGTAAAACGAAATTTTTGTATGGCAGCCCCACGAATGAGTTGCTCGATTTGTCTCATTTTCGAACTTAATTTTACTTTTTTTTTAAAGTCCGTGTACAAAAAATTCAGCTCTCTAAGTATACGCGTTCTCGAGTTATCGTGCGCATAGACGGATGGACGGACGGACGGACTGACAGACTGACAGACGGACAGACGGACGGACATGCAAAAATCAAAATAACTTTTAATATTATGCGTGGGTGTCCAATCCATTTTGTTCTACCATCATTATTTCGAGGTGTTACAAACGGAATGACAAACTTCATCTACTAGGGTATAAAAAACTAAATAATTAATTGTGGAGGACTCAGTCTTGACTCGAGGATACCTTCTCCGTCGTCGGTTTGTCTGAAAGTAGAAAAGATCACTGCAGATTAATTCTCGTGTTTTAATTATCTGGACGGATCAAAACTTAGCCACCCATATTAATGTGCCTAGAGAACTTGCTAGTTAAAAATAAAAGTAAATCTTAGAAATCGGTTCAGTACGCCTGATATTCACAAGAGACTTTAAAAACATTATATCAAAGATATCGGCTCAGCTTATTCGATATGCATAGGTGATTTGCGATGCAAAGTCAAAGATACTTGTAATTATCGGCTTAGCTCGCTCGATATCTACGGGCAGCTTATGACCAAGGATGACAATAGTG
Organism: Dioctria rufipes; assembly: GCA_963924295.1. Lineage (NCBI taxonomy): Eukaryota > Metazoa > Arthropoda > Insecta > Diptera > Asilidae > Dioctria > Dioctria rufipes. Next base: position 264,734,221 of record OZ002741.1, on the reverse strand, counting down.
ATTAGTAATATATGGGCTCAGCACGTTCGATATCTTAAAGGTGGTGAGGAATCTTGATCAGCAATCAGAATGCGGGATGTGGATGATTCAGCATATCTGGAAAACGGCTTTGAATACCTGGATGTTATATGATTGTCTCTCGAAAAGTATAATTTGTATTTTCTACCGAGAGTTAAAAGCAGTCTGTACTCTTGAATGGAAAGTAAAGTGTCGATAGTGTACATATATTTTTTTAAGCAAAAAAATATTTTCATAAAAATATTTCTAATTAGTTATTATTGCAGTATCTCAGAATTATTTTAATCTATTTTTCTCACCAAGGTAACTTTAGCTTCTTTAGTTTCATGTCTTGCAAATCAATCTTTCGTTACTCGACACTACATAGCTGTTTGATCTTCTGAGCAAATATTTTTTCTTAATTTTTAAATTTTTATCACCCAAAGGTCTCTTTCTCAAATGACCAATAACCGACTGTTGAGTATGTATTGAATGCTGTCTCTAATAAAACGTACTGTTTATGTTGCTGTCTTCATTTATTTAAATCATTTCATTATCAGATGCACGAGCTTGTGGAATATTTGTACTATAATAATTTTCTAAATTAGTATCTCCAAAAGATCTTGATTTAAGTATCCTTCAGTAGGCATCATTCAGAAACAGTATTCGTATTGCAGTCTTTTTCAAACTGCTGATGCTCAAGAGTTTGCAGAATTTGTTGCCTGTTTCAGAGCGATATAATTACTAGACACCGAAAAAAATTAAGTAGCAATTAAGAAAATTTTATATCAACCCTCTAAAAATTTAAGAAAAACTTTTTCCAGCATTTCATATCACGAGTTTTTGGCCGTTGATAATTTAATTTGTTTGTTAACTCTGTCCACAAATTGGCAATCACTTAGGCTTCATTCGGACTTAGTTAGGCGTTCTTTGCAAAATTTTGATTGTTTTCCATTAAAGTAACACGACTTCAGTCTTTCTGCAGAGTTGTTACCTGAACACTAAAGAAAAAATAAGATTACAATCTTATATCTTTGTTATATTAGAGACAGACTTGTAGTTCAAATATTGCAGTTTGCACTAAATTGCAAGTGTGTCTGTCTCTATATACTGAGAAACAACTATGTATACACTCGGTGTACACTCAGTATGTAGAACATTGAAAGTCAATATTGAAATCGCGAAAAATAATGGAAAAATAAAAAAAAAAAAAAATTTAAAAACCGAAAGTTTGAATTTGAAGTGTCATAACTCTGGAGGGGTAAGGGGTACGAAGGTGATTTAACATTCATATGAAAGATCTTAATATCCACATACAGCATCATCGTAAAATAGACCGTATACCCTCTACTTTTCAAGATATAGGATGTTTAAGGGATTAGTCTACTTTGCGCGCTGCACAAAAAGGCTATCTTTACTAATTTTTTGGTAGCTATAGGTATAAGTATTGATATAAAAGTTGTTGGGCTTAATAAATACACTGTCGAAATATAGGAAAACATTTTTTAATTTTTTATTTTAAACACTTTTTATATACAAAAATGATAGACAAACGTAACGTTTCAAAAAGTAGGCAGTTGAGTTGCGTGAGTCATATCTCTGGAACGAGTTATCTTAAATGAAAATATCACATGGAATTAGATTAAGTATAACAGTGAGTTCGTCCTGAACTACGATCATCTCAAAATTTCTATTTTTAATATATCTTTTATAGCACAAATCACTGAAAAAAGAGCTTTTTTTTTTTTAATAAGTCCGCCATTTTGTTAATTATGTATAAAAATTAATTAGCATTTTTGTGTATAAAACGTGTTTAAAATAATAAATAAATTTTTTTTCCTGCATTTCGAAAGTGTGTTTATTAAGTTCAACAATTTTTATATCAATACCTGTAATAAAAACTCAATAAAAAAATTAATAAAAATAACCTTTTTTGTAGCGCGCAAAGTAGACACACTGTAACTCGATAGGATGACATTTTGCCCCCACTCCTACCATACAACTTTTTATTTGTCTCGATGAGAGGAATCATTTGAAAAAATATAGCCATATTAGGCAGGGACACCCGGTATAGTACCTACAATATTAAATCAAGGATATCATAATTTAATTTTTTTTTTTAATAGCAATTTCCTTCGTAAGATCTTTTTCCATGTGGAATATATGCAATGGTACAAGCTTAGAAATATTTTTCTGGTGACCATGAAAGATAACTTTTCGTGGCGCGGATTATAACAATAATTTTACTGGGTAAATTATAAAAATATTATAGATAATGAATAGAAATTAGCTGAGACAATTTCATGTTGCCATGGACGAAATTTTTAATTTCGAGTTAAATTAAGTTCGAATCGAATTCGATTTATTACATAAATAATATAAATTTCAAAATTTAATTTAATGTAAAAAATGGAATATATATATTGAGGAATTTTTGATATAGGTACTCATTAAATGAAAGGAAATATTATTTTGTAATTTTTAGTGCGGATTTCGAAGCAGCATTTTTAAAATTATTTCCTTTTTTCTATTTTAGCCTTAAATTATTTTCAAAAAATTTAAAATTATAACATTAATGAATTTTCAGTTGGCTCTAAATAAAGGGAAATTAAATTTGCCAGTTTTACGTTTTGAACTTAAAACTAAGAAATTTTGAGTTGTGTTACTATTGTTTCGAACGAGCGAGGCACCAAAATTTTTATTTTCATAAATTTATTGTTTAATTAATTTAAAAAAAATTGCTTTCAGCATGAGGCTCGAATGCACAAAATTTTAATTTGCATTAATTCGTTATTTTATTGGTTTAGATAAAAAATACATGTCTGTCTAATGTGGGGTTTGAACCCACGATCCACAGATTAATAACTTTTGCACACGATTTTAGGTTATCTCCTAATTGCTCAAAATCTCCAACACTTCATAATTAAATGCGTTGAGCTCCTCTAATCGACACTCCTATATCTTTCGCATTAATTCGATTAGATTTTGCTTTAGACCTCTATTTTATGTGAGTAAAATCATGAACTGATTTTAACTTATCCTGACTTTACATTTTTAGTAGAAAAACGGGTTAATTCAACATCGAGAAATTATATTTTCCTAATGAATGTGCAGAAGAAAGTCCAAATAGTTATATATATTATATGGGTGTACCCCAAGGTTTAAGTATAATTATTGCTTATATCTTCTTTTTAGTTTTTCTTAATTGAAGAAATTTGCTTTGATTATGTACTTAACGAGGACTGTAAATTTTAGGCCCAGCCGGTAAGCTTACTAAAAAGATTTTTTTTTTTGCTAATTACTTTGTAATTTTTGCTTCTTATCTAAAGAGTTATAAATGATACAAATAAAATTAATTTATTCTCTCATTTGTCTTCACTGTAATTTCTTATCTCGCACTGAATTAAAAAAAAAAAATGTTTTGGCTCGTTTTACTTTCGTTTGCCTTGGCAAGCATAACAGTTCGTCGATTTAGAAGATAGGATCTTTTATATTATAAATGTGTTGAACATGGATGTGAACTTCTTACAGAAATCGCTAATGAATCTTAAATTCGACAATTAGTGTAAGCCGCCAGTATCAGTTCTCGTCCCTTAATTTCATTCTGAGAATATTTTTTGACTTCAAGCGACAAATGACGGTAACGACGGTAGTATCATTAAAAAAGGACTAAGAACCATTAAAACTTAATGAATTGTAAAACAAGCAGCATCCGGCACTGGAAAAGTTGAGAGGGAGTGAGCTGAGGATACAACAGTATAGAAGTGTCTATTTGCTACCATTACAAAATTGTTTTCGCAAGTATTTCTGTTTCATTTCCTGTTTTGTTTTTTCACACAGCTATACATATATAGAGAAAATACTGAGGTTTTTCCTTTCTGTAGCGCTCATGGAGCTCATGATCATTAAAAATTCATGACCATTCCCAATCCTTTTGTTTAAATTAAATATTGCAATGGGGACACCAAACTTTAAGTTCTATGCACCTATGAACATTGGTAGTTAGTTGCATAGCACAAAATTTTCCACAATTTATGCGATAAGATTTATGGTTTTACGTAGACTACACAAATATGCAAAGATTTAGTTGTTATACATATCTATGGGTCTGGAGAAAATGTAGAAAATGTTTTCGTAAATGTATTTCAGGAATTTCGAAAAGTAAGGGAATTTAGCAAATCAACTTAATTGTTTGGGTTGAGTTAAAGACCCCTAAAGTTTCCGTTGTACACTTTTGTAGAATGGTTGGAAAATACTGGAAAAAACCTTCTTTTTCTTTATTTTAGAAATTTAAATAAATTAATTCAGGTACCGTTTCAGGCAGTATAACAGGCATGCATATATATATATATATATATATATGACATATGAAAGTATGTGTCGGAAAACTCCAGCGGGAAATATAACAAGCGCTTCCAATAGACTAAGAGCTGGCGACCAAAATACTTACGTCATTTCATAAAAAAAAGTTTCCATCTTATCATACTCTCTTAACCTCTCTTAGGCCTAAAAAACGGTCAAGTTACGTGATATCATAAAGACTAATTTTTAGTGGGCAGCAGAGAATTATATTTCATGATCAATGGTAAAAAATTTTTGTTGCTGGGAAAGTGCGGTGGTAGACGGCAATAAAGACGCGGAAAAATGTGTACAACTTACTTCATACCACGTTAACTTGAGAACGTTTACACTTAGTGTGCTGAAATTTAGCACACGGGCTGTTTTAGAGAAAAAAAGTAAATTTAGTTTCGAAAATGGGACCAATCGGGCAACTCATTCGTAGGGTTGCCATACAAAAATGTTATTTTTCACTATATATTTGAACACTACCTGAGAACGTGTCGACGCACAGCGCTGCAATTTTGCACACGGCGTTTTCATAAAAATGTCAAATACAAGAAGTGGACCACCAAATCGGTAACCCTTTCTTGATTTTATAGGTAAAACCAAGAAAGGGTTGCTCGATTTATTTAATTTTTGAATTTGCTTTTACTATTTTCGTGAGAACGCTATGTGCGAAATTTCAGTGCTGTATTTTGGTGCGTTTTAAAACAGTATTCAAAAACGAAATTTTTGTATGGCAACCCTATGAAGGAGTTGCCCGATTGGTCCCATTTTTTAACGTAAATTTACGCTTTTGTTTTTTTAATAAAAAGCCCGTGTATAAAATTTCAGCACTCTAAGTGAAAGCGTTCTCGAGTTATCGTGGTATGCCTTTATGAAATCACATTTTTCAACGGATTTTTCTTTAAGCCTTCGTGGTCGTCCCGCAGCTCCCGCCATTGCTGGAAGCCCGACAGACTTTTGAATAAGCTATCAACGATGTTAGGAGAGTAGTCGCTAGCTCTCTGTCTACAAAAGAAGCTGTGAAAAGGCGCTTCGTTTGCACTGCTTTGATAAGCTAACTCAAAGCGGTCCTTAATGTTTTTCGTAGAAGAACGCAACTCAAATGTCGAATGTGCATCTGATAGTTGTAAGGAAAGTTTTTCAGTTATTATGCGTGCATTAACCGTTTGAGTTTTCCTGGGATTTGTATGAATCGTACGAAAAATTATCCGGCAGCTCTACTTTTATATTCAATAGGCATTTATTAAATAAAGCACTCTAAAATATCTGACAAAGCACATACTTAGAAGATCCATGTTCTAGCTAAAGTACGCAATATGAAAAGCAGAAGAGCTTTCATAAAAGGTTTACAAAAATATACGAAACGCTTCCTGCTTGGTGGAAACGAAGTGTCTCTTTTTTTTTAATTATTATTAAGCCAAGCTCAGGGGATACCCTATGATGCAAAGCACAGAATGGCAGGAAGGAGATAGGAAAGGATTAGGGGATATGAGGAGAGTGGCGGAGGTGCTGATGTATGTCGCCCTTAAACTTCCGCAGATTGTATGCCGTAGGAAAACAGAAGATGGTAAGCTGTTCCACATTCACACTGTTCGGGATAAAAAAGCATCACGGAATTTTACTGTACCGCCGAAAGTAATTTGAAGGATTAAAGGATGTGCGCGGTTTGCAGCGCGAGTATTGCGTGCAGAAATCATTCTACAAAGGATTAGACTAGATATTTCATCAGAACATTGACCATGACCATGAGTTAGTCGATATGACAAGTTATTGCCAAATCACCAATGAGCTCGAAGGCTCTCTTTCGGACAATATCCAATTAGGCTAAGGCTGTGCGACCAGCCCCGGCCCATATATGGGAGTTGTATTCCATTCTAGGTCTAGTGTAGGACTTGCAGAAGAGCACTAGATTTGACGGACTGAAATGTTTCTTACACCTTTTCAGAAATCCAATACATTTCGATGCTTCTTTGGCAACAGAGAAGATGTGATCTGTTCAGTTTAACTTACTGGAAACATTAATGCTAAGAATGGAATGCTTAGTGACAGTGAATCAGAAACTAATGCTTCATCAAACGAAACGGGTGGGGTTAAGCTATGACCTTGTTTTAATGAGATGAGACAGCCTTGGGTCTTAGATGCATTGAATTCGACGCGATTAGCTTTGCCTCAAGCGAGGATATTGTTAAGATCGTTATTCAATGATCTAATTATGCAATCTCGGAGTCCGCAAGAGTGTCAAAGATGTAAGCAAAATCAAGAGTACTGTCATCTGCGAAACTATGGATAGGATTGAAAGTAAGAGAAAGCAGATCATTAATGAAAATTAAAAAGAGAGTTGGAGAGATAACAGAGCTTGGTGGCACACCGGAATTTATGGGACGCGGTTCAGATGTAACGACATCTATTACAACACGTATTTGGCGACTAGATAGGAAACTTTCAATCCATAATAGAAGAGGATGAGAGAGACCAAATGCTTTAAGTTTGGCTAAAAGGGCTGGATGCCAGACTCTATCAAAGGCCTTTTAAATATCTAGGGCAACGATTTTAGACTCACCAAAATTGTGAAAACTACGGTTCCAACGTTCCGTAAGAAAGGTCAGCAAGTCTCCAGATGGGTGTCTACATCAAAAGAGAAAACACAGTTCCTGCATTTTGCTAGCTCGCAAGCAAACGGACACAGCATGCACGTGACTTGCTCCCTCTATCGAACGAGTATTTTATTTTGCTTCTCAGCGCGCGAGCTAGCGAGTCAGATGTTGCCCGCAATTAACCTGGACATAGATAAGCTGCTCGGTGGACATTAGCCTCTAAATATATTTTCTAATTTTCTACTATAAAATTGACTATTAAATCTTTTAATCCTAACATAAACTTAATTTCCAAAACTTAAGTTTTTCAGTAATATGTTAATAATTCACTACAAACAATTAATCACATATTATTAAGAATCAAAAAAGTATTCTATAGATACTATTGTACATTGTGCGTTAACAAAATTTTTGGTAAACATTAATTACCTACATCAATTGCAAATATGTTGATAAATTGATAATAAAAAATTAAAACGAAGTAAAAACATACTAATTGTATGCTTAACTTAACTTATATTATTAGATCTACCGAGATTCCGGTTTTATTTAAAATAAATTAAAATATACATACTTACAAACTTAATACACCACTAACTGAAATAAATAATAAAATCATAATTTTCTGTAAATAGAAATTATATATAAAATACGGTACCTGATTTTTGGAAATTCTAATTATACTCTGCTTCCTAAATGAAAATATTGGAAATATGTACATATATAGAAATAGAGAAAAAACTATGCATATTCGTGAAAGCTCTCCTTCATACTTTTCAATCCGTTTGCAAAACAGAATAAAATTCTGAATCCACGAAAAAATTCATCACAGTATGCTGATGCTCATCTATTACTTTCATTAAGTTTGTATTCACATCAAATTGATGGTACGCCCTACGGAAAATGTGCGTAAGGTCAGGAAAATTTCAGTTTGGGGTTGTCGTTCTACCAATTTAACCTGAGCAACATTTTGTAATTTTTCCATTTAAATTAAGTTATTTTATTTATTTGTTTTCTTACACTGAAAAAATTTCTATTACTGAATTTACTATAAAAGTATATCAGAAGTGAGTTTAAGAAATTTTACTATAAAATGTCTTCAAAATTGAAATATATGTCAAATTATACTTAAAAGTGTGAGAGGAATTTATACATAAATGTGGAATTTATCATATTACAATTTCAGCAATGTATAGGTATATTGTAACATAACTTATTGCCGCAGTGCACTTCTTCACAAAATATATACGATGGTTCAAAATATTTGCCATAAGAATTAATGATATATTTCTTTTGTTTCGGTATTATATATGCATTAGAGGTTTTGTGTTGCAATTTATCATATACGGCTATAGTAAATTTTTGATTTAGAAATCGGTTGTTAGGTTTGTAAGAAACGGTCACATTCCCATATGAATTTTGAATACGATGCGGCCACACATTGAGTAGCAAATTGTATCATTATATTTATATATTTCGTTCATCGGAAATTTCATACTGATTTCTTCTAAAAAATGTCTATATAGATAGACATGATTTTGCATATGGCGCAAATTATCAAATTGCCATGACTTCAATTTTCGGAAAACGCTAAAGATATAAGAATGGGCAAGGCGGATTGAAGTAACCAACCCAACAAATGTTCACATATGTATGTATAATAAATTCGATTACAGTTTTTAATTAATGAGAAATATGACTAAGAGGTAGTTTAATATGCAAATAGCACAATTTCATATACAAGCGGCTCAATTTCACATACAAATAGCACAATTTCGTAAGCCAATAAGATAATTTTTCAAGTTAGCTGCGCAAAGAGGATTTTAGTAACGCGTTCTTCATTAAAGGTTCGTATTTGTTGCCAGTAAGTAGCAAGAGAGCATTAATGCGGATTATGTCAATTGAAATTTTTAGTGCTTATTCTGTGCCATTGCCATGGGAGATAATTATATTCAAGAAATTCTTAAACGGTGGGGATTTGAAAATTTAATCCCAAAAATTTATAGGTATGTACATATGTGTTGTATTTAATATAATAAAACAATGTTCGGTTTTGTAATAATTGAAAGACTGATTTTTTGGTAACTGTTTGCAGTTTGTGAGAATAATTACGGCCGTCGATATACATCATACGTAAAAATTGCGGACATTGGTTATATAAAAGCCTTTCATACTTTTAGATAATCTATGTCCGCAGTTTTTCTAATATTTTACGAAGCGATGCAAAATTTATTTTTTAAAAATGTGTAGAACATATACATAGCATAATTTTATTACAAGCGGCACAATTTCACATACAGATAGCACATTTCATATGCCAATAGCAGAAATTCTATACAAGTGGCACATTGTCATATGAAAATAGTTTTATTAGCGATGTTAAAGTCGCTCGTTTACAAAAATATGTTCAACATATTCATAACATAAATTTTCAATAAACAAACAAAAATATAATAAAATGTTCATCAATATAATATAATCTTCTTTTTCTTATGAATCACGTTTAACTTTACCATCAACTTCTGATCTGTAATTTTTAAATTCGTACAAATGTATATACATGTTAATTAATAATTTCATGTTAAAATAGCATCAGTTTTGAAATTTTAAATAATTTTAACCATATCTATGGTATTTCCTGATTTTTTTTTATTTAAATCTATGTTTGAAAAAATTCTTTCGACATTAGCAAAAGAATTCGGATGGCTTAAAATTTAAAAAAATAAACTTTGATAATTTAGGATAATGCAGTCAAGTTTCCTTTTCATTTTTCTCCGAAAATTGTCCATCACTGAAGTCAACATAAACTCCTCCGCATATTTTTCGACATTCGTCATCAACAGCTTGAAATTCTTCTTAATAGTTGTGGAAAATAAGACTTAGTTACTGTTATATTTTAGTTTTTACTCTCTTTAACGTTTTAAACAATTTATCTTTAAAGTCAAATCTGAGTAAACAATTGGATGGTAAATTCTTAGCAAAAATTTTTAAAATCGTTATTTCATCCAATTTTGGCTTATTGAAAATAATTTGGACTTAAGCTGGCAAATATATATCATTTTTAAAGTATACTGGATTGTTATATTCTATGCTGTGCATGCTTGCATTTTTGTAGATGTTCAAAAGATAGAAAATAATCTAACAAGGAACAACAAAAACTTTACATATCTTCGCAAAGAATATAGAAAGTTTAAATCCCTGACTTTGATAAAGTTTATGCATCCATTCTTTCCTGAGTCATTTTATTTCGGCATGTATTTTTCACTCGTTTCAGTTATGGAAATGATCTATCAGCAGAGCAATTCATTTGATGGTCAGAAGTATTCGAAATGCAATGTTCACATTTAGGAAAGCATAGGGTACTTTATCTTCCCACATTATTTTATGTAAACCAGGGTGATTATACAAATTATTTTACTGCGATTTTAATTTCGGTTGTAGCTATGGTATTGCTGAAGTTTAACGAAAAATTTGAAAGTATCTAGATTTGTATCACAAAAGAGATTTTCCGAAATTTGGTTGTAAATCTCAACTCTTTTTCCATCTGTGATTGAAGTTTGATCTGTTCTGACGTAAAATGCGCTAATCCGAAAGTTTCCCTCCGGTTAAATTCTATGCGCGAGACACGTAGACCATAAATGGAATTTTCCAATGAATTTTTATGCCAACTAAATATGTACATATTTAAATATTTAACAAAAATTAATAATATTACCTGTCCTTGCAGAAGAAGAATTCAATAACGAAAGCTTTAAAGCTTTGCAATTCGAAAGTTTGAAAGAGTTAATTCCAAAGATTGGACGAAGACAATTATTTTGGAAAAAATATAAAGAAGAATTCAACCGGGAAGAGGTACCTCTTTTATGTCATACTAACTATGTCTAATTATTAAAATTCAACAAAATATTTCAAGACTGCAAACATTTTAATCGTAGGTCAGATAAATCTCATCCTTGCAAATATGTTTTATATCGTGTTACTTAAGTTAGAGAATTTATTTAAAAAAAAAATCACATATCTGGTCTCTGATTACAAAAATTCCCTGATTAAACTTTATCTTCGCTTCTATACCAAAAGCTCTTGGGATATTATCAATGAAGCTAATTTATTAATTTTTTTGAGAAATCATAAAGATTTCCCTTTAAAATATTTCTCGAGATCTTTAAGTAACTCCACAAATTGTCAACAAGTATGAGCTCCCAAACAAGACAAAAGGCGTACCATCTTGAAGCTAGTAATAATTTTGTTGAACATAATTGCTATCTTTTCGTCGATACTATAGAACGCGTCACTAATCAGTTGTAGGGAAATCAACTTAATCTGCAATTTCTAAATGAAACAATTTGCAACTTAGTAGAAATTTTAAATTGCCATAGGGAAAAGTCAGACGAAGAATTTGCCCTAATTCTTCAGTAAATTTAAACTTTTTGTGACTTATTGAATATTGACGTGGTATTCCTTCGCCAAGTGAAGCGAGCATATTCTGTGGATGAATATTTTTATTATTATTGAGCCCAAAAACACTTAAGATACATTAAAATTTAATTACATAAATTTATTGGAAAGTGCCAAAGGTCCATCAGTTATGCAAGCTATGAAAATTGAACTCACACTTCCTATAACAATATGTACGGTGGAATGCTCATTTACCACATTGAGAAAAGTGAAGACTTGGACAAGATCAACTATCTGCGAACAATGATTCTCGGTGTTATGTATGATGAGTTTCCATAAAAAGAACTCCTTGATTACATATAAAGCTTTTGTAAGCAAAGTATAGTGTCTAAGTTGGCAGAGAAGTCACGTAGGTTACAGTAATAATTTCATAATTAGAATTAAGAAAAAAATTGAAAAAAAAAATGTATTGCTTTAATTTTTAATGCTGCACTAAATAAATAGCTAAAAAATTTTATCAAACTAAAGTGGTGCAGTTGCACCATACTGCCGGCGTCCGCCGTTGGAACATATATTGGAAGTAATGAAAATGTTTTATGTCCTGTATCGGCTGACAGATAGATTTATTAAGATGAGCGTACAGAAGACATTACAATGTCTTTTACGTATATCTTATCTTTTAGGGGAACATTTTAAAGTTTAAATAAATACAAACTGAATAACATAAACAATGAAATAAACTATACTAAATACCATTAAAATAAAAAAGGTAGTATAGAAAACAAAAGAAAAAGGAATTAATAATTACAAAATAAAAAAATAAAAAAACATAGTTAAGCCCAAATTCCGTATCACAAATAAAGAAATGAAAAATGATTCAAAATGTCGCCAGAAACACAATATAAAAGCTCAAACAGATCTAATGGAAAATGACTTCTAAGTAATCTCATGAAAACGCGAAGAGAAGCAACTTTTTTAGTAATTACCGGCAATATATTCCACATGAGTATGGTATGAACAAAGTGAGTGGTATAATAAAATTCTGCTTTCGTACAGAATGCGAAAAGTGTAATTGATCAAACAAATATATATATATAAAAGTGCTTTCAGCGTAAGTTAGGTGGAAAACCAACCAGCTTAAATTTGTGAGAGGAAACTTGATTAAACCTCCTGAGGCTAAAAATAAACGTAACATAATCATTGAAAACCACATCGAGTTTACGCGCACAAATACTGTCGAACGGAGAATATCTCAAGCTTTCAAAAGTTAAGTGAGGAAAAAGGAGTGTAGTGACCAATCTGAGACGCATATCCTTACACAGTATTACAGCGAGCATTGGCGTAGCCAGCGTTTTGTTATGGAGGGGGCAGTAGGGGGGGGGCAGACTGACACAATATTGAAGAAGAAAATTCTTCAAGCAAGTATTGTTTTTCAAAAATGTGTATAACTTTCTAAAACGTTAATCAGTGTTAAATCCAAGTTTCCTTACATGAAGCAAACTATTTCATTCATTACCGTTGTTTTTTTCAACCAATGTATGCTTAAATTAAACAACAATAAGAATATTTCCTGAAAACAAAAATAAAATAAGAATAATTTACTAACATATAATTATATGGTTTTCTAAAAAAAAGTTATTTCAAATTCATGGTTCTAATAAATTGTGAATGTATCCCAATAATAGTCCTGAAATTAGAAAATTATTTCTTCAATAAAGCTGGAATTGGTTTAAGACCAATTCTTATGATACCCTAGTTGCGGGATTTATCTCATTTTTGAAATTATACTCATCATTTTTATGAAAACGCCGTGTACAAAATTTCAGCTCTCTACGTCGACTCGTTCTCAAGCGGTGTTTAAATATATAGTGGAAAACTAAAGTTTTGTATGGCAAGGCAATTCAACGAAGGAGTTGCCTGATTTATTCCATTTCCGAACTTAAATTTCCGTTGTTCTCGAAAAGCTCGTGTGCAAAATTTCAGCTTTCTAAGTAAATCCGTTCTGGAGCTATCGTGAGGACGGACAGACATGCAAAAATTAAAATATCTTTTAATATTATGCTTGGCTGTCCAATCCATTTAGCTATACCTTTATTATTTCTATGTATTACAAACGGAATGACAAACTTAGTTTACCCAATAGATTTCATTTAGGGTATAATATTCAGTAAACAGTCCAGAATAAAGCGATGCGAAGTACACTGTTATGGTGTGCAAGATATTCGTCTGTTAAGTGGTTGTTAGATACGCTTAAGTGGATGAAGATACAGCAACGAATTGATTTAAATGCACTTTTATTCATTTTTAAAATAAAGAAGAAATATTACTAGAGATACATATTTACATATCCATTTTCTTTATATAAATGACGTACAAAAAAAAACTTTAAACAGATTTAAATTATTCTTGCAGAATCTATCGCTGTTCAAACATATTCAACAATTCTTCAATAAGTTAATAGTGCTAAGTTCAAACTTCAATTTCTTAAATTCATACAAAATTCGCAAATAATTAATATTCGCATTGAGATAGACGAGATTTAAGCAGATCTGTATTAAATCATTAAACGCTATATCTATCGAAATATTTATTCTATTCGATTAATGAAACATATCCATTGCCAGTTACCACCCCATGAAAACTATAGTGGGGCATCTTTCTAGGTTGCAGATCTGCTGAATCAGCTCTTTATCTTCAGATTTGCAAGGAATTGTATATTATTTTCTTGATATTCGGCATTATAGGGCTATTATTCTTGGATCTCCCAATTGAAACTCCCTTGTAAAAACTATGGCTGCGGCAAACCCAGGTGCGACAAGTTCTTTTAAGATGTTTCCATTGCCACCATTTCCTTGTAAGTTGAAAAGTTATTAAAAAAACAGAAATGCAGTGTTCGGTCAGTGCTTGCAAATATAAATTGGATTATAAACTAGGAAAATCCTGTTTGAGGCAACTGCACTATCTAAATTATTTTTATTGTTAATAGAAGCAGAGGTTTATATAAATTAATTATGTCATTTATTTCAAAATAAAGTAGAAAAAGAACATTTTTTATCACAGATGCTCCGCACAAAACCTTTGTTTACTTTTTGCAAATTTGCAAATTGACAATTTGCTTAGAAGTCGGGTAAATACATGTAAAAATGGACTACCAACACAACCAGAAATTCATTACGCAAAATCTGGCTTATCACCATTCCTGTTTTCTATACATTCTAAGGAGTGAGCTATTACTGCACGGCTGTAGCTGGCCCGTTCAGGCCTCTTAATTTCCAGTTTTCACGATGTCGCCTTCTGGTTTGACGAATAAAGACAAAAAATGTGATATCGTAGATTTACATGCAACGAAACAGAGCGGCAAATTGATTAATTTTCATAAATAAATGATAATGACAAGTGGCGGAATTTTCAGATTTACTCTCATGTAATACCGCGCTTTTGTGAAAGCACTTGAAAGAGGTCACCAAAGTTTGTTCCAAAGTTGTTGTTGTACATATAATCCTATGTTATTTGAACAGAACATGCTTCTGTTTACACGCTTTGCTCTAAAGAGGGTGGGTGTTATCAGTATATGTAGTAGCACTGATTACTTTGCGCCTTGTTGCTAATGTACTTTTATAGAGATCTCTCCTATATGAATAAAAATTAATTAGTTTTCGAAAGTTACGTGAACTGAACTATTCCTTTTGTTGTATTTCTTATGCTTTTGGTACCTAGGATAAAAATGGTCGCAATTCGCATAATATAATAATTTGTGGGAAAAGTCGCCATTAATTTCCATTTTGGAAAAATGGGAAAAATGAGAGTTTTATTTGACTGATAGACAATTTGTTGGAGGGGACTAGGAAAAAGGCCTAAGTAATAACACGTAGTTGTTTTCAACTCGAGACGACTTTATTGACTGACTTTTTCACAAAATTATTAAATCGAGAAAGATCGACATAGCGGCACATATATATGTATGAATATAGACAGCACATACAATAGAGCTTGTACTGATATACACACAAACCAGATTCTGATGATCAGAATCTGCACTGATAACAAGAACAGATGTTCTTGTTTATGTTATCTCTGTTGTTCATTTAAAAAAGCAACGAAGGCTTTTATATATCAATATATCGCATATAACTCGGCCATCCTGGCTTAATAATCGACCCCATTATTAAATCACGGAAATCAAATATTACCCAATAGAATAAAATTAAAAGAAAATATTAATCATATTAATATGATGATCACACGCTGTATAGCCAATCGTTCTTTACACAACAATGTATACATACGTATATTATCATGTTAAAAATTAATTACCTTTGAATTGAAATTCTTTACACAGGGAATTGAGGTAGAGTAGATATACGAAAAATTCATTATTATGAATAATTTGAAAGGATTTTAAAGTTATTCAAAATTTTGCAAATAATTGAATAAAATCAATTATGCTTGTATGTATATCTTACTACATGAAAGAAGAATGAATGAAAGAAAAAATTGCAAATTATTAGTAATAATTGCTTCGTATTTCTGGGGGGGGGGGGGGGGGGCACCGAGCCTACACGTATTTCTGGGGGGGGGGGGCATTGCCCACCCGTGCCCCTACCTCGCTACGCGCATGACAGCGAGAAACAGCTGACGAAGCCCACCATACATTTTTACATAAAGGAGCATTTACAATGACAGAGTAGAGTGGAGTCACCACATTGCATTGTCTATCCTTGTTTCAAGCTTGCACATTAATATAAGTTCTTCTTGGATTTCACAGAGTAGCGTCAGATTTGAAAAATCCTAATCTCACCTACGTGAGATAATGAGAGAAAATGCAATGTGGTGACTCCACTTTACTCTGCCATTGTAAATGATAATTAAAGCTGAACGCATGTCATCACAACATGTCATGTTAGGATTTATCATTACTCCAAGATTTCTTGTAGTATTTACTAGAGACAGATTGATTCCGTTCAAGTAGACAGTGGTTAAGTTGTTCTAGTCCAATTGTTAATATATTAAATAAAATAAAATATTGTGATTTTAATGGGTTCAGCATTAGTTGGTTGGGCAATGACCAATTATGTATGCTTTTAAGATCAATGAACACGCGAGCCCGACTGACCTATTGAGATGTACTTATTTGTAAATCATCGGTATATATGTGATCTTTTACATAATGAACAACTTTCGTCAAATCGCTTATAAATAATCTAAACAGTATTGTCGCATTCACAATGCAGAGTGAATCAGAGTGGAGCAGAGTGAGATTTGAGTCCAGAACGAAGGTGTTCAGAATGCAGCGCAGAGTGAATTTCGAACTTTGAAATTAACATAACAAAACACCATAACAACCCCAAATCAACAAACAAGCAAGCAACTATCATTTACGCCGTTCACATGAAGCGGACTGGACTGGACTGGAATAGTACTAATTCGCATAGTACCAAGTGTTCACATAAGATGGACTGGATTAAATCGATGAGAGAGACATCTTTCTATTTGCAGTTTTCAATATAAAGTCAGCTGTCATTTGGAGATATTTTTATAGATATTGAAAGACGGGCCATGGAAAGAATTGTAATTTTACAATTTATAAAATACTGTATGAAAGCACAAAGGAGTTCGAAGAGAAAAATGAAAGTATACCGAAAAATATCCAAACGTAAATCCACTTCGATCCATTCAAGTGTTTATATGTGATTAATTCCACTCCACTACCGAACTAACGCCGGTGTAGGTAATCCCAGTCCGGTTGGTGTTCACTTGGCGAATTATCTCACTCCCAAGTACGCTAATCCACTCCAGTCCGCTTCATGTGAACGGGGTAATAGTCAGAATAATAAATTCGAAAAAGGAGCCACCTGTTGGCACCATCAGTTTGCTTCGAAACTAGAAAAAAAACAATAACGTACTCATTTTTGGTTTTTAAATCATGAAGTTTGAAAAAAATACCTCTTGTTTTTTATCATAGCATTCACAAAAAATATTTAATCAGAATCAGAAAATAATATTAAAGCATGTTAGTTATGATAAAAAGAAGTATGGAGCTTTTTCCACGCCATCTACATGCTGGTAGTTCGAATTTCAATTTGTAAGTTTTCCAAAATGGCAGCGTCAAAATAGAATATTTTCATGGAGATACACTCATTTGCATTTCTTCAGATATTAATCTTTCCAGGGCCTTGGACAGGAAACAGAGAATACTAATAGGATAAAGGTTATTCATGTTTGCAGGCGAAGTCTTTCTCGCTAAAGCTAGAACGATTGATATTTTCCACATATGCAGATGCGTGGAAAAGTAACGCAGGCATTGAAAACATGTGTTAAATGTGTTTTAGGAAATTGGAAGAAATATTTTGCAAATTCGCCTACATCAAGGCAACGGATCGAGATTTTTTACCCTTATGTAAGATTGGGAACATTAATATTTTATGGTGTAGTAGGTAGGATGCTTGACGTTTTTCCCAGAATCGACCGTGAATTGGATGTCTAGAATACATCCCTTTACAAATGTATGCAATCTTTAAAAATTTAAAATTTCCTGAAATCGTCTATTTTGATTAATGTGTTGTTTTTTTGTAAACGTAATTTAGTGGGACTTGCAAGTGTATTTACTTGGAATTACATTTGCTATAAAAAATCTGAAGAGGATCATGCGACCTCTTTGTATTTTTGTTTTTCACTATTTTGTTGAAAAATTCCCTTTATTTTAATACATTTTTAAAGCATTTTTATTTTATTTTTAGTTATTTAATGTATGAGTTGATGGACTTCATAATCACCTGGTGCTCAAAATAGGTGCACGAAGCTTATCATGCAGAAGAGTATTATCACATATATAGTAGCCAATGCTGGCCTATCTCGCATAACTTTCATGTATATCTTATATGTGAAAACATTTTTATCCAGGATTAATCCTTTGAACTAGTTGTATAAATGTAAATGTGAATGTAGGTATTCTTGCTGTCGACCAAAAAACTACGCCGTTTACATCACACGTTGGAGATTTCAAACATGCACATCTCTGCCATTATTGTGTGCTGTGTTCATGAATTACACATTTTAAAAACAAAGTATTAATACTATATGCTGACTCTGGACCACTATGTCAACATTTAAGCTATAAACATCTAAAATGCTATTTCACTATGATTCTCTGACAATTGAAGTTAAACACTTGATGTATTCAAGTTTCGGTCTTAACGCTTGCCTGAGCCTGATAGCCATTCGTAGTTATGGTGGCATGTACTCTAGTTAAATCAGAAAAGCCAAATACCCAGGCTCAAGTTAAAAATTTAACAGCACCTGTAATCTGTGCAATTTGCTAGACGTTGAAAGTTTCCTTTTCTTTTGACATGAATTGAAGTGCTGCCAAATACAGGCACCCACAAAATACATGTGCAACAACGTAATACGTCTAGCAAATTATTCACTTAAATAAAAAGTTAAATAGAAATTAAGTAACTTTAAGTCATTGTACTATATTTAAAAGTTATAATAAAATAGCTACCATGTAGAAATACACCAAGGACGAAAAGCTTTCAAGACCTTAAAGGAGTAAGAAACGTGAGCACATCCATCACTTTACAGTCAAAAGTATACCGACATCAGCGTAAATTAGTCCTATAAAATTCTCGTATAGAAGTTATCATTCAACACTCTTAGAAGAAACAGATTTGCATTTGAAAGAGTTTCCTCCGCCGGAAAATCGTTTTTACGGTGTCTTTCTCTCCTTTGTTTCTACTGGATCTACGCTTTCCCGTAGAACTTATCTATTTAGCTTTATGTACCGTAAACGGCTGGTCTTATAATGCTGCTTAAGATTAATTCTGAAGATTCTTTATGCTGAAATAATGAGATCATTTAAGGCTATGCTTGCCTGAATTTAAAATTCTTATTAACCGGTGAGTACGGGGGTACCTACGTAAAAGGAATTTGATTTTCTTGCCTTCAACTTTCGGTTGGTTTAGAGAGGTTCAATATGGGATTTAAGCCAATCACTTTTCAGCCCCTTTATATATTCGCAGCTGTACTTTTGCGTAAAGTTTGCGTAAAGGCACTTATATAAAGTTCACTTGTTTATGACTTTTATGAGTTTTATAAATATAAGTAATCGTTCCTTTTTTGTATGGATGAATTCCGGATTTTCTATTTACTAGAGATTGGGGTAAGGATAATGGTTTGCGAAAAACTAGTTTTTTTTTAACGTTATTTTGATGACTAGGTACATGTGCAAAATATCACCAATGAACGACCGATGCTGATATGTAGCTTAGCTTTCTACGTTTTCTAAATTTGTATTATTTTTACTAAAAGACGGATAGGACAGGTCAACAAATACATGGAGATCGTATCCATTATATGCTGGAAAGGAAACCCCCGAAACCGAAAAGTAAATTTCCTGGAAGGCGAAATACTGGATGGTAGAATCTCGAAAAATACTGGAATTCAAGAAAATTGCAGGGATTGCCACAACATTTTGGATTATATGACCCCTGAGTCCTCAATTGTGGAAAATATTGGAAAGGCAGGAAAATGAATTAACGTTTTTAAAATAATCGAAAATATTTAATTATGTTAGGTATCAACCTATGTTTCAGCTTTTAGTTTTTTGGAATGTTGTTTTCTGGGATTATGTTTTCCATTATACCTTGTCATCAAATTTTACATCGACGATTTCGTTCTCAAACCATGAAACTTTGTGTCCATTTCTAAAGTAGGTTAGATACGAAGTCTCGGATTTTGGAAAACAAAATATTAAAACTCGATAGTCAGGAACATCTAAGAATTCACTTTCTGCGAGAATTTTCTCGTCATTGAAACATTTTTCGGGTTTTACGCTTCACGATTGTTTTTTTGGAAATTTTTATTGTCAAGATTTTTGAGTTTTCATACTGAAATTTTAAAAGATTTTCAAAGCTGGTGTGACAAATTTTCTCTATGTCCAATTTGCAGAAAAACTTGTTATTTTGAGAACTGATTGGATACATTTACATAAAAAACACAGACACATAATTCCGTCTTTGGGCAAGCTTATGAAGTCGAAACAAATGAAACGTACTATGCCAGAATTGCGTCACAAGTTTTAAAAATTCCATAGAACAATATCGCGGAAGTCGCTAAATTGAAAATTACTGAACACAAAATATTATAAAAATAGTTTAGGAACAATGCGGTATGTCTTTTTCGGAAAATCGATGATTTAAATGGTTGGATCAAAATCCAGACTATAAAATCCCTGAGAATACAAATGCATGTTAGAGGTATCTCGAAATATTAAAACCCGGAAAGTATTGAAAATCGCACAAATTAAAGTATTTGATATGCCGGTATTTTTTTTTTTGTTTTTTTTTTCGGGATTATGTTTTCCAGAACGAACGGATTTTTTCCGGGTTTCGGGAACATCGTTCCTATAAGTGTAATATAGTAATTTAATTTTCGGAATGTTGATTTTGTATTGGAGATTTTGTCTTGAGTGGATATTTGTACTCGGTGGTAATGGCCAGTTAAGGCCGAGCATTGGCATTATGATGTTGATTTTCGAAGTACATAATGTTATTTATTATATGTTATCAGAAAGTATTATTATCCCAGAGATATAAAATTTTCCTATCTAGCAGGCCAACTTATAATAAAGTGTTTTCCAATAAGAGGTGTTATTTTGATATTCAAAGAAAAATACCATTTTTTGAGATAAATGATCGGATCTTTATTTATTATAAAGAGGAAGGTATGCCGTTAATAATAGAAAATAACATCAGCCAAATGACCACCACGACCACGCCTACAGGACCATATCCTTTTAATGAAATTTTCCATAACCAAATCGCAAAGTGGCTGCCCTATGTCCTCGATAGCCTCACGATTTCCATCTTTGAGGTCTTGAATCGACACTGGGCTGTTGGCGTAGACCTTCTCTTTCACGTGGCCCCAAAGGGAGAAGTCGCAAGGTGTTAAGTCACAAGATCTCGTTGGCCAATTGTAATCACCTCTTCGAGAGATAACACGATCCGCAAACTTTTCCCGTAAAAGATCAATGGTTTCGTTGCTTGTATGGCACGTGGCGCCGTCTTGTTGAAAGTAAACGTTGTCTAGATCAATACCATCCAATTCCGGCCATAAAAAATCATTAATCATCTGTCGATAGCGCAATCCATTCACCGTTTTCGAAAAAGTAAGCTCCAATGACCCCGCGGGACAATTTTGCTTGTTGACGAAGCCATCGAGGTGGAAATGGGCCTCATCACTCAAGATGAGTTTTCGATGGAATTCCGGATCATTTTCATGCATTTCAAGGACACAATCAGCAAAGACTCGACGTTGTTGATGATCGGCCGGCTTGAGTTCTTGTGCTAACTGAACTTTATAACCCTTAAGACCCAAATCTTTATGCAAAATACGGTGTAATGACGTTTGTGGAATGCCTAATTCCAAAGAACGACGAGGAATGGACAAACCTGGGTTTTCTTCAACACTTTCGGCTACAGCAGCAATATTCTCGGCTGTTCTTGAGCGACGTGCACGGGTTTTATTCTTCAATCACTAACTTGTCCCGACAGCTCAAATTTTTCTACCAATTTCTGTATTGCGGTCCGACAAGGTGCTTCATGACGACTATGAAAATGTTCGAGTTTTACGAACCGTCTCTGCCACATTTTCACCATTTTTATAGTGAATTTTAATAATTTCAATGCGTTGTTGAATCGTGTATCGTTCCATTTTTATTAATGGCGTATTTCTACTTGTCAAATGTCAAAAAATGACAGCTCCAAAAGTGACATCTACTGAAATAGTGGGTTAATTAAAATAACACCTCTTATTGGAAAACCCTTTATAACCAAAATCCTTCACAAAATATTTCCTTCTCATTCTTACCTCAAATAGAGACATATTAATATCCCAATTTCTACAATTTTAAGTACAAATTACCTGGAATATTTAAATGCTGGTAGGTAAATATGTCCCTCTGAAAATATTGATTTAAAAATGTAGAATGTGGTGATTCTAGGGATCGAGATTATGATAATCTAAGGCGTAAGGTCGGCAGACTAAAAAAAAAACAAATACGGGTCCAATATTTTTTAATACTTACCTAATTCTGAAAGTTTCATCCAAATCGGACGGGGTGGAATCGATGGGTATCGTTTTGGTATGGAATTGCTGCATAATTAATCTGCGGAAACTATCTAATAAATATCAACTTTTTTTGCTTTGCACTCAGAATCGTCTCGAATGAAGGTGCCTACAAGAAAGCAATTATATGACGTCCCGCAAATACAAAAGGAAGCAAATATGACATAAAAGCTAGAATTTTTGAAAGAATATTTACTATGTAGAGATTAATATTTGGAAGACCAATGCAAAAAATTTAAGATGAAAATAAATAATCTTAAGCTTGAATTCAAAAATAGATGGTAAAAATTACATAGAAAAAATGATATTTTCTTGAAGAATAATGACAATTGGCTTAAAAAAACTCAACTTACCGAGTGTAACCAAGAAACCTGGACGACCAATTAAGTCATTTGAAGAATAAAACTTGCGAAGCAATAGGCGGAAGACGCAGTGTCCGTGAAGATTTGGATACTGAACTATTAACATATGCCACTGAAATCAAACTGTGAGCTTCTGGACGTAGTGAAGTGCAAAAGTCCTAGAAGACATTACTTGTTCTCCAACGTGAGCGCAGAAATATAGAAAGGCCTATTCGTACAGTTTACAAAAGGAGAAAAAATCGTATGTAATTGAAAGCCCTTTCTATATTTGTGGAGGCAAATTTATCTAGAAGGCAGTATGGAATTATTAGTGTTAATAATAGTAGTAAGTAGTAGTAAATACCCTTATTCCAGTTTATTACAGAGAGCAAAAATAGACTATTATCCTATTCCTGAGACATTCACAGTGTTCGAAAATCATGGCGAAATAAGGTGCCAAGCACAATTCCGACGTTTCGAATGTATTCTATCTAACCCAATTCGATTCAGTTGTGCATGACCACAATTCTTTCGTTTGGTTTCAACGACTTGGGTTGAATATTTTACCAGATTTTGTCTTTCCGTTGTACATCCATCCATGAAGACATTCTTTTTTGTCGTATAATACAAGCTTTTTTTTATTTCCTCAACAAAAGCCTTTTTATTCATCTTTGAATATGTATAGACAAACCTTTTCAGACGATTTTTGCAGGTTATGTCATCCGTAAAAGTTGAAATTTGCTCAACTTCTCAAATTGATTCGCTCCACTTTGGTGTAATGTATGTCTCATACGCAAATTTGACATTTTTACGAATAGGATCGAAACGGTGGAATTGTGTTTTCCACTTAAATCTTCAAAATTTATTGGACCATACAGTCATACGATTACTAGTTTATTTGGAAGAAATAGTTGAGACCCTAAATGTAGGTGAGTGCAGTTCTTTGGAGTTAATATCGAAGTGGGGATGTGATAGCTCGCAGCAGGTTCAATACAAACAAAAGCTTGTTAACAGTGCAGATTCAGATGGTAATGTCTTTCAAAACTCCTTAGTACTTTTGCGATTGATCTGTGGCTCGAAAGATAAAAAGATTATTTGGCAAAATCCTACACCATCATCTCCAAGATACTGTTGCCCAACTAGAATCGTATTTACTAAGGAAACTATGGATATAATAAAAGATGAGATAAATTATATTGAGACAAAAATTGCTTCTTTAAATAAAACAAAACTTGTAAAACATCGACTTTTAAAGGTAAAATATACTTTAACTAGGACTATGGTTGTTGGTAAAATATGTAATGCTGCAACTGATTCAAAATCAACCATGAAATGCTTTATTTGTGCTGCCATTTCAAGAGATTTTAACAATTTATCAAAACTGACAGAAGTAAATGAAAGTTCTTTACCTTTTGGTCTATCAATTCTTTGAGAGCATACTTCCTTTAACATATAAACTCCCTGTTAAAAAATAGCAGCTTAGAACGCAGACTGATAAATACATAGTCAAGGAAGGGAAGTCATTAATTCAAAATGAGTTCAAGATGGGTCTCATTGCAGATATGCCGAAACCTGGTTTTGGAAATACCAGGGACTGAATCAGTTATGACTTTTTACGAAAAAAGCCTACTTTACTTGTTATTCCTGACCGATAATAGTTTGAAGCTAACCAAACTAAGCTGGAAAGGCCTATTATATTTTTCTGGCATAAATAAAAAGCCAGTTTGGCTAGAAAAAATAAAAAGCCTGGCTTGCTTTTTATATTTTTACCGAAAAAAATATCAAGCCGTTGCGCTTGATTTTCTAGCTTCAAAACTATTACTGGCCAGGAATAACAAGTAAAAGAAGCTTTTTTCGTAAAAATTCATAGCTGGTTCGGTCCCTGAAAATAAGAAGCTAGCTTAGCTTTTTATACTTCCGTCTTCAAAACCTGTTACTTCCTGCTCGAAAAAATAAAAAGTCAAGCTGGCTTTTTATTTTTGCCAGAAAAAATAATGCAGGGTACATAGCCAAAAATCATCTCAAAGCCACCATAGCTGCTCAGTTCGCGTATTTATCGGACAGATTACGTAGTTCACATTTTCATTAAATTTCAGTTTTTCGTCAATTATATTACCAAAATATTTGATGTAAGTTTATTAAAATTTAACCCATCATTAAGTATCTTTAAGTCTCTGTTAACTTTAGTAACTACGTCTTCAATATTTCTACCAGTCAAAAAGAACATCATGTCATCTGCAAATAAGTTCAAAATACAAGTTTCAATTTGCGTCACTACTTACTTCATTAAAATATAAAAGGAAAAGTATAGGTCCAAATACCCATCCTTGGGGTATCCCCAACTTACATAACCTTTTCGACGACGTTATGCCATTCACTTTTGTCTGTTCTAGTTTACTTAGTAATAATTTCCTGTCTACAGTTTTAAAAGCCCTTTTAAAATAAATGAATATTGCCATTCAGGAATTTTTTTCATTTAGCAACGATTAAAATTATTTATATTTTCAATTTTTTTACTCAAAATGTCATACTTTAAAAACAGTCAGTTATAATCTACTAACTTTGAAAACTCAAAAGTTTACCATGATCCAATTCGTTTTTTTTTAACTTAATCTAATTCTGATCTAAAAAATTCCAGAGATTATCGTGTGAGAAATATGAAGGACATATATACAGGGGTCCTTCGTAGACTTGTCGAAATGGCATCAATTATTTGTAAAAAAGTAATCCATGTTTTTATATTTAAATTTTGCTGACAATTCTTTATTATCTCAATAAAAAATAAGAGTGCCATTAAGAATTAAGTTCTAAAATAATTTAATTTTACACAAAATCGAGGCCTACCTAAAACTATCCTTCGCAAACGTTACGTTTACAAACAAATTAAAAATTCAACGAAATGAGCTATCGAATAATCGAGATCAGACCATGAAAGTATAAAGTATTAAAAATAAAATATTTAATACCCTCGCCATACCTAAACTACTCCCTCTACCATGGGCGTCAATCAAGTATTGTTTCTCAAAAATGTGTAAAAGTTTCTAAGATGTTAATCAGTGTTAACACCAAGTTTCCTTACATCAAACAAACTATTTTATTGATTGCCGTTGTTTTTTAGATCGAATACAAAATACATAAGATTTTTTTTTTCAAATCTAATAGCATTACGATTTCTACTGGAGTGAGAAAACTGTCATAGAAAGAAGAAAATTCTTTTTAACGGCAATAAAACCGTAGATCTAATAGACACCAAATTTAATTAATATGCGTAGAAACACGAGAAAAATTCTTTTTATTATAAGAAAATTTTCACTTATACAACGAAACTGACTTGCTACAACAAAGAACATTTTACATGAAGTCAACATTAATATATACCTACCTACTAAAAATTAATTTGGAACATTAAAAATAAATCTATTTGTAGAATACATTTAAGCAATTCATTTAAGCAATTCTATTCTTTGAATATATAACCTTTTCTCATATTCTGTAATAAAATTTTCTGCTATTATCATAATCGGAGATAATTTAGAAAATATATTTACTACTAGGTACTAATCTAATTTTTCTATATTCATTTGAATAAGACGAAGCAATTTGTTTTCTTACATCAAAGAGATCAAAATCGCACCTAACTTTCCTTGATACACATGGAACAGAGCTTATTCTCAGTGAAAATTTCTCACAGTAGGTAAATTATCGTTTAATTTAAATTCGTCACCATCCATCATTATCTTCTAAATTAATATCGTCATAATCATAAAAAAAATCGCCAAAAAACAATTAAATAAGCATTAGTTTACTATTTTTTTCTGCAAATCGGCTCAATACCTTTTCAGCTGTAATTATTTTTAACAATGGCATTCTCCGTGTTGAGCAGTAACATGCGTGACATGCGATAGAATCGTTCTTGAAGCATTGTGCCTCTAAGCAACGTTTTTATCCGCCTCATAGCAAAAAAACTACTCTTACAACCGGCGGAGTTCACTGGGAGTAGTATTGCCCCTTTACAAAAAAATTAATGAATTTTAAAGAAATTACCCTACCTCTGCTAATTTTTTCCTGTTGTTAAAGCTGCTGTGAGGTTATGTTTTCCTGGGGGTGCTTTTATGCAAGAAGTTCGATTCAGATCACTTTCTTGATATTTTGACTTTCTAAACTCAGAACTTGAGTTTTTCCAATTTTTTATTTTTGACTTAATGACTTGACATTTGTTTAGTTACTCCTTAATTTTCCGTTTTGTTCTTTATTAGGGGAACAAGAGACCTTACCGTGGGTCGGGGGTTTCTTGGTTCGTTTTTGATTTAGTTTTAAAAACTACTGCCTAAGTTACAGCGACATACCGGCTTTTTACTTAGGATCATCGATCGATTTTCTTCGATAATTGGTAATCCAGCAAGATTTAGTAAAGGGGCGAATATTTATAAATTAAAATGTATAATTTATATATTAATTGAATATTGGAAATAGTCTATTTCGCTTATACAAGCTAAATGGAACATTTTCCACTACGCATAAGAAAATTAAACGCAGGCTATTGGCTAGCATGGCCAATAACCAAAAAGAGCATGTAGTGCCAGTATGTGGGTCAAACATCATATGTACATATTGCGCATAGTATTTTCTCTATATGAGCAAAGCGAGTGAAAATAGGAAAGAACGAAAAACGCATATTCTTTCACATATGGTTAAAACAAGCATACACTGGCTGTATGGTAAGTCAGGGACAGCCCAGTTTCACTACATGGCCAGAATCAGTGTGTTGAAAGGATTGTTTCTACGTAAATAGTGTAGTTCGTTGTCGCATTATGCTAAAGCCTTGCTTTTCAAGAGAATGCGGCGCAATTGCAATTGCGCCGCCGCATTCTGTTGGAAACCAAAGCTTTAGAATGGAAAAATATTAAGTTGACAATAATTCTGGTGGATTTATTATAAGTCGGTCGAAATGGAGAAAGTAATATCATTGTTAAGGTGAGCTTACACTTAGATACAATTATCTGGATTTGTATCGGCACTTGTATAGCGACTTTTTCGACTTGTATATACAATTAGTCACAAAAGTATCCGCACATCTGATCTTCCCGACAAGCTGCATGTAATTTATAAGATTGTTCATTTGTTAATGATTTAAAATATATACATTTATAAACTCCAACATGTGTACTATGTCTTCTCACATTCAAAAAACAATATATAATTAATAAATTCCAAAACAAAGACACAAAAGTATCCGCCCATGAAGTGATCATGTACGAAATAGGGTAAACTTCCAAGAAATTTAGATAAATATGTGTATGCAGAGTATCGTCCCAGCATAATGATTAGTTTATCGTATTTTTCGTTTAATTAATTTTCTTTCAAACATTTAAATTTTCAAAATGCCAAGAAGAAGATTGGAATACCGCGAAATACAGTAAAAGACATTATTAATAAGTATAAAAGTGACGGTATATTATATTATATATTGAAGCGAGCGAAAGTGAATCCTCACTTACTAGTGCTAAAGAGATATACGCAGAAGTTCGCAAAAGTACTGGTAAAAATATAAGTGTTGAAACAGTGATCCGAACGATAAGGAAAACGGATACCATAGACGGATTGCAAGGAAAAAACCGTGGATAAATAAAACAAATAAGAAAAAGAGAATCGAGTTCGCTAAAAAATTTGATCACGTGGCTCAAAGCTTTTGGGATACTGTCATTTTTAGCGATGAGTGTAAATTTGAAATATTTAACTTATCTCGGAAAGAATTTGTCTAGAGAAAGCCAGGAGTCCCGACTTAACAAAAAAACTTTTACAAACCTTGCCTAACCGACTGAAAAGTGTATTAAAATCTAACGGTTATCCAACCAAAGATTAAAATTTAATTTATAGTGCTGTACAACTGCGGATATTTTTGTGTGCTTTATTTTATGTATATAATTGGAAATTCTTATTTTTGTTTTTAGATTTTTTAATTGTTCTTTTTTTTATACCATATTAGACAGTACAAATAAATCTAAGAAATATGATTTCTTCAAATCTTTCTAAACTGTAAATTTTTTATTCTGCCAAAAGTTTCTGGGGGGGGGGGGGGGGCACCAGTGCAGCTTCGGGTTCACTGGGGTGGGCCGTGCCCACCCGTTCCCCTACCTAGCTACTTGAGTACTAAATCTATCACCTATACAAGAGTAAATATAAAATTGAGTTAGGCTCGTAACCTAAAGTAATTTTCTAGCTGCTAAAAATAGAGAACAGACAAAAAGGCTCAATTCAGTTGTTGTGTCGAACTGTCCTGGAAATTCCCTTATAAGCAAGAAATACTAGAAACAACATTGTACACATTAAAAAGCAGACTAGCTGGCTAGATGTGAAACTTACATGATCGGGAAAAAAAAATTCAGGGCTTCAAGTAATCAATATAATTCTTAAAGAAATTACTAAGAAAAGAACTTGCGAATTTCTAAACTTAAACTGGACTCGAGTGCGGCACAGGGCACTCTCAAAAGGCATCTGACATAATTGAAATTTATATAGATGATTTTAATGTACAGATTATGAAGAGGATACTGCAGAATGTTTTGTAATCTTACAAAGTCGCAACACAGACGAGCCCAACTTTTTCTTTCTTATTTTGCCAATGTTTGGAGTGCGTTCATTTCCTCCTCTTACCTGGAAATATTCTATATGTCGTACATATAAAACTTCCAAAATAAGAAAGTTCCCAGACAATCTACATTGATCTTTATCCTGGGGTTATTATAACGACCATGTCAAAAATCAACCCCCCACAGAGTATTTGCTCAAAAACATTACATTTACAGCATTCACATCAACAGATTTCCGTTTAAATCTCTCATGGTACTAACAATTTTAAGGGAGGGAATAGAGTCCTCCTTGACACTTTGTGTAAAATATCATCCCCAGATTTAGACCACAACGTCAGACATACTTAAAATCTATAAAAAAAAAAACTCACATATTGCTATATTTGATAGTGAGGAGTGAGCTATAAAAACAGACTTTATAGCGTAATTCTCAGGCTCTGTTTTCAACAGAGATACATTTAATGTGAAAATTAAAAGCCAACTACGGCCGGCTGGTGGAGTCATAAAACTGACAACTATAAACTGAAAAGCAATAATTGTTTCTTTGATATTGATACATTATTGGGGTTATTGGCATCCATGGTGGAATTAAATAATAACATCTCATTAAGCCAGCCATGAAAGCGGCGTTATCGGTTACATAGTTATTGCCAAGGGATTGTAAAACGAATTTGTTCTGGAATGTATCACCAACGGCATGCAATAAAAACTTTAATGCCGAACTTATCCCTAAAACAACAGGGAGATTACTAGTATGGAGGAGAACCGTGTACATACTTATTTTGAATTCCATCAAAATCAGCATAAAAACATCAATTTTGGTCTCGGTCCCGATATAAGCAGCTTTCGCAATATTTGCGATTCCTTGGAGGCATAATTTGGACTTAAGCAAGAATATGATCGATTGATTTCCTTTTTCGTAGGATAGGAAAGCAAGCAAGCAGAAGGTCTTTTGGATGAATTTGTCTGTAGACAGGAATTTCTTGGTTTGCTGGTTCAGTTTCAAATTGGGAATGCTTGTAAAACAGGACTTCGTTAAAGCCCTTATAAGAATTGAATAGAGTAGAAAACATTAATCAGTCTCTGTTATCGCTTACCCTAACAGAAAATCGATTCCGTTGAAACGTTTCAATGTACGTATACGGATTACAAAAATAAGCAGGATAAAGGTGTACACAACATACATAGATTGATCCCAAAATAAATTGCCATTTCTTGTTTATTTTCAACCGTTGTCGTCGCATCGATTTCGTGAAATGTTAAGAACTTTTACGATGCGTGTATTTTTTTCATTTGGATATGTTACATATAAATCCATTCTTTAAGGGAGCTTATAACATGTACAGAAGGGTGGCCCAAAAAATTTATTGATTTGGAAAAGTGATGAATATTATGGTGAATTTGTTGAATATAATAAGGATCGAGTATCACAAACCAAACACCTGAGTTCATTGCTGAAGGTCAGACATGAGTGCTATAGATATTTTGAAGATTTTGCTGAGAGGGAAAGTTATCGACAGAAATTGTAAAAGGAGTTAGAGCTTTTTCTACTACTGCAAGAATCTGCAAGATGGCAAATTCAAGATTTTAGTTCTCGTTAAAGTGATCATGAATTCTCACGTATCTTCCAATTTCTGATAATTTGATAGGAGTTAAATTGGGGAACAGAAATGGAAAAATATCCACATATTCTCAGTTTATATAACTAGTGATGAATCTAAAATGTCGTCCGCCTTCTATTCTACACAAACTTACAAACTTAAGGAACTATATATACATATATGCAACAGTTCCATACAAAAACGATCAATTTTGAACCCGATTCCCTCTGATTTCGATGAAACTTCCAGAATTAGTTAAGTATTAAACAATATTGAACACGTATTTTTTTCAGCCTGCCGATCACAGGTCTTGGATACAGGGTGACTCAAATTTTAAAATTTAATATTTGCTTGGATTCGGGTTATTCGATTCTTTTGTACGATATTTCAAATTAATGGTATTAAATTATACTTTTCAAAGGAAAAAAAAAACAAATAGAAAATATTGAAAAAAAACCACAATTTTTTTGAATTTTTTGATCACCTCCGGAAGAAAAACCACTCCTAAGAAATATTTTTTTTTTAATTGCCTTAACATAAAACAAATCATATCAAAATTTTGGGATATTCAGCTCTTAGTTTAGGCGATACAATTTTTTTTATTAGTGTTTCTGCAAAAACTCTGAAACTATGAAAATTTTATAATTTACTCCAAAAAATGATTTTTTTATTGTTTTTAGATGCTTAATGAAATATGTGCTTAAAAAATATTATAATAATTCTGTTTTATTATTTCATAAATATTATAATTTTATTTTTATTACAAAAAAAGTATTTCCGATCTACAGTATAGAATTCCGAAAAAGATTATGGTTGGTCCGTTTTTGTGGCAGTGGGGGATGCTGCTTGTATGACTCCTCCTTACAGTTGGATTGAACTCTAGACCTATGCATATCGATCATTGGGGGTGTAATATAGGGTTAAGTAGTACCCAGTAATAATATAAAGTAAAAAATCTTATAGTTAGTTGTAGGGAAAGGTGCTGTACCTTGGTACCTTTTTTGAAATAGTCTTTTTTTTTTTTACAAAACTGATGAGACAAATCTTAAACAACCAATAATTATAGATTGTCTA
Source organism: Dioctria rufipes (assembly GCA_963924295.1). Taxonomy (NCBI): domain Eukaryota; kingdom Metazoa; phylum Arthropoda; class Insecta; order Diptera; family Asilidae; genus Dioctria; species Dioctria rufipes. The sequence continues at coordinate 264,702,158 of OZ002741.1, read as the reverse complement.
AACTATAACCTCTCCAATAATAGTCGAATATGCAGTTAAAAATTTATTTTTCAGGTTATAATGAAAACAAATATGATGGTTCTGATTTCGATCCAAGCTACAATAAGCAGTTACACCATGGACATTGGAGTATTGTACCCCGAACATTTGTAATTTACTAAGAAGAAATTATGGTGTATCAACAGAGTTGAATTAAATAAGATGCTTTATTCAACCAAGAATAGCAATATTCGTAAAGCAGGTTACTAAATAAACAATTGCTATAGATATACATATTTAATTTATTATTTATCTAAAGGTCTATGTTTTTTTTTCCATGACCGTTTGAAGTGTCCAATGTACATACCCCTTGGAAAAGAAATAAAACTGCCTGAAGATATTTTGAGACGCACAATATACCACATGTTGTACGATTTATAATATATTAAGAATAAAATTCCAAACACTTTTAATTCTTTATCACTGGAAAATATTTTCTTTTTTTCATGATTTTCATTTAAAGCGCAATAACTGCACATTTCTTCGACAAACTAAATCCCAGAATAACTTAAGTGTCATCTGTTGATTAGTAAAATCGGATAAAAGCGCGTTTTTGTATAGGTAGTACCTACTGTTCTGACCAATGACAACACCCAAGAAAAATATAAGTAAGAATGGGGACTGTAAATGATAAATGATGAATATTTAAAGTTAGTGGTTTATTTCACAATACGTCATAGTTAATACACTATTCCAAATTCAAAGGGAAATATATTTCAGAGATTACACAATCACGAATATAACTTAAGATACTTATAATGTCGACTATGTCACTTAATAACTAAAAGGCTCACTTATGTATCAACTTAAATAAAAAAAATTATGATAACTTCAAAAGGAGTTCACTTTTCCGAAATGGCTCCAATGTTATAAATATAATTTCTAAATGTGCTTAGATATGTATTAAACGGTTAATCAAAACGTACTCACCAATCTAAAATGTGGAATTGACTTTATGGTGTTGGTAAATAGATAGTTAGTGATTATCTTGTTCTAGTCGTGCCCAGGAAGAAGATACTTTGTTTCAGTCGAGACCCAAAACAAAGTTTGTATTAGTAGTATTTATTCTAGTGGCTACCCAGAATAATTATCTTTATCTCAGTCCATACCCAAGATAAAGTGAGTTTGTTAGTAAGATGTATTCCAGTTGAGACCCAGAATATGTAACTTTATCTCAGTTGTTACCCAAGATATAGTTATTGAGTTAGTATTCTTTATTTTAGTCGTTATCCAGAATTAAGTAAATTTGTTAATAATTTTATGTTGTTACCAATAGCCAAGTCGATTCCGATGTATTCTCATTACGTGCTGGATGTAAAAACAGAAAGATTCAGTCAGTCAAGTCAAGTGCTTTTGCGCTGTCAAATTTCTTCTTTGTCTTCCTTCTTTTTGTTTGATGATTTTTCACATCATTCAGCTTTGTCTTCTTTAGGGCGTTGGGGCTTATCTTTGGCCCTCAGTTCGATTAGATGTTTTGCTTTTCCTTCTTGTTGATATTTGGTTTGGTTTTTATCACCTCTCGTGCTGTTGGTTGTTCTTTCCTTACAGCTGCTGCGCCACATCAGCTGTAGTTAATGACTTTCTCGCAAGAGTTTGTTGTTAAATTTGGGAGGGACTGCGAGGGAGTGAGGATTGGATATGTTTTGGGATCTTTAGGAAGTTAAGGACTGGAAAGTTCCTATATTGGCAGGTTTCATCAGAGACATTCCCGGGTTCTTGATGTTATTTGGAATTACCCCCTGTAGTAATCTCCTTTGGTGTCATAGAAACTTATTCTACCTTCGCGGAGGTAGATGTTTCTAGCATCCGATTTAGCCAAGAGCAAGGTGACAGATATTTGAAATTTGCCGGTATTAGAAGATCCGGCAAGTTGTTTATGAGTGGGTTTGAATGGATAGGGATTTTCTCGACTTGTTTTTCGGTTTGACCGAACAGATATTCCTTGATAGGAGTTATATTGGCTGCCTCGTACAATACTTCGTTGCGGTAGTATTTTCCGTTGGCTCTTCTATGGAGTCCTGTGCAAGCTCTAAGAATCTTTCTTTCGAGCTTACTAAGGCGGTTCATATATGTGGGGGAGATTGTGTGCCATATGGGAAAGCAGTAAGTGATGACAGGCCTTATTAGTTGCTTGTATATGAGTAGTTTTGTCTGGGTTGTGAGTCCGTCCCTGACATTCATTATGGGGCTTATAAGGCTGTACGCGAAATTGGCTTTGCTAATCGTTGCTTTAGCATGGTTATTGAATCGTAGGAGTTCATGGAAATTTACTCCTAGATATCTTGCTGTTTGTGTGGGCTTTATTGTTCCTCCATTATATACTGCCGTAATTCTTTTGGATTTAGCGACTTGGCGGTTTCGCCCGGTGCTAGGTTTCCGAATACAGATAAGTTCGGACTTTTGGACATTAATTTTGATCCCCCACTTTTTGTGGTAAGAGGCTAGCTTGCTGAGGTGTAGGTTGACTTTATTGACTGCCAGGAGTGGGTAGCGAGATTGGGCGTATGTGAGGGAGTCATCGGCAAATAGTAGCGTTGTTCCGCTTTCGTTTTGAGGTTGGTCTGAGGTGTAGAGGTTGAAGAGTATTGGGCCCAGTATAGAGCCCTGGGGGACTCCTGCTGCAATTGTTTTGAGCGGAGATTTGTGGTCGTCAAGTTCCACATAAAATTTCCTAGAAGTTAGGAAACTGTGGATAAGTCTGTTTAGGTGTGGAGCAAGGCCGAATTGGTTTAATTTGTATATTAGCCCTGCCGTCCAAACTGAGTCAAAGGCTTTTTCAACGTCGAGAAAGCACCCGACCGTGCATTCGTTTCTGTTTAGAGCTCTTGTAGCATCCGTGTGGAATTTTAGTAAAGGGTGGAATGTAGAATGTTTGGGCTTGAAGCCGAATTGAGAATTTTGGTGGATGTGTTTTTCTTCACAGGTAATTGTTATTTGTAACTGGATAACTTTTTCAAAGAGCTTTCCTAAATTTGAGATGAGGGAGATTGGTCTAAATTCCTTGATGTCTTTAGACGAAAATTTTTTCGGGATGGGGAAAATTCGTGAGACTTTCCATTTTTCCGGGAAGTAACAATTATTTATGCAATTGTTAAAAATAGTTGCGAGGAAATCGAGTGCTATAGGAGGTAGCTTTTTGAGGATTGAGTTTGAGATTTTATCAGGGCCGCTCGATTTTTTGCTATTTATTGTTTTAGTTAGGACATAAAGTTGGAGGGGGTTTGTGAAAGTATCTTGATCTTCTGGGTAGATTGCTGAGTTGTCCACAGCGAAAAATGTTTGTGGTATGGATTCGTTAGCACTGAGAAAGGTGCTTACACACCTATCTACTTCAAAAGAGAAGGTTGGGTCTCTGAGGCTTAAGTTATCTTTGAAGGTATTTTGGAAAAATGTTGCAAAGGCCTCGCACTTTTCCTGTGGAGATGATAGAGTTTCTTCGTTGCTGGTTATGATTTTAGGGAGTTTTGACTTCCTAGAACAGACTTTGTTAATATTATCAAAGGTCTGTGGGCCTGGTTTTATTTTCTCAAGTCTTTTTCTAAACTGTTCATCGCAGAACAATTTAGTTTGCTCATCTATAATTACTGATAAGCACTTGACTTGAGAAAGGACGGACTGATAACCAGAATTTTGAGTATTGAGGGTTCTGTGATAAATGCGGTTGAGAATTTTCCGCAGCTTTTGTCTATATTTATATAGATTCTGAAGACCTGTGGGAAGGTTCTTGAATTGGTAATTCTTTACCGGGGTTGTTCGGGAGAAATGATCAATATTCCTCTGAAGGCAGCTGGTAAAAAGCTCAATTTGGGAGTCTATCTCCGAATTTGAGAGATTTCTACTGTTAGCTGGAAGATTTCCTAGGTAGAGTGATGTTAGTCGGTCTTGGAATTCATTCCAATCAACGTTAGTCAGAGTGGAGGATGTTGGTAAACCCATGGTGAGTATGTTTAGTGGAGATATTAGTTTTATAATTAATTCAATAGCTAGGTGATCTGAAGAGGCGTGATGAGTATCGCAGCTGGCGTTTGCGATTTGGGGTAGTAAGCTTATCATGCTTGAAGAGACGAGGAAAAAGTCTATGTGTGAACCAGAACGGGGAAATGTTGGCGTAGTTGGTGAAACCACAATGAAATCGTGGCTCTCTTGATTTCTGTCCAGCCAGTTTGCAATAGTTTTGCCAGCAGAATTTTCAATAGGGTCATTCCACATGGGATGCCTGGCGTTGAAGTCTCCTCCAATAACCGTGTAGGTAAAGTCCTTTGAAATATTGTTTAGGTTCTCAAGATTCCTTCTGATTTGGGCCATCTGTGCACCGCACCTGTTGTACAGGGAGATTAGCAGAAGCGTTTCTTGAGAGGCGAGGAAGACTTTCACTGCCGTGCACTCCATGTTGCTGAGGGGTTTAAGCTTAATTTCTTCGAATTTAAGCCCATCCCGAATTAATATTGCTGTACCCAAGGCTGAGTCAGTTTTGGCAGAACGGATAGTTGAGAATTTCTCAAAGACTAGTTTGTGGCGAGGGTTTAGGTGTGTCTCTGATAGGAGGACAAAGTTAGGTTTTTGTTCCGCAAGGAACGAATTAAGGGCTATTCTTTTACAATGCCGCACAAGTGAGTTGCAATTCAATGCAATTATCCTCAATTTACTTATTTCCCTAGACATAGGCCAAAAGCAAATTGAAGATAAGCACTTTGGCGTTCTGCTAGAGAAGTGAGCTTCCTGTATTGAGGAATGAAATTATTGATTTTTCCCATGAGTGTGAATAGATCACATCCGAAAAGGGATTTTGCCTCTTGAGTGCAGAAGCTATCTGACTCGTTTTGTGATAGTCTTGGGGCCTGTGTTACTCTTGGGACTGGTTTTTGTACCGCTGGGGTTTCTGGGAACTTAGGATTGTTAGTGTAGTTGATTTTGTTAGTAGACTTGTTATTGTTTAATATTTGCGAGAAAGTCATACCTGGCTTGACGTAATTCCTGGCCGATTCCTGTGCGAAGAGCTCTCGTTGCTTCTGCTGTTCCCGCCGTTTATTTTTTATGGCAGTTACTTCCTTATATTTGGGGCATCCTCGATAGTTCGCTGGGTGTCATTCCTTTTGGCAGTTGACGCAATATGGTTTTGTTGCCTCATCATTTTTAATACGGGAACATTCTCCAGATCCATGTAATTTTTCGCATTTTACACAGCGATAATGTTGGCTGCAATTGCTGGCGACATGTCCGAAGCGCTGACACCGTTTGCATTGTGCCACTCCTTTGGTGACATGCTTTTCCCAATGCACGATCTGGTCCAGAAGGCGGTCCACCTTCATAATCTCGTTAATGGCGTATTGAGCATCAAAGGAAATAATGAAGGCATCCATTTCCTTTCCCGATTTCTTGCTGCGGGTAGTTTCCAGTTTGACTACGCTTCTTATTTTGACTCCTTGAAGTTGTTCTTCAAGAGCTGCCTTGACTTCTTCCACTTCGAAGGTGTGCTGACATCCTTTCAAAACAAGAGTCGTCTTTCGTCCTTCTTTGGGGGTGAAAGTGTAGGACTCTACTCTGATTCTACCAAGCAGATTAAAAATGGCTTCCCTGTCTTCTTCGGTGAATGGCTTTATTGTACATTTGCTGCCGCCTCCCATTTTGATGAAGAATTTCGGCCTGTTCTCCATGCTGTTGAGTGTCCTGTTGAACTCCTTGTAGTTCAGTCCGTGGGCGATGATTGGTGGTGGTCTGCTTGCCTTTTTTTCAGCAACTTCTACTTGCTTTGATTTTGGCTGGATAACATGCCTATTTTCCATTTGCAGCACCTGGTAATAGTTGCTGCTAATCCTTGGGTCCGCTGCCTTTATCTTTTTCGTCGCTTCCGAGGTTTTTGGCGGATCTTTCCGCGCTCGCCTCTTATTCTCTACCTGCTGATAATCGCTCTGGTCTGTACTTATCTCTATTTCGTCCTCAGACATATCTTCAGAGGACATATTGTCGGTTGAGCTCGATGAACTTGAGGGCTCTTTGCTTCTCAATGACGCTTGCTGCCGTTCCTCCAACATTCTTTTTGCAAGAGATTCGATGATGCTTTCAGGTACGTTGGAGATGTTTCCAGTCGTGAAAACGTCACGCACATTTGCCTTAACTGCGTTGAAAATTTGGTCCTGATCGACCATTTTAGTGTCTTTTATCACTTTCACATTCACTTTATACAAAAGGTAATATGTGTCCTTTATCACTGCACTTTTATAATTTTTACCTCATGCGAGTCTTTTTCCTCACTATTTTTTGTCTCACTATTGTTTAAATTAAAATGCCGTCGGCATTCACTTTAGTTTATGAGTTCTACGTGCCTTTGTGTTGTACACAATTACACACACACAAGCACTACTCACTCAATTTATATGTTTTAACATATGCAATTCACATATATGCACAAGTGCACAAAATGGCGTCTGCAAATATGCGAATTGAAGTTTTTATTATTTTTCCGGTAATAATCCGTCGTTTACACATTCAGTTTATGGCTGGCTATAGGTGTTGCTACCTTGGCTGTCCTCATCACTTGTCAAGATTCAAGTTGGCCTGCGACTTATATTGCCTCTAAAATAGGCACGACACCAACAAATTATTTTACATTGCGCATAGCAACCAAAGTACGGTGACTTTAGAAGCTGTGCGCAGGTAGCAACAGAAAATTCCGTTGACCTTAGCAGCTGTGCATAGATTAGAAGAGTACATTGACCTTAGCTGTTGTGCATAGCAACTGGAATTCTGAGTAGTTGTGTTGCCGTTCCTGATTACGCCTAGATAAAGTTATTATGACTATGACTATTATGACTATTGCAATATTGCTTAATTTGCTATTTTAAAAGATACATTTGACTGAACAGATGACTTAATCTAATTACATTTGATTTGCGTAATGATCATCGATGACTAGTTATTTTCCTCTCATTGGCTGTGTTCCGGTTTTATTTATGTAGAATGTAGCCATAATGGTGTCGATTGTTGTCTCAACTAAAAATTGCCTTATCGACGTGCTTGTAGGTAGGTGTACATAGTTTCGTTCCCAACCTAGTTTCAATAATTAGAAATAGAACCTTTTGAACGATTTTACTTTCAGGTGGTATTTTAATGTTGGTTTTAATACCTACACTCCGTGTGGACTATGAAATCACAAAGGTACAGCATCTTCCCCTACTCTTAAGGGATGACTGATTTTGTTTTAAAAGAATGAAGGGTTCGAATGCTTTATGAAAGATCGTTGAACTAGGTAAAGCAAACTGTAAGCTATTTCAGCATATACAAATGAAATCGAATCGAAATGTCCTTGGACTAGAGCGTCAAAAGCGATAAAAAATTAATTTAAAAAAGTATATTCTGCGTAAACAGTGTATTGCAGTCTCTACTCAGCTGATGTCTTAAAAAAGCAGGAATTCAATTTTCAACTACAATACTGTTTTGGAAAAAAAAAAATTATGTACGTAGATCAATTGGCGCTTTATGCCCTATGCACTTTAGTTATGAAAGAAGTTTGGTGCAACATTTGGACGTGTCTGCAAGGATCTTTTGCTCAAGCCCAATATGTTTGTATCATTCCCATAAGCTCTGGCCGTAGTCAAAATATATTTGGAGTTAATGTTAATATCTAGGAATACCATTAGAACCAGAAATCCTATTGTTGTCGGAAATACCGAAAGAGATTTAAGGATATTTGAATTATATGAACTGAATATTCTAGCCTTATTAGAATTGTTGAAGGCAACGGCTTAGTAGTTGGATCATCGAGTTCTTAACTGGATAAAATATCCAATCTACAGAATAATTTGTAGTTGATAGTTATTAAATAAAACAGGTGATAGGTTTTTAAAGAAACAATTATATGGGTTGGGGGTGGGGTAAAGAATCCTAATGGTTTTTTGGGTAAAGGGTTATTCATAAAATCGGGTTTTTTCAGGTATCTAACATAAAGTTTTTATTTCTATCCCTGGAAATCCGTAACATTGTGATTTCGTGCAATATAGATAACATAATGCACGTATGTATATTAAATTCAGATACCTTTCACATTTGCGACGCAGTAGACTTGAATTTTAATTTTATTGTTGATAATGGAAGTAGATCTGCTGCTGAATAATTTTAAATATTGGGCTATCTGGCTCGCGTGGTTTACCAAACCAACATTATTATTTCTTGTCATTATGCCAAAAGTCAATACAGGTCTCCCCACCAGTAATGCAGTCATGATATTGAATGATAAGTAATTCTGTTCTACAAGGATAGAAATGAGGTGTCCATCACCCGGGATTAACCATGAACAAAAATGTCAATAAAAAATATCAGTGGTATAATTATTTCTGAAAAAGAGGAGACGTGCTCTATGTTTAAGGAAACTCCATTGGAAAAAAGCATAAAAACGAAAGACAGGGGCTATGATGCGGCTCCGGAGTAGGCTGCGATTTACTTCCGTACCCAACTAACAATTTTAGTTTTAACATAGCCTACATAACATTGTCTATATTATTTCATAAAAGTCGTAATAAAGATATATAGTCAAGCCAACAATAATATGGCCGTAAAAACCCTCCCGCAAAATTAAAAGGGCCCACGCTACAATAAGCTTTCAGGGCCTATTTTTAAAACCTACCGCTATAAAAACTTTCATAAAACTAAAAGCGTAATTTCAAGTCATCAAACTGTCCGCATAACGTTATCAAAACCATCATGAAGCTATTCCTCAATACTTCCTTAAAATAAAAAGACATTGGAAATACTATTTCAGCAAACCTTTTAGGCTTAAAACTTCAAAATAAAACTAATCTTTAAATCCATAATTACGTTTATAGAACCGAATAGATTTATAGGTTCCACTTTACAATAATTTAATAAAATTTTATTTTATTTTATACGTAGGTGTAAATATAAGATATTTAAGTGCAGTTTTAATAATTTAAATGTAGCGAATTTTAAGGTGATTGAAAAACTTATTGATTATATCACATAGGATGGTCCGAACAATAATAACGCGCCTCAAAATTTATTTATTTAGAGTGTATTTAATTTTGATGTTATTTTAAATACTTTCGGAATTAAAAAAAAAAATGATTGATAATGATATTTCCTAGTTCTGAAACGTCTTCAATTCTTGATAATAATTAATTTAAAAATAATGCATTTTAAGCATAAATTGGCATAAATTGATTTTACATTTGCTACTGGTACGGCTGTAATAAAATCGTTTGATCTTAGGATGGCTGCGATTAAAACAACTCATTCGATTGTAAATCCATTCGGTTTTAAGTAAAACCTCTCTGAGTGCTCCTAGACTGATATAATGCCATTTTATTTTTCCCTGACGGGAATACTTGTTAGAATCGGTCAAGATAGAGAATAGAAGAATTTTTAAGAACTTTTATTTTTAACGATTCTAAATTAACCGCCTCATCCGGGGTTTGAAACCTTGACCTTCCGCGACTGCTTTTACCACTGATCTAACGAGACAAATGATTTTCCCTCTTGCATTTATCAATTTGTAATTAGTCTACTAAGCCATGTTTTGATTTCAGTTGGCATTAACCAGTAACGATGAAAGCGCATAAATAAATTTTGCGAATTCAATTTTATTTTATTTATTTATTTGTGCGCTTTCATCGTTACTGGTAAACGCCAGCTGAAATCAAAACATGGCTTAGTAGGCTAATTACAAATTGATAAATGCAAGAGGGAAAATCATTTGTCTCGTTAGCTCATTGGTAAGAGCAGTCGCCCCGCAAGCGGAAGGTCCCGGTTTCACACCCCGAACGAGGCCGCTGTTTTTTCTTCTTCTATTTATGATTTAATTTAGAATCGTTAAAAATAAAAGTTCTTAAAAATTCTTCTATTCTCCATAATGCCATTTGCTATTAAATAAAACGATTTAGTTTTCTATTAAAGCATTATAAAATTTTGTTGGTGTACTTATGACACTACTATACATATGTATGTTTGTATGTATTTGCAATCGAACATAAATCTTGCTTCTGATCTTTACCGTACTTTTATACTATTTACAACGCTTATAGTACCTACATTGCTCGTACGAAGCATTTTTTACTAATTTAAGTCCATACATTTCGGAGAATTGTTAAATTAAAAATAAGCTTTTTTAACTTATAAAGGCAAAGTAAATTGTTTGACTTTAATTGTTTGCTAATAAAACTGTTCGCTCTTTTTCAAATCTATTTGATCTCGGTTAAAACCGTTCTAAGTCTATTGAGATTCAAATAATTATACTTGCTTTTGCGTAAATCTATTTAGTTTTCTATATATTCGCGAGACAATTATAAGAATTTTCAAAATAATGGGACTTAAACATTTTCAGGTGTATTTCTATGGATGGAACAGTTAATTCAGAAGAAGTACTATTAAATTCCGCTATGACCAGTTTTTTTCAGAACTCTAAAGCTATTATCTTTAATTTAAGCTAAAGTTATATTGCTCAATCTCTTACCGTTTCCGAAATAATCGTGGACCAATAAGTATGAGTCCCTCAGAAAATGCGAAAAATAATTTAACTTTGATTAAGAAGAGCAAAAGTATGTGCACTCTTGTTAAAAGGTCGATTAGTCCACAATAATTTTGGAAATGGTAAGAGATAAGGCAATACATCTTTGCCTTAAATTAAAAATATTAACTTGGAAATTCCAAAAAATTAGTCATACCTAATAGTGCTTCTTCCAAAAAATAAACGTTATATTTAGAAAAAAATTTGTTAAAAATTGAAATTTTTAAATTCAAACGCTTCTAATTATATAATATGCATGGTCAAAGGGGGAGTTGCATGTTCATTTTAGCGGCTGAAGTCTTTACTATCGAATAAGATTCACATATAAACAGATTCATAAGGTGCATAACTAGAACGTTATTTTGAAAACCATTAGATATTGACCCCCTTGCCATACAATTTTTTCGTCTCATCTAAAACTATCACACTATCAAGTTTGTCGGGAAAAACTGAAACATTTTGTATAATTCTTAAAAATCTTAGCCAGGAGCCGAAAAGATTTCATCTCTGTAATTAAATTTTTTGTTTGTTTGTTTTATCACCAGTCAACTTGGGAAATTTTTTCCCCAAGAGCAATTACCTGAAAGTATAACCACAATCATTTCTCGCTAGCCCTATATAAATGGATGCATAATTTCAAAAAACTTCACCACATTATTATTGTAAGGAGATTACTCGCGATTTCATGACTTTGTGATGCAACTACAAAGAACTGCAGCACTTTGCAGTAAGCATAAAAATTATGGCAAAAACGTTATAAAAGCTTTTATGAAAAGTAGAAGTCTTAGTCTAAGTATTGCATGAAACTGAAATTGAGGCAGAAAGGAAAGGGATCTTTAAAGCTCTTTACTTATTCTACACACATATTACAAACATATATAAATGTATATGGATAGGAGTTCCGTTTAAATCTGAATAACATCAATAATTAATAGCAACTTAAATCTTATTATTAAACTTTTGGTTGAATTAAGCGCTCTTTTTCTTATTAAAATTGAAGTAGCAGTAGAATGAAGTGTTACCGAGCCACGTAATGCTGTAATGGGATTGCACGTATATATTCCTACAATGATTCTCATTTCACGAGGCCCTGAGAAAGGTTAATTAAAAGAGAACAGAGAAAAATCCATTTTCACGGATTATGCAATTCCTAAATGAACGTTCTTCTTAATTATATGCCTCCTTTGTTCTGTCCGAAGGATGTAGAATCATAAGAATTCCTTTTAATTGAAGGCATTGTACCTACATAGGAACCACCACGAAATTTTCCCAATTGCTGAGCAATTTTCATTAAGTGTAATGAAACCGGTTTTAGTACTATGTACTGTATGTGCATGTGGATTCCATTAAACCTTTCTGGTATACTTACATAAAATTTCACTTACAAAACGAATCATTCCGTTGTTTTATAATCCCTTACCTGAGTAATAAAAATTACATGTAAAGCAAACTACTAAATAATATATTTTTTTATTGCCAAGAGGTGAATAAAACTGCCTGAATTTGAAAAGTTACAAAATTATAGAGCCCGAAATCGAAATAATGGTAATGAGTAAAATACAAGCCAATTAAAAAAAAATACATAAATACATTTACGGGTAGTTTCACTAAATTTTATAAATATAAAATTTAGAAAAAAAAATCCATTTTTAAAGTACAAAAAATATAAAGAGCAAATCACAATTAGCCTTAAAGAAAGTAAAATTCGTAGTATGATTTCCTCTGGTTCAATAGCCTCCTATAACCCAGGTGATCCTATCCCAAAGCACCTCATTGTGCTGTCCTGCTCCAAAGCCTTCCTGTCCTCTTAATGAAGCGCATCAGGTCTTGGAGAGGCAAGTTTTTCAGTTCATCCACAGATAGAAGGGTAGAACCTAGAGTATCTAGCCTGCATCGGGCGAAGGCCCGACACGAACACAAAAATTGTTCGGTTGTCTCGGACTATCCCTCCAGGCAGGACAGATACTCACGGCTGTCAACAACTCCCATCCTTGTTAGATAAGCGTGAAGTGAGCTGTGGCCGGTAGTGATGCCAACCACAGCTGTACATTGTTTCCTTTCGAGCCCAATGAGAAAATCGGCCCATCAAGAAACAGTTTTGTACATCTGCAAGTATTCAGGTTCGCTCATCTCTGCTGATGCTTTCTACGAACATCCGCTTTATTGAGACACCCGATACTCGAGGTGGCAACGCCTGTGGCGGGTTTTGGTTCGAGGAACGGAGAAACAGAGCCAGCGATAGCTAAAAGGACAGCCCTTTCATTCCCCATCTTCCCAATGTGACCAGGAACCCACAGAAGGGACACCTTGTTGTAGACACACAGCTTATCCACAGAAGCCCTGCAGTCCCCCAGTAACTTAGATGTAATCCGAGGGCCACTCAGAGCTATCGGGGCTGCCCGACTATCCGAGAGGATACCAATGTCCTTCTCCTCGATTTGCATGTCAAGGGCTAACTTCGCTGCCATCTATATGACGAAGACTTCATCCCGGAAGACAGTGGTGTATCTACCAAGTGAGTACTCCATTCCAATATCAGACTCAGGAAAGTAGACACCTGCCCCAGCTCCCTCATTAGTGAGAGAGCCGTTGGTGAAAATTTCTAGAGTGGACCGGGGAAGGCTCGATAAGGCACTTCCCTCAGTCCACGATTCCCTTACAGGAAATCTCGCAGAGAAGCGATGCCCAAACCGAAGCTCAGGTACCACAACATCCCCATGAGCGCAACCTGCACACAGCTCTTTTGGCATCTGACTGAATGACTAGATCCAGGGGTTACAGATTGAGTAGGACCTCCAGAGCAGCAGTAGCCGTAGATTGCATGGAGCCCGGAATTCCCAAGCAGGCGAGAATTTGCAGGCCTGCCAGCTGACGGATGGCAGTCCCCACAAGCGTCCTTGGCCACCACACAGAGCAGGCATATGTAAGCATGGGTCTAACGATCGAAGTGTGCATGTGCAGCCAAAAGTTCTCCTTCATTGGGCGAAGACCCTCGTAGCTGCATTAACTTTTTCCTCTACGTGCAATCTCCATGTCAGTTTCGAGTCGAGGAAGACTCCAAGATGCTTGACATGAGGAGAGAGTTGCAGAGTGTGTCCAAAAAGCTTTGGAAGAACAAAGTACCTAAGCTTACGTCTTCTGGAAAAGAGCACCAAGCTGGTCTTTGTTGGGTTAATCCTAGGGTGACCTCTGTTCTCTTGTTATCAAAAGCTGGCTAGCGACATTTGTCTGGCGATGCCGTAAGTGACACAGATATTACGTTTACATGAATACTTGAAGTACACTTCAAGTAGAGATCAAGTAATCTAAATATCATATAAACGCGCATACTTTAAGTATACTTTAGGAGGGTAAATCACAAAATTTTATTCAATTTACTTGAAAAAAATTCATGTAAACGTAACTTCAGTACTTGAACATTTTTCATTTGTGCGAGCTATGAAAACGGCAAAGAGGAACAAGAAGAAGATTATTGTTGATAATTCAGGTTGAAAATTTTAGTATTTTTCTAAAAATGTTTATCTAAAAATCCGTACCTACTATGTATTGAACTTAATGCAGAGTTGTCAAAGGTAAAATGTCACTTCAAGTAAATTTCAAAATAATTTCAAGTCAATTAATTAGAATTAATTCAACCAAAAACTCTAATGGAGTTTCAAGTGGATTTCAAGTCAAGTATACTAAAGTATTCATGTAAACATAACTACTGCATATTTCCACCTACAACTAGCCTTTTTGTATACATCGCGACCATATTTACAATAAGTGCTTCAATCGGTATACTTAGTCGACTGCTATCGAGTTTTCCATCTCAGAATCATCTTGCTTCTAAGCCTTAGTGTCCAATATAGAGTGATACTTTGGCATCTGGAGATATTCTTCAGCCTGCCTGTACATAGTGTGACCATTTTAGAATTTACTATTATTGCTAATAGCGCTTTAATTGCCGTCTGAATATCTTCAACGGATTCCAGCAGTCGACTAGATATTTCTGCCAGAAAGACACTGCATCTGTCCGACAGTATATAGAATTTAGGCCAATTTTATTTACTGGAATATATTCCTGCTCATGTACCCACACTCATTTTTAATCCGTCCACTTCATTCCCTTCCCATTACTTTCTAGTAGGCATCTAACAAGGAACAAGGATTTGTCTATTCCACTGTCAAGAGCGTGCACTTTTAAAAGGATCCTGAAGTAATCGTACGTCCACTCCTTTCATTATCTTACAGTTTTCAGCCCCTCTTGGTGTTGTGCATAGAGATCCCATTATACCTATCTCAGCCACCCTCTGGATTCTTGACAGTATATGACCAAATTGCATTTTCTCTCAACTGCCTTCCACCAGACTAAGGGTCCGTAATAAGGAATTGGTTCACCTATAGCGGTGTACATTAAATGCACTATACATTCGATTTTAGACCTCAGTTACAATCAAAAGTGTTCTTGCATGTACAGAAGGCCATATGGGCTATGTCTTCATGTGTTCTTCTATATTGGTCATTCAGTTAAGCTTGGAGTCTAGTCTTCTGCCCAAGAATTCAGCTTCGCTGGGAAGCACCAGGGGTATATTTAGTATGTCATTCCGTTTGTAACGCACAGAAATAATGCTGGTAGAGCAAAATGGGTTGGGCACCCATGCATAAAGTTTAAAGTTATTTGGATTTTTGTCTGGCAGCCCGTCTGTCCATCCCCTGCACGATAACTCGAGAGCGCGTGTACCTAAAGAGCTGAAACTTTGCATACGGGCTTTTAAAAAAAAAAGTAAATTTAAGTTCGACAATGGGACAAATCGGGTAACTCCTTTGTCGGTTTGCCATATCGCAAATTCGTTTTTCACTATATATTTGGACACTGCCAGAGATCGATTGTGAAATTTGGTACGTGGCCTTTTCATAGAAATTGAAAATATAATTTCAAAAATGGGCTAAATCGGGCAACACCATATAAAAATTTAGGATTCTTACGTATACTGTGAAAACTATCAGTTCAGACGTTTTTTTTTTTTTTTTGTACTGAAAAGTTCTTCAGAATATGAAATCCTAGGAACTGGTAATTATTTTTCCCGACACGAACCGTTCTAGAGATATATGCGAAAAACCACTTCAAAAATTAAACTTGCACAGATGGGTGACCATACAAAATTACATACGGGTATTCATCTAGAGCAGCGATGGCGAACCTTTTTTTGTGCGCGTGCCAGAAAATTACTTATCGCGTTGCTGGCATGCCGGACAGTTTTTAATTAAGAAAAATTGATAAAAATATAGGTGTTTCAGAATTTTATTTAGATAACTTCAAAAATTAATATACAAAAATTGACAGAAAAAAACATGATACTTATTAATTTGCAGAAAAATCAAAAATTTAAACAAGAACAATCAAATGAAATCGAATACTTAAAAAATAAAGGATTGACACTGAAAAATAAAAAATAAATATCCTAATTGATAAATTCATTGGTAAATTATAACAATCAATGGGATTTTTGTTGTTGTTTATTGATAGACAAATATTTTATGTCAGAATCATGTCTTTGATATTTTTAATAAAACTTTAGAATATAGAGACAACAGGAAGTGTTGTTACCTGTAAAATTCGTGTGTATGAGCGTGGATTTTTTCGCGGTCCCGTGAAGTAGGACAGCATTATATTGAAGAAAGAGACAAATGTATTTTCAGTTGTCAGACGAACTTTCCTAATTTGAAAGAAATTTAATGTAATTTAAAAGTTGTGAAAAGTGAAAGATATTATATATAAAAATAGTGATAAATAAAGTAAAGAGTGTAAGTAATTATCTGTTGATATTATAGTGATAAATTTCTAAGTAATGTTCATGTATTTTCAGAATGAAGTGTTCGGTGAAAAATTGCCACAACAACACCAAAGTACGACGTGGGAAATCATTTTTTAGGTAAGTATAGTTATAAAATATTATTTTGTGTACTTTACACAGCTTTTTATATCAAATTACATTAAAAATACATAACACAAACGATGAAATATCGAAAAATTCCTTCATCCACCGAGATTTGTTTACGTTTCTGACAGATTAGAAATTCCCAGGGTATGTTGGCGTAGTGACATCGAATAAGAACATTTTCGGTGGGAGCAAACGCAATATTTTCAACCATATATCTTGTTGTCCCGCTCTCTATATTGATTCTAATACACGGCTATACTGAGCGTTCACTACAGCGGCAACAGATACTAACACAACCAGAATTTGACTAGACCAAATTTGGCTTATCACACTTCCTGTACTCTCTATATTCTAAGAATAAAACACATGCGGCACTGAATTCTTCAGTCATTCTATTTCTAAATTTGTTTTTTATAAAATTCAATACAGAAAAAACTGATGATTTCTCGTTATTTAAAAAAATTATAATTTCATCTAAATAATCAACAATCTTTGGAGAACTCTTCTACGACTTAACCATCGGATGTTATTGTACAGTTATTGTATAGTTGAGAAAATTTTCGTTTATTTAAAGCGCGTGCAGATATAAAATTGACTAATTGTGTAACAAGAATCATAATATCATACAGTGACTTTAAACGAGCCTTTGTAGACAGCCTGCTGCTGTATGATACAACGGAAACCCAGAATTGAATATCAAACGAGCTGAGCAATTAAGCTAACGAACCCATTTATCTCTTCAGTCATATTGCGAGCATTTGAAAGGATCTATGTTTTTTTTTCAATAAGTGAATTTACAACTGCATTGATAATATCTATTCATTTTGTTGCTGTTGCTAATGATGTTAAACTTAACATTTCTTCTTTGATATTATATCCAACAGCGTAATGAATAAAAATTGCTAAACGCGCTGATCCAATTATGTCAGTGCTCTCATTAAGACAGAGAGAAAATAAATCAGAAGAATTTATGATTATTTTTTGGACTTATATTTATAGTCAGTTCCAAGATCCTGTCTTTCACAGTGTTTCTAGCCAAAAGCTTTATTCTTTGGATGATTTTTTTGTTGTTTTCAAAATCTTCAAATAAAATTGATGCATATTTTAACCATATATTCGCCAATGGTTTTCCGCGCTTCGCAATTACATTTGAGACCACAAAACATGCACCAATTATATTTGAACGACTATCCATAAATTTCAATAGAGATGATGGATGAGTATTTCTAAGTTTAATTTCTCGAAAAATAAATTTTTTTCGTTTTGCTCTTAAGAGATTAAGGGGTGTAACCATAGATGGCAAAAAAACTAGATGTCTCATGCAGTAGCAAAAAAGTATACAAAATCTATTTGACTGGGTGGTCTATTCCGGAATGGACCACAACATTTGAAATGATGTAGGTATACGTCGAGTGATTCATATTTTTTCGAATGATTCATATTTTTTCTTAAGTATTGAAGAGGTTGATCAAATGTATACAAAACTGTTATTATAAAAACATTTGCTTTCCCCACGCTCCAAAGCATGTGATGGTCCATTTCAGAATGCACTACCCATTTCACAATCTGTATACTCTGCTCTGGTATGCCATGCGACATCTAGCTCTTGTGCCATCTATAGTGTAACTCATGCTGGATTCTCTGATATTTTTATTTGACAGAAATTTCATATCTCCTTTTAGTAAGTAGTTCAATGCGAAATTTATCTTTTTCTCAAAGGGTTAATGGTTGTGTGAGCCGATTTACATATATTATTATGAATAGTTTGAAGGGATTTTGAAGGTATTCAAGAAGATTTTATCATTCGGGTAATCCTACGTTCTCTCAATTTTTTTTAACTTGTTGTTTGAGTTGCATTAAAATAGTGCATAGCCAAGTTCCAACTTCATCTAAAACATGGTTTAGTTTTAAAATTAATATATATTAAATCCAATGTAATAATAAATCGTTCACATGCCAAATAAAATTTTCGTACCGTACTCGGGGTGAAGTCGGATTGTGGGGGTGGGACAGAAGGGTATTGGTCAACGTTTTATTTAAAGGACATATACCGCGACGCTTAAAATTAAAACGACCGGCATATATCTCGTCAGTACAAGTTTGAATGCAGTTGGGTTACTTTTTCTCTGAATAAATTCTTCGTAGAGCACGTAAGTAAGGATTTTATAAATAATATTTTTTTCCTTTGGATTTGATAACTCGAAAAGAAACTGTTCTAACATGGAATACTAAAAATGGAAAAAACGAAATGAGTTATTCTTTTTCATCTGGTTTACCTTTAGTAAAGTTTAGTAAAGAAATACATATTTTTAATTTTTTTGGCCGAATTTGCCCTGTCCTAGGGTCTAAGACAATTTTTAACGGTTAATATGTGGTCGTCCGCCTTCACCCCACACATATGGTGGAGGCGGACACTCTTTAACAAAAAAAAAAAGTGTAGGAATGAAAATTTATCTGTTTCTACTTTGGAATTTGACAATGGAGACATATGACATTCTAAATAATTTTTTTTGCAAATTTTCTTCTAAAAACTGTAAATTTTATTAACAAAACAGTGCAAAAATCGTCCGAGTTCACCCCGAATGACGGTACGTGCCATCTCTGTCACGCATGCCATCTCTGTCACGCGTGGCATCTCTGTCACGCGTGCCATAGGCTTGTCACCACCGATCTAGGGTATCACAAGAATTGATCTTAGACCAATTCTAGCTTTTTTACTTGTTCCTTTTATGATCAGGATCCAAATCTCTAGTATTTTCCTTGTCATACTGCAAAGTATCATTTCTGCTTTCATATAATCAATTCTAATCTAAATACATATATTAAACAGAAACACATCAATTTTGCAAGCAAATCAAGAGTACAGCAAGGAAAAAAAAATAGATAGTTCAAAACATGCTATTTTTGAATAATGATGCCGATTGAAAGCAAAACGGAAAAAAATTAATGTTGCAATGGGAGTCGAATTGCGCATCGTCCTGTAAAGCGTTTTTGGCTTTAGATTGATGGTCGGTAGATCAAACCATAGATCTATTTTACCGCTTCTTCAATTGTTATTTCCAAAGAAGACTTAATTGAGCAGAACAAAGAAGTTATGGCAGATGTTGCTACCACAGGTTAAAGTTGTTTGACTGTAGTGAATATTGTCACTTTTTGCAATGTAATAATCTAGATACATGCAATACTTGACAGTTGTCTAATTTTAAAATATTATCAGTTAAATTCCAATCTGGTATCTGGAAATTGTAAAATGTTACAAATCTACATGTGTTCAGCTTTCTCTCAGAATCAATCACAACACAACGTTTTAAATGCATTGCTTCAGTTTTTATTCAAAATAAAGTGATCTCAATTCAAGATACAATTTAAGAACGAAATAATATACCTAAACGATTTTCCCCCATTTTTAAGGTAAATAAATAGCTGAGCAAGCCCTAACACAATAATTTTATCCTCGTTTTCCTGTCACTTTCTATACCCAATGTCCTCTGAAAGGGAATTTCATCTAGTAAATAATTCTCAGGATGTGAAAAGACCTTTTGAACTTCCATTCTTTTCACCAAACTCTTAGCAGTCACCCTAAAATGTCTGAAGTGAATTAAAGGAAAAAAAAAACTGCCACTTCCGGTTATGATGAGCTTTTTTTCCTTAAGATTTCTTCAACGTCTTTTGCTGCTGTTACAATATTCTGCCGGAATTATTTCACGCTTAATAAAACGCAAGAATCCGCTTGACATAAATTTCAGCACAAAATGAGGGTTCCGTTCTGGAGTTTTTGATAAACTACGAATCAATTAGTTCGACCTTTTTTTTTTGGTTGACCTTATTTCGTAGCATTGTTCATTTACAGACATTTCTCTCTAGGTTCAAGAGTATTTATATTTTATAGTTCAAGACATATTACTGTCAACAATCGTGAGCAGTGCTTTTTGAATTGTAATTCCTCTTTTTTTACGATTATTTATTTAATGAGCTTAAGAATTAAGAAAACTTGTAGATCAGTCTGGATAGATGTTGAAGGTGTTGCTGTTAGGCAAAGACAGCTCTTGAGCTTTGCTGCAAACAGATTTTAGATTTTTATATTTAGTCAGAAATATCAGTGGTTGAATCGTTCTAGGTTTTAATAGGCTTCGCAAGAATATAGGCTTAGTGAAGAAAAACGACACCAACCTGACTGGTCTGCTAAATTCGATGGTAACAGAGTAAATGCGTATAGCAGCTGCGATTAGATTTCAGTTGACACGTAGTCTCCACAGGCCAGAACATTGGGATACTTAGCGGGCAGTTCAAAAACACTCTATCTAATGTAACTTTACTGAAAAATCTCCCTCAGTTTACTAAATGTTTACAACGGCCGCTTAATCATTTGGAAGGCAGCTCTGCGGGTTTTATTTTGAATAGCAGAAATTTAAATACATTGGGATTTGTGCAAAGGTGATAATTAAGTTAGAGTTGTGCGGACCTGAGAATTTCTCCTGAACTTGGTGTTATGTTTAATTTCCATACCTTTCAAATAAATAATCCAAGTCAGTTGTACTTATTTCGTTGCTTTAAAAGTTCCTTACTTCGCTTCATTATGTATCCCATAGAAGGAGAAAAAGGAGGTATTCGATACTCGCAATGTTTTCCATCTTCTAGCTTATCTAGAGAGTAGAACGAAGAGCATACTGTAGGTAATAGATAAAAAGTACGTCAATAAATTTAGTAAATTTTGCTCCGGTCTCTTCTATATGGAATTCAAAACGACTATATTGCTTGTATCCTTGTGTTTTGCCAATACGGCTTGTTTTAGTGAAAAAACACTAAATAAAAAAATAATAGTCGATTTATGCAACCTTGCTTAATGACCAGCTATTTTAGTTAGTGATTTTCAAAAGTCTATGGATAATAAGTTGTTAATATCGATAATCTCCGATGCGATGTAGAACTTGTAACTTTATATACTCATAGAAAATATATTCTATTTAAGAATTCGACGAGTCCTCAGCATTGCATATTGGTCGACCCTAAATTCAGGTATAAGACCCTCGCGCTCCTCACCAATGTAACGGTCTCCGCCAGTCTAACTGGAGTATCAAAAAAGCTGAGCAGCAACGACGATACCTGAATAGCCAATGTACAGAAATTATTTTTGATGAAAATATATCCCTCAAGATAAACTTTTGTCAAATGATAAGAACAAAATCAGAGATTTCATTGTTAACGATGAATGTTCGTTTGTAATTTTGTATGGGCACCCATCTGTGCAAGTTTGATTTCTGAAGTGGTTTTTCGCATATATCTGGTTCGTCGGACGGCAAAAATGATAATAACAAATTTCATAGAATTTCATATTTTGAAGAACTTTTTAGTACAATAAAAACATCTAGGACTAATCGTTTTCATAGTATATGTAAGAAATCAAAATTTTTATATGGCAACACCAAGAAGGGGTTACCCGATTTAGTCCATTTTTGAAACTTTATTTACTATAGTTATTCTGTACCAAATTTCAGCGCTCTATACGTCGACGCGTTCTCAGGCAGTGCCCAAATATATAGTGATACGGCCCATTATTTTATTTGCTTTTTTCTTCTAAAAAGCCTGTGCACAATATTTCAGCCCTCTTAGTGAACACGTTCTCAAGTTATCGTGAAGACGGACGGGCGGACGGACAGACGGACTGTTACGCAGCCCTTAACGTGTAAAAGAGGTAGCTCCAGTGGTGAGGGTCATTGCGTGAAACGAGAAAATTATTAGGGGAATTATTGGGCGTCACGTGATTTTTGTTTTGATATATGAGATATCACGATACTCACATCTTTTTCTCAGCGACTTCTCGAAATACTTGAACTTCACCCACACACAATTTGAGAGCAGTATACACGGGATAATATAGTATTCAATCTTATATTTCATGCGTGTAAGAAAAGCACAACAAAACTAATAATAATAATTATTTGAACTATTAACTTGGGCAGCAGGGAGGGCCTGAAGATTTTATTTCATACTTATGTGTCAGATTTTTCGCCGCAGTTGCTGCTGGTCTAGGATTCCTACGCACCTTTTCCTCTTTTCCTTTCTTCGTTTTTCTTTTTTTGTTTTCTTTTAAATTCAAACCTTTTATTTTTAACGTCCAACAAAAATAAAAAACCTTTTGCTTGTCAGTCAACTTGTCGAAATGCTATACACACGGGAGAGCAACAGGGCCAAAGCTTCTTCGGATTTCCGCCAGTGGATGAATATTAATGACGTTTGCAAGCCAATCTTTGTATAGGTTCACATTAATTCGTGAACTTTTGTGGGAGCGCAATCAATATAGTTTTGTATTTTGGTGTGTTTGTTTCTTTGTTTCTTTTTTTTTTTTTTCCCTTTTATACTTTAATGATTAACAATATTCTTAATTAATAGCTTATGAACGCCAAAATTCCTTGGGACCATCGTGCACATTTCATGTATCTTCATTTCTTCCTTCTTTTTTTTTTGTTCTTTTCCCCACTTTCTTCTTTTATATTTATTTTATGCGTTTAGAATTTTGGACTAACCTGTAAGGTTTTGAAATAGTTTAGACTTAATACGATAGCAACCTTCATGCTGCCAAATAGTTGCGTAACTAAAGATGTATGGGCCCCGCCGCAAATAAATGCTACTAAGCCCCAGGCTCATTTTTCTAATTTTTTTTTCTTCATCTATGACATGGTACTAATGAGGAAAACTTACCTTCTTCCGAAGCGCCGATCTTTTGATGACAAAAATTTGTCCATGGCTCTGTCAATATTAATATTCCGACTTTTTTCATTTTTGATGCTCAGTATCGCCAGAGAATTCAGTCACATCTGTGACATGGTACTAAGAAAGTAAGTTCGGGCGTTGCTGTAGTAACTGGTAATGTGAGATGAGCTGTAGAGCTGTACACAGATCTGGAACACTACTTGCTATAGCAGACCTATCTACAATTAAGAGTTTATCTAGTTTTCTAATAGTTGAAATTTCTCAAATTCTTTCCAGCATCACGGATCGAAAACTTAAAAGTTGT
Source organism: Dioctria rufipes (assembly GCA_963924295.1). NCBI lineage: Eukaryota > Metazoa > Arthropoda > Insecta > Diptera > Asilidae > Dioctria > Dioctria rufipes. Next base: position 264,678,664 of record OZ002741.1, on the reverse strand, counting down.
TGATAAGAAGTAGGCGATAAATATTCTGAATAATACTCGCTGAGGCGATTTTCTTTTTCAACAATTTCATTATCTATAAAGCCACTGAGAGCTTGCGGTTGAAACAGCGAAAATCTTTCCGTCAAGCTATTCATACTATCATAGCGCACTGGCAATTGTTGCATTATGATATCCAGACAACTGTTAAAATCTAAACTTCAGAATTTTTCTCCAGAATTCTGTACACCTTCATCTATACCCGACTTATTCAAAAAACTTCTTCACATGGCGCTGGCGTATTTTTTTAAAGCTGGATTTACTTTCCAATATGTAGCGATTTCTTTAGCTTCTTTCAAAATTGTCGGGAAATCCTGTCTGAGCTCCATCATGTTACTCTGAGTTTGTTGCAGCATTGAGGTGGCTGTGATAGCATCTATTTGCTGACATATATTAATCCAGTAATTCATTATATTATTTACATAAAGTTAATATGTAAACAATTTGCATTATACTATTTTCTGCTAAGCTTTAGATCTACTTGAAAGCGTAACAGTTAGTGTACTTCAAAAATTCTAGTATCTAGTGTATTTTTTCGTTATGTGAATGCGTGTAGTGTTCCTTTAGTTTCTCCTATGTACGGGTCCTTAAACTACTTTAGGAGTGTATCCTTATATGTGTGTGAACTATGAATGTACGTGTTCTTAATTCCTTCTATGTGTGGCTATTTAATCTACTTTTTATGTATGCACGAAGGTAAACTTCTCTAAAACAAAAAAAAAATCTCAACAGAATCAGTTGTTCACAATTTCGCAATGTAACCATAAATACATAACAGGACGGACATGCAAAAATCAAAATAACTTTTAATTTTATGTATGGGTGTTCAATCTATTTTGCTCATTATTTCGAGGTGTTACAAACGGAATAACAAACTTAGTATACCCTTCAGATTTCATCTAGGGTATAATAAAGAAATCATTGTAAAACAGGCAGTTGATCATGAGAATGCACACTTATTGTTAAAACCGCAATAGAAATGTTGAAATCTAGTCGGCGAGGACGTTGATCCCCTTGTTCTCTTGATCGCTTTAATACAAGAAAATAAAGGTACTTTTTTCATAAAGCCAGGCACAGGCAAAATTAAAATCGGAAATCCAAAAATCACATGAACGTATAAAAAATACAATCTTACTGGCCCACGTCTACATTTAAAAATTTTCAAACTTCTGTTAAAAGAAATTGAATTGGCTAATATAGCGAGAACTTTCAATGATAAAAATTCAACCCCATCAGAAGTAAGAGGGGCTGGCGTAACCCTTTTTCTGATGGTATACGGTATACGCTTAATTCATACCTAGACTTAACCAATTTAAAAAAAATGCTGGAAAACGAAAAATCAAGGCTCGAATTCTAACCACCAACTTCAGAAGCAATTTCGCAGCATTCGTCACGAGTATTCTACCTAATTTAGATATGGCTCTACAATAAAAAAAATCCAGAACAGTAGGGATGGAAGAACATCAACGGCTCGTCGCTACCTATTACAACACTCCTAGATTTGGTAACTACAACTTATCTCCTGTAATTGTACGGCTAATTGTTCGTCGACGTATGGGTGCAGAAAAGCAAGGTTAAGATGCTCGAAAATATGCGGAAATTGTCAGGGAGTGGAACAAATTTGCGAAAATCTTAACGACCTAGAAGAGTCGGATGCTACGGACTCCGATTGTTTTTTAGATATAACAGGTAGGTACGCATTCAATATAATATAATTTTTCAATCTACTTAAAAATCCATACTTACGTATTTTTTTATTTTACAGAATATACTCACAGCTAGTGAAGCAATAAATCTAATAAAACATATGTAAAATTAGGAAAATTTGAAATACATTACCAGAAAAGAAAAGGCAGATTTGATTAATGATAAAATCTTTAAAAATAGAGAATATTGGTAATTTTGATACTACAAACGAAGTAATGCAAGTAGTTAACAATTTTATTGAGAATAACACCCCCAATGCCAATATTATTTATATAAAACCCAAAGAAATTGGGAGGATTATTAGGAATACAAGAAGCCGCAAATCACCTGGCCTTGACGAGGTATCAAATTGTTGTATTAAAAATTTTTCGGGAATAGGTAAGATCTGTATCACTCATTTTAGCAATGCATGCCTAAAATTACAGTACTTTGCTACAAAATGGAAAATGGCTAAGACTGTACCCATTCCAAATCCTGGGAAATCTGCTGAAAATCCTTCAAATTATCGACCTATTAGCCTACTAAGTTCATTAGGAAAAATATTGGAGAAAGTAATAAAAGAAAGAATTGCCGATTATGGAGGATAAAAACGTACTTCCGTATACACAATTTGGATTCAGAGGCGACCATAACACATCCCATAAAATAGTTGGAATAATTCAGCATATTAAAAGTAGCTTATCTCAGAAGAAATCTACCGGTGCAATCCTTTTAGACACCCAATAACCATCTGATTCAGTGTGGCACAAAGGGCTAATCTATAAAATGTTTAAATTCGAGTTTCCGCCGTACCTCATTTCATTAGTAAACAACTTCCTTAGTAACCGTTTTTTTCAAACTTATATAGGTTCAAAGTGCTCCGAACCCCGCAGAGCAATCGCGGGTGTCCCCCAGGGATTTGTCCTATGACCTACACTATACAGTATATTTACATCTGACTTTCCAACTCTAGAATATTGCCATGTTTCTTTGTCCGCGAATGATACTGCCATCTATGCATCAGATGAAAATACGAATATGCCATAAATTCCTTGGAAAACAATCTCCATGTGGTACATGAGTACCTACTACCATAAATGGAAAATTATACTGAATTATAGTAAAACGTAAGATATATTTTTTATGCGTAAAAGAAAACAAGATAACCTGTCAAGCATAAACCTCTCACTTAATAACCATGACATAACTTGGACTAATAATGTAAAATATTTAGAAAACATCCTCTTACGTTTAATCTCAACCATACATAAAATTAACATGATTACAAAAATCCTATATCCTTTTATAAAAAGGACGTCTATCTTATATATACACAACAAATTAATAATATTCAAATGTGTCATGCAAGCTGTATTATGCAATGGTGGCCAGTATGGAACAATTGCGCGAAATCACACAAAGCAAAGCTACAGGGAACACAAAATAAACTACTAAAGATGATTTTTAATTTGCCATGGTTCTATTCTACAACCCGACTGCATAATAAGGCAAACATCGATCTGGTTGAAATAAATGCAGGAAATATTTCAAATAAATTCTTGAATACTTGCATATATTCTGAAAATCCACTAATACGGCAACTTATGCCTAACTAGTGTCCCGTCCCCATGTCTATTCACATAGTTTAGGAAACCTTAGGGTGTAGAAAGTAGGTTAAGTTAGAATTAAGGTTAAAATAGTTAAGGCAGTATGTATAATTTTCACTCAAAAAACAAATTTTGTTTAGTAGTAACTACAAATTAAAAGAAAGAAACAAATTATTAGAAACTCTTAAATTGTAAAGAAAAGAAATTGCCCTCTAAAACTCTTAAATAATTTAAATTTACTCTGTAAGCATACTCAATCATTTGAATTGAATTAAAAAAATTAATACTTACGTACAATGATTACAATATGATGTGTGATTCTTATTTTTGGCAATTTTTTAATACACGACTTGAAAATCTAGTCCACCCCACGGTTTTTAAACATGGTAACTCCGGCACATCCCTTGTGGTTAGGGCAAGTTAAGGACTCCTGGGTTTCTTGCAATATATGTATATATTTTTGGACATGTACTGTACTGTACTAAATTTATTATGATGGCAAAAAAAGAAAACAAGAAAACTTGTGAAGACGAAGAATCGAACTCTCGTTGCTTAAATTCCAGGTAATAGTCTTGCAACTGATCTATACATCTCACAAGTGAAAACAAGCTAGCATCCGTTAATTACACTTAAATTTATTTAACAAATTCATTGTACAAATTAATTAATTAATTAATCAATTCAGTCGATAAAAAGGAAAACACTTTCGGGGACAAAAACGATTCGATAAATATAACAAGATTTCAAATTTCTAGATTTTAAGAATGATTTTGATTTCCAAATTTTTCTATGAATCGAACAATATTTCGATCTCTCTATCATCGATTTCAAATTCAATCTGATCGCTCTTTTCTTTTTGTGTTCAAACTAAATCCCCTTAGGGCCGTTGGCGTAACTATTTAGGAGCCAGGTGTGATCCGTAGGAGAAACCATGCAGAGCTATTTTGATAGTTGGCACGGAATTTTAATTGATAACCTTTGAAAATTTGTTTAATTTTCCGGAAATTTTTTTTTTTACACTTTTCGATACTAATTCCATTGGATTCAGTAACAAGGCTGATTATCTTTATAAGAAATAAATAAATAATATTCAATAATATTCTTATTACGTTACTTTATGCAATAAAGCTATACTAGCAATGTAGATAATAAATACTCCGGGAAATCGAGAAATTCACAAAAAAACATTAAATTTGTTTCGAAAAGAAGAAGATAACCGGAGAGAGCAAAAGACTTCGTGATAGAGTCAACTGTTGGTAAAAGTAATTAAGTAGACTTTCAATCAGATACAAAGCCTTCCAAATATTGGAAGGTACATATTTACAACCAAGTGATGGACAACACTATCACTAACTTCAAAAATAGGTTTGAAAATCTACTTTTGGCACAGTCAGTTGACACATTTATAAAGTTGTACCTTAAACATGGAGAGGCATTTGTAGAAAATTATAAAAATATTTTCAATGTAGACATTTCCACCTTACAGGCAGAAACATAAATAATAAAAAATATGTTCCAAAACAAGAGCATTGTAGTAAATTTGGAAGGATTGAAAACAGAAATTAATAAAGACTTCTGCCCAAATTTATGCAAGTAGCTACAAGGAGCTCTGGGTGTTCCTGTCAGCTCGGCCGACTGTGAACGGACCTTTTCCATCAAGCTAAAACTTGGTTAAGAGCAACGGTTTCAGGAGAGGTTTTCGAACATCGCACTCATGAACATTGAAAACGACATAATTAACAATAAACTAACAGCGCAACAGGTGCTAAATAAGTTTGCAGAAAAAAAAAACCGTAAACTAAAGCGTATACAGACTTTAATTATCTCTTTATTAGTGCTTAATACAAATTTTAATAATTGATATAAAATGTGTATCTAACTTTAGACCTGTAAAGTATTTAAGTAAATTGATAGTTAAGTATTAGTACCAGTACAAGGAACTGGACTTAAATGTTTTTTAAGTACAAGTCCCGGTACTGGTACTCAAAAAATTCTCAAGTACAAGTCCCAGTACTGGTACTTAATGCACTTACTATTAATAATGCCATAACGCGAAGTACTTCAGATCTTGTGAATTATTTAAATACGCCTTCTAATAATAGAGTTTATCTGCATCTCGACAGTGCCTCAAGAAATCTTACCGCCTTCAGTAAAATAGAATGAAAATTATCGCAATATACGAGTAACTGTAGAACAGAAACTGACATGCTGAATCGATATCCTTTGTTGAGAGAGTTGGCAATTAAGTGCTACAATCCGCTCTCATCCTCCGCACATGTGAAGCGTTGATTTTCATTTGCAATTAAAACAGCAAAAGCTTATACGATTCTGTTTCATTTTATATGTTTTTGCAATTTATTTTATAATATTTCGAAAATGGAAACCTCATCCAGTTATTTAAATGGCTATAGATTTTGCAAAATTTCTGATTTGAGTTTTCGAAAACTTTTGAATCTTATAAGTACCAGTACCAGTACCTGGACTTGTACTTCAAAATTTTTAAGTAACAGTACCGGAACTTGTACTTAAAAGATTGGAAATATGGGTCCTGGTACTGGTGTTTGGAATAATACTGGGCATTAGGCTTAGCGTCAATATCATATAAGTTTCGTGTATAGAGCTTAAGGATTTTGATTTATTTTTCTTAATACGTGAGAGAAGGAAAGGAGAGGATGTGGAAAACAAAGGTCTCTGTTAATTAAACGACACCACTTTCTTTATTTTTCTTTTAAAATCGTGCAATTTTTATTTTATTTTTCAAATAAACACTACTTCCTATGATTTAAAACTTAAATCGCGTTGGATGCTTGGGGTGGACTATAGGGAATAGATGAGTGTCGCTGGGATTCATTGGAATTAAAGAAAAGAATGCACTTTCACTCAATTTGTTAATTACGTTATGTTACGTATCTATTTTCACAATAATTTAAATGTCCAACTAAAACTATTTCGTAAATACTTACCGCCGTTGATCTCTATAAGCTATAAAAATCGCCTGATCGCCGAATGTTGACTGACTAGTTATCCAAAAATTGATTGACTGCTGATGACGTATAGTAACTGATAAGCGATGTACCATACTTCTCAGTGGCTGGGTGCTCAATATCATTCAACGAGAATTATAATAAAGAATGGGAAACAATTGAAAACTGTTCGTTGTTTCTCTGGCCTATAACATCGGAATCTTGACAAAAACTGTCACATCTCAAAAGCTAAAATAAGACATATTTTATGAAGTTTTCGTGTGCAGAGTTATTTTAGCGGAAATTATATTTTAGAATTTAGATATTTGTTGATGATGTTTCTTGTGGGTTCTGTAACTTATAGACTCTCTGTACTCTCTGTAACTTTAGAAGCTTTATGGTTTTTTTAATCAATGAAATTTCATTGGCTCTAGGCATTATATCAAAATCTTGTAAGTGCTGAAAGCAATGCATAAAAAATTTCGGTTAATAGCTGAGAATACTCATGAGCTGGTATACTTCGCAAACGAAATGTTAGTTAAAACCTGTTTACGGAAGTTGGGTGACTTGGACCACCCCAGAAATAAGTCCTAGTTACGCCAATGCTTAGGGATGAATATTTGCCTGTGAAATTTCCAGAAAATTTATTATTTAAGGTAACGATCAAATGTTTTCCCTTAAATTTTTCTACGTATTTTTCTATTGACATGAAATTTCTTTATTTAATATTGGAACGAATATTAAAATTTCTAGTCTGTCACCAAATGTCATTGTCAATGTACTGAAAATTGCTGCCAAAGCAATAAGTAAATAAATATTACAAATTTGTCTAATTTTATTTATGTTAATAAGAAACTTTGTGTTATTTATGTTCTGTTTAAATGTTTTGTGATGTGAAATCATTTTTATCATTGGGAAGTCTTTTGTAATTTATTTGCTTACATGTTAAGCCTTGGTTTACTTTCTAATTAATCAAAATTAATTTATATATTTTCAGCAATTCAAATTTACGGAGAGCTTACAAGTTTGAAATAATCGAGATCTTAGATAAGTATTCTTTTGGGTTCATATAAAATTTTATTGAATTAAAAACAAAAGTAATCGTAAATAGATGTACGTTGCATTAAAAACTTTTAAGTAGTTTAGAATCGTCTGCGGATAGTAAAACATTTTGTGAACTTTCTGCTGTAACGGTTTATGTCTTAAATCATGAAGAACTTGTTTTGCCAATATAAATATCGATACTTTTATTGATACTGGCCGTTACTTCCCTCATTGATGAGCTCATGATGATTGCAATTTATATTTTTATTCGGAATCATGATAATTATTGAAATACCAATTAGAATTATCTATTGTTAAGTAAAAAAAAAACTTTTATATTATTTCTTTGTTTCTTACAACCAAGCGGTCTTACCACTGGTGGGGGACATTCTTATTTGCTCCTATAAATGACGATTGCCCTTTCTAAATAAATAAAAATAAAATAAATTCTCGTTCTAGGGAGACTTTGTGTTCTCACAGTAATACATATTGCTGGCTTGGCAGCAGATAATTTCCCTACTGAAATTTTATGCTACGCTTATCATCAGGAAACTTTACCAATTCTAGATCCAGGAAAATATTTGTTATTTTTGGCATGTCTAAGCGCCTTAAAAATTATTACTAAACAGAAAATGTAGTGAAGTATTTTTTATGAGAAAATTATAAGGATTCGAAGTATGTATATCACTCGAGGTTTAGGTAACATTTGTTGTTTTGGCAAGTGTAAGCCGTCACATTCGGTATGTGTGAGCTTTTTAAGAAAAGTGAAAGTATTTATTTTTATCTACTGTTTTTTTCAATCCAGTTTTATATGTGAAAGATAAACATAAAATATCAGTGAGAGGACGAAGGATTTTTACATTTTATTAAGCGATAATAATGATAATCTAATGAAAAATGAAATAATTTAGTATTCATTTATGATATGCAATAATAGCGCTATAATTGACACACTTACAATTAGTAGTAAATTAAAAAATAAAAAAATCAATAAAAGCAAAATGCAATTATTGCCTTAAAAGTTGAACTGTAATTAAACAAGTTTGGGTCTTTCCACATTTCCCAGATATGGTGCTAGCCATATATTTCATTCATTTAAAATTATGAGTATTATCACTTTGGATTATAAGTAGAATGCCAAGTTAATTAGTACCCACGTATTATAAGCCATGTAGTTAGCTAATGCACGGCCATATCGGGCTCTATATAAATATAAATGTTTAGTTAGTTTTGGATTTCTCCTTTTTATATTTTTGTTTGTGATCACTTCTGTTGGGGTGTTTAAATGTATTAGGAACATTTGTAGAGGTAGAGAATTCTTGATTAATTAGTTCAAAAGTAACTTTTCTTTATGTTTTAGTTGTGCAATTTTTGTATTTGATATATTTTACCTACTCTATATAATTAATGGTTCTAAATTGTAAATGGATACACACTACGGCAACAGACCAGCCAGTAAAACAATCTAGAGTACACCAGGGCAAAGTAAATTGTGGTAAGAAGATTTTATGAGTCAATTTAGTTAAAGTTTTTAAGTTTTATACATGCAACTTCTATCATAATTAATCATCGACATAAATCAATTCGATGAGCAGATCAAATAAGTGAAAAACATAACTATTATGTCATTACTCAATATCATTAATTAAAAATTTGGTACTATTCAATAACAGTTTTAATTTCAATCTCATTCACATTAGAGCACATCAACTGCAAAACCAATAGGAATTGATATATATCAAAAATAGAAATGGCCCCAGAACAGAGCTCTGAGGATCACCGCAACTGATTACGAAGATGAAAATTTCATAGGAGATTAATATGTATATAATGTATCATAAATAAAAATGGCTCAAGAACAGAATTCTGAGGAACCCAAGGTGTATCTTTTTCACTACTAAATAAATCTGGGAGATAGCAGAATACGTTTCCAAATGGAAATATAAAAATGGCACGTTCATGTTGTTTGATCGTCATGAAAACTGAGCGATGTCACATGTTAAGGAAAATTGTTAAATTTTCGAAATCGATGTTAAATGTTCGGGATTTATATTACTTACAAATACTTCAAAAAAGTGTAAAGAAACTGCTTATAGGTGTAAAACTTTCATAGAAGTAAAATATTGAAAGAAGTTAAATTTAATTGTTGATTATACATACACAGTAAAAAATTTGCACAAAAGCTTAGATATTTTCCGATAAAGTTAGGGAATATTCCCTAAAATGTAAGGAATATTCCCTAAAATGTAAGGAATATTCCCTAAAATGTATTCCCTACATCTTAATGAAAATGTAGGGAATATTCCCTATATTTTAGGGAATATACCATAAAATGTAGGTTTTTTCCCCTAAATTTTAGGGAGTATTCCCTACATTTTGGGGAATAGTCCTAATATTTTTAACAGTGTATATACGTTTAATGTGGGAAAAATTTTTTCATGGTAGTTCTTTTTTAACTTTAACAAAAGTTGCTTTAAGTTTTTTATTTTGTTTTTTGTTAATTATTCTATATCTTAAAACTAGATGGTGGTAAAAAAATATATTGCTTTTAATTTTTCCTGTAGAACGTCACTGCTTGTGTGCATCTATCAGCTTCATTATCCGTTTGGAGAGTCAGAACGCCAAATTTCCCATTCAAATTAAAAACTAATAATAGTAGATGGTTTTTGTTTAAAAGGAAAAAACTATCGCTTTTGTGTTTGTTCGTCGTTCGTTTAGTTTAAAAATCTTGAAAAACCACCGAATTATTGAAAATGGCCCATCACACTCCATAATTTTCTTGCATTCATGTAAATGCTAACAAACATGAAATTTTGTGAATAGATTGATGTCCGCTACTACGCTATTATGAATAATTATTTCATCTAGGATAGACACCTTATATATACATATATGTATACGTATTTTGACTTTAAATAACATTGGAATATACTATGCAAATGATATGATAAGGAATACACGTGTAGAATTAATTATGGAAACAGTCTTCAAAAAGAGCACATGAAAATACAATTAACAAAAGTGCTTCTACCATGCTTTATTTAAAGTTTTTGTAGAAGTAAAACGTTCCAAGTGGAACTGTATGAGAAATAATTCCGAGCAAAGCAAAAGTAAAAGGCTTTTGAAGGAGGGTGAAAAGAGGAAATACTCGACCAAATAAAGGAAGTCATATACATCCATACACATCTTCAAAGGGACCATTGTTCGTTCTCCTATTCCTAAGAATGTCATTACGTCTAATGTAATGAACAATCTCATAAAATAGCATAAAATAGTTCATCTCAGAAATGGCTGACATTATATGTAAATAAAAAAACTCCCCATAAACTTGGCAGGTTTAATCACCTATAATTTAAGATTTATAAAAAAAAATTGTATTTACCTCACACAACATTTATTAAAACCTCAGATAAAAGCATTTAATGCTACACGATTAATATTCGTTTACATGAAATTGGCCTTAATGGTTAAATTAGAATGCTTTAGAGGTATAACACCGATAAAATTGACACAGTGTTGAATTTTCCAGATTATTTTCATGAGGGAGAAATCTCATTTATTCCCGAAATTTAACATGGATGCTCTGCTCTCCCCAGAGGACAAGGTAAAATTTTAACATGAAACACGTCATTTACTCTCGGGCTGTCAACTGAGATTTTTATTAACTTAAGTCCAACAACAGCAGTTCTATACTGGCTTGGTTTGTTGACATAGCATAAAAAGCGCACGAATGCGGTGCTCCCTAGTACATACAAAATCTCAATCCCTCGGGCAGAATACACAAAAGTTTTGTGTTAAATTAAAGTGAAAGCTCAAAGACATGAGACCCAACGGCAAGTCAATATCACTTTAGCACTTTGTATCTGTACAAAGGATCTCATCGTTCGTTTTATGAAGGCCGTATTTTTGGCATTGAGCCAGATTTTAAGTACCTACGACAATAATTTCGATAGTACTAAATACATTTCTATTGCGCCCATGAGTATTACTGTATAATTGAATCTCCTCAAATCTCTGTTATTCAATAAATTTCTGAAGTAGTTAACTAACTCTTGAAAGGTCTTGACTCATAAGTTTCCCAAGTTCATTTAACTTGACCGCTATACAAATGTAGTACAGAATTGCATGCATACGTAGAACATGTAGAACATACCTAGCCATACAAACAGATTTGAGGACATCAAACGTGACTACATTTCATAATATCGACCGCCTAGATGTACGCTTACGGATGTCCGTAAGAAATAAGAATAACACTTATACGAAAAACTGGGGTATCACTATGTTCTAATGGATGCTAGAAGATTTAGCTCAAGGATAATTTTTCTTGACTTTTGTTTATTGATTTAAAGAGTTTTAAGTGTTTCTTATTAACCATTTATAACAACAAGTGAAATGCAGCTCTGTCTGCATTAAGCAAGAACTTTAAAATTTTGGTATTTTTTGTTATGGAGCCTATGGAAAAAATATTTATGGAAATTGAAAAGTTTTAAATTTAAACTAAATATTTGCAGATGCATTGTTCTAAATTAATTAAAATTCTGTCTAAATCACCTCCCAATTCAATTCAATTTGCACTTCAAGTGAATGCATCAAAATGTTAAAAATGTTTTTTACACAAATAAAAGAGGAATGAAATAAACATTTTCTAGTAGATAAAGCAAAGGGGAAAAAATACTAAAATATTAAAAATAAAAATAAAATTCACTTACTAATATAAGTATTACTGTTTAAGAAAGCGATGTGGAACGTGCTCGGATAATGTTGCCCCTGATTTTCTTAAACTTTTTCTGCTGCGCATTCATATTTTGTGCATTTTCAAGAAAAATTCACCTTTTTCTTGTAAATTATCCATGATTTGCTTCAGTAGTAATTCTGGAAAAGATAGTCAGGATTAGCGATTTTAGGCCTATCCGAATTATATGTTTTTATTGTGGGATTCTTGAAAACTAACTTACGCCTTCAGATTATATGCAGCTGTCGACAAACCTAAAACTAAACTCGGTGTTTGAATTTAAAGGACATTTATGTAGAGAGCAAGGAAGGGGAAAATGATAAAATAGTGATGGTGCTATTGGAAGAGGTAAAATTAGTATTCGGAAAATAAGTATCTATGAGACAATCCAAGGTATTCGTCATATCAGCATCACTGAATTCCTCTAGATTTTCTTGAGTGAAAGATAATAGTCTAATTTAACCTCGAACAAATTTTGAAGTTTATTTTGTTCTTCAATTTCTGATATGCTACACGATTCGTTCAGTAATTTCGGTTGAAAGACATGGACTGCCCTTATAGATGTATACATGAGACCGAGGTTAGACGTATTTGTTGACAAGTTAATTAATAAAAGAGCAAAGAGAACCAATTATATCATTCACATGTAGAAAACGGCTTACTGTTATTCAGGAAATTAGCTTAAATTATTTTATATACATATATTGACGTATCATACACAATTTAAGCACAACACTCCAGGATTGGAAGCTGGAGGAATCAATTGATTCTGAAGCAGTATCGCTTTCTAGTCACTAACTGAGATCAGATCATTGATGGTGGTAAAAAAGGTAGGTTTACTATTTAAAAATTCAGGATAAAGCAACTTAAAACGAAATTTTAAACTACCGGCACCGTGGCGGCTTTAGTCTGTTCTGAAGACGGTACATTAGGGCTGAGCCAATATTTACAAAAGAGAGTTATGTACTGTGGATGTCAGTAAATAATTCCAACATTTCATCAGCCTCAAATGACTATTCAAGCTACAAATCTAAACCCATCCCTATGCGCTTAAAAAAAAAATTCAATATTCAATACTTATCACAGGAATTTTGCAGCTCTTCAGAATACGAGAATGTCGTTATTTTTACAGATAAAAGTTTCCTAAAAATTCATTGCGTCTAATATATGCGAAGAAATCGCAACTGATATTTACAAAAAGTTATCATTGGAGGAAAGAGTAGTTCTCTCAATCAGAAATTTAAAGGCATATTTTAACGAATCTACTATTTACAGGCTTATCTAATGCTATTCATGTCTGGAATACTATAAATATTGTGGCATATAATTTCTGCTCTGTGATTACTACGTGAAAATAAAAATTAAAAAATTTCTTCAAGACTATATGGAAGAAGTATCGTAGTTAAATCTAACGCAAAAATTAATTCCAAGCCTTAACATGTAATGAAAAAGAGACAAAAGAACAATTATTATAAAGAAAAACACATATAAAACCGATAAATCAATTTTGAAAAGATATTGGAAAACATTAAAGAGTGGATTATTGGAAATATTTCTAAATAAAATAGTACATCAGATTATCCATGGGGGCTTTTTAGTGAGAACACATTTATAGGGATAAGAACTCAAGGACAACAGAAAGAATACTTTGCTGACTTAGAAAGTATTTTTCAAAAGACTTGTTATTCCATAAACGAATCCTTTCATGTCATGACATTAAAAATAAACACAGGAAAATGGAGATCGAAAATATTTATTTTCAGATATTGAAGGCGTGAAAGATTTTAAAAAGTACTCCCCAGCTGTGAAATATTAAGTGGTTCCGCATCAAGGAGTACCCTTTTGATAGAAACATTGTGGTGTTGGGTACGATGGTAGTAATGTTTTCGTTTTTTATGATTTTGTTTTAAATTTTTTATTTAGACATTTTGCAATACAAACTTAAACCTTCTTAAAAACTTTTCTATTTGAATTCTGCAAAAAACAAGCTTGACTTTTGTCTTGCCGGCAGGGTTGAATTAACCATTAAGCAAACTAAGCACGTGCTTAGGGCATCAAGAGAAAAGGCGCCTAAAAAATGGACATAGAAAAAATTAAAACATTTTTTAAACAAAAAATTCCATGAAGAGCTAAATATTTTAGTATCCGTTTGACTTACCAGATACTTAGAGATTATATTTTATTTATATGATTTGTTTTGACAATTTAATAAACAAACCACAAAATATTAAACGATACGATGGGGATTCATATTGTTGTGATTCAGGTGCTCAATGCCTCAAATCACAGCCATAAGATCAATACATCAATATATTGTCCTATTAATTCATCATAAGTTTAAATCTGAAAACAAAAATTTAATCAATTTGAACTTCATTTAAAATTCACTCTTTCACATTATATGTCTTCTTCCTGCAGTGCATACATAAAATGCTTTTATTCCTCCAAATTTCATGTACATACATAATATTAAATATTCTTGGCGTCTTAAAATTAATATTTTAATACGACGATAACAGGCATATCAGATTACAGTTTGTTGGTGCAATTGGTACTGCATCAACATTTTTCGCATTTTTCCATGGTCGATTCTGTTACGCAAAAAGCTTTTTCAAATATCGTGTAAATCTAGGGATAGGTAGCCCAAACCTCGGGGGGTTTTACAATTCCATAAAATATCAAACAATATCCACAGATATTCTTCCGTACATCCTGCCAAAAAACTAGGAGATCTCTAAGACGTTCTAGGTACGATTGCAGCGGGAATTTTACATTATTGAATGCGTTAACTGTGCCTAGCCTAAATGCAACCACAGGAAATCCTGTGGGAAGTGCATGGGATCTAACAGGAACATCTCAACGCTGGACGTTCTTCATTCTCGGGGATGTCCTAAAAGGATTTCCCACTAACATACCATGGACTCATTTGTGTTGTGTGGGATAATTTGAAAATACAGAGCGCATTTCCAAAAAAACTAAACTAAAACTATGAGTGGCTTAAACAATCTCGTGCTTTCTAGATAGAAAAAGGTGCGCATACGGTTCAGCATCAAAAACAAGAGGTAAGGTGGATTAAGGACTCATATTACATCTTACATCAATTGGGGAGTTTCGATTTACGGATTCTTTATGATGGTCTGTCTTCGGATGCTCCTCCAGTATACGACATCCACTTCAAATACGTATTTGGGCAGTTACATTTATTTATTGTTAATATTATCCAATGGTGGACTCGAACTTGAAATTTTTTAGAATCCGTCAGATTGAATAGAAGAAATTTTAGAAAAACTTTTTATTTTTATGATTCAAATCATATTAGTAAATACAAGAGAAAAACACGGACGAGGCGGCTGTTTTTTCTCTTGTATTTAATAATTTGATTTGAATCGTAAAAATAGAAAGTTTTTCTTAAAATTCATCTTATCAGTTACATTTATATCTCTTGTATTTAATTAGAATCTTTAGAAATAGATTTTACATCCCTAATTGTAATAAATGTTGTACTATCATGACTAAAAAATGTTTATGCTAATTAATAATTTCCTCTTTAGAGCTACACGAATATCCCGGTTGCTTTCTACTTATTTAAAATTTGTTTCCCAATTAAGTAACTAAAGGATTCCAAGAATTATGTATTCATATTCATATGGAAGGTAAATATTGTATTCGCGGTACATAGGAAACAGTCTAAAGCGTTCTTAAGCAGTATCGACACACAAACACCAATAAATCACATCGAAATAATTTCTGGCACTTCAGGCTTTAATTCCTTTCAAAAACTTTCTCTTGACTTTCTATGAAATTTCGTTCTCAAGGCATCATTCCGGAAATTGAATCAACTTCTTCAATTTAAAGTAATAAAACAGTTGCTGTTGCCTGGCAAAGTTTCAATAAGCTTACAATTTTCTTCTTTCTTTATTAATTTAAAACTTTACTGGACAATTTTCGCAACAATGAATTTGTAAAAATAACTCAAATGGTAATTTATGCGGGTCCATATCAACTTTGTATCAACTGTCTGTCTGCTCCCACCTTCGGTATCCATATATGACTATGAAAAAGAAATTTAAAAAAAAAAAAAAATTCCACTGAAACTTTTCTCTACCAATTCCAGCAGAGGAAAATGTTATTTAAGTTTCAATGTGAAAAGAGAATCTGTCACCAAAAACCGAAAGCTTAAAAACGAAGTATGAAGGAGAAATTTTGTATGCCCTTTATCACTTTTGTGACGAAATTGTGTGATTTTTGTATAGATAGGCAGCCTCAGTTGTTGTTACGTGCAACAGAAATTCTTTTATAGCCCAAGAAGTAAAAGCGACAGTAAGGACAACTTTTTAGCAGTTTTATTTAGGAGTAGGAAAAATTGGATCTTAAAGTATTTCTGGTTTTATTTACAGAATATTTTCTGGCTTATTCAAAACAAAATCTGGAATCAAATTTCCTGAAAAAGTTTTACTTCATTTCTCGGGCATTTCCCATGCAAAATATGTGTAGCCCTGGAAATTCGTGGTAATTATAGATCTTGTGATGGAATTATATTCATAAGTAATTCGTTCATATACGAATAGTATTAGTTGAAACCTATAAAAGTTTTTGCGAACTGAATTCGAAAGCATTCTAAAGGAGAACACGTTTTTTTGGCAATACTTGTGATGTTTACTTGTTTATTAATTATTGACTGAATCTAAAAAGGTTTACAGATGATTAGTTAAGATTTTTGATACTTTAATTACAGTGACGTCGAGTTTTCCTTGAAAATTTAAATAAAGCAAAGATAAAAATAAATCTCTTAATACGGTCTCTTCAGAATAAGGCATACAAAATACAAAATAAAATAAATAAGTAAATAGAAGAGCACACCGGACTTGCGGTCCAAGGGCGGATCCAGACATTTGCTCTAGGGGGGGGGGGGGGGCGATTAAGAAATTTTAAAATTAGAAGTGGAAATAAGAAAGAAACTAATTACTTATATTACGAGGTATGATAAAAAAAATGCGGTGAATGGTTTTATTACAAAAAAAGTAATCAGTTTACATCAAATTCGAATTATTCCCTTTCAAAGTAGGAACTCTCCTTGGCTAGCGATCCACTTATCCCAACGTTGATTCTTTGATTGGAAGCATTTCTGGAAGGGCTCTTTCGGAACGGCCTTCAGCTGCTCTGTCGTGACCCTCTAAATGTCGTAAAAGGTGTCAAACGTTTTTCTTCTAGTTCAGCTTTTATTTTTGGTAAGAGCCAAAAGTCGCATGGAGTTAAATTCGGCGATTTTCGCTGGATGTGGACAGACAGGATTTATTCATTTTTTTTAAAGTACTCGCGTATCGAGAGCGAGGTGTGGCACGGAGTGTTGTCGTGATGAAAGGGAAAGCCATTGAACCACTTTTTTGGCTTATCACGGACTCAGGCGAGATGTTCAGTTCTACTCCAAGCTTACGAATAGTCAATCGCCTGTTAGAACGAGTCCGTTTTGCCAGTTTTTGCACTTTTCACGTGATTTTGAGGTCCAAGGACGTACCGACCATTGCTCGTCTTCAACCCACTCATTTTTGCTTTTAAATCGCTCAAATAATTTGTAGACAGTCTTTAGAGTCAAGGAAAATACAATCAGTGGAAATAGTTAGAAACAATTTGTTCGACTTAATGGATTTACTTCGATTGATAGAATTTTGAGGAATATTACCAATATTTCAAAGGCATGTAGGTATCTATAATAAAAAATAACGTGAGTGCATATAAAATAATTTTTCATAACATATACAATGTAAAATAGACATCGATATTTTAACGTCAATGAATGCATATCATTTAGATTTGTTATTTCCTGCTATTAAGCAAGTTGGGACTCGAATTAAATTCAATCAGAAATTATGGGAATGGCAGTAGGCTAATATCATTGATTACCTCCTCAGGAATTTTTTAAAATTTTGAAATGTATTGTGAACGATTTTTTATATTCAGGATAAACTCGCAGAAATTGATAATTATTCTTGTGCGCATAGTATACATTATCAATAACCCTTAGCGTTGAACAATGGGTTAAAAGATAAAGAATCGAGCCCATTTTCACATTGTTTTGTCTGTTGAATATGTACGTGTAGTGTTTAAGATGAATATACTTCGTTAAGATTTTACTAAAAAGTGAAAGAAAAGTTGATGGAACGAACATTGACCCCAATACTATTGTTATATGATACGATTTGCCGAGTGTCTTCAATTTACCAAAGGTATTTGCTTCGATGTTTTATTATAAATGAAAATTGAACGTATAATCTAACTGCTACATTATTTTACGAAATTTAAAAAAACATAACATGTTGCACCGTGTGGACAGAAGTACTTATCGGCCGTTCAGGGAATGATTTATTATCAGTTCTTAAAAAGTTATTGACCAAAATTATACTGAATGGCTCACGTGGCGAACATATATTTCTGTGGAATGATTCATGTATCCTTCAAAACAAAAACAGAATAACTTCGACAGCTATATGCAACTTTTGAATGACAACAAACAAAACAAATCTGTTACTCAAAAGTTTTCAGAACCGGGCCATTCGCAAATCTAGGAAGTGAATAGCGTTCACAATGTTACAGTGTTAGACAAATAGTTGGAGCATAGAGAAATCACAGCCCACTATCATTGCTCAGGATTTTAAGCAACATGATATATTGAAATGTGATTTTACTAGTAATCGAAATAAACTCAACTGGTTTCAAATGATTTGCTAAAAAGAAACAACTCAGCTTACTTTTCAGAGCGTTCTGTTTTCAAAACTGACGATTTTACTTTATGGAACAGGTGATGTCTTTAAGCTGAAATATAAAACGTCAGCCGCGATATTGATCGTATCTTTAAAGCGAACTTCTTAATGAGACCAGAAAGAGGTTTTCTTCGAACTCTAAAAATACTATCTTCCAGCCACCGAAAAACAAAATAAAGAACATAAAAGATTTGTCGCTTTTTTGTCTAAGTAGGATAAAACATATTTTCAGGCTTTATTTAGATTAAAATAAATTATTAAATTTTTGAAAAAGTTGTTATAATTGATTGAAGCATAGTAGTAGTGTATGCAGTATGATTCTATTGAGAATTCCTGTAGCCTATTCGAACGCATTGAGTTAATAACATTAATATTTATTTATTGGATCTCCTTTAGAAAATCGTACGTGCTAGTAATTAATTTTAACAAAATTTATTTTGGCATATACGTTTTTCCTACAGGTTTATATTAGTTAACGATAATTATTATACAAAACCTAGTAATTTGAATTTTTATCATGTATTTGGAACATCAATTAAACAAAGCAAAGTGAAAGACTTCTATCATACAGTTTTTATTTTGGAAGGCTTAAAATTTAAAAGTTGATTTACTTAAGGCATAAAATATGCACTTACGACTTTCCAATATACAGATGATATATTCCATTAAATACAAATATACAAATTTTATGCTTTCTTTTTGTACCTTGAATTTTTTAAATTTTATAAACAAATAAATGTTAATATAATTTCAATATTTAATTAAAATATAAAATGAAGAGAAACTCTAAGAACTTTTGTGAAGGAAGAAATTATTTTCTATTTTGTAGTGTGGATTTAGAAGCAGTCTTTTTTAAAAAGATTTTTTTATACATATATTTTCTGATTTTATTTGATTAGAATATAAATTTTGACTTTATTATTGGTATTCTAGCAAACAAAGATAGCTGTTAAATATTTTTTAACATAGGAGCTCCCCACCGAGGTATGCTTAAATCTCTTATCGTGATAGTCGCAGAAATTGTTTTGTTTCTAATACCGAAATTTTGGATAAAAATGCTGTAAAGTACATATTTATATAACACGTATATATTACATAAATAATGTACAAAATTTTTTGCCTTTAAAGTGATTGAAGTGAGTGAGGTGAAAGGCCCAATTTCGATAATCTATATATCCGACAATGGTATTGCAATTTTACGGTTTTGAAAACAATTAATTTTTGTGCTACAAGTTTATACGAAAATCGTGTTGGACGTAATGATGGCTGTGGAATTCTTTACCTGCGATTTAGGTGATAAAATAATAATTCAATTATCATTACGTGTTGTGAATTTATCATACAATAATCAATAATTGCAACATGATTAAAGACTCACACTATATTACGATGATTATATAAGGCCATATTGCCATCATCGCCTCGCCAAATATTTCTTCTTCTTCTTCCTTCTTGCAAACTGAATTTTCTCTAACAGCTGGACTGACTGAAAAAGGGCTGTTCAGATTCTCCAAAGCCTAATTACCTCTTAAAATTAAAGTTTCTCTAAAACATTTTATGTAGAATATTAATTCTGCTAAAATCTCTTACCTGGGCGTTAGTACAGTTTATTAGCTTGCATGCAAGTTCATTTCAAAGATGGCAACAAACTTGCTTCAGTTTACATCTGCCTGTATCGAATCGTTTGAGCGTGGTTGCGAAACTCACTGTATTTATACAGACTTCAGCAAGGCTTTTGACAAGCTTCCTCACTCTGTTTTGTTATTTAAACTGAGATCTTTAGGTTTACCAATTTGGCTGTTGAACTGGTTATCATCCTACCTTAAGGATCGCAAACTTAGGATTCAGTTCCGTTCTGCCCTGTCTGAAGAAATAACGGCTTACTCCGGTGTTCCACAGGGTAGTCACTTAGGGCCCCTTCTCTTCATATTATTCATAAATGATGTTTCCTATGTACTTACCAAATCTGATTTGCTAATATACGCAGATGATCTAAAACTATATAAATCTATCGACTCGCATTGCGACTGTCTCAATTTGCAGGATGACCTGGACAGACTTGTTGAATGGTGTGAAAAGAGTTCCCTAATTTTAAACGTTGATAAATGTAAGGTAACCATTTTCTCTCGTAAACGAGTCCCTTCGAATGTTGTCTATGCTATGAATGGGTTAATACTTTCAAAAGTTGATAAAGTATGTGACTTGGGGATATTGTTTGACTCGAAACTCACCTTTAACTTTCACATAGATCGCATCGTTAATAGGGCAAACTCAA
The DNA here is from genome assembly GCA_963924295.1 of Dioctria rufipes. Lineage (NCBI taxonomy): Eukaryota > Metazoa > Arthropoda > Insecta > Diptera > Asilidae > Dioctria > Dioctria rufipes. Next base: position 264,657,560 of record OZ002741.1, on the reverse strand, counting down.
TGTTAGGCTTTGTAAAGCGTTGGGCAAAAGAATTAGATGATATCTATATTACTAAACTTCTTTTTACCACTCTGGTTAGACCCATTTTGGAATATGCCAGTCCTGTCTGGTCTCCCTCTTACAAAAATCACTCCGATCGTATTGAGAGCGTGCAGAGGAGATTCTTACTTTTTGCTCTAAGAGGTCTCGAATGGAGGGATAGACTTCATCTTCCTCCTTATAACGAAAGATTAAATTTAATACACCTTCCTACTCTTGAGACCCGTAGAAAAATTTGTGACATTAGCTTTATATTTCAACTTGTGAGGGGTGACATCGACATGCCTTTGATGCTTCAGAAAATTAATTTCAATTCACGATCTCGACACTTGCGATCTAATGACTTCATTTATTTGTGTTCTCATCGAACCAACTATGGACACTTTGAGCCTATGACTAGAATGTGCTGTACATTTAATTTGAATTTTCATTCGATAGATTTTAACATTAATAAGACTCAATTAAGAAAAATTCTCAATAATTTGCTCTGTACTTTAGCTTAATTTAAGTATTGTGTCCTGGGAACTTTGTAGCTAGCATTTAGCGAAAATAAATAAAATAAATAAATAAAATAAATAAATATTGGACAATTATACCAATAAAAAGGAAGTAGCAGAATAATAAAAAAAAAACAAGAAAAAAATTAAAAGGAAGGTGTTGGTCAATGATGAAAAGCAAATGATCCCAGAAAATCTCATTTTCCCAGTATAAATTTATTAATTTCTCGCAAACATTTTTTTTGCCGTCATCTTGAAAATTACTGTAGGCTGAATTACATTAACAACGCCGACGCCGGCGTGGTCGTCGTTTTATGTGAAAAATATTTAGAGGCAGAGTACTACATGTATGAAATGTAATACATTACTCATGTCGGCGTCGTTGACCACCCTCTAATCCACTGACATGTATAATATGGACTGATTACGTTAATAGAAATGCACTGCAAAAAGTGTGCTCTCTTCTATATTGCTAACTATTTCGGTCTAAGCACCAAGTACCAATGAGGAGAACTGTAAACAATAAATAAATAATTGTTTTTAAATTTATTATTTAGGGTTATTACTGATAAAATTGTTTTACCAAAGGTAATATATTCATAAGATGTGCAGCAGAAATTCGAAACGTTTTATTATAATCGCTTTTCGAGCTGCGCGCTTATTTTTTCAACTTCCCGCCAATGATTTTTTTCAATGAATGTTGGCACCGGCGTAAGAACTTTTTTTGACATAAGCAATTGAGCCCACATGAAATAGAAAGTTAAACAGTCCATATTATACTATTATGTCAGTGCCCTAATCCTAATTTCAGCGCTGACGCTCCATTGCTGCTAATGTGCAAGATTTAAATCTATTATGGAAAAATATGACAAAATGAAATGAAATTTGTTTTTCTGCAAATATATGATTTTATATTTAAGAAAAGGAGAAATAGTTAAAAAAAATGAAGACTTGAAGGAAAAGAAAATAATTTTATTTATTATTATTTAACAATTTTATTACACTCCCTCAAATTTAATGTATGGCGCTGCCGCCTAGTGCAGATATTCGATATAACTTGCCGGGCATTTCGGCCGGCATTTGACGACGAAGACCACGCCGGCGTCGGCGTTGTTAATGTCATCCAGCTATATCACTTCAGCTGCCATGATTATTCATCATGAAAGTTCGCTAAAAGCTGAGCTGCCTGCATTGCAGTAGGGATTACACCTGCAAGAAGTATGGCAGTGCAAGTTGCATGCAAGCTGTAAAATCTCGTGTAACCCCCGGGTTACATGGTTAAGAGGTTAGAGATCTCTTCAAAGTCTCTTATGCAGAATCGGGGGGTACTTCGATGAACAAGCTTTTGGGGTTTTTCTTTATTTTATTCTTCAATGTTGCTAGAATTGAACAAGACACAAATTTGAGACTTGACCATACTTGATGTCAGTCAGTTTTTTGGGCCGTAGATTGTGGGCCGGATGTAACTTTGCCAATTCATTTCCATTGTTTTAGATGCGTGCATCCAGTGACCTATGAGTTGTGGCCGTGTATGTATTTTGGACATAATGAATTTCTTCATTTCATGATAACAATAGTTGAAAATATTATAGTGATAGTTGATTTTATCCGCATATAGTGTATATCCTCAATAAAACTTTATGCCTTTAACCGTTTAAATCTTTTACAATCTATTTAAAAAAAAATGCTTTTGTCCAAAACTTATTAAAACCTTAATGCTGACAAAATGCCCTTTTGTCACCATAATCTTACGGAGAACTGCTTCAAGTATGAAAATGTTCGTAGAATGTCTCTTAGTTTCGGAAAGGATGAAGTAATTGAAGAAAACCAAGAGACTTTATTAAGGACAACTTAAACCCTTTTCAAGCTACACTAATACCCCCTTCACATGTAGTCCATTACATTTATCCATAATGCATAAGCGCCTCGCCGCAAATTCAGATTAGTTTATTGAGCGGCACCCAGAGCAAAGTTTGTGGGATGTGCCTTTGACCTGAATCTTGGCCAGGATTAAATCTCTATAGAAATGGAATTTTACAGCATTGCTGAGAAGGTTTAGCTATCATAGCATACAGCAGCACGAACATCTCTTGTTGTGCAAATTAGGGGAAGAGAAAAGGGTCAATTGATATGGATCTCGATTCTATGTACATAAAATATACTGCTTCTTGCCATAATATGCCTACATACATGCATACATATACGTATGTATATAGTTTCACTTCTATTTATGTGCTCCAGGATGACAGGAAGGAAATCATACAATTTTCCGGAGTTATATGAATTTACCTTGATGGTGTTGTAACTACAATAGTCCTTGTTATTGTCGTCATGAAAGGAGGTATGACAATATTGGATCCAAAATCATTTCTTGCTTTCATTTTGCATTTTGCTGTTCCATAAAAGCATCCAGATAAATATTGGTTTTATTCCTCCAGCTCCTTTTTATTTTCCATCAATTTCATCACAGCTGCGAAATTTGTAATAAATGGCTTCATGGCTTCAATAAGAGCATCGAAATTGATGATGAATTCCTGTCTTCTCAGAGCGGATAATGGAAATATCGAAGGATTACGACAAAATGCTTCATCAAAGAACTTTCTCACTAGAATTGAAGTTATTTTCGGTAAAATATTGCTGTACTGCGGTCTAGTTTAGATCTGAATATTTGTTGGTACCATTTTCAATTCTAGATAATTTATGGGCTGCATTGATGCATTTTTATACATTTCTGTTTCAATATAATAAATGTAAATAAAATTAAGATGGCATCTTCGAAACACGCACTATTTTTAATTAAGTTGCTATAGTTCATTGTGGGACAAAGAGATTAAAGTGATTTCTTCACCTCTGTCCTGAGTTCGATTGATGAGCACCTTAGTTATTTTGACTTTATAATGATTTTCCTCCTTCTTGTTTTGATATTGCGGGCAACCCTGCAATCATCTCGAAGGTATCACTTAAGTACGTCCTTGATGGGTGAGATGGTGTTTTGTTTGCTTCCAACATAATCATATCATTTCCATGTTTGACGTTTAACTAGGAGGTGGTTGCTTAATATATGATATAGCCATTAAATATATAATGCTCCTGACACACCCACTCAAAAATAATATTGTAGGAGATGAGTTATAGACGTGAGTATAGGGATTTCGGCATTTAACTAGGAATCACAATCATGCATGTACATGGAATATTCTGTCTATACCAAGAAATTGAATATGTACAATATGTTTACAAAATTTACTAAAATATAGTACAAGATACGGTAGTTTTACACAGTGGCGTAGATAAGACTTCAGGGGCCTACTGGCAAAATTTTTAGAGCCCTTTTTAAATGTGCATTTAAAAATAGAAGTCTCAATTTGTAACTCCTCAGGTAGCTATAGTCTATACTGTACTTTATAGATTGCAAAATTCATAATTGAGAGCAAAATGTTGTGGAATTCATACATATTTCTAGTTAATTATGGACATATGCATGTATTAATACATACATACATACATGCTATACCTATATATATATCCTCTCTGGTGAAAAAATAAGTGAGGTGTAAAATCTGGTATTTATTATAATAATATCCAAAATTATTATTACAAATTTTTCTCATATCTGATAGATAATATTATTAAGAATATGTGGTTTGAATTTTATCAAAATTGATTAAACAGATCTTGAGATATATCTTGTAGACCAGTTTGAAAAACGTAGCTTCTGGAAAAACACCCAAAAGAGAAAACTACTACTCCCTGCCGTGTTCATTGCTAATTGCTATAACTTCGAAGAAAATTTGAATTTTGAAATGGTTAAACGCTTAAAATATTTTTCAAAGTATAAAAAGTTTATAAAAAAGAAAAAAACATTTTTTGAAAATTTCAAGGAGGTGTAACCCCTGAAGTTAGCAGAACTAGTGACGCAGCCGTAGCAAAATCTATAACTTTGAATATAATTTGAATTTTGAAATGATTAAATGCTCAACATATTCCTAAAAGTATGTATAATTTATGTAGCAAAAAAAAATTTTTTTTTTTTTAAATTTTCAAGTTGTGGTAACCAAGTAATAAGCATTCATTTTTTTAGAGACTTACAGAAAATGTTTCGGCAGAATTTTTATTCAGTGTTGGTGACCGACAGGAAATATTTTCAGATTCTGTGTCGGTCTCCAATAATATGCATAAAAATTCTAAAGAAAAAATTTACCGTAAATTTCGAAAACTATTCAACGTAAACAATGCAAGCAAAGTTTGTTTTTCTTATTTTAGGATATTTTAAAGAAAAGAAATGTAAACAGAGAGCGCTGTGTGCAGTGGCGTTGTTAATGCCTGAGAATGGGTTGTACGGGTTCTGCTAACAAATCTCAGGAAGCAATTTCCGGATAATACTCAATCATGGTAAAAAGCTGAAATTCATTGAAATTTTCATTTATAAGTTTGAGACTAATAAATTAGGGGCTCCCGCCTTTCGGATTCTGCGGGTACCTTGTCTACGTCACTAAGACTCCAGGTAAATTTAGCAAATAAATGACGAAGACCAATGTACAGTATTTAAGCGTGAAACACAGTGCAGGCTTTTTCAACCTGGCCGACCTCTCCAAAGCTTCACTAAAGCTTCCAACTTTCTACTCTACTGCAACTTTGTCAGTGTTGACAGCTAATTTTTGTTATTATTTGGTGCCAGCATTGCTTACGGAGAAAAATGTACGGGAAATAGTTTGAAAAAAATTTTGCAAACATATTTAACGTGAAAATTATTCCTGCTGTAGTAAATTATTACAAAATAATTTGAATTTTCAAGCCAACGGCCCAATTTACTGCTATCATATAGAAGTTGTCAAAGTTCGTATTATGAGTTGAAAAAGTTTGCGAGGTTCACCAGGTTGAGGCTCTTCAAGTTATACTGAGGTCGAGGTTGGAAAAGTTAGCACTGTGTTTCTCGTTTAAGCATTCCACGTACTTTCGGTCCGACCCCGACCCGCACGGAAATTTTTGAAAATCTGCATACAGAAAAGTTTTATCAGTAGGCATATGTAACATCTAAATTTATAGTGTCCTATCTTTCGCTTTTTGCAAAATATGTATGGAAATAAAAAGTCGTTGTCGTAGCATTACATTTAAAAGTCTAAATCCGGTAATTAACTGAATTTAAGGATTTTTATAATTTTTTTTTAAGGGAAGCTAAAAAAACGTCTATTTTTCTGAATTTATTTTTATAAAACACGGAGTACATTTTGAAATTATTTTATTTTAATTTTGTTTTAATGATACCAGACAACATCTGAAGGGCCGTTTAGTTAGGCATTTTACGGTGGTCCATGTTAAGAGGAGCTCGTTTATCTGAAATCAAAATTGGAATGAAATTTAATCAATATATTCGATTATTTAGTCCTTGATGCTTCAATATTCCAAAAAATTAATTTCAGAGGAGTGGTATTGATTTTTGGGTAGAAAATGTACCCTTTTTATACCCTAGATGAAATCTATAGGGTATTCTAAACTGATCATTCCGTTTATAACGCTTGAAAAAATGATGGTAGAGCAAAAAGGATTGGACAATGATTCATAATATTAAAATGTTTTTTTGATTTCTGCATATTCGTCTGTTAGTCTGTCCCCCCGTCTGTCTATCCGTCCTCACACGATAACTCGAGATCGCGTGTACTTAGAAAGTTGGAAGTTTGCACACGGACTTTAAAAAAAAGTGAAGTCAAAAATGGGTCAAATCGGATAACTCCTTTGTGGGCTTACCATACGAAAATTACCATTTTACCAATATACAGGGTGTTTCCCTCTAGGAGGACAATAGAGCAGGAGGTGATAATACCCACCTAGGTGAACCAAAAATTGTATGGCAATGTGGGGGGGGGGGGCTTATCAACCATTTAGAAGTTACATGTGATTAAGAAAAAAACTAGTTTTTCACAAATCACCTTGTATCTTAAAAACTACAGGGCGTACGGTCACAGCTAAGAGCTCATTTTATGTATAACTTCATGGTTCTTCCAACGACTGCTCAACCAGCTCTTCTCCCCTCAAGAATTATGCTTATCTAAACTAAAAATTTCGGATTGTCTTATCTATTTTTTACTTTGACATTTTTTTTTATATAAACAGGTAGTTAAAATAACTTTTTTTTTTGCAAAAACTGTTAACTGCAGACTCTCCTCTTTAATTTGATTATACCCTTTGTGCTATTACCAGCCGTTAAAGAGTTATTAGCTCAAAACCTATTCAGGTCATACCGAAATTAATCTATATATTTTTTTAATGACGAGTTTTCAATCACTAAGGGAAAACATTATTTTAGAGAATAGGTTCGAGAATAGGTTTCAGAATAGGTAATAGGTCAAATTAAAGAGGAGAGTCTACAATTTACAGTTTTTGTAAAAAAAATGTTATGTTAACTACCTATTTATAAAAAAAAAGTAAAAAAAGTAAGAAAATCCGAAATTTTTAGTTTAGATAACCATAAATCTTGAGGGGAGAGGGGCTTGATGAGCAGTCGTTAGAAGGGCCGTGAAGTGCTCACCTGTTCTACTCGACAGGAGTCTTTCCTTCGGCATGGAAACTTGCACATGTTTAGCCAATACCCAAAAATGGAAAGGCAAGCGATCCCTCAAATTATAGACCAATTGCCCTTACTTCGATTCTTTCGAAGGTTTTCGAAACACTCATTAACACCCAATTGATGAAATATCCATAAACTAATCACCTTACTAACGATCGCTAGTACAGCTTTCGTACTGGCCGCTCTATTCGAAATTTGCTAACATCCCTTACGGAGCGTTGGAATTATAATTCTGGCGACTCTGAGATCATCGCATTAGATATCTCGAATGACTTCGATAGAGTCTGGTATCCTGCTCTTTTAGCCAAACTTCAGGCATTAGGTCGAGACCATCTATTCTTAAAATGGATTGAAAGCTTTCTTTCTTGCCGTTCAATTCAAGTTATATTGGATGGAGTTACTTCTGACCATTATACAATCCATGCCGGTACACCGCAAGGTTCTGTATTCGCTCCTACTCTCTTGCTCATTTTTATAAATGATTTGCTAGCTCTCACTTTTAATCCTATTCATAATTTTGCAGACGACAGCACTCTTGATTTCGTGTACTTGTTCAATTCTATAGCTGATTCCCGTGCGAATCTTATAGTGGTCAAACAAAACCACATTTTCAGTTCACTAAACTATGACCTCACAAAAATACTCGCTTGGGGCAGAGCGAATCGGATCTGGTTTAATGCTTCCTAAACGCAATGTTGTCTGTTATCACTTAAACGTACTCCAACACCCGCTTAACTCATTTCCGTCGATGGAGAAGATTTCTCGAACTCATAATCTCTTAACATCTTAGGCATTAAAATATCCTACAATCATGGTTGGTCCAATCACATTTTTGGTATTGCCAAAAACGCGATGAAATGCCTGTGCTTCTTGCAAAGATGCAAGAAATATTTTACTCTATCAGACTTGGCGCAAATCTACAAGTCTCATATCAAGGCTAGATTGGAATATAATTCCCATAATTGGGGACGCACTCCATTGTCCGCGTTAGACAAGGTCCAAAAGAAGGCCTTCCGACTTATTAGCGATGACATATCAATAGCAACTGTTGACTTACTGTTGGATGTCTGTCTCTATTTTATTGCTACTTCCTATGGTCATTGCTCTGACGAAATTTCTAACCTGATCCCTTGTAGAATTCTTCACATGCGCACCACACAAGCTGTAACACCATTGAAGTCAAATTCGGCCGTACCGTGAATCATTCATAAGCAGAACAGTACAAATGTGGAATAGTTTGCCATCATCTGTTTTCACCCCCAAGTATGACCCACAAACATTCAAGTGAAATGCGCACCGTTACCTACTTGACTCAACCCAATAATCCTCAATTCCCTACCCTTTATTCCTTTCCTACCAAGGCTGGGCTACGGCATTATAAGGTATCCTCTGAGCTTTGGCAACATCATAAATAAAAAAAAATAGTAGAAAACAAGTTTTTGTATGGAAACCCCACGAAGGAGTTGCCCGATTTGTCTCATTTTCGAAATTAATCGCACTTGTTTTTCTAAGTCCACATACGAAATTTCAGCTCTCTAAGTAAACGCGCTTTCCAGTTATCGTGCGCTTGGATGGACGGACGGACAGACGGACAATGAAAAAATCAAAATAACTTTTAATATTATGTCCAATCCATTTTGCTCTACCATAGTTATTTCTGTGCGTTACAAACGGAATATAGGTTTTATCTAGGGTATAAAAATAGACAGCCGATGCGTCGATCACTGCTACGGAATTTTGAAAAACCAATGAAATTTTATTTAGTCGAGTCTGATGTAATGGCTTGGAGTAATTAGCATACGAAGCACACTTATAGATTCGGAAAAGGGACTGGCTTTGTGTGGAGCGCAGCTGCCTGGTGATTCTTGTTCTGAACCTTCGCGCAATTTATCTATACTTCAAAGTGTTATATTTTCGTCAATTTTAGTCGGCACATTATCAAGTTGTTTGTTTGAGAAAATAAATTGGAGATCCTGTACTTTGAGAAAATGTAAAAAAAAACGATTTTTACAAGACTCGTTGAGAAAATTAAAAAAAAAAAAAACGATTTTTACAAGACTCGTTGGTAAGGATACTTAAAGACGATGAACTGAAATATCATAAAACCGAAGAGAATAAAAGTTAACGTTGTCTTTGATTTTGTTTTGATTTATTTATATTTGCTCCATTTATGCACTAAATTTTTCCAAAATACAAAAGTAATATCAGTATTAATGGATAAGAGTGAAAATTTCGCAGAATTCAGTGCAGCAAATGATAGTCCTACCATTGGTGTAAGAGTGCTGCAATGAAAGCAATAAAAATAGGATTCTGCAGGGACTAAAAAAGATCATTTCAGTAAAAATTTTCCAAACAATATTCAAAGTAAAAATCTCGATATCAGCAGGATCTCCTAAATCCGTGATTTTAGATAGATAAAAGGATAAGTGCAAGGTAGTCGAAGATATGGATAGATAGAAAACTGTTCTTAATTGATTTTCTTCTTAGCAGTGATAGTATAAACAAAATTCGGCCAGGATTGTCAGGCGTTCCTTATTACACAATAACACGAGGACTAAATAAATGCTGGCATCACCAACGTGGCAAAGAACAGGGTTGGTCGTAGCGAATATTGAATAGTTGATTTATTTTTAGTGCAATGGACGATGTCAGCAGAGAAGAAGGCAAAAAGGATTTTCTGTATGTAAAGCTTGGTTGTAATAAAAGCTATTTACAGAAAATGCTGATTCCATGCTATTTGAAAGAGTTGTACGTAAATTTAAAAGAGATGCATTCAGATACGTAGGTCCCAAAATATTGCATCTTAGCTCACAGTAGCGGGGCTAAGTTTCTAATATAATTTTTCAGTCGAAACTTAGAACCATGTACTCACCAACCAATTAAAATTTAATTTGGGTTTGATCACTAACTTTGGAGAAGGTTGAGAACCACTTAAAATAAAATTAAAGTTAGATTTCCATTATATTGATATCATAAGATAATACAAATTGATTATGAGTTAATTTTTGTATTGCTACCATTCTTTGTTTGTTTTTAAGGCAGGGGGAGGAGAGATCCCAAGCACGTAGGCCAGGCCGACCCATTGTGTTAGGTTAAAAATTCATCACTAAATCCTTCCTGTCCATTTAAAGAAGAGCAAATCTTACGGGAGCTCTGAAAGGTTTAAATTAAATTAGAAAATTATTAAATGGATTGGTGAATTTCGAGACTGGTGAAATGGTTTGAATTACTCACAAAGCAGCTGTGTATTCTTTGTTTTCAAGGTTTTTGGGTAAAAAAACACAAGGTACTTGTTGGTTGTTGAGCTAACTACATTGACAAAAAGGGATATCAAACAGAAGAGCAGTTTACTAATCCTTAGATACCATACAGGGTGTCCCGTCCATGTGGTATAGCCTTTTACAGGGTGTTAGCATACATTAAACCAAAAGAAGAATTGCTCTAAGGAAGAGGTCCCGCCTCCCACAGCACAGTGTGGACTATTAAATAAAAAAGCTACACTGATTTAGCTTATGTATATCAGGACTTATAATCAGATAAGCAAGAGCTTTCCTTTTATGGAGGTTATGTAAAAAAACCGTTATGTACCCGTAGAATTGGGAGGAGAGTCCTCTTTTACAACTTTTTGCTTGGATTGATGTACGCAAAAGATTTTGCTTGGATTGATGTACGCAAAAGATTTTGCCATAAAGGCAGGATACGCTGTACATATATCAAAAAACAAAAGCCAGATATCAGCAATAACTAGACTAGATGCAATGAAATTCGTATAAGATAATAATTTTTTTCTTATTTAGAAATTTATTTATCTACTTTCCTACATTTGGTGGTATGCTCAAGGCTCATATTTATGCCATGGAGGTTGCTAATTTACCTTACTTATATATTATATACGTTGACTCTACTATATGAGCTGTACATAAATCAAATAATATTCTAAAAAAAAAAATGAAGGAAAAATTCCTGAAGTAGGTGAACGGTATTATGCCACCCAAGCTGTGAGTGGCATGCATGAGAAGTTTAACAATTTTCGAATAAATAAGCCGAGACATTTTATGAGCTGTCATCATTGTGTAATGAATTGGTATCGTTGTCATGTACACGTTCTTTAACAACTTCATACATGCAGCGAACTGGAAACAATGTGATCACCATAAAATTTTTGATTTTCCCTGTTGGCTGCTTGTGACGGTAATTAAACTGGAAACTTGAAGGGTGAAGTGTTTTATTTCGCTCATATTTATGTGATGTTGCTTATGCCATAAAGCTTGGTGTATAAGGTGGAGTAAGGACGTCAGAATAATTTAGGATACTCCTTGATATCAAATGAAACTAAAAAATTTAAAATTTTGTTACATAGGTGGAAAATTCAGTGAATTGAGGGCGGCGGCAAAGGGGGTAATATGGAATTCCTATGAGCGAACAATTTTTCAGGAGTGTCTTATCGTAAAGTAAAGAAACCGTAATATATGTATCTAGGTATACGGAATAGAAATCTTAAGAAACAGAGCACTTAAGCTTCTAGTTTGTACCCCAACTCTTATATTGTCTCAACAGTTTTAGCTTTGTTTCAGTTTCATCTTTTAGTAATTGCAGTTACTTGAACATAGCCTTTAACATCCAATTTTATATTCGTCCATCTTTAATGTTTTTTAAGCATAGTATTAGTATCGATTTCTATTCCAGTTTCATTTTATCGCTTTTAATCAATTACGTAATTAATCCTCATTTTAATTATTCAAATCATTCACGCTTGTAAGTGTCTATCTAGTGTCAAAGTTTTCACTATAATAATCTCGTACCCAACTTACTACCACCTAATCACTGAAAAGTATAAGTTGTATAAGTCACAACGAATAATAATTTCGATTTGACCATTATATTAATTATATTAATAAAATTTTTGTATTTTTTTAATTTTTGTGCAGCCGGAGTCCGAATCTGTAGGCAGCTACATTCGATATCATCAGCCAAAACCCTCGAGAATACTTCACAAGCCATGAAACAGACTCCCTCCCTACCACATGCGAGGCCTAATGGAGTCCTAACATTCTAAAATATTTGCAGTGTTCTTATGGAAAACTGACAAAAGTTTGATTTGAAAAGATCCTCCGTCCTAAACTACTATTCATACAGAAATGTGGTGTTCTGATAATCTTAAGCCTACTTTCTTATCTTCCGAACCGAAATACAATTTTTATACCTCTCCTAATATAATTATTTAGAAAAAAGGATTTGAACCATATGACTACGATTCCTCAAACAAAAACTCTCAGCTGAGTAATCATTATAATGCCGCTGTGCCGTCATGGCATGCTGTGGGCCGTAATGCCCAATCTGCAATGCATGGTAAAACCACGTCGTCAAAACGATACGGATTTTTGTGTTTGCTTCCCACTCTTGCATTTGAAAATTTCTGCTTGCAAAAGTGTCCCTTCTCTCTCATTCATTTGACGATATGAGCACGAGCTTATGTGTAGTAGTTAATCAGCAGAAACGATATAGTAATACCTCAGATGTATTTAGCATAATTTAGAACCATGGAGGGAAATTTAGAACAAAACAGCTGTAAACTGGAACCTGTACTTTCAGTCTGGAAAGCAATATTTTATATTATTCGACTTGTCCCAAGCAATTTCTTAGTTTACTAAGTTTACTATAAGTATTATAGTATACATTATTAAGACGAAATACTTCCTTTGATGTAATTTGCAATGAAATCGGGGACGCAATTACATTTATGATAATTGACAGGTCAACAGCTGTTTAATTTGGCAGCTTACCACTACTTACACATTTCATGTATTTACATGCATTCTTCAGCAAACGATATCGTTTTGACGAAATGGTTTTACCATGCATTGTATTGGGTATAACCCCCGCAATATACGAGCCATGAACAAAGTCGAAAAAAGAGAGCAGCGGGCCGGTCAGCAGTCGACATCCACAATATTTCGGCCTTGTGTTTTTCATATAAACGTTGCTTGTATTTTGTACAAACGTTATAATTTCCATAAATTTGTTCCACATGCTATTTTTTTTTAAACTATTAGAAAGAGAACATATTTGGCTGCAATTTGCTTTAACTTCATTTTGCTGTGGAAGCGACAGTTTTGGGCTTTAGGACCTGTTTAAGATGAAATTTTAGTTTTTCCTCCATAACGAGTATACAAAAAGCAGTGAGAGTGAGTTCTTACTGCATGCTGTACTGGCACGTTAAGGCCTTTTAACGGAAACGTTATGGCTTGTATTATATTTCATCCGGAGGTTACGCCTTACGCGTTGGCTGATGATATCGAATGTAGCTGTCTACATATTCATACTCCGGCTGCACATACACAAATGTAATTATTACTCAGCTGAGAGTTATTGAGCATACAATGGTAAGTTTACTTTGAAATCAAAATTATTTTATTATTTTGTTAAGTAAGGTATATAGTAAGTATGGCCTTTGGAAAGGTAAGAAACCAAGCTTTAAATTACTAGAAGACTATTTTCCTGTATGGAGAGTAGCTTAGGCTCTATAGCATATATAAAATCAATGTTTGGTACTTTTCTATAAGTATCAATATAGAACATTTTAGAAAACGGACTTACAACGCACACATATAGACTTCTGTTTCATGGCTTGAGAAGTATTCTCGAGGGTTTTGCATCAGCCAAAACCTTCTCAAAAGCAATAATATCTCAAACTAAGTAAAGAAATTAATTTTATACAAGTTTTTGATCACTAGTTTATTTGCTATTATCTTTTATTCCTATGTTTCATAAAAATAACCAAATCCACATACATGAATGTCAATTATTCACAGTCCACAAAGAAATGTCAATTATGTTAGCGACTAATTTAGAGATTTTTCCAAACTTTTTATTGGTAACTTGTCGAGTCGCCTTCATTGTATTAAGTATATGGGAGATGGGACTTCCATATATTCGAATGTTTGACAGCAACCAACTTACGGCGACTTTGTTGTGTCGATCTCATTGTGTTTTGGCCTTAAAAATGAGTTGAATAGCTCATTTATTATGTGCTATACTATCATATACGTATTTTTCATTAAAACATATAAGTAGTATGGTAATTAGTGCTGGAGCGCCAGGCAGGCAAGCTCAAACAAAAATGTGAAGAACAATATATGACTTGTTTTAAAAAACAATGTGTGAATTATACTGACGAAAATATATTTCTAAGGCCTGAATTAAAGCTACGACTGATCAGTCGACACGACTTTGCCCAAATGGTAAATGCATGGGCAAGGTACAATTGCAACTCCGACTTCGACTGCGACTGCGACTGAGACTAAGCTTTGCTCAAAGTGCAAAGTTGGTGTTGGCTGCGGCCAACTTCAGTTCAACCACAAAGGTCGGGACTTCTGGTTTGTTCAAGCAGTTGAAGGTTTAATTTAATTACAAATTTCACCTCAGCGTCGACTTCGACTTAAAATCAAATCGCAGTCGACAGATCAGTCGTAATTGTAATTTACGCTTTAGTGTTCCGTAAGATATGTAGAATTATACCTAATTTATTGAATATTTTCTTTCTTATATCCGAGAAAAGTTAACAATTCGAGAATTTTACGTAATATAGGTTTTCTGGTGTCAAATACCTACATTCATTGAATGCTCCATTGATATGTGGAAATTAAACTGATTTTCCCTTCTCATAAGAGAAAATGACATTTATTTTTAGGAAAAAGCATGTCTTAAATTTAGGGAATTGTCCTACTTTTTTTTTACAGTGTACTATAACTGCCAGCAAGGCTGTCTCAGTGTCCTCCTAGACGAATAATATTACATTTGTAGGCCCCCATAGATTTATGAAGAAACTTTTTTTTATATTATGCACGCTACATATGGATTTCAGTTTCAATGCTTTGGAAGTATTTATCAAGGATTTTTTCCTCGTTCCATCAGAACCAGTACTCAGGTGTTTGTGTGTATTTATGTGTGTACGTGACACCTGAAAAGCTATTCAACCAAAGATAGGTAAAAAAAATCAAAACTTTCTATTTAGTTGGTTCTGAGATAAGCCATTTCATCAATATTTATCAATAAAGTTTTCCCTAGCTATGAAACTAGCAAAAAAGTTGAGTTAAATTGAGCTGGAGCAAAATAGATTATATTAAAACGTACCATGATTAAGTTCATTATCATTAATTTATTAAGTTTTTGTAGTTTTATATACATAAATTAGTGTCCATTATCCTTCAAAAACTCCCAGTAAAGTTGAAGGGGGAGTGTCGTTAGTGGTAAGAAATTTATAAAGGAATTCAGTTTTAATGTTGTGTTGGTTGTATCTAGTTTGACAATAGGCAAGATTTACTAAAGAATTTGCATACATGTGTGTGTCTATGGGTTACATGATATTGTTAAAAAATACAATAAAATAATACTTTTAAATCGATATAACCTCAATAATAAATTATCAGCTTTTATACAGTTTGAATTTAGGTACCTAGAACGGTTTATGCAAAGTTCTAGGGAATGTACCACATTCTAAGGAAGGAGAGACGAAATGCTATATTTCCACATAGAGCATGTAAATATACGCTACAGAAAAACTGAACACTAAAAGTGCATATTTTGCACAGCTTTTAATTTTTTCTTTTAGCAGGATTAAATTATTCAGTCAGAGATCTCTTCGTGGCCTTTAAATTCATGATAAAAATAATTTTCATTTAATAGTTTTTAAATAATGGTGAAAATAATGGTAAAACGGTTTTTTAAAAACTAAGAGTATCTCGAAAATTAACATCTGAATCATTTGCTAAAGTTATCTTTTTATTGCACTGGCATACGATATGCTTGATATGCTATTACATGTGGGCATAATTTTGTGTGTCAAAAAGAGTACTTACGTTGGTGCCAATTGGCAGGTAGTTGAAATAGTGAGCGTGCAGCTCGAAAAGTCACCGTATTTTTAATAAACATTTTTATGTGTGAGATATTTGCGTATTCCATTCAAACTCTGAAATTTTGTTCGAAATTGAAGATGGTCGGATCCAAAATCTGCCTGAACTCCAATACGATTACATTCTGTACCATGTCTGCATATTTTCCTTATTTACATAAATGTATATTTTCTTAACAAATGCTTCTTTCAATAGAGATGCAACTTTTCAATTTGGTCTTCATTCATTAAAAATACATAACCTCAAAAAGTTCATCTATTCTTAAATCTTGCAAAATAATGCCAGACAAAAATACGTCAGAGATTCTTCTCTAAGAAAACATACATTCACTCCTCTGTTTTTTTTAATGCGTAATGATGAAAAATTCAATGATCCCAAAAACCCGTTACATCAATGCCGACTGCCACCTGCCCGTCTCGCCAACTAATCTTAATTTATGTAAACCAACGGGAAATATTGCGAGCCGTCCCAGATGTGGATGATGAAACCTCACAAATACGAAACAGCACCTATGGTACGGAAAGGCAATAATAAAGGCAGCACACGAATAAAAACCAATAAGTAAATTTATATCAACACATTTAATAATATAAATATCGAATTTCTTTATTTCAAGACATCTAGAGCCATCTATTGAATTGTAAACTCACTATTTCTGCGTTCACTCTATATACAAAGGTATTACAATATCTAAATGATGTGTAATAAGTTTTTAATACACTCTTTAAGTATGTATTAGAAACTTATTATATGTTAAGAATGTTTAATGCAAAATTTAATTAAATTAAAGCCAACTTCAGAGCAATTTAAATCATTTAACTAATGTATGTATGGCATCACTATTTCAATTCTATACTACTTTGCGCAGATAATTCTTCTCTAGATCAAACCACAATCGGCGAACCATGTATCTTTGCAGCATGCATCATGATGCATGCAGCTCTGATGCTTGCTGGCCAAATCCCAATCAGCCCCACCATAATTTGCAGATATGCAAAGTAAAATTTTGCTTATATTTAGTATAGTGACCACAACCACATTTAAGTAGAGAAGTTTTCAATTAACCAAAGCCATAATTAGTTTTTACAATCAGCTATTTAAAAATTTATTGTGTGAGGTGAGTTCAAGTAAAAGCTGTAAGTAAATTGAGTGATAGGGGAACATTTTACCAACTTGTTATTTACATGGTTTTATGGACTACAAATTAAATAAATTAAATTATTTTCTTACCATTCTATAAGAGTGTGAGGCCGGAGAACATACCCCTATGCACCGCGACCTAAAAATACTTTTATGCTATTCCTCTTCCATGTTGGGTCCAGTTCATATTCGCCCTTTTTAAGAAGATTATTACTTCATTAGAGTCAGTTTCTGGACGTCTTATCCGTTCACAAGAATTTGTTTAGACATTGGAGTTTTTGGAGGCGAGCAAGGTGTTGATTTTAATTCAAGTTTCTATGGCATGGATTTTGGGTTGAAACATAATACGGTAGGATCTCAGTGCCTTGTGTAACTTACATTTTGGACCACAGACTCCTACATACATCATACCTCCTTTTTTAGATCCGCCTATGTACCAGACGAGTGTTCAACGTTGAAAATTCGGTCCACTATTCTTCCAGCTTTGGTGGTCTTCTATAACGACTTCAAGGCTTCGTCCAACTTAATAGTCTTAGGCGTTGTGTCTGTAAATTTGAGGGCTATTGGGATATTTGGAAATTCTACAAAAATCTTTTGATAATCGACTAAGTTTTTAGGTTCACTGGCTATAGCTCACTTCACGCTCATCTAACAAGGATGGGAGTTGTTGACGGCCCTTAGTGTCTGTCCGGCCTGGAGGGAGAGCCCGACACAACCGAACACTTTATATATGCCTGTCTGTTCGCCCGAAGTATACTGGATACTATAGGGTCTGCCCTCCTATCTGTGGATGAGTTGAAAAACCTTCCTCACCAAGACCTGATGCGCTTCATTAAGAGGACAGGAAGGTTTTGGTCAATGGGCTTCTAGCAGGACAGCACAATGGGCTGCTATGGCCTCTGTGCTTGGGATGGGGTCTCCTGTCCCCCTGCTTAAAAAAAAGTCTTTAGGTTTTCTGGAGCTGTCATTTATCACCTTGGCACTAAGAGTAGCTTCTTTTTTAATGAAATATGGTGAGGAGGTAGCTCAGCATTAGTTCTAAATTTTATGTCAGATAAGTCCTCAGAGCGGCTGTTATTCCAAGGCAGTAGTAGTTTTTGTAATTTTGTTTGCACTGTTCTTTCTTCGGTATTGATTCAAACCCCATTTTTTTCCATACCGTTTTTGGTGGGCTTCTGTATAACTTTCGGCAAATACTGGTTACATGTGATAAAGAACGCTATAAATGTTCATCTGTTTTAACCCTACACGAAGCCGGAGTGTGGTATGCATTCATTTAGCTAGAAAAATACTGTAGATAATTCTTAGAAATTATGTATTTAGCACTAACCGGAAATTTCAAGGCCTACTACATCCTCATTATTGAGGGATACTGACAGCCTCAATTGCACGCGTAAGGAAATTAAAATTTAAAATAGAACGGAATTTGGTTAAGAAGGGACCTTTGACGGGATCCCTTTCTGTACCTGCCTAGTAGTTTGCAAGTGGTTAGTGCGCGTAGTTGAACACATATCTGAGAAAAATAATTAGATTTCATGAAAAGTCGAGTAAAGGTGGGTGTTTGTATATTAAAAATATTTGAGTGATTATGTAGATTATTTTTAGATTAGATTGTGATTAATGTGAATATTAAGTGGCCATTTACTCGGTTACTCGTAGGTAGGTCCCGAGAAACCAAAGTCGACATCACATGGAGTTTGAGTGGGGTTTAATCTCTAGTTGTCGCCTCATAAAAGGAAGATTCTTTAGCGTTGGTGCGTCCCGCTACCAGTTTATTGTATACTAATGAGTTAGTTTAGTTTGTATAGAATTTTGTAGATCTTATTTGTAGTCCACTGAGTATGTCTTATTCGCAAGAACCCTTTTCTTTCTCTTGCAGACGATCAGCCGTAAGGTGACATTACTATATATATGTGTTTAAAGAAATAAAATCTAATGGTGAAAGGACATCTATCTTTTATTCTTATTTTTGTTTACTGACCAGTAAGTAATACATGTGAGTTCCTGATTGAAGGTAATCTATTGAAACTTGACCTCTTTGGAGGGTTCTATGTTCATTCCCTATAAGGAGGGTGCCTTTAGATTAAGTTTCCTTCTCTTGTGTACGAAAGGGACGATAGTAATTTCGCTAGGATTGATGCTTAGACCTTCGTTTTCTGACCAGCCAGAAATATTGTTTAGGGCTCTTTGCATTAGGTCTAAGTTCATACCCCCCTTAGCTTGTCCATCAGCGTATCCCAGTACATCATATTTCGCGTTCGATAGATTTTCTAGGAGCTCGTCTATCACCATCGATTATAATTGGGCCTATACAATCTCTCCTTGTGTGTTATTCATCTGTGTTCCAATTGTGGTAGATTCAATTCATCCCTACTGATGTCGTATTCTTCCATTTTTAGGCCTGGCGCTTACCCATGCAATTGTCTATTGGTTGTAGCCTTTCCTCAATGATGCACTTTTTATTCAGTCAAACATTGTATAGTCCAAATAACCTTCAGTGTCGAGGAAAACGCAGAAAACGCTTATTGATAATCATCACAGTCGTGAAGTGACTTTTCATAAAGGATGCTACTTCTATTGTGCTCTATTGTGCTCATTTCCTATAGTTCTCAGGAAAAATGATGTCATGGTGATCGGGAGGAATTTTGGTTCTACGTTGTTACGCTTATCGCCCTTGGAATGAAAATTACTTGGCGTCCCTCCATGTTTTAGAAATATATGCCAGTTCATAGCTTGCTCTAATAAACAAAATAAGAGCTTGCACTAGTTACCGGATAAAACCGGATAGATGCTAGTTCGGTTTGGGATTTGAAACTACTTATGGCTCATATTACCTTTTCAGCAGTAAAGATTCGCTATGAGATACTTTTATTCTGTCTTCTTGGCATCAGAAGTTCCCTGTTGAGAGAATCGTGTATATTGGCTATTTTTTCATACCTTAGTCCAAATTTCAATTCAGTTTGTATTTGTCTGGTTTCACTTCATTTCGATTGTTATGCAAGGATATGTAGTCCGCACATTCCTCTTTATATTCACTAATGTCCTTACCCCATTCAACTGTATATCTTTCTAGAGATATGTCACAAATGTACGCAAGTGCGTAACACCAGCTCTATACTGAATGATTTTATGTCTCACCCCCAATATGGAGAGAATATAATCTAGTTCTGTTTCTTGCGGCAAGACATTATGTTCCTTCCATTGTTAGAAGACACGAACAAGCAATCATTCGACAGGCATTACAACTACAAGGGAAGGGCGATAAAAAAAAAAAAAAAAACAACAGCCAGACAAACGTAAGGAGAAATTCAAAAATGGTTCCCAATACCGTCAAATGTAGTGGCCATGTGCTGTGCGGATGCTTTGCTCCCCTCATCTATCAATAAGGGTTTCATAATTCTTTTATGGATATCTTCGTTCCCGCTTTACGTTTTCCGAATATTAAGCATTACTTTCTTGACATATTTTCTCATTTTGATTGAGCACCTTGTGAATCTTTGCCAGATTGAATACACTCTGTCCAAATAGAGTTAAACTTTCCGCAAACAATCCGCTGCTGCTGTAAGTTTACCTTCCGCTTTAGCTTCCCCAGTTGTAATGGTTGATTGGTTACAATACCGACACTGCTTTCAATTTCCTTTGAATTATTTTAGTAGGTTTTCACAACTAACTATTTATTATTGCTGGATAGTTTGACATATTCTACTTTTGGATGCCAGCATTGTTCCACCATCCCATCTATAAGATGATTTTAATGGAATTCATTATTTTACACATATTCTTGAACAGTTTTGTTTTCTTTCAAAAATCTCTACAATCTTTAAAATTCTTGACTGCGGCTCTTAAAATTTTCTTCTGGCATTTAGCTATTCCGACTATAGGGGAAATATGTTCTCCATGGAAACTGACCAGTTTTTCTAGACTATTTGGATACAGCTCCCGACCAGAAAAAGTCTCCTTTAGCTCTCGTCCAGAAAAAGTCTCCTTTAGCTCTCGTTGCTTTTGACAATAATCTAGTTCGAATTCATATTGTTACGTGCAATAGAAAAAGGATAAGCGACATCAACATACTTCGGGTGAAATGACTTAAACGGACTTAAACAACTTTCGGAGAGTCGTGTATAACAGAAAAGAGCAGGTGACATCTATAAAGTAAGGACATAAACTATTTTAGGTTCGGAGAATCAATGTTTCGAGAACGGAATTTTCGGGAAGGTTCTAGAGCAATTTTGTAGAGTATATATACAGGCTTAAGCACAATGGCGACGAGCGACGCCAAACGTGGACGAAATTCCGCTGTCAAACTTTTAAAAGTACAGCGTCTTATGCGAATGTACCAAATTACGACGAACGATGGTAAGCGGTAATTTTAAAAGAATGAGTTTTGAGCAAAAATTGATTGAGAAAGTGCGAAATCATAAAATAATTTATGATTTAAAGGATTTAGTTTGATTTTAAATTAGTTAATTTCTGTATTTTCAGTTGATAACTGCAGAAAAAGTGGAGAATCTTCGCGATAGTTATAAAAATATTGCCGGCAAGATCACTTGCAAAATTTGCAAATACTCTCAATAAAAATCCCCTTTAAAAACGCTCAAAATAAATGAAAATTCAGTAACTTCTTCTTTCACAATCGCCGCTAACCGCATTTTTGTTGCAATTGTGTTCCCAATTTTTCGATTGCCTGTTTTCTCAGGGAAGTTCCCGCTGCCGTCTGTCGCTCTGTCGCTGTCTAATTTCAGGCAGCGAAGAAAATGTAATGAACTATTTGGGCCGTCGTACACCTAGTTGTTACGCAGCACAAATTTGCGAACTTGTGGCCACATTTGTCATTACAATAATTTTGCTGCGCTGTAGCTTATTATATGAGTACCGAGGTTAATTGTGTGCGTGCTCAAACAAGTTACAGTTTCTGATATAAATAATAACTGATCAAAATTCACAACACATAATGATAATTAAATTATTAAATTATCACCTCAAATCACAGGTAAAGAACTGAACAGCCGTCCGACCAGTATTTTCACAATTTCAAAATGGCCGAATCAATTTCATTTTCAGTATGCTGCTCGTGCTGCAGTTCGAAACTTGGCATTTTGAAATTTTTCCTCCCCCCGTATGTTATTTGTAATTGTTTGTGAATTTATTAAACAATAAACAGTGTAGTTTAATAAAAGAAGAACTTGTGAATAATATTTGAAAGATTGTATTTTAAATAACGACATAAGGCCACGCTCGTAATAATATACAAGATGTTTCCGTTTCAGAGATCCATAGGGAAAGCGGTAATAGATGATAGTACTCACCTAGTCAAAGAAAAATTGTATATATTATGTGTTCAATATTGCGTAAGCTCCCAATATTTAAAAACTAATTTAGCACTCGTGCCGATCGTACCCGAACTTCGACTTTAATATACTAGACCAGATCACTAAAAGCTTACCATCCTTTTCATTCATTTCCTTAGCCACCACTTATAGATAGGACTATGCTCATGCATTCATATTTCTCCTTTTACACTAATTTACATGAACTGTAAACATGCACTAACTACTCACAGACCTATATATGCTGACAAAGATTTAGCTAACGCTTATGACAGACATAGGGTATAGATATCTATATATTCGGAATACCCCGTTCATACATTAGTGGGTATAGAATAGATATCAGTGTCCTCAAAAATTACTGGATATAGCCTGATCATCGGTGCTTTTTACTTTGCGCAGAGCCATCTAGTTGTTAATAATAATACGATAATGTGTCAAATTAAGCAAAAATTTGTATGAGCTCTCACAAGAAAGCGAAAAAGAAGAAGAACATCCAAAATATGTTTGTCAACATTGAGCCGAAAGGAGCAAAATGTTCACTGCCCCGGAAAACAAACGACAAAAAAGAGACGGAAAATATTAAATTTCCACGGAAACCACGTTTATAATTGAAGTATGGAAGAAGTACGATAATGATCTTGATTATTATTCTATAACGATTTTGTTATTTTTAAACAAACCTTCGACTACACTTTTCGCCATTTCACACAAAATTGTGTATTGACACCAATCCGCCGATACACGTTGCACCTCAATCAGGATCTTATGACAAGAAATTTGTTCTTTTTACTCTCCACATCTTTATTGTCGTATATTTACAATTAATTATTGCCATTTAGCTTGCATTAAAGTCTATATTTTATTTATATTAAAGTTTATATTTTATTTACGCTTAAAAATCTGTCAACGGTTTGTCACATCAATATCTACTTTTATGTCTGTCTGGGGTACTTTACTATCTAGATATTCGGAATACCCCGATATGAATATCTGGATATCGATACTCTATCTCTATCATAAGTATAAGGGAATTGGAGCTTTATTACCCAGTCTCATTAATATTACTTATCTGGATATTTTCCTTCAGGCGGATTTTCCCTGGAATTTTCATTTCTATTTTTTCAAGGGGTATCTTAATCGTTTTAGAGTTACAGGGTGATTATAATAAAATATGTTGGTTTTTTACGAAACACTCCATAACTTCCTTGTATACAACCTATCAAGGTAATTCTTAGCTTAGATGATTCTATTCAATGACTGTCGAACCGATCTCCTGGCGCTATTTAAAGGTTAGCAAAGTATAAAGCAATTGGAAAAAAATTCCCATTTTTTTAAAATTTAAACAATTTTTCCGCCGACGTTCGACATTTGCTTAGACAGGTTACTATAATCAAAAGTCCGGTATTGAAAAGGGACCTTTTTATGGGTAAAATTGTTCATAGTTTTGAACTATAGGTGGCTGCTTTTTACAATCAGCTGTTGCGCATTTCTGATTTTATTTAATGTTCTTTTGGATTGCTATTGCAATTATCCAATCTCGATATAATATGGAAAATTATATTTATACTTACTTTTCTCATTTCTTTTCAAAAGAATAGTTTAAATGAAGATGGACTTTTTTTGCAGAGGGAAATAATAACAAACACTGCCAGTCTTGTATTCAACTTCAAACGACAAAATATTAGCGTCGAAGAAAAGTTATTGAGGGGATAAATCTGAAGTTTAAACATACGATTGTGAAAATTACTGCCATCTACTTGTCAAAACCAAACAAACTTTCACCTGATAAAACACAGTACCACTTTCCCCAGCGACTTGGCTAAATATTTAGCAACTAAATTTCATCGCTAAATGAACACAATACTTGGCTTGAGGGGAGGTTAACGTCGAAAGACATTAAAAATGCATGAATTTCGAAATGTTTTGTTTTGACATTAAAATAAATACTTTTGGAAATGGGTTTTAACGTATTTTATTCTTCTATCAATGGAGTGTAAATTCCATTTTTATTTTTAAAAAAATATGCAAAATGGAAGTTCCAGCTCCAATCAAACAAAACCATGCATGGCTCTGCGCGGGGCGCTCCACAGCTCTGCCAGTTCATTCGAAATAAAATAGGATTGAAAATTATTAAACTAGGTAAAATTTGGGGGGTCTTACCCGTTTTTGTTTTCAAAAAAACCACTGAATAACGAAATGCCAGAAGAAACCCAGTTTTTGCTTTGTTTTTTTTTTTTTTTTGTTCAACGGACGAGAAAACTATTTCCAAATCAATTTTTCATAAAAATCGTTTCCTGATGGCCCCGTAAATAGAATTTCCTTTCAATTGCGCAGAGATTCATGTGAATCGATTCAGCCGTTGAAGCTGTAGAGCGTCCCGCGAGCTAAAAAATGTTGTTCCCAGAAAAACTCATTTAAAGTTTAACGTTAAAAAAATCTTTGACAGCTTACTTCAGCTATTCCAGCATCATACAGAGGCCGTTCTTCTTTCTCCAAGAACTGATTGTGCTGATTCTGAAGGTTAACAGTTTCCCGAAATGTACGAGGGTACCACAGGTAGCGAGAAAAGCTCTCCCCAGAAAGCGCAGTCTGAGCGCCTCAGAGTACCTGTTTTCCAGCCGGTGGACAGTTCTGCTCTCAACAGGCTGTGAATTCTTAAAATATACTTTAGGTATGAAAATATCTTTTTACTCACACGTGTGATAAACACTTTAAGGATGATAATTATGTAAAAAAAATGAAAAAATGAATTTTTCATCGTCATGAACGGTACCCTCCTCTTAAGTGAAAAATTACATTAATCGGTTGTATAACAAGGATGGTACGGAGTGTTTCGTAAAAAAACTACCATAATTTCTTAAGTACCCAGTAACTCCGAAATAGTTGAGATGGCCCCCTGCCACACAATTCAATTTTTGGCTATAATAGTGCATACTATCCCCCCTTTCCTATTGACCTCTGTGCCGGAAGTACTCTGTATGCATATTCCTGTATTAAAGGATGAGTTGTGAAACACCCACAAAGACATTTTCCATTATATCTTTTAAATTCAGTCCAAGCATTGAGAATGTGCTTATAAATATTTAGCAGCGATATCAAGCCTTGGAATTTTGGTTCCATCCTTATCTCGGAAATTTAATTGTGGGCCAAATGTCGTGTCCCATAAGCACTCCAATAAAAACACTCGCGTAATTCTAAGTTAAAACTTTATTTACTGACTTTACTTGACTTTACAAAACAGTTACTCGCGATCGAGCTTCAGAATCTTAACTCAACTAATTGAACACCGAACCGTATCTTTTATTAAACTAAACTAACTTCTAACTACTCAACCCGATCTATCAAAAACCGTGCTTACCTCTACCTACGTGAAGATGCGCCTTGCAGGTTCCAATTGACCGTTGCTGAGCTCCAAACAGCCCTCCAATCGTGATACATTTATGTTTTTGTATCAGTGTATCCATCCTTATTTTATTTACCTTAACTAAATTGCAGGTGGATCTCGTATCCACCAATAATGTAAGCTTATCTTCTAGTCCAATGTCGGCTTCTATTGTGATGATGCAATTATTAACTAGCTCTAATTCCATGTCTATGTCTTTACCCGAATATCTAGTTCCTAATTTGTTTAGTGGAAGGCAGCTGCGGGATTGTCCCCGAGCTGCCATCTCCCGTTTCCCTCTTGCTGAATATTATTCTCTGCTAAAAATTTTTTTAAACAATTTGCGGTATAGTGGTCAGATGTTCTACAAAATTGGCAGTATATAACTTTTGCTTCCGATTGCACCTCTACCGAACTGCTATGTAGTGCCTCAGCAAACCTGACTTGTTGCCTTTTGCATCCAGTTGCGTCATGTCCATATATTCGGCATTTTATGCAGTAAGGCGTCTGTTTCCTTTCTCTACATTCCTTAGCAAAATGTCCCCATTGTCCGCACTGAAAGCACTGAATAGGTCTTGATTGCTTTGTTTGACTAGGGGAACCCCTGTGCATTCCCGGTAAGGCTGGCCTCAATTGCAGTCCCGTCCTTTTAGGTTCCTCCTTGCTGAACCTACCAGCACCCCAGCTGCCTGCTGCCATTCCTCTGTTGTCTTCCTTCGTATAATTCCGCAGTCCTGGTTCCTTAATTTTAAGTCTCCTAGCATCCATCTCGAAGTAGTCTGCCTCCTCACGTGCTTCATCCAGAGATCGAAATTTGCGTCCCGTCAAATAAAGCTGAGTAGTCTGCTGCATCACACCTGCCTTGAACGTTGCCACGGCGTCTGCCTCAAGCTCCGCTATCAATCCCCCGTCTTTGCCTGGATACTTAGCCGAAACTGCCGCCTTGATTTGACACAGTAGCTCCTTAAGTCTATCCGCATAGTCTTTTATGTCGTCACCGGGCCTTTGAACGCATGCTATCATTTCAGCTCGAAGCTCACAGTACGATTTTTTTGGCATATAGGCAGTTTGAATTGTCTGCTGCAACGCTTCAAAATCCTTCGGCTCCTCCGAGCTTACTAGATAATATGCGTCGTCTAACAACCGATATCTTACACATTTCATGAAGATTGGCTGTTCCTCGGCCTTTAAACGATCGTAAAGATCTTTGCAGCAGCTCAGGAAACGGTGAACTTCCTTCGACAGTTTTGGCGTTCTTTCTCCAGAAAACGTGGGTATGTATCTGGATACCAAGTCCATGACTTTATCATAAGCATCAGCCATGGTTTTCCTTGCTGGTTTCTCTGAGTCTTTTTCTTTCGGCACTTGGTCTGCACTCGTCTTTGCTAAGGTCTGCTTTTTAGCTTTCAAAATTTCTTCTTGTCCTGAAGTACTCGCTCTTTCTTCTCGCTGCCGTTCGTGGAATACTAATTTCTTGGGTGACCACTTCTTAAAAATCCCTCGAACTAGACCCTCTTCTTGTGATAATGGTGCGACTCCTAATTCTTGCTCTAGTTCAGTGGCAGTCTTTTCTGCCTCCTCCAATTGCCTTTCTAAAGACTTTATAGTTCCTTTTAAAGCCCTGTTTTCCTGTTTGCACTCATCCAATGCTTGATCTGTTTCTTTCTCAATTCTACCAATAACTTCAAAGGTAGACGTTATCAACAAATCTAAGGTTTCTCCCTTTGTGCTTTTCACTGTAGCCTCATTTATTTCCTCCAGAAACTTATTTACGTCTTCACTCGGCAATCGTTTCTTTAATTCATCCGTTAGATGTTCTTCTAGGTACCGCCAATCCTGTTCATAATGTTGTAATTTCAGCTGGCACTCCTTCAATTCCTGCGTTCTGGTTTCCAATTCCTTTGCCTGATCCTTAACTCGTAACAATTCTTCCCTCGTTAGAACGTTACTTCTTCCCAATGACATCTATAGTCATTACCTAATCTACCCTCCACTTTCAAACACTTCTCCTAGACTGTAACTAATTGCTTAAAACCCTAAACGCAAAAGCTTGAATTTTTCGACGGTGTTTCACAATGCTCTTTCCTAATATTCAATATTTCCGAAGCCTCTTCCACATTTAATGCCCCAATACCCGCGAATACCTTAAATTTTTACCTAGCATTTAAAAACTTCCCAATGACCAAAATTATAACCCTTAATACACCGTACATTCCAAAAAATTAGACTTTACTTACTTAATCTACTGAACTACTAAAACTACTCCATTTACATACCACACTATCACACTATACATTAAATAAAACTCAGACCAATTAACAAAAAACAATACCAAGCAACAACAATCACCACAATTTATACCCCTTTTTTTTTTAATTTTTTCCAATACTTTATCCTGAAAAGAGTAACCTGGAGTAGCTAAAAAGCATAACTCCTACAAAACAAAAATGGAGTAGCTAAAAAGTAATGTTAAATAAATGGCGAAGCCAAATGAGGCTTTGCACCAATTTAATTAACGTACAATTTGTTGTTAAATAAATGGCGAAGCCAAATAAGGCTTTGCACCTATTTAATTAACGTACAACTTGTTTAAGCAAAAAAAATAATGTTAAGTAAATGGCGAAGCCAAATGAGGCTTTGCACCAATTTAATTAACGTACAATTTGTTGTTAAATAAATGGCGAAGCCAAATATGGCTTTGCACCTATTTAATTAACGTACAAATTGTTTAAGCAAAAATAATAATGTTAAGTAAATGGCGAAGCCAAATGAGGCTTTGCACCAATTTAATTAACGTACAATTTGTTGTTAAACAAATGGCGAAGCCAAATATGGCTTTGCACCTATTTAATTAACGTACAAATTGTTTAAGCAAAAATGGAGCAGCTAAAAAGCGTTAACTCCCAGAATAACAGAAATTAATTTTGACAATCACAATACCTAAAAACCGCTTAAAAAAGAAAAAAAAATTTATATTAAAAAACACCAAAAACAAAAATCACCATACCTACGGTTATAACCCTGCCCCTGACAGTGACTGGAAATAATTTATTCCTAAGCCTTATGAATTGTAGCTACGAATGCGTAGGATTCCATGTGGTCAATTGACTAGTCAATAATGCAAAGCTAAGCGGCCATCACTAAGCTTTATTCCGAAGACCTTCCATTAGGGCACAATGTATACATCAATCACTTTTCATGAATTTCAAATACATTGAATTTATTTCCATTATAATATTCCATGCTCATGTGTTTTCTCTGACATCTCTTATCGTTATGATGGGTCAGCAAAAATTCAAGTTTGGTTTTATTTCCTTCACTTAATCGAACGAGACGAGTAGGTAAGATAGAACTTCTGTCCTGATATAAAGGACTGTCGCAATATCTGTTGAAATTTTGCCAAAAATGTAAATTGGAAGACTATTCTTCATTTAGATTATGATGAAACTTATATTGTACACAAAAAAAAAAAAGAAGTTCTAGTTTTGGTCCAGTACTTTCACAGTCCGAGCATTCTGTTAACATTTTGGTTTTGTTACTGGATATATGTTCGAGTAAGTATGGCACGCGGAATGTTTATTAAGCATATTTTCCCTCCAGAGAAGGAACATTGTCAAGAATTATTAGATTTGTGGTGTGGCTTTTAATTTATTTGGAATTTTATTATCGCTTTGTAGAATATAATTGTTGCCAGGAATTTTTCTACTTAGAGAAAATTTAAATGTGTGAAATATTTGACAATAAGTTCCAAACCAAAGTATTTATGTAAATGCATAAACAATTCACGTTTATTTATGAAGTTCGCGCACGTACAACATTTTTTTTTTCACTCAGTTTAACAATGAATTTTGATGAAGTTGCTATCATCTCTGGGATTATTACATTCTACTCATTTATGGTGGAAAACTTATAACAAAGACATTTTATATAATATTTAAATTCTGAATACAAAATTTTGATGACCTACTATTTGAGCCATTATCATCTATGAAAACATTTATAGTCTAGTCAAATTTGATTAAAACTATGCAAATAGAAAAATTAACCGATAAAAGCTGTAAATTGGTGGAGACCTATATTTGGACATAGTTTTGAAGAGAGAAAAAACCCTGACCTCTACCTCCAAAAGGCTCGATCTACCATCTTAAAAAAAAAGGGTGCTCCAATCCAGTTTTTTTATCGTTTGAAAGGTATAAGTAATTTTATTCACATCTTCATTTGTATCTCTGTAATACATTGGTAAACATCGAAACAATTTTTACTTATAGGCTATGCTCTTGAATCTATGCTTCTACGCGTTTA
Source organism: Dioctria rufipes (assembly GCA_963924295.1). Lineage (NCBI taxonomy): Eukaryota > Metazoa > Arthropoda > Insecta > Diptera > Asilidae > Dioctria > Dioctria rufipes. Next base: position 264,627,393 of record OZ002741.1, on the reverse strand, counting down.
AAATATCAACTCGTTGTCTTCGGCCTCCAGTAATGCATAAAAATTCTAAGGAAAGAATTTTCAGTGAATTTCTATGAAAAAATTTCCGGTAAATTTCTAAGAATATATTAAGGTTTTCCTGATATCAGGTCGAAGCATTATTGATTTTATATAGAAGCCATTTTGCATGACTTTAATCATAGCCCTTTGACATTAACATCAATTCCGGTAAAACCTTCACGAAAAATTCATGTTACAATTGCAAAATATAAAAGGCAAGAGTCCTACAGCAAAATTATGGACTCAATTTTTTCACATGGTGACTTTGGTCAAGCAGGACAACCCATTTGCAGATAAAGACAAAATATGCTGCCATGTTATCTCTACCTTCAAGATATGTTGAATTTGGAAACTCATCTGGATTCTAAAGAATATCTTCAATTTTTGGAGAAAGGATTTTTCGGCATTAGAAGGACCGACAACTCTTGGTCTGGAACACGGTCAGACATGGTTATTGAACAAACTTTGATGAGAAAAATGAAAGTTGTTGGTGGCCTCACTGCTCGAGTTTGGCAATACCTGCCTATCTGAGCATCTGTTACAGATTTGAATAATTCTGTGATTTGTCTTTTGTTAGTAGTGAAGATGGAGCTGCAGTGGAACGAGACAACGAAGACGTATACCGACTACAGCATTGGATGTCTTCTCATAATTCTTTCCCGGTTTCTGATGAAATTTTTTCAATCAGTATTGGAGTTGTTGACGATAGCACCATAAATTTCTACAATGTATTGAAATGCAAGGAATTAAAAAAAATTATCAACTCTGCTTTCAAAATCCATGACACGATAGTACCAACTGATATCCTCTGTTGCTCTTTTAAAGAATTATTATTGCAAAGAAAGTTGATGAACAGTTAGTTGATTACCTCGAATACGAATTGGCACCATATACGCTAGCTCTATTCGATGATATAGGTATGCGAGTGAGTAAAAAATCTGCGCTGTACGATATTCTCGAAGAGTCGTTAGATCGTGTGGTGTGAATCTCAATGATTCTAGGCATGTCAGTGTTTCCAACACTAAAACAGCGAAATAATGCCTAAGGTCTGCAAAACATACGAGTGCTGATATTTTTTGATGAAACAATGACAGCTACTGTCACAAAAGAAAAGTTCCTGAGCAACGAAGAAAATAAGGTACGACTTATTTCGATGTTGTGAGAAAAGTTCGAGATCGAGGGCTTTACCTAACACACACAACTGCGATAGGAGCATTTTCTTTGGAAGAACCTGTGATTATTGGTTAGGACGTAGACCTCTTCGTTTTATTAACTGCTCAAACAGCAGAAGAACGGAGTATTTATTTTAAAAGCCCAGGAAGAGGAAAAGCCGAACGGAAAATCTATGTCCTCGTACTTTAAAATTACATGGAGGACTTCGAGATATAATTCTATTCGGATACGCTTTCAATGGTTGTAACACAACATCGGATATCTTTCAAAACGGCAAGCACAAACTATTGGGGCAACGATAAGATTTACGTAGAATTGGGCCAATATTTTAAGAGAACACTAAGCGAGACATCTTTCAATCGACATCGGTACAATTTTCTTAAGAAGTCAGCGTATAAGAGTAAACCAATTTTAGCTTCGCTATCGTCTACAGCTGCAGTAGCTCCAACACTCGTTCCATGTTTATTTTCAAGTTCAGAAGTGACGCGGTAATGAGAAATACCCTGAGCTGGTGTTGGAAAAAAGTCATTGACCGTCTTAAACCAGTACTGAATATCTTCTAATTTGACTGGACTATAACTTTAGGCGCTTCATTCTTTTCATTCCTTTTTCATGTGAAGAAGGTAGTTTTCTCAGAAAAAGGGAATTACTCACATTTAATATTTGCATTGAAGGAAGATCTCGTCTTTCACTAAAAAAAATATTAATAACATTGTTGGAAACGGTTTTGTAACAATAAAACTCGTATGCGTTTGAATATTTAGACAAAGTTATCTGGATTGGTAGTTTATTGCACAGTTTTAGTTAATGACAAAGTTAAAAATAATATTTAGATAATTGAAGGTGCCCTGATACACACTCCTACACCAGCGAAATATTTATGTTTAGCGTGATAAGACTTAGAGAATCGTTTTAAACCGAACATTTCCTTTCCATCAAGATTTTAGATTTAAATTAGATATTAATCAATAAAATGATAGAGAAATATTGTCACTTTTTAATATTTAGTATGAATTGTTACTTAAGACTTTTAATAATCTTGTGCTGTCCTTTGAAGGTATTTGCAAGTCCGTTCATACTTTGTCAACTTTAATGAAAACGTAATCTGAGTTCATAACAGTTTTGGGGATCTATGTATTTGGGCATTTCGATTTTCAATGGATCATGTACCGCTAAATTTTATTGTTTGAAAGTTTCTTCGAAGATGGTACTCTTAGATAAATGACTACTCCAATTTGTAGATTTATTTTTATCCAAAATATCGCCCGAGGATACACATTTGTCACAACAAAATCAACCACGATGGCCACATTGCCGCCATTAATGGGCGCTGATAGGTGTTGATTAATTGAAAGGAAGAGTAATATTTTGGAAGGTACTCAGAAATGTGGGCATCACTTACATTTATCTGGAATATAATTTTACACTATTAAAATATACTTATGATTGCCTTCTGATGATAACCTCGAAGAACCAGTATCCAAAAGGAAACGAACATTGTTATCCAAAGCCAAAATACTTAGAGTGTTTCTAAAAAGAAAATTCTGAAAATTTATGAAGAAAGCATAGAGAATCTTCATAGAACTTTACTGAAGCAGTCAAGATGACACATGTTATTGCAGGTATTTTTATAAGGCACTGCCATTCATAACATCGTAATTTCGGTAGTTAGGATTATTGAAAAAGGAGCAACAGATCCATCGTTTACAAGCAGTGATAAAAGCTCGTTTCATAATGGATGAGTGAGTGGATCGGGCTTGATCGGACATTGCCCTGTGTTGTTGTAGTTCGGATTCAGTGCGGTATTTAAATGTAGTGTTATTATTGTTGTTGTCCCAATAAAAAAAAAAAAAACAATATAATCCAAAGAAGGCGTTTCGTATTATCTGGAACCGTATACTCATCAGTACTGCTTGGTTTCTGCCTGCCATATACGCCAAAGTGTACAGCCAAGCTGATCGCATATATGCACTTAAAATAATTTTTAAATGTGAATTATATACGAGACGAAATGCAAAGTATTTACTTGAATGTCTAGCAAGATTACCCCATGCGGGACTAGAATTTCATACAGAGTTTTTCTATGAAATAAATTCATAGAGAATTTAGTCAATGTGAAATTGACTGAGTTTGCTGCCACATCCGCAGCTCGAGAATTGAGTAGTAGAAATTCTTTTACAATCGAAAAATCTTGTAAAAGAATAGAAATTTTTATGCAAAAGCAAGCGTTTCGTATTAGCACAAACCGTATACTTATCAATACGGCCTGGTTGCCTGTGTTGTACGTCATTCTTTTTTTGCTTTTTTGTTTCTAATTCGAGCAAAAAACAAAAACCCCAAAAAATCGGGCAATTCTTACACTAAGTGAAACCAAGATCGTTTCTGGTGCTGATATTAATCAGTATCACGTCCCTGGTTACAGGTTAGTGCCTCTTCTTCCTCTATATAGGGGGATTGCATTAAATATACGAAATGAAGTGGCTATTATCATCTTTAGAGATATTCCTTTCGCCAATCAAGAGTTTAATTACGTCTAGATTTGGTTCAAACTCCACTGGCGCATCATCTACTTTTGTTTCCCTTATTGCAGCTCAAATATGTTTGATAACGACACGGTATCCGTATGTGATAATAACTCCAATAATATTGATTATTTTCTCTCTGTCTCGTCCTCCTCCGAAATCTTCTTAGCCGGCGATTTGAATATCCATAACATACCGTGCCTCAGACATTCTTCAACCACAAGCCCCGCGGGTCGTTTTATTGAGTCCTTCTGTGAATCTTTTAATTTGCAGCAGCTAGTGGATGCACAAACACGAATCTCTTATGCAAATGGAGATAGAACTAATATACTACTAATTTTCATTCCGAAAAGTATTCTATCTCAGTCGGTTCTCCTTTTGGTAATTCAGACCATTGCTTAATCATGGCTCAATTAACCACCTCAAACCAGTGCTGCCCTACTTCTCCACTTACAAGTAGGCTTCTATGGCACTATAAAACTGTTGATTGGGAAAGTTACAATCAGTATTGATTTGTGGGTCTGTTCTACTTCAAGGGATTTTGATGAATGCACATTAGAACTTTCTTATTTGACAGGAAAATTTCCAGCTGCATGCAAACTAGCTTACGTTCAGGCTATTTCCAAGAAAGGAGAGGGTAGCGATTCCTCTAATTATCGACTAAATTCAATAACTTTGATTCTTTCAAAGGTTTTTGAATCTATTATTAACTCCAAATTAATGAGGTATCTAGAAAGTAATCAATTCATCAACGATCGCCAATAAATTGTTATGTAACTATAGTGAGTGATTGGCTTTCAGACGTTAAGTCCAGACTGCCAGCATGAGCTGACAGATCACTCGACGGACAGCGTTGACTGCAGGGCGGCACGTTACATAAAAAAATATGGCTTCAGGATTGGACGCTCATCTGGAAACTTGATGAATTTTCTTACGTTGAACCTTGAAACCGGAGTTTTCATAACTTCGGTGAGTCCAAAATCATTGCCCTATACATTTCGAGATCAGTAAGTTATTTTGCTACGAGCTCTTGTCATACATCATTTTGTTAGTACAGCTGTCGATATATGCGTAATTTATGTCTGTGCTTATTATCCATAAACCATAAGAACTAAAACATCTATGTGTGAGCTTAAATTGCAATCGAGATTTATTTAGAAGCTAGAAAAAGTTCAAAATTTCTTCAAATCTTAACAATGTTCCTTGGAGTATTCAGTCTGCGCAGTTGCTTCTAAGTGCACTTTTTCTAAAAATCGTAATCTTTGATTTACTAAGTCCCATAAGCATCATAAGTACCTATACCTTCCCAGTAACACATCGCTCCACCAATGTAAGGTCATTAATAAAATAAATACACGAAAAATTTATGACTAAAAGGAAAACCTTGCTTTTACCAATTTTGTGAGTTTAATCTGTGCATTCTTTTACCATAAATATTCTATTATAGTTATATCATTCTTCTTAAGTATAATTGAGTATTTTTAGCTTTTTCAATGGATGGCAACAATTTTTTGCTAATCATCCGAAATAGCCTATAAATTTTCTAACAAGTTTTCATTACGTTTCGTGAAAAACCCCCCATGCCGCGCTAACCTGCCTTCTCAACCAAGTCATTTACATGAATCTAATACTAGGCCAACTCCAAGGTTACTTTTGGAATTTTCTTACACAAACTGCGTTCATGTGAACTCCTTTCGCCTAAAACAATAAAGCACTCTCCAGCTTGCACTTGATAATGTACTCAGGCTTCTTATAAATTGTAACACTAACCAACTTGAAATCACCTCTCCGGGTGGGAGCAGATGTTCTTGACATTAGAACAAGGAAAAAGATTAAAAGGATGGGATCAATTTCTATAAGACAGAACACTTATTGGTATTACGGTACACTTAAAGGAGCACTGCTGCGGGCCTGTGCTGGATATCCAGCAGAATCCGGCAGCACATTAACATTACAGATAGAATTGCAGGCAATCGGCAATTGCGACGTGCGAGGATAGCAGGAATCGATTCGTCGAAGTTAGCTTCTTCTAGATGTCCTTTTGTGTATTAGTAAAGCATCTTGGACTGAAGCCATCAATCAAGAGGATTTTCTGTTAGCACTCTTGGCGTATAGATTTTCTTCGAAAAGTAGCCCATACCGCATCCTATTGTGTATCGATTTTGATTGGGTATGTGTTTTTTTTTGTTTATTTGAATCCTACCTATACACACATACATATCTTCCGCAGAAGAATACAATGACAGCAATGTAAATAAATGTATAATAGGACTATCAGGATATCAGGAGAATCTGATATCGAAACCGAATGGATTTACACCTCCAAACACCTAACGAATTTACATATTTAATAGGGAAAAGATGTGGACGACAAGGTGTCTATGTTGGCAGTTTGTAGGTAATTCAACTCGGAACTCTGGCAATATATCGTGCTGATGTGGAGGAAGTTAGCTTAACGGGATTTTTCATATATTCTTGGAAAGATACTCGTAAAACGGATATGCATATATATTTTTCCCCTTCTCTTAGTAGGTACTAGATATTGTAGCTTTATATGTAGATCAGGTCGATGAGCTCGTATTTATCATAAAGAAAATAGGTATGAGAAATTTATCTTTGAAGTTTGAATCGGAAAACGTGCAGGATTCTGAGTTCTATGATAAATGGGCATTAAAATGAAATATGTAGGTATGTTACTGGTTGTTTATATTTGTGGAACGGAAATCTCAAGGATTCTAATGTGACCGGCGGGAGAATTGATGTTCTGCGTATTTTCAAGCAAAATATCATGTATGTGTGTACGTATGAAAGCTCAATGGAAACTGGTCTATGGCGTATTATATAAAGATTTCAATACGGCTTTATTTCGATCTTCCTTTACTAGTTTTAATAAAATTTTTCTACACAATAACAATATTTTCGACGTTAAATAAATTTATCGCGCAGATTGAGGATATAATTTTTTTTTTTTAAATATAAAGCGATTTGATGAAAATAACCAATTTTAACCCTTTATTACTACCCGGGGTCGAAAATGACCCCAAGAATAATTCATTTATGTTTTTCTCTAAAAAATAATGAAAATTCTCATCGCTCATTGTTTTAAAAGCGTACTAAGGCCTATATAAAAAAATAGATGCCATTTTCTGAGAAAGGGTATATTCCAGAAAATTTTTCAGTGAAAATTAATGAAACCCAATAAGAAAGGTGAAGGAAATGTTTACAATGTTTTTCGCAATTTTTACATATTTGTAGTACTTAGTGGTGTGGGCAGTTGTTATCAATTGTGCCACAAAAATAGTGTGTCAAGAAAGACACGCCGGTAGCCAATGTGTGTATTTTATGGCCTATTAAACGCTGAAGAAAAAAACTCGTTTATACCTTTACGTCTTTGAAACTTAAGGAACAAAGAAACTGGTGAAAAAAGACGCACTTTTAAAACAAAATTGGCGTTATGTGGTCTAAGACCATATTTAGAGGAACGTGTTGAACGCAGCACTTTGCCTTCTTGGCTTAAGGGGGAATACCACTGAAGAGGAAAATCAAATTTTTATCCTATACACTACTATAATGGTTTGAGCATGAGAAAAATACTTATCTGTGCTTTATGCTTTTAAGCTCTATATCCTTTGTTCAGGTAACACAGATACTACTAGCGCAGACTATATGCAGATGGAGCATTGGAAGAATTTCCTTTCTGCTTAGCACTCAAACAGCCAGCCTGCGGCAACGTCCCACGCACACCATGTATATCGTGGTAGGATCAGAGCCACCCATAGGCATGAAGCAGGACAAACTCATGGGTCGTGCATGGGTACATCGTGGGAGCAGCAGAGCCAATCACAGTCAGTCATCAAGCAGGCTGACGTAGCTAAATTAGGAACATATCGAAAACAGAAATAAATAAAAATGAGTGTGCATTTGCGCGATGAGCTATGTGTACATACATGTTTGAATATTTCGTGGGAGTGGGCTGCATCCAATCCGAATACATATTCATTCTTTTCTGCCTTGTTGTTTGTTTGCTTCTTGCACATCTCAGTTTTAGTTGTAAACAGCAAACAAACAGTAATTTTTTTTTAAAATATTTAACTGACCTTGAACTTGGAAGTAGTAAGCTTGGTTGTTTTCTTTCATTTCTAAGATTTTACGATTGTTTTTATCCAAGTCCCAAATCTTGATCACACCTGAAAGGATAGCATCGTTGATTTCTAAGCCAGTTGCTGCTGATGGACATTTTATTTCCACCAATCCGTCTAATCCAATGACCCCGTCAGGAGTTGCTCCTAAAAATTCATACCTCTCACATGAAAACAGTCCGCATTTCTGTACCGCATTCATGATCACGAGACTCAATGGACTTGGCTGCAGATCTTGCCCAAACCACAGGGTACCCTATTATTGATGCAGCGCCTGAGTTCGAGTTATACCTATTTAGATACGATCGCTTTGCCCAGCAATCATCAACAACCACTGTTAATAGAGGTATACCATCAGTATCAATTTCATTATTTTCTTTGGCTGCTTTGCCAACCTTATTCTGACAAAATTAAATTGAAATAAGTAAAAACACTATATTTGGTCCAATTCTTATGATACCCTACATGAATGCCCGTATATAATTTCGTATGGTAACCAATCTGTGCAAGTAGGATATAAAAAGAAAAAAAATTCTGAAAAGACCAATATATATCAAAACTTCATATATTTTCAATATTTCAATAAATATTCTGTTGTAACCTTTGGTAAAATGAAACAAGCATGTAATGCTTACTTATTATTTATTTCACTAATTGATTCCATTCCAAATTTCTCTAGCCAGTCTCGCCCAAAAAGCGCACATTTGTATGTTGGCGTGGACACCACGTACAATTTTAAATTTGATACTTCCTTATTCTTCACAATCGCCGTAACCTCAGCGTAACCTAAAACATGTAAAAGTGTATTTGAATATGTGCTTAATTTTGTTTTTGTAGGATGAATAATTAAATTTCTAAATTTCTCAAAATATTCTTTCTTGCTTATAATTGAAACTGCAGATGCCGTATCCAATTCCATTTTTAATTTTTTTTCGTTAACTATCACATTAAATAACAGTCTATTGTCTCGGACTAAATTATGAACTGAATTAACGTAAACAATTGCATCATTTTCATTTTCAACTAGCACTGAATGAACATTGCTTTTTAATTTTAAACAAACTTTTCGTAAATGACCGGATTTTTTGCAAAAATCACAAAATGGATTGCGATACGTGCACCTGTTTGCGAAATGTGCTGCTCCACAGCGAAAGCACTTAACTGAATTAGATGAACCACAAGGCTTAGCGTTTTGGTTTCTTCCCGTAGCTTGATGTTTGTGAACTGGATCCCAATTATTCCGATTTTCACATTTCTTTTGCTGTTGCTCACGAATTTGACGTTTGGATACTGCATGCGTAGCTCTTGTTGGATTCTGGAACTCAACTAGCTGCAGAGAGTTTTGTTGGGCTACTTCGAGGCTACATGCCGTCTCAACTGCCTTTTCAAATGTAAGGGACTTCGATTCCAGGAGGCGATCTCTAATCCGTTTGTCTCTGAGGCCACAAACGAATTGATTGCATAGTGCTGTAGATAAATATGTCCCAAAATTGCAGTGAATTGCCATTCTGCGTAATGCCGAGATGTATTCGCGTAATGTTTCACCTTCCTCCTGTGCTCGATGGTGGAACTTGTATATTTCAGCAATCTCCAAAGGTTGTGGGTTATAGTACTCTTCTAATAGCTTAATTAATTGTGTGTAACTTTTTGTAGTTGGAGTCTCCGGCGCTAGGCCATCGCAAAGAATGTCGAAGGCGTCAGGTCCAATAAAATGTAGCAAGTATTTACTTTTTAGACCTTCTTCCGTAATATTGAAAATGGAAAACGCTCCCTCTAACCTCTGTTGCCATCTATCGAATTTGCTTTTTGCTTCGTCGAAAAACTCAATATTCAGGTTGGCCGGCACTGATGCTGCTGATGGTCGCACAGAATCTTCTCCTACGCCCATCGTAGAAATTTGAAAGCATAAAAATTGAAAATTAAATTACCGCCTCTCTGTTTTGCAAGCACGAATTTTGTACGTATGTACGTATACAACTCGTACAGATGAAAATTCTAACACGTGATAAATTTAATCTTCAATAATCAGCAGGACGTATATCCCATCCTCGTCGCCACTTGTTGTAACCTTTGGTAAAATGAAACAAGCATGTAATGCTTACTTATTATTTATTAGATAATAATTAATATATATAATTAGCTATGCGCTATGCTATCCGTTGCGACCAACCACTTATACAGTCCGTAGGGAAGAGAGGAAGCCACTTCACTTTCAGTCTGTTAGAAAACTTTACATTCCTCAGGTTGATAGCTATTCTACAGTCAGCATTGCCATACTGGATGAATATGGAACATATTCAATTGTATTGAAGTTGTGATAACGATTGCAATTTTACAATGTGTCTATTTATATATATTTAGGGATACCCTTCATCATCATCATCACATTCGGGCTACTTTTCCTGTTCGCACTACCTGAAAATTATCCTATAGTTATTGGTTACCTACAATTTCATAAGATAATGTGCAATCTCACTAACTTCCGTAAATTTTTTACGCTGGTGTTTGTACTATTGGTATTGCTCGCAAGTACACGTCCGCACGCAAAACCCTCGAGAATGCTTCACAAGCCATGAAACAGACTCCCTCCCTACCACATGCGAGGCCCAATGGAGTCCTTACGTTCTAAAATATTTGCAGTGTTCTTATGTAAAACTGACAAAAGCTTGATTTGAACAGCTCCTCCGCCCTAAACAACTATTCATACAGAAAAATGGTGTTGTGATAATCTTAAGCTTGCTTTCTTATCTTCCGAACCGTAATAAAATTTTCATACCTTTTCTAACAAAAACGTGAAAGCCTTGTATAAAAGAACAACACAACAAATTAAAACAATATATAAAAATTGTGCCTGAGTGCCTGAGAGTAAATAGTAAAAAGTTCCTCTGAACAGACTCGATGCTGTCGATGTGTGTACCGTATAATAGAGTCCAGACCTGGCTAGCGTATTCAAGAAGTGGTCTCACAAAGCAAGTGCATAAACGCAATGTTATGCTAGGATTCGAAAACTTTCGCGACCAACGTTTTATAAAACCCAGCATAGAACTACTCTTCGATACCATATAGTTTATATGGGAGATAAATTTCAGAATGTGGTCACATTTGCACCCAAGCCACAGACAGAACCCACACGGCGAATCGTGGAATCCGAGAACTCATAAGTATAAGTGATTGGTATCTGATTCTTTTTGAAGGTCATAACCTCACATTTGTCGATATTGAGTACCAAATTATTGTTCTCGCACCAATTGTAAAATTTTTGAAGATCACCCTGTACCTGTTCACAATCGTAAACAGATTTAATCTGAGCGAAAAGCTTAACATCGTCAGCATGAATCAAGACCTTAGAGTACGTCATCATAGAGACAATGTCATCAGAACAAAGCGCCCATGTGACTCCCTTGAGGTAGGCCTGACGAGGCCTTCAAGACTCTTGAGATGGAATGGATGAATAATATTTGATATGTTCTGTTATCTAAATAAGACTCTGTCCATTTTAAAAATGTTGGAGAAAACCCATACTTTTCCATTTTAAAGAGTATCACGGAGTAAGATGGCTTGTCGAAGGCTTTACGAAAGTCTGTATAAATACAATCAGTCTAATAGCCTTTTTCCAGTCCGCCAATGGTATCCGAGACAAGCAAGTTAGTGGTTGTAGATCTGCCGAAATAAATCCATTTTGGTTTGAAGAGAACAAGTTCTTACAGGAAGTTGATACTTTACAGTAAATGATAGATTCGAATAATTTGAGCATGCAAAATAATTTTGCAACAGGCCTATATTTAGAAATTTCATTTTTACTACGAATCCTTGTATGTACCTTATGGTATTGGGGTAGTTGTCCGTTCTTTTCTTCATATTAATAAAGTTAAAAATGATGCATGGGTCACTAAATATGAGGAATGTGACTTTTAATCTCCTTATCCCTCATATAACTTTTCCATAGTTTATTCTTTCTATTTTTAAGACGCTTCAGTTCTTTATTTAACTATGGTGGAGATATTTTAGAGAGCCGCTGACGCTAGCATGGAACGTGAGAGGAAAATAAATCGAAAAGAATTATGTAAAATTTAGAAACTTCTTCGTCAACATTATTGCTGAACAGTAATGGGTTTTAGTAAATAGATATAACACTACTGGAAAGTTCCGAAATGTTAGCCTTTCTAAAATTAAAAAAGTATTGTGTTTCATCACAATTTGTTAAGTTTTTGGTTTCATGGAAATATGTAATTAGTAGAAGGAGGTGATATTTGTCAAGAGTAGACATTCTGACTTGGGTGGATTGAACTATTAAGTTAACCGCATCAGTAGAAAATACCAGGTCTAACTGCCTACCCATATCATTCTTAACATTACTGATTTGGCTGAGACCAAGAGTAATAGTAATAGTGTCAAGGAAAAGTGACTCCGTTGTTGTCAAGTTATTAAGTGGAAGATAGTCAACGTCAACTTCAAACTGTATTCGCTCAATATCCCGCTTCTTTGTTAGTTATTCATGCAATGTAGAAAAAAATCTGCCCTCGCGATTTTAAAACAACCCGTAGCAGACTACCGAAATGTTATTAGTATTCTTTCGAATGAGTTTAGGTAATGTAATCTTTTAGCTCTTCTTGAATTGACGCCATCTTCGCTTTTATATATGAGTTATGTCTATTCTAATGACAAAAAAGAGCGAAATTCAAATACTTTTTCAAAGAACTCTTCAAATATATTTTCTCATTCGCTATACCTACGTCTCTTGCACGGAGCAGATATAAATATATGCAAATTTATATGAATTTAAGGGGGCCAACAGGGTGAGAGCTTAAAAAATCGCAATCTTTAAACTTTTTTAAGCGAACATTTAATACATACATATAAATTTAATTTTAATTTAATAGTGCAAAAGGTCCTCCGTGACCGTCGGCTCGAAAAGGGTCCCTCTCTGGCTCTCGCTCTTCAGGCTTGGAGGCATTTACCAAAATAGCAGCCAACTGAAAAAAAAAAAGGTTTCTCCTCAAAAATTAAGACAACTGGCCCAGGAAGGTGGCGAAAAAACAAAAAAAGGCATAACAGGCTTCAACTTCCCCTCGCTACAGCAGTCCATGCTCAATATTAATGCTGCAACGGATGCAAAATATGTCAAGATTAAACTCGAAGACGAATCCAAGAAACTAACCGACCTAAATCCGTTCGCCGTTTGCAAGCCGGTCGAACACATTGTTCCCAAAGTCCAATCTTGAAAGGATTTGAGAGATAGCTCCTATCTGGTCCTGCTTCCATCGCAACTGGAGCCGGAACGACTAATGAGGAATCTGAAGACCATACTGGGACAGGACATTAAGATAGCTTACCACACAAAGCTTAATGCTTCCAAAGGCACGGCTTATGCGCCAAACTTGAAAATGCTTTCTGAGACTAAATCCTTGAGGGCCTGCAAGAGAAGAAGTCCATCACTGAGGTCCGAAAAATGTCTAGACCTGGTTCAGCTCTCAATGAACTAATCCCGACTAGCGCGCTTGAGCTAACCGGAGCTCCATAAATTTATTACACAAAATCTGGTACACCGTACACGCTTAGCCAGTAATACAAAAATATAATATATTAGAATTGACCATCGATGGTCTAAGAGTGTCGAATATTAGGTATTTCAATAGCCGCCCTCTAACCTGACTTAACCTAAAAAATAGAAGGGTGTTTGCGTGTGAGTATTTTGAGACCATGCTGTCGATAGTAAGTGAGAAAAAAAATTAATTTAATTTTTCTCTCACAATTATGCTTATTTACAAGAAAGAACTTGAAAAAAAAAAATCCAAAGAAACACAATAAAGCTTAACAATTTTTGATATCTAAAGATCCGATAAAAACTCGACACCTAAAAGCTCTTCATAGGTCCCGAAAATTTTATTATCATCAAAACATCTCCTCCCTCGTCATTCGCACGCATACGAATATTGGGACGATGAGTTTCAAGTTCCTAATGAAATTTTCTTTAACAGCTTGTCAAAATGATTTTATGAGTGTATGTTAGTATTCTAACTATTGTTGTTTTCTGCCACAAGCTCCCGTATATGGTTTTAAGCTGTTTGTTACGTCATGAAGTGCGAAACACAAGCCTCCTGGGAAATTAATTTTCTAAACGACCTCTATTAACGGCAGTATCTTCTCCTGATTTTATTTCGACAATCTGATAACTTTCAGGGATTTATTATTAATTATTAAATTCGCAGTGATATAAATTTTAATTAATGGAGACGGCCGGTAGGAAATACATGTTACCGAGCGTTAGATTTTGAACTGATTTGAAAATTAAAAAATTTTGATTAACTGAACAAAATAACATTAAGAAAAATTTTGTATAAGGTTGCCTTCCTAATATAATGCACACACATATGTAAGTAAACTAAATTAAAAATCCTGCATTCGTTTGGAAAATATATGATCATGGCAATAATCTTTAAGCTACTTTTAATGGTCCCACGAGATCGAAAATGCATCTCAATTGTCGTATTTTGGGGGATGGCTAATGCATTTCCACCTCTTTTTGGTTACAATTTAAAAATGAATTAACGGGCTCTCTTGGACTTTTGAAGAAATATGACCCGTTAAATGAGTCGTAGGTACAGTTCAGTGTACTTAGTGTCCAATAGTGTCAACAGAACGAATTACAAATAATAAAAGTAAAGTCGCAAAATATTCAAATAGGCTAGTAGTATACTTTAAAATGCAGTATGCTCAGGTTTTCTTTGTATAATTCGTGCATCGTTTTTTCGAGACTCCACTTTGACGTATTAGAGAGGCTTTACAAACCACATGATCCTTAAGGCTATGTGAAGAAACTTCCAGTAAGGATGCTTGCAATCAAGAGAACCCAACCAATTCAGGGTGCAAACGATAGAGTTGTGATGTCCATGGCTGATAACGTGCAAAGGAGCAAAAGTGCAGTCATTTAACTAGCAACCGTCGCTATAATCGCCAAGAATGAAAGTTTTGTAATACTTTCGTACACCACAAAAAGATTAGGCATGTAATGTTACCCTGAAGGGACGATCAAATACCATAGAGGTAGCCTAATTGCCTCAAGCGATCGCTACACTAATGTAAAATAAACCACTTTAATAAAATGTCTACACTTTAATTACAAATATGGGAGAACTCATCCGTTACTCATTTGGTTCCTAAACCTAAAGTGTTTTCTTCAGCACACTGACACAGAACTGGTTCCGAACGTAAGTTCTTTTCACGTGGCTCTATGTTCAGTCTCGGCACCGGTTTTAAACTTTCATGTTCCATGAAAATTTGTGGTTATGGATCGGTCCTAAACGTCAAATCAAAATTGTTTGTAATCAAAGTCTGGATATTTTGTTGAAATGCAATTATTTTATTAAAGTGGTTTATTTTTTTATTAAAATCATAAAGGACGAACATTTACGCGTATTCTACTGACAGCTTCTGGTTCAGTTAAGAGCATGTTCGGGTTTATTGAAAAGAATTCCTTAATAATTTTGGTTTGACGTTTAGTTTCAAACCATAACCACAAATTTTCCTAGGACAAGAAAGTTTGAAACCGATGCAGAAATTGAACATAGAACCGTGTGAGAAAAACACACGTTCGGAACGAGTTCTGTTTCGGTATCGCGAAGAAAACACTTTAGGCTTATCAACCGAACGAGTTACGGTTCAGTTCAGGTGAAAACAATTCATCATAAGAGCGGTGATAGCTAATATAGAAGAGCACGAGAGGGGTGACCATACGAGCATTTATTAAGGGTTTTTCCATCATGTGCTCTTATCAACGATAAGTATGAAGAGATAAATAGAACAGGTCATCAGCATCACGATCACGGGCCAAAGTGATCAAGAGCAGTCAGCCTAGTACCCACCATTAATCCAGCTACTTGAACTAGTATTATCAATAAAGAATGAATTAACAAGCATACGGTATTTTCTTGCCTACATACGAAACAATTTGTTTGCATGGGTTATCACTTCGCGGTATCCTGCCGTTACTTTTCAAAACTCCACAAACACTTTCACATATTTTAAAGATTTAGCGTTTCTGCAATTCTTAATTTCATTTACTCCAAGTGTGAATACCAGACCTGTTTCAAAATAAATAACTGTCAATATTAGTTTGCCGAATTTGTTGATCATCTATCCAAAACAATTCGTTATTCCCATTGTTAAACAATGTACGCTGACTAAATAAAAACAATGACATATCGGAATTTATAAACCTTTATATATATTATGTAATGTTATGTTTTACAATGTAAACCTTAGTCAAAACAGTGCTGCCACATTTTACTAGTTCATTGGAATTATCATTTTCACTTGGTTTTAAAAAATAGTTATGAGTAGTAATTAAAATTACAATGACAGTTTGCAAAGTTTCTCTAATTTGAATATTTTCACAACGCCTAAATAGCACAACAGATATGTTTTGTTCATTTTTGATGCTCCTATCCGACGATGATTTTTAACCAATTTCCGCACGTTAATTAGGGTATAATGTGTATTTTAGTGTGTAATTAGTACAACAGACAGAGTCTAATGTAATTATAAATTTCGGGTATTCGTTTTACATTGATATTCCTATTTCATCATCTAAAAATATATATAAATTCAAAGCACAAAAAGGATTGTTGTAATCACCTACATTTCTAATTGAACTATCATTATGAAGCACATTATTGTAGCAGCACAAAATGCCAAAATAAAATTTTTGTCCAATTTGAATAAGTCCAGAATCTCAATGTTGGGTTTATCCAAAAGAAAGTGCAGATAGAGCATTTCCAGCTAAAAATACAAAATTTAAATAAAATTGAAAATTTTGGAAATTTGCTTTCAATTTTACACTTCTCTCAAGACGTTCGTCACATTTTATGCTGAGTGTCGGCAGGAGCTTACCTGGCAAGTTGATTTTCCGTTCGATAAGTTCAACGACAAAAGCCACACAAAGCATTTGAATTGTTTCCAAAATCAATGCTATAATTGCTTGGGTAGACATGAGTTTTGCATTGCAGCACACATACAAAACTGCGATGCAATTAAGAAATGTTGATAAATACACAAAGCCAATTGGTAGCTCGAGAATTTTCTTAAATTTTTGAAATATTTTGGACAATTTCGAATACGTTTCAGAAATCTCATCAATTCTATCACTGTAGTTGCAGTGTATCTGCATGAGAATACTTCTGTTCTCCAAACGTAGACTAACTTGATGAATCTCATCACAAATTGTTCTTAAATATTTTCCGAGAAGCTCTAGCTCGGCGGCCAGCACTATTACACCAATTAAAAACATGTTGTTTACACTAGAGCTCACACATTGCATATAAAAATATATTAAAGTATTCATGCCGTCGTTATTCCAGGTAAAGTTAAGGTATACCGAAGTAAAGTTGTGAAGCATAGTCAAAAGAGGAATACTAATTGTAGAAGCAACATTAAAAATTGCCAAAATAAGATATTTTGCATCAATGAAATTCTCGTTATTCGTTAAAGTAAAAATGTCATGCCAAATATCAAAAGTGGTGTTGAGTATTACTACAAAAGATTTTCGATGTATCAACAGCACGATTATGGATAAGATTGCAGTTATAGAATTATTTAGAAAGAGTGCGCATGTCATGGATTTTCCGATTACACTTAAAGGCAATGTGGCAACATATTGTGGAAAAACTTTAATTGCAGGAAGTAATAGCAATACTAGAATTATGCATATCACAATACAATAGATTGTTGAACCTCGCGAATTTCGGAACTGTTTACAATTCTTGTCAGCACTGAATGTAATTACACCAAGAGATTTGCTGAACTTATAGCAAAACCAAAGTAAACAGAGAAAAGCACAATTAACCCGGTTTAACATTTTCGCCTATTTTGTAAGTCCCAAAGATCTCGCGTAACTGACACTCATTGATTTTTGAAATCGCGTCGTGGATGGAGTTCATAGTTTATTCATGAATATAAAAATTAATTAAATTGAAAATATTGTATGCAGATTTTATTACGCTCTTAATTTGATTGGTTTTAAAAATTAATTTTTGTATAAAACTTAAAATAATTACAAATATTATGGTCAATATCAAATATGAAGAAAAAAATTAAAGACAGAAAACTGTATAAGCCTGTAAATTTGGAAATGTTAATCAAAACATTGGACCAATAACCAATTGAAATTTTATTAACTAACAAAATAGGAAAATTATTTTCTTTTCAATAGATTCATTAAATTAAGGAAACGTTTGTAACGAACTTACAAATTTGGAACACCAATTTAGATTCAAATATACCCGCCATTAGGTCATTTGAATAAAACTCCCACAACCACTTCCTGTATGACGCAAAATTTATTATATGGATTGGGCAAAATAACAAACACTTTCGAGAAGAGCTCGAAAGCTTCTGTTGGTATAAACAACTAGCACAAGTGGAAGCATTAGCCACTAGAAAGCTCACGCCATGGGCTATATAAAGCACATCAGCTAGCCAAAGAAGTCAGTCTAGTCAGAGATCTCGAAAACTCAGTTGAGTAGACAATTATGGTAAGTATACTGGTGTGGTTCCAGTAAATACTTGGTACACCGTCTGAGGAGTTTTAGTTTGATTATTACATAAGTATTATGAAACTCTTTATTTTTGAAATTTTGATTCTTTCTTAAGTTTGTGTTAATATTTAGGAAATCAGAAGACGGGATGTATCGAGGGAAGAATGAGGTCAGCGCGTAATATCGCGCCTCAATTTTTCCTTGGTCCTCAGTGTGAGCATTCCCCGTACCGTGTGGAACATTCCCGTACAATTCGTCTTCTTCTCCAGATAATTAAGTGAATTAAGTTAGAATCAAATGGCTTCGCTGACATTCCATTAGAACATATGAGGAAATGAGTAGAAGAAGGAAATTTTGAAATGCATACAGACAGGACTGGTTCTTCTTACCGGCCCGTACGAATGATTCCAAACCAGCACTTTTGAACCTCAAAAAATGCCTTTTTCTAAACTAAGCAACCTAAATTATGAATACTTAATCGAGCAAAAACAAAAACCGACAGAGTTGTCTATGCTCAAATCAGTTTTACATTCAGTATACGTGTTCAGTTTCATTAAACAACAACCTGAAAGCATTAAAAGAAAACACAAATTAGTAAAACATAAAAAAAGGATATTCTCAGATCATTTATGATCACAAGCACTAGACACACTAGACAACATCAAAAAATCTGAATGGAAAAAAAAAAAATCAACATAGATAACAAATTAAAAGCAATCATTGAATATAAACACTTACTATATAAACATGCCATCACCATTACAAATGTCATCATCACCAGTCAAGATGACGTTCTTCTCTCTTTCCACATTAACGCCAAGCTCCGCAAGCACTCATACACGCAACCATTTTCAAGTTTCTTCTAAGGCTCCATCTAACCTGTACATTTCGACAGTATAAATAGAGCGCTGGTAATATGAGAAAATCATTGCGTTCTGTGTCATCATTCGAGACAGATCGGCAGTTCTGAGGCCTACTGAAGTCTTGAAATCATCAAATCTAGGAGAATTCTGAACATAGTAAATTGTATTAAGGGCACTGACTTTAATACATAAAACTAAATACTAGAAGTATTGTGTCTAGTATTACTAGGAGCATTGCACCTAGTCAACTTTACATCAAAGACCTACTGAAGTCTTGATATACCAAAACCAGAAGCATTGAATCTGGTATTTACTGACAGCATTGACTTCAGTATATTATTCGAGACTGTTAAAAATTGCTCTTAACCTAAAAATATCTAGACGAATTGACTGCAGTATACCCAATGTATTGGAATATTTATTATAATACGTCATCGAAAAATCATTAGAAATACTGATTCTAGGATTACCAAAAAATTAATTCGTATATTTGTCAGCAAATGTACAATTGTGCTCCTCGCACACAGAAACCACTACTCGTATTAACTTGCTGACTGTGCGCACGGTGCTGCACAATCTAATTCGTGTATACACATTATTACTACACTAGCTAAGACTGAGCGCTTATGTGTACATGCACATTGCTGCGCTGAAAGCTGAAATCAAGCTGCTACGTGTATGTTCAAACCCTACCGCATTACTCAGCTGCTACATATACTGCCACATGTGTGCCTGCTTATTAATTCTACATCATTGATTGAATTATTGTATGTAAAAATAATATTTTTGGAATCCTATTGGCTATGAATTAAACGATATCTCTCATTATTCCAGATTAAACAAACACACACACCGCCACAGTCATCACCAAGTTGAATTTTCATTGAATTATCGTTTCGTTGGGTTTTTTGTTTATTTTTTATTATTGAATTTATAATTTTATAATTTTTATTTATACCTTTATTGTATTGAATTTTTTTTATACTGAGAGTGAATAAAAATAATTGGATTTTTGGCATCATCTTGTTATCATTTCTAAACCTTTCTGTTTCGGCACCTCATTCTCATTTTATGACTTGACCTGTCAAAAGCCTAGACAATACGTGTGACTCAAATGGAACCTTTCCCTCTGAGCTATTGAATAAATAACTAATAAGGAACCGGGATATCGGGTGAAAACCTACGCCACTCGGCGAAATGTATCAGTGTGGTGTCTTTGTATTCGTTTCATCATGGCAGTAATGAAATCCTGAGGTTCTGAAGGGGAACATTTTTTATAATCCAAATTGCTATGTAAAATAAACGAATTTTTAGCACCCCCTTAGTTTCAGATAATATTTCTTGGTGTTGCCTTTGTATGACTGGCATAATTTATCCACAAATGACAATTCAATTGTAAACAAACAAACCGGCATTGGTAAAATGTTAAATTTTTTGCCATGGCTGTTTATTTTCATAAATATTTCACTTTTATTTTGCTAGAAACACTATAATTAATTAGTAAAGCTATTAAAGTTACTGGAAGAATGCTTTCCCACGACAATAACTGCGTTCGTTTCTGCAGCACAGCATAGCGCACTTCATTACGGTTATTTAAGACTCCGGAGTCTCTATTACATAAAATATCATTCACAGAAGAATACTTTACACTTATTTCACACTACTATTAAGTAAAAATCCTGTTAAATTATTTATTTATTACAATATCGCGAATTCAAATCCGAGAACTTCTTTTCAAAATTATGAAATGTCAGAAATGTTTAACTGACGCAAAATAGCCACTAGCCCTCTTGTCATTTCTCCCCCGACCTTAGGTCATACTGTCATTGAATTGCTTAAACACATACACTGTATTTGCACGATACCCCGCTTCCTTATTAGTTATTTATTCAATGCTCTGAGCCGAGCAAAACAAAGTTAAAATGTTTACCAATTTGAGGAGAAGTCGTCTGAAAAACGAATAATGCTATATAAATAGTAGATAAAATTCGATTTTTTTTTAATAATTTGTAAAATTTTCCTAATAAAGAGAAAGCAAGAAATTCTTACAGGCAATATGTATAAGACCAATCTTGGCCCCGCATCCTGTTAGTTTTTACTATGAGTTATGACAATTATACCAGATTTTGATATAATATGTAATAAAAAACTGGCTCAACCTAGTCATTGAGTACTTTTTTATTTTAAAGTTTTATTATTTCTTTTCCAAAACATAATTGCCTACGTTCTGGCACTTTTGACCTTTTTCAGCCATTTTCGCTGGATATGCTTAAGAAAAAGTGCGAAAAACACAGAAAGGGCTACACTTTTGGTACAGAGTGTCATAAGTTATTTTAAAGCAGGCCTTGGGTTTCTTAAATCAAATATGAAAAATTAGTATTGATGACGTTTTTTTTTTGATAAAAATAGTAGTTAAATAAAAAGAAAAAAAAAACGAGTACAAATCCAAAAATTTTAACTTTGTTGAACCATAAATTCATAACGGTGGGGAGGAAGGAAAGAATTTATAGGCTATTGAAAAGGTACAATGATCATCTATCTACCAAAGTTTAAATCATCATCATAGGACATAACGTTCAGAAGTTACCGAATGTCTATAAAAACATACCCAAATACCTTCAAGTCCCGTTATCTCGGAAACGGTTATTATTCCCTCCCTCCCTCCTCCCATACAATTTTTTCCTTGTTTAACTATGACCTATCCATAGCCTTTGGCTATCATACCACTTACGGGACACCCTGTAGAGTATTTTACTGAAATATTTTCTGTTTTTGTCGATATTTGACGGAGATACGTCATTTTGAACTTTGAAAGTGATAATTTTTGCTTTGCAGGTGTAATTTCAAAAATTTATATCTCAAAATGTACACATCGCAAGCCCATGAAACACACGCTATTTATTTAATTAAGCTTTGAAGTTTTCGAAATTTTGAAAAAAAAAAAAAATTGATAAGGTCTTTCTCTGAAAATGTATTTTCAAGGGCAATGGATATGTCCGTTAACCTTGAATATCTGGAAAAGCACATTCTCGATTTTTGTATTTTTTTTTTTTAATCCTTAGTGGATTTTGAGAAAGCTATAGAAACGAGAAAATGGAACTCCTTGAAGTTCGGCTAAAGGTATTTTTTAAATTTATGTAGTTCAGAAAACTTTAAACGAAAATTGATGACGTGTGCTGAGCTGTCAGAATATATGCAGAGTGTTCGATAAATAAGAAGGATGACGTTTGCCAATAGATTATTCTTTGGAGTGTCTTCATCATACTTTCCTCCTCGAACATACATATGTTTGAAAATCTTTCGTTTTTTGAAGGAAGTGCAGCCATTTAAACGCTCAGAAGTTCTTTCGCGGATATCGCCGGATTGAACTTGGACACTGTTACCACAGAACACCTTTTATCCTTTATTACGATATTCATCGTGTTAAAACATTAAAAGAATTATCTCAATATCTGATGCCGTTCAAAAGTTATAAATGTTTTTCTGTTATGCGAAGTGAAAAAGTATAACAATTATTGTATTCTGGAAATTAAACTTTTTCACTTTTCGCATAATAGAAAAATATTTATCCTTGTTGTAAAAATTTTGCGCGATCAACAATAAAACCACAAATTTGTATGGCATTTTTTTCAAGAATTCAAATTTAAGGCTCGATTACGAAGGCATTTGCATTTTTCATTTTTTACCCACTCTACAAAGAGAAATTAGGCTTTTTATGAACATCCTAAAGAGATCTTTGTATCAGGAAAGCAACTATGCTATGCGACACTTCAGTCTCTTTTGTTATCATATCACACTTTCTTTCTACCATAAGCTTTATAAAATTATTTTTAGCAGGAAATTGTAGATACCTTCAGTTACATTTTTCCAATAAAAAGCGGTCGTTCGGGAAGCACATAATTGAGAATACACATAATGCAATAATTATCCAAAATAACAGACCTTTTTCAAAAAGCGTATTTATTCGTAATAAATGAAAGTTTGATTTGCTCGAGGAAATTGATCGTTTAAATGCCACGAAACCAAAAGAAAACTGAATCGTGCACAGACTTTGGAACAAAATCGTCTAGAATTTTCCATCAGTGATCATGGATTAATCTAGGAGCATCTGCCCAACAATATTAAGAAAATACGAGGAGGAAGTCCTTAAAGGAATAGTAGCAGATTAATTAATTATCAATTAACAAATAAATAAATAAATACAGAATAAATAGATAATTAAACAAAAAAAAAATTATTAAATTATTAGAAAAATGAAAAGTTACAATTATTCGCGATAGTATTCCGCTGTGAGAAGTGACCAAGGCAAGGAAAATAAAGTAAATTAGAAGCATCTAATTAAAAAATGGGCATCAACGAAGCTTTTAAAGAATTGCCGCTGCTTGCATGCTGGATACTAGATGGGAGAGCATTCCAAAGACGCGCAATCTGGATAAGGTAAGAGTCTTCCGTAGCCTTGTAAAACGAGGAAAAATAACATTTCTGTTTCGATGTGAATTTTGTAAATTTAAACATTTCTCTGAAATATTGTGGTTCATTATTTTCTTTGTAGGTTAAAGATGGACACTAATTGAAAAAATGCTCCTATGGGACCTACAAACACTGCTATACCGGTAACATGTATTAGGTTAATTTTATTCATATGTCTATTTTTTTCTTATGATAGATTAACGCTGCATTTGTTTCGACTGGAGGTGTTTTTATTTATGCTTCCATCAATATCTTGTAGGTAGGTTGGTAAGGAAGCATTTCGGTTGTTGGAAGGTAAATATGTTTAAGCCGCGCTGGCGAGGGAGAATTGTCAATTCTTGAGGGGAATTTCAAGTTGGATAGGGGAACATTACTTTAGGGAATAGATGGCTTGAAAAATGATATTGATGACAAAATCGTACAGTCGGATCCAAATAAGCAAATGAGCAATTATAGATATTTTAATTTAGCTTATTTAGAATTTATTTATCGCTGTCATGCCATAATCACGAATCTGTTTTTTTTGGCTATTTTCATCTGCCATACTCATATGTGA
Organism: Dioctria rufipes; assembly: GCA_963924295.1. NCBI lineage: Eukaryota > Metazoa > Arthropoda > Insecta > Diptera > Asilidae > Dioctria > Dioctria rufipes. The sequence goes on along the minus strand of OZ002741.1, from coordinate 264,603,099 downwards.
CTCAAAAAAATCAAGTCTATATTCCATTATTCTATGAAAATTTTATCTATATTACTTTACCAATGTGTATAAGACATTCCGTTTTTGTTTACAAGAATGAGCTCAAATACTGGAAAAACGTTTACTCCTAACATTGCTACATCTCTTAGTTTTCTCAGTTTCATGAAGGCGACGATTTTGAAATTTTCCCATTTCGTATTTTTCAATTTCATTTACAGAGCTCAAATACCGTTATTACTAGACAACTTACCCAGTAGGTTAGAACACTCTTGAATATCTCTCCACATTCTGAAAACCATTTATCATTGCCTTCGTTTTCGAGAAAATGAAAAATTTCAACTTTGTTTACAGCTTTGATTGAAACAGAGCGTATAATATTCAAGTAGGTACACTGCGACCTGATTTTGATCATTTCTTTAATTCCTTTTATTTTAACTTGAAAGCAAGGAACAAAAAACTGCAATTCATGCCTACTCTCACGTTCTTGATCGTGGGTGCATAAGCTTAAGGTTCAGAGCAGGGGAGACTAATCCACTAAGACCCTGCGAACATAGCGACCAGAGTTGATCTATTGTATTTTTCCCTAGCTTGGTTAAATTAAATCTATCACTTTTACGAGCACGATTATTGCCCTTGGGGTTAGCTTGCAAACTTTATTTGGAGAAATGTTTCTCTAATGACACTCCGGGACACTCACATATGATACGTTTCATGGCTTCATCTTCCTCTTCGCACAGTCGGCACAGTTCACTGTTGCAGTTGCCTATTTTCTTAACAAATTAACTCCTGCAGCTCTGAAAAAACAGCTATCGAAAGGTGTATAGAAATTTATTAGAACGGCTGCAATTACATTTGAGCCTATGGTTATCTAACGCTTCTGATTAATTTTTTTATCTGATTCCTACCCCTCGCCACAAGTCCACGTCACGCCTCTGCGTGTACATCAGTTTCGGAGAAAATATATCGAAAATCATAAATTTTATTGTGCCAAACTACGAGCGTTTAATGAACACACATTTAAAGCAATTATAATTAAGGAGTTTTTCAAGCTTCCGGCCCTAAGGGATTTTAAATTTAATTAATACAAACGAATAATTCTATAGAGGACCCGAAATAAAAAAATGCTTGTTCGTGGTGAGCCGTTTTATAAGTCTGATTTGGGTTAATTTAAATCGGCTTTAAAACCAAAACTGGAAAAACGGTGAACATGATGAACTGAGTTACTACAAAGTTCTATTATCGAGTGAAGGATGAAAGCTAAATCTTTTGTGAAGAGGATGAAGAAAGTTCTCATGAAATCTAAGAAATCACCTATAAACTCTGTTTCATTATTGTGTTTTTAATTACAGCGAATTTAAGTAATTTGTTTTGCTGTTTTTCCGTTACATTTCCAAAACTAGCGTTTAAGCTAATATAGTTCCAAAACTTGTTATAGAATTGAAGCCTAGAAATGACGCTCTGCGTTGAAGAAACATTGTGGATTTATAAACATCATGTTTAGAAAAGCAGGATCATTGAAATGAAAGGTTGCAGCATATTGTAATTATCTCATATATTGAATTATGCATTATTATTAAAGAAATTGAAAGAACATAATTCAAATGTGGCAAGATTTTTACTTCGCACACGTGGATTACAACACAAATTTCTTAGAATAATACTAAAATTTTGATGGTCCTTGAAGTCCTGAGGTAGCGAAAACAAAGATTATCAAAAATTCAAATTTATCGGCAGTACAAAAAATCCTTATCAAAAGACACCTGCAGATTACAAAGGTTGTTAGAAAGTTTTGATTATGACGAACCATTTCCGCGGAATAGTTTAACGATCTAAATAGAAACTCATTGACCATATTTATGACTAACAAATTCTTCTTACAGCAATTACAACGTTTACATATTGACTATAAAATTTCCGGTTTACTAAGAACGAAGAAGTTATTTCAGGCACGTGTCCAGAAAAGAGTCCACTTAAGCTTTCACTAAGAACTGATTGAATTGAGCCTTAAAATTACCTCCCTCTGCACATTTGCAATTAAATATTTCTTTTCTATGATTATTTAATTAAAAGAACAATTTCCTAATTGCATGGTAAATAAAATTATAAATTTTGTTACCTTACAGTTTTACTATTATCAACTAACCTTTTTGCGTTACAAAGTTGTTTTTTTAAATATTTAATATTTTTGGTGTGGTAGAAATATAAATTAATTATTTATCAGTTATATTAAAACGTGTACTAAAGTGAACATTTAATTTGATTGCTTTTAATATTAATGAATGAATTATGAGCTAAAAAGTTGTCGTATTCACGCGATTTCAAAAATCGATGAGTGTCAGTTACGCGAGATCTTTCGGACTTCCAGAATAGTTGAAAATGGTAAACCGGGTTAATTGCTCATTTTTTTGTTTACTTTGGTTCTGCTATAAATTCAGTAAATCTCTGGGATTAATAAATTTCAGTGCTAATAGGATTTATATGAGATTCTGGAATTCGTGGGTTTCAACGATTTATTGTGCTTTCATATGCACAACTCTGGCAGTAGCATTAGTTCCAATAATTATAGTTTTTGGATGAGATATTGGCAGCTCGCCTTTAAGTGTATTGAATAAAAGTGTTAGATTTGTAAGCTTTGCCAATTACGTTATAACTACAATCTTGTCCATAATAGTGTTATTAATACATCGGAAAAATTTTGTAGTAGTTCTCAATTGCATCGTTGAAATTTGGCGTGAGATTTTCCTTCAGTGTAAATATATGGATAATTATGACAACATTTGAGTTACTTTTTATGAGCTTTCTCGTTGACCTAATAGACCGAAAAATCAATTTGCGGCCGAAACTCTTACCCACACTCAGCATAAAATGTGACGAACACCTTGAGAGAACTGTAAGAACTTCACACAAAGTTTAAATTTTCAATTTTATTTAAATTTTATATTTTCAGCTGTAAATGTTTCATCTGCACTTGCTTTTGGATAAATTAAACATTGACATTTTGGGGTTATTTAAATTGAATAAGACTGATTTTCTTTTGTGCTGGAATAACGTGTGTCATAATATTGATAGATTTACATATGTAGACGATATAATTCACAAATTTATTAAAAAAATTACTCTGTATTTATTCTCTAATTTTGTGTGTCATCTTAAATGTCGGGATATGAAAATTAAGTGATGCGTTTAAATAAAACATTAAAAATCATAATGCTTTATATTTAGTAGTACCAATTTGGTAACAATTCTACATCATATGAATTCATACACAGTCTTTATCTGTTTAAATGACATGCAAGAGTGAATCAGTGTTGTATGCCATGAGAAATCATTCTGTATTCAACGTATTCTAACAAACACACTATTATAAATTTTACGTGTGAGAGAAGCCAATGAACTGGCATATGGCATTATTGGGGGTAAAACTCTAGATCAGTTAGGACTCCTCAAGGTAAAGATACACTGTGAGAGACTTTTGGTCTCCAGTCTTCGGTTTACAGAGAATAAAATCTCCGAAATGTTTACACGGCAAGAGGCTTTTGTTTGAGGAGACCAAAAAATTAGGTCACTTGAGACAATAATAAAAAAGTCTCTAGAGACACGTCTCCGAAGTGTATACACAAGATTTGAAGTTTGCTCTCTAGGGATCTCCAGAGATCTTTGTTAATTGTCAAGCAAGAGATTTTTATAAAGAATTATCTTAAAAGTTATCCGAAAGGCGAAAAAGCTTAAAAAATAATCCTTGGAGGTGTACAACATTTATGGGATAAACACAACAAATTGTTTTTTTTTTTTTTTTTTTTTTTATAAATAACCAGAAATCTATTGTCGAAACAAATTTTCTATCCCAAATCCATTATATTAATTATTAATATTTTTATTAAATTTCCTTGTAACAATTTGTCAAACTTACTTCACTTTATGCCTTTTCCTTTCCGAGTAGACCTACTCTTCACTGACTAGAACACACAAAGAGTCTCTGGAGATCTGGAGACCATAAATGAATAAACTTCGGAGACTGGAGACCTCTTTGTTTTAAAATACACTATAGTCGCTCGGAGACTTCTCGAAAGTGTATCCACGAATATTTAGATTTTCAGAGACCAAAAAATTAGATTTCAGCCAAGTTCTCATGGGGATAGATATCCTAAAGGGACAGCTCACCGTCGTACTGCAGGTCCATCTGTACTGTTTACTCACGTTTCTTGTTGTAGGCTGTCATAGCAATAGCGCTTCTGACATAAAGACTGATCCTGCGTATTTCGTAGAACCAATTAGAAAAGATTCACCTCCCCTACTTCATCAATTCGACGATTAAGCCAAACTGTCTGGGGCAAAGAAGTCGTACATCCTCACAGAATAAACGACGAATAATTGCAGTGCTCAAAGTATATATGCTTTGGAACAGTGGGCCACCTTTTTTACATTATCACTGGATACCGCGGAAGTTGACGCCATTGAACCGATTCCGACAGTTTTCTGCTCTAACCCTTCAAGCAAGGCGAAACAAAAACGTAACGAAAATGTAAACATGCTTGCATAGAAGTGTACGCAAAAGAAACGTTTTGGTGTTGTGAATGCGAAACAGAAACGAATCATCAGGCTAAAGAGAAGTGAACTACGCATTCTGTACTCCAAAATGTTTCGTTTTAGAAATGAAAATTACGTTAAGTTTACGAAACGTTTTGAATGTGGATTGAATGACTTTTGAAGAAAACAACAAATTTTTCTATTTTAATTTTAATCTTATGACCGAGGTTTATTGCTATAATGAACCTCACTAATTTATGTGACGTACATGTACACTAATTTATTTCCTCTACTGCCTCTTCCCAATATTTATCCTTATCATCTGCCTCCTTTAAATTTAATTATTTCTTATCTTAGTATAAATTTTACCCACAATAAAAAATACAATCACATACTCACTTTATGTACACAATCTTTCTTTGTTGTCTTTATTTATTAGAATTTACATAGTATTTTTACACTTTTGTTTTTAGTATATTATTTAATTATGCATTACTTAATGCCGTCCAGTTATTCAAAATTGATTCTTTGAATCGTATGCGGAAGTCCATATCAATCTAATAATAAAGAAAACATTAAGTTTGTTCTTTTGTGTTTGGATGTTACTTACAGATTATTTCTGGAAAACTTCCGCCATTGATGTTGAATAACATTCCAATTTTGCTAGCTGGCTGGCCTTCGAGCAATAATTTGTAGCAAAGGAAGCACTACTTAGTGGTAGAAGATCTTGTAGAGTTCTAAAAAATTATAGGTAAACAAAACATGTTAAAACTACATTAAAATCGATGTGAAATTGCATTTACCTTGAAATATGGCTACCAAAATCATACGCACAGTTTTGTGACTACTTTATGGATCTCCTTAAGCTTAATAACGCTACTAAATAAAAAAACACACTCGCAGTGTTTGATTATTGAACACGAAATAAAAATACTTTTAAGAAGGAAAGCAGAACGTTTGTACGATCAATGTAAAAATTCATGAAACCAATGAACGACTTCATTGACAGAAGCACATGTTCAAGAAATTAAAAAAAAAAAGTATTTAGAATCACTGCAAAATTGTATTGTTTGAACCAAATGCCCATAAAAAGGAAAAGTTCATTGAATTAATCAACATTGTTCATGAAATCAAAGAAAATATTATTATTATTATACTTAATGAAATCAATAATCGCAGTTTCTTAGTATTAATTAAAAGAGCGAGTGAAAAAATGTCAATTAAACTTTTATTGAGGCAATTAATCATTGAATCAACGAAAAATACTTTAATGATCTGCGTTTATTGATATTGCGGACGATTTTATTTTCAGTGAACCCTTAAGCAAAATAGAATATAAAAGCGTTTATTAAAGAACGCCAGCTTACACTACGTTACAACGTTAGGTACATCGAGTAGGACAAAGATAATTGGAATTATCGACAGAGTACAAAATTGTTTAGTAAACTAACAAAAGTGCAATAATAATAATAAAAGTATACCTGGTCACATTTTCTTACACTTCAATATTTTAATAAACAAACATTACCGCGGCGTTTTGTTATCACACTCAAACACAAAAAATATTGCACAAAACAGCTGTCAGGCTGTATGACACACATGCCAATAAATCCAGAGGTACGTTTTCTATACATTTTTGGTTCGCTGTGATTATAATGTTAAAGCTGTTCGCAAAGTTTATGTTTTCGTTTCTCTTTAGGTGTACTCTCTCAAATGCTTCGGAGAAGGTAAGTTTTTAATACGTTTTTGTTACGCTGTGATATAGTGTTCATGTACAATAGGACCTTGGGTGTATTAGTGAAAAAGCTGTTCGTAAAGTTCAGGTTTTCGTTTCGCTTTAGGTGTATACCACTGGCATGTATATAAATGAATTGCTCGTTGGAGCAAAAATGTATAAAAGCAAATGGCACCACTTTCATATTCCTTTCTCTTTCCGTGAGAGCATACTTTCCCACTGAACTGTCACGAATCGTAACGCGAAATTGCTTGAGATTCGACGGTGTTTCCAACCAAAACAGCCTTGTAAAAATCACTTCCTTCGACTCATAATTAAAATTTAAGAATACAAACAGTCCCAAATACTTTTGTGGTAAATTCGATAAATCTCACTGACATGCCTATACGTAAATTCCCAAATAATTTAAATAAACGCCAGTTTACGACAGTTGGTAGCATTGGCAGTGAGAGCATACTTTCTGAAATTAAAATTGGTGCCACATGAAATAGGAGATCACGCAGTCCATTTATATATAGGGTCCGCCAAATAACTATTTTTTTTTTTAAACAGGGCGCAAAACATCGAGTGTAGCTTCGGCTGTGTGGCACGTAGCGCCGTCCTGTTGAAACCAAATGTTGCCAATATCCTCCTCTTCAATTTTCCTGAACAAAAATTCGTTCAACATGGCCCGATAACGATTGCCATTGACTCTAACGGCCACTCCTTGCTCATTTTCGAAGAAAAATGGCCCAATTATGCCTCTGGACCAAAATCCGCACCAAACAGTGACTCGTTTTGGGTGTATCGGCTTTTCAATGTATGCGTGCGGGTTTTCTGTGCCCCAAATGCGACAATTTTGCTTGTTTACATACCCGCCAAGATCAAAATGAGCTTCATCCGAAAAGATAATTTTTTTGGCAAAATCGGCATCTTCTGTAAGTCGATCGCAGGCCCACTCAGCGAAGCGAAAACGCATTGGATGGTCAGTTGGCTTCAACTCCTGAACCAATTGGACTTTGTATGGCGTCATACCAAGATCTTTATGCAAAATTCGTCTCAATGATGTCTCCGAAATGTTCAATTGTTGAGAACGACGGTGAATTGATGTTGATGGCGCTTCACGCATACTTTCTGCCACACAATTAATATTCTCGGGTGTACGCACTGTTTTTGGCTTTTCACGCTTTGGTTTATCGATGAGGATGCCAGTTTCTCTCACTTTTTTCACAAGATAACGAACATACGGAGCTGACGGTGCTTCTCTTCTTCCAAAATCCGTACGCAATTGTCGCACACATTCTGCAACATTACCATGATTTTCAAAGTAATGTCGCAATATTTCGCAGCGTTGTTCAAGCGTATACACAACCATATTCGTTCAGCGGAAGAATAAAACTAATTATCTGTCAAATCAGACATGAGCTAAGTGTTACCATTCACGAAATAAGCACTAGTTGAAAAAAAAAAAAACGTTAGATGGCGGACCCTATATATGTCAGTGGTTTCTTTCCTGACGAAACTGCCTCCTGCGAATCGCACATCATAGTAAGAAACAACTGACTCGCAGCAAAGCAACCGCAAAAATTCGAATAAAAGACTAATTGACGTGGGTATCAAATAGAAATGTTTATAAAAGTAAAACACAATAAAATACAGAAACATTCATTGAATTATGTACAGGGTGAGGCTTAAAACGAGCAAAAATTTGTGGTGTTGAATATCTGGAAGTGTTAAAATTTTTTCGGCTTTATTTTATTACATCGACTTTGTATGGTGGCCTTTTAGTCCGACATTCGAGAAGCAGTTAATTTACGGTTTTTTCCAGGATCTGTTTGGACATTTTGCCGACATTCACTGGCACGCTCAGTCAGCAGGCATGACTTCTCCATATTTTTTGATGCTTGAAGGAAAAAGTGTGTTCTAATAAAATATAAACTTTAATTGATCTAACATACAATAATGCCCCGAAATTGAATCATTGACGCCGTAAAAATTTATTAATATGAAAATAGTTGTGTGAGAAATTATAGTCACATTATAGAAGCATTTGACAGTTTTGACTGACAGAGTTGTTTTATTGTATGAAATATACTGTGACCATGTGCTCGACTATTTTTTCAGACCTGATTAAATTAAGTATACAACAATATCTTATTTTAAGAATCCTTTTTACCAACTTTGTAGGAATAAATATTTTAAAAGTTAGATTTTGGAAATTTTAGACAAATAGATTTTGCCTTAAAATGAATGGGTAAGACATGACAGCATCACATGTCCACCACATTTTGATGTCATTATTAGCTATGATCATGATGGAATCTATGGTTTGGGTGAAACTTGTACGAAGTGAAAAGAGTTGCTAATAAATAATTGTCAATAATAATAACAATTGTTCACAATAATCATCCATATGACTATGATTGGCACTGCTTTTTCCTGTACTATCCTTACTTCTCATACATATTTTCGCATCTTCAAGCCTTATGTATTTGTTTATTGTATAAAATCTGTTCATCCTTTTTGATACGCGGAACAGGACGTCTCCATGAATTGATCAGAGTTCAGAACAGTGTTCGTAATTGGAACGCCTAATACCTGCGTAAAGAATAATGCCTACATATATATCGAATTCACGTTCTGTAATTTCCTTCCACTCGGTTGGAGGCATTACTAGAAATTTACTACTACACTCTTAATAACGTTGATTATTAGATAGGTTTGGGCCATGATACAAAGGTAACAAGGTATGGTCGATTCGAGAGGAACTTTTTGCGTTACTACTTCATGTGGACACAAATGTTATTGCTAATGAAAAATGTAATTTTCAAATTGTCAATTTTCCAAGCAAAGAAGACAAACTTTTGTAATCTTGTATCGAAAATGGGTGTTTCTTCAATAGAAATATTGTGGACAGGGTATAAAACTGAATGAATACGAAAGGGAGTTTATAAATGATATATGTATGTGTATCCAGACAATATTTCAGGAAATTTCCTTATGTTTAATACAATTTCCACTTTGGGAATATTTTAAATTGAATTAGAGAATATTTGTTGGAACTGAACTTACTCCCTTCAGTGTAGTTATTTATTATATTTGATAATATATAAAACATTTTGAAACGCTTGACATGCGATAGCACTTTCATTTTCTTTTTCAATATTGCAGGAAGAGTATTCAACGGTTGTCATGTATGTTCACTTTCCATTTTTATCAATGAAGTGAACATTTATGTAATTTGGTAGCATAATTAATTTTGTAGTATCACTGAACATGACACCCATTCCTTCGTCACACAGTTGTTATCCACAGCCGTGCTTGGCGCTATAATCAACTCATTCGGATATCCAGAAAACAAACTGCACTGCTGGATCGGTGTTCTTCTCATCTTGTGGATTGCTAGCAAGTTGAAGAAGATTAGTGTTGATAGTTGCTCATAGAAATTAATTACATTTTACCTGTACCTGTAATTATTCCTAGGCATCTGTATTGAAGCCGTAATAGCATCATGCAAGTTAATCTTTAAGAGTCCAGTTTTGTATCGTACACTGCCATACATTTATTTCAATTAAAGGTGCTCTCCTGCTGTCGTTGTTCTCAAGATTCTTCAACAGATCAGAACATTGCACCATTGTCAAACAGGATGGCGGTTAGCTTTTAGGCAACGGGCTACTATTTATAAATTGAAAATTAAGAAGTTGTCCGATTGTTGGCCGTTTTTCCGGGATTAAGCTGCAACATTGAATTTATCATATCAACTTGACACAATGACAGATCTCACTGAATGGCAATAGTCTCCACATGACGTAAGCACACCATTGGCAGAAAAGTCGGCCATACTTTGTTAATCTTTGTATTATGAGCTTGGGCTGTTGTTTAGTGCTTTGCTTCATATGGTTTCATCAGAATGTTTTAAAGAAAACAAAAAGAAACTGAAATAATGTCGGAATAACATATTAAAATATATCGTCACTAATATTGAATAACCGCGAGACTAGCAATATCATAACCGCGTAACTACACCGAGTAACAGAAAAATCCAATTTCGAAGTTAATGGTAGCATATTTAAGAAACTAGAACTTGTTTTATCAATTTTTTGTCAAAAATCTAAAAATATGATATTTCACGTCCTTGAGTTCAGTATAGCAAGCATTTTTTTAGTATAATAAAACAGAGAAAAAGAATTTTAGTGTGTGCTGAAAATTTTACTTTGACTTTAATTTTCGAAGTAATTAGAACTCTCGCGGTTATGCAGTACTACCGACGACATGAAAATATATATGCATACTGCGGTATAACAAATGCAGGTTAGTTCCGCAGAGTTTTATGCTTACATTTACATTTACCTGCAAAAGTGGACGAGTTTTTTGCATTCGGATAGTATTTCTTCATTTCGTTATTATATTTCAGTGAATTTACGTAATAAAATCCTCTTTTTCTGTGGAACTAAAAACTTCCGTAAAGACTGAAATTCACTTGAAAATAATTTGCAATTTCCTTTTTTCAAAAGTATTTTTGTTCCAGTAATAACTGAGAACCGGTCGTTGTGGCTTGCTTGCTTTTTGGATATGCAGGGCGGAAAATGCATTGGACTTGAAAAATGCAATAATCATTTTTGCTTTTATACATATAATAATTCAAGCGTGCTTTTGTTAAGTGTAACTGTGCTTTATATTAGTGGTTAGGTACCCTGCAGTAATTGAGATTCTCTAGTAGGCCATCAGAAAACAGGCCACAGTGAAAAGTACACTCTGATTGCTGATACGAAAACCTCAAACTCAATGTTTTTCATTTTTTCCTGTAATTATGCAAAATTTTATTGGAAAATTTCGATGGCTTTTGAAATTATTTAGTTCAGTGCACTGACATATATATAAATGGACTGCTTGATCTCCTGTTTCATGTGGCACCAGTTTTGATTTCAGAAAGTATGCTCTCACTGTCAATGCTACCAACTGTCGTAAACTGCCACTATATTTAAATTATTTGGGAATTTACGTATATGCATGTCAGTCGGATCTACCGAATTTACCACAAAAGTATTTGGGACTATTTGTATCGTTAAATTTTAATTATGAGTCGAAGAAAGTGTTTTTTACAAGGATTTTTAGAAGCAATTTTTCGTTCCTAATCGTTACAGTTCAGTGGGAAAGTATGCTCTCACGGAAAGAGACAGGAATATGAAAGTGGTGCCATTTGCTTTCATGCATTTTTGGTTCAACAAGCAGTCCATTTATATATATGTCAGTGGTTCAGTGCAATTTAATTGTGAATTTTTTTTCTCCAGTATTATAAGTGGAAATATTGCTAGTTTTGGTATATGAGAATTTGATTGATTTTGATGAAAATGTACACGAAGGTATGTTTTTTTGAATGTATGATCAAATTCCACGTTTCAGAAAGAGAAGTGTTGACATTAGTTAATTTCTTATTCCTTACGCTTATTACAAGGTTAAATTTAAATTCTTTAAATTAAACGCAATACTTCTCACCATGCCTCTTACAGGTAAAAAGAAGAAATATCTGCCATGGTGATAACATCGTAAGTACAAGTATCTGGGTAAGTCAGTGGAAAAATTAGACCTTAACGTTGTCAGATACAATTGATTATTTATTTCTGGAACTATGTCCGCTTGCATCGCTACGCAATTAATCTTAGTTTTTATGTATGTACATTTATACTGATTTGTGTACTAGGTATAATTGGAAAAAACAAGATTTAAGACAAATAGTTTAGAAATGGGCATGAAAATATTCAAATTAAGAAGCCGTTCGATGAAAATTTTTGTTTTTCCTTTAAGTCAACTCAATAGGAAAGCATAAGTTAAGAAAAAGTGTAGATTTGCTCCCTTTTAATAAAAAACATAAACTTACCCTGTGGTCCTACTGCTTTGACTTAGGGTATGTGCACAACGAGGCGAGGCGAGGCGAGGCTGTATCAAGAGTTGAAGAAATATAATGATGCACCCTGTACTATGAACGTGCTCATAATAACGCTGTATCAGCTCGCGATATGGCGAGACACCTCGAGGTATCTCGCTCGAGAATGAAATTTTTCATTTTTTCGCGAGGTACAGCGCGCTAATATATGAGGATCAGTATGTAAATCTTCATAAACATATGTGAATAACGAATTCCCCAAATTCTAATCGCTTGTTATTAATCGGGTCACAAGCAGAACTGCGCAAAGTACACATATGTGAAAAGTGGCATATAGTTGCACTACTTGACAAACACAAAATTTCTTCTTCAGAATCTGATGACATAATTGATATGCTCTCACTTCGCAATTTACCAAGAAAATGAACGCTTTGTTGTAAACACTACACTTCGAGGTCTATCTCCACCTCGCCTCGCTCAAGTGCCTCGCCTCGTCCTGCCATGCCACGTTGTGTACGTACCCTTAGACGTAGATTTTAAGATTTCTTTATTAGGGTTCCGTTCAATAAAATGATAAACCGGATCCCTTATAAGATCGCTTGTGTTGCCGTCCTTCTGTCTGTCATAGAATTTTTTCTCGAAAACTTTTTTTTGTCATGATGGTTCTCGTTTGAAAGAACTTCTTTGAAGGATTTCAGAATAAAAATTTCAACATTTTTGATGAATTAAGATATAGCCCAAAATCTGCGAAAAGATATAGCTCTCCTTTGATCTTTTAGGTTCCTAAAGCTAAAATTTTGATATTATCAAGGTTAGTAGGCATTGAGTCATAGATAGTAGGAAAATTTCCGCTTTTCTCTTCATAGTTGCTGAAACAAACTGTATTCAGCTATCATAAGCAAATCTGGATTAAATTTAAATATTCGTGAATTCAATCGTCGACAGTTTGTTAATAAAGTTCTGGTACGGAACCCTAACTGCGCGAAACCGATTCGCTCTTAACCGCTTTTTTATATTAATTAAAATCAAATTGAATTGTTTTGTTTTATGAATATCTAACTTCTTTAAAGAAAATACTATTTTAAATATGATTGAAATTTTAAATCGAAATTGAATTAAAAATCTGTTCCAGAAAAGTTTTTTTTTTGTAAGATAGAAAACAATCCACAATGCTTCCCCATAATTCCGAAAGTTTCATAGTATGTTTAAATAAAGTTGGTCAATGGTCGCAAGTCTCTTGATTCCATTCTAATAAAAAAAAAAGCTTTAAGTGTAACTTAAGTTTTTTACTTGCCTTAATAAAATCTGATTATCGGTGAATGGCGCTATCATTGATGATGTGCTTGTTCGAAGTTTTTCTTTTTTAGGATAGCATTTACCCAGCTCTTACCGGACAGAGCTATTTTTTATGCGTATAGTGCAGCTTCGAAAGGAAGAATTGAAACTTACAGTTTGAATGCTGGATCAATTCTTATTGCATTTTATATAAAATCGATAGGGTATTCTAAGCTAAGGTATTCCCGTTCGTAAAATCTAGAAATAATGATGGCAAAGCAAAATAGGTTGATCATCCACGCATAATATTAGAAATTATTTTAATTTTCGCATGTTCGTCTGTCTGTCCGTCTGACCGTCTGTCCGCACGATAACTGGAGAGTGTTTCTGCTTAGTGAGCTGAAATTTAGCAAATGGTCTTTTCAAAAAAATTGCAAATTTAAGTTCGAAAATGGGTCAAATCGGGTACTCCTTCGTAGACTTGCCAGAGAAATTTCATTTTTATACTTGAGAACCTGTTCACTTAGATTGCTGAGAATTTGCACACAGGATTGTTAAAAAAAGTAAATTTTAGTTCGAAAAGGGTACAATTCAGGTAATTCCTTCGTAGGGTTGCCATACAAAAATATCGTTTTCCACGATTTATTTTGAAACTGACTGAGAACGCGTACACGTGGAGAGCTGACATTTCCTGCACGGTATTTTCATAAAAATTGCAAATACATGTTCAAAATTTGGCTAAATTCGGGCTAGCCTTTCTTGGTGTTGCCATACTACTATATATTTGGATACTGCCTGCGTGCGCGTCGACGTAGAGAGCTGAAATTCTGTTCATAGAAATAGTAAATAAAACTTCAAAAATGATCTAAATCGGGCAACCCCTCCATAGTCTTGCCATATAAAACTTTGGGTTGCTACTTTGTCCAACTTTTATTTTCATCTAGGGTATATTATTGTTTGTCGTATACCAATTTTAACTTTTTATCCTGTTTTGTTATAAAATTCGCAACCGCTTAATACTGAAACTCTTACTTTGCCACAATTTCGATTATCCTGTATTGATCAATAATCAACAAATGAAACCAATGCACAAATAATAATAATGCAATCATCTCAACTGGCTTATTTTGTGAATCTATTGAAATTTGTCATAATTTGTACTTCACATATTTTGTCATCGTCGGTACTCATTACGTTGCTAGAGATTTACTCATAGTTTAAATATTTTTGATTAATTACAGAAATGCGAGAATGATTGTAATTGGATTAGCGGTCTGGGGATCGCCGTCCCATCCATTCTTGGAAATTTGTTCCCTTATTTTTTGTAACAAGGAATAAAGCTGAACGTAAATTTTATTATGGACACAGCTCTAAATTTTATTGAGCAAAAGCATTTACGAAAGAAATAAAACTTACAGCCCTCTTGCTGTCATATACATAGCCACGCTACGTTTAGAGGTTAGTATTTGCAATTTGGGTATTCAGTAAATTATTTGTTTATTGTTTAATTAATTGTTAGTTTGTTATGTATTTATTTATTAATGTTGAAATTTTACTCGAATTAAGTAGGTACCTACACTGAGATTTTCGGCGCTTCGGGTGGATGGGGCTGGTGTTTCTGCATTTTGTTCTCACGCGCCAATCCTGGAGCCAAGTTTTTCAACGCATTCGTGATAATTAATCTCGAAGATTCTTCACACGAAGAAGAAATTCGCCACGGCCTTTTATGCCTTCTTTTCCTTTTTAAATTTTATTTGCGAGCTCTTTTGGGACATATACTTTTGCACAACCTTTTAGTTTTCTCTTTTCAAATCAACTTGTTACCCGGAACTCGTTTCGTTTCTCTCCGACGGAGAGATTTTCTTAGTGTTTTCTAGTAGTTTGTTTGTGAATTTATATTTTATTTAAATCCAACTATTTATTTTATTTTTTTATTGTTAATTTTGGGTTAAATGAAAATGTTTATGGTTTAAATTAAGTTTTCTGAACCTTCGGCATACTCAGTGGGATTATTTTAACTCGAAAACATTTCAAATGCGCAGAGATCTTCTTAAAATGCAACTTATTCCTGATTTTCTCAGTAGGTGGAGTCTGAATATAGCCGTGTAGTGTGACAACTTTGAATCAGAATAGTGAGCTCCACCGTAATATTTTTACGTGCGTAAAGTGGCTCCGGACGTTTTAAGCCCCACATTGTATGGGACGTTGTTAAAAAGTAAGTGTACTCGCTGTATGAAACACGCAAATTTCATATAGCAAAATTGCACTGAGTTAGATGACGAATGACCTCAATTAAACAAGCATAAGCAAAGCTATTTGTCATTTTTCTATAAATTCTTATTAGTGTAGTTTATAGTAATAAGTAAAAATATTTCGTTCTTGTTAATTTGTATGAAAATTCAAGTAATTTTTAGTTTATTTAATAAAAATCATGTATTTGTACATACCTTGGTATGTTTCTTAATAATTTAGTATTTATTTAATAAAAAAAAAAAAAAAATAACTCATTCTAACGTATTGCCTTTGATGCATGTATGAAATAGATGTAATTCTTTGTGGGGTTGTATATGTGAGCAGTTTATATAAGGTGAACCTTATATGCCGAAGGTTAAGTGTAGATTCCTCATAAATCGTTCTGAGTTGTGTTCCACCAACAGACACCTTACATGATTACTAGGTACACTACACTATATACAGACTTAGTCGATATACGTAAATCAAAGTAAAGTGGTATACTTCTCTGACCGCCAACTTTGGCTCTTTTACACAAGAAAAAAAATATTATTTTCATCCTTCAGTGAAATTACCGGCTAGCTACGAACCAACAAACGGAAAGTGATGACAAACTATCCACTTTAAAAGTCTTTACACTTTCAGTAAAAGACTGTAAGGCACCTACATACTTCGAACAATGAAAAAATCCACAATTCAGAGAAGCGTTTTTCGTCATTACTGTGGATTTTCGACAACAAATCGAACACCGGACAACCAAAGAGATTAAACTTCAATACGT
This sequence comes from Dioctria rufipes, assembly GCA_963924295.1. Taxonomy (NCBI): domain Eukaryota; kingdom Metazoa; phylum Arthropoda; class Insecta; order Diptera; family Asilidae; genus Dioctria; species Dioctria rufipes. The sequence goes on along the minus strand of OZ002741.1, from coordinate 264,586,686 downwards.
TATAATTTAGGATTATGAGCTAAACCAGACCCCGGAATCCCATCCCAGAAAGTTTTGTCCATTTATGATACTTTTGCAGGCAATTCAAGAATTATCGACACTGGAAGAATACTCTAGACAGACTGACTTAAATTCAAATGTGTAGTTTGTCTCACAAATGAGGTGCATCAAGGACCCTTTCGCAGCATTTCATTTCAATTTCAAATGGAGCAAATTTTAATCCATATTAGTGAAATCGCAGTACAAATGCCACCTACCGGCATTAAATTGAACTATTGAACTGATCATGAAATATTTTCGTAGCTTTCTTCTCTTTTAATTCGCTTTCAATAAAAAAAATTTTTTTTTCTGTCAAGATGTTTTGCATCTTACAGCAAACACTCGCAAATTTTCTTGATAGAATTTAAATAAATTATTGTAGGAAGTTGGTACTCTGTCATTACTCATATGGGGAAACTATCAAGTGACATTATAAATATCGACATTTGAAATGAACTAATTTTCGTCTGCACATTCTGTCACATCTTCATTTCCTTGCAGTGACTCAATTTCAAATTATGTTATTATGGAGACAGTATCTTTGTGCGTATAAGTGGGGGAGACATGTGTGCCTAGCTGATCGCCTACTGCATTATTTGGTGACCTCTAATGCTAGTGTGTTCGTGACCTATGAACATTTGGCATTTTGCTTCGATCAATATTTCTTACTGCAACAACAGCAGTATTCTTGTTAAAGCTTTGCATTATTTTACTTTTCACTCTCGACATTAACAACACGAGTAATATTTTTTACTGTATACTAACTCACCTGACGTACGTCAGTAGACAGTATCCCATAATTTATTTCTTTTTATTTCCATGATAATTTCGACCATAATACACAGAGTTAATATTTAATTTAAACTTTAAAAGTTCTTGGTAGACCTAACAACATATCAAGAGTAAGCACAACCTTTTATGTCTCTCATACTAGTCATTTTTCTTCATTTATCATAAAATTAATGTGAAATCCACTTCTTTGCGATTCACCACAGTTTTTGTTTCTCTGTTGGGCTTAAAGTGTAATTAACCCTTACAAAGGAGAGCTGTGGAACTCCCCGAGGGCTGTGTTGGTTTTAATTGAGATCTCTTTTTCTGTGCGAAGAATTTCTCACGACCAAAGAGGAAATGTTATGGAACCCTCTATTATATTTCCCTTTTGGAAATATTTGCACAAGTGTGAGATGAAATTGTCTCGCACGAGCTCAAAATTTAGACGTCAAATAATGTCCTTAAAGGAGAATGCAAATAATTTAATTCACCTCCGTGCTTTTATACTTACATACCTATACATACATATGAGCAATTAGTATAAACAGGTACCATGGCTCTTCCAGCCCAGGCCTATTAAAATTGAACAAATAATGACGGCTATGAGGAAAATTATTATGTCCTCCTGCTATTTATTTAACGTAAAATATATATATGTCGTAGGTATATGTCTCGTCTAGGTATTATATATGATGAGCTTGGGACTATTCCTTTTATCATATTAGTTGTACTCCTGTTGCAGATGAACTCATCCCTGAACTAATATCAAAACTACATACACACAGGCATTCACACCAACTCCATGTCTATGGCAAATGGGGATATTATTGCTATTTGGAAATATTTCGTAGATGTGACGTGGTGGACATTTTCTAATTTGAGTAAATTAAGGTCGGTAAATATAAATAGTTGCAATTAATTGAACAAAACAGGGGATTTACACGGTAATTTTAATTCATGACTTTGGGCGAAATTTGATATCCGTTTTGTGATTATAAGGTGTTTCGGTGTCATGAAATAATGAGATAAACCTGCATTAATGGAGAAAAATATCTAAACAGAATGATATGTATATCTATGTATATCTTATATACTTTGTATATTGTTTGTAGAGTTGTAGAAATGAAAAACAAAAAAATACTGTTGTTGTATGCAATGCAGCGTTTTTATTTTAGGGGAACGTGGTGTAGCAGGGATTGTATAATTTACTATGGAAAATTTAAAAGAATGGGAAAATTTACTCGAGTACTGAAATATTTTCCAACATAAAGCTGCAATCAGACATACAACATTTTATTGTGCAACTTTTAGGATACCTGTACAGCTGAAAAATCAACGTATTTTGCCCACATAGGTGGCTGCAACTAATAAATGGGAAAGAACAATAAGAACTGCAACAACAAGAGCAATAACAAAAAGTATATCTCATATAAGAACAATAGAATACATTAAGATCTACTGTGAAGAGTAAGTACAGAACGCCCATAACAACAACAACAACACCAAGAACAAAAAGCTTCCGAAATGTATCTCCATTACAAAAATTCATTTAGATGTCAATGAAGAAGCACATTTCTTTGCATATTTGTTACCGCTCTGCATGATCACCTGTCCGGCTAACATTTTTTACACATTTGCAGTTTCTTTAAAGATTATTGTTTTAGCTAGATTCACTGACATATGGTCGCCTGATTCGCTATTGTTCGAGATTTCATACCTAATGGTCAGTCTGGCCTCATTTTTGAATAAGAAAATTCATCATTGTCTTTTGTGAATGTAATGGGACTTCGAGGATGGAGGTGACTTAGTTGAAAATTAGCAATGAGCTGGCGTTACAAAAGCTAACAGAAATTATTTTTGAATGACTAAGTTTTACACATTCCTCGGTAAATCTAGAAAAATTTTTTCTCAAGTTACTTTTAAGAAAAAAAAAAAAAACGAAGAAATCGTACCGAAGACTTTATCATAAAGTCATGCATGCAGGTATATGTAAAGGCAAAGAAATTGTTGAAAGTGATAGGCACAAATTAAATAAATTTTACAGTAGTTGAAAAATGATAAGATAACAAATTCAAATTCAACAATTGAAAGAACACCCAAAACTGGTTTTATAACAATTTTTCTTGTATCGTACCTAAAATTTGTGTTGAAAATTTATCAACTCAACTCAAAATTTTTAAAATTTGTGATAATACTGAAAATGGATTCTAAAAGTGTATTTTTTTTTCTTTTGACTTAAATAACGTTACGTCTGCAAATTTATTATTTTCCCGTCAAAAATTACTAATGTGACTCTATTAGTTTTTCTAATTTTATCTAGAAGAGTGATGCAATTGCAGTGCAGTATTTCTAAAGACCTGAGTGTGAGGAGGGCCATTTTCCAAGAATATTGAAATAATTTTGATTTGTGTTAATGTTTATGCACCAAAACATCTTGTTTCTATCATTTTAAGCTGGGTTGACCGCCAATACAGTCGCCTTTGGTTAGAAGACCCTTCGGGTAGAACAACAAAGTAACTGTGGGTTAATCCAACCCAAATCTATTCTTAGGACTTAACAAGCCAACCCTGAGAACTCTGGTATCTATTCGCACTGAATACTCCTCTCTCAGGGTTCACTGTCCAGGGGTTGCGGTGAGGAGTCCGAAACAGTGACGGTATTCTCAGGAATATGTTACAGATTACATAGCTCACACCTCCTAGACGAGTTACATGATGCCGACAAGGAGGACTGAGAGCCAATACTGAAATTTATAGGAACGTCGCTCATGGGTCTGGAGGGTGAATAATGGGTGTTACTTTGACCTACGTTTCGGGAGATCCATCGGGATCCCAAACATCTATTTATGAATCTATCAGTCAATCAATGTTTATGAAAAAAACAAAAATTCTTTTTTTTTTTTTTTAGTTTTACTTGAACACCGTGACAATTAAAAAAATTACAACTTCAACTTCAAAATTTGTCAAATTCCTCTTGGATGTATAAGTTTTGACCTCTACGTCTCCTGACACACGATGATACACACTTGAGACTATAGACACGACGTAAAAATCAATTTTTGTATCTATTGTGTCTCAACCCATGGTACACGTAGTTGGTACATTGTTTATACACGCCTGAGACACCAAAGAGAATTCATTATTTCAATAAGATCTATATGCACACAAACTGAGTACACGCATATATGTAATTAAACATTCGCGTATCATCCGAGTCTAACCCTCTGCTCTTAATTGGGCTACACACGAAAATATTCTAAAATAGTGCTAAAAAGAAAACAGTTTTTAGTACGATGTATCGAGTTTATATTATCGTGTCTCACCGGATTAACCAACCAGTGTGAATCCTTGTGTGGAATTTTAAAGTACGGTTACACATTGCTATTTTTACTGCAGCGTAGCACAAAAAGCTTCTCTACTCGAGAGTTGCAATATGTAAACATCTCTGAAACCCAAAAAGTTGCATCTGCAGCTCGATTAGTTGTAGCTTTTCTGTACTGTCGCAGTCTCGGAAATAGAACGTTGCACAGGCGCGGATCTAGCATTGAAATTAGGGGGGGACATCTTACAAATTACATCTGTCGAGCAAAAAAAAAAAAAAACACCCAACGCAACGCCGTAAGTCGTAGCCACCGCAGTACTCGGAACTAGGAAATCCGCATTAAGCGGTGTGGATTATGTGTCATTTGTTAGTATACTTTTTTTTTACAACAAACACTAATTTTTAATAGAATAGGGTGCAAACTGCAGGAGTCACATTCCAGCCAAACTCAGTTTTCCACACTGGCATATATAATATGGACTGCTCGATATGCTATTTCTTGCGGGTACAATTTTTTGTGTCAAAAATAGTTCATACGTCGGTGCCAACATTGAAAAATCCATTGGCGGAAAGTTGAAAAGTGAAACCTCTCGAATTTCTATTAACCCAAATAATTAATTTAAAAACATTTATTTCGACAAACCCACTTATTTATTTATTGTTTACAGCCCTTTCTCAGTTCACACGTTACATAGAAAAGTGACTGTTAAAGTTAAAGCTCCTTTGCCTTAACTGAGATGTATAGGCCTAGATGCACAATCTAGACCGCTGTAGAATTGAATATCGATGCTTGTATCGATACTCAAAATAATGGAGAATGGTTGAAAAGCTGACCGTTCTGACTTGACTTAATAAAAACGCACTGATTGTCGATTATAACAAAACTGGCCTATTATTTATTTCATTCAATATATTTATAATAAAATTGAACATGCGTAATCAATATTAACAATCAATACACAAATTGACCTGTAAGAAACAGGGTTCATCGACTTGAGCGATTAATAATTCACCGCAGTGAGAATGCTGACCAAGCAGTAATTCCCCTGGCGTAAATATTGTAAAAACTGCATGTAAAGCGAAAAAATGGAAATTAGCATTGCTCACGGTGGCGAATTATGATCGCTGGTTCAATAAACTTAAGAATAATAACCCTTTAAAATGCTTACGCTAGACTAAATGAAATTCTTGTTTTATCATGATTAAACTGAATTTGAATATAATTCCTAACTTAATAATTAAGATCTGGGTCATAACAGTGACCCAACTCAAAAAATGCAACTTTTCAGGAGAGCAAAAGAACGAAAAGCTGTACATAGAATTAATTCTAGCTTAACGTAGTAATTGTTTGCTAAAAATAGTCTGAACTCTTAAATTTGTTAGTAAATATATTTCTGAAGATTTATATAAAAGAAATTTTAAGTGTTTGTTACCGCAGTTGGCGAGGTTAGCTATTAATCCCGCATCCTCTTAAGTTGTGTCGCTTTTCTTTGTTGCGAATAAATATTTTTAGAAGTTTTTTTTAAGTGGCACAACTCAAAATACGATTTTTAAGAATTAAATTCCGTACTTTGAACTTTGTGGAAAAATGTTATAACTCAAAATAAAATTTGTAAGAAATAAATGCTGTTTTGTGGAAAAGTGACACAATTTAAAATAATACTGTTAAAATGTCGAAAACATATTTACGTTTGTTATGAAAATCGTCACAACTCAAAAAGTGACACTGACACACTGTTCTATGAAGAATATATCTGTTCTTAAGTAACAGAAAAGTGACACTATCGCTATCTAGCGACAAAAACAATCAGATAGAAATATGCCAATTTCATGGTGTAATTAACTCAAAAACCACAAATTTTGAGTTAGGTCACATTTCTATGTGACGTGCGAATTAGTAGTTAGATCGAAAGAGAACGCTATATAGAAATGAGCCCACTTTCTGCAGTGTATTTCTATGGACGTAGTCAGTCCATATTTTAAATGTCAGTGGTTTTACATAAGAACGCTGCAAATATTTTAGAATGTTAGGAGTGTTACATACCAAAATTACCTAAAAAGGGGCTTATCTCTCTTTAAGGCGAAGAAATTGCCATCAGCAATTGATTCAAATTCCTCACTTAAAAACAAAAAGTATTTCCCATACAACGACTTGGGACAAATAAAAGTTTTAAATTTCAATAGAAAAAAGCCCCACGACAAATCTTGCCTTCAGTAAGATTTGTCGAAAATAAAAATACGATATGTATGTACATATATACCTACATACATATCGGGCGCATAAAATTTACTCGGTGAAGATTTAAACGATCAAGTCTTCACCAAAAAGCCTCCTTTCAGCAAATTGTCGCGAGCGGTTTGATATTTATGAAAATATCAAATTTCATTTCAACCATCGTCCGCCGCGATAGGCTGAACACTAATTGTAAACAGGTAAAGAAAATAGAAGTTGCGATAAGCAAAAAAATAAACGTTTTGTGAAAATAACCATAAGAGGAAGTTTGTGAAAGAAAAAGTTTGTGAACAAAGCAAAAGTAAAAAAAATATATATAAATAAAATAAAAGTGTGCGAGTTGTCTTAATCATAGCTTCCTGAAACGGCGTAGACTGATTGCCTTCGGCTAAGGTAAGCCCCGAAATATAACAGGAGCTAGGACTAAGTTAAGTTAGGGCTCTGATGTGGTAACGAGGGAGTCTGTTTCGTGGCTTGGAAAGTGTTTCTCTGAGGTTCGAAACCCAAATTCCGAGAAAACCTATACACATACATCACATGCATACAATAGCATTCATTGAAATAAATTTTTATTTTTTTAAGTTTTGGAATAAAAATTTTTTTTTAAGTTGAATTATATAAATAAAAAAAGTATAAAATAAAAAATATGTTTTTTCAAATAACTCAATTAATTAGATATTTTTTCTTCAAATTTAGGGGGGGTCATGACCCCCCACGACCCCTCCCTTGGATCCGCCACTGACGTTGCACGCGTAGCATAAAAATATTAACTGATAATTTTGTCCACCAAGCACTTCAAAGTTTAAATGGAGATTATTGACAACAAAATCTGCACGCAGCAAGATTTGCAGCTTATGTAAGCACATTTGCAATTTTTTTTTGAAAGGTTGCAGCATTTGAGCTGCGCGCAACAAAATTGCATGCTGTGCGCAATTTTATTCTACTATGTGTAAACACCTCCATAACTTTTGCAGCTGCAGCCTTAAAAGCTGTGAAGTAAAATTTGCAATATGTAACCGTACCTTTAGTTCCACAACTTCTAACAGGCTCAATAATTATGTACAGACCTTTTCATAAAAGGTGTGTTTACGTATGTAAGAAAGGTATCGGTAGTTCATTTTTCATATCATATGCTGTAAATAAAGCCAACATGTGCGAATACGTTCTCACAAAGCTATCGAAGGAACCAAAAGTAATGACAACAAAATTTTGCACTCGAAATACAACTAATTTTCCATACAAATTTTAACGTAAAGTGTCAGGGGAGTAACATCAGTTTTGGCGGCATACACCTGGGAATTTGAAAATGATTTAATTTATTGCATTATTGTCCATTACATACATATAAGTTGAGGTTAGTGCGTGAATTATTTATTTATTTTTTGAAAAACTCAAAGGTCTGCACAGACCTATGTGTCCGTATAAGGGTTAATCGATTACGTTTTACTAAAATTAATCGTTTACAATGAGTCTCCTGAAAAGTTTGTTATTTTTGAGTTGTGGCATTTTTATAAAAAGTGAGCTAGTTAATACAATATTTACAAACTAACACATTAAAAAAAAGAAACAGCGAAACAATTGAAATAAAAGAAAAAACTGAAAGTACATAAGTATTCAAAAAAAAAAAAAAAACAAATCAAAATATTATTAGGTGACAATGAATATTAACCCTTTAATTTTTATCATGAGTGAAAAAACACCCCTTGTAAATTGATTTTCAAATATTTATAAATAACCGAAATACTGGTAACACTGATTTTTCCTGTAATCATGTATGGCAATAGCTGTAATAAATAAATTTTATAATTTTCATGAAATATGTAATTCTCATAATATATCTAATCTCATTTACATGTATTTATTAACTTTATAAAATAAAATGCATTTACTGGGGTGAAATTACACACATACATTAAGGGTTAAACAAAAGTATATTATCAGATAGATAAATAGAAGCCGAAGATCTGCGTAGACTGTAGAGAGATTGGTTTGAGTAGCAACACGTGTAAAAATTATCGACAATTTAAAATCTTGAATTATTAACTAAGAATTTAGCTTATGATTTGAGAAAAAAATCTTTCAGTACCTGAGCTGCTATAAGGCATTGTAAATAAATTAAAAGCCAAAGCATTGAATAAGCCAAAGTCTGGACTTCACTACCACCTAACTCCTTCGCCCTTCCTCGTAAATTTTTTTATTATATAAATGAGCCGAGAATATGTAAAGAAACTATGCACAATTAATAAACTGACCAGATGCTTTTGGGGGAATCCGGGGATATTAATTTAAAATACTTTTTTTCTCAGTCTTGATTTTGATTTAAATTAGAAAAAATTATGAAACAAGTGATATTCAATATATTTATATATCAAGGAGTTGCCCGATGGGACCCATTTTCGAAGTGTATGTGCAATTATTATAAAAACGCCGTGTACAAAAAACGAGTTCTCCATCTCGATGCCTCTGCCCGCTGCCTCAGAAAGCTACCAAGTATAGAGTGAAAAATAAAAGTTTTGTAAGACAACAACAAGAAGAGGAAATTCGATTTGGTTCCATTTCTAAAATTTTATTTACCTTTGCTATGAAAGCACAACGTACCAAATTTTTGGTATAGCAACCCTATGAAGGAGTTGCATGATTAGTCCCACTTTTGAACTTAATTTACTTTATTTTTTTTTTTAAAAAAGGCGTGTGTACAAAATTTCAGCTCTCTACGTCGTCGCGTGACTCAGTGTCCATATATGTAGTGAAATCCTAAAGCTTTGTATGGCAACATCAAAATGGGGTCGCCCATTTGGTCCATTTTTGAACTTGTATTTGCAATTTTCATGAAAACACCACGTTTGAAATGTTAAGTATGGTAACGCTACGAAGGAGTTGCTCGATTGGTCCCACTTTTGAGCTTAATTTACATTTTTTTATAAAAACGCCGTGCCGTGTACAAAATTTGAGCTGTCCATATCGATGCATTCTCAGGCAGTGTCTAAGTATATAGTGAAAAACAAAAGTTTCATATGGCAATTTCATTCAATTTCGACCATTTTTGAAATTGTATTTACCATTCCCATGGTGACACCACATTCAGAATGTTTCGTATGGCAACCCTACGAAGGAGTTGTCCGATTGAAACATCAAGAAGGGGTTGCCCGATTTAGACCATTTTTGTAACTTTATTTACTATTGCTATGAAAACACAAAGTATCAAATTTCCGAGATACTGCACAATAAACGAGAAGTATAACATAAGACCAAATTTTTCATATTGAAAAATTCTTAAATTTCCTCAAGTTCCTAATACTCCTCACGATACAACCCGCCATTAAAATGAACACTTTTGGATATGGGAGAAGAATATTCTTTCTATTATATGGTCTTTGAAAGAATACATAGTGAAGGCATTGCCAATCAGAAAAAAATTATATGAAAGAGATTCTTAACAAGATTTTCACCAAAATGATACCAAAAACATTTCTTTATTTACATTTTACATATTGGAATAACTCCTCTCCTATGTATTCTGCTTTGTTTCATTTTCATTCAATTTGAAACATAAATTTTTTGTCTAAAATCATAGATCTACTTTTACTTATAGGACGAAAAGTTAAATATGAGTTCCCAATTTATGGAAATTTGAATACACTTTTTCCTCCACTAAATACTCCATTATACTTAAAACATTTCTGATGAGGGAAACAATATCTTTCAAGTTAATTTTCTGTTAAAATATTGCGTAGTTACTCTAATTCCTCAAATGGGCGAATAGCGATAGCTGCTGCTATATACATGCATGTAATCGGTAACAATGTCACTAAATTTCGCAATTATTATTTTAGCTTATTCACCCATCAAAAATAATGCATTTGTGCTCTTTAATAGCTCAAGCCCCTGAAGTTGGACGATAAGTTGTGGACCGATTTCTCCTTCCGTTTCAGCATGAACATTAGCATCCAGACACCACAAGAGTTCTTTTACTAATATAATAGATAAGCTTTTGATCGCGAAAGCATAGTAAAAATTAGTACCACAAAGAAAAAAAGAGCATCTTCCAGTCGTAACTCCCGGACTTGCTTTATCTTGTTGCTGGTGTTTTTCAAATAAAAGTAGTTTGAATTTCGTTCAAACCCCATAATTTTCAATAATTTGTTGTACACGCTCTTTCTTATTAGAAAGAAAACATATTGGGCTGGGCTACAATTTGTTCCAAATTAAGGGCTAAGTGTTTTTTTTTTTTTTTGAAAGAAATTATTCTTTTCAAACCGACAATTTCTTAGAGAAATTTTTCGAGTAGGGCTAATTTTGTCGGGTTAATTTATAATCCTTTAAATAACATGTTTGCAGAAAACTGAATCTGATATGCCGTCTATGATGATTTTCCCAACATACTACTTTTCATCAAATTTTTTGAGAATAATTTAAGGCTAAAATAGAATATACTTGATAAATATAAAAAAAAAACTTTAACATAAAACTTTGCTTCAAAAATCGCACTAAAAAATTAAAAATAATTTTCATTATCAATACCTACATCACAAAAGTTCTCAGAGTTTAACTTCAAGTTGCATTTAATAAAATTTTGAAATTATATTAATTTTTTTTATAAATTTTAAAATTTTCAAGGTACACAACGAAGGAAAAGTCTGGGAATTAAACTGTGATTTTGTAAGAATTTTTATAAATATTAGGAGCTCCAAATTTAAATTTCGGGCAATTGTTAATTACTATAGTGTTCAAATTTGAACTGCCAGATCTTGATTTCTTTCTAAAAATGTAAAATTTATACACAAATTTAATAAAATTTCAAAATTTAATTAAATGCAAATAGAAGTGAAACTCTATAGAACTTTTAAGATGTATTGCATTATTTTTCAGTGCGGATTTTGTACCAGTTTTCTTTAAAAAGGTTTTTATTAAGTTGTTTTAACTTAATTTAATTAGAGCGAATAATTTTAGAGTATGGATTTTGATTGTCTTAGACCTCTAAAGGGGGGGGGGGCGCTACGATCGCCCCCCGCGGTATTTGTCCTTGCATCTATCGTGCCTAAAACTATCCTATCTTTCAAGCTGGAACTAACCAAACCCATCCACAAAATTTCATTGAAATCGGTTCGGCGGTTTCGGAGATTACCGTGTACAAACACAGTGACACGTGATTTTTATATCTTAAGAAGATGATTTTAAATTCTATAGTAAATTAATTATAAATAGTGAACGTCTTTCTCAAATATTTGTGTTTCCTTGGAAAAATATTAACTGCAACCGTAATAGATTTATTGGAAGCATTACAAGGCTATATACATGCCTTGGGTGAAGATAATTAATTGTGTTGTCTTATTCCGTTGCCATATTAAAGTGGCCTACAGACGACAAACTTGGTTAGAAATCATGTTGGCGAAATAGCATGTTTGTATCACGTATTTCTTGCGAGAATTCATTCTTAGTATTTTTTGGATTAAAATAATCAAGTAGAGAAGCTATGAAATTTGAAAAGTACATGAATATATATGTATATATATATATATATATGTATATATTATGTATATATTATGTATATATATATATATATATATATATATAAAATCCGCAGCAGCGCGCTGATAATTCCCAATCCTTTGCTAGAAATCATTGGTAATGCAATAAATTATCAGTCCTCCAAATTCAAACGCAGTGATTTAAACTACAATACCTACCACCAATTGAATAGTGAATCAAACTTAATAATTGGATTCTTACCACCACCAACGCAGTGATTTAAATTGAAAATCTGCCACGAGTTGTGCAGTGCATTAGTGAAAATTGAAAATCTGCCATGAGTTGTGTAGTGCATTAAACTACACGATTGTTTCCAACTAGCTACTTTGCGTTACACGCCTCATTAATGCATATAACATCCATACCTGCGTTAAGTCTCATTAACATTTATCGTATTCCTTATATCCAAATTTTGTGCACCGCTTTAACGTATACAAAATTCCTCAGACTGTGAACTGCATTAACGTTTACAGTCCTTTATTACCATATAGTTTTTAAGAACTGAATTGTTGTTGCTTTCGTTGTTTGAGTTTTTCTTTTCTTTTCTAACCAAAAGTTATTTTTTTTTATTGTACCTAAGCGTTATTGTTTTTGTATGTGATTACGCATTTTGAGACTGAATGATTTGTTATCATTTAACCAGCACCTGTGGTAAGGTTCTCACATACATGTTTCACCAAGTGTTAAATGAACGTTCGATAAATTTCACTGTTGTTATTCTAATTTTATTTAAACCTTGTGGGCACAAGAGAAAAATCATCGCAATAGGCACACCCATGGTACCTGGGTACCTGATACATTTTCCTTGGAAAATTTATTATTATTGCGTTCATATAATTTTTTTTGTTTATATCTATTGATTTTAAACTTGTTTCTTACTAATAATAAACAGGTACATACATATATGTGTTTTTATGGAGGACAGGCAAAGGATGAGTAAGATTCTATGAACTACAAGAAAGGATATGCTCAGCGTGGTCGACAATATTCTCTGATTTATTGTATTTCGTGTCTTTTCCATTCTGAGGAATGCGTTATCAAAAACCGCAGTCGTCACATTCAGATACGAATAAAATGCCATGAATGAGTTTTTGTTGTGTTGTGCAGCAAAGTACCTGAGAAAATTTAATTTATACCTGGAAATTTTCTTCTAAAGTGTATCATATTTGTGGAAAATCCTATTTATTCTTTTACTTCTTCCATATAAAACTGATTTTCATACCTCACACCTCAAGCACCGAATATATTATATATAGTGTAATACTGGACTACGAACAACCACACCTCAATTTGTTAATCCACAGTTTCCTAACTTCTAGGAAATTCTATGTAGAACTCGACAAACATAAATCACCACTTAAGGCAATAGAAGCTGGTGTTCCCCAAGGCTCCATTTTAGGCCCAATCCTCTTCAATCTCTACACTTCCGACCAACCTCCAAACGAAAATGGGACAACACTCTTATACGCTGATGACTCCCTCACGTATGCCCAATCTCGCTGCCTAAATTTGGCTGTAAATAAAGTCAACTTGCACCTTAAAAAATTAGACTCCTACCACAGAAAGTGGGGGATAAAAATAAATGTCCAAAAATCTGAACTGATTTGCATCCGGAAACCTGGCATTGGGCGAAACCGCCAAGCTGCAAAATCTAAGACCATTGAAGCCATCTACAACAGGAGAAAAATAAAACCCACACAAAGTACGAAATACCTGGGCATCAAATTTCATGAACTGTTAAGATTCAATGACCATGCAAAAGCGACCATTAGCAAGGCCAATTTTGCATATAGTTTACTTAGTCCAATAATAAACTTCAAGGACGGCCTCTCATCTCAGACCAAACTTCTGTTGTACAAACAACTCATTAGACCTGTTATTACTTACTGCTTCCCTATCTGGCATGCTATTTCTCCTACCTATATGGAAAGACTCAGCAAGCTTGAAAGAAATATTCTTAGAGCTTGCACGGGATTCCATAGACGAGCCAATGGAAAATTCTTTCCCAAGTCTATGAGGCAGCCAACATCACTCCAATCCAGGAGTATCTATTTGAACTTGCGAACAAGCAAGTTCAAAAAATACCAAACCACCCAAACCCACTGATAAACAACCTGCCTGACCTTCTCATACCGGCAAATTTTAATTACCTCTCACCCCTGCTCTTAACGAAGCCCGAGGCTAGAAACATCTACCAGCTAGATGATGGTAGAATAAGTTTCTACGACTATAAAGGTGATTACTATCGCGGGTAATCACATTTCAGCCACATTAGCTCAGAGAGTGTCTCTGAAGAAAACCAATGCCTTAGGAACCATTGATTCCTAAACACTCCCAAAAATCCACATCCTATCCTCTCATATCTCCTTCCCCCGCCCTCCTACTAACAACTAACTCCATAAGGAGAACGACATGAGGTACGACTGATAAGGCGCATCAGCTGTAATTGAAAAAAGACAACAAAACTGAAAGTTCGAAAGTCACAATGGACAACTGGCAACAAGAGAAAAAAAGACGACATCAAACTGAACTGAGGGCTAAAGATGAGCCCCAACGAACAAGTGAGGACAAATTAGAAAAAACATCGAGGGAAACTACGCCAAAGCGAATAAAATTGGCGCAATACACACTTGACTTGACTTGACTACGAACAACATAATAATATGTACGATGTATAAAAATCTAAGAAATTTAATTGTGAAAGAATCTTTGAATTTTTGTTTTAATTTTCGATAAGTATTTCTGTTGTTAATTTATTGAATTGCTTTAACGCACAAAATAAAAGTCTAATTATTTTTCACAGTGCAGAATGGATATTTCAAAGGCTACATTAAATGCAATGTCGTACGAATGATTCTCAAATAAGGCGAAGTTGGAGAAACTTCTACGGCTTTTCTTGAATTTGATAGTGATGAAGCCAGTGATGAAGACTGGCTTCCTTCTCCAACCATAACCCGAGATATTGACGATGTATATCCAAATGATTTACGATTTGAATGCAGTGAGGAAACCCATGAAGATAAGGAAATGTATGCTGAATCCGGAGAGGAATCTGAAGATGACGTTGCCCATGTTTTGCATGGTAAAGATAAAACTAGACGGAAGTGAAGTCCTCCCCAAAATGTCAGAATGCCGAAGCATAATATCCTCCGTCATAGATATGGTCCAGCCCGATCAAATCAAACTTTATCAATACGTGATACTTTCAAGTGTTTTCTTGACAGTAATATGTGCGATATATTTATGCGGGAAACAAATCGCAAAGTAAGATCTGTTGAAAATCCCGAAAATAAAAAAAAAAGAGAATTGACGGTAGAAGAATTTGATGCGTACCTACTTGGGAATAATAATTACGGCTGGAGTTCATAATTCGAACAGTGAACACACAAGGGAACTGTGGAAGTCCGATGCGTATCCAATCTACAGAGCAACCATGGATATAAATCGGTTCAAAGCTATTACCAAATTTATTCGCTTCGACAACCCGAACTCGAGGCCAGAACGAATAAAGGACGATAAAGCAGCCGCAATATCGGATTTATTTATAATGCTGAACGCTAATTTGGCTTCTCAATACGTACCCATGGACTGCATAACAATTGATGAGCAGTTGTTTCCATTCCGGGGTCGCACTAAGTTTACCCAATATATGCCGTCCAAACCTTCCAAATAATGCCAAAAATTCATTTCCATTGCAAGGCCAAATCGATAGAGGAAAGATGGGTACGACCCGTGAAATCATTCAAGAAGAACGTATGGTGAGATATTTGTGTTTGCATTATAAGGGTACTGGTCGAAATATTGTTACTGATAATTTATTCACATCTCTCCCACACGCACGTTTTCTAATGGCATGGGAGTTATCTTTAGTGGGGACACTGAAGAACAACAAAGGTTATATTCCGCCGCAGATGCTGCCATCTAAAATACGTGAAGTACATTCCACCATTTTTGGATTCAATGACAACATAACTATATGATCCTACGTTGTCCACGTTGCACCGCACTGATGAAGTATTAGGTGGACTCAAAAAGCCTGAGATAATTGAATACTCTAATAGGACGAAAGTGGAGTAAATACAATGGACAAGATGCTGGCCATATATAGTATTTTACTAAGCGAATAACTCTGCGGTGGCAATTGGATTTCTTCTAGATACAATATCCTAGATGTAGGAGCGCTGGCTTACATTGTTTTTATGGAAAATAACCCAGGATGCAACAAACCAACTGATTCCCTGCGATCTTTTTTGAAAGAATTGGAGAAGCAACTGTCTATCAACATGCGCTCAGAGACACCAAATGTGTATCAAAATTTCAGCACGAGAAATGGAATCGAGAGCGTTTTGAGCGGCAGTTCCTGCACGGAATACTTCAGGACGTCTGGCAGTAGTTGGAAACTGCCATGTATGTATGTCATCACTAAAAAAGAAGCATCGCAAAAATCGTACATAATATGCAACTGTCCAATTTGCAACGTCCAAACACTGAGTAAATGTAGCGGATGCAACTGAAAAGTAATATTCGCCAAATATTTTAGGAAATTAATCAATATACTAATTGATATTTTATAATTATAGATCTATCAACACCAAGACCAGCCAATCGAGTTCCAAATTAAACTTAAATTCATGCGTATATGTAAAATAAAACTTTTCACTCAACACGTGCCATTTGATACCAAATATTTATAAAGGTGCCCGGGTACCATGGGTGTGCCTTTGAGGAGAAAATTTATAACTGCCATTTTTCGTCCACCTGACTTTACATTTTTAGCGTTAATTAGCTTAAAATTGATTTAGAATTAACTAGAGGATCAACTTCGAGAAATTATTTTTTCATGATGAATTCGCAGAAGAAAGTTCAGATAGTTACCTGGGTACCTGGGTGTGCCCACAAGGGTTAATTATTTCATTTTTCATTTCGTTTATTTCAATCTACGGAATAAATCCTACAGATTACAAAAATTTATACAAATATCAGTATGTATATAATTCAAAACAAATCAGAAGTTATTTAAAAACTAAACTAATTACAAATCTGTAAAGCTTAAACGGAAAAATTCCAAAATATTTAACTTAAATCTCTCTCTAGATATATTAAAATCATGTAATGAATCAACCAAGTTGTAGTTAGAAATAGCCTGTGTGATAGGTTCACGGTAACCAAAGTTCGATCTATGAAAGGGTACAACCAATAAACGTCTAGGACGAATATATCTTTGAGGGACATAGAAGGGAATTAAAGATAGCAGTTCTGGACACGAAATCCTACAACTAAGTACATCATGGACCAGCATTATTGAACTTATGACTCTTCTAGACTGTAAGGAATGCAATCCTAATAAAAGACAACGTGATTTATAGTCTAACGTAAGATCCCAATTTAGTTTTGACACAGCAAAACGTGTAAATTTTCTTTGAATCCGCTCAATACGTCTAATATGAGTTATTTGAGTAGGCATCCATACAACGGATCCGTATTCTAAAACGGACCGTACTAATGAAAAATATAGTGATTTTAATGTTAAGGGATCTTTAAATTCACCTGTCTGCCTCTTTAAAAATCCTAGCAACTGAAAAGCTTTAGATGTAACATAATCGATATGCTCTTTAAACGATATCTTCTTATCAAATATTACACCTAGATCAGTTATACTTGAAGGTCTGTCAAGAATAACATTTCTGACACTATAACGAAAGGATATGTGATGTGCTAAATGGTAAAATGACATAGCTTTGCATTTAGAGGCATTTAGTTCGAATGAATTTGTTACACACCAGGATTCTAGACTATTCAAATCCTGTTGAAGCTCTATGCAATTACTAAAGGTATTTATAGTCATAAAAAGCTTTAAATCATCTGCAAAAAGAAGGCAGTTAGCAAATGAAAAACAGGAGATAATATCATTGATGAAAAGAATAAACAGAATAGGACCCAAATGACTTCCTTGTGGTACGCCTGACTTCACATGAATCGCCTGAGACTTGCAGTTACCAATTTTCACGAACTGTATGCGGCCAACCAAGTACGAACCAAGCCATCCCAACAAGGAAGAGTGGAAGCCAAGTGATCTTAGTTTATTAATCAAAAGTGTATGATTAATCTTATCAAAGGCTTTCGTGAAATCTGTATAGATCACATCAGCCTGTTTACCTGACTCAATAGCATTGATTACCTTATTAGAAAAAATTATTAAATTAGTATTAGTAGATTTTCCCTTAACAAAACCATGTTGTTCATCGCAGATCCCGAGTTTTACGGAGTCGTAAATTTTTTCATTAACTAAGGACTCTAACAACTTAGGAATTGGGTGAAGCTTTGAAATAGGGCGATAATTGTCTATCATATGTTTTGAGCCACTTTTGAAAACAGGTGTAATAAAAGAAGTTTTCCATTTATCAATAAAATATCCAGAAGACAGAGATGAATTAAAGATATACGTTAAAGGAGAAAAGAGTGAAGAAGCACACATTTTCAGAAGTCCAGTAGATATCAAGTCAGTCCCGTGGGAATAATTAATTTCTAAAGTAGAAAGGGCTCTCCAAACATCTTCCTCTCCCAACGATATCGCACCCAAGTCCACCATTGATGGGAGATATGAGAAATCACAGCCTGATGAGGGCATATTAGAATCATTATAAACGGATTCAAAGTAAGTAGCAAACAAATTACATATAGATTGAATATTATTTGAGGAATTGTTTCCAAGATGCATTAAGTTGGGATAACCTGTACCAGAACGCTTATTATTTATATATGTCCAGAATGCTTTAGATTTTTTTTTAATCTTGGATTCTACGTCCCATAAATATTGCTTATGCAGAAATCTATGCAAGAATTGAAATTCGCGGCGTAGACGAAAAAAATTATTTCTATCAGCACTACTCCCACTTCTTTTATATGCTTTATGAGCTTTACTTTTAGCATTCCTTAGACGTAACAAACTACGATTATACCAAGCAGGGTGTAAGGTGTTCTTTCTCTCTTTTGACGGCACCAAAGCGTTGATACCATCCATTAAAATACCAGTGAACCGATCATACATTTTACAAAGATCATTACAAACATATATTACAGACCAGTCAATAGAATTAAAATATTCATTTAAAACATTAAAGTTGGTATTTAAGAAATCGTAATATTTAACTACTGTATTACTAGAGTATACAAAACTATAGGCAGATAAACATAGTTCAATAGGTTTATGATGGAAATCAGTTGGAATTAATGGATTTTCTACTTCCTTTACGCTAGTACATAGTTCCATATCAACAAAAGCAAGATCCAAAAGCTTATTAAACGAATTAAAAACGATATTTACTTGCGATAAATTCATGCTAAAGAGATTGTCAATTACGTATGACTCAAATTCTTGCGTTACATTCAAGGGAAAAAACTTCTTGTCCTCATCCGACCAGGTCCAAGAGATATTACTTAAATTAAAATCGCCAACGTAACAAATAGAATCACTTCCATCAATTGAATGTGAAATAGCAAAAACATTGTCAATATGCAGTTTATATAGTTCCATGCTGCTTTTTGGTGGAATATAGCTCACACCGAGGTACAAGTGATTATTATGTTCCCCTTTCATCTTTAAGGAAACAATAAGCTGATCTATGATACCAATGCTACATGATAAATTGATTTCCTTACTGATCAAACTCGAACGGACTGCAATCAATACTCCACCACCCCGATTATGACCAGTGTCTTGCTGAGATCGATCTTTCCGATAAACATTATAAAAAGACTCATTAAACAGTTCAGAAGAATAAATACCACTATGAAGCCAAGTCTCTGTTAGAATAATCACATCATAATCATTTTCTATTACAGCCAAGTAAAAAGCATTTAATTTAGTTCGCATTCCACCAACATTACAATAGTAAATAGACAGACTCGTTTTGTCTGATAGCACAGATAATGACGACACACCAAGCTGTATTAGTTGGGGAGCACAATATTTTGTGTTTTTTCGTCGTTTTTTGGAATGAACTTGAATGACCGAATCGTAACTCCAGCTGGCCAGAAAGAAGAACATAGTAAATCGTCTGCAAGATGTTGAGGTACCCCAAGTTTAAACGTAACGTACTTTAGAGTATTGATGTCGACATCTTTTTTAGTAAGACGTTTACAAGTTAAGTGATCAACAGTAACCTTTAGCCGATGAGCGCAAAAACCAATCAAAGATTCTTCAGAAGTGTCAGGATGGAGTCGAGAAATATGCAACCATTTCAAAGCACCAACAACTTTCAAATCATTGTTAGTGTAATCAGATCCAATTACTCTTTTATGCGATTTTTTCTTTCTTACAACCGTTGACCATTTTTCAGCATCAGCAGCATCATTAATAGGCAGAGCATCATTAACCATTATAGTAGGAGTAGAAGTTGATGGGTCACTGTGCTCAGCGGATACAGATGAAAAATTTTCGACTTGCGGTATTTCAGTTGCAATTCTCAAATTTGGTTTAGAGATAACGGCTGCCGGTAATGAACGAGATGAACTCATGTTTACCTCTTGCTGTGCTGCCTCTGGTAATGATTGATTTGGGAACCTTATTCTATCACTTCTTAGTGACATGAATTGATTTTTCAGATCTTTAATTACATCACTTAGATTAGCTATTATTGAACAGAGCTCATTATAAGGTAAAACAGAGCAATTCGGGCACTTCCACAACACACTCTTATTTAGCGTTAGAACTCTTAAGCACTCATCATCAAGTCTAGAGCAACGCTTATGAAACAGATTTTTGCAAAATGAGCATACAATTTTAGTTTTTTCAGTACACACCGAATCACATTTTCCGCAGGTTAAAGACATAATCACGAATTTAAGTAATAACTAGAAAAACAACGCACCAATTGTAAAGATAATAATAAAATCAGGAAAGGCAAGCAAATGCAACCGCACTCAACGAACGCCGGCTGAATACAGTAAAAATGGGGCTACAAATTGTTATCTAAAATTGGTGCTTAAAATTGGTGCTTAAAATTGGTGTCAATCATTACTTTAACAATTCCTAATTTCAAATATAAGTTTGTGTGTTGTCTTCTTTTTCCGGAGTAAGTGAACAGCTTTTGGGTGAAAATGTGCCCATGCACAGACCCTAATGTTGAATATGCCCTGATTGGCTGACAACCGACTTCTGGTTTTTGTTTTTCAAACAAGTTATAAGTAGTATGTGTATCAACTTTGGTAACTTCGTAGATGAATGAATATTATTTGAAATCAAGAATATGTGGTAATCACATAGTGTGTTGATAAAACGAGAATTGCATGCTTGAGTTGAGGAATGAAAAATAGCGACAATTCCAAACAATGAAATTTGGAAATAATATTTTTCAATTATTTAAGGAATTACCTGCTGCGCTGGGTAAAATTAAATGTAAACATCTAGTTGAAATGAATACTTTATTAAATGACTCACTGGAAGAATAAAGAAAAACGACAAAAGACTAGTAAAACTGCAGATAACTGGACAATTATATTCTATTCAGAAAATTACTTTTAATGAAGTATAAACATTGAGTGTGTTAATTTAGTTGATCTTAAATTCAGTGCAGATTCCCCCTCTCGTGTTCATCTATCAAAAATACCAACTTTACTTATTTGAACCTTCTACTTGACAAGAGTAAGAGCTGGTGGCTATCAATTAGAAGAAAATAGTAATCGCTTTATAATAAAGTTACAGCTACACAAATACCTAGAACTCATATGATATCCATATTCTAAAGTGACCATTGTACAACAAATCAGCGTAAATACAATATCAGGAGTTAACTTTATGAAAGTATAATTATTACATTATTACACTAAATATTATTTAAAAATAGCGGAATAACAATATAATGAAATAATGGACAACAATGTTAATTTTATTTTTATTTTGAAATGTAAAGTTTGCCAAGCAAAAGCTTCCACAACGTTGAAGTAATTGAAGAATTCTTTTCTAGCTTCTTTGGAAATTTTTTCGGGGTTCTGTGCTCGATTTAGTTTTAATAGAACCATTTGTGTTACGTATTCTCCAAACTTCTAAGGCCCATCTTTATTTTCATCAGTGGATATATTTCAACGTTGATACTTCTACTTAATATACTTTGGAAGTTTCTTCCGCACAAATAGTAATGTAGATAACAGACCGCTAATGTTATTGTTGGAGCATTTTCGGGACCTTTATCGACGAATGAATGACAAAAGAATTTACGAATATCTTTCATGTAATTGAAATTGTATGTTCCTGAATAACATGATTTCCTTATTCCAACAGTTAGCTGTCGATGTCAGTGGATCTACCTCGTCCGCTGCCCAATATGATTGTAATAAAAATACCACACTCATTAGAACAAGAAATAAAAAAAAAACAAGAAAAAAAAAACTGCTCGGCTCAAAATTGTCACCGTGAAGAGAAAGTGTTGTCACACAACTACATTTTCGTAAACATTATTTATAATTTGCATTTATATTAATTATTGTATAAAGAAACTCATCGTAATCTTTAATATTTTATCCCCATGGATCACTGTCTAACCCACTTATTAAGAAGTTAAAATTTATGTTCACTTTTATGTAAAAACTCTGTTAAAACGATTTCACTTGTTTGTATTTATGCAGATTGTAGGCTGGTAAAGCCGTAAAAAAAATCTCCTGACTAGCACTAAAATCAACCCTTTAATGCCCCCGAGGGTAGTTTTTAACTTTCACGTGCAAAGTTAACAGTAAAGCTATCCTGAATACGGCTTTGTATGTAAATATTTGGGATGTGCCTCAATGCAAAATATTTTTAGTCTTGAAAGTAAGTAAAATTTTGGCATGGGTAGTAAGTAAGCTGGCTGAAGGCATCAGCAACACAAGCTCCAACAAACCATCACCCATCCTACTATCACTCTTGTAACAATATTTGCGTAGATGATTGCAGGGTGAAAATTGCCTCAAGTTACCTCGTCACTCACTCAATATGGGCAAAGCTCAAAGTTCTATTTTTCACACAAGCCATAAAATTGTTGTTATCCTTAAATCGGCTACTATAACTGCAATGATATTTTAAGGGAAACTGTACATTATTAATTTTTGGGATTTTGTGCGTTTGTAGGTTAGATTGTAGCTGTAATTTGTATTGCCTAAGAGAATCTTTGGGGAACTAAAATCAATTCTTTGACATTTATGTAGATCTAAGACCTGTTAACACACTATGATGCCTACAGAATGGTTTAATCAATAGTTTTGCAATGCGAAGGTGGATAAAGGTTACAAAGGGTCAGCCAAATTTAAAACTTATCCCTCAAAATATTTTTTTTTTGTAAATAGAAAAAGCTCTTCCCTGCCTTCCTATGATTCTGTTGACTTTCTGGAGAAGAGGATAAGTTTGAAGGATGAAAGCATGTTTTTGGATGCAAAATAATCTTGAGATTTGATAAACTTCGCCTAATGATGCCACAAAATCGATAATAAGGCACAAAGACTTCTCACTTTTATAAAACGGAATTTTGAAATATTCCTGTTATTAAACTAATTTACACAGTTAATTCAGAGATAATAGTATTGAAATATTATGATGACGTTAAAATGCTTTTCACCGCTATTTTCGGTGCATAAAATTAAAGTTATAAGCCCATCTTGTTCTGCCCAAGAAAATTCATTAGAATTAGACGTTCCACCAAAGAAAAAGGCAAAAAATCTTACCCGATTATTTCTCAGTTTTGAAATGTGAAGGCAAATCACTGGAAGCTGAAGCTATGGGATTTAAAAATCTACCCAGATCAGCTAACATAGTGCGAAAAATGGTTATAGAAATAAATTACGAAACTCAATAATCAGTGAAATTTATGATAAAAAAATTATTGGACATGTTGTAGGAGAAAGATTTTCTTTATCCTTTGATGAATGGACGTCGCTACGAAATCAATGCAATTTAAATATAATTGTACACGGACAATTTTGTGTTTTTTGGAGCTTAGGCTTGGCACGGATATATGGCACATTACCAGCTGGAAAATGTATTGAATTATTGGAAGAAAAACTGGAAAAACATAAACTTAATTTACATACCGACATTGTAGCAATTAAGACGGTGGGCGCAAGCATGATAAAAAAAGTGGGCAGACTATTATCTGTAGATCAGCAGTTATGCTGTGCACATGGTGTGCAGCTGGCGGTAGTTGATGTGATTTATAATAAATTGGAAATTGAATCAGATCAGGAATATAATGAAGAAGAAAGGTTTTGCACAGAGAGTTACTCGTGCCAGGAACAAGATATTTTTGACAACGAAGGATTCCTTGAAAATGATCAGAGTCATGGACGAAATGAGATAACCGAAGCAAGTATTGGTCCACTGATAAACAAGGTACGAAAAATCATATCAATGTTCAGAAGGTCACCAACAAGGAATCATTTATTACAACAATATATCCGAGCAGAATTTGACAAGGACATTGTTTTATTAAGAGACTGCAAGACGAGGTGTAGCAGTCTTTTTTTAATAGTGGAACGTTTCTATTTACTTTACATTAATAGACATAAAAAATACAGATAAATCTCATGATGATATCTAAATGATACTTGATTTAATTACTGCTCTTGTACCATCTATGCTAAAGAAGCTTAAAGATGCAAATAGTGACATAAGTAAAAAATTATATGCAGCTCTCATTCTTCGTATGGAAGAATGCCGTACAGATCTAAGTGCAAAATTTACACAATGGTATAAGCAACGTCTCAGGAATAGATTATGTCACAGTTTCTTCTTCAATTAAATGCCGTAAATTAATAGTGGATTTGCTTGAAAGACTTGACGCTTCAAATCCTACTGCATTACTAACAGCTCGTGCAACTGGATCTTCTATTTCAAATGAGGTAACACTTGACATTGATTCAGATATTGCTTTAATAGCTGAACCAATTTCTACAAAAAAAAACCATTAAGTGTAGCCAATTAAATTTGAGACACTGGCATCAATAATTCAAAAAGAAATGTCTGTTTTTGTAAATGGAGGGAGACGTGGTGACTACCTGGAAAGATCATAGTCCTATTTAATGACGATAAAGCCTACTAGTGTAGAGTCTGAACGGGCATTTTCTTCAGCAGGACAATTTGCAACAAAAATAAGAAGCCGTTTGAACGATGAAACGTTGGACGAGCTGTGTTTTCTAAAGGCTTATTTACAGAAACAAAAAAGTGAGGCCATATATTTGTTAGTTTCATTATGTACTATTTTTTATTTGTTTTTTATGTTGAATTAAGTTTTGTTTTATTAAATTACAATATTAAACCAACTATTTATTTGTTTCATTATGTAATTTCAACTATGATAATGTGTACGTATTTTTCATAAATAGTCCAATCGTAATCCCGGGATCCCGGGATTTGGATAATGCAATCCCGTAGTCCCGGGATTGAAAATATGACACGGGATGGCAAACCCTAATTTGAAGTTAAATTAAAATTATTTTAGAAAATTAAATTTATTTTAAATAAAAACATGTTTAAATCCGTAGACATACAAATTCTACGAAATCTCGGTAGTTCTTATAATGTAATTTATTACAAGCATACAATTAGTATGATTTTACTTCATTTTAATTCTATATTATCAATTGATCTATATGCAATTGGTGTAATGAATTTTTTCAAAAAAGTTGCAAAATACATAATCTTGTTGTACTGATTTTAAATTTTGTGTTTGCAGTTAATTATTTACATATTATTGAAAAATTAAAGGTTTAGAGATCAAGTTTATGTTAGCATTAGAAGAATTAATAATGAAATTTTTAGTAGAAAATATATTCAGCGGCTAATGTTAATAGACTGGTGCCAATACTTTTTTGAAAAGAAAAAATTAATAACAGGCAGGGACCATACGGAAAATCAAAAATTAAACACGAGATAAAGTGAAATTCTGAAATGGGGGGGGGGGGGGGTGTTAGGGGTTGAAAGTGGTTTTTTGCGATTTTCGGCGAAACGTGACTTCCTAGTGGAAAATGTTCTTCGCGAAAGTTATAGATAATAAAAACATCTAAAACTTTCATATAACGCATTTTCAACATAACCTCCAATTTTTTGAGAAAATGGCGGAAACCCGATTTTTCAGTTTTAATTTTTCTCTCTCGTAAAAATAATTCAAATTACATGAAATTTTGTGAAAGTATACTTTCGTTACATTGAATAAGCACAATTTCTTCGGAATCTGGGAAATATGTAGTTTCCGATACATTTACAACTTTTGAAAAAAAAAACCAAATCTTCCACGGAAAATTTTATTGGCGTTTTTTTTCGACTTAAATATTCTATCTGAGCTCATTTTAACCGTTGAAATGTCTACTTTAAAATGATCTATATATGTTGATGGTTTATTTTTGAAGAAATCGCTTAAAATTGAGAAAAACCAAAAAACTTCTTTTCGGATTACGAATTTTTTAATTTTTTTTTTATGATTTTCAATTTTTTTTATTATTTACGTAAATAATGGATTAATTTCAGTGACAGAATTTACTTGAATGAAGAGAAGATTCTTTATTTAAATTATTTTTCAAAATAGTATGTTTGAAGTAGACGAAAATTATGAATATAACTTTCTTCAACATCTATTAGACCTCGAATATAAGTTCCGGTATCCCAGAGATGTCTAGCGATTTTTAACCTAAGTATTTTCTGTAAAGCATAGAATTTTTTGTATTGCTTCATCGAGCTTTTAAAATCAAGTTTAGTGGAAAAATGGTCACACATTTTGCTATACTCACTAAGGAAAGTTTAAGTATCGTCAACTGGTGGAAACATTCATTGTAGGATGATATGAAATCTCGCGTCCAAAAAAGCTACATGTTTGTTGATGATTTGGATGGATCTTAATCCTTTCCTTTGTTCGTTTCTGTCCGAATTAATTTCACAGATCATGTAGCTGATCGCTATAAACCCTGGTGACATTATCATGTATAAAATATTACAAAAAATTTTACGACTGCTTTATAAAAACATTTACATTCATATGTTTTTTTTCTCCCGTTTTTTGCTTTGGTTCGTGGAGATTTTTCACAGAATTCATGAATAATCGAGCTGATTCTTTGATAATTATTCAAATTGTCCTCCTTTAAAATATAGGATATTTCTTTGCAAAATATGATAATGCTGATGATTTTTATGTAGCCATCATCAGTTAACAATATTTCAGGACTTGTTTCTTTCAAATAACTTATGTCTCCAGGAAAAAAAAATGTTCTCCAAATTTTCAATATATTATGTACTTGCAATACACACATATGTATGTATATCTGCTGTCTGTTTTATAGTTTGTGGATAAATTTAGTGGTCTGAGCAGACTGCGATGCAATATAAGATAATAATTTACCGGGAAATCTCTTTCAGTCATTAAATCCATATGGTCCAGTCAATCCATAATATCCGCAAAAATGATTTTTTTTTTACCAGACGTCCTTTCACGTTACAAATATTCTTAGACTCATTTACCTCAAGGAGTGAGCATATAACGCTGTTATGCTGCCAAAATGAAAATCCTTACGGATTCTATCATTAATCTTTGCGAAAAATTATCATATGGTATGACATTCGGCAACTACCAAAACAGAAAGACGCCAATCATGATTGCAACCCTGGATGTATCATATATACTTAAAGCTATAGTTATTGGGTCTGGTGCCACATTGATTATGGGTCCCGTTGGAGAAAGCAAGAATAGTACGTATCCCTTATACTCAAATGACTTAATCGTGTATTATTTTATGCTAGAAGTGTTAGAATTAAAATTGGTTTACTGCAGGAAGTTTTCGTAGGTTCTAGGACATATGCTCAACTGGTATCTGAGACTTGGCTCAATCAAAATGTAATATATATATAGTATATATACGATCTCAGTCAATTTTTCTGTCTAATTACAATATTTTCCGAAACAATTTTATCACGTATTGACAAGATTTTTTCAGTCCCAACTTAAAGCGCAGCCAATTTAAAATTTGATTTTTTTTTCCTCTCTTTAGGATGCTGATTAGCAGCCACATTGAACTTCTGAAATAATTCTCTGCGAACGAATATGAATCCTGTCGGCAGTGGGGGATTCAGGGGGGGGGGTCGTGGGGGTCATGACCCCCCTAAATTTGAAGAAAAAATAGGGGGGGGGGGTCGTGGGGGTCATGACCCCCCCTAAATTTGAAGAAAAAATATTTAATTAATTGAGTGATTTGAAAAAACATATTTTTTATTTTATACTTTTTTTATTTATATAATTCAACTTAAAAAAAAATTTTATTCCAAAACTTAAAAAAATAAAAATTTATTTCAATGAATATTATTGTATGCATGTGATGTATGTGTATAGGTTTTTCTCGGAATTTGGGTTTCGGACCTCAGCTTTGGGTGATCCAAGAGAAAGACTTCCCAAGCCACGAAACAGACTCCCTCAGTACCACATCAGAGCCCTAACTTAACTTAGTCCTAACTCCTGTTATATTTCGGGGCTTAGCTTAGTCGAAGGCAATCACTCTACGCCGTTTCAGGAAGCTATTTTTTCTTATCGCAACTTCTATTTTCTTTACCTGTTTACAATTAGTGTTCAGCCTACCGCGGCGGACAATGGTTGAAATGAAATTTGATATTTTCATAAATATCAAACCATCGTCTTGCTATCGTGCATACATTGTTGCACCCACAATGTATGCCGCTCGCGACAATTTGCTGAAAGGAGGCTTTTTAGTGAAGACTTGATCGTTTAAATCTTCACCGAGTAAATTTTATGCGCCCGATATGTATGTAGGTATACATATATGTACATACATATCGTATTTTTATTTTCGACAAATCATAGATACTGAAGGTAAGATTTGTCGTGGGGCTTTTTTCTATTGAAACGACTTGGGTTGAAATTTAAAACTTTTATTTGTCCCAAGTCGTTCTATGGGAAATACTTTTTGTTTTTAACTGAGGAATTTGAATCAATTGCTGATGACAATTTCTTCGCCTTAAAGAGAGATAAGCCCCTTTTCAGGTAATTTTGGCATGTAACACTCCTAACATTCTAAAATATTTGCAGCGTTCTTATGTAAAACCACTGACATTTAAAATATGGACTGACTACGTCCATAGAAATACACTGCAGAAAGTAGGCTCATTTCTATATAGCGTTCTCTTTCGATCTAAGCACCAACTACTAATTCGCACGTCACATAGAAATGTGACCTAACTCAAAATTTGTCATTTTTGAGTTGATTACACCATGAAATTGGCATATTTCTATCTGATTGTTTTTGCCGCTAGATAGCGATAGTGTCACTTTTCTGTTACTTAAGAACAGATATATTCTTCATAGAACAGTGTGTCAGTGTCACTTTTTGAGTTGTGACGATCTTCATAACAAACGTAAATATGTTTTCGACATTTTAACAGTATTATTTTAAATTGTGTCACTTTTCCACAAAACAGCATTTATTTCTTACAAATTTTATTATGAGTTATGACATTTTTCCACAGAGTTCAAAGTACGGAATTTAATTCTTAAAAATCGTATTTTGAGTTGTGCCACTTAAAAAAAACTTGTAAAAATATTTATTTCGCAACAAAGAAAAGCGACACAACTTAAGAGGATGCGGGATTAACAGCTAACCTCGCCAACTGCGGTAACAAAATCTTAAAATTTCTTTTATATAAATCTTCAAAAATATATTTACTAACAAATTTAAGAGTTCAGACTATTTTTAGCAAACAATTACTACGTTAAGCTAGAATTAATTCTATGTACAGCTTTTCGCTTTTTCGCTCTCCTGAAAAGTTGCATTTTTTGAGTTGGGTCACTTTCCTATGTAACGTGCGAACTGAGAAAGGGCTGTAAACAATAAATAAATAAGTGGGTTTGTCGAAATAGATGTTTTTAAATTAATTATTTGGGTTAATAGAAATTCGAGAGGTTTCACTTTTCAACTTTCCGCCAATGGATTTTTCACCGACGTATGAACTATTTTTGACACAAAAAATTGTACCCGCATGAAATAGCATATCGAGCAGTCAATATTATATATGCCAGTGTGTAAAACTGAGAAAAGTTTGGCTTGAATGACTCCTGCAGTTTGCACCCTATTCTATTAAAAAATTAGTTTTTGTAAAAAAAAAGTATACTAACATCATCCACACCGCTTGTTCTGCCCGTAGTTAGAGCGAACACGCAAATAATGAAGAAATATGATTAAAGTTATAACCCTGGTTCAAAGTTAGTGATTTCGTAGCTTAATTTTTCCGTTCACCAAGCTTACTACACTGTAACTCGCACTCCAACTAGATTTTTTAAAATTTAATAAATGCCATAATTTGTAATTAGTACATAAAATATATGCCTGGTAATATTATTTCAAAACCACAATTATAATTTAAATTTATCTGTAAAGTTAAATTTAATATTGAATAAATGTGAAAGAATAAGTAAGATTAAATTAAATTTATGTTTAGAAAATTTTATTGTATCTGACAATGTACTCACCAGCTCAGTATTAGGCACTCGATCAAATTGGTTTTCTAATTTATTGAAGTTTGGAATTGGACTATTCTTTATTCTAGTGGATATACAGAATAAAGTGAGGTTAGTAATTCTGACTGCAGTCGATACCCACAGAAAGAATCTTTATTCGGTCGAGACCCGTAATAAAGTGGTTTATATTAGTAAATTTCTTATTCGGTCGATACCCGCAATAAGAATCTTTATTCGGTCGAGACCCGTAATAAAGTGGTTTATATTAGTAAATTTCTTATTCGGTCGATACCCGCAATAAGAATCTTTATTCGGTCGAGACCCGTAATAAAGTGATTTGTGTTAGTAAATTTCTTATTCGGTCGATACCCGCAATAAGAATCTTTATTCGGTCGAGACCCGTAATAAAGTGGTTTATGTTAGTAAATTTCTTATTCGGTCAATACCCGCAATAAGAATCTTTATTCGGTCGAGACCCGTAATAAAGTGATTTATGTTAGTAAATTTCTTATTCGGTCGATACCCGCAATAAGAATCTTTATTCGGTCGAGACCCGTAATAAAGTGATTTGTGTTAGTAAATTTCTTATTCGGTCGATACCCGCAATAAGAATCTTTATTCGGTCGAGACCCGTAATAAAGTGATTTATGTTAGTAAATTTCTTATTCGGTCGATACCCGCAATAAGAATCTTTATTCGGTCGAGACCCGTAATAAAGTGATTTATGTTAGTAAATTTCTTATTCGGTCGATACCCGCAATAAGAATCTTTATTCGGTCGAGACCCGTAATAAAGTGATTTATGTTAGTAAATTTCTTATTCGGTCGATACCCGCAATAAGAATCTTTATTCGGTCGAGACCCGTAATAAAGTGATTTATGTTAGTAAATTTCTTATTCGGTCGATACCCGCAATAAGAATCTTTAATTTAATCGCTATTCAAAATAAAATCTTTAATCTAGTCGATACCCAGAATAAAAATAATTATTTGAACTGTCAATTAAATAAAGTATTTAAACTGTTAGTAAAATTTATAGCACTTGGGAATAACACTGGGAAATGTTAATAAAATTTAGAGCACTTGGAAATAACACTAGGAACTAGAATACCAACTTGATCACTGCACTGCCAAACTGCAAAAGAGAACGAGTCAAGTCAGATTCCGATTTATATAGCCATGGGTTGCTCATGGCACCAAAGAACGGCATTCAAAGGCGCATGGCAAATTGGCATAGCAGCTGCACTTCGTTTTCTATTGTTTAAAATGCAACAAAAGAACAAAAAAAAAAAAAAAAAAAAAAAAAAACTTGTTTGTAAATTCTATTCAGTCAGAAATATTCGTTGCCTACTGAATTTTTTCTAAATAGATTTTTATTTTCAACTTACCAAGTGCAAATCCATTGTACTATCAATGTACAGTTGTTTCTGGCTGGCTCACTTCACTGCAGCGTTGATAATTTGAACTTTTGATGATAATTTGCTTTAGATCGACAGAAAAAATTACCATGCGTGAATGTAATGTACTGCCCGTAGACAGTTATCTGGCTCATCTCTCTGCGTATTTGTTATAATTTAGACCTAAAATATTTATTTCTTTAGGTCGGTATATACATGTGTCGACATGTAGTTTCGCTAATATTCAGGATTCTTATGAATCCTGAACATACTGCCCCCCGTTGAAAGGATGGAATTCCTTTCAAGAATTAAACTCCAATTATGATCAATCTATTAAATTTTAAGTTTAGGAAATTTATTCCAAGAAGAATGTATTTTTTTTGTAAATGCATTTTTAATGCAATGAGCCTAGCTGCCATATTAATGGTTGATCAAGATGACTTTGTAGTAAGAATGGAAGTTTGATCATTGTATTGCGGAATGCATTTTTTTTTTAATTATATGTGCATACATTAGTCTCTACACAATTGGTATGATTTTGATTGTATACCGGGGAGTATGAGGTTTTGAATTTTTCCCATGAATATGAAATTTTTGTTATCGAGTTTAACGGTAGTCATGATAATTTTGTGGCAAGAATGTACCTTTCAACATTCTTCTGAGGAATTTTTTTGTATATTAGTTTAATTTTTTTTGTATGTTCATAATTTCGAATATGCAATTGTTATAAATGCACTTCACTTTCGATTCTTGGTACCTGGTAATAAATTTGATTGAACTTTCCTCTCGGGTATGAGAATTCTATTATTGTGGTTGATAGAAGACAAATTATATATTCAAATGGAATAAATACAAAATAGCCTTCGGATTATTTAATGCATGTTGAGATATGTTGTGCTTATAAAAAAAATTAGAACGTTATTTAGGTTAAAGGAAGGATGGCTAATTTTGTAATTGGTCGTTTTAGCAATTCATTCGATAATTCGTCCTAATACCCAACCACATGCTAGTATATATCAAATTCCTTGATGACGACCAAATCTCCTATTCTAGGACTGGAGATTGGGTTTTTCCATGTTTGTCTGTTTGGAATGGATTAATGAAAACACATGGTATATTTATGCGAGGCATATGTTACCTTTGTTCTTCCCTTATGGTATGCAAATTTATTTCTTATGTGGACAGAAGGAATTGCAGACCTACCTGCAATGTTTTCGTGTGCATTACTTATAAATCTTGTCAAGTTACTTTCTTTTGGCAAGATTATTGGGTGCTCTTGTTCGTTGAATCGACGTAAAGTCCTACGAAATTCGCCTAAGCTGGAACTTTCATTATAAAAGGGTACACGAGCTTGATGTTGGCCGTTGGCGTTTTGACAATGAGTTTTTTTATGATAATCTTCACAATCTCGATCTGCTTTATACAGTTGTCTTCCTGAAATGACTTCTTCGGTCTCTCGAAATCGTAGTTGAAGTTTATTTAGTGAAGACGCTGTGGAAATTGTGGAAATACCTTTCAGATTCCCGAAAAGAATCCAACCGAGCGAACTATTTTGCGCGATTGGTGTTCCTGGAGGACCTTTTCGTAATCCTTCCAAGAGAATTTCTCCGTATACATCCGCTCCTAAGAGCAGGTCGATTTTTCCTGATTTGAAAAAATATGGATCGGCGAGTTGCAGATCACTTATATGACTCCATTCCTTGTTTGGAATGGTGGACGGAGGTAATATGTCTGTGATAGTGTTCACGACAAGAGCATCAATCGTGCTCACCTTATTCGAGGTTGAATAAGGATGTATATCAATTGTTACTTGTTTTTTGACATACATAGCTTCTGACTTTCCTAAGCCAGTGATTTGTATGGATGTGTTCATAATAGCCAACTGCAGCTTGCGTGCGGCGGCTTGTGTTATGAACGAGACTTGGGAACCTGAGTCAATCAACGCTCGCAGAGTAAACATGGTACCCTTTCTTGACGGAACTTTAAGCATAGCTGTGGCAAGCAAGGCTTGTGTAGTTCTTACTGATTGACTTGCATGAAGCGAGTGAATATTAGACGTGGAAGGTGAATTACAAGGCTGAACTCGTTCCAGTGAATTTGGTGTGGCCTTGAGTGAGCTCTGTGTATTTGTGCTATTCCTATGAAGTAAGGAATGATGCTTCCTTCCACATCGTTGGCATGTAAATTTGCTTGAGCAAAACTTTGAATTGTGACCTTTTGAAAGGCAGTTTATACACAAACTATTTGATGTGACGATTTTAAATTTAGCATCTACATCCAATTTTACAAATTTTGGGCATTTGTATAAACGATGTTGCTCTTTACAAAGTGTACATCTGTCACCAGATGACGTAAAGTGAGTTGATACTTTTGAAATCTGAGCTGGTTTATTCATTACATATGGTTTTGTGTCTGCGATTGCTTCTAAAGTTCGGAATCTTTTCC
The DNA here is from genome assembly GCA_963924295.1 of Dioctria rufipes. NCBI lineage: Eukaryota > Metazoa > Arthropoda > Insecta > Diptera > Asilidae > Dioctria > Dioctria rufipes. The sequence continues at coordinate 264,552,480 of OZ002741.1, read as the reverse complement.
CTAGAAATTTCTTTAAAGATTCAAGGGTGGGAAGTTCGTTTACGCTATTCACTTCTTGCTCCCATAAACGATGTGTCTCTGCTGGTAAACATTGCACTAGCATATAAATCAGGATTGTATCCCAGTGTTTAGTGGGAACTTCTAATGCTTCGAGTTCATAAATGCATTCGGAAGATTTGTCTAGCACAGTTTTTATTGCCTTGGCTGACTCTTGTGTTGCTTTAGGTAGATTGAACAGGATTTTTAATTGAGCATTTATTAATACTCGCTTATTGTCATACCTATTAAGCAATATCTTCCATGCGTTGTGGTAACTCGCGTTGGTCATTGGAAGCTGACGCAACAAATGTTCTGCTTCTCCAGAAATATTTGATTTTAAATAATGCAATTTTTGTACTGGAGATAACGCAGAATTTGTATGCACCAGGGATTGGAATAGATCACGAAACGACCTCCATGACTCATATGACCCTGAGAATCTTGGGATTGTGATGCTAGGCAATCTCAAAAACGAAGATTCATTCTCCGTGTTCGGTTTTGATTCCACTTTTGTTTCGAATGCATCTAGTGCATCTCTGAGAATACCTCGAAACGTGTAATATTTATTTTCCATGCTTGAGAACTGATCGTTTGCAAAATATTCGTATTTTTGCAGTTCGCTAGCCTCTAAAGGCTGAGTAGCTTGGAGAATTGTATAATGCGTATTCTTATAGTCGGACCAAATTTCGCTTAGGGCGTTTAACCGCTCAGAAATAAGTCCTTTCGTTCGTTTTTCTATCTCAGTTTTGTTGTAGTTATTGAACGATTTTTCGAAGATTAGAGCTGAGGTGGTTTGATTAGCGAGAAGTTTTTGCAGTGTAGCCATGATTGAAAGACTGAGAATATATACCACTAGACTTTATATCCGGCTCGAAGGACCATAAAATGTTCTGCCCGTAGTTAGAGCGAACACGCAAATAATGAAGAAATATGATTAAAGTTATAACCCTGGTTCAAAGTTAGTGATTTCGTAGCTTAATTTTTCCGTTCACCAAGCTTACTACACTGTAACTCGCACTCCAACTAGATTTTTTAAAATTTAATAAATGCCATAATTTGTAATTAGTACATAAAATATATGCCTGGTAATATTATTTCAAAACCACAATTATAATTTAAATTTATCTGTAAAGTTAAATTTAATATTGAATAAATGTGAAAGAATAAGTAAGATTAAATTAAATTTATGTTTAGAAAATTTTATTGTATCTGACAATGTACTCACCAGCTCAGTATTAGGCACTCGATCAAATTGGTTTTCTAATTTATTGAAGTTTGGAATTGGACTATTCTTTATTCTAGTGGATATACAGAATAAAGTGAGGTTAGTAATTCTGACTGCAGTCGATACCCACAGAAAGAATCTTTATTCGGTCGAGACCCGTAATAAAGTGGTTTATATTAGTAAATTTCTTATTCGGTCGATACCCGCAATAAGAATCTTTATTCGGTCGAGACCCGTAATAAAGTGGTTTATATTAGTAAATTTCTTATTCGGTCGATACCCGCAATAAGAATCTTTATTCGGTCGAGACCCGTAATAAAGTGATTTGTGTTAGTAAATTTCTTATTCGGTCGATACCCGCAATAAGAATCTTTATTCGGTCGAGACCCGTAATAAAGTGGTTTATGTTAGTAAATTTCTTATTCGGTCAATACCCGCAATAAGAATCTTTATTCGGTCGAGACCCGTAATAAAGTGATTTATGTTAGTAAATTTCTTATTCGGTCGATACCCGCAATAAGAATCTTTATTCGGTCGAGACCCGTAATAAAGTGATTTGTGTTAGTAAATTTCTTATTCGGTCGATACCCGCAATAAGAATCTTTATTCGGTCGAGACCCGTAATAAAGTGATTTATGTTAGTAAATTTCTTATTCGGTCGATACCCGCAATAAGAATCTTTATTCGGTCGAGACCCGTAATAAAGTGATTTATGTTAGTAAATTTCTTATTCGGTCGATACCCGCAATAAGAATCTTTATTCGGTCGAGACCCGTAATAAAGTGATTTATGTTAGTAAATTTCTTATACGGTCGATACCCGCAATAAGAATCTTTATTCGGTCGAGACCCGTAATAAAGTGATTTATGTTAGTAAATTTCTTATTCGGTCGATACCCGCAATAAGAATCTTTAATTTAATCGCTATTCAAAATAAAATCTTTAATCTAGTCGATACCCAGAATAAAAATAATTATTTGAACTGTCAATTAAATAAAGTATTTAAACTGTTAGTAAAATTTATAGCACTTGGGAATAACACTGGGAAATGTTAATAAAATTTAGAGCACTTGGAAATAACACTAGGAACTAGAATACCAACTTGATCACTGCACTGCCAAACTGCAAAAGAGAACGAGTCAAGTCAGATTCCGATTTATATAGCCATGGGTTGCTCATGGCACCAAAGAACGGCATTCAAAGGCGCATGGCAAATTGGCATAGCAGCTGCACTTCGTTTTCTATTGTTTAAAATGCAACAAAAGAACAAAAAAAAAAAAAAAAAAAAAAAAAAAACTTGTTTGTAAATTCTATTCAGTCAGAAATATTCGTTGCCTACTGAATTTTTTCTAAATAGATTTTTATTTTCAACTTACCAAGTGCAAATCCATTGTACTATCAATGTACAGTTGTTTCTGGCTGGCTCACTTCACTGCAGCGTTGATAATTTGAACTTTTGATGATAATTTGCTTTAGATCGACAGAAAAAATTACCATGCGTGAATGTAATGTACTGCCCGTAGACAGTTATCTGGCTCATCTCTCTGCGTATTTGTTATAATTTAGACCTAAAATATTTATTTCTTTAGGTCGGTATATACATGTGTCGACATGTAGTTTCGCTAATATTCAGGATTCTTATGAATCCTGAACACCGCTTAATTCGGATGTACTGCGGTGGCGACGACTTACGGCGTTGGATGTTTTGTTTTTTTGCTCGATTTAAGTTGTAAGAGATGACCCCCCCCCCCCCCCCCCCCTCATTTCGATGCTAGATCCGCGCCTGCCTGTCGGGTCATTCCATAGCAAATCGACCAATAATCACGAAAAGTGTGACATGACTATATCACCAATTTTTTTGGAATTTTACATACTTGGAGGGTTGGTGAAAACATATGAATTAAAAATGTTCCTTGTACAATGCGTATTTCGCGAGTTATGGCATTTTCAAAATTTCGCAAAAATGCTGATCTGGTCTTCTTTAAAAATTCATATATATTTTTCTATTTATGCTAGGACAATGAAATATAGTTCATTTGAAAGATAGGATTTCAAACTATCAAAAAAAAATCTTAAAAATATACGCGAAAAAGGACATCAAGGATAAGGATTTTATCCTTGAATATCTTGGATGGCGTACTTTTGATTTTGTTCATTTTTTTTATATTTTATACCTTATATTATTCACCAAAATATATTAAAATTACAACTTGGGATCTCAACGGGATCAAGGAGTAAAAAATCAAGGAAATTTCAGCAAGCTTACATGCACACAATGCGTTCTTAGTTTCTTGAAAATTTCATGAATGTTTCTATAGAAATTTATAACTCTCCAGAAATTTTCTGACTCATAATAACGATGATAAATGGTCTTAAATTTTACGGCATTTATAACACGCGTTAAAAAAATCCAAGTCGCCTTTAGGGATATTCAACTAGACGTGCACTTATATACGTGTACTCTTGGTCAATTTTCTAAGTACTTTCTTCTCTTGCGTAAGTCACAACCCTGAACTCAAAACTGCTTTCCTTTTGTAATGTCCCTATATCATAAACTCATAAAATCTACACATTTTCGTATTACCCTCGGAACCGAGAAGAATAAGTACATTCTTAACATCAAGGAAGGCGACCGAGATTCCATTGGCTGTATCATAAGCCATTGAAGTCCTTTTCGATAATAATTATTTTAGAGTGATATGCTTGAATATATGAAAGGTAACTCCTTGAACTATCAAAACTGCATCCCTCCTTGGAATGAGCTCTGTGGATATTTACTTGTAAAACTGTGATCGTGCTAAATAGACTGCCGAGGTCGAAACTTTTAATGAAAAGAAGTATTTAGAAATTGTTTATATAGTTAACTATACTCAGGTGAATGTAATAGTACACTGTCATGGAGATCGATACAAAAATAAATGTTTTTAAGAAAGTGTATTGTAATCCTTTCGAAAAAATACGGCATAATCCAAGGTCAACGGATTTAAGACCTGTTCAGCCTTGGATGACCGCAGTTGATTTGACATCAAAAATCTGTTCTGTGTGCAGTAAAGAGCTTCTTGAACAACCGGGTACATCAAGGACAGATACAGATGATATTCCACAATGAGAAAAGTTTGATGATGCGAATATTAATATGGATGAAGACGTTGATATTGAAATTTTAGATATGTAAGATGAAGGAGATGGTGCAAATAAAGCGCTTAGTGAAGTTGTAACACAAAGATTTAGTGATCAGCAGCGTTACAATCACTCAATGACTGCCTTCGGTATTTGGGGGAAGAACGATTTGATAGAAGGAGCTTTGCCAGAGAAAGTTATGTCCGGAAAAAGCTTGTTAAAACGAAAAGGATCATCTCATAAAGAATCCTCGGACTAAAGGATGAAACAAAGCGGCCATATTCGGAAGAGAACAAGATAGTTCTTAAACTGAAAGCAAAATATAATCAACAAGTGACAAAGATATCAGCTCTTTCATTTATACATTGCTCCCCGAGAATTGGAGTGTATAAAGAATAGTGGAAGAATTCCCTAATACGTCAACTTATCAAATAAAAAAACAAAAACGCTTAGAGAGTGATGACTTTAATCGTACATGTTGTTCGAATCAGCTTAATAGAAATATTGATACTGACGCCATTCAGGCAGTAGAAGACTTTTACTGTAAGGATGAAATAAGTCGAGTGATGTCCGGAAAAATAGTTTTTGTATCAGTAAAGGCTGGTCTTATAATATCATTTTACATTGGTGAAAACTCATATTTTCTTATTCCTAGATTGAAGGAAAAAAGGACCACGTACAAAAACGTTTAATATTGGGTAATTTAAAAGACATTTATCGCATTTTTAAAGATACGTATCCCCAAATGAAAATAGGATTTTCGAAATTTACGTCGCTTCATCCAAAATATTGTGTGCTGGCAGGATCTTCGGGAACACTTTCAGTATGCGTATGCGTAATACACTAGAATATCAAACTTATGATAGAGAGCCCCAGGATAAAACATTTAACTATTAATGAGGATCTTCAAATTCTAACTATTGGACATGTCTTGATTTGGAGATATGTAACCTCCCAAATGTCCCTTGATTTTTTAATAATGCGTCCAATATCCAGGATATGCAAGACTAAGAGGATGTTTGGAGGAAATTAAAAAAAAAAAAAACGGAATTGGAAGCATTACGTTTAGCCAATGGACCATCTATAGATCGGTCGAAATTGGAAAGAAAATGGGAATCTGTGGACGAATTTATTGATAGCTTTATCGAGTGCCTACCAACCTTACTTCAGGTTACAAAGTGTAATCTACAAATTGATGACATAGTCGTTATAAAGGATATATAAGATGATATACAAGGATTCCGTTGGAGTAAGTGCCAAGCTACAATTCATCCTTTCGGAATTTACTTTCGTACATAAGATAATAGCAATATTCAAAATACTAATTATAATTATTATTATAATTATAAGTGACTGCTTGCATCACAACACCATAGCAGTTCATCTTTTTCAGCGTTATTTAATTAGGTTTTTAACACAAAAATTTGCTACAGTTACAAAAATTTATTATCTCTCCGACAGTTCCGCTGCTCAGTATAAAAACAGCAAAAGCTTTTATAATTTGAGTAAGCATGAGGAGGAATTTCAAATTGCAGCCGAATGGAACTTCTTTGGTACTGCACATGGTAAAAATATCTGCGATGGTCTTAGGGGAACATTAAAGCGACTTGCAGCAAGGGCAAGCTTACAATGTCCATATAAGGATCAAATAAGTACACCAATGGAACTTTTCAAATTGGCTAAGGAAAATATAGCCTATATTAATTATAACTTTGTGGTCGCCGAAGAATATAAAAAGGAAAAAGTACTATTAAATAACGAATACGAAAGGATTCAACTAATTCCATCAACGCAGAAGAATTCCAATATAGTTTATATAAAGAAAAAAATATTAAAATTTACTTGTTAATTTAAGGGGTTAGATAGATACTTATAAATTAATTGAAATAGGTAAGTTTAATTCCAGTTTAGCGCGAAATTAATTTCGGGATTTAGGGTAAAATGCTTTATGAATAGTTATGTATGTATTATAATTAATTTGTCAAAATACAAAATATTAATAATATTAGAATGATCAAGAAAAATATACACAAGTTAATGAGGGATAGGAAGATGACGACTTTATAAGTGAGAATTGTGTCGAGTAAGAAATCGACGAAATTCAACCGGGACAATCCAAAAACACAGGCCATGATATCATACTTGAGAATACATGATTAATACGATGCAACGAGGAGACACCGTGGATTAGACCTATTGGGGATACCACATAAAACAAACTGCGCCTTGAACTCTACCTCAATGGTGGTGCGGAAAAGGGTTTCGCTACATTATGAGCAAATGTAAAATTGGTGAAACTTCCTTAATTTTTTACTCCTTGATCCCGTTGAGATCCCAAGTTGAAATTTTAATATGTATTAGTGAATAATATAAGGTATAAAATATAAAAAAATTAACAAAATAAAAAGTACGCCATCCAGGATATTCAAGGATGAAAAACCTTATCCTTGATGTCATTTTTCACGTATATTTTTAAGATTCTATTTTTTTTTTTGATAGTTTGATATCCTATCTTTCAATTGAGCTATATTTCGTTGTCCTAGCATAAATAGAAAAATATGTATGAATTTTTAAAGCAGACCAGCACAGCATTTTTGTGAAATTTTGAAAATGCCATAAGTCGCGAAATACGCATTGTAGAAGGAAAATTTTTAATTCGTACTTTTGTTTTCACAAACCCTCTAAGCATGTAAAATTCAACAAAATTGGTGATGATCATATCACACCTGTTGCCTATTTAATATGGAATGACCCAGTCTTAGATTTTTTGAGAATAAATCTCATTTAATGGTTGAATTTAAAATACTTCTTCCCAGGGGACATTAAAATGTTTCCACTCCTCTTTTCAATTCAGAACCAAGTATTCACCTCTACCTGGATGAATAACGGAGCCTTGATTTTCATAAATTTTAAAATGGTACTCTTCTTTGGTAGACATGATTTTCTTGACTTTCATTCCTTTTTCTACATTACCCCATGCCCTGTCTGATGGTATAATTGAATGACCTGGAGGAGGGAAAAATTAATTGCGTTTACATGGTGAATTTTAGGATGATCAGGATATTTGATCGATCCGATTTCGGTGGTCTTTGATCAGTTTCAAACTTATTGATTTAAATAATTCGTTTTTAAGATTGCTAAGCAAATATTATTTTTGCCACCATTAGTTGTTAGAACCTTCATATAGATATCAGACTTTTAATGTTCCACATGTTTTGTTTGTTATATTCATTTTTGCTTATTTGTATTTAAAATTTTTATTTAGTTTTTTAGGTTTTCCTCCTTTGTATTCCAAGAAGTTAACCAATTTCTTACATACTTTTCAGTGGCTGACTAGTTCATTAGTAAAATTCCCATAAAAATGAACTGATTTTGAAGCATGCACCTATATATATATGCTTGCACGGGGATTACAACATAATTACAATTACTTAGTATACTCTTATATTTTATGTTAGGAATAAAATTTCTTGACACCGATGATGGCGATGAAAAATATGGTAAAATATTACAGTGCTGATAAAGCTCCGTAAGCCCCGGTATCTTAGTTGGCGCTAACTACCATCATAGCCCTGCGTTTTTCCTAATGACTAGTTTTCTTTCAACTATTATGGTTTCTTCTCCTCTATATTACCTACTACGCTAGATATCGAATCCCTAATCCCCTTTTTCCAATAGCATCAATGACATGAACTAACTCGAAAAAGGTGCGCTTTTCTTAATAAGCGCCAGATTGCAGCCCCATAATTGGGAGATAGGTGCTCCAGGCTAATAAACTTGTACAGTAAAGAAAAAATAATTCAAGAAACTTAAGCAGAGCCTTGGAATCTATATACTTCAAAGAGGAGTGTAAACACAAGGCTCTGAAAAATGAAATAGCTGAGAGGACAATAGCAACGACGAAACCACGGTGAACATTTAATAAGGCCGTAGTAATTATAAATTTGGACAGGAATTTAATGACATTTTTAATTAGCGGCAGAAACGAAATACTTCCAATGAACTGTTACTATATATACACAAAAGCACACCCAAAATTATCCCCAGAGTTTACGAATGTATTAGTTTGCAGTACATAGTCCACATACATATTTTAACACAGAAATGTAATTGAAAATTCGTACATTACCTACTCTTTGATACTTTGGTCTTTGATTAATTCATTGAAGTGAATGTGAGGGTAAAAATAAAAGGGTCATCCATGAATTCTTTGAAGTGAAAGTAAAACTTCATTTGAGCATTAATATAAGCTGTCTATGAATTCTTTGAAGTATAAAGAAACATTACGAGATCGCATACTTTATAAGATATCATCCGTCGAAAAATTCTTTAAAGAACAAATAATGACTGATTTCAGTCATGAACTAGGAAATTTAAAAAGATAGAATTCCCTAATGCAAAAACTTTTATTACTTCATTATTATTATACAGAAAGTTAACTTTTTTGAAAGCTATCTCCAATACATAAAGAACTTCAAAAATTTTGAAGCCTTTAACAAATTCCTTAATGGTACTACAATCTTTTTCATATTTATGTCATTTTCACTGCCTGAATTTTCAATTGGTGCATCCCCATTGAATAGGGTATACCTACCTATACATATACCTATACATATACATATGTTTAAAATCCTGAGACATTTTTTCTGATAAATTTGAATCGGACAGTAATTTCCTTCAATACGTAATGTGAGAGATTTTTATGAAAGCCGCCTTTCAGAGACAATCTTGAGCTACTTCTTATCTTAATTTCTGTAGAAATTCTTAAAGTAGTCATACGTATATTTTCATGTGACTTTAATGCACAAATATTCTTTTCCAAGGTTATTACAATTCAATTTCTATACTTTGGTTTTTTTTTTTTTGAAAACTTTTTCTCAGTCCTTTACCATTTCTACCTTTTCCACAGTGTCTTGAGAATTCATAGCTTTCTTCAAAGTTCCTGGAAATATATGGGAAAATAAAAACTTTTACTCTACTTCTATTTATTCTAATCAAAATAGATATTACTTCAATGATCTTCTTTGAGCACCGTTTCCAATCAAACTTTAAAAATTCTCTTCAACCCCTTCTTTAGTTAACCATTTTTATTTTTATAAAAAGTTGAATAAAAAATTCTATATCGCACATTTTATGTGCAACGTTTTTGATATGCACAATGTATTCATGTGAACTGCTATCATTCATAACGGAAGAGTTTTGAAGGGTTCTACAAAGTTCAAGTTTTCAAAGGTAAAGGGATAAACTTTGTGAAAAGTTACTGGAAGTGGAAAACACGGTGGAGAAAAATTGTCCCTTTGCAGTTCTTTCGAAAGTAAAAAAATAATCAATTGCTGATAGTTAATATTTTACTCTTAGCCAAAGTGTTTTTTCCTATTTCTTTTCCTTTCCTGACCTGACATCGACTTAATCTCTTTAGACCCCATTCGATTTTAGTGAGATCATTTTGAATTTCGATGATTGAAAATCTCATACAAAAGTATTTACGGGTTCGCTGATTTTAACAATTTTTTCTCTTGAGCCTCTATAACCTCCTTACTGGTAAAAGGGTATGGATCTGTAATGAAAGATTGTCCTAATTTTTCTGCGTCCAGAGCTTATCTATAGTTGTTTGCGCATATTTTCTGAGAACTCTTCGTGACCATATTAATTTAAATGATTCATTACAAGATTGTAGTGATATTTATTATGGTACTAGAAAAGAGTTTTCGGAACTCAAAAAAGTAGACTCAATTTTGGTAAAAAATTTAAAGTAAGATTGGGTCAATCAAAAATAGGCAATCATATAAACGATTTCAAATTGGTAGCCCACAACCCATCACTCAATTTACAAAAAAAATTACAAAAAAAAAAAAAAAAAAAAATTAATGATTGATGTAATCAATAAATAATAATAATTCAGAAAACTATGTGAAGCATTAATGTTCTTCCTTTTCTTTTTTTTTACTAAACTATAAGTGTTTAATAAAAACAAATACCTAGTTTGTTTCCTATTTTCTTATCCATTGTTCCCGTTGATATTTCCTTTTCCCCATTTTTTTGTGTAAGAGACTTTACTTCAAAATGTCACCCGTTCCAACTTTTTTTTCAATCCTTTTTATGAAATTTTGAACAAAATCCGCGACTACACGTTTCAACACACACTTCCATTAAAAAAAAACTGAACGCCCACAAAAAATCTGGTTCTACAGTTTCGTTTCCTTCCGTGACATTAGATACTCCGAATAAAATATTTAGACGTTACCCCATCCGCCATTTCGTTTGCAATGCTTACGGTCGGTAGCAATAAAGTCCCTAATATAAATGTGACATGATTATTTTAAGGCTTATAATAACTAAATCTAGCTGAGAAGTATGACAGGAAAGCTTTCGGTTCCCCACGTATTGAATAATGAATTCCGTTGTTCACTTACTACGCCCAGTTCTCCGTGTTTTTACTTACTGCAGAAAGCAGGATGGCTTTCCGTTGTACACGTACTGACTAGCGTGTTGTTCACATACTATTACTATGTAGTTCTCAGTTTTTGACGTACTGGATATTTTTAGTATCCCACACAAACCAGTTCAGTTCAGAGTATTAGGATCGGATGGTAAGGCCTGAGACACATTCACTGTATTAACTTCGACTTTGCAGTAGCCGTTGCAGTAAGACATCACTGCACATGTGTGCCACATTAACTGCAGCATCGTCATTTTGACGTACAAATTCGGTTAATCACGCTAATAGCTTCTTTCCATTATTTTGAAACAAACTGTTGCTATCGCCAACTTAAACATTACAGACTGGAAATGTTTCGTTTTTCTATATAATGGCCTCTAATATTTTGGTTGTCAGTACTGAAAAACTCGTACCAACTTTGAAATTTCTCAAAGTCGAAGTTAAAGTTGCATTTACTGCTGCTACAACTGCATTTATTGTGGCAGCTTCAAGTTCAACCAAATAAAATACCACGTGAAGTCAATGAATTCAAAGTTGAGGTCAAAGTTACTGGAATGCATGTGTTTTGTTTCAGACTTTAGGTGAGAGGTTGAATGTGATCTGGAGTCGGATTCTGTAAGTCGGAGAGTTTGGGAACTTGGGAGATGAGAATTTTCGTTCCCCCGATAAAAACTCTCCTAATTCTCCATTCGCGGTTCTCTAACAAACTTGGCGATTTAGGGAAAATGTGAGAAGTATCGCAATATTAAAAGATGGCTAACTCTGCGTGGGAGGCTCTAGAGCATTGAGGGTTTTTCGTACGGATTGAGGGTCTGAAATACAAAAATATAAGTGAACAATTTCTGGGGGAGGTGTTTTTAGGGAGGGGGGGGGGTCGTACCACTTCTCATTGGTGGTTGACCAAATTACGTCATGTTTGGTATGAAATTATAGAAAAAGAAACGGGTAATCGAGTGGTATATTTTTTGATTATTTTAACTTCATAACTAACTTTTACTGCCGAAAGACGGATTTTTTGCACTTGGATTATATACAACCCAGTTCCTATGTTTTGCATATATTTGTTCCGTACTTTGTTTCACATCCATTGGGTAATCCAAGAGGAGTATTCTTGATGCAGTATGCAAACCGGATTTTTAGGGAGAGATATCTCTTTGCGTCTTTTCACCTCACCCTATAAAACCGGTTTGCATACTGCATCAGGAATACTCGTCTGGGATGGCCCATTAGTAGTCTGTTGTGAACATTTTTCTCATGGAAAGCGAATTTCTACGCTTTATCAGTTCTTCGTAATTATGAGTTGAAAATATGTCCATTTTTGTATCAAAAGACGGCTTTTTTTCATCGTAAGAAGGACTGATTCATTTCTTATACAGTTTTCTCCAAAACCGTTTACCGGATTCAAAAACTAATTACATATCTAATTAAAGAACAAAATGTAAATGCGATTTCATCCTACATAGAATCTTTGGCGTGCATATTTAAAATTTTTATAGCATCTCTTTTGTACTGGAAGCCGACCAAATTGACCATTTTCTTGCGGCAAATGCGGAAAGTGTGTTCACTGTGGGCATACTACTGTATTTCAAATGCATTCAATTTTTGCGTGACATTTCCTTAACGTTTAATCCGACATTGATCCGTTCATTCTGTTCCAGCAGTTACAGTTACGACTGATTTGTCGACTGCAACTTGATTTTAAGTCAAAGTCGACGCTGAGGTGAAATTTGTAATTAAATTAAAGCTTCAACTGCTTGAACAAACCAAAAGTCCCGAGCTCTGTGATTGAACTGAAGTTGGCCGCAGCCAACACCAACTTTGCACTTTGAGCAAAGTTTAGTTTCAGTCGCAGTCACAGTCGCACTCGAAGTCGAAGTTGCAATTGTATCTTCCCGAATGCATTTACCATTTGGGCAAGTCGACTGATCAGTCATAATTGGAATTCAGGCCTAATTTAATTTAAAAATTCCTAGATATCATCACAAAGGACAATAAAAGCAGACAATACTGTCAGATGAGAAATATTCTTCATACTTCTCCACAACTAACACAGCCGAGAGTTTTGTTCCCAGAGTTACAGTATTCCGAGTGGAGAGTTAAGGCTAAAACACAATGTGTGCGACATGACAAAATGCTGTAAAAAACGCCGTGCAAAACGTCGATGAAAATACAATGGGAGCGAAACAAGCGCGACATGAGCTGTCAATCCTCAATTAAATTTATTCTGTTATTTGTGTTCTAAACTTAGATCATAAAACGAAAGGATAGGCTACCTTAAATAAAATTCGTGTACGTGTGATAAGCAATTTTTTTGTGGACACGGGAGGGAAATGACAAGAGGGCTGGGTTTTTAGTTTTTGTCAGTTCGATATTTCTGACATTTCTCATTTGTCATTTCTTAGGTCGGGTGTTATTTTAGTGATTTGTGAGTTAAAACATTAATAAAAGTGTTTTATAATTTTGTGATATTGAAAAACTGGTAGAAATAATTTTTCTGTGCAAAAGATTTGTTTTAATCGAGACTCCGGAGTCTATAATTATGTTGGTGAAGTGCACTGTGTTGTGCTGCAGAAACAAGCGGAGTTTGTATCGTGGCAAAGGATTTTTCAAGTAAGTTTAAAAGTTTTCCTAATAAATTATAGTGTTTTAAGTAAAATAAAACTGAAATAGTTATAAAAATAAACAGCCGTGGTAAAAAAATTAACGTTTTCCAATGCCGGTTTGTTTGCTTACAATTGAATTGTCATTGGGGCTCTTTTTTGATGTCCGTCAAGCAAAGGCAATGACAAGAAATATTATCAGCAAATAAATGGCGTACTTTTCTTCCATTTTTTATTCAACCAACTTTGCTATTTTCCACGGCATTGTTATTTGCTGATATTTTTAATCTATCAAGTCATAAATGTGATTGCAATGAACGTATAACAATACATATGAACGCAACCTAAAATCATAATTTTGCTAAACGGACCCTATACGTGCGACAAATTTCAATTTTCATTTAAGTTCGACCACAACGTCAAACGATGTCGTCAGCATTGTATTTTATACCATACACCGCCATTTTATTACAACCCAATTAACAACGTTTTTTACGGCATATTTGTCGTGTCGCTCACATTGTGTTTTAGCCTTTAAGTCTCAAAAGAACTCTCATCTCCACAACTCCAAAACTCTCCAAGTTAGTGAATCAGGCACCAGGTGAGCCTTCATTGCCCTACTTATACTATCGGTTCTAAAAAGTAACTATGAATTATAAACCGACGGAAAATTTCATATTAAAACCTCACAAATGTTTCGCTATACACATGTTCGTTACACATTAGGGAAAATGTAAAAATATAGGTATAATTCTATTTTTTTTTGTTAAATTCAAATAATTAATTAATTAATTTTCACATAAGTGGATTTTTTTTTATAATAATTTCCCCCAACAGCCGAACTTATCGCTGCAGTACCTTGTTGAAAATCGTCAAATTTCGATATACATATGTCGTACGATTAGTTTACTTACATATATCTTCGTGTGATTGAAATTCTTTATAGGTTAACTGAGTGGGAGTTTCATGTCTTTTTATTATATTTTTCATACAAGTAGAGAAGTGCACCGAAATGGAGCGAGTGTGAAACTATGTACAATAAGTCCGTGATTGAAATGTGCCATTACAATTTCAAAATTATAAATGATCGGGCTCTAATGTTCGCCTGAGAGCTAACAAATGAGTAAATTTCATATGCTATTCATTTTACATTCTTTATAATACAAATATAGGTATGTATAAAAATGTACGAGAAACGACGGAATGGGTAGGATGATTCTCTTTGATAGGGTAAAAGTGCTATTCCATTGACAATGGAGGTCCTTGCATCAGGATAATCGCATAATAACTGATGATTTTTGTTAAACTAATCATTGTAGGCTTTTGATGTTTACCCGTTGGCTTATGATCCATACAGCTAGGTAGTACGGAAAATATGTACGCATGCACTTAGAGAAAATTATTAAAATTGCCTTGTTTTAATAATGTAATCATTTTCATTTTCTAATCTTAGCCGTTTCAGATTATTAAGGCTTACATTTTTGCGATCGTGATACTGCTTAAATTTACGAATATTCATGAATGCTGCCATAATTCCAACACTTTAAGATATCAGACTTTCAGTCTTTGAATTAATCTTACACAAATAAGAGTACACGAAAAGTATTTGTTTGCATTTATTCACTTCATAAGAGGTGAAGACTTGATATTTCGAGGCAATAGCTGTTGAATGAGTAAAAACTCGAGTTCGTAAGTGTTTTTTTTAATGCTAGTAAAAAGTAATAGAAGCATGTACTAGCTTTTTTTCGTGGCATCCAATTAATGATAGCAGAAGCTATCCTCGGAACAGTAACAAAAAGAACAAGAGCAATAACAAAAAGAAATCGGTCCAAAAAGCGACCAGTCAACCAGAATGCTCCACCTAGGATAGAAATAATTGATGTTAGTTATCACCAAGCTTAAGAAAAAGCTGAAGGTACCAACAGAGTTTCCGCAAATTTACCCAAACCAACTACGTATCAGCAGAAGTCCTACGTACTATCCTGCAACATGATGTGGACAAACGAAAGAACAATCTCTTTCTGGAAGAAAGGAATCATCATAAAGCTCCCAAAATATCTAAGGGAATATTCTAACTGGCGCGAGTGCTTTCATGTCTTTGCGCTAAAATACTTTTCTTTTTTTAAAGGTACTCTCTGGAAATATGTCTGTTATCCTATTCGCCAAAGTATTTTGTTGCTTGAATAATAAACGAATCAAGCAATTAATCAGGTTTATAATTACTGCTACAAAACAATGAATGC
The DNA here is from genome assembly GCA_963924295.1 of Dioctria rufipes. Lineage (NCBI taxonomy): Eukaryota > Metazoa > Arthropoda > Insecta > Diptera > Asilidae > Dioctria > Dioctria rufipes. Next base: position 264,536,815 of record OZ002741.1, on the reverse strand, counting down.
GAACAATTACATAAATAAGATTTTACTCTTCGTACTAACTGTAAGAGATCGCAAGCCTTTCTCAACGCGCAGTAGCGTCAGAATAATAATTAATAAGCTTAATAGAATAATCTACACAGACATTACATACAACTAAAATATAAATGGGTCACCTGCAGGAGCTATATGAAATTAATAATAAATGTAGTGCAAATCAGGCAATTGAGATAAAGTTTATTTTGGAATGACGTGGAAAGCGATAGCTTTAGGGATGCAAAACAATGACAAAATAGATAGCGACAGGTGGAGACATGAACACAATCCAAAAGCAGAAATGAGCATAAATTCAATTATGACGAACCAGAGTTGAACAAGGAGAGAAAAACATAGACGACTTTTACGTGGATACTTAAATTTAAGGTCATTCGCCTTCGGGCACGATACAGTTCTCATGTAGTAACGATTTGATATAATTTGGAAGTCGTTAGTGTATCGTGCACCTATTCTATTATGAAATTTCGTATACTGTCACGATACCTGAACGATAACTGCGCATATCAGTTTGTTCACGATAAGCATACAAGGAGCAGATTTAATATGAAAATACTGGAAAGAGTAGAAGATTATCCCTAATCTAATTAATCGGAATATTGTCGAAAGGATATCAAAAGGAAAAGCTGAGCCGAAATATTACGTAAAAATCCATTAAGAAACCCAATTCGATGTTATTAAGATATGTTTCGCAGATATAATGAATTTCGTGAAATTTATATTTTGCTTTTCTAGGCCTAACTGTTTGTAGAAGTTCAAAAAACAACTCTTTAAGTAGATATTCTATATACGGTGTGACTTCCATAATCCAGCTAACCATGTCAGGAGATGTCGAAGGGAAGAAAACTCTTTATAAGACATAGGATTCACTCTATGATGGGGTGATGAGGTTTTGTGTGTTTAAATATGATATGGAAAACTTGTATTGATGTCGTGGGTTTTGATAAAAATAGTAGCATAGATGACACAAGAACTAGATGTCGCATGCAATACCAAAAAAAGTATACAAAATTTATACATATGGCTGGGTGGTCCATTCCGGAATGGACCACAACATTTGAAATGATGTATAAGTTGAGTGATTAATATTTTTTCATATCTGGAGTGTTGAGGAAGTTGATCAAATATATACAAAACTGCTATTATAAAACATTTGCTTTCGGCACGCTCTAAAACATGTTATGGTCCATTCCAGAATGCACTACCCATTTCACAATCTGTATACTCTGCTCTAGTATGCCATGCGACATCTAGTTCTTGTGCCATCTATGATAGTAGTTAAATGATAAAAAAAAAACACTGAGTTGAAATTTCGTATCTATTGTCCCATGGAGAAAGGAAGGGAAGAAGGAGACAAAATGATTGATCGTTGGAAGGCTGCAAGGACTAGCTAAGGATTACTAACAAATTTGAAATCATCTCCTCCATACAAAATCACTGTTGCCTCGATCCGATGAAGAGAAGGCCACAAGTTTTTCTTAGAAATTTACTGGAAATTTCTTCCTCCGAATTTTTATGCATTGGCCGGTCCGGGAGCAGTGTCTCGCTCGAATATAAAATCTAATAACGATGTACATACTGTATCTGAAAATAAGTCTAGTCGGCCAACAAAATGAATAAAAATTCTACCGAAACACTGTGTGAATTTCTAAAAAAAAAACAAAAAACAATTGCTTCTTGCTTGTGTGTCTACGCTCATAAAAATTGTTGTCGACCTTCAAAAGTGCGTATGAATTCTAAGGAAAAATTTTTCAGTAAATTACTAAAAAAAAATTGCGGCCTTTCCTACCTGATGTAGGAGGCATCGTTGTTAGATTTTATATTCGAGCGAGGCACTGCTCTCGGCCCGGCCAATGCATAAAAATGCGGAGGAAGAAATTACCAGTAAATTTCTAAGAAAAACTTGTGGCCTTCTCTTCATCGGATCGTGGCAAGGCAATAGTGATTTTGTATGGAGCGAGGCATTGGTGGCTTACCCTTTGGGTACGTCATCAAGTGCCAAGTCGAGGCATCGTCGAGGCATCGTTAATTTTATATTCTAGAAAAGCGTTGCATATTTTTGTTCTACGTGTCCAGTCTTTGCATGTTATTAGTTTGTCTATGCTATAGCGATTTATAATAAAGGGTTTTCCAATAAGAGGTGTTATTTTAATTAGCCCGCTATTTCGGTAGATGTCACTTTTGGAGCTGTCATTTTTTGACATTTGACAAGATACACGATTCAACAACGCACTGAAATTATTAAAATTCACTATAAAAATGGTGAAAATGTGGCAGAGACGGTTCGTAAAACTCGAACATGTTTGGGTCATCGTGAAGCACCTTGTCCGACCGCAATACAGAAATTGGTAGAAAAATTCGAGCTGTCGGGACAAGTTAGTGATGTGAAGAGTAAAACCCGTGCACGTCGCTCAAGAGGGGCTGAGAATATTGCTGCTGTAGACGAAAGTGTTGAAGAAAACCCAGGTTTGTCCATTCCTCGTCGTTCTTTGGAATTAGGCATTCCACAAACGTCATTACACCGTATTTTGCATAAAGATTTGGGTCTAAAGGCTTATAAAGTTCAGTTAACACAAGAACTCAAGCCGGCCTATCATCAACAACGTCGAGTCTTTGCTGATTGGGTCCTTGAAATGTATGGAAATGATCCGGAATTCCATCGAAAACTCATCTTGAGTGATGAGGCCCATTTCCACCTCGATGGCTTCGTCAACAAGCAAAATTGTCGCATCTGGGGCTCGGAAAATCCAAGAGTTATTGTTGAAAAGCCTCTCTATCCTCAACGTGTAACTGTTTGGTGCGGTTTATGGTCCCGCGGGGTCATTGGACCTTACTTTTTCGAAAATGAGGCTGGAGCAACAGTTACGGTGAATGGATTTCGCTATCGACAGCCACTTTGCGATTTGGTTATGGGAAATTTTATGAAAAGGATATGGTCCTGTAGGCGTGGTTGTGGTGGTCATTTGGCTGATGTTACTTTCCATTATTAACGGCATACCTTCCTCTTTATAATGAAATAAAGATCCGATCATTTATCTAAAAAAATGGCATTTTTCTTTGAATATCAAAATAATACCTCTTATTGGAAAACACTGCTAAATTCGAAATGACACCTTGAACCACCCATCTTTTCCTTATACAATATCGTGGACTAAATAATTTTTGAGTACAGGAAAATAATGTCGTTTTGTACTCCCACACTGTATGAAACGTATACTCTTGTTTTTTGAAACAATAATAAAATTTCAGGAATTCCTAAGCACGACTTAGGCATAAAAGAGGAAATTTGAAAAATAAGGAAAATAAACCCATCAAAATGAAATATTATGGTAGGAAAATAACTTTTAAGAAACAATCCCTCTGAGGGCGAAAGTTATAGTAACTATTAAGTTAGTATATTAGATAGGTTAGACACCTGTTCAGATACGCAAGTTGCGCTCCTAGTTCTTTCCTCTCAAGTCTTAGGGACGAAACTATTCTGGAGCTGCTACTCGAAACTCCAGCTACCGTCTAAGGAAAACCAAATAACATTGGTTTATGTTCCTGGACACCAAGGAATAGACGGCAATGAAAAAGCGGACGAACTGGCTAAAACCGGGGCTGAATACCCGTATACTGGTTCCTACCCGACATTTGGCCTACCCAAAGAGCCACTTTAAGGAGGAACTGCTTAAGTGGGAAAACAGGCAACGGGATCTCCTTGGGCGTAGCGCGCCCGTTATAAGCCAGGCGATGAAATTCTTCAGCTCCACTCTTCTCCAGATGTGACAACTAATTGGATTTAGCTGACAGCCGCTCAACTCTATGCTAACGCAGTCACTGGTCATGGCCCCTTCAATCACTTCTGGAAGAAGATAGGCAAATCTGACAGTGAGCTATATGGACTGTACGAAGAGGAAGATGAAACTTCGATGCATGTTATATGTGCGTAAACTGCGCTTGCAGGTGTATGGCTGCAAATCACTGGAGGAACTTATCTCTCCAAATAAAATCTGCAATCTAACCCCGAGAGCAATACTCGAGCTAGTCAAAAGACTCGATTTTATCTAACCAATTTAGAGGAAGGCACAATAAATCAACTGTGGTCGCGGTGCCCGCAATGTCCTGGAGGTTAAGTTACCCCTACTCTTAACTTTACCATTAATATTTAGATAGAGTAAGTTATCGATTCGAAACAAATACCTAATTAAAGTTAGCAGGTAGCTTTGTACTAGATTTTAATTGTCCGAATGTAGGTTTCTTAATGCTTATCTTAGGGAATATTTACAGCACTGCGGTTTCGATAAAATACAGATGGTGATTTCATATTTCGCCAGGAAAATATTAGTTCAGAATGTCATATATAGATAAGTCGACAGGCTATTTGATTCTAATTATACTTGCAAACGGCTTGGAATCTGGTGAAGTAAAAATCGTTATTCTCATAACGGATATCCACGTAATTATTGTAAAAAAAAAAAAAATTGAATTTTTATCATTTGGCGCGCGATACAATAACACATGCTCAATATTGTGTGCAGCACTCTGTTTAGAGTGGAACAGTCTAGTTGGACAAATTTATTTTTTTAATAAAGGAGTTTTGAAAATTTAATTTAATTTAATATTAAAATTAAGAGAAACATTGTAGGTACCTAGATACTAATTATAAATAATGCAAAAAATAAAACAATAAAATAACAAATTTACAATAATATAAAATACTTGTACTATAAATAATAAGCTAAAATAAAACAACTATAAAATTAAAACCTAAATTGAACTAAATTTGCAATGCACATATAGATTATTTCTGTACATTAGGATTTATAGAAAATTAAATATAATTAATATCATCGTCATCATCACCATCATTATCATCATTTTTCCTCTTCAGTAGAATCATTTATTAAATAATCCTCTTCAATAACAGTATTCCTAGTAGCTAGTATACTCTGACGGACATTTATTGTAGGAGAAATAAGTAAATATAATACTTCCGAAGGGAATGTTAGGTTTTTTTGTTTTTTTTTTTAGGAATAACCCTGAGGCTAGTACCACGAATAGTGATTTAGATAAAGTGTTCTAGTATCATTTGTAAGTTTATCAATGTTTGTCAAATTTATGTCATATTCAGAAGATAATGCTTTGAATAAGAAACTTAAGTTTTTTTTTCAGTGGTTCATACAATCCTGTATTTTGACTACTCAATTCGAGATTCCCAAAACACCAACGGTCAGTATTTCCATTTTTGAACCATATTCTGGTTTTGGTTTGTCTACAATGAGCCCCATTTCAACTAACTTTTTTTTATGTCACGGCGATAGCTAATGTTTAACAAACATTCGAAACATCGAATCCAGGCATGCAATGCAGACAAACCAAAACCAAAATTATTCTTATTGCTAGCAAAATTCCCAACCTCATCATTCATACTTTTAGGAGTAGCTCCGCAAATATAGCATTTTTGTGATGAAGAAGCTTTGGTTAAAGCATTACACAATTTTCCATCAATCATGTTTGACAGACATTTCATTATCAGTAACATCACATATTAATGGAATTAATTGGTTTATTTCTTCTAGCACTTTATCTGTTTCTAATACAGTAAGCTCACTACTTTCGTTGAAAAAAAAACTGAATAAGCCAAAAATGCAAAGTCGACGGAGATCGAGGATTTTTTCAATTAATGTCGTTACCAGTATATAAGCGAAGTGAAACAAACGAAAATAATATAGAAAAATTCATTGGTTTCGCTACTGTTTGTGAATTTCTGTTTTTGTGCTATGCCCGGAACTCCCATCACATCCCCATTTACTAACCAGGATGAGCTAAAAGGATACAAATTGTTGATGACTTCAACTGGTGCAGTTAAAAGATATTCAGCCATTTTATCAGAATTGCATGTAGTCTGATTTTTGCACGCGTTTCTGTCACAACAATTTGCTCTTCGGGAGAACAGCATAGTGCTTTGAAATTACCTGGTATCCCGCTTTCATACTCCCCTTTCGTGTATGCTTACAAGAATGACTATTTGAATTTGAATCGACATAATAAGCCAAAGCTTCGTCACTGGTCAAGCACCGACTACAACTTATCCGTAGACTGCATTTCTTTTTTTTTTGTATTACATAAATTTTCTCAGGATTTTTACTGACTTCTCTAATCACACTAGCTGCGTCTCTATTGCCCGACAATCGCATCGAAATTACTGCAGCGGTTGTTAATTCAATATCACTTCGAGATTGGATGACATCATCGAGTCGTTATCTTTTTGTTTTCACTGAGCAGTTTTCAGAATATTTTTTCGTCTGCCTGTAATATTTAATCCTTTCGATGTTGATGGCTGCACTTTGTACCGAGATACCTCAAGCTTCACCCCATATCCACTCAACCATTCGGAATATTTACTGAGAAAACGCTCCCGATTTCTTTCACAAGAAAACCATTTTTCAACCAATTTGGCAGAAAATCTGGAAAATATTACTTTAATATCTCTCATTGAATCCGCACTTATATGAGATAGACCAATCTTAGATGAAATGAACTGAAACAGATGAGAGTTTCTTTTTTTCTTTAATTGATTCACTCATTCTTCAAATAAATCCTTTTTTGAAATGGTATACTAAAAAACGAAGAAAAAATTAGTTGTGCATCACTGTCGCAGCTAAATTTTATATCATTTAAAAGGTTAGAGTGTACCTACAATAATACATAAAATTAGCTCGAGGACATCGGGGGACATTAAGTTTATAATCGTTCAAAATTATAAAATCGACAAATGTTTCTATATTTTTTTTTTGTACATAATTGAATAAATATTTTTCAATTTCAATACAAAATAAAATACTACCTACCCTCAAATTGAGAATCTGTTACTAAAAACCGTATGTAGATGCCACTAAATTCACTCTAGATAGATGTGCTCAAAACTGTCGCTAAATTACAAATAATTTGCATGCATAAGTGAGCTTACCTGGTTAGTTAAATTTCAAACTCCCTGAATTATCACTTAACAACTGTTACCTGGCGTTAGTTGTTTGTAACTTTTATTTATTATTTCCTAGAAATGCTTGTTGTACTCGAACAACAGTGAGATGGCCGGAAGAAGTTGTAAAATTAAACTTTTTTTTATTATCTTCTAGGTGGGGAGCTTGCTTTTTGGCAGTATCATTTTCCTTTCCACGCGTTATAAATAAGAGAACCTTAAAAACCTATATAATTTCGTCTATGCGAGGAAATACAAGGGTGACAAACTTCAAGGTTTTATTCTATGTAAGTATAGGTATACATATAGAAAACATAAGTCTTGGGCAAAATTAGTACCTACGAAAACACTGCTTCCATCTGTTTTCATTAACTGATTTCCATCCCCGAAAGCAGCACGTCTAAAAATTTAACCTTTTATCACTTTAAATGAACCCTTCAAAAGGGGATAAGTGGATGCTGCCCTTCTCAATCGTCTACGTTGAAAATCCATTCACTGACAATGGCAGTATTTTTATGCTTTTTTTTCCACAAATTCATCGGATCTATAAAATACAAAAATATACAAATTGTGAACCGTACCCGAAATATGGAATGAATTGGAACGGAGTAATACGAAGGATATTCCACCAAGCACAGATATATGTAAGTGCTCCTTCCGCCTGGAGTACGTGTCAGGAAATATTGTAAGGATTTCATTACTTTAAGTCGGCTTGTTGGAGGTTTTTCTATCCACAGTTTCAGTTTACGCACTTTAGGATACGGTGGCGTGGAGCTCTCAGGTTCAATTTATCAAATTCCAATTCGTAGTAGATTTAGAGCTTATTATGCAGACTCACATCATATTAAGATGTTTGATCTCGAGATAATCAAAATATTCCAAAAGCTTTAGGGCTTTTGTTTTTTTTTCTTGCTGTAGGCTTTCATTTAAAGATTTCCCCTTGGAATAACGTAGAAGGAAGAAAATTCCGTATCGCGTCTGCGACTCAGTGGTCTCTAAATCATTATTTGCTTTTCTGCATGAAAACAGGGAAATGTTTCATTGTTGTCGAGGTGATGGATTTCTTGCTTTGGTCTTTCCATTTCTTCGGGATTATCATAAGTAAAGAAAGTTATATCCGAAAAACTTTTCAAGGTTCGACAAATGGAATGTCGACAGGAAACGGAAAGAGTGAAGTTAATCAAAAGTTGAAAACAAATTGTGAAGGGAAAACAGAATATTTCACCAGGTTCTCTTTATTATATCGGAAATTAAGGTGGACAGTTTTAAGGTTATATAGATTATTCATTTACATTACTAATGAATGGAACCCTTTTTAATTAAACCGCTCAAGATGTTAATCTCAGATGTTTCTAAAGCTGCCGCTTATAACAATATGTGAAGGCGGGCTCCGCTATTAGTATTTGGGAATTGTAAATTTATGCAACTCTTTTTATACCCTAGAGCTTAGATGATGAAATCGTAGTATATATATATACTAAGTTTGGCAGAATAATGGATTGGACACCTACGCATAATATGACAAATTATTTTGATTTTCGCATGTCCGTCTGTCTGTTCCTCTCTGAGACTGTCTAGTCTGCCCGTCTGTTCTCTCGATAGCTCGGGAACATGTTTTCGTGGAGAGCTCAAATTTTGCATACGGCCCTTTCGAAAACAATTTTCGATTTAAGTTTTGGACAAATCAAGTAGCTCTTCATATTAAAAATAAAAAAAACCGTTTTTCACTACATATTGGCCATTGCCTGAGCACACGTCGACGCAGAAATCTGAAATTTCGTTCACGACGTTTCCACAAAAATTAGAAAATACCATTACAAAAATCCACTAATTCGGGCTACCCTTTTTTGGTGTTGCCGTACAAAAATTTAGGTTTTTTATATATACTGTGAAAACGGTTAGTCCTAGACGTTTTTATTGTATTAAAGAGTTCTTTATAATATAAAATCCTATGAAATTGGTTATTATCATTTTTACTGTGCGATGAACGGTTCTAGAAATAGATACGAAAAACCACTTTAACAGTCAAAGTTGCACAGAGGAGTGACCATACGAAATTACATAAATTCGTCTTGGATATCACAACCATTTTAGCTTTTTTCCTTGATTTTAGATATGATTGACTCTTTGAAAAACAATTAGATGCCAATATTGCAGTAAGATTTCTTGGATCATTATTCCAAATAACCATCCTTAAGGACTAATCGCAATGATTTAGATACGTTTAGTTCCGAGATACTGTCGGAATTTGCATTTCATACTTTCTACTTTTTCATGACAAAATGAAGAGTAAGCTATAATGAATGGAACGGCCGTAAGTCTTAATACAAGTTGTTGAATATTTCATAAAAATGAGACAAAAATATTTCTTTAAATGGACGAAAAAGCTTTTTATTGAGGAAACTGAACAACATAATGAGCTTTATACTGACTGATCTCATAATTATATCAGTACTAAATTATAAGAAATGTGGATCCATTGTGGGCATAATTCTTCTTTGTCAGTTGGCAGACGAAGTAGGTCTGATAGGAAGCATTGTGGATGCTGCTTTAGAATGCTCTATAACTATCGAAAACAGTTTAATTTTGAGATTGAAGAAAACATAACAAATAATAAAAAAAAATATTAAAAGAAAATCAAAAGCAGATTAACATAATTTTTACAAATATAGATATTTCTAGAAAAGTCCTCTTAGATTCGATGCAAATTTTAAATTCATTATCGGACCAAGTTTGCTAAAAGTGAAAAGCCAACAAACACCATAATCATTTTGTTGAACCCCAGGAATGACAATATTACGATTAGATGGCGAAGCCACAAAATGAACGAATTCCCGGAATTCATTATTACTTAAGATCATTAAAAGGCTACTTCAAAATTTAGAGCACATACACTATTAGATTCTAGGACTGCTAATTTAACTGCCAGATAAAATGTGGACCATAACTAACATTTCTAATGTCTTCAGCCTATTGGTAGTATCTAAAATAATCGCCGAAAGTAATTATAATTATGGCCTATAACTAGTATCACAATAGTTCGGGAAAATCGTTAATAAACAAATTAAACAGTAGAGGATCGCACGTACGGAACCGTTCACCGCACCACAAACTACGACAATCAACATCGTTGAATTATTACTACCTTAACTAGTCTGATGCGATTAAAGTGGGTGTCAAACCGAGAGCGGAGCGAGGCGGCGTGGTATTTTTAAGTTGCCGCTGCGCGATTGCTCTTGCAAAATTAAATCTAAATATAAGTCACACCGTGAGCGGCGCAGCACGGTGCGGCAAAATAGCCGCGATTTTAGAGATTACTCAAAAACACAATTTTGCCGCTACCGCTGGCGGCAAAATTTCTTTGTTATTCGAAATAAGTCCGCACAATTCGTTAAATAAGGCTTTTGGCACTAAAGTATTCGTAATCGAACTTTATCGCTTTTGTCTGTTTTTCTTCAACAGATATAATAATAACAGAACTTCTTCATCGGAACAAGAGTACATTTGGATAAAATCCACCGCTCCCGGTGTGAACATTCTATTTTTCCAAGTGTCATGGCGCCATTTCGCGCCGCGCCGTGCCGCTTCCGGTGTGACCAGGGCTTAAAAAGATATTCTTTAACCATGAAAATTGCGGTTACATTAAGCAAAGTAATGAACATTTATTCAAAAAATGAAAATTTCTGAGTCCTACCTAAATTCACTAGAGAAAACGAACGGATGTCCAAGACTAGAAACTATTCTTTATGAAAATTTTGGTAAAAAAAAAAAAAACAGGAAAAGGTTACCAGGATGTAAATAATCGAGTTTGAAGAAAAAATACTTAAATTTATTTTTAACAAAATTTCGGATTTTGTTCATTGTTGTTCAGTCTTTCAGCTGTTAAATTCCCCTGTGGCACAAGCATATTTGGTAAAATCTCCAAGCTGTTCGGACATTTTTAGTGGATCAAGAGTTAAGTTTAAAATAAGCATGCGAAATGCATACAAATCGTTATATTCCCTTTTTTTTTCTTATTATCCAACTATGTCCCCTTCGCTTTTATGACAATCAAAAGTTGGTCATCTTTTTTAGTTGTATCTAGCATTTATGAAATTGGACAGGCAAGACAATATAACTTTCTTAAGATTTAGCTTTCATAACACAATTTTGAATATGAGGCATAAAGCTTTATACCTGAAAGGAATGTTTTTCATCGAAATTTTAGGCTCCTTCTCGAGACCGTCGTCCGCTCCGAAACGACTAGCTGCATCCAATAAACCCTACTTGGAAGGTTGTTTCTTATCTTACTCACACTAATATAGTAACGTATGTCGTTAGGAAGTGTTTATTTTCAATTAAAAGCATTTCCAAGCAAAGTACGTTAGTTTGGCGTCAGTACATGAAAAATTTAAACAATCGAATTTTTTATGTTAACAACTCATTTCAAAACTTTAACGTGTTTTTCTCGAAACACGATTTTTCAAAACGGCACGCAGCATAACTCTAACAATTTGCATTCTCTTCATTCGAGTTTTTAACAATATCTTTAAAATAACATTTTGAAGTGAAATACGTACGGGATTTTCAATACGTTCATTTAGACATTATTTATTAACAAATGATTACCGCTTTCTGTGTTGAAAATTGAACGATTTCATTTAAATACCCGGAAATCATAGAAAAATAAATATTTTCAAAATCCGCTACGTATGTACTTCACTAGCTATGACCATGTAGACTAAGTGATTTTTTTTTTTTTTTTTCAAATTCAAAATTGCACCGCTACACTGCGTGCCGCAGAGTGCTTTAAATTCGACAAGCCTCGCAAGAATGGCTCTGGTGTCGCCATTTAATAATATATATATTTTTTAATAATTTTTATTTGTATACTTAAATACATGCTTAATAATGTCTATTCTATTGCCTTTCTTTACATAAAAAAAAAATTGTCTAAAAAGCGTTATTTTTAAGTCTATTACAGTGGTTTAACCCCTTAAGTTTTTTTTTTTTTCAAAGCCTAATCGAGTCATGCACAACATGAAATATCCAATTTTTTTTAATTTATTGTAAAATTGAATTTTATTTGAGCATCAATTGCTTCCGCTGATTGATTGATAGTTTTTGATTTAGTGTAGTATCTGCTCAAAATATCAAATACTTGTAGAGAGGTAGCGCAACATATATTCTAAAATTTAAAAATTGCAATGCTGGCCCGGCATTTAAAGTAAAATCAAATAATTGTTGGTAAAAATAATTTATCGTGGATATGGAGTAATCGGGCTCAACTTCAAGAAATTTGAAATCGTGTACAAAAATATATGCAGTACAACCTTACGAATTATGCTTATCTGAGCTACTGAAAATCGAAATCGTACACACTAATGAAATACAGAATAACTATAGGTACTTATGCTCAAAACACACAGTTTCCGTTATTTTGAGGTCAGACAGGTAAAAATTTATTCCTAAAGTGATTTTGTATTAGTAAAGTATTCGAGTAAGATTGTCGAGAGTGACGTCTAAATTTTTATATGAGAAAGTATTGAATATGCTTTTTTGCTCTTCATATCGTGGAACACTTTAATACGATACTAAAGATAATACTAGTTTCGTCATGTCATGGTCTACTCAATAGTAGACTCACTCCTTAAGAAAAGCTAATACCTAATCGTTATACAAATGAGATTTTATGAAGTAGCGAGAATCGAGTGGAGTAGGGCTACTGATAGACTTCGAAGCAGACGATTCAAAGTTGAGTCCTCCCAAGAATGAATATTTTGCTGAATTCTATCGTTTGTGGTCAGATTTGGCCCAAAATTTTGAGGATTGCAAATTACGAAATTCTAATTACCAAGAATTCTTACGATCAAATGAGTATGAACCTTACTAGTATGATTTTTGTTTATGTGCGGCCATTGATCAAATATAGCTTAATCAACAGGGAAATTATTACAATAAACTGAAGGCCAGATAGGACAATATCGTAACTTTCATACCCGACTCAGATATTTACTCTTTTGTTATACACACTTTATTAGCTTCACACTTCTACATATTCGATCGACATTAAAGTTTGCATACATGCGTAGATCCGATGACAATGAAACATTTTCGAAAATAGACTAAATCATTAAAAATTGAAAACGAATAAATATGAAATGAAAAGGAAAAAATGGTGTTTGAAACATTTTGTATGTAGGCATGATGAAAATCATTTGTGAAAGGTGCAATTCTCCATTATGACCACATGTAGGTTTCATCAGAGGAATAAATTAAGCCCATATCCTTCCTCTCTCCCTGTTTTATGGCAGTTATAGTTAACAGATAATCATATAATGGGAATCAGCGATAATATTAAAGAGAATTCCACTGAACGGGTTATTTAAATAGCAACATAGAATTTATCTTATAAATTATATATTTGTTCAATAAGGCATTTTTTTTTTATTCTCAGGTATATAGCAAAAGCTAATTTTTTTTATTTTTTATTTTTTTGTTATTTCATCACACAACCCATTTGGTTTTGGGTGACAAATTTCAAGTCTTGGTTTTAACTCATCAAATTGAGTGACTTGAAAAACGAATGAAAAAATAGAGCAAAGAAAAGAAATGAAAAAATGAAAAAAATTGAGAAAAATAGAAAAAAAATTTATTAAAAAAATTTATTAAAAAAATTTAAAAAATCAAATTCATTCAAAACGAGTCGAATCTGTGTACGCCCGCAGTGGGCTGAAAAAAGAAAAAAGAAAAAAGAAGAAGAAGAAGAAGCGGAAAACCTTACAGACTCATCGGTACGGCTTAGTTTTCTGCCTGCCGTAGACGCTTGAAACAGATCAAACTGATCCCACCACATATAAACTCAGAATAAATTCTGGGTGTGAATTATATCAGGCAAAGTGTGATTTTATGAACATTTAATTAGAGTCGTGGAAATGGACATTTATTCATTTTAAGCTGAAAATAATGTTCGCGGACATTATTGTCTTGATCACTTCATCGCACCTTTTATGAGACTGCGTTGTACAAATAAATATAAATAAGCGAAAAATATTTATGTTTTTTTGAAGTATGTTATCCAGAAATAGTTCAAAATCATATTTTATGTATGAAAAGTATCTTACTTTGTTAGGATATAAAAAATATTTATTTGTTTATTCCAGTATTTCTTTTTAAATATAATAATGCAAAATTGTCGATTTTTATATTAAGTAAAATAAATGCAAATCAAAGTAAGTACCTTATTTCGCTAGTGTCAAAACAGAAAGAGTTCATTTATATCAAGGGAAAACTAGAGTTAATTTTTGAAATACAAAATATAAAGCATTTCAGGGTATCTTACTTTGTTAGTAGAGGAAGGGGTACAAATATGGGATACCTACTATAGTTCTAATTATAAAAGGCCCCAAAACAGACATATCAAAAAAATAAATGATATGAAGATAGGAAATTTTGTTTACTTATCAGTGATATTAAACTAAATAATGTAGACTACAACATGCTCAAAATTTATTTATTTAAACATAAAATATCAAAATTAGAAATTTTTAAAGTGGGGTTGTAATATGTGCCCGTATTATAATATCAAAAACAAACGAAAAAATTGTGGCAAAAGATGTGCAGTATCAGTGATCTAACTCGTTAATATCATATAAAATTTTTGATATATCCAAATTTCGTGTCCTCTACGTGAATCCGTTCTAGAGTTATCGTGTTGCCGGACAGATGCACAGTCTGTAGGTAACTATTTCTCACTTTTAGAAATTTTGAATCAACACATAATACCCTAAAAATTTCATCAGAATAACAATATAAGTGAAATTTTGAAATTACATTTTGAAACCAGATTTGATTGATTTTCAAATAAGTTTATAATAAACTTGAAAACATTTCTCTACATTTGTTTTTATATTTATTAATTCTGTTAAATATGCCCATGGATTACTCTGAAAGTTATTATATCGCCGAAAAGATAACGGCGTCATCCAACATTACGCCGAATGTCGTACATTCGAATTTGCTCTTTAAAGCATTCGTACTTTGATTTTTCAAAACCTTTGAAGCACTAATACAGCGTTCGAATAGTTTGACTATAAGTTTCGAATAATTTGAACTTTTTAATGAACTTCAAAGCGTATCTACAGCCCTAGATGGTATCATAAACTCTTAAGACCGAAAATTTAATAATAACTAATTTTTTCCTTTTAAAAATTTTATCAAAAATTTGTTTTTAAAATGTGATTTTATTTTTAATTTATTCTTTTGTCCTCACTAGTGTTTCAGAAAAGTGTAATGTTAAAATTAGTGACATATTTATACGTTTTCCGGATTAGCCGCGTTATAAATAAATTATTTAATGAGTGCTAAAACAAGTACTCACCCCGAACGTTTCGCTTCAAGTTACATTGAGCGTGGTTACCGGGTAACTGCCTGAATTATTACCAGTGTTGGGCGTAATCTGATTGCAGTGTAATTTAATTAATAATTCCATTACAGTTTAGTCAAATTACAAAGTAATCTAATTAAATTGTATTCGATTACATATCAATCAGATTACTTATGAGAGAATATGTAATCTAACAAATGTGTAATCTGTTACAATATAATTAAATTATTTTGTAATCTAATTACATTGTAACAGATTACTTTGTAGATTACTTAAAAGTAATTAATAATATAATGAAATGAATTGAAAAAAAATAGTATTGTTCTGGTACGAAATTAGTTTTAGGGAGTTTTATGAAGAATTAGAATACAAATATCTTAAATATCTTAAATTTCTTAAATGTAATCACATTAATTAGATTAACATGTAGTGGGATTAACTTGTAATCGATTAATGTGTAATCAGATTAACTTGTAATCACATTACACGTTAATCGATTACATTATGTAATTATGGAAATGGATTACATTAGTAATCTGTTACAAAGTAATCTGATTACAGATTACATGGTTAATTGTAATAGTTAATCATTAATCAGATTACATTTTGCCCAACACTGATTATTACATACGATTGGAGCTACGCAGGTTGTACCGGTGCGTATGCTGTTGCTGTGGTTGATGCATTTATAGTTGCTGTTGTGCAGAGTTTTGCGAACAAACATAACTCACAACGTCACTTTTTGAGCCAAACTTATTTTGGATTAACCCTGAAGATGTTTTAAGGATGGGATCCCATGTTCGTGAAAGCTACAAACTGTTGTCACGATTGAAATTAAGTCACCCTTTTATTTCAATCGCCTCACGAACAAGACGATAATGAGGCTCGCGAGCCAGGGCTTCTGCCTTTTCAAAATGAATCCAATGATGTTCTGTTGGATGGTCCAGAATATACTCGCGAATTGCTTGTTTTTTCCCGCTGGTTCTTGCTTACAGCATTTATATGTTCTTTCAGCCGGGTAGCAATACTTCACAGCTACAATGGACTGCGTATACGACTGGTGTTTGGGGTGGAAAGCGATCATTTGGTGCTTGCAGGTGGTTTATCACCTTCTTAGGTGGTAAACAAGTAAAAAAGCTAGAATTGGTCTAAGACCAATTCTTAGGATACCCTAGATGAATGCCCGTATTAAATTTCGTATGGTCAGCGATCTATTCAAGTATTGATTTTGAAGTTGTTTTTCGCATATATTTCTAGATGATTATAACAAATTTTATAGGATTTCGTATTCTGCAGAAGTTTTTAGTACAATAAAAATGTCTTGGACTGATCGTTTTCAAAGTATACGTAAAAAACCGAAATTTTTATATGGCAATACCAAGAAGGAGTTACCCGATTTAGTCCATTTTTAAAATTTTATTTGCTAATGTAGTAAAAACATCATGTACGAAATTTCAGCTCTCTACGTCGACGTGTTCTCTGGTAGTGTCCAAATATATAGCGGAAAATGAAATTTTTATATGGCAACCCCACGAAGGAGTTGCCCGGTTTGTCTCATTTTCGAACTTAATTTTACTTTCTTTTTAAAAGTCCGCGTACAAAATTTCAGCTCTCTAAGTATACGCGTTCTCGAGTTATCGTGCGCACAGACGGACGGACGGACGGACATGTAAAAATCAAAATAACTTTTAATATTATGAATGGGTGTCCAATCCATTTTGCTCTACCATCATTATTTCGAGGTGTTACGAACGGAATGACAAACTTAGTATACGTTGTTTTCTTGTGTAGCCATTAAATTTCAGAACATTATCCACATACTTGAGTGCTGCCGCCAAATTGTTATCATCACAGATTCTGTGGGCACGGTGAACTAGTGTGGAGTCGACGGATCTTAAATTTTCCGGGTGGTGGTGTGAGGTGTAGGTAACGATTAGTGTGCGTCATTTTGCGATGAACTGCAAAGTTCAATCCCTTGCACAGAATGTATACGGTTGCCTCACTCAGGTTTTCATCCGATAAATTCACAACCGCTTTACTTGAAACGATGGCATTAACGGGTGTCGGTTTTGTTTGGGTGGCGATGAGTTTATCGAACTTCTGTTGTTGTTTTTGAGTGCACAATTCTAACGTTCTGGCTGCCCGCGGCTAATCCGGAAAACGTATAAATATGTCAGTAAGCAACCGCGAAAGCCTTAAAAATTATGTTAAAAATATTGTCTTGTCATCGGAACATATACACGTATACATATGTATGTATGTTAAGTTTCAGATCGATCGAATTACAAGATTTGATCCCAACTAATAAGTGGAGCTAATAATAAAAAAATACTAAATTTTGTCCAAAATCCAAAAGTCCATATCGATCTTGATTCGAATATTGCATTATTTAATTTTGACCACAAATATTCGTAATTGATGAGTCGAATTCAAAATTTGCCCGTCATCTTATAGCCTCAATCACAAAAATCTAAATTTTGATCAAAAGTTCGTAATCAGCGACCCCGATTATCACCATATATTAATTTTGAATTGAATCGAACCAAAATGGCATAATTCGTCAACCATCTTAAAGCCATCATCATGGTTTTATAAACGTGTAAAAATGTATTGTCATGTAAGATCTTTAGCTGTGCTCAATGGGAAGTGAGTAAAAATAGGGTTATGGTAGTTTCGAAGCTTCGAATTTCGTCCGTCTGAAAACCGAAGCAGATTATCATAAAAAATTCAAGATTAAGCATAACGAAGGTGTTCAGAAAGCCCACTTATGCTGCCGTTTGAATTATTGTTTCCATATCTCGTGTAGCTTACTGTAATTGCAAAAGTCATAAAGTTATGTGGAGAAACTTTTTAAAAAGTCGAAATCATTTTCAATAGAGAGTTATAAAGGCCTGAAAGTCTTAACGTTTCAACTACTATAGATAGGAGCAATACAAGAACAAACTATACTTACTGCGCTGAAAGTGAGACAAGTCGTTACTTTTGAGAAAAGTGCAACAAGTACACCTATTTACAATACGCTCATTATATTTGTCCGCAGTGCTCCGGAAATATTGAAGAAAATGAAAATTTTTATGAAGCATGGTTTTTGAGAGATAATTGCTTTTTATGAATTTTGTTTTTTTATTATTATTACGAATTAAGTTTGAGTTCAATAAAACATTTGCATTGTGTTATTTAAAAAATTTTTATGCCCATTTTCAAATTCAGTGCATCGGGCCTGTAATGCCATGATAACTTTAATTCGTTCATTCTAGTTTCAATTACGCACAGGTTGTATTAGTTGACATAGTAATTCATATTCATGCATTAATATGTACTGAAAAAATTGTTAAGAATACAGAAAATTAAACACTAACCCATTTTGTTTTGTATGAACTTAAAATACTCTTGTAATTTCATCACGATTTTGGAATATATAGAGTAGAATGAATCAATTATATCATATCCTCCACCACCATATTTGTAAAAAAAAAAAAAAAAATATTTTTCGATTAATAAAAACAAGAATAACAAACAAAAGCTCACCGATCTATCCGATCCTAATCCATACTAATCCTCGGGCTAGTAATAAATTTTGCTAAAAGAATTATCGTTCAGCCTCTTGTGCTCTTTAGCCTGAGCAACTTCGATTAAAGTTTTCCTATTCCGTATGCAAGTCCAACTTAATTTCGTCCATCTGACGATGGCAGGGCTAACATAGGATCGATAAATCTTTATATTTCAGTAGTAAGAGGCAGAGTTAATTCGCTAAAGTTTTCATAAAATTTTCACGAAGGAGATTTCCTCCATCTGAGTACTCCGATAAAAAAAAAAAATATTGGGAGGACGAGCGCGAATAATAGATTATTTTGCAGGAGATTTTTAATCTAATTTTTCCGATTCGTCCATTATTCGAACGAATCGATTTCAATTTTATTTCCTTTCAACCTTTTGTTTTCTATTCGGGGATTAGTCTAATGTGACGGTCCGACGGGGTTCACTTATTGATTCATAGAGCCATTTCCACTGACAACGGTTTAGCAACGTTATTTGCTTTCATTTGTTTTTAGGCGAAACGTGATTATGCCCTCGGATATAAGTCAAGTGGGAGGAAAAAGATTTTCAGCTTGATGGTTCCAATTTGTAAACAAAGTGTTGGGATTTAAGGAAATTTATGCCGTCGGCGATAAGGCGTGAGGCTGAAGTTAATCTGAGATTTTCTTAGATTTTTTTTTTTTTTAAATAGCCAAGCTGTTATTTTTAAAAACAAGATGAAGATGAAACTAATCTCTTCTACTTCGTCTGCTAATTTTATAAAGCAATATATATCTGTTATAGTAAGCTTACTGGCAGGCACTTAAATTGATACAGAAACTGACTCAGTGGGACGCCACTAACTGAAACATAAACAAGATGAAAATGAAACTGAAGGTATTAGTATGGTGAATTGGATGCATAACCTCAAAAATGAAAAACTGTTTTAGTTTCTTTGTTTTGTTGTTGTTTTGTTAACAGAAATAGAAGTAGGGAATATATTTTGATGGATATCTTTGTCGGAAGTAGATGAGAAGGAAGGTGTCCGGTCTTTCCCAACAGGAATTAAAAAAAAATTTATTTGATCTAATACAACGTCACAAAATATGGATTTATCTCAGATAAGCAATTGGAACTTTAGTAAAATGAAGTTGTAAGTTATGCACACTCATGAATTTAAAACGTCAGAAATATGTTTATTTACACATAGTCTACCGATACAAAGATGTTAAATCCCAATTTATATATTTATATACAAATCGCACTTATGTCCTAAAACTATTTTTACATTCAGTAGTACGGATCAACTCCAAGCAAGAACCAGCCTTACTGAAGAGTACTAAGTTTCTGTTGATACGAAACGCCTTTTGCACAATCCATTTTTGCCATTTTCTACATTTATGCCATTATGATTTCGTTAAATACGATATGCATAATTCCGGCGACTACAAACTTTAAAACATTTTACCTATATTATAAAGAGACCTGGAACCATATCTATTTCTACCGTTCAATATTCAATTGATAGGTAATATTATTTATTTCAAACAAACGAGACAAGACTTTTTCCAAATCAAAATGTACTAACTTCGCTAAGTAAATCAAAAATACATTAAATATCGCGGATTATTGAGAATAAGTACTCCGCCAATAAACTTTTACAGAATTCAAATCATGTAAACTTTCTTTGGATTTGATCTTAACCGTCCAGTATATGCAATCTTATTGGAATTCCAGACTGAAGCTGCATATTCAAGAATAGATCTCACCACAAGAAGCACAATACTGTATTTTATTTTAACACATTGAGCTGAAAAGATGGCTCCTTTTAGTGTCTTTGTTGAGAGCTTGTTCTTTAATTCTGTTTTTGTTAGGTTGTTCTTGCTAAAAATCCTCTCGGTATTAGCATTGCTGTGTGGGAAAATTAAAACGGATAGTGCATATTGAGGCAGAACTGTATATTTGTGGTCTTCATCAGCAGTGAGGATTTGGCAAAGTTTGTGTCAAAATATATCACCTTCTTTTTCTTTGGTGATGTGAAGAGCGAGTTGGTCCGAGGAAGAAGTCACCACTCGTCATCAAGTTGCTGCAGTTTCATAAGGTCAGACAACTTTGCCCTAGGACAGAGGTTACATATAAACATTAGTGATGAAGTATCGTTTTGGTGTCTTGCCGATAAAGCTTTGTCGTGATTTAAAACTGGCAATGTCGCCAGTAATTCATCTTCAAAAGGAAAACGTGCTTTAATTTCTATGCATAGTTATAACAGATGCTCTCGGCACTTTTCCCTGAAGTACTACATATAAATTATGATAAAAGGTTTTGAGCCTAATCTATTGAATTTCTATAAACAAATCACTATGCTTTCGGAAAGACAACTCACTATCCGACAACACACCTAAATCAATAAACTTAGATCCTTTTTTTAAGTCTATTACGTTTATTTTATAATTATGTACTATTAGAGATCTAGAGAGACTACAACAATTTTGCTTTCGATACTGATACAAAACGCTATTCACATCAGTCGAGGACTTTATTCAATTGCTTTGAAGAGCTGCAGCAGTAATGTTAAGCCTAGTACTAAGGTCCGTGCTAAGCTAAATTTAAGAGGATCTCCAATATCGGGCCGTTCTTTAGCAGCTAAATTATGAAGCGGAGACTCAGAGAAAAGATAAATTAAAAACAAGAAGAAGAAGAATTTTGAATTTTTTTTACGGAAATACAACGCGCGATGATAATATTTGTAAAAACAGGTGGTTAAAATTATTTGGAAACATTAAAAATATACAAACAATATGTATAATTTATATAATAAAAAGAAAAAAATAACAATGATATTGAAAATACGGCCACGAAAAGAAATCTAATTCATCCGCACTTACAGCAAAGACGTACAAAACTACATTAACTACAAAAATCCGGTCAATAAATTTGTCAAATATCAGAACTCTGACAATAAATATGTTTAGCACGCTAAAGAACGGCCCAGGCGGATAAATTCAAGCTAAATTTTTTGGAGACTTACTAGTGGTGCCATTTCTAATCAAAACCAAAAGGCAAGTTTTGCGCGTTGACTTTATCTTTTAGCTTGCTAAATTTTCATACAAAATTTAGCTTAGCGCGGACCTTAGTACTAGGGTTTAATCTTAAGAAATATCTGCAAAAAAAAAAAAACGTGTGACGTCAATCTAATAGTTCAAAGATGTTATTTATGTATAGCAGGGATGACATAGGATCCAAGTGACTCTCTTGAGATACTCCTAACTTGAGTCAAATTTGTAACGTCGAGTATGTTGGTGTGCGGGTAACTTTTGAGTAGTCCAGGGTGAAACACCTCGACGTTTATATGATTAAAAACAAGTTCGCGTCTTTTTCGTAATTTTTGTTTGTATGCTCTTATTTCTAACAACTTCTTCGTAATACTTTATTTACTCAATTCTATTCCAATTTAATAAATCTCATTTATAATTGAATCAAGTAATTTACTGGTATTAATTATTATGTATAGAGATGAGTGGGGTCATCGAATCGGGGCCTGAAGCGTTACTATAGCTGTGTTATTTTTTGTACCTTGTTCTAGAACTCCCATATACTTAAGAGAACAAATTGTTCTGTCGATTGAGGCGAACTATTTGTACTGCTCGCTTCATTTAAATCTTCTATGAAAATGTATAAGGCGTTCTTTTGTGTATCTCTTGATCATCTCTGTTCTGCGGACACAAAAGAACACAGCTTATATGTGCGGATATTTTTACCTATACCAATACAAGAACGAACGCACGCCTTAGGCTGCAACGGCATCTGGACGGATTTGTTGGTGGATTTCCTTCTGCGATTATTCTTGTCCAGACACACGCGTACCTGCAGAAACAGAACGTGATCCGATAGTCGGGAGCTAGCTAACGTGGTTGCTGGGATGGACTCATGACTACAAGAAACTCAATTTTTATACAAGAAACTCAATTTTAATGTGCCTAAATATTTACATGATGTATATATATGTTACGGTGATATTTACAGATTTTTATATTTCGGTATAGGATACAATGTTTTACATTTATACTAATACTACTACAGGAATGACGAAGTTATAGGTCTATATTTCTTACATATATTGCTGTTAAATAAATGGTTTAGTAAATAACTTATTTCATTTCATATGTTAAACTCTAAACTATTGTCAAAGATAACATAATACTAAGAAGATAGGACATAGCCGAACAAAATTGGAAATTTGTCGTGTTTTTTAGACCGAAACAGGTAATGTCATATATTTTCGTCGTTTGCATGAATGGGGGAAAAGAACTTGACTATGCACTATTGTAGTGCAACTGAGAAAACGAGTTAGAATTAAAAAGCGAGAGAACGTGGGATTACTCCAACGACAAAATCTTATTGAATTCCTCAAAATCCTATCAAAATAGTCATAATAATGTAGTTCGGGTCACACGTCCTCTATATTTGGCTTTGGCCAAGGTGCTGAAAGGAGATATAAAATTCCTCTCAAATGAAATTCTCATTTTTCCCGAAAATATCAGAGAATCTAGCATGAATTTCTCCCACTTAATCTCTTCGGAGTAAAACGAATGTAAACAGAAACATTTTACGAAAATGAATCATTTGCCATTCTGTTTCGTTGCATGCAATCTGCGCTTTTACATTTTTTATCTTTATTCATAAAAGTTTTAAAGAGAGTTTGATTTTTTTCCTTTTCTTGTCGTGTGCATTTTATATGTAAAACAATCGGAAGACTATTCTGTGTCCCAAATTGTAATTTAGTGAACTTTGCTCTTTTGTTGAAAGAGAAGCTGTGCTGAAAAGAGATGAAGGTATTATGGGGTAAATGCACCAATTCGCGCCCACTACCCAATTCGCGTCCACTTCATTTTATAACATGCCATAAAACGAAGTATTTTTCTTAAAACGCAGACATTTCTATATCCTTATATCATGATCGTGTATATGCCTGCTATGTCTGTCCCCTAATTGAGTTAAATCTGAGTCGTCAGAAATTAGTTCATTAGGAGTCGGCATTTAAATAATGCGAAAATGTACGAAAACATAATTTTTTTAACGTAATGCTATGAGTTTAAAATGTAAGAGGCTGCGTTTATTATGCCATTTTTATTTCATAAGAAAGTTCTTTAACTAGTTATACTTCAAATAAATATAAAATTGTTTGAAATTTAAGTTAATTTTCGGAATAACCACATTAATTTTAGTGGCGAATTGAGCTGCATTTTTTTACTTTGCCACAATTTGCGGCCTACAAGCAGCTCTTCATTAATTAGTCTAATTTAATGCATTGCATAGGACGAAATATGGAAGGATATACTACTACAACACTAAATGAAGTATTGTCGTCTGAAAGATATCCGGAAGGCGTAGGAAAGTTTGGACCATAAAGTATTTTAACGGAAACCGAAGAAAAAACTAGTTATGTGGTTTGAGCCAATTGTGGGTTTCCATTAAGTCCTGATAACCTTTTAAACACAGTTCAAAAAAACCGTCCAAGTTCGAGTCGGACTCGCACACACCATCGTACAAGATTTAACACTATGTACTTTTTATTTTATTATTATTATTTTTTTTTTTATTATTTGTTGTTATAGCAGCTATAGTATTACTCGCTCTTGGAAAATTTCATGTGTCCGTTTATTACGATTTAAGAGATACAGCTATTGTTAAGGTCGACTAAAAAACCCCAAAGGATCACGTTTCTTATATGGGGACCCTTTTAATACTAGATATACCAACCGGTCAAAATCTGTTTGGTATATCTAGTGTTAATTTGTAATTAAATTTTATTTTAATTATTTTTTATATCATCAATAGAAATACTGAAAATTTCAACTGTTAAATCTATTACGGCTCGTGAGATACAGCCCACTTGCAGACAGACGGACAGCGAAGGCTTAGTACGAGGACGGAATCCAAAGAATGTGCCAGGCGATGGCACTCAAACATCCTTCACAAATGGGCGACCAGGGCGAAAATTGTATGATCTTTTCCTGAAATGTAATCCAGAGCTAGCACATCGAATTTCCAAAGGCCTAACCGAAGCCAGAGATCCGTTTTCTGAAGAGGTTATTCAAAAATGGTTAAATGAGCTGCTTAATTATATAAAGGAGATGAGTGCAGGAGGTATATTTGAAGAAAAACTGGGTTTTTTCCTATGTGCGACCACCTATGGTTGCCATGCCAGAAGACTGGTTTTTAGTTCATTTTGAGTCAAGCTGTATGAGAATACAGAGTGTTTCCCTCTAGGAGGTCATAGTACTCAACTAGGCGAACCAAAAATTGTTTGGCAGGGGGAGGGCATATCAACCGTTTAGGAGTTACAGGGTGATTAAGAAAGAAAGCTAGTTTTTCATAAAGCACCTTGTATCTTAAAACGACAGAGCGTACGGTCACAGTTAAGAGTGCATTGTATGTAGAACTTCATGGTCGTTGAAACGACTGCTCAAACAACCCCATACCCTTCTCCCGTCAAGAACTATGTTTGTCTAAACTAAAACTTTCGAATTTTCTTACCTTCTTTTTAATTTAACCTCTATTATTTTTGCAAAAAGGTCATTAACATAACTGTTTTTTATAAAAACTGTAAACTATAGGCTCTCTTCTTTAAGTTGACCTATTATACCCTATGTCTTAACTGTATGCGTTAAACAGTTATTAACTCATAACCTATTCAGGTCACACCGAAATTAGACGATATTTTTTTTTAAATGACGTGCCTAGGGAACAAATTATCATTGAGAAAAGGTTTGAAAATAGGTTTGTAAATAGGTTTAGAGCTAATAACTCTTAAAGGGCTTCAGATAGCACATTGGGTGTAGTAGGTCAGATTAAAGAGTAGAGTCTACAGTTAACAGCTTTTATAAGAAAACTTATGTAAACGATATTTTTGCAAAACTAATAAAGGTTAAATTAAAAAAAAAAAAAAGAAGTTCTTAGTTTAGATAACCATAATTCTAGAGGGGAGTGGGGTATGGAGCTGGTTGAGCAGTCGTTGAGTCATTGGAAAGGCGATGAAGTTTTGCATACAATGAGCTCTTAACTATGACCGTATGCCCTGTCGTTTTTATGATACCGGGTGCTTTGAGAAAAACTAGCATCACCCTGTAATTCCTAAACGGTTGATATGCCCCCCTGCCATGCAATTTTTGGTTCGTCTAGGTGAGCACTCTCACCTCCTGCTTTATTGACCTCCTAGTGGGGAAAACCCTGTATATAGTGATTGGGATCAATGGTTACATGGTTAATTACTGAACAAATTCAGAAACATGTGAACTTTTTTGTTGACTGCCACAAATCCCATTTAACATTGGAGCTCTGCGAATTTTTCAGGTAAACTGGATAATTTTATATGCAATTCCTCCTAGCACAATACATATGCTACAACCAGCAGATGTTAATGTTTTGAACTAATGCTGCATTAAAAGAAACTAGAGTGGTTAAGTGATGATCTTGTTTTATTTAAAGAGATGATATGGCTTTGGATCTTAGGCGCATGGAATTCGATGCGATCACTTTGCACAGCCGAGGATATTGTCAAAGTCGATATTTAATGGTCTAATCATTCAATCTAATTTAACACATGTGACATATCCAAAGGAGTAAGCGAAATCAAGGTAATGTCATCGAAAAAACTATGGCTGGGATTGAAAGTAAGAAATTAAGAGGAAAGACGGAGAGATAATAGAGCCCTGGGCCAGACCGGCATTTATAGGGTGAGCTTCAGATGTAACACCATTTAGGTGACGAGATCAAAAATTTTCAATCCATAATAAAAGTGGAGAGGAGAGATGAAGAACTTCAAGTTTGACTAAAAAGCACGTTGAACTAAATATAGCTTTAAGGTAAAAATTTGCTTTATTATTCTAATTTATAAAACATTGAATTCCATTGTGTTATATACTTCCTTCTTGATTTGTACCTTTGAATTTAATAAAATTTAAAACATTCTGTTATGTAAAACAAGACAACTGTGAATTTTATCACAACTTTTATTCAAGTCAGGAATAACGAAAACATAATAAAGTCGTATCTTTCAAAACAACATTTATTTAACAAACACATATAGAAGCAGTTTCTATAATTGTTTTTATCCTGGACGCAAATTGGCTTAGACTGGACGGAAACTGGTGATTTCCGCATACACTGATATTTGCAATTATTATGCAGACTAGATAAATGTTTTGAGTTTTTAATTTAAGTTTAAAGATAAATATTCAACCTACTATTGTACTACAAAAGTTTAAACATCGATATTAAGTAAATTCTATGAAAAACCATTTTTGTAAGGATGACATTTTCTTACATGGACGCAAATTGGTGCGTTTACACTATATGCTGTAAAAGTTAATATTCATACAGTAAGCACTCAAAGCCATTTTGTTATACTATTTAACTTAGTTGGGCAGGGTTATAAATGAGCCTATTTCTTTGTGCTGATTTGTGGTAATAAATGAGTCTTCTATTGTTGCCGTAGAGAAGGTTTTTATTTTGTAACCAGTTGAGCACCCTTTATATTTTTGAACTTCCACATTTCTATCGGCTAGGTTTTCCAAGTAATCCTCTATAATTGGGTTAGGTATTGTCATCAATCCATCTAGAAATTTTATTACGGCGTTTAAGATGAAGTTGTCTATGCGCTTGACGTTGGTTTTTTCGTAGAGCTCCTGGTTTTTAATATGTTTGTATTTGTTTGCCTCAGATCTTATATGGTTTACAGCATATCTGAGAAATTTTCTTTCGAATATCCTGATTCTTTCCATTTGTGTTGAGTTGATGTCGAACCATATAGGGAATGCGTAGGCAATTATCGGCCTGATGAGTTGTTTGTACCAGATGACTTTCATTTTGTTCTGAATGGATTTCGTAGGTCTTAGTATCCTTCCAAGTGATCCGAATGCATAGCTGGCTTAATTTAGTTTTTCCGATATGTGTTTATTGAATTTCAGGTCTTCTGTAAAAAGGACTCCTAGATACTTCAGCTGTTTGGTGTATTCTACGTTCTGGTTGTTGATTTTGATGGTGAGGTTTCCTTGAGATGTTGGGAAATGTGTCCTTTTTTCCTTTTATTATGATGGTTTGGCATTTCCTATATTTATCTTTAGTTTCCTAAATTTATAATAAATATAGAAGGTGTCCTAGTATTTATTCATGACCGTTTTCATGGTCAAGAACTTACTGTATGATGTGTATAAAATGATGCCATCAACGTATGTAATAATTTTTAGTGTATTCGGAGGAGTAGGAATATGTGCTGTGTAAATATTATATAAAGTTGGTCCAAGTATTGATCCCTGCGGCACTCCTGCTGCGATATTTAATGTTTCCGATAAGGTGTTGTCTATTTTCACATTATATTGGTGATATAGCTGTATATGTTTCTGCATATGTGCTCGTTAAATACTAGTCCTTGAATTCAAGTTGTGTTGAACGCTTCTTCAGTACCAATGCTGCACATTAGTGTAGCTTTCTTCCTATTAAAATTATTAGTGGTGAGGTCCATTAAGATAGTTAGCGCATGATTTGTTGAGTGGTCCTGCCTGAAGCCTATTTGGAAATCGGGGATTATGTTATGATCCTTTACGTGCTGCTGGATTTTGTTTTTGATGACTCGCTCATATATTTTACTCAACGAGTGAAGCAATGATATATGTAGGTCTATAGTTGGAAACCTGGTTGGCTGGTTTATTTAGCTTTTTAATTGGTATTATATACGCTCTATTCCAGTTTTGAGGAAAATATCTTATGTGGTATAACTGGTTGAAGAGGACTGCTAGGAAAGTCTAAATTTTTTTTTTTTTTTTTGGTTTTCATAACAAGATTATTTGGAATTTGGTCCGGTCCTCTTGTGTTTTTTTTTGTGCATTTGATTATTTCCTGGATATCTTTTGGTGTTACTAGTCCTTCATTGCTTTGAGAGCTCTGCTCATTGATGAGTGGTAATAGGTCGCTAAATGCCTGCAGTGAATCTTGGGTGTTGCTGAATGCTGCTTCAATTTCCCTCTCTATGTGTATCATTTCCGTTCTCAAGTTGAGGTTCTGCGAGTCAGTTTTTTCCAGATGCGTTCCAATGGCATTTCATTTGTTAAGAAATCCTACTGAATGTTCGGGTCAATTAATTTCGGTAATCCTGATAAGTTGTTTATACCTGCGAGTTTTTGTTTATGGTTTTAAAGGTGTTTCGATCCATGCTTGTGCTTGAAAGCTTCCTTTCCCAGTATAATTTAGGGTGTTTGTTTATTTTTATTTTAATAATATTGGTGAGGTCTAAACTTTGCGCTTTTAGTAGGTGTTAGTTAGGGTTGTACCTCTGCCGTTGCCAGTTTCTCTTTGGAGTGATCTTATAGTTGTTTAGGTTAATTATTGAAGTGGAGAGGGGCCCAGAGTCGTTTAAGGTACGCTACTTTCTATAGCTGCTTTTATTGCTTCTTCTAATTTGTCAGCCTCCTGTTTGGTTATGTTCTTATTGGTTGGTAGGTTAATATCGGTGATGATTGCTTAGTAGTGTATTGAATAGGGGAATGTTAGTTCGGGAATAGTTATATAAGGTTCGTTGACTTGTAGGATTAGTTCTACTGCATTGTGATCTGAGTCATAATCTAGGGTTTTAGTTTATCAACATAGTTAGGGTGGCATTTGATATTCAGATATAATGAATATATATAGATATGATGAGGTTGGCGAGCAGATATATGTTGGATAGGGCGATGATTCTACTGCGAGATTATAGTCCAGTGAGATGTGTATTATCTATCTATATAATGTTTTCCCTGCCTGGTTATTGGCTGCCCTCTTGTTATTCCGGAAGTGATGTTTTGCATCATAGTCTCCTCCTAAAATCCTTTGACCATCTTGGTTGCTTCCAGTATTTTTTCCAAGTCTGGTACGTTGATGCTTCTACTTCTTTTACTATTGTATATCATTGCGAGATATAGATTTCTGTTGGCATATCTTATCTTTATAATTGTTTTTTCTATCTCTTTAGTCCTGGGGCTTGTAATTCGTTCATACTTAATGTCGTCCTTGATGAGAATAGCAATCCCTCCTCCATCTTGGTGTGCCCTGTCCGTTCTCACTTTCTTATAATATTTGAATTGAGGGTTGTATTTCTTATTGAGTTTAGTTTCTGTTAGTATTATTATATCCGGTTTGTGGGTTTTTAGAAGGCTGCAAAGGTAAGATCTACTAAGAGTTGCTGCATTGTCTGTCTTTTGGCGTTGTTTTCAGTCAGAAATTCAACCCAAATAGGTTTTGACATTCTTAATTTATGAGGCTTAGAGAGTTTTTTTTTATTATTATTAGGGCTGGTGTTGATTATAGGGTTATTGGTAGGAGCGATGTTTTCGGTATTGCTTGTGTAGATTTCGTGCAGTTTTGATACGCTTGTTGCCTATTTTTTCTGTTTGCTAGAACATCCTTTTTTTTTTTTTTGATAAGCTCTAGATATTTGGGCCATCTTCTATAGTTGGACGGGTGTCCAAGTTGTCCGCAGTTAGTGCATCTAGGTTTGCTGTCCTCATCCTTCATGTTATTTCGGATACATTGTCCAGGATCATGGACTTCAGTGAATTTTAAACACCTATAACCCATGTTGCAATTAAGTGCAACATGCCCATATCTCTGGAATTTTTCGCATTGGTGTGGTTACTTTAGATTTAAATTTCTCGATTCTTACTGTTTGCAGCAGGAGGTATCTTAAAGGTAGTAGCTCTTTGCGGTTATCATTAGCATGGATTTGAACAATCCGTTGTCAGTATTAGCTAGTTTGAATATTTTTATAATGTTTATATTAAGTTTCTGGTTAGTAAGTACTGCGTGTATATCATTAATATCAAATGTGTTGTCAAGGTTTCTGATGATGATTGATTGTGGTTTCTGTTCTCTTGGCGTATAACAGAAGTTTGTTGTGCTGTTTTGTTTAAGCGTATGTTTAATTTTGTTGAAATCTTGTACATTGTTGGTTAGTCATGACTGCTTCTGATTTGATCTGCTTCCACTGGACTGGATTAGGCTTCTACTTCTGTTGGTCTTCAACTGGTCGGATATTTTATCTGGGCTGGTGCTGGACCTCTGGTCCGCTCGAACTCTAGTCTGCTCGATCACTGGACCAAAATTCAATAGCTCTGACAGCAGTGGTCCCGTTTTCATATGCGCGGTCAGCGGTATTGTCGCGTGCAATTGGCGTGGTTGCATTTAACTTCTCTTATTCTCACATCATCGGCTGATTAGCTTCATCGATTAGCATCTGTATAGTGTACAGGCACAGTGGCATTGAGTTTGCGATAAACTGTCATACCCTGGTCACATGATCGGCTTTGATGATATTTACTGCAGTATTTCTGTGGAAAAAACTTTATTATTAGTTTGTACTGTACCAATAATGTAGGCTCTGGCTTATCTGTTTCTCTTGTTAAGACAAGTAAAGCATGTTAATGATAGGATTGTATATTATTTTATGGGAGTAGGAAAGAATGCGAAGGCATGTAACTTTGTTACAAATTGTTACTGAAGAGTATCCGCCTAGATTAACGCACAGTTCACAAGACGTGTATATGCATATGAAGAGATCTAAACCAAGAACCTACAGTGAATCCTCAAAATTATCAGCTCAGGTATCAATTGTGCGCGATTGACTCAATCAAACGTTTTCGTAAAATCAGTGAAAATTACATCTACTTATGGGTTCTGACCCAGTTATCATGGAGTTTATAAGAAAATTAGTGAACTGTACTAAGTAAGTAGCGGTAGATAGCTGTTCTATCAATGAGTCCATATATTCTTCGACGTGACCTATTAGCTAACCAGTTTCTTCATCTTTTTCAGTCACTACATCTTAATACAGTGAACTCTCAACCAACCTACTTCAACACAACCAATCCGTCATTATTAGATTTATTTGTTGTTCCAGATTTAGGTAAAATATTTATGTTTAACCAGATTAGTCCACCCAGCACTTTGGATCATGACTTACTCTTTCTCAGCTATGACTTTTCTATGAATCTAGGGTCTCCTCAAAGCTTTTCATACAGGGATTACAATAATATTATTCTGGATGCCTTATTTGAAGAATGCCGACTGCTGCCCTAGTACGAGGTACTCAATCTTGCTCTGGCTGATGATCCACTCTTATCGCGTACTTATTTGAAAAATACGTCCCTTGAGAGTGAGACTAATCCACAGAGTGGGGTGCCCGTGGTTTTCACCCGAAGTCTGTTCGCTTATTGCGGAGCGAGAATTCCTGTTCAAGCGATATAAGCGCCTCAAAACGAATGCTGCTCGGCTAAACTATCTAGTTGCTCGTAATAGGGCCACGACAGCTATTCGGAATGCCAAACGCCAATTCTACAGCTCTAAGTTTAACACCGAACTTCAACCGAAAATTGTGTGGCGCAATCTACGGAACGCTGGAGTTTTTGGTGGTGATAGCGCAGCTTGTGGACTTGATGCGGATGATTTAAATTCTTTTTTTACCTCCTCTAACAATTCATCCCCAAGAACTCAAGCGAACGAATTAAATCCGCTTAGACTTCTGCGCTCATCACTCTCACAGGCGAGCATCAACAACTCTTTCTCCTTTCGTGGGGTATGCCTTTCTATCAGGTCGGAAGCAGTGGGCCCTGACAGGTTGCCACCTCGCTTTATTAAGCTGCTGCTGCCACTAATCGGGAAAGTTATGCTGCATATTATAAATACGTGTTTGATGTCATCCGCTTTTCCTAAAGCGTGGAAAACAGCAACAGTTTTACCAATACCAAAAAAAGCTTGTGCTTTAGAATTACCATCCGATTTCCGACCTATAAGTATTTTATGCTTTTTATCGAAGGTTCTGGAGAAACTAATTTATAAACAAATTCTCGAGCACGTGGAAAGCAATAATTTACTCACGCTTTGGCAATTAGGTTTTCGCTCTTCTTTCAGCTGTGAAACAGCTATATTAAAAGTGTCCACAGATATAAGATCTGCGTTAAACAAGAATGAGTTTAGCGCCTTAGTTCTTCTCGATTTCTCAAAAGCCTTCGACAGCGTTGATCATAGTTTACTTCTACAGAAGCTCTCCATCAGGTTTGGGTTCAGTTCTTCTGCCATCACGTTGGTTAGAGAGTTTTTATCTGATCGTCAGCAGCGAGTTAAGGTAGGACAAGCTGTCTCTGGTTCGTTGCCCATTCTCTGTGGTGTTCCTCAAGGATCAGTACTACGCCCTTTATTGTTTAGCCTATTTATAAATGACCTCCCACAAGTGTTAGAAGATGCAAAAGTGCATCTGTATGCCGACGATTTGCAATTATATCTTAGTAGGCCTATAGGACTTCTTGAGGATTGCATTGCGCGAATGAATTCTGAGCTAGATAGAATAAGCGATTGGTCGTTAGTAAATGGGCTAGTGCTCAACCCTGCTAAATCGAAGTGCATTGTCTTTTACGCCTCATCCCTAGATAACCTTGATGTTCCGCCAATAATTTTAAACAGTGTTATACTGCCGCTACATGATAGGGTTAATAATCTTGGGATTGTTTTAAATAGTGTGATGAAGTGTTGCTATAACGTTAATCTGGTGATCGGAAAGGTTTATGCTGGACTGCGCAGGTTATGGCTTTCAGCGAGTATTTTGCCAAGAAAACTTAGTATGAAGCTTGTGAAAACATTAATCATTCCGTACTTTACTTTTGGCAGCGTAGTTTTCCCAAAATTAGATAGCGTATGTGCCCGTAAGATACAGGTTGCCTTCAATGATTGTATGCGCTTCATTTTTGGTCTCCGTAGATTTGACCATGTCTCGCCATATAGAATCCAACTGCTTGGATGCTCCCTGGATTCTTACCTTAATCAAAGAGCATTAACTCTTCTTTTTAATATATTAAATCGAAATACACCTGAATATCTCAGGGAATTTTTCCAGTTATCGAATTCACCACGCAATCGTAACATAATACTTCCGCGATTCAGCAAATTGGTCATGGAGAGTTCTTTCCCTGTTCAGGCTGCCAGACTTTGGAATAGTCTTCCATTAAATATTCAGAGTGCTGGTACTGTCAGTGCATTTAAGAAGCTTATAAAGATGCAATCGTGAGATAAGGTATTTCGTCTGTTTTTTGTTTATCACTAATTTTATAATTTTATAATTTTTATATATTTATATTCTTATTCTTTTTATTCTTTTACTTCTTTAGTTATCAGTCTTATCTTATTTTATTTATTATTAGCATCAGTATAATTTTCTATATTGTTTATGATTTATCTTTAATTATTGAATTCTTTGATATATGCTTTTGAGTGTTAAATTTCTAGCCCCGATTATTCTTATAGTACAAAAAAAGATTGTAAATCTTGTGTACGTATCCCATGAATAAATTATTAGTATTATTATTATTATATTGATTCTCGGATTTCACAGATATTATTATGGAGGATGCTTTATTAATTATAATTGTATTGAAAAGCTTAGTATGATATCCACCGTTAGTGATAACACGGTATTTCCACCACCAGATTTTCAGATCCATGTTATTAATAATCTAAAATTAATTAAAATAAAAAAATCGCGATTCGCTTTCATATTATGTTACTCGTACCTACAGCCACCATATCCCTGAAATACATCTCGTTAAAAGCTCCAGCGGATGATTTCTTACTCTTTACTTATCTTCTTAATATTAATTTGATTTGATATGTGTTGTTTATATAAGAATATCTGAAGGATTATACTTCCTTGTAAAGTCATTTAAAATTATCGTAATTGTTTTTCTCAAACTTTTTATATGCCTAAAGTTTCGCATTATGTAAGTACTTAATCTAACTACTCATCTTGTGAATACTTTGGATGATGGTAATGATTTTTAATTTAGAAATAAGTTGGTTAAATGTTTCATCGTATTATGATTTGCAGTTTCTAGAATCTGTTGCACGAAACAGTATCCTATAGAGAGTTACCGGTTGTATGCTAGAGGCTTTAAAGAAAACGCAAACATGTAGGTACCGAAGTATAATTTTAGGAGAAATTCAGAGAAATTTTTTTTCTACTTACTGAATTATTTTTCCGTTCATATCTAGTCCATCACTCTTATTAGAGTACAGTCAGTATTATTGCGGGATATTTAAGATACTATTAAAGTGTTTGTATCTATCTTACACTTTCATATATCCATACATTCAATATCAAATGATATCTCGAAAAAGATAAAAATCGTTGGATATCACAATAACTAATGGCAAAAGTTGACGGAATCCATCAATCAGGGAATATGTTGGTAAATTGATCCATTTTCTCCTCTTTGTCCATTTATGACAAAGACAAATGATGGAATGGTGCTAAGAAATCAATTCGGATCAATATTGATGTCAGGTTCGGCACGTTTGCCTATGGTTTAGGATAGAAGATGATTTCTGTAGTAATCTCTGGTCGCCATTACAAAAATTAGATGAATTGTTAGCAATAAAATGTGACAAGTGATGCCCAATTGCTCGAATATACATCTATATGTACATACATAGCTGTACCAACATATTACATATAATTATCATCGTTATAGATAAGCCAAGTTAAAGAATATAAATATAAACTTAAGTCTAGTTCAAGAATTCTACATAAATTCATATACTGTGAACACACAGAATTAATTCGAGTACCTCCCATATAAATTTTGTAATTATAAGATGTGAATCAGGTGTTAATTTTTTAATCATGCTACCATACTCAGCAAGTAGTCAGCCACTTGAAATATTATCACTAAGTATATCATGCAAGCTAGATACAAATAGCGAATACCCGTATCCCTTTATAATTACAATTTGGAGTGCATAAAAAGTCATGTTACACTCTCTGAAATTGACCTATTTTCCTGCATACATTATACATACTTGTATGGAGAGAATCTGCAAGGTTGTTGGATCTGCATAATTTTTCTTTTTCTTTTGAATGTTTGAAATGCATATGAATTGCTAATATAAGTATTTCACACGGTTACAGACTTGAAAATCTAAGTTGCTTACAAATTCAAGGGTTGGTGGTTATCGGTAGGTACATTATGCAAACTAAATTTCCGTAGACTACAATTTATCGGAGTTTATAGTAATTTCTGGCCATGTATAAGTACAAGAAATTCATGGTATAAATTAAAAAACACAATTGTTTAATGCTACATCATTTATTGCATATAGCATGTAAACAAATAGATTGATATAAGCTGACAGTGGCGGATCTAGGCTGAAATTAGGGGAAATTAAGCTGAAATTAAGCAAAAAAAAGAAAACATCCAGCGCCGTAAGTGGCTTAGTTTAGTCACCGCAGTAGTACTGTAGTGGGCTACTAGGAAGGCTTACGCCTTAAGCGGCATGGATGATGTATAATTATTTAGTATACTTTTTTTAGAAAAAGTAATTTTTTAATAGAATGGTAGTTTTGGGTGTAGGAGTCATTCAAACCAAACTTTCTTCAGTTTTACACACTGCCTTATATAATATGGACTGCTCGGCTATTACATGCGGGTACAATTTTGTGTGTCAAAAATAGTTCTCACGTGTCGGTGAGTTGAAAAGTGATTTTAATAAAATCTTTCGAATTTCTGTTGAGTATCTATGAATATGTTGCCCTTGGTAAAACACTTTTTATCACTACTTAACCCAAATAATTAATTTAAAAACAATTATTTCGACGAACCCACTTATTTATTTGTTGTGTACAGTTCTCTCGCAGTTGGTAGGCATTTGGCACTTAGACCAAAAGAGAACGCTATATAGAAGTGAGCCCACTTTCTGCAGTATATTTCTATGGACCTAGTCAATCCATATTTTACATGTCAGTGGTTTTTCATAAAAACGCTGCAAATATTTTACAATGTTAGAAGCTAGGACTAAGTTGAGGCTCTGATGTGGTAGTAAGGGAGTCTGTTTCGTGGCTTGGAAAGTGTTTCTCGAGGGTTTTGGATCACTCAAAGTTCTCCACTCTAGTTCTGAGAAAATCATACATCACATGCATACAATAATATTCATTGAAATAAATTTTTATTTGATTAAGTATTGGAATAAAAATATTTTGTATAATTTTTTGAAGTTGAATTATATAATAAAAAAAAAAAATATTTTTTCAAATAGTTCAATTAATTAAATATTTTTTACTTTAAATTTTTAGGTGGGGAGGGCGTCATGGCCGCCCACCCAGTCACCCCTGAATCCGCCACTGGAAGCTGACCTTAGAAAAGGAAGCGTTTTTTTAAACACTTGAGTCTTTGAAAGTCGTGCAAGTGCATTGAAATGTTTTAATTTAAATTCATTTAAAAAAATAATTTAAAAATATTTATATATAGTGAGCTTTTGTGTGTTATGAAGTTATGAAGTAAATTTATTAACCAGTTATATTTATTAAAGAATTCTGAGGGAAATAGAAATACTATACGCAAATGCACTTGCACCATTTTCAAAGAAAACGGCTCAATTATCATTTTTAATGCTTCAACAAATCTTTGATATATGAGGAGAAAAAACGATTTAATTAGGATTTAATAGTTTTTAAAAGTAGGTACCTACCTATCTCCAAAATAAATTCAATGTAGTGAAGAAATACGGGAAGTAAATATAATTTTATTCTTATTATGCTCTAAATAAATAAAAAAAACAATAAGATAGCTTTTTCATCGCTTTCTTTAAAATCAATTATGAATATTAATGTTATTTATTTTTCCGTACGGGAATCGAGCTGCGGCTTAATGGGATAGATAAAATCATGAAATCCAAGAGGAAAAACCATCTGTCTCGTTAGCTCCGGAAACCGGATTCAAATCCTGGGTGAGGTGGCAGTTTTTTCTCTTGTATTTATGATTTCATTTAGAATCGTTAAAATTAAAGTTCTTAAAATTCTTCGATACTCTATACTATTGTTATGTGTATATAAAATATGCATTTTTATAGAAGATAATTTTTTTTTGATCAAATATAATTTTATTAATTAAAAATTTATCCTTTAATTGCTGCCAATTATTATATGATAAAAAAGAAAAATTGTTTGTAAATGTTTATATTTTCTTTATTTATCCAACGGAATAATTATAAGTTAGGATGTCCACCTTAGATTGGTCGCTTACTCAGTCAATTCCTGAAAACAGAAAAAGGTAGATGGATGAGAATAAACACTCAGTGGGTTGTGTGCTCCAGATAAAACTACTACTCAAGGCATACTTTAACTCTAGGAGGATTTCTTACTTCCTTGTACAGGAAAATACCTGTTGAGGAACGCTTTACCTATGTATGCAGCGATATGCGTAAGGTTAAGAGATGACACAGAAAATCTATTATTCCCTAGGCCATCTTCCACGTGCATAGTTTTCCCATCATTATAAAAAAATTTGAATTTCGAAGTAATAGCGCTCAAGTATGGCGAGTTATGTTGCAATCCACGTATCTTAGGAAATATCTACTTACGTTACGCTAATAGTGTTGGTTTTAACCAAACAATATGTAACTTAACAAGAAGCTTCATCTGCTCTATTCTCTCTTTCTCCGCCAACCCATACCTGCACATGTATACACGACGATATGCCAGCTATAGTTTCATGTTTCACTTTGCTGCTTGAGGCATATTATTTTTAATTTTAAATATAGTTATTAGCACATTTAAATATATCTGTTGTCTTACACTTAACCATCTTAGTACATCCAGCATATATTGCCTTGATCATATTTTATTACATCGAAGTATAATTCACATTACCCTATATTGTTGCTTTTGTAATCTAGTGAAATCTCCTTTCGATATCATAAAAATTATCGCAGCGCAATATTCGAAATGAGGTTAGGTTATTATATTTTATATTTTTATAGTACCTACTAATTGTCGAAATATTTTTTCTGATTCTCCTGAATAATGAAATGTTTGTGGCCCATTTTTTTGTTTTTGCAAATATAATCTATAAATTTATCAAATTTAAATTTATAATCAATAACTACCCCTAAATACTTTATTTCTTTGACTAATTCAATATTTTCGTTATTCACTTCCATACACAAGTCTATATATATGTTAATTAATACACATGCAGTTTTGCAGTTTGTTTTATCTATACTTAATTTTATCTTTTTCATCTTAAACCAATCACTAATTTGCGTTAAGTCCTCCCATTGTAAAAATTAGTGCATCATCAGCAAATAGTCTAAGTTTTGAATACCTTAAAACTTTTCTCATATCATTGATATACTGGGTGTTCCATACGTACCGGATTTCCCTTATACCCCGGATTCCTCACTCAATTTCGAGAAATAAATTGTATGGGAGAAGAGTCGGAAAATGCACGGTGTGGTCGGTAGGGGGTTTTTGCAATTTTGGGTACTTTTTATCCTAATACACAGTAACTTTCTTGTTATATACCCTATGATGGTGACTTGCATCTCTACGATTTCCAACAAATGCCCAATCACCCGGCTACCGCATTTCCGTCGGCAGTTATAGGACGTGAAGCTAAAAAAATTGGAAAATTTTGCAATTTCTTTTTAAATTGGAACGATTTTCCCGCTAAAAGTAAGAAAAGGATAGCACTTTCTTGCAAGATTTCGAGACCCCGGAGTGTTATCTTTAATTTTACTGTACACGTGTACCTACCTAACTGCAACCGTTTTTGAGATATTCCCATTTTTATGATGCATAATTTCATTACTTTTGCTAATAAAAATAGAGATCGCGCCAAATTTTATGCAATTCCACGCAAATTAGCAAAATTGATGAAATTATAAAGCTTATCTAATAAAAGTCAGTAGTAATACGAATAAAAAATGACAAAAATAGCGTTTCAGTTTTCAGTAATTAAAAAGAGACGAGTGACAGTTAAAAAATCGTTGCAAAGATAAAATTTTAGAAAGTAATTATAATAATAATAATATTCTACGATACGAAGGGAATTAATAAACTTGTTAAAATCATCGTGCAAACGTGATAGGCGTTTGCTGATAGTATACACTTCTTTTCTTTCATACCCTGGTATTAAAACTTTTGCGACTCATGTGCTCAATGCTCCTAATCACAACCATAAGGTTAATACATCAATATATTTCCCTATACAATATATTAATCGTTAAAAATAAAAATTCTTAAGAAAAAAATTCTTCTATTCTTCATCTTTGACCGATTTGAACAAATGTAGGTTCAATTCCCGTCCGCGGGAAAATAAATAAAATATTGATGTATCACAATTTGACCCTGAAACCAAAAATATTTTAATTCAATTTTAATCTCATTTGAGGGGTCACATGGGTTTTCAAGATTAGTTTTTATGTAATAAATAGTACAATATGCCTAGAATATTTTCCCAAAATTTCAAGTCAGTCGAGTGAAAGTCTAAGAGAGAGAGAGACTTTAGAAACTATCCTCAGCGACGCAAGTATATTGAGGCAGCTTCTTAGCTACTGTTTGTCTGTCTCTCTCGCTCGTTTTTTTTTCTTCTTTTCTAAGGGTCACCTATTTTAAATATATTATTTTAATATGCCCTGACAATTACAACTGTAGCATGATCTTAGCTTTATGTAGCTGGAATCGACCATTCTATGTAAGTTCCTTTTATTCCTACTTTAAACTTTAATCGAGTTTTTCTAAAAACACTATTTTTCAACTCGTGGACACGATATCTCAAAACCTAATGCACCGATCTTATTGAAATTTTGCACACTTCCTCAAAATACGATTGACTAGTAACTGAATGAAGGTTTTCTTTTTTCTATTACAATTAATTTTACAAGACTATACGTAGTGTAAATTGTACCAAAAATTGTACTTTTTTGTATACAGGTCTGTTCAATTTCTTTTTAAATCCTTCGTCCAGTCATGAGCTAAGCTTATCTACTGAAAGAAAAAAATTGACTTTTTAATTCCTGATAAGGCTGTCATGTCATGAGTTATCCTGACCACGGCGAGGACACTTTTGTTTTAGGAATCTCCGGAAACCAGGTCCCACCGGCTGAATTTTCGAAATTTTTGAATGAAAATTCATTAAATGTTGCTCTTCTATATGCTTAAAATATGAATGAAATAATTTATTTATTATACAAAAAACTGAGAAAATATGCTTATTTTTAGCCTTCGAAAACCATTCCCTCCTTCACATTATAATAAAATATTCATATATACAATCACATTCACATATTCCACTCACATCGTATGCCTAAGTGTTTTTTATTCCTCTTCGCATGTACACCGTATATACATGTAATCTTCAATTAATCTTCAATTCTTTCAAATTGCATGTACATTATAGTACATACAATTATTCTTGCCGTCTTAAATTAATATTTTCAAACGACGATAGCAGGCATATCTCAGATTACAGTTTTTTTATGCAATTGTAATGCTTCAAAGCTTTCGGCATTTTTTCAAATACGTTTTTTCTACGTCGTGAGAAAGCTATAAAAACAACAAAAAGCTTTTTAAAATATCGTGGAAGGCAGTGAGTTTTGATTAGTTGAAATTTTAAGTGTTTTTAATTAATAAAGTACAAGTATTCTAACTAACCGAGTCTTTTCTTAAAATATTAGGGGTATTCACTCAATGTTGTATCAAAGAGTGTATCGTTGTAAAAGATGTATTTGATTACAACCTAGTAAAGTCATACAAGGCTTATGCATATAAAATGCAATACAAGGGTCTTGTATTTTTACATTCACAAATTGGCAGTGTAAACCGGGTTGTATAGTTGTACTTAGGAGCTGAGATTGAACGTCAAATGTCAGCGGGTGCAGCTGGGGAGGGGAGTGTCCTAGGAAAATTTCCAGTGTGCCAAATTAAAGATCCTTTTGAGGACTATCGACTGGTGCACTCGTATTTTTTCTAGATGGTACTCGGTTGATTTAACAGGGTGTTCAATTTACAGCTACCAGCATCATGGTTTTCCCCCACAAAAAAAAGGTATTGCAAATTTGTGAGCCCAAAACATCAGTAATGGCGCATCAAAAAGCATGAAACTCTCTGGAAAACTTAATAAAACATCACCGAAAAACAAACTGGTGCGATTGGTTTTCTTTTTCCGCCCTAAATTACTTAATAATAGTATTTGAAGTTCAGAAATTAGCTTTAATTATTTTCAAAATGTGAACCTTTCTTGCGGGATGAGGAGGGGACCGTTCAAAAAACTAACTTGATATTCGTCTTTAGTTCGACAAGGCGATTAAATTTATCGAAAAACAATTTCGAGGGGGGGTATTTTGGGGTGCGGGGTTGTTACCCCCACCCTCCTCAAACCTCAAATATGATATGTGGGGCGTCTATTTAAAGCCACCGCTGAGCTCTATCAATGGCGTTTTTTAAATTTCATTCTGGTATACTCCATAGTATATTTTTTTCACCCTCGGAAACTTGATTACGTTGTAACTGAAAACCACTTTTTTACTTTGTCGGACCCTGCATCATAAGGGATGCCCCTAGAGAAAAAATTTTGCATCTAAATTAAACGTAATAAAATTTTCTATCTATTAGAATGTTTTTATTTTCAATTCGAGATATTTTCACACTGAGCTTTTACTCCCGAAGTTAACTGTTTTTCCCCATTTGGGTGCCATATACGCCATTACTACATATGAGTTATTTTTCTAATTTTTTTTTTTCAATCATAGGCATAAGTGTTCGATTACGAAACTTTTTCATCTCTACAAAAAAAGTCCTCCGAACCACGGTTATTTCGTAAAGGTAAATTGTAAATTTTTACATTTTGTCACGCAAAAAGCGGCAAAGATTGCCGTAAAAGGAGGTTGTTCTACT
Organism: Dioctria rufipes; assembly: GCA_963924295.1. Lineage (NCBI taxonomy): Eukaryota > Metazoa > Arthropoda > Insecta > Diptera > Asilidae > Dioctria > Dioctria rufipes. The sequence goes on along the minus strand of OZ002741.1, from coordinate 264,494,194 downwards.
ATTATTAACATTTCTTCTAAACTATTAGCCTGAGCTGAAAACTAATTAGAAATAATCGTTCCCAACAAAACAGGCTTCATTTTATCCGCTGACATTATACTGAAATAGTATATAATTAAGTTGTAATAGTAGAAATAAGAAACAACCCAAACGGTTAAAAATTCTATGAAAAACCGGCATTTCCTTAATTTAAGCCTTTCTTTTCATAACTAGTTGAAATACTTTAGTTTTTGTCTCAGCTATTTTTAACCGAATCTTCACAATTCTTTCTTTCTAGAATAACTATGAATCCTAGGAATTTTGGGGATTTTCTAAATCTTTCCGGGGCCGGGGAGAGCTCCTACGGTCTGCCATTTAATCACCCTGTTCCCATAATTACACTTCGAAGTAAGCTAAACGCTAAAGAGTGTGTTCACTCTTTGTTGTAAATTCTTGTTATACCCTAGATGAAATCATAGGGGTATGCTAAGTTTGTCATTCCGTTTGTAACACCTCGAAATAATGATGGTAGAGCGAAATGGATTGGACACCCATTCATAATATTAAAAGTTATTTCGATTTTTGCATGTCCGTCCGTCCGTCCGTCTGTCCGTCCGTCCGTCCGTCTGTGCGCACGATAACTCGAGAACACGTATACTTAAAGAGCTGAAATTTTGTACGCGGACTTTAAAAAAAAAGTAAAATTAAGTTCGAAAATGAGACAAATCGGGCAACTCTTTCGTGGGGTTGCCATATAAAAGTTTCGTTTTCCGCTATATATTTGGACACTGCCTGAGACGCATCGACATAGAGAGCTGAAATTTCGTACATGATGTTTTTACTACATTAGCAAATAAAATGTCAAAAATGGACTAAATCGGGCAACTCATTCTTGGTGTTGCCATATAGAAATTTAGGTTTTTTCGTATACTTTGAAAACGATCAGTCCAAGACATTTTTATTGTACTAAGAACTTCTGCAGAATACGAAATCCTATAAAATTGGTTATAACCATTTTTTCTGTGCGACAAACTGTTCTAGAAATATATGCGAAAAACAACTTCAAAATCAATACTTGAATAGATCGGTCATACGAAATTTAATACGGGCATTCATCTAGGGTATCATAAGAATTGGTCTTAGACCAATTCTAGCTTTTTTACTTGTTGTATATTTACATTGGTTACACTGATACAAGAAAGAGTGAATACTCCTACTATGTTTTTTTTTCTATTAACACAAAAGGGTTAGAACATAACTGGAGAAAACATCGGGAAATTTGATTGTCGATTACTTCGATTGTCGAGAAAATATTTCTAAAAAAAAAAAAAAAAATAAAAAAAAAATGAATTAAAAGTTAAGTTTTAGACAAAATCGGGTGTTCTTAAGAGAAACACAAGAAAATTAATGCAAACTGAATATAAAGCAAGGTGTGAAAGGATTGACAAAATAAAAATACAACTCAATAAAACAGGAAATATTAGATTTGTTTTTCTTCTTATGTAAACTCCTACACGCGCTCTCTTCCTTGGAAAAAGGAGTGCGGGCCCATAACAATATCAATCCTGATTCCACTTCCATCAGCTTAACTTAAAATAACAGAAAATTTCTGTTAATTTTTCCTGCTTTGAATTGTTACAACGCGAGTAACAGAGCTAGAAATTCAAAGTTACTTAACAAATTTGGAGAACAGAGTGAACGCCAACCGCATTTTGTTAAAAAATAATAAGATTATTATTATTTTTGAGCGAAATTGCTGTTCTCCAAAAACTCGAATGTGACGGAGTCTAGTCCATAGTGTGATCTGTTTATATTCCTGATTGGTTCCATGCAACAAATTCTTGCTGATAAATTGCTCAAAGCGTTTTGATCAATTCATACAAATATGATTTGGCAATTAAATAAACATTGACTGCTTCTCTCTCTCAGTTTTACATCATTAGAAGTTTAGTTGATTTTTTTTATGTTCGAATCTATATACATATCTATTTCCCTACAACGGGTAATCTCTTTTACTTACGTCAAAATTTTGGTATTGGTTCTTGTAACAATCATTGTTAGTTTGTTAGGGCTCAGCGCTCAGCTGATACGTAAGCGCATGCGCATACCTTGAATTTTATAGTGATTAACCGTGACTCTTTGCTAATAACGGCCATTTTATTACTGTCCTAGTACGACGTCATCGAAAAGCCGGGATTAATGCAAATACCAGCGACGGGAGGCTAATAGACACTGCATTCATACTTTTCATTTTCCCATTCTTAGTACTGTTCACTTGTAAAAAAAAACTGGCAACAATTCATTTGTTCTTTTGGAACTATGTGCACAGATGCAACTAGTACTGCAGATAGCTTTGAATATCACAGCAGCCCTAGTTTTATATTATAGTCAAATTAGATCCAGTTATCTATCTTCATTTGAACATCAGGGTATGCTCTGGGGACAACCCCGTTCAATCGAATGAATTTAGAGTGGCGAGCGTATACTAACCAGAGAAACATATTAAACAGCTTTTCAATAGATAGAGATTACCCATTAGAGTAGGCGTTAATTGACAAAAATTAAAATTAAATAAAAAATGAATGGAAATTTTGAAGTATTGCATGCATTGCATGTATCATTTAAGGAAATTGAGCATGTTTGTAACAAAGAGAAATATACTTGTTTTTTTCTCAAGAAGAAATGATTACATTTTTCAATAACCACAAACAGAAAAATCTGGGCATAATAATCTAATCTTTGAAAAACTTACAACTTTTTTTTAATATACTTTGGCATCAGAATTTAATTTCATTCGGATATTAACAGACTTTTAAACTAATTTGTTTTGGATGAAGATTAAAATTTACTCTTTTGTAATTAATCAACTTGAGCATTAGAATTGAATTTAAATCTTTGTAAGGATTACAGGCGCCACATGTGAATTAAAATATAATTCGTAGCGGCATTAAAGTTTGTATTTTAACCTAAGTCGGAATCACACTTTAATATCTCTGAGGATTAGGTTTCGTAATTGCTTTCTACATTGTACGATTTATCGAAGCGTCAATTCGTTGCCGATACTTGAAGTAAAACCATCTAAAAAGTAGCAATGTCATTTTATATTAACTGGAAAGTGCAAATGTGAAAAAATATATAAAAGTGAGTGGTGCATCGGAAAACGGGCTATTATATTCCGATTTTGTTTTTTCAAGTAAGACAGCACATAATTAGATATATTTTTTCAAAGTAATTTATGAGTTGTTTTATAGCTAGTAACCAGTTTCATTTTCCTATGGAAGAATTTTCCAATTTTGTGGATCAAGACGGATTTACAGTTCCGGAGATACATATATTTCTTGAAGCGTTGGAAAGCTTTTATCATCAAGCTAAGGAATTTAAAAAACTATAAAATGATTATAAACAAAGTAGTGCTAAGACAAACAGAAAATATTGACTACAAACTAAGTAAAGGGTTCGTTAGAACCAATGCACAACTTTTTGGAAAATGTCGTACCATTTCTTTTGAAGCGGGTTTTTCTTTTTTCTTTTAACATAAATTTTTAAGCTTAAAGCAAATAAATTGTCGAATAAAATTGTATTATTTTGGTATATTAGAAAGTACAAATCAGCCTTCTACAATTACCTTTGAATAGTCAAATATTGGGCAAAATGCTTCCAAATGTGTTTAATGATTCATTTTCCTTTGTTATTCGGTAATATTTTCTTAAAAGATCACTTAATTTTATGGCAATGTATTGAAACTATTTTAAGTATAATGGAAATAGTTTTCTCTTATGAAATTCGGAATGAAGATATAGTCATTTTGAGTAACTTACTCTCGCTACACTTAGAAAGTGTAATGAAATTTTTTAAAGCAGAGTGAATTCCAAAGTATCACCTTTTGACACACTACCTTGGAATAATAAGGAAAATGAGGCCTCCTGTTTATTTAAGCGTCATACGATATGAAGCTAAACATAAAGTGTTTAAGGTAATCTGCAGCCAAACTAACAATTTTAAAATTTTTTATAAAACTATGGCCTTTCGTCACCAAGAAAGCTATTTCAATCAAAATACTTTCTTAGAATTTCCATTATTGATAGGAAAAAACAAAAAATTAACTGAAAACCGAAATATGATATAAATGAACAGCATGAGCTTTTTAGAGTAAAATGGGTGAAAACAGAGTATTTTTATAAACCCCGCTTATTTGTTTATTTTATACTATTTTTTTTTTTTTCAAATACATCAAATACTACAAAACGAGGAAATTATTATATTGTTGCCTAATCAACACGATTACACTTATGACAAATTTCACAGTTCATATGAAATTTGTAATTTAAATAAACTAGGTAACATTAACTTCTCTGATTTAAAAATAACCGAAAGTTTTGAATGTATATTATAAGAGAAAAAATGAATATAATTTTGAAAAATTTAACAGATCAATAATAAATGCGTTACATTTTCAGAAAAGTTATTTTATTGAAATTTAATTCCCATAGCATTTTTAATTCCCAGGTTATATTTTAATGTTTGGAGACATTACTCTGTAATGCAGAATCTTTCACATAGGATTGGAATTTAATCTTAACCCATACTAGGAACTAATTATTTAAAATACTAGAAGTTAATGATTTAGTAGTTAACTTTTAATAAAATAGTGTATTAATTTTTAATCTTTTCCATACTAGAAAGGTAATTTAAGATTTATTACAATTTAATACAAAAATTTTTGAAAGATTTTAATACCAAATAGGATTAACATCGGGCATAAAGTTTTAAGTTTTAGGGATGCTTAATTTTAATAGAAAAAAGATTTGGTCATATAACGTAAAAATATAATGTAAAAAATATTAAAATTTACTCCCAAATTTTTCTGTGTGCGCGCACATTGGTTACACACTGGTGAATAAGGGTGTATTGAATAGCAGTTCAAGAGATTGCTCTTTTAGTATACGCAGATTTTGAGTTTGTACAAATATTTAAAAATTTCCTTTTTTAATGACAGCTTTCTTCTGTGTACGTGAATTCATATTGAACTCAAGCTAATTTTCGGTGTGCAACTTTCTCTCTGTAGTTTGCCACCAGAATCAACCAATTTGTTAATATTTTTAATATTGAGTTAGATATAATATGTGGGCACCAAAATCATGTCAGTGCTTAAGGAGACCCTAAGGACTTTAAGCCCTGATTATATGTTAGACCGCGACGTTTTCGTATAAATTGGAGATATAAGTTTAATGAGGAAAACGGGGCAACTCTTTCTTCAATTTGTCATATAAAAACTCTGAAGCTCCGAATTTCCATGCATATTTGTGCAATACTGAAAAAATGTTAGATGCAGTAATTCCATTCCAAATTTTAGATGTAATTTCGGTCAACTGTCCGTGAATTCCTTTGTATTGTTGCCACACATACAGATTCGAAATTTTTACGTTTACTGAAAAACTGTGATTCCCAAACTTTTTATCGTGTAATAAAAATTATATGACAATTTTACTACCCCGCAATCCTTTCTAAATATAAATAAAAGCCAAAGACAAGTTTAACGATCTAATGAGACAATATTCAAAACATATTTATAGGATATCATCAATATTAAGACCAATTATAACTTTTTCCCTTGTTATAATAGAAAACGCACACCACACTTTATCGCTCGAAGTGAAAATCTATATTTTCTTATTTGTCAATTTTTAAAGCAAAACAGCTGGTTAGTGTAATATCTGACACCTGTGCTCTCTTTAAAATGTCTCACATTATTTTCCATGCTTTCTTTACCCAAATGGATATTTTCAGAATTTCAATTTCCTTAACTGAAAAGCTTGTGTTGTCAAAAACATGAAAGGACAGAATTTCTCTTTGATTTCCTTAGGCCACGAAATTTACAATTTTTTTTTTTTTTTTTTTTGAAATTACATATGTTAGGGTACCTCAGTGCAGGTACAAATATCCTTTTTTAAAATGTTCTACTATTTGGAGGTATATAAGTGAAATAACACAACATTCAATTTCAAGGGAATTTGTAATATTTCTCTTTACTTTCAATACTTTTGATAAAAAAGAGTCTTAACAGGGAAATATACATATCAGATAGAAAACCATTGACGGACGACGACGCTATCTATACTATCAGTAATAATTGAATGGGGAAAAAATAACAAATCCAAAAGTAAAGAGCTGTTGTATAAAGGAATTTTAATATTCTACGAAATAAGCTTCGCTTAATTGCAGGAATGTGATTTTAAATTTAATTCAACTTTTGAAGTTGTGGCACAAGAGAATAATACTTTTTCTCCATTGAATTGGATAGCAAGAATGAGTTTAATTTTAAAGGTCGAATTGAATTTTGAACTATTGACTTTGCTGCAGAACTCTTAGAAATTATTACAATTAGGAAGATTTTACGTACACCTGCCATCGAAGTCGGAAGTCGTAATCAAAAATCCGAGTTAGACCGGAAGTTATGACAAATTATTTTAATATAAAGAAAGGCCCGAAGTATTAATGATTATATTTTATTGGAAAGTGGAGATATTTGAGATTTTTTGAGGAACAGAATATCAATCAAGTAATTCCCCCGTTATTTTTTAAACAGAAACTTTCATTTTTTCCATCAAATTTATGCAAAGATTGACTCCTTGATTTATTAATGACTCCAAGATTGTCGGATGTTTGGATTATTGGCATAAAGTGATCCCCTGATTTATGTCTAAGGAATATAGCATTTCCGAGAATTAGGTTTATCAGTCAAATTGAGTCTTTTATGAAAATAAGCATCTATCTCACTTTCAAAACCCGGCCAGCGAACGTATGACATTGAAAATGATCTGCAGGCTTCAATTTTTGGGTTATTAGAACGCCATAATTTATTGTAAACTATATCTGAAAGCTCCCATTTGTTGAGAACAACGTTGCATCGAGGTTTTTGGTTTATTTTCAATACTATAACGCACAGAAACGATATTTTAACATCATGAACGAACAACACAATACGACTTTCGATCATAAAGTGATCCAGTTTCAATGAAATTCGCGATTACATTACGAATTTGTGTTTTGAGAAGGCACTCGAGTATCTCCGAATTTTCCACGTAACTTTCCCATGGAATTGAATTGATATTTTACTAATAAATTTGGATGATTTTTAGTTTCAGTTTCCATTTTCCACACAATGAAAGAGATTTTGTCTAATTACACAGCAATTCAGATTCGCATGCCGTATCAATTTCGTGTAAATTTTACCTGTTTCTTGAGAAGCAGCAGGTACAGACGTAAATTTTATTACCTGTTGTAAAGACAATCTTTGAAAAACGCTAGTATGCCTAATATGATCGTTTTCTCTTTGAAATTAATTTTGAGTAATTATCTGGTGTTTTCTACAAAAATGGTGCGACTAAATGATGACCCAGGTAGCAATTATGTTCGGAGAAGGGTTAATAAAAAGGGCAGATCTGCTTGTTTCGTCTCTGGAAATATGATATAATTAGAGTACTCGTTATGAAATGTAGTATAAGTGTGTTTTTGAAAGTATGTACGTCATCTTCAGTAATAGTGGGCAGTGGAAAGGAATTAAACGAAGCCTAAAGAAAAATAATTTTAAACTTTAAAAAAAGAAAAGCAAAATATTTCTCATATCCTGAGGATTTTAAAGCAAATTTCGTTGAGTGATTGCAAATTTTCTGAAAGATTCCGAAAATTACGGTACAAAGAAAAGTCATGGTCATCCTCGTGAGAGGAGAGAGACGTCAAATAGTACGTTTACAACTAGAGAAATTGCAAACAACGCTGTGTGTCAACAAACGTAAGGAATGTCACGCGAATTTTGCAAAAACAAAAAAAAAACTGAAAACATCCAACGAAAAAAACTGAAAGGAAAGCCACCTTTTACAGCAAAACATAAGGAGGAACGTTAAAAATTTGCTCGTGAACTTTTACCGATGAAAAAAGGACCAGATGGGTGGTCGTATTATTTGCACGATGTAAAGAAAACGGAGTTCTGTCGGAGGGCGCGACAAAATGTACTGTATATTGTATCGTATTGTAAAATGGGATGAGGAGGAATAATGATTTGAGCAGGAATAGGCTACAAAGGGAAGACGAACTTATGATTCATTTGTGGAAATATGGACAGCAATTTTTATATACGACCAATCGGCGAAAAAACCAAGAAAACTCGATAGTAGGAGAAAACTTCATTTTTCAACAAGATAATTCTGTAGTTCATACTGCCGGGGGCCGGATGTACGAACTCGGAGAGTTGTGGAATTGTGGAAATGAGAGTTCTTTTGATACTTAACTCTCCACTCGGAATTCTTTAACTCGGGGAATTTGGATAGAGAAGTACCAAACTCTCTATTACACTCGACAAAACTCTCGGCTGTTTTAGTTGTGGAGAAGTAAGAAGAATATTTCTCAACTGACAGTAGTGGCTGTTTTTGTTGTATTTTCTGAACGTAACTAGCTACCTAGGATTTTGAAATTAAATTATGGACTCACCGCATATCCTGGCTATGTTTACAAAAACAAATTATGGAAATCCTTTCAATACTTACAGCGAAATATGGATTGTGGTGTATCAGGATACACAAGAGATGCTATAAACAATTTAGATATGCACGATAAAGCTTGTATGTAAGAGTAAATAGCATCTATATTTTGTCCCCTAATTAGCTTTTGAGTCCGGTAAATAGTTTTGAACATAACTGGAAAAGAAGTGAATCAGTCCAGTCCTTCTTCAGATGAAAAAAGGTACAAAAATCATTGTGAAGAACTGGAACGGGGAAATTTGCTTTAATGGGAAAAATGTTCATAACAGAGTACTAAGGGATGTGATATAAAGAACAGAAGAAATATATGCAAAATATAGGAACTGGGGTGTATATGACCCAAGTGCAAAATTCCGTCTTGCGGTGGTAAAAGGTCAGTTATGAAGTTAAAATGAAAAAACAAACTTCACCACTCGATTACCCGTTTCTCCCTCTTTAATTTGATAGCAACAAACATGGCGTATTTTAGCCAACCTCCAATGAAGGGTGGTACGACCCCCCATCCACAAAAACCGCTCCCCAGAAATTTTTCATCTATATTTTTGTATTCTAGACCCTAAATCCGAAGGAAAACCCCAATGCTCTACGACCCTTCCAAGCAGAGTTAGCCGTCCTTCAATATTGCGATACTTCTCACGTTTTCCCTAAATCCCCAAGTTTGTTAGAGAATCGCGAATGAAGAGTTTGAGAGTTTTAATCGGGGAAAATGAAAATTCTCATCTCCCAAACTCCGAAACTCTCCGAGTTACAGAATCCGGCCCCAAGAGAGTGAAAGATTATATTCAAGAAAATGCAGCACTAATAGCATATTCTTAAATGAAAAATAGTACAAAATAGAACAGTAATAATTATTTCTTCCTACTTAGAAACTCTGCCATAAAAGCTGATCCACCTAGTTCACTTAGTAGCTCCACAAATTCTTCGCTTTTGCCAAAATTATTAACTGTGCTTATTATATCAAAAGGGTCATCACAACACAGTGATTCAATTTTTGTTGGATCCATGTCATCTGCAGATAGGAGATTGGTTGATAGACTCAGAGGACAGCGCGCGGCGCTGCATAATACTTTGGAAGCCAACTCGATCAGAACTCCCAGCCTGGGATGTCATCACAATGCAAACCAAATCACGGAAATCAGAAGTTTTAGAAGATAAAAAAGATGAAGTGAAGTTGCTAGCAACCGACAACTTTAATCAGGCATGGAGGGATCAGGAAGCTGATATAAATAGGGTCCAGTAAGCCATCAAGCAGGAGGAAACTATCACACAAGTTATTCCTCATCATGTCCACCTAGCAGCTACATCAATTATGGGGTGTTTATGCATCGTCACTCTTCCAATATTAGCAGGAATTTTGATCCACCTTAGACGTTGGAAGAAAAGACAGACAATGAAGGACACCAGTCGACTGTCGAGATTCGCGACCATCCAGATGTCTAAACCAGTCCGAAGTATGCAAAAGAAGTCATCGCTGGAAGAACCAGAACCGAATATTAGCATCGAGATCATCCCCACAAAAGAGCCAATATACCTGCCACCACCCTGCCAAACGTCGTTAAAAAACAACTGGTACAGTTGGAGTAACCATTAAATTTTATAATTAGATGTGGTAGGATAGTTATGTAACGTTTAGGGGCAACCCGTGTAATTATGGAAGAAATGTTTTTTTGATAGTATTTTTGTAAGTATGCCTATTGATATAAAATATAGTGAAAGGAATTTTATTTTGTGTTTTTTGAATTTTTGTATAGACAGTAATTAATGCTTTCTACGTGTAAGGTAAGTATGGAGTTCTCGTACATTAGGTTAATCATAAAATTTTAATGTAATAGAAATAAATAGCTTGCTAGACAAGTAGAGAAAATAAAAAAGAAAAATGTAAATGTGAAAAAAAAACAGTATTTTTTAAGACAATGGAATAAATTAAATGTGAGACAAATAAAGAAAGTAAATATGTATAGGTACATTGTTTTAGTGAAATGAAATTTCATTCATATAATGAAATTTTCTTTCAGGTTAAGAAAATTACCACATAATTAAAACAATTCAATTTATTTTTCTGAGTGTAGATACTCTGTAAATGTTAATGCCTTCGTTAAAAGGGAACACCATGAAACTGATGACTTCTTCTCGAGTTCCAAATACTTCGAACTTCTCGTGTAAATTCTCCAACTGTTAGGCGAAACTTTAGAATTCCCGATTTAAGTTATGTGTACTCTTGCTCCAAGTTTTTGGTAATTCTTCAATTCGCCTATAGTTGCATGCACGTGAATCTTTTCTTTGAATGTTTTAAATAAACTTTTCATATCAATCAAAGTTGTCTTTCCTTGCAGACTTAGGCTTCGCATGACAGTGTTTCATGGCAGTGAAATGCCGCTGATTTACAAAAGAATTTCCTCTTTATTTTCACCATACCAATGTCGCTGCTTTTGATTTTGTGCCTGGCTTCGTAAAAAAAGATTGCTGTGCACATAAGCCAGTTTTTAACTCAAGTACCTACTTCTATTTTTTAATGTTTTTCGAGATTTATTTTTTGTTTTAGTACTACACCAGAGTTAGAAATAAGATAAACACATTTATCCTTGAATATAACTGTTAAGAGCTCCTCTGATAATGGTAACGTTTTTCCGACCTAGACAACCTTGCCCGCTCATTTTAGTCGCTATTATTATCACGCAATAAAACAATCGTCAGAGCTAAATACTAGCGGACTATACTGACTGAGAACACAAAGGTGTGTTTTTTTATTAGTACGGGAGATAAAGAGAGAGAGAGAGAGAGAGAGAGAGAGAGAGAGAGGAGAGAGAGAGAGAGCGAGAGAGAGAGAGAAAGCGAGAGAGAGAGAGAGATATAAAGAAAGTGCGATGGGTAAGTAGGGCGAAGAAATTGTACAATGTTGGCGGGGGGTGTGTTACTCACTCCACGTGAGGCGGCACAATTATCTGAAAATGGAAATTTATTGTAATTTTTCTTCAATTGATTTTACTCTCACGGGCTACCCAAAACGTCTACGCGATCGATCTGTCGACCTATTGTAGGCTATTTCATTTCGTGTAAACTCGGTAATAGAGTTTTACTGGCTATTGAGACTCCACTGAAGATGTTCGTCCCAAAATAAATCTCCTTCATGTATTAGTAGAAATTTTATCATTTTACTAGAGCCAATCAGACTAGTTTGATTAGACTAATGTTAGGGTAAGCTTCGAAGACAATCGAGTGCAATCAAGTTTCATATTATGAATTAACAAAAAACAAAAACCTTAATTAGGCAGGGAGTTTATAAGACCACTATAAGCAGTAAATCGGGGAGACCCGTATAAATAAAATACTATATAATTACTAACTACTTAACATTAAATTATTGTCGATATTCCAAAATTCCAAACGACTCATGAATTAATAATTCAACTCATTTGCGACTTACAATAATTTTTTGTTTTTTAAATGTCTGAATGACATATTTTTCATAGTTCAAATCAAATTTAAGACTAACGGAATCAATAAAAAAAAATAGTATTCTAAAAAAAATCATATCTTGTGGCTATAGAACACTTCAAAAATGTATCTCTAGTAATAAAACCACCTCCTGTATTGTGGCATATGTTCCATGATTTCGCTACACAAATTTCAAATTTAATTTCATTTAAATTACAAATCCGGTTCCACGATATCGAACTCAACCAATCCAATAGCCGTATATAGGTCTATAGATAAACATATGTGCATATATGTATGTAACAGGGAGTATGGTCTAAGTTATGATTCCCTAATATATTCATGCCGTCCTTTTACATTTCACTACATAGAGTATAGAATTGGTTATAATCCCATCTATGCCAATGTAATATGCTTTCTAGGAGATGTGACCATTTCCAAAGATGCTCTCAATTTCAGTTTAGTGAAAGCAAATACCTTTCTTGGTTTAGTGGAACACATACGCTCATACGTTTATATGTACTTACTTTACCCTAGTTTAACTTAAGCACTTGTAAAACATACATATATATTACCTACTTGTCCATAATATTTCATATTGACTGATATCGAATGTTGATTTCAATACAGGTTACCCTTACAGTCATAAATATGAAAATAAGCTAAATTAGCTATTAGAAATTGAGAAGAGCTCTGGGTGGTAAGTGTTGTGTGCGGCACTCGTAAATACCTATCAAAAATTTTTACTGCAAGGTTGAATTTTGCATGTTCGATTTACGGAAGTAAATAATTAATTTAATTTTGGAGCCTGGAAGTGAAGACCTCCAACTACTTTATCTTACCAAAACCGTAATAAATCTATCAGTATTAAATGGGACATTTGCATCCCAACTTTATTGAATAATTAGTTATACATATGTATATGGACTTTCAGACTTTTTATTTGTAAGGTAATTTTCATGGAGTTTAGATTAAGGGGCAAATTATTATATAATTTAAAATTGTACATGAAAACTTTTAGGTAATAAGAGTAATTTACCTTTGAATATTTACTAAGCATTTACTATTTATATATATGCATGTGCGATACAAGTGCGTTTGGTTTGAAATGTTGTATTCGTTACCTGTATTAATTTAAAATGAAATGGACATAGGAAACCAATAAACTTTTTTAACAACAGTGATTCTTCCAAAAAGAAATTAATTAAGTCAAGAATGCAGCATTTGTCCTCACGATCATTCATTATCTTCTTTCGAATGTAAATTTTGATATTGAAAAACAGAGCGTTGCTCTAGTCCAAAAATCTTAGAGGCATCTGAAATTGAAAACATAAAAAAAAAAAAATTATGCTTTGTGTCGACGTTCTTTAAACATACCTACACTAACTCCCTATGTATATCCCTGTGTTGGATTTATAAAAAATGTTTAACAATCAAATGAATGGTTAGGTGATTCGGAAACCAATTAAAATTTTATCTCAACAGAGATTAAGTCCTAAATAAGGTCTCCAGAAAAAATCTAAAAAACTTACGATGTTTCGCGGTTCATTCCTGGTTTACAATCTGCAGCGTGAAGATATGTAAAAACAAACTTTTCTTATAGGACCTATAAGTATGGAAAGGAGTTTGTATCTATCTTCCCTTTTATTCTAGACAAATTTGTAAACTGCAAAAATCGAACCAGCACCGTGATGGATTCTTTACCCTAAAAATACAAAAAAAAAAAAATAGTTTTCAATTTACAAACAAAATTATAATTTTCTAAATTTATGTTTAACTTCCAAAACCCAAAATGCAAAGTTTCATTTTTTTGTTGTTTTTTATAATATTTAGACATGGAAAATTTCTTTATGTAACCGTACAACAATGCCATAAAATGTACAACTTTATTAACAAATATTAATGTAAAGAATATTGAATTTTTGGAAATTAAACTTTTTCACTTTTCGTAAAAATGTTAATAAGTTTTGAACGGAGGCATATTTTGGGGTACTTCTTTTCTTGTTGTAAAGGACTGACAATGTGTCATATTGTAGATGGAAGAAAAATATCTCTTTGGTATAAAGACTTTAGAGAACTAAGGATAAAACTACAAATTCGTATGAAATTTTTTACAACAATTCAAATTCAATAAGTGAGGCATTTGCATACTGGATATTGTTATAAAGGAGGCAAGGTTTTTTTTTTTGGAACCAGCTCACAAGTTTGATCCTGCGATATTCGTGAAAGGATTTATTAGCTAATTTAAGTGAATACAGCTGCTTCGAAAGACGAAAAATTTCCAGACGTAAATCCGAGGGGGAAGAAAGTGATTTTAGGGAGGGAGGCCTGATCAAAAGTTTTATCTAGATACTCCAAATACTACTCCATTCTTCTTATTTATTTATGAACACACTGCATATAATCTCAATATCAATTTTCGTTCAAAGTCTTCTGAACCACATATATTAAAAAAAAAAATAAGTCCATCCAAACTTCAACTGGTTCCATTTGTTCGTTTCTACAACTTTCCTAAAACCCATTAATGATTCAAATAAAAATAACATAAAAAGAGTAGACTTTCTGAGATATTCAAGGATAGCGAATATATCCATTATCTTTGAAAACAAGTTTTCGATAAAAGGACATGGACTTATTTTTTTCAGGAACATCAAATATTCTTTAAATAAACACTGTTTGTTTCATGGGCTTGTCTTGTGTATATTCTGAGATATAAATTTTTGAAGTTATACCTACCTACTAAAATTTGTCACTCTTTTTCCAATTTCTAAATACCATATCTCCGTCAGAAATGGCCAAAAATAAAAACTATTTCAACAAAGTTTCATCAAAGACGAAGATGATCGATGAACAAATTTACAACAATATTTGTGGATTTTCTGTTGGATGACCGAATATTTTTATGTGATATTAAGTTTGCGAAATAAATTATTGAAAGACAACGAAATTTTCGTGTTGTTCTTTAAGGATTTTTACATTGTTCATTAAATCTATAAATACCAATTAAGTTTGTCAATTTAAATGCAGACTTTTTTTCACCGTATCCTAATATGGGAAAATACAAAAAATTACGTATTGCTACGTGCAGTAGATAGATACAACTGGTGACATCTATTGGAAATGGAGAGTAAACTACTTCAGGTTCGGAGAATCGATGATGGAATCTTCGGGAAGGTTCAGGAATAGAATAGTTAAGACGATTCTGGAATAGAACACTCAAGAAGAAACTGGAGAGTTTCTAGGGTATATATATAACAGTTGTCACCGACAAGAAAAGAGTCGTGTCTTAGAAATTGCAGTGTTAACAAGTGAAAGAAGCGAAAGTGTTTGGATTAAAATAGTTGGAAGTGCAGTATTAGCGATAATTAAAGTTGAGTTGATAAATTGAAGGTTTATGAATTATATAAGATCAGAAGCGAAATAAAGAAGTTGTATACTAAAAATTTAATATTGTGTTTTAAATAACGAGCCAAAGGCCACGCTCGCAACAATATTATATTATTACTTACTTTAGGAGATTACTTTTTTAATATTTAATTTAAGAATTGAAATTATTTTAAGTTAAGTAAAAAATCAATTTTCAATAATATTAAGTGCAGAATGATTAGCATAATCGGTCGCTTTGATCTTCGTACTCCTTCTTCTGCCTTTGAAAATAATAAAAAAAAAGTATATTATGAAATATCCACACGAATTCCTTAACTTGATTGTTTTTCATACTTATGAATAAATCATGAGATCAATATTATTCGCATTCACGAAGTTTTAAATATCAATGAAAACCAGTAAAGGAAGACCATTTGGGTAGAATAGCCGAAAAATGGTAAATCGAGTTAATTGTGCATTTCTCTGTTTACTTTGGTTTTGCTATAAATTCAGCAAATCGCTGGGCTTAATAGCGTTCAGTGCTAATAAGAATTGTTCAGATTTCTGGAATTCTCGGTGTTCATCCATCTATTGTGTTTTGATAGGTACAATTCTAGTAATATTATCAGTTCCTACAGTTATAGTTTACGGAGGTGGCATTCATACACTTCCGACTTTTCTAAATTATATACAATTCGTACGCTTTGTCATTAATGCTGCAACTCCAATCTTGTCCATAATAGTGATACTAATACATCGGAAAAATATTGTAGTCATTCTTAATCGCACTTTTGATATTTGGCGTGAAATTTTCACTTTAACGAGTAACGACAGCTTCATTCATACAAAATATCTAGTTTTGCTTACAACTAAAGTTGCTTCATCAATTGCTAGACCTGTTTTAGTGATGTATTATAACCTTAACAAGGGTTACGTTTTATCTACTTGGTATGACTACTCGATGTATTTAATAAGTTTTTATACGCAAGCTTCTATCTCTGCTATAAACAATATGTTTTTAATTGGTGTAATAGTACTGTCCGCCGAACTTGAACTACTCGGAAGATATTTAAGTGCGATTTGCCATGAGATTCATGAAACTACTATTCGCTTAGAGCACAGAAGTATTCTTATGCAGAAACACTGCGATTATAGCGATAAAATTGATGAAATTAATGAAATTTATTCAAAAATTTCCAAAACATTTAAACAATTTAAGAAAATTTTCGAACTACCAATTGCCTGCGTGTATATGTCAACATTTTTGAATTTTGTTATAAATTTGTATATCTGTGTTCAAAAAGAATTGAATTACATCACAACTATAATTTTGATTCTGATAGCATTTGATATGCTTTGTATGAGCTTATTCGTTGACTTTATAGAACGGAAAATCAATTTGCCAGCAAATCTCTTGCATACACTTAACATAAAATGTGACGAGCGTCTAGAGAGAAGTGTAAGAATTTAAAAAGAACTTCGTATTTTCAATATTATTAAAATTTAATATTTTTAGCTGGAAATGTTCTATTTGCGACTTCTTTTGGATAAACTCAACATAGACATTCTTAACTTATTTAAATTGAACAAAAGTTTCATTTTGGCTTTTTATAGCGGCGTAATAATGGGAGTCGTCTTATTAGTTCAGTTAGAGATGTAAATCACTTTGAATAATGTAATAATTATAATCAAATAATAAATTCAATGTAATAAGCATGCTTATGTGATTTTGTGTATAATTTTAAATGACGAAATGAGCAAATAAAGTATCAATTTAAAACGAAATATAATGATTGTGAATTATTTCATAGTGAAAACCAATTATATAGCAGCACTGTTAGTCTTCTTATACAATTACCTATACTATCATACCCTCCATACAAACCTACCTTAGTATCATCACATATATTTCTATGCACGTGTTCTCAAAAAGACTCTTCGTGTGACATCAGCACAAATTTAATGTATTTATGCGATAACGCTTACTTTATTCCTGTAATCAATTTTTGAGCATAGATCCTAAACTTTATGCCTTCAATGCACTAAATTTGTACGTCCGCGTTCAGCTTATTTCATGTGTGGTCCACTCTGACGACTCTTGCTAGTACTATGCTTGTTTTAACCAAGCAGCAAACTTGCTCTATGAGCAATATAATCAAATACTTGGTTGTTACATAGCCAATCCACTACAGCAATTGAGGCGGAAAATTCTTCCATGAATTGCGGTTGTTGTTTCATTGTTTCGACACAAATCCTCTTTCTTTTAAAGAATGCATAAGATTCTGGCGAAGAATCAGCGTGGCCTTTGGAATTAGACAGTTTCACAGACAGGCTCACATCTTTAGGATTACTAAAAGGCTCATTGCATGAGTTTTTTTTTTCTCATTATAAAATATTTCTCCTATCAATACTACATTGGAATATAATGATGTCGATTGATATATCGGTAGATGATGTAGATAATCCTAAAGTCCTTATCAGATTGATTCGGGTGGTAAATAATATAATGACTATCAGAACCCAGCTTAAGACAAGATCGCTGCATGGACACGTTTAATAAATAAACGATCAACATTACATGCGTTTCATCACTTAGTCGGTGTTGGTATTAATATGTTAAACTAAACATAAACTGAACACCGGATAAAATGACATCTAACATAGCACAAGACAATTTAAAAAAGTTAAATATAACAAAATTAAATATTATATAGACGCTTGTTTAATACATGCTTAGAAACGTCAACGTCAAAATTCTCAGCCATATTATTAACAGTAATACACACGCGATTAAGAAGTTCATACATGTTGAAGTTAGATGCAACAGAGGTAGCCTTCTCAAATTGTGGCTACTATCACGGAGAAAGATTTTGTTAAGTAACAGTGCATATTTAAGAGAATATTTAAGTGCATATTTAAGAGCTTCAAGCGATCCTCATAGGGTTAAAGAATTAAAGAATTATTCCGGGGTAGATGTCTGAGAGCAAATCGTAGGAAGTTCCATTGAACAGACTCGATACGGTCAATGTGTGTACCGTAAAAAGGAGACCACAACTAGCTAGCATATTCAAGAAGTGGTCGCACAAAGCAAGTATACAAACGCAATGTTATGATAGTATTCGAAAACTCTCGGGACCAACGTTTTATAAAGTCCAGCATAGAACTACTCTTTGATACCATATAGTTTATATGGGAGATAAAATTCAATCTCTGGTCACATTTGTACCCAAGCCACAGACAGAACCCACACGGCGAATCGTGGAATCCGAGAACTCATAATCATAAGTAATTGCTGTCTAATTCTTATGGAAAGTCATAAGCACACATTTGTCGATATTGAGTACCAAATTATTGTTCTCGCACCAATTGTAAAATTTTTGAAGATCACCCTGTACCTGTTCACAATCGTTAACAGATTTAATCTGAGCGAAAAGCTTAACATCGTCAGCATAAATCAACACCCTACAGTACCTCACAACAGAGACAATGTCGTCCGTCAATAGACAAAATAAAGAACAAGGGGCAAAAGTGACTCCCTTGAGGTACGCCAGACGAAGCCATCAAGGTTCTATAGATGGAATGGCGGAATAATATTTGGTATGTTCTGTTATCTAAATAAGAGTCTGTCCATTTTAGAAATGTTGGAGGAAACCCATACTTTTCCATTTTAAAGAGTATCACTGAGTGAGATGACTTGTCGAAGGCTTTACGAAAGTCTGTATAAATACAATCAATCTGATAGCCGATAGCCTTTTGCCAAGCCGTCAATGGTATTCGAGACACATTCCAGCAAGTTAGTGGTTATAGACCTGCTTGAAATAAACCCATTTGAAGAGAGCAAATAATTCTTACAGGAAGTTGATAGTTGACAGTAAATGATAGATTCAAATAATTTGGGCATGGAAGATAATTTTGCAATATGTTTATAGGTAGAAATTTCATGTTTACTACCTTTTTTGTGGATAGGTATGATAAAGCAATTTTTCCATAGCTGCGGGAAACAATCACTATCGACCAATTTTTGGAAGATAATTCTCAGCGGAGCTGCCAGAGCGTGGTAGCATGACTTAAAAAAAGCTGGAGTGTTCCCATCTGGACCAGTTGTGAAGTCATTTGGAAGCCCATTAATATGAACGAGTATAACTTCTTATGAAATTGAACAGATAGTGAATTAAACGTTCTGAGAGTTGTTCATATGACTGAAGTTGTCATTTTGAGGTTGTAAATTTGACGAAGCAAAGGCATTGTCAAAAAATTAAGCAAACATATCGCAAATTTCAGACGAATCATCACTAGCAGAATCCTTGTACCTCGTGGTATTGGGGTAGTTATTCGTTTTTTCTCTCTTCATATTAATAAACTTAAAAAAGATGCGTGGGTCGCTAAATAATTTCGTACGCATGCTTTGAATATACTCATAATAAAGTGTAGAAGAAAATTCTTTGAATTCAATATAGGATGTGAGGAAATTTTCGTGAGCTATAATGTCCTTATCCCTCATATAACTTTTCCACAGTTTATTCTTTCTATTTTTAAGACGTTTCAGTTCTTTATTGAACCATGGAGGAGATGTTTTAGAGAACCGCTGACGCTCACGGAGAACATGTAAAGAGAATAAATCGAAAAAGAATTATGTAAAACTTAGAAACGTCTTCTTCAATATTTTTGTTATACAGTAATGTGTCGAAGTCAATAGATGTAAGTCTACTGGAAAGTTCCGAGAAGTTAGCCTTTCTAAAATTGAAAAAGTTTTGTATTTCGTCACAATATGTGAGGTTTTCGGTTACATAGTAATATGTAATGAGTAGAGCGGGGTGGTATTTGCCAAGAGTAGACATTATAACTGAGCTAGGTTCAACTAATGAACTATCCGCATCAGTAAAAAATACCAGGTCTAACTGCCTACCCATGTTAATCATAACATTATTGATTTGGCTGACAATGAGTCTAAGAGATGATATAGTATCCAAAAAGAGTGACTCCCTTGTTATCAAGTTAATAAAAGGAAAATAATCATCGTTGTCTTCATTAAGTACCCATTGTATATTGGATAATTTAAAATCACCAATAAGTATTAATTCGTCAAGAAGTTCCATCTAACCATGGATAAAACTAGATGTTAAAATGAGTCGGTCATAAATATTCTCACCTTTGTCGGCGACGATTTTTATAGAGTCTGGATGAATATGGCAACAAAGTATGTATAAGTCATATTTTAAGAGAGACAGCTTAAAAAGTATAAGTTCAATGTCGAGAGTGTTAGAGAAACTGGGAAACTCAACTTGGTTGCAATTTAAGTGTTTTTTACAGGCGAGGAATACGCCACTGCCACGAGCTTAACAATCAGTACACCTATCTCTTCTAAAAATTTAATACGAATTGTCAAAGATTTCAGCATCGCGAAAACCATGATGCGGCCAAGTTTCTGTGAAAGCAATGATATCGAAACAAATCGTAGCGCTGCTTATTTTAGCTGTCTTTATATGTTGGCGCCCAGAAGGTACGAATAATTTAGTAGAAGCACCAGAGGACCAAAATGTGGGATCCAGTAACTTATCCTGCTCATCCGCGGACACAGTTAGAACAAATGATGCAACAGGTGTAGAGGATTTACTAATTTTTCGACAAGAAATACCATCTGTTACAATATTCTTGGACTTCAAATACTTCAATATGTCCTCGCAAATCGTTTCTGGAGATACTGTGGAACATGAAGGAGAGATTTCTCGTCTAACAGACTGAAATTTATTGAAAATAATTAAAAAATTACATGAAGGAGAGATTTCTCGTCTAACAGACTGAAATTTATTGAAACGCCACCTCACTTCAGCTACAGAAGCAGATGTAACGAGAACTAGATCACCGCTTGCTGTAGATAGAACAGAGTCCTGATTTGAAAGAATAGCCTCATTAAGGCTTTCCTGACATCTTCGGCGGTTTCTCTGCTTTTTGGCTAATTTACTACTATGTCCATTAGGTATCGAACTGTTAGAGTCCACTCCTTGCTGCACGAGAGGTGGTGGTTGAGAGTCAGATAATTAATTCCTTATCCACTGGAGTCAATTTCTTGACATCAGTCGCCATGGAGCTGAATAGTCTTGAGTTTTCGGAAACAGCAGAGCATAAAGTGGGTGTTTCATTTTCTTCTATTGAAATCAAAAGAAATGCATCAGAGAAACGAATATAAAATTACTATTCAGCCACCAATATGCAAACGAAAACAAAGACAATGTAAACAGGAAACATAAAAGTCCACCACAAATTCTCAAATTATCAAGTCCTTCCAAGTAAGAGATTTCGCAAATCTGCCTCAGGCATTACTTTAAGACTTTTTTCTACGTCCATAATCTAAAATAATAAAAGCTTTACATATATCCGCCCCGTGCACTAAAGAAAACAAGAACAAACTTTATTCGAAGTTTGGGTAAAATCGAAAAGCGGAAGGTCATCGCCAGGTCAGACAATCCTGGGTCTACCAAACCTGTAAAAAGTCATACAATAAAGCATTTATGTAAAAATTAATGTCTACCTACCTCCCTAAAAAGTCAAAGCAAACCACCCAAAATACAATAGTTTCACGAGCTTCATGCTCCGGAGGAACCCACCGCAGAAAAATATATCAACTGTACCCGGAGAATTCGTAACAAAGAGAAAAGCCTAAATTAAAACATAACAAGAGAAAAAGTTATAATTGGTCTAAGAATAATAATATTTTACCCTAGATGAAAATAAAACTTAAATAGAGTTAAAATCTAAAGTTTTGTATGTTAATACCAAGAAGGAGTTTCGGGATTTAGTTCATTTTTGAACTGTTCTCAGGCAATTTCCAAATATATAGTGAAAAATCGAAACTTTGTATGGCAATACCAATAAGAGGTTACTCGATTTAGTTCAGTTTTTAAATTTTGTTTGCTATCTCTCTGAAAATACCATGTACCAAACTACAGATCACTTCGTCGATGCATTCTTAGGCAGTGCCAAATATATAGTTAAAAGCGAGATTTTTGTATGGCAACCGTACGAAGGAGTTGCCCGATTAGTCCCATTGCGTGATTTTTAAAAAAAGCTCACCTCTCTAAGTACACGAGTTCTCGAGTTATTGTGAGGACGAACACACAAACGAACGGACGGACAGACGAACGATCAGATGTATAAAAATCAAAATAACTTTCAATATTATGCGTGGGCGTCTAATTCATTTTGATCTACGTCTGCCAGTAGTATTTCTGTACATTTCAAACGGAATGACAAGCTTAGTATACCCTACGATATCATCTGAGGTATACAAAAGAAGAAAATATTTTCAAAACATTGAACATAACCTCACTATATTTAAAACTTTAATTTGTATATTGTAAATATTTTTTGCATCCAATGCTTTGAATGGGCATTTTTATCAAACAAGGAAATTGTAATATTACTTACAAAACTTTTTCACATAGAGGTTGCTAGGTCAGGTTAGATCAGTTTGGTTCATCGACTAGTAGAGCAACTTAATTCGAAGATAGGGCGAAAACTGAATAAGTCCCACCGCCATTTTAATACCTCTCTTTTGTACCTGGAAGTCCTCATATAAAAAAGTCGAATAATAGCTAACCGGCGAAAAGAAATAGTCTCTAAAAAAAATTATATAAAAGCCAGTGCTTCTACTAACACGTCCAAAAGAAGTCTAATTAAAAACTTAATTGCATAGGAAAAGGAAAGTGCGTACATGAATGTATCCTTAATCTCTTTCAGAGTTTTGAACGAAATATATATCAGCATAGACATTGTGGATTTGAGGTTATTATGGCATTAAGGGCAGATATTTTCGCCTATATCTAATGAACATAATTCTTTTGTAGAGTTTTTTTTTTTTTAGTATGGATGCTTATCTACATATTCAGAGTGCTCCGTAAATATGCCAATTCTGTAATTTTCGCTTATATTTCATCATCAGCATCTACAAGTATGCCTTCACTTCGACATAGTCCAGGTGTTCTGCCTTCCATGTACGCATTGTGAGCTCCAGTAAACACTCCATAATTCGAGTGCCTCAGTTCTCAGATTTGAATAACGCTCCGCAGCTTCGCCATAAATGAGATGAATTTCAAATTATTCGCGGAATTGCTGTTCGTCATGTTAGTAACAGTTCCTGCTTGTCACCACAGAAAATATAGGAATAGTTGTCTAGGAAGCGCCAAGTCTTTATGATCACCAAACAATATTACGGGTCCAAGGTCCAAGACAGGTCGGAAGAAAAAATGTGGTACTATTGCCTGATTGTGTATAGAGCTATACAAATTGTGACATGGCTGGTGTATAACATATTTTAGAGCGCGCCGAGAGCAAATGTTGCTTAAACAGCAGTTTGATATACATTTGATCGAACCTCCTCAACATGGCAGATGCTACCAAATATGAATCACTTGACGTACCTATCATTTATCATATTGTGGTCCATTCCAAAATGTATACTCTTCTCTGGTATTACATGCGATATCTAGTTCTTCTACCATCTATGCTGATAGTTACCGACATCAAAAATAGCCGTTCTCATGACACAGGAACAAAAACGTATAGATTTTGCTTTAAATTCCTTCACTTGTAATTTCATCAGAATCAGCTCCTTTTGAACAAAAACTAACTGCTATCTCCTTTTTTGGAGAGCAATCAGAAGCGTTCGATCATTCGTAAACAAATAATTAAATGGGAAACTTTTAGAGTAATATGTCAATGCAGCCCAGTACAATACTTTTCATCATAGAAAGGCAAAGTGTGGGTTGAGTGATGCAATTTTGATAGAGCAATAAGTTGACAAAAGTTTGCTTTTTTAGGTCATCCCTATATGTTTTTGAAAAAAGTATCATGGGCATTGGATGAGCTAACTAATCAAAATTATTTCGAAAAAAAAACAAGTAATTTTCGGAAATTTCAAAAAAGTCAAAATAACTATATACGTTGAGGTTATGGTCAAGTTTTCATATTCTGACATCTAATGACCCTAAGCTCTAATTCCTACGACACTATTTTAAGGTATCGTAAAAATTCGGGGTTTCTTAAAACTGGTTTGGAAGGAAAAGGAAAACTAGAAAACTAGAAGAATAAAAGAAAGTTTAATTATTATACCCTAGATGAAATCATAGGATACACTATAAAAAATATTTCCCTAAATTCGGCGGCAACAATTTGTGCCATAAAGTTTAGGCATATTTCGCTAACTTGGAGGAAAAGTACACTTTGGGCTTTAGAGATAGATAAAGTTCACCTATCTATATGTAGTTTGAATTCAATAGTCTTTAATGCATTTTCTACCGGGAGAAGTGAAATTGTTTATGTTGGGTGATATTCAATGAATTAAACAAATGCACCATTAAATTAATGTAAATTTTTCCACAAATTTTGTGGAAATATCCGTAAAAATTAGTGAAAGTTTTGAACAAATTAAAGGCTTTTGAAAAATAAAAAAAAAATGTCTTTTATTAATATAGTGTCATTATTAATTAATTTATCCCTAATTAATTCATTCTTAAAAATGTCTTACATCAAGAAAAGCAGATAATATAAGGAAGCAAATCTGTGCTTTATATAAAAATAAGGAAGATTGGAGGGTACCTACTTGCAAAAACTTTAGGCGTGAAGAAATCAACTGGCTATCGATGGGTGAAAAACCAACAAATACCTGAAAAATAACGTGGTGGGAAAAATTACTAATGAACATCGACTGTTTATAGAAAGATGTATCGAAGAAAATCCTAGAATAACTTTAAAACAACTGAGAGACAAATTTCAAAATAATTATCAAATTGTTGTTTCTGCGGAATGTCTGAGAAAACATTTAGATGGATTACTGTATACGTTGAAAAACATTCCAAGAGAGCCTGAAAGAGTAGACATTGAAAGTAGTAAAAGAAAGCTATGTGATTATGTTCAAAAACTTTTAGAACATCAATCTAACAATGCACCAATACTTTACATGGACGAAACTAATTTTAACTTATATATATCGAGAACCAAAGGTCACTCCAAAAAAGGAACTCGTTGCACTCACATTGCAGCTAATATATATGTAATTGGGTGTATTGGAAATATGGGCTTAATTTATCACGAAATTAGAAGAGGAGCATTTAAGAAACCAGAAGCAAAAGAATTTATGCGTCGTTGTCTTCGAAATGCTGAAAATATGTACCGAACATCAATCGTAATGATAGGTAATTGAAAATGCTCCTCGTCATGCTGCCATTGAAGAAGTATTCCAAGAATATGAATTTCTTAATAATCACCTGGTAAGATTCGCACCATATAGCCCAATGTTAAATGGAATTGAATATGCTTGGTCAAACCTAAAATCTGGAGTCAAAAGCGATTTGACTATTCAAATGCCGCAAATCCTAGCTGGTGAAGGCAGATCAAATTTGACGCAGACCGAGTTCCGTCTACTACAGCTAGAAAATATAATTCGCGCAAAAATAACGACGATGATTACTGTTCCTAATTGTAACCGACACGTCGGTCGCTCATATTCAAAAATTTATACAGGAAATAATAATATTAGAGAAAAATGGGTTGGACACCCATGCATAATATTAAAAGTTGTTTTGATTTTTGCATGTCCGTCTGTCTGTCCGTCCTCACCATAACTTGAGAACGCGTTCGCTTAGGAAGCTGAAATTTTGCACACGGGCCTTTCCGTAGGGTTACCATACAAAAATTTTGCTTTTTATTATACAATGTCTATTTTCGAAACTTAATCAAACGAAATGTGTGGATACTAGACACCTGCACAAACAAAAAATTGTATGGCAGGGGGGTCCACATCAGCCGTTTGGGAGTTACAGGGTGTTTAAGAAAAACAAGCTAGATTTTCACATAACACCCTGCAGGGCGTACGGTCACAGTTAAAAGCTCATTGTAGGAAGAAGTTCATGGCCTTTCCAACGACTGCTCAACCAGTCCCATACCCTTCTCCGGTCAAGAATTATTGTTGACAAACCTATAAATTTCGTATTTTCTTACCTGTTTTTTTTTTAAATATAACCTCTATTATTTTTGCAAAAAGATCGGCAACATTGTGTACGGAAGAGGTGAGAAGAAGCAAAGAGACATCTCTCCAAAGTGTAGAGATATCTCTTGCTACTTGTCACCTCTTCCCTAGAAAACCGGTATGCATACTGCATCAAGAATACTCGTGTGGGATGGCCAATTTAATATCACCCTTAAAGTGCATCAAGTGATTGGAAACGTATTCAGTTCTTCATTAGATTTGAACGCTTGTCCAGTCACACTAACAATGAGAAGTTTGAGCTGTTTCTACGATGCCAATGTATGTGAACATTTTAAAATAGGAAGTTTGAAATATGGAGCAGAGCGCAATATGTCTATACCGATTCCGAATGTAAGAATGAATCTCTAGACCTAGTTCTGGACCCTTTAAACAATACACCAGCGGTTATTATGTAAGAGTTTTCCAATAAGAGATGTTGTTTTGATATTCAAAGAAAAATGCCATATTTTGAGATAAATGATCGGATCTTTATTTCATTATAAAGAGGAAGGTATGCCGTTAATAATGAAAAATAACATCAGCCAAATGACCACCACGACCACGCCTACAGGACCATATCCTTTTCATGAAATTTTCCATAACCACGTCGCAAAGTGGCTGCCCTATGTCCTCGATAGCCTCACGAATTCCATCTTTGAGGTCTTGAATCAACGCTGGGCTGTTGGCGTAGACCTTCTCTTTCACGTGGCCCCAAAGGAAGAAGTCTCAAGGTGTTAAGTCACAAGATCTCGGTGGCCAATTGTGATCACCTCTTCGAGAGTAACACGGTCCGGAAACTTTTCCCGTAAAAGATCAATGGTTTCGTTGCTTGTATGGCACGTAGCGCCGTCTTGTTGGAAGTAAACGTTGTCCAGATCAATACCATCCAATTCCGGCCATAAAAAATCATTAATCATCTGTCGATAGTGCAATCCATTCACCGTAACTGTTGTTCCAGCCTCATTTTCGAAAAAGTAAGGTCCAATGACCCCGCGGGACCATAAACCGCACCAAACAGTCACACGTTGAGGATAGAGAGGCTTTTCAACAATAACTGTTGGGTTTTCCGAGCCCCAGATGCGACAATTTTGCTTGTTGACGAAACCATCGAGGTGGAAATGGGCCTCATCACTCAAGATGAGTTTTCGATGGAATTCCGGATCATTTTCATGCATTTCAAGGACCCAATCAGCAAAGACTCGACGTTGATGATGATCGGCCGGCTTGAGTTCTTGTGTTAACTGAACTCTATAAGCCTTAAGACCCAAATCTTTATGCAAAATACGGTGTAATGACGTTTGTGGAATGCCTAATTCCAAAGAACGACGAGGAATGGACAAACCTGAGTTTTCTTCAACACTTTCGGCTACAGCAGCAATATTCTCAGCTGTTCTTGAGCAACGTGCACGGGTTTTATTCTTCACATCACTAACTTGTCCCGACAGCTCGAATTTTTCTACCAATTTCTGTATTGCGGTCCGACAAGGTGCTTCACGACGACCCAAAAATGTTCGAGTTTTACGAACCGTCTCTGCCACATTTTCACCATTTTTATAGTGAATTTTAATAATTTCAATGCATTGTTGAATCGTGTATCGTTCCATTTCTATTAATGGCGTAGTTTCTACTTGTCAAATGTCAAAAAATGACAGCTCCAAAAGTGACATCTACCGAAATAGCGGGCTAATTAAAATAACACCTCTTATTGGAAAACCCTTTACTTGTCAAGTTTCCTGTTAAAAACACTGAATATCGCTACGTGGGGATCATAGATAAAATAGATGAAGAAGAGGGTGAATTTACTGAAACTTTTTTGAAACTATGTGAAAAAAAGGGTCAAATGTTCAGAGTTGATTTCAATTATATCTCAGATATGATTTATGACCATATTATGAAAAAATTACCTAGCCCCAATTTGGTGATGAAAGGGAAAAGAGTATTTTATAAGCGCCCGTAAATTTTTTTGACAAGTAATTTTGAATAAGTTTCAATTAACGTTTAGTTAGTTTTATAGCAAAAGACTTGCTTTATGTCAATATCATCTTGAACTTTTAATAACACACACTTATGTTCAGAAACAGAAAATGTTTAGTTTTATTTATTTTGTGCATTAATATGATTTCTTTATTCAATTAATTTGTTCAACAATAAAAACAATTAAAATTCTTATTTTAAGTAATAAAATGAGTTTTTTTTTACAGTTCAACTAAATCTTATCTTTGCTCTCATCCAGTTTTTTCCTTTATTTGAGGAAAAAATGTTGTGGGACAACTTTACAGGAGCAATTTTCCCATTAGTAGAGAAATAGTCATAAATTACTGCTCCTCTTGTTATCTGCATCTAATTCTAAAAAATTCTAGTTATATCTATTCTTTGTATTATATATATTTTACACCTATTCTCTGAAGAACAGCAATTCCTAGCATCTTATAAGTAATAGTACAATACTACAATACTTTAATATTTAGTTAATATTTATATAAAACTTACAATTATTATCAGACTTACTTCTCCTTCCCTTTTTCAGTTTATTTTATAATTACATTATCTGTTTCTTCTGTATGTAAATGAGATATGATATCTTATATGTTTAAAATAGTTAATAAACAATTTGAATTTGAATTTATATGAATTGAGTTGTATTCACAGTTGTTATTATTATCCGCTCAATAATAATTCTATTAATAGTTATTCGTAAAATATAGAACAGTAAGGGTTGTAGGGGTTCTTCAACCGCTATTGTTCACGTACTTAAAGTTTTTTATGAATTATTTGTCCTTTATTTTTTAAATATTTATTGAATTAATTTTGTAATCATTTTGAAATTTTGCCTAAATTATATTCTGATCCGACTTTGGATATATATGCAATCCCAGAAATTATAAAAGCGAGTCATGTTTCTAAGTTAATGATCAAATGGATTTCACTGATAGAGGCCCTCCTCCTTAACCGCCAATTTATACGTAGCCTTTCTTAGTCAGAAAAAATGCGTCGGCCTCTTTGAAAAAGCATATTTTATTTTTTTTTATATAAAGAGGTAATAACCACTCACATTTTCTAATTAAATTCAACATTCTGATCAAAATACGCTTAGTATAGAAGCTGACAACTTTTGACATTTTTCTTAAAACAATATAATATGACAAAAATTAATCTATTCTTCTGCTGGAAGTCTCAAAGGATCCCATTGTTGTTAAATGTAATGTTTACCCCACAAAAAAAAAACCAAACACTTTCTTATCGAAGCGGTTTCTCAACCAAGTTAAGATATTTGCTTTTCAAAATGATAAACATGTGACATTCTTCAATGTTCGTCAACACCAAACCTCTTTAACCAAAGAGTAGCCACAGCATCTCAAGGTGATAGATGAGGACAGGTCATCATTTGTAGTCATATATCGAAGGACATCGAAATGAATTTGCCCCTTCAAAGGACCCAATTCAGTATACAAATCGTCGACTGCCCGCCGTATAATGAACCAAAAATGGGGAAATATTTGTTATGTACCATTGAGCTCCAGAGTTAAAAGCTCCATCTTTCACGTGGTATACGATACAAAAATGTGTGGAACTCATCTTAGAGCTTTCATTTTATGCATCCCCTACAGAAAATAGGATAACAATTGCCTCAACGCATTGCATACCACATCACTTAAAAGATACCGTCTCAGTGAGTAAACGGATTTTGGCGTGTTCAGTTCAGTTCGAAACCTCGGAAATAGTGAAATCTTAAAAGAACTGTTAAATCCTCTTTGGGATATTCTATAGTCTTGTCAAAGGACCATAAGAGCGCTCATATAACTAACACCATAATAAAATATTCACCAACACTTAACGTTATATCCTTTTCGGACGAGATCAGAGTTTATGTGCAGAACAGTTGAATTTCTGTGGGCTCTGGTTGCATTTTTGATGTCACATTCCGTTTTGGATTCTTTAGTTTTTTTTTCTTTCGTTTTTTTTCTTCTGCCTTAAATGCTGTTTAGTGCACTGCGACCAGTGAATGCAATTTCAAATGCGATATACAGTGCCGGAGAAGCGTGTATGGGTTTCATGTGATGTTTACGTCTAAATATGCGTTAAAAAGTGAGAAAATTATGTAACTTTTGGGAATTTCGTGAGCAAAAAAGTTTAAAAAAAAAGTAGTTAAGTGCGTTATAGTAGTAAGCCCAAAAGAAAAATGTGTGAATCTTGTTTGCACCGTTAAGAATTTATTGTAATTTGAGAAGAAATTGTTGGAAGTTGTTTATTGATGTGTTTTGTTGTTCTATTTGGGTTGGTTGTTGTCTGTTTTCCTCTCACCGAAAACACAGAAAAGAAGTTACAATTGAGTGAATATCCTGTTTGTTGACTCATCTGAAACGGACTATTCAAAAGGATTTGCTGTTCTCTGTACTACTACTAGGTACTGCTACTACTGGTTTCGCAATTTGCCGGAAAAACGTATTCCAGCTGCAGTGCATGTTACATAATAGCTGCAAGTAAGTGTACAGAATTTAACGTTTTTTTGTTCCCTCATTGAATGGATCCTTGTTTATGGAGTGTGTCCTTCCGATTGTTTTGGATGACTACATTTTTTTTTGTGTGAGAAAACGGTATAAATTTTATTTTAAGAACATGCTAAATTTCTTTCTTTTTATATTATAAGTAGCAAATTCGTTCTATTCATATTGACGGATGTTGAAAAATTCAATCTTTTGACTATTTAGCATTTATCAAGGATAATAGTTTCAAGCGTTGCAATAATTACTTGCTCAACTGTCCCTTGCGCGTAAGGAACCAATAACAGTGTGGCCAAAACCTATCCGAATTTTAAATAAAATTGCAATTTTGGCTAAGTTGCATGCACTCTGCCAAAATTCTCCTTAACCTTATAATTAAATAATTACGAATTATTGCCTCCCCATGAAATTGGCATTATTCCACACACCGTCCTTGTTCCAGTTTTATTTGCGCTGAGATTTATTATTTTACGTTTTCTTCTTCATCCAATTAGGAGCAATGCACATGTGCACAAATCTTTGTTTTTCCCTTTAAATTTAGGTCAAAACAATAATAAATTTGACCCTAATTTTGAAAGGGAATTATTTGATCGTGTATTTTTGCTCTCCTGACTTTGATAAGAATAAAGGATGTATCAGGAAGAGACTGTTACTCACTTCTTCCAGAATACGTGTGTTGGCTGAGAAGTAGGTTAATAGGTATACACAGTTGTTGGTTTGTTCGGTATATGATTAACAGCAACAATATTATCGATGTATATACGCGCGTTTACGAAGTCTTATTTGTGGAAAGGTCATATGATATCCTCCAGGACCCCTCTATTAAATTGGAAGACGTGTTTTCATTGATGAGAAAATGCAATTATCTCGAAATTGGATGGAATGAAAAGTTGTTGTGTGTTAAAGTGATTTTTCCTCTTTTAATACGTGCTTGGTTTTGTTTTTCAGCAGTTTCATATAGAATGGAATTCAGATGGGAAAAGTTTTCGTTATAAATTCTTCGAATGAAATGTTTTTGAAAATGTTTACGAGAGTATTTAAACAAATTTATTATTTTCCTTCAGTTTAAAGGGAAGGACGGGTAAAGAATTTCGAAATTGATTTTATAGATTTTGGAGTCGGTTGGGAAATTGATAAGACATTGGATTAGATTTATATGTTCCCAGTTTCGATACATATTGTTGTCTATCATTAGTGAAAATATTTTGCAGACAACATGATACTCCTTAATAAGAAATGATGTAATATACATCTCTACTCCTACTGTTACTTTGTGTCTAAGTTTTAATTTTTCACGAGAGAATTTTTAAAGTTTACCTCGCAATAAAATTACTTTATTGTTACTTTGCACTTAATTTAAGGTTATTGCTTCAAGAAAAATACGCCTGTCATACTGATAAAGTTTAAAAAAGAAATACAAAAAGTGGATATACGTACATACATCACGTTGGATTACAGTTGAAATAATTAAAAATATGAAAATCAAAAATAAATTATACAAACAAAGTAAAAAAATACCCATCATATTGGGAAACAATTTAAATGTACAGTAAGCAACGAAAACTTGTATATAAATTAATTAAAGAAGCAAAACTATGCCATAATTATCAGCTCCACCTTAGAGATGGCCGAAGGAGACTCTATGAAATTATGGAAGGTGATTAATTATAACATTCTGAATGAAAAGAAACAGAAAGAAATGGTTATTGAAAAATTAAATTACAATGGAAAGGAAGGGTTGACTGCAAAAAAAAATGCTGATATTTTAAATATTTTTTATAACGAAAGTAGATATTGTCCTCATCGATATCATATATTGAACCTATTAAGAATCTCCATGCAACTAAGCCCGGTTACCTTACTTTACGTGAAATGCACAATAAAAGAACTTCAAAGAAATTTAGCATCTGGTCAAGACAGCCAAACATCTGAGGATCTTCTTATGATATTGGGGTCAATTATGGAATCACTCATGAACTTAATTAATAAAATCTTTGAAAGAGGAAATTCTACAGACTACCTTAAAAAACCATTACTATTCCAATATATAAAAATGGTGATAGAAGCAATTCTAAAGACTACAGTCCAATTGCGTTATGTAGTCTATACAGTAAGATAATAGAGAAATTGATAGGTAAACGACTTAAACAGTTCATACTCTGTTCCGGAGGATTTGAGAGTCATCAGTTCATAATCGGAAATATGAACGCAATCAATGCGTATCTTGACCTGGGTCTTTACGTGGGCATTGTATGTGTGGATCTTCGTAAAACGTTTGTGATATCATAAACCATAATTTGTTGTTATAGTTTTTGGAGGAGATAGGAATACGTGGCGTCGAAAATGAGGAGTACTACAGGGATCCATACGAGGGCATTTACTCTATTTGATACTTATATATAAAAAACATAAATAAAATGTACAACTGAAAGCAGAATATAAAATATTTGCGGATAACACCAATCGGTTATACAACGCTATTAATGGAACTGCATTGCAAGAATTGATGAATGCTGATGTTAGCAAATTCAATGATTGGGTATCTGGAAATAAATTTACTATAAATACAAATAAAACAAAATATATGGTATACCAAAAAAAAAAAAAAAACAAACCTGAGGTACAGCTTAATGTATAAATTGGTGACTCGCCACACGGAAGGACTGATAATATCAAATATCTTAGACTTACAATTGATAACAAGAAGTAGACTTCTCGTGTAACAGACTGAAATTTATTGAAAATAATTTCAATAAATTTACAAAATGCATTTAAGTGCAAAAAAATGATTGAACTTTTCGACCCAGCGATCAGAGAGGTCTCATCAGTATGGTTATCTCTGATAGCCTAACATAGAAGTTCAATGTTGGAGGTCACATCAATTGCTCATATGAATAATTTTTTATAAAAAGTAATTGTGAATTATATGGTGGCAAGATTACTCACTTTTAAATAACAAGCTTAACTGGGACAAACATATCCAGTAAATGCAAGACAAGACGATATCATTAGTCGAAGCTTTGAGAAAATGCAATAAACTCTCAAGACACACGGCGAACCTAATTTATGATGCACATAATAATGTCGAAGATCAGATATAGAATATTGGCGTGGTTTACATACATCAACCTGATAAAAGCTAAGAAAACCATGAGTAAATCACTGAAAACCCCATATAAATTACATTTGAGAACACCAACGAGTATATGAGATAGCAAGGTGTTTTGACATCATGCAAGGAACATGTATGGAAGAACTTAAATTCATATTCAAAATACTTCACCGATTAATGAAGGCTAACATGTATATCACGAACTCTGATGCGCATACACATAATACCAGAACAAGAAATCAGCTAAGAAGAACTAGAACGAGGAAGACAAAGCTTGGTAAATATTTATTATTTATATTTATATATTTTGTATAATATGTGGAGATTTGCAAATTTATAATAATAATTTATATATGAAGTGAAAATCTGATAATAATAAATAAATAAATAAAATAATTATGTTAATATAGGAAAAAAAGTCGGAATATAAGGTGTTCTCAGATCATCTCCCTGTTGTTTTGGAATAGGCCTTACCTGATTTGTATCAAACAGGCAGTAGACGGCAAACTCCCTGATCCCTAAATTCAATTGGAGAATCCAGATTGTTGAATAAAGAAGAATAAAATGATAAGATTTTCTGAAAGCATATATTTGAATGTCACTTTAAACTGTTTAAAGGACCTGGCAGAAGCTGCAGTTTTTTTCTTCTTTTGTTAATTATACGAATATAGTATGACAAAAAAAGGTCTTCAAACAAGACGGTATTATCCATAAGCTAAAAGGAACTATAAAACTTTCCGTAGGGAAAAGAAAAAAGAACACTAGAAGATCCTTCTAAAAAATTTTAATCAATAACTGATGGAAAATTGCAAAGGAACTGTCTGAAATAACTTATACCATTAGTTCCTGTATAGATATCGGTGAGTTGAGAGAGCATTTTCAACTTTTACTAAGTCCAGACTTCAAATCTATAATTATCCAATAAGAGAAAAATATCAAGATTTCGAAAAAGATTTGTAAAAGTATTTTTTTCATAAAGAAAAGAAGTTAGCGTTAAAATTATGTTATGCTGGTGGTGCTAATAGTCCCGGATCTAGGAAAGTTTTGAAGGAGGGCAAAGACGTTAGTTACCGCCTCCTCTAACAACGATCTTTATTTGGGGCAAATTTTATTACAGTTCCAGGGTATACTAGGCATCATATGTATATGATAGAAGACCTATTTATACAGCATACAATGGAACTAGAACTAGAATTGTTAAAAACAATTTGAATTTGAAACAAATGACTGTTAAATAAAACGAATTTGAAATTCTAATAAAAATCCATTACAGATCTTAAATGTCGTTTGAATCTCAAACTGCTTTAAAATAAAATGAAAGTAAAAAGTCCTATCATTACAAATACAGTTTATTTAATAGCAGACACAGGCTTGCAATTTCAAGAATGGATAATGCGATTATGTCAATTGCAATATAAAATTTCTTGCGGTTTAGGATATTAAAAATTTAATTAGAGAACGTACATTTGATTTATCACTTGATTTATCATTTGACTGAAGAAAGTTCCGTGCAGGTACAAAACGCGAGCAATTATTGTGAAATTACTTGTTTATATGAAAAATAAAACGAAATAGACACTTTAGTTTGACAAGTGTCAAATATGAAGTGTCAGAAAGAGTTTGGTTGTAGCCGACATTGCAGTATTAAATTCGATTCTAAAAGGTTCGTGTATTAAATGATTATGGTACTCATATTGTAATAAACTCGTATACCACCTAGATTTTTCGCAATTTCAGTATTAAGTTCCAATGTACTACATACTGAGTGTACACCGAACGTATACCGAACTGTTTCTCAGTATATATAAAGACGGTTGCGGTTGAGCGCAAGTCCGGTATTATTAACACAAGGATAAAAAATTCAACATTTAATTATGTTAGAGATTAGTTTTTTATTTTTGCCGCTTTTCAATATGAATCTTCTCGGCTAAAACTACTAAAATTTGAGACGGTTTCAAAAAACTCTGGGTAGGAATTCTGGTAAACTACCGTTCAGGTTGACAGGATTTATCCGATTCTTTACTCGGATTCAAAGGCCTTAACTCCGGCTAAAATTGCTAAATTTAGCTGGGATAAAAATAATTTTCTGATAACTTCAATTGGTAGATGATGGGGAACATAGGGTTGCCAGCCATACATTTGTACAATTTTTGAATTCATTTCATATGATACAAAGGCACAATTTGAGAATTTAGCAGAATATTTAGTTTAATTAGCTTATAGAGGCTTACAGACTTAAATTTAATAGGCAGTAAACTGATTGACTGTATAAGTATAAGCACAATTGAAAGTAAGATTTCAGCAAAGGAGCTTTTGGATTTCGGAAAGAAGACTGAAATGTTAAGTATGGTCTGAAAAATTTTTCCAATTCTTGTAATTAGATATTTTCTCGTTTAGTTATGGGTTCAGAAGTCCGTCGTATTGCCGCCCCCTTAAAACTAGCGCCCGGGGAGAGTGCCCCGTGTGCCCCCCCCATGGATCCGGCCCTGGGTGCTGATGATCGATATATGAAGAAATTTTAAAACTCGCAGTTTTTTATGTCTTTCTTCCATAGAAACCATTCTTAAATGGAAATCTATCGTAAAATTGAAACTGATATTTCTAACATCCTAAATATATTGAAAAAGAATATGTCTGAGTTGCTGGGAAATAGACGATGTGTCCTATTGTTTGCTGAAAAATTAACTAAAGCTGAATTGTAGTTTAAATTCAAACATGATATAATTATGGCTAAACAGATTCAAGTCTAAATCGTAAACAGATTTTGGTGCCTAGTATCCACGTTCTAATGATAAATATGAAGACTAAATACCTGTGACCCAAGGATTTAAAAATAGGTAGAAATATTTTGTAATTTTGTTTGGTTTTTTATAAGGGTAAGGAAACCATTAAAGTAATTCATGTCATTACCAATGAACATATTGGTCGCAAGCAGTTTTCGCAACTGTAAGTTTGGATAGCTCCCCACAATCAGGAGAGAAACATAACTTTTTTGAAGTCATTATTAATAAAATAAGCAATTTCATAATATTTCAAAATTTAATAAAAATTCAAAAGAAAATTTTTATCACAGAGAAACGAAACGTATGGGCGAAAATCTTTTTTCAAGAAAGTCTTGACTTGAAGCATGAGTTCATAAAAGAAGAATGAAACGCCTATACTGTCTCGGTGGATTAATATAAATAGAAAATATTGTATGTATGTTATGGGAATATTTAACAGGGAAGCAAGACTATGAAATTACATCTCGACTAAAGATCCTGCCGGTAATTCAAGAATTTAAAGGAAGGTATGAGAAAAACCTTTTTGTATAGATATAGACCATCTAGAAATTTTGAAAATAAATCTGTTTTCAAAATAATTTTTATTTCCTGTATTTCCAATTAATTCAATTTAATTTTAATATAGAGTCTATAAATAGTTTAAAAACTGTTGAATATATGAAAATGCTCCTTCATAAATTTTTTTTTTTGTATTTCTTCAAAGTAAAATTTCTTTGAATATATTTCAAAAAATAGTGAGAACCAAAATCATCGGCTGATTCAACTGAAAAATTTTAATTAAAAATTAATTTTTAAATTTAATTCTTCTTTACAGATCCGGGTCAATAATTTTTGAAATGACTTAAACATAATCTATGAGGAGTTCTCAATACTATGCTTTTGAGATAATAATACTTAAGTCAGAAAAACTTTTTAAGTCAGCTGGAATGTTTTTAATTGAATTAATTAAAGAGTAAAATATGTACGTCGCGTGTTGTGCGGGTTGTGAGTAGACTGTCCCGGGGTCTATCAAAGGGGCAGGGGGTAAGAGCGTGCACCCGCGAATTGCTATTCATTTAGCATTTCATCTTCGTAGTGATGGTGATACAATTTTTTTAAAATATACCTGCATACCACGTCACTTCTTAAAATACTATGACAAAATTTAATACAAATCAACAAAAAGCTTAATTATAAGTTTAAGATTGTTTTCTATAAGAAATAAAAATCTATTCGAAAACTTTTGATACTCGTGACACGATACTTGCTCGCATATGGGAACTTGGAAGTTACGGACTTTGGTGCTATCTTAGAAGTTAAGCTCAATTTTAACATACGTATTGACTTTGTTAAGACGGCTATAAACGGTCAGTTAAAATTTTGCATGTTTTCATAATTTTAAACCAAATTGGAAAAGATGTAGTTACTCAAGTTTAAGCGCATTAAATTTAATAACATTTAGTTCAAAGTTGCAAAAAAAAAAACCGCCTAGTTTTAACTGAGCCTTACGTCGGAATGTAAGTTTTCTTAAAAGAATCTCCGAGATGTTTTATAAGATTCACACTTTGAAAGGGCTGGTAACTTTTACGGTTTTTAAAGTAAAAGTCACAAGTAACCGGTAATTGCACGACTAAAAAATTATCAGCTGTTATATAATCGTTTCAATTGAACTTTTAATATAAAATTTTTAATAACCGGTAATTTTTAACATATATGTTTTAGTTAAATAATAAAAGTCAAAAAATTACTTTTATTTTTCGATCAAATATTTAGCTTTTAGAGATTTTAGATTTTAAAGATATTTTTTTATTTTGGGGTATTGAAAGTAGAGATACTCACAATAAAATTCAAGTGGAATATGGATGAATCATAGTAAAAAAAAGTGTTATGTCTGATAATTAAATTCATATTGCTTCATTCTTGAAAATATGTAGCAAACAATTACTAGAAACAGGGAAATTTAACTTTAAATAGTTTTTATACAATTTAAAGGTTGAAAATTGCCTTGTTTCTCCATATTCTACTTGAACTTTACTGAGTATCTTTACTTTCAATACCCCAAAATTAAAAACTATTTAATAAATGACCTTAAATAAAAAAATTCTTTTATTGTTTGACTAAAAAATATACGTTAAAAATTACTGGTTATTAAAAACTTTTAATGTAAAACTATATTTTTACTTAAAAAAAAAAGGTAAACACATTTTTCGTGGGAATGCCAAGAGTTGAAAGAGCTTTCAAAAATGTACGACACCATTAAAATATTTTTTGTTGTAGTGCCCTTTTTGTATGTGACTTTGTCGTTTGAAAATTTGAAAATACATTTTATTTCACGGTAAACCCACTGACCTGTTTCATGTGGCACCAGTTATGATTTCAGAAAGTATGCTCTCACTGGAGCTGTATTTAAATGATTTAGGAATTTATTTATATATATATGCTTATCAGTGGGATTTACCGAATTTACCGCAATAGTATTTGGGACTATTTGTATTGTTGAATTTTAATTTTAAGGCGAAGGAAGTGTTTCTTACAAAGCTGTTTTGGTTGGAAATACCGTTGAACCTCAAGCAATTTCGCGATCTGAATCGTTACAGTTCAGTGGGAAAGTATGCTCTCACGGAAAGAGACAGGAACATGAAAGTGGTGCCATTTACTTTCATGCATTTTTGGTTCATACATATGTCAGTGGGTAAACCAGATTCGCATTCTGTCGTTTGGCTCCCGATTACAACCTGTGAATTAGTCATCCAGGATCGATTTGAAAAACTCTTACAACATATTTTTTTATATAAAATGAACAATCAAAAAAATAATTTGCCCGATTAAAATTTTTGCAAATTACCAAGCATACCAAGCTTTAAATTACTTCGTCATTTATTCTGTGCCATATTTATCAGTTACTTTTTAATCTTCGCGAGTAAATACACCTGAGCTGTTTTCATTAATTAATATTTATGCAACTGGCAGGGCGATGCGTTCTAGATGAGCTTACTATTTGGTACGCAACACACACCCAATTAATTATTGCTGTCATGAACTGATATGTGATTGCATTTATCTTTTTAACTCATTTTCACCTTTTTCACAGAGTTGAAATATGCCAAGAGGTAATTCATATTATTTGAAAGCGCGTTTATTTTTGCTCAGAATCATTAGTTTTAAGCTGTTTTTTTTTTTTTTGTATGAAATCATGGAGTCTTTTACATATCTGTAAAATTTAATTATTGGTAAACTTCAAGAATAAATATAAATTCTAATGATTTGTTGTGGGGTTGATAATTTTTCTCTTCCTAAATATGATAATCCTGAAAGTATGTTTAAATGTTTATTACTTAAACACACCAAAGCGGCTGATCTGTTCTCTATTTTATCTTCTACTCAATAATTTCAACAATTAAACGAATCAGTCTTAGTTAGTCTAACATCAATAACTAATGTGTGGTAAAGCTGACGACTTGTGTAATGATATTAATTTAGAGGAGGAATTTATTCCAAATTTTTTGAGAATTTATAACAAAAAAAAAAAAACACAGATTTGCCTAATGTGAAATACTTGCACTCAAAAATGAAACGGTTAGTTGGATAAATAAAAAAAAAATTAATTACTTAGCAGGAATGTTATAAGAGCCACTATTATAACCGGGGCGCAGCTTCTTATTTCAAGCATACCAAATATGCCGAACAATCTACCATCTCTGTTCAAACGTTTACAGTTTCCATTGGAATTGTGCGTACGCGATTCCACCACTAAACAAATCGCAGGTACAAACCGCGAAGTTGGCTGTTTTGCACGTAGGATCTCATTGCGTCTTCTACGCGTAACCTGCACGCAGTTTATAAAGGACTTTCTATAGTAAAGCAAAGTTAAGTTAATTTTATAAGTTTAGAAATCGATTAAAATTAATAGAAGCTATATCCAAATTTTCCTGTTGGTTGCATTACCAGATCTGTAAACAATTTAGTAAAATAAGTGTATCAGACAATAAACTAAATTTAAGGATGCCCGCAAAGCTGTGGGTAAAGTTAGTTCATCTATAAGGAATCCTTTATTGATTTTTTAGGTTTCGTACAACAAAAGAAGAATATGCAACCCTTATAACATCGCTCTTGCGTCCGTCTTTCTGTCTATCACAGATGTTTTTCTCGAAAACGACGTGACATAGGAATTTGAAATTTGGCAAAATGTTAGGTCTTTGCGACCCGCAAATATTTCGATAGTCAAAGATAATGAGTTTTTTCTTTATTAATTTTTAATGGGAGTAGTTTGGGGCCTCTAAAACATGTCTTTTTCGTATCGCATTGTTTGAAAGGGCTACTTTCATGGATTAAAAATAAAAAAATCATCATTTTTGGTAAATTGAGATATAGACGAAAATGTGCGAAGCCCCTCCCCCTGATCTTTTAGGTTTCTAAAGCTAAAATTTTGATAATATTAGGGTGAGTATCCATTAAATGATAGATAACAAGAAAACGGCAGCTTTTTGGTCAGTCTCATAGTTTCTGGAAAAAAATATTTTGTGTGTTAACATATTAATAAAACTAACCTTTATGAAATAACTCTTTGGTCCGTCTGTTTGTATATTATTCAGTTACCGTAGGCAAATTTGGACTAGATTTAAATATACTTAAATTTTGTCCATCGACTGTTCGTTAATAAATTTCTGATATGGAATGCTGAATGCCCGACTCACTCTTAAATGAATTATTTCAAATTTATTAAGCTTATTAAAATTCAAACAATTAAATAAATCATTTCCAAATTTAATTAACCCAAGTTCAAAAACTTGGGTCAAGTCTAAAAATTATAGACCCAGCTCCAAAATGATAAACCCGATTACAAAAATGATTAGCTCAAGTAAAAAAAAACAACTTAAGTTCATTCTATTCAATATAACTTTTAAGGCTTTCGCGGTTGACTACTTGTTTCAGCACTCATTAAATAATTTATTTATACCGCGGGTAATCCGGAAAACGTATTAAAAATTCATTCTATTCAACTATTGAAACTAATAAAATTTTACATGAAGTGCTTAGAATTTTCATAAAATTTGTATTCTCTTTGCTTAGAAAATTGATAGTCCTAAAAAGGACTTTTTTGTAAGGTTATTGCTTTTAATTATCATTATTTAATAAAATAAAAAAAAGCCTTATAGGTATTTAAAAAAAAATACTCCAAATCAAGGAGCTATTTTTGCCGCACCCTGTATATGTGATTAATGAAGTGGATCTCGAATTATATAGGCCCAATTTTCATCATCAGATTCATAATGTAGTTTACAGTGTTGCATTTACGAGTTAAATACCTACAGGCCACGCCTCTAATTTTTTAATTCGGATTAAGTATTGGTGAATAAGGCTGGATAAATTGCACGCGCAAATTATTACCAGTGACAGTAATATCATGGACCGCATTGGTTTTATAGATTTTGACATGGTCTAAAATTAGGTGCATCTTCTAATCGATTTTTTTTTCTAAACGCTTTTTACGAAATAGGCAAAAATTTTTAGAAACGTAGGTATGTTGAATTTGTAAAATAATTTTGTAATCAAAAATTCTCTCGATATTTACTGCTTTTATTAAGGTGACATTTTGTCCACGGATAGAATTTTTATACTAGCTTTAATTGTTTTCAGACTTGGGTATAATAGTTTTTATGTTTTTTTGAGTTGAGTTAATTATTTTTGGACTACGGTCAATATTATTTTTGGACTTGAGTTAAAAAATTCTCTAAATTCTATAGTTATAGGTTTCCTAATTTTTAATAACATTTTCACGGGCAGACAACAATTAATAACAAGTAAACATCAATAGAATTGTCAACTATTTGAAATAAAAACCAAGTTGAAGGGTTCTTCTTGTACTCTGTTCTGCGGACATTAAAGATCCAATTAGTTGGAAAATTATTTGGTTTTCTTTTGATTTTAGTTTCCAAAATTGCCATTTTTTAAAAGTTTTTAATCAATAAACTATTTCCTTTCTAAAAGCAAAATAAATTAAAAAATTAATCCTGTCCCTCCTCAGGCTTTTGCGACTGAAAATAAAATTGAGGTAATTGTCTGTTCATGTTTCTTTAGTTTCTAACCAGATACAATATAAGTCATTTCTATAAATATAGCAGCGATATGTCCTTCTCACCAGGACACTCTCGCTATTTTTTATTCCAACTTACTATGGACTATTTCTGTCTTCAACAGGCAATACCCGGTTCTTTTCAAGAAAAGTTGATTTTTGTTTTTTTTCATGACTTTTTCTGTCTCCATTGGTCATTATTTATTATATCAGTTAGATATATGTTTTGCCATTTTAAGCCGATATAACTGTATACAGATGAAAATATGAAAATAAAATTTAACTATTACAATTATGACGAACTACACGTTTTCTAATAAAAAGAAAAAATCTTAATTGAGCGATTATGGAAATTTATGTTATGTGAAAAAGTTTGACAATAGAATTTGTGATTTTGAATGGACAGAGTTTCCCATGTCCTAAATGCAGTGTCTTGATGTGTAGAATCCACTTGATGAAAGAGCTCTATTAGGATAACAGGATCACTCGTTATCAGCTCCATTTGACCTCGTTTTAACTATGCATACCTTTAGAGAGGAGATTTTCAGCTCAGAGTGATCATATGGGGAGGACAGCTTTTAACTAAGTACAATTCATAACAGGAGGTCTCCTTTTTAGCTCAAATGATCAGAAATTAAGTTCTTATTTGTAATTATCCTACCGAAGTAAAGTTATTTGAGAGAGTATTTAATTATAACTAAAAAAAAAAAAAAAAATCTTTTCGCGACTTATTTCTAAGCAACATGCAGGTCTGAACTACGTAACTACCATACATATATGTGACTCATGAATTGGGCATAATTCAATTCTATTTAACTCCGTATCTCTAGGTACTCCAGAATTTCTCCTTTTAGAGTTCTCTTAGAGAAATACTAAAATCTAACCAAAGCTCTGTTTACCCTTTTTTGATTGCTCCTAGAAGAAGCACTCCTAATTTTTCCTACTGGG
This sequence comes from Dioctria rufipes, assembly GCA_963924295.1. Taxonomy (NCBI): domain Eukaryota; kingdom Metazoa; phylum Arthropoda; class Insecta; order Diptera; family Asilidae; genus Dioctria; species Dioctria rufipes. Next base: position 264,450,457 of record OZ002741.1, on the reverse strand, counting down.
AAGCTAAACGCAGCTAAAAGTTTGATATATTATTCGATTGTAATCGTATTACTTCCTGAAAATTTTACTAGTAGATGCGCCTAATCAAAAGCTATGATCAAAATATAAATATGATGGTTCATTTCGTCAATCAGACTGGAGCAGAAGAATTGCCTAATTTATGTAGGTACTATTTTTCAGTGGGGTGTATCGTATCCGTATGCGGAGGTGCTCTTACTGACTGAAAACAAAGACTTAGTTAGGAAGTATAGAGTGCTCGCTTTCGGTACTTCTTTGCATACACTTTTTACTATTGCAGGTCTAAGAACAATTTTTATGATAGCTTAGATGAATACTCGTATGTCAATTCGTATGGTCACCCATACGTGCAAGTTTGATTTTTTAAGTGGTTTTTCGAATATATTTCTAGAGCTGTTTAGCTGTTTACGTTGACGCGTTCTCAAGTAATGTCCAACTATGTAGTGAAAAATGAAATTTCTATATGGTAACCCTACGAAGGAGTTACCCAATTTGTATCATTTTCTAATTTAATTTTACTTTTTGTTTTATGCAAAATTTCAGATTTCTAAGTACACGCGTTCTCCAGTTATCGTGAGGACGTTCTAGGAGTTACAAATAAAATGATAAACTTAGTATACCCTTTAGATTTCACTTTATACTTACCTGGAGAGGGCTATAGGAGAGCAATTTATATCCCAACACTGTTCCTCTCTAATGACATCTCTGTGTTAAATTACAATGAAGTAGAGCCAAAAGCGAGAAGTCCTCACCTCCTGTAAGAGACCCATTTCCCACTGGGTTATAGTTTGTATAGTGTTCTGTTGATTATGGTCCAGCAGGAAATGGGAGCATAATAATGCATCCGGGGAGTGCTCTCTTTTCGTTCCCACTTCATTGTAATTTAACACGGTAATATTATTAGAAAGGAGCATTCAAACTTTTACTGGAATATTAAATAAATTTTATTTGCTCATAGATCTTTTATAAAGCCGTGTATAAAATGAAGATTGCATAATCGTATTCCAAAATTATTGCTCCATTATACCTCTCACAGGGAGGGCTCACTATATTTCCAAGTGGAATGCTATTCGAATGATAGAGAAAACTGAAATATTTCATTTACTACTCCTGATAACATGACTGTACCAAGAAGACGAGCATACTATTGTTGATAGTTTGAAAATTTCTGAAAATATAATCTGAGTGGAACCTTGTCTGGCCGCGATACTATCATCTATAGTGACCCATTCGTGATAATTATTTTTATCCTGAATGGATCTCGATTTCGCTTCTGCATATGTGGAAATATTTAATTCTTTTTTCTCCAATCAAACATAATTTATAATTTCTCTTTTATTAACTTAAATATGAAATGTAAATACTTTCTACATGTACGTGCACATGCACAATGCACATATGTAATTATTTACTTGCATAAGTATCCTAAATACATATACATACATAATTGCTACTTAAACTCGGAATCGAGTGAATTATTCATGACACTACAGGGTAGAAAAGAAACTTGACAGCATGGAAATATATTTAGCTAGAATAAATTTCGAAAACTTTTGTAGAGAACTATAGCCAGAGAAAGTTTCGAAACATAGACAACAAAATACCAGGGAATTTCACTTCGTTCGTTCTTAAAATTTGAGAAATTTTAATTACACCTCACATCAGCGAAACTTTCTTGATGTCGACTAGACGCCTGCTTTTTTTTTTATTTTTTATTTATTGTTTTAGTGTGCATTTCTGTTATTCTACAGCAGCGTACAGAAAGACAAACGAACATACAAACAGATTCGTGAGATTCTGAACATTTCACAGATAGGGACAGAGACTCAGTTTAATTTCCTGCTGTGATAGATTCTCTAAAGCAATGGGATAGCTGCTATGTGATGGTTCGTAAAATTAATTAAAAGTGGCATCCATCCGTAAAATCCATTTCAGATGAATACTTCTAGAAGAGCTAGCTACTCTTATAGACCTTATGTTTCGTGAGGTGTCCGTAAAAGTTTTCCCACCAGTTTCAAGTGTTTAATTTGCTGACTTTTGTCTAGTAAGCCTAAGGACTACATAATATCGAAATATATTTGACGTCTAGGCGTATTATAGTCAATGAACTCTTCACTTTAAATTGTATTTACCTTCACAGGTAGATTTCAACCATATGGTCGTAGCCCATAAAACTCAAATAGAAATTGCCCTGCAGGAACTATAGTTCAGAGATCTTTGTGCTCCCCCGGAATAACGGACTATAAATAACTAATGCCAAATCCTTGTGAACTATTGCATAATGAATTTTGCCATGCTTCTAAGACTCACCAGTACGCCTTGAGTTTATTTTGTGTTCAACATTAGAATGAACCCGTTAATGTAATTATAGCAATTGCTGCCGGGTTGGTATTTAATAAATGTCCAGCTGCCAACTCTCTCTCTCTGTTAGCTTGCCGTCAGATTTGTATGAGATGAGCTACATAGCTAGCAAATTGTGTGGCAGTTTTCCGACAACGTAATCGAGATATTTCACGACTTTTACACCTCTTCATTAAAAGTTTTGCTCAGTTTTCCCTGCAAATTACCTTTAAATTGCATTAACATGTGCAGTGTACACAGAGCTTGTATTCCTGGTTGGATTATAGCTGTAAAATAGTTGACCTTAATAGTTGAGATGTTTGCCATTTCCGAAATGTGTCCTCACGGTAGGAGTTCTATAACTTTATGCGCTTTGGTTCATTAAGCTTTGTTCTAGTATAATTGTTTCCCACTTTTAACATGTTGGATAGTTCCGTTTTATGTGTGCAAATATGTTTGGAGATGTATGGAGATGTATGTATTAGAGCAAACGGAACAGCACAATGTGCTGCCTGTTTTTGGTACAATCACTTTAACCTTTTAGCCTAGGTTTTAGTGGGAAGAATATTTTCAATTTCTAGATGCAGGGTCGCATAAAATACAATTTCTCAGCAATACAGACATTATTAGCGACACTAATTTCAAAAATGTTTGTGTTTCTGAAGAGATACCAACGTTCT